>CM057345.1:124770029-126082732 GCA_030015575.1 Agapanthus africanus | reverse complement strand
CATGTTCTAAAACTGCTTCCGACTGTTTCTCCAGGATTGGATCAATGTCAACTTATTGCATCTAGTGCAAGAACAACATCTGGTGTGGTACTTTGACATCTCCTGATTGACTCAATTGCCTAAGCAAGTGATCTGTCAATCATGCACATCCCTCTCCCCATTAGTCTGTAAGACACCTTTAGAGAGGGTGACTCCATCACCTGCAGGTACACTACCGTACCAGGAGTCGTCCATTCTAAATACTCTTAGAATGCTGTCTAAGTACCCAGATTGGGAAACCACCCAAATCTAGATCTAAAACCATAGATCTAGTAACCAGTATGTTTGATATAATGTCCAAGTCTCATGTGGAGAAACCACTGTGTGACGACCAAAGTGTAACCGATCGTAGTATAGGAATGTCACTTCCTGCTCTGTGTATGTCATCCAAATACCAGGACATCACACCCTACTACCTTCTCAACAGATCCATCTTCTATTCTGACGAAGTCAAACCTATGACTGTCACATCAGAAATAGATGATCTATCTCCGCTACTCTGCTTTAGTCTATAAATAGACATAAGCTACCTGTCCACCAATGCTTCTGCTGCTCCCACTGACTACGACAACCCTCTGGCAGAGTCATATACACGTACACTTCTAAAACTAGTTCAGAACGACGCTATACTCATCCTTCTGCCGGGTCTCGTAGCCTGGAACAACAACAATGGCAAGTGTGGGTAAACAAGAACTTCCCTGTCACCGTCCTTGAGGCTACCGGAGTACCTCTCGGGTGCCTAAAGTTACCCACCTTATCTGCGGAGTGGCCAATGGAATGCCAAACCAGATTGAATCTTTAGGTTCTTATCAAATCTTCAGTAATCGTTTGCGGTTCTGGAATCACTTCCAGTTCTACCATACTCCCACTACTGTTTTCTGAAAAATCCATTTCTTTAAAAATGTGGCGAGTCAAGAACAATATCACTACCGATCTTCCAGATGGTAGAAAGTCAACCCTCGTCAAAGCCAGGGTCAACCCACAAACAGCCAATACAGAAACGTGCCTTGAGTTATCCAGAGTCTGGTTTTAAGCATAAGCCGGACAACTCCCCATACCTTAACATCGTTAAGATACGAACTGTTCTATATCCAATATAGGAACAGAGGCACTAATTTGATTTAACCAGATTCAAATCATGCAGCTGTCTCCAGTGCATGTTGAGTAAGTAGAAAGAGGCCGATCAGCGTTACTCAACTTAGGAATGTTTCCAATTATGAGTAACCTGAAAGAGAAGCAAGTTCTCTTAATCATTACTATCAACTGAATACCAAACACAAGTATCTACATCTTCGATCACTTTGAAGAATCCCGATACTTGCAATACCTGGTTCTCTACTTTATTCAAATACCTATAACTTCTCAAAATTCAGACCCTGTGTTTCCACGAAACACCTGTCTAAAAACTAGAGAAGTCATAAGTAAACCGAACATAGTACGAGGACCAAGCCCTCTGTCCTGATGGACCCTGGACAACATACAATACTCTGTATAAGTCCCTTGAGTCTGATAACTCATTCACTGTGTGTCGTAGGTTGAAAACTGTACTTATGGTTAAGAAGAATTACACCGCTGTTTAATGCTCCTTACCTAACCATCCACTGATATAGGTAAATGTCGTAGACATAATTTCAAAAAGGTATATCTCACTCTATAAAAATAGACGTACAGATATATCAATTTGAAATTAGTGCATAATAGCGGATATTCAAAACCAATTAATTGCCGTCCGGCAAACAACCCAGGTGACTTCCTCAAATATCACCGATTACAACGAATCCCGATATAATGAGGATGATCACCCAATTCCCAATAACTTACTCCCACTCATCATCTGTAAAACCATACAGATGTGAGAATCATACCTGGTAAATACATACCCTGGAGTAAGTGTCTAATCGGGAAATCAGTTTTCCATTAACAGTACACAGTAAAACTGAAATATTGAAATGTTTCCTTGCGGTATCCTGGTATTCCTAGTAATGCATTTTCCATTATCCAGATTCACAACTGTAACCGTATAATCCTTTGCCACCTCTCCAAATCCCTTTATATGTCTTTAGTCATTACCTTCTGTACACCCCTTTAGGCCAAATGGTTTTCTTCCTTCCCTACCGTTCGGCACCAGCCTATGGTTTGGAAGAAGACTATCCAATAAGCATAATGGGTGTACTGTCCTAATCCTAGGAGCACTCGCAACGCGAGAGAAGGTGAAGATAAAAGACAACCGAATAAACCTTATTCCTATTTCTCCTGAACCAGAATCCATCCCCGAACTGGAACAAGTTCCTTTCGAGTTCGTATATAACCATACGATGGAATATCCAATAAACTGTGGATCTTCGTAGTGATACGGAGTGTCCTGGAGAAATACAAAGGTGATTTAGGATTGGCGAAGAAATACTTGGTTTGGTCGTGAATAGCAGTCGCAATTTACTTTGCCCTCTTACTAATCCCTTTCTTTGTCTTTACTTAATACCTTCTGTACACCGTTTAGGCTAATTGGTATTCTTCATTCCCCACCGTTCGGCACCAGTCTAAGGTTTGGAAGAAGACTATCCAATTTGCGTAATAGGTGTACTATCTCCTAAGCCTAGGAGTACTCGCAATCTGAGAGAGAAGGTAAAAGGAAAAGACAACTGAATAGTCCTATTGGTTTTCTCCAGAACCGGAAACCATCCTCGAATAAATTCCTTCGAGTTCGTATCTAACCATACGATGGTTTTGTCCAATGGAAGTGGACGTTCGTAGTAATACAGGGTGTCCTGGAGAAAAGAGTAAAAGTAGGAGTGGCAATGAGGTTAGCGACTCTGACAATCCAAAAGCCAGTGTTAAAGAAGGTTCGGTTAATTTTGGTCACTGAGTCAGAGACTTAGGGTCGGGTCAATGGTCGCAGACGAAGAGAAAGAGAAAAGAAACACTCAGCGTGCACTCTATCTTAGATCAGAATGGTTATCACTTTATCTAATCAGGAAACCTTCCACTGTACCGTCAAATTCTCCTCCAAACCTGAAAGAAGAATTAGTCGGGATCACCCGAGGAGTAAACCAACTCATCAGTGGGAATCGGGATCCAACTATCATCGCATGATAACGTGACGGAATCCGCTCACGGTGTCACACTCCAGAAGGTATGCGCATATCTGGCAAGTTTCAGTTCTTTTGAAACTCCCGATGTGATTTCTGCCCCATGCTCTTATGACCTTGACTTTGGCCAACATATCATAAGTCACATGTCAAGTTCTACCCGTCATTCTCCAGGTTAATTTGAACCCACCCGTACCTACCCTTGACTTTGGCCAAAATGGCAGTACGACTGTCCCAAACCAACGCATCTATCTATGCTGCATATGAATACCCCAATAGCTACCAATCACTGTGCCTTGACTTTGGCCAACATACACAGCTTGAATACTATTGACCATCCATATGAAACGACGGAGGGCTACGAATGGTTTCTGGCGAAAACCTTTAACGTAAAGAACTTGATATCGTTGAAGGAACTGATAGCTTTATAAAAATATAGTGACGAAAACCTTTACTAAAGAGGTCATTCCCGGTGAAGGGATCTCGGCTCTTTCCCCGTAGAATGAGGTGCAGGATATTCCAACTGAATACCACGGTGCAAAGCAAAAGTAATTGGCTATAGTGAAGTTATTGCCCTGACGCAAACTTTTTGTCCAAGGGGTCACTCCCGGTGAAGGGATCTCGGCCCTTGCCTCGTCGACTGAGGAGCTGGATATTCCAACTGAATACCACGATGCAAAACAAAAGTGAACGTCCTTACAATAACAGCTTTTTGAAAAGTGTTCCAACAACATCAGATTAGGTTTGTTTTAACTTGCATTGATCCGAATCAACGCAGTCTCATCAATTGATCACACAAAAAGGAACGAAAAATATACTGATGTACGTATATGCCATCCGCATTCGCCACTGGGTCCCGTCATTACCCGTTAGGTTAGCTAACTAACGACAGAGCGGGGACTGGACCAGCGCGGATGCAAAACATATACAACATCTACTAATATATATACCAATATATTATATTTCGCTCAAGGCGTGATAAAATGCAACATCACAGAAATGTACAGCATCACAGAACAATACAGATATCTGGGATCCCCGGGTTTCACAAAGCCACTACTGAAACCCGACGTTCCCCTGGTCGTGTGGATAGCCTGTGCAATGAAATCCTAGACCCCTACGGGCGCGGCAAGTTACCCGCCAAGACCTGAAGCGAGGCAGCCCCCTTCAGCAACGTGAATGGACCACCCAGCACTTCACGGAATCCGGTAACTTGGGCACCCTTCCTGGGTCAACCTGTACCCCCTACGAGTGCGGCGAATAGCCCGCCAATCCTAGAGTGAAACCCCCTCCGTCTCAATGCCATGAGATGCGGGCTTGTTGCCTTCTAGAACCCGGCTATCCGTGCACCCCTCCGTGGGGTAATCCTAGTACAGAAAGTAAAATATATATACAACAGGTACATCGACCGCAACCTGGCCGTGCCCCAAAATAATAATACAATCAAGCAGTGACGGCAGTCCACATGTCAGACGCTCGCCCCGCAATATCAAATGTACATAATACAACAAAACTGTACTACCACTGCAACCAGGCTATCCCCACGACCGATCCGCAACATCACAGCAATACATAGAACATCAACGTGAAAATCACGTTCGCAAATCCGTCTAACCGGGCTATAGCAGTTAGACTGGATTTACCGATCAAGTGACATTCACGGTCGCAGATATAATGTAAATACTGTGAAATAATGTGTTTAAAATATCCGATCGATCAAATTTTACCAAGTGAGCCCCCAAGCAATACTGTAGCACTCACAGAAATTCTGGGCCCAAACAAAGTATACCAAAACCCCTATTTTCAGCCCACAAGCCCACTGCAAAAAAATGATGACATGAATCCACATTCCTACGGCGGAACAGCAACCAAAGAGGGGTTATGGCCGCGGTTCCGTGGTCGAACGGAAGGATCAGGGCACCAAATTTTTCCAGTGTTCTTACGACTTCCAGTACATCACTTTTCTACAACCTGAAAAAAATTTCGAGCCAGAAAAAATTCGACAGAAAACTGATGTGAAGAAAACACGGGTTTTTGGAATTTTGGTCGATCGGAAATGCAAACACATTAAACAAAGCTAGACTATGTTAATGGCGAGCCTCTGATACCACTGTAAGTGCACGGCGGCGCCCCGGCCGTCAATCTGACGCCGGAATGCGGAAGCGGTGATAAACTTTAATTTTGCAAACTAGCAAACCGGCACCACCGCGCACTAAACACCCGGATCGGGCCATTAAACTAGATCTAGCTAACTACAAGACGGGTTAGAGATATACCGAGCGATCCGAGTCCTCCGGTCTTCTCATCGTCGTCCCGATCTCCTGTGGAAACTCCGATCGTCGCCTCCTCGCCGGAAGGGCACCACATCGCCTGCATCTTTTACAGGCTCCCACCTCAATGCCGAGGCAACTCGGGCGCGAAGTTGGCTAGACGACGCGTCCAAGATTTGCTGTAGATATAGTGTAGAATCTATTGTCTCTTTGAGGGTTTGAAGTTGCCTTGATGGAGGGATGAGGTTGAGAATTGAACTTGGGAATTTTGGTGGCAATGAAAAATGATATGAATGATAATTTTTCCCACCCTCACAAAATGATCCTCTCTCTCCCCCTCTCTCAAAGTGGTCGGCCTCCTCTAGTGAGAATGTGGAGGGAATGAATATGAATCAATAACAAGAAGGGAGGTGATGGTAGTAAAAGCAAAAGGGGTGACCATATCAAAAAGCAATGATAACAATGTCATCTCCAAATCTAATCAACTCTAATCACCATTAATACAAAGGAAAAGATGGATAAAGCATCTCATGATGATAATCATATCATGAAGCCACAAATGCATAAAACCCCTCCTCAATAAGTTATTTGCAAACTTGCAAATAACCCCCTCCATTGGAAAAGTCCGGCCGGAAAGGATCAAAGGAAAACCGGCCGGAACGGAATGCAAACTGGCAACTCCAGAAAACTGGTCCCGTAATAAATTACAGGAAAACCCCGATACTGTGCATACACACCCGTATCTGTATTCCGACCGGATACAAATGCAAAGAGACAAAATCTACACTGTACTATACTAGGATTCGGCTTAAACCAAAGCCGGCTAGTAATATCCGTCTGATCCTGATCCGTGCAATACCGCACGTATCTGATCGAACCTTGCCATATAACCATACGGCCACTAGTACAAACCGTCCGATTCTGATCCGTGCAATACCGCACGTATCTGATCGGACCCTGCCATATCTCCATACGGCCTCTACAGCGTTTCGCCCGAAAGCTTGAGTAACTGTAAGTGTGGTGGACTCTAAAGACTCGTCAATACTATGGCTGTGGATTTAACCACTAGCACGTCAGAGGTATAAGCCAATACGTGACGGGCCACCAGCTATTGACCAAAAGGGACGTCGATGAGTGAACTCATCCTGACACCCTACTGAGCCTGTCAGTGACAATATCCGTACAGTCCGGTCCGTTCGTCTATGAACATCGCATGGTGGGCCTAGGGGGTTGGTAAAAGTCAGACCCCCAAAAGCGGTACAAGTCGTGTCGGAGTGTAGCCCAGAACACCCTGAGATACTACTGGAATACCTACCAGTAAATCTCCTGCCTTGGCCAAGGACTTCGTGTAATGGCTCTCCTAGACACAGCGCGAACTCACCCCCAATACCGGGAGAGACGAACCCCTGAAGATCCGCTCACTGCCTCCATGTGGCTCGGGACTGTACCCAACTAAAACCTGTTTTCACGTCTCCTTTGAGCATGGTAGGGTAGTAATCAAAGTACAGTAGGAACTCACACGAGACAAATGACGATCCTCAGGTCGATGAATTAACCTGTACACATGTCACTAGGGAACTGCTATCTGACGTCAGGTATAAGACCAACTAGCAGGTTCCCGGCGAGTCCTGTCCGGTGTACTCATAACCCAATGAGCACCTGTATACATCTTAGGTGAACCAACTGACACCAGTGGCTTATGAGACCGGCCACCGCCTCTCGTCGGGGCCTCGACTGTATACACTAGTCTACTCTGGAGTATCGATGCCCTGTCTCGAAACTCCCATGACTAGGGACCTTTTAAGGATGTGCTTATAGACTACCAGCTCCCACGTATATGATCGCCCTCATACTGTTGGCAGTCAAGCAAAAATCCTAGAGGCTCTATCAACGTGCAATAGTGACCTGTCAGGTCACCTAAAGTAGTACACGATGATAAAGGTAAACCAGATAGCATACTATCATCTCGAGTAAGACTGTTCTACCGGGATAGGTCCTCCCTCAATCATTACAATCACGTGCCTGCGATCCAATAATTGACTCTGAGGTCACTATCTCCAACAGTACTGCTTCTGCCCATTTGGAGAAGTAATCAGTTGTTGCCAAAATGAACCGATGTCCTCTGGACGATGCTGGTTCGATGGGGCCAATTATGTCAGTCCCCCACATTTCGAACGGCCAGCTAGCCACTGTTGGGTGTAGTGGATTTGGATGCTAATGGATAAAGTCCCCATGAATCTGGCACGAGTAGCATTGCTTCGCGTATTCGAGGCAGTCCTGTATCATTGTGGGCCAATAATAACCCATCTGTTTGATCTTCGGCTTCATCTTCGGCCCGGCTTGGTGAGAACCGCAGTGTCCGTCATGAGTTTCTTAGACGACTCTCTTTTCCTCTTCAGGTCCCACGCATCTTAGCCATAAAGAGTCAAATGTTCTCTTATACAGGGTATCATTGACGAAAGCAAAAGACAAAGCTCGTTTCATAAGCTAATGTCTTGAGGATGCATCTTCAGACGTTCGACGGGATTTGAAGTAGTCTATAAAGACTTCTCTCCAATCCGTAACCTTTTCCTGGTCTTTTATTTGTAGGGCCGTTTGCTCGGTTGCTCCTTTTTCTTCGGACAACTCCGGAGATATTTCTGCCAGTGCAAGAACCCGACGGCTTTGCACCATGATCCTCACGTCATCGAGGCTCTCGCCAGCTAGTTCTTTAGCGAGCTTGGCTAATGCATCCACCTTGCTATTTTCCGCACGTGGTATGCTTTCCAGGGTGTAGGAAGGAATTTGAGTCAGCATTTGTTGTACTTTCTCGCCGTACTTCACCAACTCAGGCTTGCACGTCTAATAGTCTCTATTTACTTGACTAACGACCAGCTGGGAGTCTCCGTATATGAGGAGGTTTTCAATTCCCATATCGACGGCGATCTCAAGACCTGCTATCAAAGCTTCATACTCAGCCTCGTTGTTTGTCCTCAGTTCTGTTAAGGAGAAGGCGAAGCGCATTATCCCTCCTTGTGGAGTCAAGAAGATGAGGCCTACCCCTGATTTAATTATGGGGTGCTTTGTTTGCGCTTCTTCATGGAAGATGCTCCATCGAAATAGAGTTCCCACAGGGTATCATTCTCCCTTCTTTCCCCATCAATCATGTCAAACGCGTGCTCGTCGGGCAACTCGCGGTTCAAAGGAGAATCGGCGGGTATCGGATGCTCAGCGAGGAAGTCGGCGATGGCCTGGCCTTTCACTGCCTTGAGGGGACGATAAGTTATCGAGAACTCCATCAACAGTAGGGCCCATTTAGCGAGTCGTCCCGTTAATATAGCCTTTGACATCAAATATTTGAGGGGATCCACCTTTGATATGAGATGGACCTCATATGCCAACGCGTAGTGTCTGAGCTTCGTTATCGCGAAGATCAACGCCAGGAAGTATTTTTCGATGGGAGAGTAGTTTCTTTCTTCCCCCAGGAGAACTCGACTCAGATAGTAGAGAGCTCTTTCTTTCCCTTGGTCGTTCTCTTGTGCCCACAGCGTGCCTAAAGAACCTTCGAGGGCTGTTGTGTACAGGACGAGAGGTTTTCCTTTAACGGGAGCGGCCAGTACTGGCGGATTCTGCAGGTATTACTTGATTTCGTCTAGTGCGCTTTGGCATTTTCAATCCCAGACGAAAGGGGTTCCCTTCTTCATCAGGTGACTGTAGGGGCGGCACTTGCCAGAGAGGTTAGATATGAACCGCTGGATATATGCGAGCTTTCCTTGGAGAGACCGCAGCTACTTGAGAGTTCTTGGCAGAGGCATTTCCATGATTGCCTTGATCTTTGACGTGTCTATCTCGATGCCTCGGTGGCGGACGACGAATCCTAGGAATTTGCCCGAGGAAACTCCGAACGCGCATTTGAGAGGATTCATCTTCAGGTTATATTGCCGAAGGCGTTGAAATACGATCTTCAGGTGCTCTAGATGTTCCTCGTAAGATTTGCTTTTAACTACGAGGTCGTCGATATAACATTTGACGATTTCATGTATGATGTCATCGAAGATCTTTGTTATGGCCCTCTGATAGGTGGCACAGGCGTTCTTTAGACCGAAGGGCATCACCTTGTAGCAGAATATGCCTAAAGGGGTCCGGAAAGCGGTGTGCTTCTGGTCCTCGGGGTGCATCTTTATCTGATTGTATCCTGATAATCCGTCCATGAAGGAGAAAACTTCATGAGTGGACGTATTATCTATCATCATCTCAGTGACAAGTACTGGGAAGTCTTCCTTTGGGCAAGCCTTATTGAGATCCTGAAATTCCACCATATGTGCACCGTCCTATTTTTCTTCATCACCGGGACGATGTTGGCGATCCAATCAGGGTACTGAACCTCTTGGATAAAGCCAGAGTCGATTAGCTTCTTGACCTCGGCGTTGATTCTCATCTCAAGCTCGAGCCGCATTCTTCTCGGTGCTTGTTTGATCGGCTTGACGTCCGGGGATATCGCCAATTTGTGCACAGCAATCTCTGGATCTAGTCCCGGCATCTCTGAATACTTCCATGCGAAGCAATCTTTATGCTGCATGAGCACATCCTTAAGCGTAGCCACCCTTTCTTCAGACAACAGCTCACTGACAAATGTCGACCGCGGGTCACTTGCCGTCCCCAAATCAATTTTCTTGAGGTTATCTGCAGTAGTATGTATTCCATCTTCCAGCTCTTTTGGCGCCGGTGGAAACTCTAATATTATTTCGTCATCATTGTTTTTGAAGCACGAGGGGAGGTCATCCATATTCTCGGGTTCTTCTTCTGACAACATTATCATATGACAAGTACGAGATCGCTTCCAAGACTGATGTTGATCTGGTTCTACTTTCGCTGTACGCGTCGCTTTTGGTTCATGCTTTTGTGGCGGGCTTACCTTCCAGCTGCTGGATAGAGCGAACCTGCCTTGTTGATATTGGTCTTCAACCCGGTCTTTGAGTGTGAAGCAGTCTTCGAGAGGATGTCCTATTGCCCGGTGATAGGAGCAATAGTCCGGGTGAGAGACTTCGCCTGCTTGCTCGGGGTGCTTGGACTCCGGGAGGGTAATCATTTGATGTTTTATGGAAAGATCAAGTATCTTTTGTGTTTTGTCCTAAGGAAAAGAGTATGCTCGACTCATCTTCTTTATAAGAGATGGATCCCGGCTGCTCGACTCTTGTTCGCGTTGCTTCTTGGTCCCGCTTTGTCGTTGTCGAACGCCTTTCCCGTTCTTTGGTTTATTTTTGTCTCTGCGTCGGGTCTTTTGTATGACGGGCTGGCGATGATAAGCATTGTCATTCTCAACGGCCCATTGAAGGAGGCGCTGCGTCCTTGATTTCTCGTAAATGGCCATTTCGCGGTTATGGTCATCCCGGACCTTTTGACCCGCTTCCCTTATAAGTTTGTCCATCTGTTCTTCGAATGAAGGACTTAGCATTTTCCCGACGGGAGCTCGTTTTGGTTCAGGGTTAGCATCTTCCCACAGAGCGTCTCCTTCTTCGTCGAAGTCATGTATGACGTAGCAGTCACGGAATGGCTCCCGTTTCTTGGATTGAACATATCCAAGCCCGATCGCTTCCATTCTCCCATTGGGCAACTTTCGTTGAGTTCCGGGGACGCTCCAGATCCTGTTGTAGAACTGAGCTTGTCGAGCGGTTTGCTTAAGGGGTACGCCTTGGCGCCTCAACAGTCTTTTTAATCCGTCTGTGTAATATCTGGGCAGACGGATGGGCTGGAGCGTGTCAAGTGTAGAATCCACGCCATGCCAGATTTCTTTCTCCACTTTGGTTTCCCAGAATCGGTAGAATAGGATCGCCTTTTCACCCTTTCGCCTGGGAGGGACATAGAATGTCTGCAGTTCCTGCACACTATAGGCATTAAGTGCATCGAGCTCTTTGTAATGCTCCCGCGGAACCATGGAGACTTGCTGTTGGAGATAGTGCCCTCAGAGTTAATTATTGGATCACGGCATATGATTGCAATGATTGCGGGAGGACCTATCCCGGTAGGACAGTCTTACTCAAGATGATAGTATGCTATCTGGTTTATCTTTATCATCGTGTACTGCTTTAGGTGACCTGACATGTCGCTATTACACGCTGATAGAGCCCCTGGGATTCTTGCTTGACTACCAGCAGTATGATGGCGATCATATACGTGGGAGCTGGTGGTCTATAAGCACATCCTTAAAAGGTCCCTAGTCGTGGGAGTTTCGAGACAGGGCATTGATTCTCCAGAGTAGACTAGTGTATACAGTCGAGACCCCGACGAGGGGCGGTGGCCGGTCTCACAAGCCACTGGTGTCAGTTGGTTCACCTAAGATGTATACAGGTGCTCATTGGGTTATGAGTACACCGGACAGGACTCGCCGGGAACCTGCTAGTTGGTCTTATACCTGACGTCAGATAGCAGTTCCCTGGTGACATGTGTACAGGTTAGTTCATCGACCTGGGGATCGTCATTTGTCTCGTGTGAGTTCCCACTGTACTTTGATTACTACCCTACCATGGCTCAAAGGAGTCGTGCAAACAGGTTTTAGTTGGGTACAGTCCCGAGCCACATGGAGGCAGTGAGCGGATCTTCATGTGTTCGTCTCTCCCGGTATTGGGGGTGAGGTCGCGCTGTGTCTAGGAGAGCCATTACGCAAAGCCCTCGGCCGAGGCAGGAGATTTACTGTTAGGTATTCCAGTAGTATCTCAGGGCGTTCTGGGCTACACTCCGACACGACTTGTACCGCTTTTGGGGGTCTGACTTTTACCAACCCCCTAGGCCCGCCATGCGATGCTCATAGACGAACGGACCGGACTGTACGGATATTGTCACTTACAGGCTCAGTAGGGTGTCAGGATGAGTTCGCTCATCGACGTCCCTTTTGGTCAATAGCTGGTGGCCCGTCACGTATTGGCTTATACCTCTGACGTGCTAGTGGTTAAATCCACAGCCATAGTATTGACGAGTCTTTAGAGTCCACCACACTTACAGTTACTCAAGCTTTCGTGCGAAACGCTGTAGAGGCCGTATGGAGATATGGCAGGGTTCGATCTGATACGTGCGGTATTGCACAGATCAGGATCGAACGGATCTTACTAGCCGGCTTTGGCTTAAGCCGGTCCTAGTTTAGTACAGTGTAGATTTTGTCTCATTACATTTGTATCCGGACGGAATACAGATGCGGGTGTGTATGCACAGTATCGGGGTTTTCCTGTAATTTATTACGGGACCAGTTTTCTGGAGTTGCCAGTTTGCATTCCGTTCCGGCCGGTTTTCCTTTGTTCTTTCCCGGCCGGACTTTTCCGATGGAGGGGGTTATTTGCAAGTTTGCAAATAACATTTGTGGAGGGGGTCCTTTGTAATTGTGTGGCATCATGATGAGATTCCTTTTGCATCAACCTTTTTCATTTATGTTGATTAGAGTTGATTAGGAATTGATTTGAGTTTTGTCATCATGATGTTTTGATGTGGTCACCACTTGCTTTACACTACACTCACCTCCCTTCATGCTTCATATTCTTTCCTCCACCATTTTTCATAGATGATAAGTTTTTCATGGTTGAGAGAAAGAAAAAAGATGAGAGTTTTCATTCTTGAGAGTTTCATTTTCTTGATCTCATATTTCATGCTAGAAAAATGCAAGCACCATTTTTCTAGTCTTGATTCCTCCATCATCTTCAAAGGCAACAAACCCTAAATGAGACATAGCCTCTACACTACACATTCTACAGCATATCTTGAGCATGTCGAGTTGCCGGCTTCATGCCCGAGTTGCCTCGGTATTGAGGCGGGAGCCCGTAAAAGACGCAGGCGATGTGGTGCCCTTCCGGCGAGGAGGCGACGATGTGGAGGCAAGACTTTCCGTGGGAGATCGGGACGATGACGAGAAGACCGGAGGATTCGGATCACTCGGTATACTTCTCTTCCCATCTCTTATTAGCTAGCATTAGGTTAATGGTTACGATCCGGGTTTTCTTTGTCCGCGGTAGCGCCAGTTTCTGAGTAAGGAAAAATTTTGATTCCGCATTTTGGCCTCGGATAGACGGCCGGGGCGCTGCCGTGGCGCAACATGGTATCAGAGCCACGCCATTAACCTTGCCTAGCTTGTTCTAGTGTGTTTTACATTTCCGATCGAACAAAATCCCAAAAACCACATTTCCTTTACATCAGTTTTCTGTTGATTTTTTTCTTGCTCAAAAAATTTTTCAGGTTGTAAAAAACTAATGTACTGGAAATTTTAAGACTTCTGTAAAAATTCGACACAGTCAGTCGTTTAGTGAAGCGCGGAACCGCGGCCAAATCCCCCCTTGGGCCGCGGTTACGCCGCACTTCAGTGTCCTCACTGTGTCCAATTTTTACAGTGGGCTTGTGGGCTGAAAATATGGGTTTTGGGATATTAAATTTGGGCCCAGAATTTCTGTGAGTGCTACAGTATTGCTTGGGGGCCCACTTGTTAATTGTTTGATCGATCGGATATTTTAAACACATTATTTCACAGTATTTACATTATATCTGCGACCGTGAATATCACTTGATCGGTAAATCCCGTCTAACTGCTATAGCCCGGTTAGACGGATTTGCGAACGTGATTTTCACGTTGATGTTCTATGTTTATGCTGTGTTGTTGCGGATCGGTCGTGGGGGATAGCCTGGATGCAATGCTAGTACTGTTTTGTTGTATTATATACATTTGATATTGCGGGGCGAGCGTCCGATATGTGGACTGCCGTCACTGCCTGTTTGTATTTTTCTTTTGGGGCACGACCTGGTTGCGGTCGATGTACCCGGTGTATGTATATTTTACTTTCTGTACTAGGATTACCCCGCGGAGGAGTGCACGGATAGCCGGGTTCTAGAGGGCAACGGGCCCGCATCTCATGGCATTGAGACGGAGGGGGCTTCACTCTGGGATTGGCGGGCTATTCGCCGCACTCGTAGGGGGTACAGGTTGACCCAGGAGGGGTGCCCAAGTTACCGGACTCCATGAAGTGCTGGGTGGTCCATTCACGGTGCTGAAAGGGGCTGCCTCGCTTCAGGTTTTGGCGGGTGACTTTCCGCGCCCGTAGAGGTCTAGGATTTCATTGCACAGGCTATCCACACGACCAGGGGAACGTCGGGTTTCAGCAGCGGCTCTGTGAAACCCGGGGCTTCCAGATATCTGTATTGTTCTGTGATGCTGTACATTTTTGTGATGTTGCATTCTTATCACGCCTTGAGCGAATATAATATATTGGTATATATATTAATAGATGTTGTATATGTTTTGCATCCGCGCTAGTCCAGTCCCCGCTCTGTCGTTAGTTAAGTAACCTAACGGGTGATGACGGGACCCAGTGGCGAATGCGGATGGCATATACGTACATCAGTATATTTTTGTTCTTTGTGGTGTGATCAATTGATGGGACTGCGTTGATTCGGATCAACGCAAGTTATAAACAAACCTATTCTGATGTTGTTGGAACAATTTTTCAAAAAGCTGTTATTGCAAGGACGTTCACTTTTGTTTTGCATCGTGGTATTCATTTGGAATATCCTGCTCCTCAGTCGACGAGGCAAGGGCCGAGATCCCTTCACCGGGAGTGACCCCTTGGACAGAAGTTTGCGTTAGGGAATTAACTTCACTATAGCCGATTACTTTTGCTTTGCATCGTGGTATTCAGTTGGAATATCCTGCACCTCATTCTACGGGGAAAGAGCCGAGATCCCTTCACCGGGAGTGACCTCTTTAGCAAAGGTTTTCGTCACTATATTTTTATAAAAAGTTATCCTGTTCCTTCAAAGATATCAAGTTCATTACGGTAAAAGGTTTTTCGCCAAAAACCATCCGTAGCCCTCCGTCATTTCAGATTAGTATTGCTTAGTATTCGTGCTACGTATGTCGTGCATTGCCGAGGCGTAGTGTTCGGTAGCTGTGTAATATTTTTCTGTCGCTTGGATAAGTGGATTGGTTAGGACAGTCGTACGGTTATGTTGGCATTGTCAAGGACTCGTACGGGTGGGTTTAACGCAATCAAGATAATGACGGGTTGAACTTGACTAGGACTCTTTGATATGTTGGCATTGTCAAGGTCACTTGGGTCCTAGGGGTAAAAATCACATCGGGAGTTTCAAAAGAACTGAAACTTGCCAGGCATGCGCATACCTTCTGGAGTGTGGTGGCTTGAGTGGATTCCGTCAAGTTATCATGCGATGATAGTTGGATCCCGAATCCCACTGATGAGTTAGTTTACTCCTCGGGTGACCCCGACTAATTCTTCTTTCAGATTTGGAGGAGAATTTGAGGTACAGTGGGAGGTTTCCAGATTAGACAAAGTGATAACCATTCTGATCTTGGTTAGAGTGCACGCTGAGTGTTTCTTTTCTCTCTCTCTTTGGCAGCGACCATTGACCTGACCCTGGACTTTGACTCAGTGACCAAGTTGACCGAACCTTCTTAACACTGGCTTTTGGATTGTCAGAGTTGCAGACCTCATTGCCACTCCTACTTTTACCCTTTTCTCCAGGACACCCCGCATTACTGCGAACGTCCACTTCCATTGAACAAAACCATCGTATGGTTATATACGAACTTGAAGGACTTCGAGGATGGTTTCTGGTTCTGGAGAAAACGAATAGGATTATTCAGTTGTCTTTTCTTTTCACCTTCTCTCATTGCGAGTACTCCTTGGTTTAGGAGATAGTACACCTATTACGCAAATTGGATAGTCTTCTTCCAAACCTTAGGCTGGTGCCGACCGGTAGGGAATGAAGAAAACCAATTAGCATAACGATGGTGTGCATAAGGTATTGAGTTAAGACAAAGCAAGGGATTAGTAAGAGGGCAAAGTAAAATGTGACTGCTATTCACGATCAAACCAAGTGTTTCTTCGCCAATCCTAAATCACCTTTGTATTTCTCCAGGACACTCCGTATCACTACGAAGATCCACAGTTTATTGGATACTCCATCGTATGGTTATATACGAACTCGAAAGGAACTTGTTCCAGTTCGGGGATGGATTCTGGTTCAGGAGAAATAGGAATAAGGTTTATTCGGTTGTCTTTTATCTTCACCTTCTCTCGCTTTGCGAGTGCTCCTAGGATTAGGACAGTACACCTTTTATGCTTATTGGATAGTCTTCTTCCAAACCATAGGCTGGTGCCGAACGGTAGGGAAGGAAGAAAACCTTTTGGCCTAAAGAGGTGTGCAGACGGTAATGACTAAAGACATATAAAGGGATTTGGACAGATGGCAAAGAGATATACGGTTACAGTTGTGAATCTGGATAATGGAAGAGGCATTACTAAGAATACCGGAATACCCCACCGAAACATTTCAATGTTTCAGTTTCACTGTGTAATGTTAAAAGAAAACTGATTTCCCGATTAGATACTTGCTCCAGGGTATGTATTTACCAGGTATGATTCTCACATCTGTATGGTTTTACAGATGATGAGTGGGAGTAAGTTATTGGGAATAGGGTGATCATCCTCATTATATCGGGATTCGTTGTAATCGGTGATATTTGAGGAGATCATCTGGGCTGTTTGCCGGTCGGCAAATATTTGGTTTTGAATATCCGCTGTTGTGCACCAATTTCAAATTGATATATCTGTACGTCTATTTTCATAGAGTGAGATATACCTTTTGATATTATGTCGATGACATTTACCTATATCAGTGGATGGTTAGGTAAGGAGCATAAAACAGCGGTGTAATTCTTCTTAACCATAAGTACAGTTTTCAACCTATGACACACAGTGAAAGAGTTGTTAGACTCAGCGGACTTATACAGAGTATTGTATGTTGTCCAGTGTCCATTAGGACAGAGGGGTTGGTCCTCATACTATATTCTGTTTACTTTTAACTTCTCTAGTTCTTAGACATGTGTTTCGTGGAAACACAGGGTCTAAGTTTTGAGGAGTTATAGGTATTTGAATAGAGTAGATAACCAGGTATAGCAAGTATCAGGATTCTTCAAAGTGATCGAATATGTAGATACTTGTGTATGGTATTCAGTTGATAGTAATGATAAAGAGAAATTGCTTCTCTTTCAGGTTACTCATAATTGGAAGCATTCCTAAGTTGAGTAACGCTGATCGGCCTCCTTCCATTTAGTTTACATGCACTGGAGATAGCTGCATGATTTGAATCTGGTTCAATTGAATCAGTGCCTCTGGTTTTTATATTGGATATAGAACAGTTCATATCTTAACGATGTTAAGGTACGGGGAGTTGTCCGGCTTATACTTAAAACCAGACACTGGACAACTCAAGGCACGTTTCTGTAATGGCTGTTTGCGGGTTGACCCAGGCTATGACGAGGGTTGACTTTCTACCATCTGGAAGATCAATAGAGATATTGTTCTTGACTCGCCACATTTTTAAAAGAAATGGATTTTTAGAAAACAGTAGTGGGAGTATGGTATAACTGGAAGTGATTCCAGAACCGCAAACGATTACTGAAGATTTGATAAGGAACCTAAAGATTCAATCTGGTTTGACATTCCATTAGCCACTCCGCAGATAAGGTGGATAACTTCAGGCACCCGAGAGGTACTCCGGTAGCCTCAAGGACGGTGACAGGGGAGTTCTTGTTTACCCACACTTGCCATTGTTGTTGTTCTAGGCTGCGAGACCCGGCAGGAGGATGAGTATAGCGTCGTTCTAAACTAGCTTTAGAAGTGCACGTCTATATGACTCTGCCAGAGGGTTGTCGTAGTCAGTGGGAGCAGCGGAAGCATTGGTGGACATCAGGCTTATGTCTATTTATAGACTAAAGCAGATGTAGCGGAGATAGATCATCTATTTCTGACGTGACAGTCATAGGTTTGACTTCATCAGAATAGGGGATGGATCTGTTGAGATGGTAGTAGGGTGTGATATCCTGGTATTTGGATGACATACACAGAGTAGGAAAAGAAACTCCTATACTACGATCGGTTATACTTTGGTTGTCACACAGTAGTTTCTCCACACAGGACTTGGATATTATATCAGACATTCTGGTTACTGGATCTATGGTTTTAGATCTAGATTTGGGTAGTTTCCTAATCTGGGTACCTTGACAGCATTCTATGAGTATTTAGAATGGACGACTCCTGGAACGGTAGTGTACCTGCAGGTGATGGAGTCACCCTCTCTAAAGGTGTCTTACAGACTAAAGGGGAGAGGGATACGCATGATTGACAGATCACTTGCTTAGGCAATTGAGTCAATCATGAGATGTCAAGTACCACACCAGATGTTGTTCTTGCAGTAGATGCAATAAGTTGATATTGATCCAATCCTGGAGAAACAGTCGGAAGCAGTTTTAGAACATAAGTTGATGTTCTAGGGATATGATAACGGCAGCTTCCTTTAGGAGACGGTTATCATTCCAGGCTTCCAAGGTGACCTGGATGGCAGAGTGGCTGTCAAAGTTATAGTTTTCCTTCTGACGAGGGGCAGTATTTTGGACAGGTGGTCCAAGGCAATACTGAGGGTGGCATGGCGTAGGATACTGATTGAGTTCAGTTGACGATACAGTCTAAGAAGTTTGGATTTGGAGTTCATTTATGAGCTAGGTCCCATCAGACATCCAGACATTCTAAGACAGGTATTGCTCATTTCGGGAGATGGCTTTCTCCGCGAACTTGAGATATAGAGAGACATAGAAAGAAACATCACAGCGGATCCACTCACTGAGGCTATTCCTCGAACGCAATAGTTTCGCAAACGGGTTTTGTGAGACTGACTAGTAGAGGAGTTGGGTGTTCGGTATCACAAGGGCTATGAGTATGCGACATCGCAATAAATAGCCTTGAGTGCAAGTGGGAGATTGTTGGAGATAGTGCCCTCAGAGTCAATTATTGGATCACAGGCACGTGATTGCAATGATTGCGGGAGGACCTATCCCGGTAGGACAGTCTTACTCGAGATGATAGTATGCTATCTGGTTTATCTTTATCATCGTGTACTGCTTTAGGTGACCTGACATGTCGCTATTACACGCTGATAGAGCCCCTGGGATTCTTGCTTGACTACCAGCAGTATGATGGCGATCATATACATGGGAGCTGGTGGTCTATAAGCACATCCTTAAAAGGTCCCTAGTCGTGGGAGTTTCGAGACAGGGCATCGATTCTCCAGAGTAGACTAGTGTATACAGTCGAGACCCCGACGAGGGGCGGTGGCCGGTCTCACAAGCCACTGGTGTCAGTTGGTTCACCTAAGATGTATACAGGTGCTCATTGGGTTATGAGTACACCGGACAGGACTCGCCGGGAACCTGCTAGTTGGTCTTATACCTGACGTCAGATAGCAGTTCCCTGGTGACATGTGTACAGGTTAGTTCATCGACCTGGGGATCGTCATTTGTCTCGTGTGAGTTCCCACTGTACTTTGATTACTACCCTACCACGGCTCAAAGGAGTCGTGCAAACAGGTTTTAGTTGGGTACAGTCCCGAGCCACATGGAGGCAGTGAGCGGATCTTCAGGTGTTCGTCTCTCCCGGTATTGGGGGTGAGGTCGCGCTGTGTCTAGGAGAGCCATTACGCAAAGCCCTCGGCCGAGGCAGGAGATTTACTGGTAGGTATTCTAGTAGTATCTCAGGGCGTTCTGGGCTACACTCCGACACGACTGTACCGCTTTTGGGGGTCTGACTTTTACCAACCCCCTAGGCCCGCCATGCGATGCTCATAGACGAACGGACCGGACTGTACGGATATTATCACTGACAGGCTCAGTAGGGTGTCAGGATGAGTTCGCTCATCGACGTCCCTTTTGGTCAATAGCTGGTGGCCCGTCACGTATTGGCTTATACCTCTGACGTGCTAGTGGTTAAATCCACAGCCATATTATTGACGAGTCTTTAGAGTCCACCACACTTACAGTTCCTCAAGCTTTCGGGCGAAACGCTGTAGAGGCCGTATGGAGATATGGCAGGGTTCGATCTGATACGTGCGGTATTGCACGGATCAGGATCGAACGGATCTTACTAGCCGGCTTTGGCTTAAGTCGGTCCTAATTTAGTACAGTGTAGATTTTGTCTCATTACATTTGTATCCGGACGGAATACAGATGCGGGTGTGTATGCACAGTATCGGGGTTTTCCTGTAATTTATTACGGGACCAGTTTTCTGGAGTTGCCAGTTTGCATTCCGTTCCGGCCGGTTTTCCTTTGTTCTTTCCCGGCCGGACTTTTCCGATGGAGGGGGTTATTTGCAAGTTTGCAAATAACATTTGTGGAGGGGGTCCTTTGTAATTGTGTGGCATCATGATGAGATTCCTTTTGCATCAACATTTTTCATTTATGTTGATTAGAGTTGATTAGGAATTGATTTGAGTTTTGTCATCATGATGTTTTGATGTGGTCACCACTTGCTTTACACTACACTCACCTCCCTTCATGCTTCATATTCTTTCCTCCACCATTTTTCTAAGATGATAAGTTTTTCATGGTTGAGAGAAAGAAAAAAGATGAGAGTTTTCATTCTTGAGAGTTTCATTTTCTTGATCTCATATTTCATGCTAGAAAAATGCAAGCACCATTTTTCTAGTCTTGATTCCTCCATCATCTTCAAAGGCAACAAACCCTAAATGAGACATAGCCTCTACACTACACATTCTACAGCATATCTTGAGCATGTCGAGTTGCCGGCTTCATGCCCGAGTTGCCTCGGTATTGAGGCGGGAGCCCGTAAAAGACGCAGGCGATGTGGTGCCCTTCCGGCGAGGAGGCGACGATATGGAAGCAAGACTTTCCACGGGAGATCGGGACGATGACGAGAAGACCGGAGGACTCGGATCACTCGGTATACTTCTCTTCCCATCTCTTGTTAGCTAGCATTAGGTTAATGGTTACGATCCGGGTTTTCTTTGTCCGCGGTAGCGCCAGTTTCCGAGTAAGGAAAAATTTTGATTCCGCATTTTGGCCTCGGATAGACGGCCGGGGCGCTGCCGTGGCGCAACACTTGCAAACTCCGATCATCATCAGCAAAGGCTTGAATCGATGGCCGAGCAGAGAATACAGCATTGACCTCATCTTCCGAGTTGCTGCCGAAGACCAACATAGGGGTAGACGGTCCCGGCTTGTTGCATTGGGACGGCCCTGAATAAACTATTTCTTATTCGTCCTCGGTGTCACTCCCGAAGACCGGAATAATGGTGATAGCTTTGTTCTTGTCCTCCGGTTTGCGACATCTTTCTGTGTCTTCGAAATCAGGCAGGAAGTATTTGGCATCCTCATATTTGCGGACTTCGTTCATGGAGAACGGGTTAAGTTCCCCTGTTACGGTGTACTCGAGACCATCCTTGAAATACTTTATACATTGGTGTTGTGTAGAAGGGATGATGTTGTACTCATGTAACCAAGGCCTGCCGAGTAAAGCGTTGTAGCAAGTCTTGGCGTCAATGACGTGAAATTTAATGTCCGTGACGAGCAGCCCAAAGCGCGACGTCAGTATTACAGACCCAAGTGTCCGTGATGACTGGGAGTCAAATCCGGAGATGGTGATTTTATCACGAGTGAGGTACTGAACGCTCATGCAGATTTCCTTCAACACTCTCACGTTGAGGAGATTGACGGAAGACCCATTATCAACCAGGATTTTGCCTATCTTGATATCATGACAGTATCCGGAGATATAAAAGGGACGGTTATGCTCGCATGTCCCAAGGAGGAGATCTTCATCGCCGAAGGTGATATCGGCTGTGTGCACTTCTTCTAACTCGTCCTTTATCTTTTCTTCGACGAGGAAAGTTTGGAATTGTTCAGGCTCTTGTAACGCCTTGATCAGCGAATCTCTCACCTCTTTGGATAGCAGAAGGGCGTCGAGAATGCTGAGTTGCGAGGGTATCTTCCTCAGGTGTGAAAGAACATTGTAATCCACCATACTTTTCTTGGGTGGGTCCTTGGCTGCTAGATCTTCGACGACTCGATCATCAAGGGCGATATCCTCATGGAATTTTTCTTTCCCCTTATCTCTTCTAATTGACCCATTGTTCGAGGGCCCAAGATTCTTTTCGGGCAGCGTCCGATTGCGCAGCTGAATATTTTCACAGGTCTTCGGTTCTTCCTCCTTTTTCGAGATGGATTCTTTGAAGAGAGGGACAATAGTCATTTCTTCGTCAGAGTCGCTCCCGAAAGTGAGGACTTGCGATCCCTCATAGTCAACCATATGGCAGTTGCCGGCAGTTCTTTTGCGCTCCTCGGTCGTATTTCTTTGCTCCCGACGAGTTTTACGTTTCATTCGCCTGAAATGTTGCCGGTGAGCAACATATCCCTGCCACCATCTTTTAAAAGCGTTGCACTCTTCAGTGGGGTGCGCAATCTTTCGATGATATAAGCAGTGGCTAGGATGTATTTCCGCTTCACCAAGAATGTTTCCTTCGGAGGGTGGCAGCTTCATTCCCATTGATATGGCTTTGGCGAACCTCTTCCTTTTCTTGAACCTGCTTTTATTTGCGGCGGATGTACTTCGATCTGGCAGGAGTTTTTCAACCCTTTCGTCTAGTCACCGGCGTTTGGCCTTTTCAAATATAGCCATCTCACGCTCCCGATCAGCTTTGCTTTTCGAAAGAGCTTCGTTCAGGAATGCATCAATCATTTTGTCTGATGGTCCTGGAAATTCAGGCTTAGGATCTGCCCCCAGTTTCTCTGTGTAAAGAGCTTCTTCATTGTCTATCGACGAGTGAGAGATCACATGGCAGCTTGCTATATAACCTTCAGATTCATCCGACGAGTTTTCTCCATTGTCATCATCTCCGTCCTCAAGGACGTGGCTGAGAAATTCTTGGAGTTTGACTGGAGTCCGCGCTTTTTGATTATATTCTTCCAACGCATCAATCTGTTTTTGCAGGTCCGTGCGCTTGTCACCATGCTTCACATGCTTTTCGGTCTTCTTCTTCTTCTTCGAAGACTTTGACGGCTGGGCGTGAGTGCTTTGGCTATCACCACTAATTTTTGGAGTTGTGCGCGGTTTCAGCATTCCCTCGATGATCTCGGGTTCCATTGGATTTTTCCACCTGATCGCCGGGTATGTTTGAAGATCCTTCAGCATTCTTTTCATTTTGGCTGAAAGAGAGACCTCCTATGGAGCTTCTTCTATGAAGGAGCATGATGCCCCCGGTGTATCCGTCTTCTTGGGAGCGTGTGGCTGTGGCGGGTTCACCTTCTAATTTTCAGACAGGGCAAATTTGACCTGTTGGTATTGATCTTCAATCCAGCCTTTAAAGACGAAGCAATCCTCAATTGGATGTCTTACCGTTTGATGGTACGGGCAATAATTGGGACTATTAACCTCGCCGGGTTGCAACGGTCGTTTTGGATTCCGCAGATTGATGAGCCTGTTGCGCACCGCCAACTCAAACAATCTCCTTGTTTTGTCCCGGGGAAACGAATAAGGACGCTTCATTTTCTCATTATAGTATCGCCGTCTCTCGTCCAGTTGATCCGTTAGTTTTGGGCCACTGGGATGCTGTTGAGTATTCGCAACGAATGTCGCCCTCCCTTTACCCTTTTAGTTCCGCGGCTACGGCTTTGGAGGAGACGGTCTATGTCCCATCTGGTCCATTTGGGCCAGTTTGTCAATCAAGGCCTGGAACGTGGTCGGCTTGAAGAACATCATGAATTGGGAAATAGTTTCCTGAGGGTCCAGAGTGCCCACGAACATGCCCACTGCCGGCGCTTCTTCAATGCGCTGCTCACATTTTGACCATAAATTTCACCACCGTATTGCGTATTGAACCCAAGTTTCGCCTGGCTTTACCCTGGCGTTAATTAGTGCGGTTATTGGGGTGCGTTCACTAGCACTCGTGAATCTCTGCGTAAACAGCAGTTCCATCTCCGCAAATGTCTTGACAAAGTCGTTTGGAAGTTCAGAATACCATTCGAACGCTATCTCCGACAAGCTACCAACAAACTGGCGAAGTAGAAGTTTATCATCACCCCCGGTGTTGCCGCACAAGGCTCTGAATTGAGCGACGTGCTGAAGTGGATTCCCCGTTCCCTTATATACATGAAATTTAGGGATCGTATATCCCGGCGGGTACCTTATTTGGTCATACCAGCCTGAATAGGGTCGCCCAGTTTTAACAATTTGGTCGGCCGCTTCATTCGCCTGGTGAGCTCGTATTTGCTGAGAGATGTAATCATCCAGGGCAGCTTTGGAGATAGTCTCCTCTTTGGCTGTTGAAAGAGCCTGAGGAGGGTTCGATGTCTCTCCTCTGTCATCTTCAATGGTAATCGGGGGGTCTTCAGCTGGAGGTTTCGGCTATAACATCATCCCGGCCATGTCTTGGAACAAAAGAGCCATTCGTTTTATATTGGCTGCCCGCTCTGCGGCCTCTTTTTCTTTCCTCTCGAGCACTCTTTGAAGGAATTCAGTATCAGTTTCTTGTTCCCGACGTTGCTCCGAGGTCTCCGGATTGTCTTTTGGCCCAGTGAGTGCGGCCATTGCAGTCAGCATCTCCTGAAGTTTCTGCTGCCGTTGTTCCTGAGCCTTCGTTATCGATCGGGTAAGCGGTCAATGACCCATAGAAGCACGGCTTTCTTCTTTTCTGGAAGACATATAAATGGTATGTACCATCATGCCCCCAGACTTGTGGCATTTAGGCTCAGCGTCTTTACGGTTCGCCGCGGTCACAGGGGCTTTCTCTGGCCTCCTTCTCTTGTGAGCAGTTGAAGTCGAGGGGGCCGTTGCAGCGGGCACCCAGACGGCTGTCGCCCTTGGTGGCTTGACATGATATTTTCCTCCTTGTGTAGTTTTAAGCTTCTTTGATCGGCGAGAGTAGTCCTGGTCAATCACCGATTCCCGGACCTCTCGCCAGACTTTATAAATTTTGGAGGACAGCCGCTGAGGGGGCTGCTCCATCTTCTTTTCTGTAGTAATCTCCATAGGTGGAGGATATCTCTTCAGCACGGCATTCGGGGAGTTCTTGCGAACCCTCCTAAGCGGTTCGAAGCTGTTCCCAGTTGGAACAGTAGCATTGATTTCTACCATGGGAGCTGGCGGAGTTAGCCCAGAGGGGGAGTTGCCCCCAGCCTTCCTTACTCGGCGCCAGTGGCAACGTCGAGCATGTCGAGCGGATGGAGTTGGTTCAGCTATAGGGGTGACTTCGTCATGCCCCCTGTCTTGATGGAGGGTTGTCGCCGGTGCCAGCCTTTTGAAGACTGACGTTCGCCGAGAAGTAATGTCCAATCTATCGAATACAGATCTCTGGGAAGAGGTGACTTCTCCTGGAGTGGGAGCCAGAGTGGCCAACCTTGTGAAGACCGACTTCTTGCTAGGAGAAGCCATTCCAATTATTTCGTCCACTTGAACCGGGATGGCTATCCGCTTTGGGATGGCTGCTTCAGGTATCGCGGGCTTGTTAGCATTCTGGCCCAGCCTGCTGTAAACTGAGGTAGTGGATTTGGGTGACCCGTTGAGAGGGGCCGCGGCAGTGGTAAGTCGATCAAAGACCGACTTCTTTGGGGCTTCTTGCGGCAGCATCGGGGCATTGAAGCTCATGGGTAGGATCATAGTCCCAAAGAACAGCCCAGTGGTGGCCTGAGTTACTTGGTCCACCGGCATTGTGAACATGGAGGCCGCCTGGGGCCCATAAGTTACACCTCGAGATGAGGCGGAACGGGAGTTGCAGTTGCAGTTAGTGCAGGTTGAAGCCATTGATATTCTGTTTTCTGCACGAGAGCAAAACCAAATCTTAGTATCTCAAATCCAAGGGCAACCATATCAAACCGCGATTCATTCGCAAACGCGACACACGAAGTGCGGAGTGGAAAGAGGAAAAGGTCCCACCGGGCGTGCCAAAATCTGTTCCCCGCCGAAAATCGGAGACGCGACCGCGCGGGTCCGTCTTGCCTGAATTTCGGGGCAGATGCTAATTGGTGCTATCCGTCCACCTCTCCAAAGATGCCAAGTTGATTTATGGCACCATATATCGAAAGTTTAAACGGATGTAGCCGATGTAGCAGACTTCGTCAGATTCCCCGTCATCGAGGGGTTTTTGATTGTGGGGACGTTTTTCCTTGCAGGCATAAGCCCCTTCAGTTAATTACGCTACCGCATCGCGGTAACCACTTTCTCCTTCTCAAGATGGTCACTTCGTGTCGTGGGTGTTTGTTTTGTTTTTGGTTGCCCGTGGATTGTATATGGAGACTAATGTATGTTGTCGCCCGTAGTGCGTGGATTAGTCCAAATCCATATCTTCTTAAATTTGGGTTTGGGGTTGGGTTTAAGGATACGTTAGTCTCATTTGAGACTAAGATCAACTTAAACGTTTGTTAAGGATACGTTAGTCTAATTTTAGACTAAGTTCAACTTAACGGGGTCGTTTAGATCCAACAAGAGAGCAATTGGGCCCTATTATTTAGTTTAGTGACATTGCGGTCGATTACCAGTTTAAGGACATGGTGGTCCAATGTTAGTTTAAGGACATCTCGGTCCAAGGTTAAGGAAATCATAGTCCGTGATTTTAAAGACATCACAGTCAAGGTTAAGTACATCATAGTCCGTGAGTTTAAAGACCTCACAGTCAAGGTTAAGGACATTATAGTCCGTGAGTTTAAAGACCTCACAGTCAAGGTTAAGGAAATCATAGTCCGTGAGTTTAAAGACCTCACAGTCAAGGTTAAGGACATCATAGTCCGTGAGTTTAAAGACCTCATATTCAAGGTTAAGGACATCATAGTCCATGGGCTTAACGACCCCACCGTCTATGATATGTTTGGTTGTCGGGACCCGTCACCTCTCTGAAGACGTTGAAAGATTACAACGACAAATATCAGAGGAGTAAAGAGATGTACCCTCGAACCGATGTGATTTGGTTGAAAGGTCTGTAGTCCAATTTTGGGCTAAGATCTGTGATTTATGAGCATGTGGGCTCAATTAGTCTGAATTTGAGAACTTATGGCCAATCTTGGGCTAAGTCCAATCAAGTTAAAATGTTTTAACATTTACTTTGGGATGTTAAGCATTTCTTTGAGCTCGGCCCTTTTAACAATACTGAGCATTGATTTAGCTTCTGACAATGTTTGTCTTTTACTGAATGCTGAGCATTCATCATAACTTTGGGGCTTATTCAAAGAATAATATAAGTTCTACCCAAGCACACATAAAAGCATGTAGTGCGCTTGGCACTAGCGCCAGTCAATGAGCGCAGGGCACTATGGTTAAAGCGCTAGTGTGCTTGGCGCTTTACGCCAGATGTGAAGCGCTAATGCGCTAAATGAAAAGCGCAGATGCGCTATAGTTGAAGTGTTGAGGCGTTTAGCGCTGGTGCCATATAATTAACTGCAGAGCGCTTTTAGTAATGCAGCGCACACGTGAGGAGCACGTGGCGCGCTTAGCGCTGAGCGCTAGATGAAGAGCACTAAGGCACTTTTGAATTAGGAGCGCTAAGGCTCTTCTTAGGTTAACTTTGTGCTCTGCAGATTATCTGTTCTTTGATAAGAGACTTTGTCTCAAAATTCTAAGAACAAAGTTCTTAGTTCACACGAGATATTTCACTCTCTTTTTTATGAAAGGCTTTACCTTTATGGATCTGTGATCCTAAGAGAATTGAATAATTCTCCCCCCCTTTATAATGAGATGTTCATAATCTCTTTTGTGAAAGACAACTTTGTCTTATAGATCTATGATCTGTGTACTTATTTTCTCTCTGTTACATGTTGATAAAACCCTTAGGATGTGTACTCGACTTCCAGGACTATGATGTAGATCATACTAGTGGGGCCTGGGTAGTCAATGAGTACATCCTTCAATATTCCTAGTCGTGGGAATATCGAGACGGGGCATCGATATTCCAGAGTAGACTAGCGTATATCTTCTCGACCCATGTGATGGGCGATGGATGATCCCATATCCATTGGTGTTTGACATCAGAGATGGTATGCGGGTGCTCAGTGGAGACTGGATACACTGAACGGAATCGCCGAGAACTCCCAGATGGTATTATACCTCACGTAAGATGGCAGTTCTCTGATGACACTAGTACAACTTAGTCTGTTGACCCGAGATCATCAAAGAGTCTTGTGTGTCTCCCACTGTGCTTTGATTTCCACCCTACCATGGCTCTACTGAGTCGTGCAAACAGGTGGTTTTTGGGTACAGTCCCGATTCATATGGAAGCAATGAGCGATAGGAGGGGATTCTTCTCTCCCGGTATTGGGGGTTGATGTTGCGCTATGCTCGACTGGCCATAACTGGAAATCCATGGCCAGGGTTGCGGTGATTTACTGGTAAGAGTTATCAGTAGTTTCACGCTTGTTATGGACCTTACATCGTCATGACTTATCAAGCTACTGGGGTCTGACGTTTACCACCCCTAGGCGAGATATGCGACATATCAGACGAACAGATCGGACTGTGCGGTAAGTGTTACTGATTGGATTCGCAGGAGTGTGAGCAGGCTTGCTCGTTGATCTTATGATCGCTCAATACCCGGGTAGCCGTTACGTTTAGCAAACCGCTTGCGGCTTTTGGGTGATTGATATGATCACCACCTACTGCCGGCGTATTGACGAGTCTTTAGAGTCCTACACAGAGGTTTCCTGGCTCAAGCGAAACGAAATAGGAGCACATATGAGATATGTGCGGGACCGAGAATAATACCAGTATGTGATACTGTATTCTATTCTTGCGATTTGTATCATCGGACGGTTATATGAGATATAGCCGGGTTACAGAATCAAGTGTTGATTCGATATATTGATACACTAGATATTAGTCGGTTATATGTGATATGACCGGATCATTAAATCAAGTGTTGATTTAATGATTTAATGTATAATTATATATATGATTTATTACTTTACATTAACTAGTATTGGTTCACTTAATATTGATTTTCTCGCTTGATGTGCACAAGTTGTATATGTGATATATGTTTGTGCACTAGTTTGTATCATGATTGATGATACATGCAAACTTGGGTGTGTGAATGACGTACACCATATTTAAGATAATGGTTTGAGTTTTTATTTATTTTGGTAAAACAAAATGGTGGCTTTCTTTGTCTTGACTTGAAGCTTCATGAAGCTTTTAAGCATCTTTGACAAAGTCCATTCATTTTGTTTTGCATAAGATTTTTATTAACCAAACTATTAACTCAAACTATGGTTTAGTCTCTGCAAAGGTTTACTCACCCATGGTTGCATTATGATAGATTTCACTTGATTATTCTTTTTAGATAATTCATTATTCTTTTCTTTTCTTTCTTCTTCTTCTTCTTCAAGAAGAAGATAAGCTTACTAGATTTTTTTTCAAGTGAAGAAATAGAGTGAGAAATCCAAATCCAAAGTGAACTCACTTCCTATTTCATCATCCTCTACTACTTGCCATTTAGTTTAGGGTGTTTTCTTCACAAAGTTCATAACCTAGTGAAGATGGAGCTTGAGTTTGAGTCTCCTCGACGTAGATCATCTTCGGCCTCGAAGTCAATGACCTAGCCCGCTCATTTCTCCGAGAAAACCATCACTAGAGTCCGGGATCTCGATGATCGCAGCGAAGGGACATCAACACGGAGCTTTAGAAGTGAAGGACCGGATCTACAAAGGTTGTAATCCCTTTCACTTAGTGTTAAAGTGTTTAACTTGCTAGTTTTCGCATAATCTCTAGTATACGATCTTGGTTAGGGTTGTTCGGCACGGCTAAATTTTTGAATCGGGCATGGTAGATGCCTTGTAGAACCTTGTTAGAGTGCCTAGGAATCCTACAGGCTCTGATACCACAATTATCGCCGCGAAACCGCCGCCAATAAAAGAATATTACATACAATGAATTTTACATGAATGAAAAAGAAAAACTCTCATCTCACATAAAAAAAACCCGGCTATTCAAACACGACGATCCAATATTTCATATGTTGTTTTCTGCTGCGTTATCTGTGATGTGATCATATGATATGTTCAGATAGATACTGTATATAGTATATATGATATATTATATAGACGTTGCTTATGTTTTACACCCGCGCTAGCCCTGCCCCGTTCTGCCGTTAGTTACCTAACCTAACGGTGCAGACGGGACATCGAGGCAAATGCGGATGGCATAAGTGTACGTTGTATTTATCTGTGATGTTTAGATGGACTTAAATGATGGGACATTCATTAATGAGATTAATGAATGAAAATAAACCTAATAGATGTTGTGGAATCGAATTTCAAAAAAAATTAATTAGGTAGCTCTAGTTGTTGCTTTGCATAGCGGTGTTCCTTGTAGGACATCCAGCACCTTATTCAATAAGGACAGAGCCGAGATCCCTTCACCGGGAGTGACCTCTTTAGCAATAACTAGCAGATGCTACAACCTTCGGTTTGTCTTTTGATTGCTTTTATAGTTCTTGCTTTGCATAGTGGTATTGTGAATATCCTGCACCTCATTCGACGAGGAAAGAGCCGAGATCCCTTCACCGGGAGTGACCTCTTTAGAGAAACTAGCAAAAGCCTCAAAAACACTCCATTTAAAACCATTTGATTCTGCAGTGAGATCAAGTTCAAAGCGTTAAAGGTTTTCTTAAAAACCATCCGCAACCTTCCGTCATTTTAGGAAGTAGAGTACTTAGTATTCGTGCTGCGTTTGTCGACCATAGACGAGGCGTAGTGTACGGTAGCTAAGTGATGTCTTCCTACACAGCATATGATGCGATTAGTTAGGACAGTCATGTGACTTTGTTGACCTTAGCCAAGGGTCATGTGGGTGGGTCTAATTAATCACGAAATGACGGGTAGAACTTGACTAGTGCTTATGATTTGTTGACCTTAGTTAAGGTTATAAGTGCTAGGGGTTAAAACCTTTATCGGGAGTTTCAAGTGTTGAAATTTGCAATGAGATTGCATACCTTCTATATGATAGTTGGATCCCGATACCCACTGCGAGTAATTGTTACTCCTGGGAGAGTTTTGCACTTTACAATTAGCCGATCAAGTAGGTGTCTAGAAAGGTGTCAACGGGGTTACGCCTCTGGGAAAACGAGGTTTACTGTAATTAGGTCCGTGCGAAAGCACGGGAAACCTCCCTCAAAGTACCGACACTGGCCTGGCTGAAAGATTGGCGAACTTGTAGAGTGTAATTAATCCCGGCTAGTCTTTCCTTTTAAGGTTTGAAGGAAGATTTGATAAAAGCAGTGGGAGCCATCCTGATTAGATAAAATATATAACCAATCTGATCTTGCAAGAGCGCACGCTGTGTGTTTTCTTCTCTCTCTCTTCAGGTAGCGACCATATCACGCCTTAATCAAGATAATAATATGGATGTATTGACCGAACCCGCTTATTATATTGAGCTGGGGAACGTTGGTCCCGCTCCAACTTATAATGGTTATAACACCGAGCAGGAAATAGAGGAATGCCATGATTCCCATGCCACCCAAACGAAGAAAGTGCATGATGATGCATCTTCTTCAGGTATGTTATTACAAAGAACTGTTTCTCAGTATCCTTTACGTCCTGGGTATGAGATACTGGATCAGGATCCCAAATATGTAATTTGTTACATGGGCTAAAGGTAGGTAGAGAACTGAGAACGGGTGATAAATTTCAAGAGTTGGAAACAGTACAATTGTTGCAGCCAAGCTGTTAGCAACTATCACCCTGTATTGCTAAATACATTGATTCTGAACGAATGTTATTAGATACCGAACCTGACATACAACATCATATCAGTCTCTTTATTTATTAAAGAAGGATATAATTTTGTATTGTTGGATAATTTTTTGAACATTTCCTATATCAAGAGTTGATCGGTTTCAGGCACGTTATCTAAAAGCATATACGTTCTAAATCAAACCACAGTTCCTAACGTACAGAACACACACAAGAGCAAGAGTTCAGAAATGAACGAATCCTTCTTGAGGCATTGTAGACTAGGTCATATCAATGCGACCCGACTAGCTAAGTTACATATTAGATGCATATTTAAATCAGTTTGAATTTATATCTTGTGAAACTTGCCAGTCATGTCACAAAGATAAGATGACCATAACTCTATTTACTAGAAACAGAGAAAGAGTTAGTGAACTCTTGGGACTGATACATAGTGATGTATGAAGGTCCCCAGTCTACATATGCAAGGACTGGTTCTTTGTACTTCCTTACATTCACTAATGATCTCGCTAGATTCGGACACATGTTCTTGTTGAAACACATGTCTGATGCTTTTGAGAAATTCAAAGAATATAAGTCAGAAGTAGAGAACCAAAATGGGTATAAGTATTATGTCCTATGATGAGATCAGGGAGGAGAATACTTCTGCATGGAATTCTTAGACCATTCTAAAGGAGAATGATATTCTCTCTCAGCATTACTCCTCCGTATATACCACAGCACAACGGTGTATCGGGTTGGAGCAATCGCACCCTATGTGATATGGTGCGCTCTATGATGAGTACTACTGAGTTACCTGTTTCCTTTTGGGGGTTATGCACTTGAGAAGCTGCATACCTATTGAATTGGGTTCGAATCAAATCAGTGCCTACCACTCCATATGAGATATGGTATGGGAAGAGCCCATCTCTTAAGCAAGTTAAGATTTGGGGTTGTCCGGCCTATGTCAAAAGCAAAATCCGGACAAGATCGAGGCAAGGTCAGTTCTGTAGAACTGGAAGGATTTCTAGCTATACAAACTACAGCTGATGATTTGAAAGAACCAAAGGATTCAATAGTCCCCGACGAACCTCAGCCTCTCCGCCCATCTGTAGGGTTCCTCATCCGCCTGAGAAATACTTCGGTTTCTCGATGACAGTGGGAGCGAGGAATGCATCATGAGATGATGACCCAACTAGTTTCGAGCAGGCCATCGAGAGTAGGTGTAAGTGCACGGCAGCGCCCCGGCCGTCTGAACGAGGCCAAAATGCGGAAACGATACTTTTCTTTAACTTTTAAAACGGGCGCTACCACGTACTAAAAACCCGGATTGGGCCATTAACCTACTCCTAGCTAACTGGAGAATGGGTAGAAAGCTATACCGAGCGATCTGTGTCCTTCGGTCTTCAGCCTCCATCCCGATCTCCTCGCGGAATCTCCGATCTTCATCTCCTCGTCGGAAAGGGCACCATATCGCCGGGTTCTTTTACGGGGTCCCACCTCTGGACCGAGGCAACTCGGGCACGAAGTTAGCGAGCCGACGTGTCCAAGACTGCTGTAGGCTAAGTGTGGATTACTTTGTCTCAAAGGGTTGTGAAGTTGCCATTTTGGTGGAGGTGAAGAGTGAACTTTGGAGAGAGGTGAGGGATTTTTGTAGCAAGTCAAAAAGGAGATGAATAATTTTCCCTCACCCAAAAAAATGAACCCCCTTCCTCCACGAAGTGGTCGGCCTATGATAATGGGGAAGGGAAATGAGCAATCATCCAAGAGAGAGAAAAAGGTTGATCATGATAAGGAACAATGATCACAACCCAATCAAAAACCAAAACCCATCACCTCTCAAATCAAGTCATGATGAACAAATAGAAGTAAAGGGATGGTGGAACCATCATGAAACTATCATGTGCCACAAAAAGTCTTCTCCATAATAAAATGCACAATTGCAAATAACCCCCTCCACCGGTTTTCAGCCAAAGAAAGAAACAAAGGAAAATGGCCCAAATGAAAAGCAAACTGGCAACTCCAAAAAATCGATCCCGTAATAAATTACAGGAAAACCCCATGACTGTATATACATACCCGCATTTGTATTGGGACCGAATACAAATGCAATGAGACAAATACAATACTAGAATCCGACTTAAACCAAAGCCCGCTAGTATTATCCGTCCGATCATGATCCGTGCAATACCGCACGTATATGATCGAACCCTGCCATATCTCCATATGGCCTCTACAACGTTTCGCTCAAAACTTGAGAAACGGTCTGTGGGGGACTCTAAAGACTCGTCAATACTTTGGTTGTGGATTTAACCACTAGCACATCAGAGGTATTAGCCATACGTAACGGGCTACCAGGTATTGACCAAAATGGACGTCGATGAGCGAACTCATCCTGACACCCTACTGAGCCTGTCAGTGACAATATCCGTACAGTCCGGTCCGTTCGTCTATGAGCATCACATGGCGGGCCTAGGGGGTTGGTAAAAGTCAGACCCCCAAAAGCGGTACAAGTCGTGTCGGAGTGTAGCCCAGAACACCCTGAGATACTACCGGAATACCTACCAGTAAATCTCCTGCCTTGGCCAAGGACTTCGAGTAATGGCTCTTCTAGACACAGCTCGACCTCACCCCCAATACCGGGAGAGACGAACCCCTATAGATCCGCTCACTGCCTCCATGTGGCTCGGGACTGTACCCAACTAAAACTTGTTTGCACGACTCCTTTAAGCCGTGGTAGGGTAGTAATCAAAGTACAGTGGGAACTCACACGAGACAAATAACGATCTCAGGTCGATGAACTAACCTGTACACATGTCACCAGGGAACTGCTATCTGACGTCTGGTATAAGACCAACTAGCATGTTCCCGGCGAGTCCTGTCCGGTGTACTCATAACCCAATGAGCACCTGTATACATCTTAGGTGAACCAACTGACACCAGTGGATTGTGAGACCGGCCACCGCCCTTCGTCGGGGTCTCGACTGTATACACTAGTCTACTCTGGAGTATCGATGCCCTGTCTCGAAAACTCCCACGACTAGGGACCTTTTGAGGATGTGCTTATAGACCCCAGCTCCCACGTATATGATCGCCATCATACTGCTGGCCGTCAAGCAAGAATCCTAAGGGCTCTATCAACGTGCAATAGTGACCTTAAGGTCACCTGAAACAGTACACGATGATAAAGATAAACCAGATAGCATACTATCATCTTAAGTAAGACTGTTCTAACGGTATAGGTCCTCTCTCAATCATTGCAATCACGTGCCTGTGATCTAATAATTGACTCTGAGGGCACTATCTCTAACAATCTCCCACTTGCACTCAAGGCTAATTATTGCGATGTCGCATACTCACAACCTGTGTGATACCGAACACCCAACTCCTCTACTAATCAGTCTCACAAAACCCTCTTGCGAAACTAATGCGTTCGAGGAATAGCCTCAGTGAGTGGATCCGCTCTAATGTTTCTTTCTATGTCTCTCTTTATCTCAAGTTCGCGGAGAAAGCTATCTCCGGAAATGAGCAATACCTATCTTAGAATGTGTCTGGATATCTGATGAGACCTAGTTCATAAATGAATTCCAAATCCAAACTTCTTAGACTGTATCGTCAACTGAACTTAATCAGTATCCTGCGCCATGCCTCCCTCAGTATCCGCCTGGACCACCTGTCCATAGTACTGCCCCTTGTCAGAGGGAAAACTATAACTCTGACAGTCACTCTGCCGTCCAGGTCACCTTGGAAGCCTGGAATGATAACCGTCTCCTGAATGAGGCTGATGTTATCATATCCCTAGAACATCCACTTATGTTCTAAAACTGCTTCCGAATGTTTCTCCAGGATAGGATCAATATCAACTTATTGCATCTACTGCAAAAACAACATCTTGTGTGGTACTTGACATCTCATGATTGACTCAATTGCCTAAGCAAGTGATCTGCCAATCATGCACATCCCTCTCCCCTTTAGTCTGTAAGACACCTTAAGAGCGGGTGACTCCATCACCTGCAGGTATACTACCGTGCCAGGAGTCGTCCATTCTAAAACACCTTTAGAATGCTATCTAAGTACCCAAATTGGGAAACTACCCAAATCTAGATTTAAAAACATAAATATAGTAACCGGAATGTCTGATATTATATCTATATCTTATGTGGAGAAACCACTGTGTGACAACCAAAGTATAACCGACCGTAGTATAGGAATTTCACTTTCTACTTTGTGTATGTCATCTAAATACCAGGACATAACACCCTACTACCTTCTTAACAGATCTCTATCCCCTATTCTAATGAAGTCAAACCTATGACTGTGACATCAGAAATAGATGATCTATCTCCGCTATATCTGCTTTAGTCTATAAATAGACATAAGCTACTTGTCCACTATACTTCCGCTGCTCCCACTGACTACGACAACCCTATGGCAGAGCCATATAGACATGCACTTCTAAAGTTAGTTCAGAACGACGCTATACTCATCCTCCTACCGGGTCTCATAGTCTGGAACAACAGCAATGGCAAGTCTGGGTAAACAAGAACCTCCCTGCCACCGTCCTTGAGTCTACCGGAGTACCTCTCGGATGCCTGAGGTTACCCACCATATCTGCGGAGTAGCCAATGGAATGTCAAACCAGATTGAATCTTTAGGTTCTTATCAAATTTTCAGTAATCGTTTGCGGTTCTGGAATCACTTCCAGTTCTACCATACTCCCACTACTGTTTTCAGAAGAAAAAAATCCATTTTTATTAAAACTGTGGCGAGTCAAGAACAATATCACTATTGATCTTCCAGATGGTAGAAAGTCAACCCTCGTCATAGCCCGGGTCAACCCACAAACAGCCATTACAGAAACGTGCCTAGAGTTATCCAGAGTCTAGTTTTAAGCATAAGTTGGACAACTCCCCGTACCTTAACATCGTTAAGATATGAACTGTTCTATATCCAATACAGAAACAGAAGCACTGATTTAATTGAACCAGATTCAAATCATGCAATTGTCTCCAGTGCATGTCAACTAAATGGAAAGAGGCCGATCTGCATTACTCAACTTAGGAGTGCTTCCAATTATGAGTAACCTGAAAGAGAAGCAAGTTCTCTCAATCATTACTATCAACTGAACACCATACACAAGTATCTATATCTTCGATCACCTTGAAGAATCCCGATACTTGCAATACCTGGTTCAATACTTTACTCTTATACCTATAATTCCTCAAAACTTAGACCTTGCATTTCTACGAAACACATATTTAAGAACTAGAGAAGTCATAAGTAAACAGAATATAGTGTGAGGACCAACCCCTCTATCTTAATGGACACTGGACAACATACAATACTCTGTATAAGTCCCTTGAGTCTAATAACTCATTCCCTGTGTGTCGTAGGTTGAAAACTGTACTTATGGTTAAGAAGAATTGCACCGTTGTTCAATACTCCTTACCTAACCATCCACTGATATAGGTAAATGTCATAGACATAATTTCAAAAAGGTATATCTCACTCTATAAAAATAGACGTACAGATATGTCAATTTGAAATTGGTGCATAACAGCAGATATTCAAAATCAAATATTTGTCGTCCGGCAAACAACCCAGGTGATTTCTTCAAATATCACCAATTACAACGAATTCCGATATAATGAGGATGCTCACCTAATTCCCAATAATTTACTCCCACTCATCATCTGTAAAACCATACAGATGTAAGAATCATATCTGGTAAATACATACCCTGGAGCAAGTGTCTAATTAGGAAATCAGTTTTCTTTTAACAATACACAGTGAATCTGAAACATTGAAATGTTTCGAAGGGGTATCCGGGCATTCCTAGTAATGCCTCTTCCATTGTCCAGATTCACAACTGTAACCGTATATTTCTTTTCCATCTCTCCAAATCCCTTCATATGTCTTTAGTCATTACCTTCTGTACACCCCTTTAGGCCAAATGGTTTTCTTCCTTCCCTACCGCTCGGCACCAGCCTATGGTTTGGAAGAAGACTATCCAATAAGCATAATGGGTGTACTGTCATAATCCTAGGAGCACTCGCAATGTGAGAGAAGGTGAAGATAAAATACAACCGAATAAACCTTATTCCTATTTCTCCCGAACGAGAATCCATCCCCGAACTGGAACAAGTTCCATTCGAGTTCGTATATAACCATACGATGGAGTATCCAAATAACTGTGGATTTTCGTAGTGATACGGAGTGTTCTGGAGAAATACAAAGGTGATGTAGGATTAGCGAAGAAATACTTGGTTTGGTCGTGAATAGCAGTCGCAGTTTACTTTGCCCTCTTACTAATCCCTTTATTTGTCTTTACATAATACCTTCTGTACACCGTCGTTAGGCTAATTGGTTTTCTTCATTCCCTACCGGTCGGCACCTGTCTATGGTTTGGAAGAAGACTTTCCAATAAGCGTAATAGGTGTACCGTCCTAATCCAAGGAACACTCGCAACCTGAGAGAAGGTAAAAGGAAGAGACAACTGAATAGTCCTATCGGTTTTCTCTAGAACCGTAAACCATCCTCGAATAAATTTCTTCGAGTTCGTATATAACCATACGGTGGTTTTATCCAATGGAAGTGGACGTTCGTAGTAATACGGGGTGTCCTGAAGAAAAGGGTAAAAGTAGGAGTGGCAATGAGGTTTGCAACTCTGACAATCCAAAAGCCAGTGTTTATGAAGGTTCGGTCAATTTTGGTCACTGAGTCATACTCAAGGGTCGGGTCATGGTCGCTGCCAAAGAGAGAGAGAAAAGAAATACTCAGCGTGCACTCTAACCTAGATCAGAATGGTTATCACTTTATCTAATCAGGAAACCTCCCACTGTAACGTCAAAGTCTCCTCCAAACCTGAAAGAAGAATTAGTCGGGATCACTCGAAGAGTAGACCAACTCATCAGTGGGAATCGGGATCAAACTATCATCGCATGATAATGTGATGGAATCCACTCACGTTATCACACTCCAGAAGGTATGCGCATATCTGGCAAGTTTCAGTTTCTTTAGAAACCCCCGATGTGATTTTTTACCCCATGCTCTTATGACCTTGACTTTGGCCAACAAATCATAAGTCACATGTCAAGTTCTACCCGTCATTCCCCAGGTTAATTTGAACCTACCCATACCTACCCTTGACTTTGGCCAACAAGGCAGTACGACTGTCCCAAACCAACGCATATATCTATGCTGCATATGAATATCCAATAGCTACAAATCACTGTGCCTTGACTTTGGCCAACAAACACATCTTGAATACTATTGACTATCCATATGAAATGACGGAGGGCTACGAATGGTTTTTGGCGAAAAACCTTTAACGTAATGAACTTGATATCGTTGAAGGAATCGGATAGCTTTTATAAAAATATAGTGACGAAAACCTTTGCTAAAGAGGTCATTCCCGGTGAAGGGATCTCGGCTCTTTTCCCGTAGAATGAGGTGCAGGATATTCCAACTGAATACCACGATGCAAAGCAAAAGGCAATAGGCTATAGTGAAGTTATTACCCTAACGCAAACTTCTGTCCAAAGGGTCACTCTCGGTGAAGGGATCTCGGCCCTTGCCTCGTCGACTGAGGTGCAGGATATACCAACTGAATACCACTGTGCAAAATAAAAAAGAACATCCTTGCAATAACAGCTTTTTGAAAATTGTTCCAACAACATCAGAATAGGTTTGTTTAGCTTGCATTGATCCGAATCAATGCAGTCCCATCAATTGATCACACCAATAAAGAACGAAAATAATGATGTACATATATGCCATCCGTATTCGCCACTGGGTCCCATCATTACCCGTTAGGTTACTTAACTAACGACAGAGCGGGGACTGGACTAACGCGGATGCAAAACATATACAACATCTACTAGTATATATATATCAATATATAATATTCGCTCAAGGCATGATAAAATGCAACATCACAAAAATGTAATAAGAATCACAGAACAATACAGATATCTGGGATCCCCGGGTTTCATAGAGCCGCTACTGAAACCCGACGTTCCCCTGGTCGTGTGGATAGCCTGTGCAATGAAATCCTAGACCCCTACGGGCGCAGCAAGTTACCCGCCAAAACCTGAAGCGAGGCAGCCCCCTTCAGCAACGTGAATGGACCACCCAGCACTTCACGGAATCCGGTAACTTGGGCACCCCTCCTTGGGTCAACCTGTACCTCCTACGAGTGCGGCGAATAGCCCGCCAATTCTAGAGTGAAGCCCCCTCCGTCTCAACGCCATGAGATGCGGGCTCGTTGCCCTCTAGAACCCGGCTATCCGTGGACCCCACCGTGGGGTAATCCTAGTACAGAAAGTAAAATATACATACAACGGGTACATCAACCTCAGCCCGGTCGTGCCCCAAAAGAATAATATACAAACAGGCAGTAACGGCATTCCACATGTCGGACGCTCGTCCCGCAATATCAAATGTACATAAAAAACCAAACTGTACTACCATTGCATCCAGGCTATCCACCATGACAAATCCGCAACATCACGGCACAACACAGAATATCAACGTGAATGTCACGTTCGCAAATCCATCTAAAAGGGCTATAGCAGTTAGACAGGATTTACCGATCAAATGACATTCACGGTCGCAGATATAATGTAAATACTATGAACTAACATGTTTAAAATTTTCGATCGACTAAATTTCCCGAAGTGGGCCCCAAGCACAACTGTAGCACTCAAAGAAAATCTGGGCCCAAACAGAACATACCAAAAATCCTATTTCCAAGTCAGAAGCCCACTGTAAAAATTTGGTGCTGTGATTACATTTTACCGCCGCTGAACCGCGGCCAGAACAGGGGTTTGGCCGCTATTCCGCAGTCCTACTGAGGAATCACTGCATCAAATTTTTACAGAGTGCTTAAAAACGCCTGCATGAATTTCTGCAACACTCAAAAAAAAATTTCAAGCACAAATAAAATCGACAGAAACTGATGCTCTTGAAAACACGGTTTTGGAATATTTGTTCGATCGAAGTTTTAAACACACTAGAGCAAGCTAGAAAAGGTTAATGGCGCGGCTCTGATACCAGAGTAAGTGCACGGCAGCGCCCCGGCCGTCTGAACGAGGCCAAAATGCGGAAACGATACTTTTCTTTAACTTTTAAAACTGGCGCTACCGCGTACTAAAAACCCGGATCGGGCCATTAACCTACTCCTAGCTAACTGGAGAATGGGTAGAAAGTTATACCGAGCGATCCGTGTCCTTCGGTCTTCGGCCTCCATTCCGATCTCCTCACGGAATCTCCGGTCTTCATCTCCTCGTCGGAAAGGAAACCACATCGCCGGGTTCTTTTACGGGCTCCCACCTATGGACCGAGGCAACTCGGGCACGAAGTTGGCGAGCCGACGTGTCCAAGAGTGCTGTAGGCTAAGTGTGGATTACTTTGTCTTAAAGGGTTGTGAAGTTGTCATTTTGGTGGAGGTGAAGAATGAACTTTGGAGAGAGGTGAGGGATTTTTGTAGCAAGCCAAAAAGGAGATGAATAATTTTCCCTCACCCAAAAAAATGAACCCCCTTCCTCCAAGAAGTGGCCGGCCTATGATAATTGGGAAGGGAAATGAGCAATCATCCAAGAGAGAGAAAAAGGTTGATCATGATAAGGAACAATGATCACAACCCAATCAAAAACCAAAACCCATCACCTCTTAAATCAAGTCACGATGAACAAATAGAAGTCAAGGGATGGTGGAACCATCATGAAACCATCATGTGCCACAAAAAGTCTTCTCCATAATAAAATGCATAATTGCAAATAACCCCCTCCACCAGTTTTCAGCCAAAGAAAGAAACAAAGGAAAATGGCCGAAACGGAAAGCAAGCTGGCAACTCCAAAAAATCGATCCCGTAATAAATTACAGGAAAACCCCGTGACTGTATATACATACCCGCATTTTTATTGCGACCGAATACAAATGCAATGAGACAAAATCTACACTGTACAATACTAGGATCCGGCTTAAACCAAAGCCCGCTAGTATTATCCGTCCGATCATGATCCGTGCAATACCGCACATATATGATCGAACCCTGCCATATCTCCAGACGGCCTGTACAGTGTTTCGCCCGAAACTTGAGAAACGGTCTGTGGGGGACTCTAAAGACTCATCAATACTTTGGTTGTGGATTTAACCACTAGCACGTCAGAGATATTAGCCATACGTAACGGGCTACCAGGTATTGACCAAAAGGGACATCGATGAGCGAACTCATCCTGACACCCTACTGAGCCTGTCAGTGACAATATCCGTACAGTCCGGTCCGTTCGTCTATGAGCATCGCATGGCGGGCCTAGGGGGTTGGTAAAAGTCAGACCCCCAAAAGCGGTACAAGTCGTGTCGGAGTGTAGCCCAGAACACCCTGAGATACTACTGGAATACCTACCAGTAAATCTCCTGCCTTGGCCAAGGACTTCGTGTAATGGCTCTCCTAGACACAGCACGACCTCACCCCCAATACCGGGAGAGATGAACCCTGCAGATCCGCTTACTGCCTCCATATGGCTCGGGACTGTACCCAACTAAAACCTATTTGCACGACTCCTTTGAGTCTTGGTAGGGTAGTAATCAAAGTACAGTGGGAACTCACACGAGACAAATGATGATCTCAGGTCGATGAACTAACATGTACACATGTTACCAGGAAACCGCTATCTGACGTCTGGTATAAGACCAACTAGCATGTTCCCGGCGAGTCTTGTCCGGTGTACTAATAACCCAATGAGCACCTGTATACATCTTAGGTGAACCAACTGACACCAGTGGCTTGTGAGACTGGCCACCTCCCCTCGTCGGGTTCTCGACTGTATACACTAGTCTACTCTGGAGTATCGATGCCATGTCTCGAAAACTCCCACGACTAGGGACCTTTTAAGGATGTGCTTATAGACCCCAGCTCCCACGTATATGATCGCCATCATACTGCTGGCCGTCAAGCAAGAATCCTAAGGGCTCTATCAACGTGCAATAGTAACCTGTATGGTCACCTGAAACAGTACACGATGATAAAGATAAACCAGAAAACATACTATCATCTTGAGTAAGACTGTTCTAACGGTATAGGTCCTCTCTCAATCATTGCAATCACGTGCCTGTGATCCAATAATTGACTCTGAGGGCACTATCTCCAACAGTAGGGACTCTGTAAAAATGGCTGGATGCTTAGCGATCTGAGATGGAATCCATGTACACCAACAAAGTATGGACTTTGGTTGCTATATCTAAAGGGTTAAATCCCCATCAGGAGCAAGTATATCTTGAGAAGATTACTTGGTGTAGATGTAGAAGTTGAGACTTTCGAAGCTAGACTTGTTAAAGGTTTTCGTTATTGACCAAGCGTGGATAATGATGAAACCTTTTCCAGTGGCTGTGCTTAAGTCCATCCAGATCCTACTTGCCATTGCTGCATACCATGACTGCGATATCTGGTGGTTGGGTGTCATGACTGCTTTTCTAAATATTGATTTAGAAGAGAGCGTCTATGAGAACACAGCCAGAGGGCTTCATAAATAGTGGGAGCAGCAGAAACCTGTGCAAGATGCATTGTGTGATAAAGCAGGCATCGCGGAGTTGGAACATCTGTTTTGATGTGGTAGTCAAAGAGTTTGACTTCATCAAAATAGTAGATGAACCTTGTACATACAAAAAGGTAGTAGAGAGTAAAGTGGTGATCCTCGTAGAGTACGTGGATGACATACTCTTGATAGGGAAGGAGTTTCCTATGCTACGCTCGGTCAATCTCCGCTTATCATAAGGATTCTCCAAATAGGATCAAAGTGATACCTCCTAAATCCTGGGTTATGGATCTATGGGATAGATCTAAATGGATATTAGGATTCTCACTAGGTGTAGTGAGATGGTATCAATCGATCCTGGGGAGAATCACTGGAAAAGTTTCAGGGTGATAAGGACGACTGAATGTCAGTCGCAGGCATTGTCTTTACCCTAAGTGGAGGGACGGTATGTTGGAAGAGTTCCAAGCTAAGATACCACGGCAAACTAGACAATAAAGGCTGGTGACATCGCTATCAAAGATACTACCAAATAAGCAGTTTGGGTGTATATTAGTTCATGAGATGAACTAGGTTCCTACCATTGTGTGACAATGGAAGTGTGGTTTTGACCCAGCAACCACGGTCCCATCAATGACCCAGACAAATTCTAAGGCAGTGTCATCTGATCATGGAGATAGTTGATCTCCAGGGAGATCAAGGTTAGGAGAGTAGACTCAGAGGACAACACGGCGGATCCACTCACAAAGGCCTTTTCCCAGAGAGAGACTTTTATGGGATGGTTGAGTATGAGATATTGCAACCACTGCTACAGATGGCCCTAGTGCAACTGGGAGATTGTTAGTTATATGTATGCCCTAGAGGCCATTACTGTACATGAGATGTATATTGTAGTGGATGCTGGGACATATATAGGTAGGACTTTCTTGCTCGACATGATAGTACGCTATCCGGTTGCTCTTTATCTTAACATGTATACTTATTGTCTATCTGTTACATGTTGATAAAGCCCTTAGGATGTGTACTCGACTTCCAGGACTATGATGCAGATCATACTAGTGGGGCCTGGGTAGTCAATGAGTACATCCTTCAATGTTCCTAGTCGTAGGAATATCGAGACGGGGCATCGATATTCCAGAGTAGACTAGCGTATATCTTCTCGACCCATGTGATGAGCGATGGATGATCCCATATCCATTGGTGTTTGACATCAGAGACGGTATGCGGGTGCTCAATGGAGACTGGGTACACAAAACGGAATCGCCGAGAACTCCCAGATGGGATTATACCTCACGTAAGATGGCAGTTCTCTGATGACACTAGTACAACTTATTCTGTTGACCCGAGATCGTCAAAGAGTCTTGTGTGTCTCCCACTGTGCTTTGATTTCCACCCTACCATGGCTCTACTGAGTCGTGCAAACAGGTGGTTTTTGGGTACAGTCCCGATTCATATAGAGGCAATGAGCGATAGGAGGGGATTCGTCTCTCCCGGTATTGGGGGTTGATATTGCGCTATGCTCGACTGGCCATAACTGGAAATCCCTGGCAAGGGTTGCGGTGATTTACTGGTAAGAGTTATCAGTAGTTTCACGCTTGTTATGGACCTTACATCGTCATGACTTATCAAGCTACTGGGGTCTGACGTTTACCACCCCTAGGCGAGATATGCGACATATCAGACGAACAGATCGGACTGTGCGGTAAGTGTTACTGATTGGATTCGCAGGAGTGTGAGCAGGCTTGCTCGTTGATCTTCTGATCGCTCAATACCCGGGTGGCCGTTACGTTTAGCAGACCGCTTGGGGCTTTTGGGTGATTAATATGATCACCACCTACTGCCGGCGTATTGACGATTCTTTAGAGTCCTACACAGAGGTTTCCTGGCTCAAGCGAAACGAAATAGGAGCACATATGAGATATGTGCGTGACCGAGAATAATACCAGTATGTGATACTGTATTCTATTTTCGCGATTTGTATCATCGGACGGTTATGTGAGATATAGCCGGGTTACCGAATCAAGTGTTGATTCGATATATTGATACACTAGATATTAGTCGGTTATATGTGATATGACCGGATCATTAAATCAAGTGTTGATTTAATGTTTTAATGTATAATTATATATATGATTTATTACTTTACATTAACCGGTATTGGTTCACTTAATATTGATTTTCTCGCTTGATGTGCACAAGTTGTATATGTGATATATGTTTGTGCACTAGTTTGTATCATGATTGATGATACATGCAAACTTGGGTGTGTGAATGACTTACACCATATTTAAGATAATGTTTTGGTTTTTATTTATTTTGGTAAAACAAAATGGTGGCTTTCTTTGTCTTGGCTTGAAGCTTCATGAAGGTTTTAAGCATCATTGACAAAGTCCACTCATTTTGTTTTGCATAAGATTTTTATTGACCAAACCATTAACTCAAACTATGGTTTAGTCTCTACAAAGGTTTACTCACCCATGGTTGCATTATGATAGACTTCACTTGATTATTCTTTTTAGATAATTCATTATTCTTTTCTTTTCTTTCTTCTTCTTCTTCTTCAAGAAGAAGATAAGCTTACTAGATTTTTTTCAAGTGAAGAAATAGAGTGAGAAATCCAAATCCAAAGTGAACCCACTTCCTATTTTATCATCCTATACTACTTGCCATTTAGTTTAGGGTGTTTTCTTCACAAAGTTCATAACCTAGTGAAGATGGAGCTTGAGTTTGATTCTCCTCGACGTAGATCATCTTCGGCCTCGAAGTCAACGACCTAGCCCGCTCATTTCTCCGAAGAAACCATCACTAGAGTCCGGGATCTCGATGATCGCAGCGAAGGGACATCAACACGGAGCTTTAGAAGTGAAGGACCGGATCTACAAAAGTTGTAATCCCTTTCACTTAGTGTTAAAGTGTTTAACTTGCTAGTTTTCGCATAATCTCTAGTATACGATCTTGGTTAGGGTTGTTCGGCACGGTTAAATTTTTGAATCGGGCATGGTATATGCCTTGTAGAACCTTGTTAGAGTGCCTAGGAACCCTACAATTATATCCTTTTTTACTTAATAATGAGAATGATATGATGTTGTATATCAGGTTCGGTATCTAATAATATTCGTTCAGAATCAATGTATTTGGTAATACAGGGTGATAACTGCCAACTTCTTGGCTGCAACAATTGTACCGTTTCTAACTCTTAAAACTTATCACCCATTCTCAGTTCTCTACCTCTGTGTAGCCCATGTAACAGATTACATATATGGGATCCTGATCCGGTATCTCATACCCAGGACGTAGAGGATACTGAGAAACAGTTCTTGGTAATGAACATACCTGAAGAAGATGCATCATCATGCAATTTCTTCGTTTGGGCGGCACAGGAATTCTGGTAATCCCCTATTTCCTGCTCGGTCTTATAACAATTATAAGTTGGAGCGGGACCAACGTTCCCCAACTCAGTATAACAAGCGGGTTCGTCAATACATCCATATTATTATCTTGATTAAGGCGTGACATGGTCGCTACCTGGAGAGAGAGAAGAAAACACTCAGCGTATGCTCTTGCAAGATTAGATTGGTTATTATTTTATCTAATCAGGATGGCTCCCGCTGTTTTAATCAAATCTTCCTTCAAACCCTAAAAGGTAAGACTAGCCGGAATTAATTACACCCTATAAGTTTGCCAATCTTTCAGCCAGGCCAGTGCCGGTACTTTGAGAGAGGTTCCCCGTGGTTTTGCACGGACCTAATTAAAATAAACCTCGTTTTCCCAGGGGCGTAACCCCGTTGACTGTTAGTGTATATGCCCAAGGGGCCATTATTGTATCATACTAGTTTGTATATTACTTAATGGAAGCTTGGGATATTCACATGTATATAACAGTCTTGCTAAACATGGTAGTATGTTACTTGGTTTTTCTATCTTAATATGTGAGTATACGTATTGATAGAGCTCTTAGGATCTTGCTTGACTACCAGCGTTGTGATGGCAGTCACACTAGTGGGGGCTGGGTAGTCTACAAGCACATCCTTATTCAGGTCCCTAGTCGTAGGATTATCGAGACAGGGCATCGATACTCCGGAGTAAACTAGTGTGTCGGCTTCTCATCCCAGTTGTGGAGATGGTCTGTCCCACAGCCGTCAGTACGTCGTACTGGAGATAGTATACAGGTGCTCGTTAGGTTACGGGTACACCGGACAGGACTCACAGGGAACTGTTGGTTGGTTTTATACCAGTCGTCAGTGAACAGTTCCCAGGTGACATGAGTACAGCATAGTCCGCAGACTTGACACTGCTACTTCGCCTCGAGTGTGTCCCACTGTTCTTAGATTGCTACCCTACCACGGCTCAAAGGAGTCGTGCAAACAGGTAGTAGTTGGGTGCAGTCCCGAGCACTTGGAGGCAGTGGCTGTTAGACAGGATTCGTCTCTCCTGGTATTGGGGGTTGATATCGCGCTGTGTCAGAGAGCCATTACGCAAAGTCCCTGGCCAGGGCAAGCGAGATTTGCTGGTAGGTTCCAGTAGTTTCTCAGGGTGTAATGGGCTTCGCTCCGACACGACTTATACCGCTATTAGAGGACTGATGCTTGCCGCCCCCTAGGCCCGATATGCGATAGTCTTAGACGAACAGACCGGACTGTACGGAGATTGTCACATCAGACTCAGTAGGAGTTCGGATGGGTTTCCTCATCGGCCTTCTTATCGACATCTACCTGGGGACCGTTATGTACAGCTAGTGCCGCTTGCGGACTGTGGTTAAACCCACTGCCAGCGTAGTAGTCGAGTCTCTAGAGTCCCACACAGAGAGTTTCCCTACTCCAGGAGAAACGATATAGAGGTCGTATGGTTTTACGACAAGGGTTCGGACGCATACGTGTGTTTACGCACGTACGACATCCGGACAGTTTTTACTAGTCGGCTTTGGTTTAAGCCAGTTTCTAGTATCCGGTTATTGGATTTATACAGTCTAAAGTTTTTCCGTGTTTTCACGGATAGGAGGGGCGTTCTCGTAATTGCGCGAGAAGCTTCTAGAAGATGGTGACTTGGGGGTTAAGATGGCATATGCATTAAATGAGATTAGTGAGTCATTTGAGTGATTCATCCAAGTCATTAATGCATCATAAATGCTTAATGACTCATGGAGATGAATCACCCTCTTATATTTATTAAGCATGATGATTAATCATTCATTTTCTTTTGTTGGATAAATCATAATACTTGATATATATTATGATAGCTTATTATCTCATCTCATTCTCTTGCTCACTTTCTCTCTCCTCAAGCTCTCCTTCTTCAAACCCTAATCCTCCCCTCTCATGTGTTGAGACCAAGGATTAGAATAGACTACTTAATCCTTAACCACTCTCTATGTCACCTAGGTTACTTAGATTAGCGATTTTAGAAACCTAATTACCTCAAGTTAGAGGTGAAGCTTGTAATTAAGCTCTCGGGTGGATCTTCTACTACATAGAAAAGGCCGGAGAGGACGTGGAGAACGACAAGACGAAGGACTCGGTTCTTTAGGTATAATCACTTATCATAGTAGTTAACTCTTCTATGGTTTCTTGTTAGTTATTGTTTATGAAAAGATTCTCGGTTAGTCGATGTTTACGCTTTAAACAAGATCGTTTTTCATTATTCCGCCTCCCCGCAAGTCGTGGGGTGTTGTACATCGACTTACAGTGGTATCAGAGCCTCGCTAAACAATAATTAACTCATTAGCAAAGTCGTAAGAATTTCGAACGCAAAAAGAACCGGAAACATCATCGAATTATCACAGTTTCTGTCGAATTTAAAACTGGCTCTAAAAATTTTTCAGGGAGCTTCAGAATAACAAGAAGGAAAAACTAGGGCTACTGCAGAAATTTGGACATGTGACTCGTTTAACTCACCGCGGAACCGCGGCAGATCCATGCGATCCGCCGCGGATCCGTGGCCGAGTTGGGACCGAGTCAGCCCTAATTTCTTCAGTAACTCCTAGGTGTTAATAATGATGTTTTTGGGATATTTTATTTTCTGCTAAGATCTCAGGTGCACAGAGAAGTTTTGGAGTAGAATCTGAAGTGTTTTGCTCGATCGAAATTTTACGATGTTTGCTAATATGATTATATCTGTGTTTGTATAATGTGTTCGTAAACCTCCCCTAACTGCTAGTATGTCGGTTGGCAGGGGGTTGCACATTTCTGTAATGGTTTTTACTGTTTGTGGTTGTGAACTGTATTGGACTGTTGTGATGATTAGCCAGGGTTTGAGATGGGTTATTATATTCATTCATTCGTTGTTATTGTAATATGTTGTAATATTATTTTGCGGGGCACATCCAGGTTGCGGTTGTAGCCACCGTTGTATTATTTCATTTTACTGTTTTTTGCTCCTAGGATAGACCTAAGATGGGGTGCACAAACTACCGGGTACTTTGAAGTGTTTAGTGGCTTACTCACTTTGTTGAGGGAGACCGCTTCACTTTGGGTATTTGACGGGTAGTTTGCCGTACCCGTAGGGGTCTAGGGTGCGGTAATGGCTATTCATCACAACTGTGTAATCCGTCTTTTGTTGCAGGCTCTAAAAAACGTGGATTGCTTGCAAATCCAATAAAGTTCATATGAGATCCGGTATGCCTATTATTGCGTCTGACGAATGTACAATATCTATATATGATAACTATTTAGACGCCACTTATGTTTTACACCCGCGCTAGCCCAGCCCCCGCTCTGCCGTTAGTTAAGTAACCTAACGGGTGATGACGGGACCCCGTGGCGAATGCGGATGGCATAAGAGGACGTTGTATTTTCGTTGTTTTCTGCAATGATAGGTTAATGATGGGACGCATTATTTATAATGCAAAGAAAATAAACCAAAAGATGAATCGTTGGAACAATTTAAAAGAAACCACTCGGTTATTTTAAAACAGATGATATTTTTAAATTGCGGAGCTTTAACCACTCCTTTTAAAAGCTATCAGGTTCCTTCGGTCATATCAAGTTCACTACGTTCACGGTTTTGCCAAAACCATTCGTAGCCCTCCGTCATTTCATTTGGGTATTCAGTAGTATTCAAGCTATGTATTTTGACCTAACGCCAAGGCATAGTGTTTGGTAGCTGCTGGGTATTCATTTGTCGCGTAGATAGATGAGTTAGTTTGGGACAGCCGTATTATCATTTTGGCCGAACGTCAAGGATATATACGGATGGGTTCAAATTAACAAGATAATGATGGGTAGAACTTGACATGTGACTTATGACATTTTGACCTAACGCCAAGGTCATAAGAGCATGGGGCAAAAATATATATCGGGAATTTCTAAAGAAACTGGAATTTGCAAAGAGTTGCATACCATTTGGAGTTTGATGAATGTTGGTAGGATTCCTTCAACATTATCATACGATGATATTTGGATCCCGATCCTACTGTGAGTATATGCTACTCATCAGGATATTCGTCACTTAACGATCAATGCTATAAACCAAGTAGGTGTCAAGAAAGGTGTCAGCGGGTTTACGCCCCCAGAGAAAAGAGGTTATTTAATTAAGGAACTTCGCGAAAGCGTTGGAAAACCTCCCTCGAAGTACCGACACCAGCCTGGCTGAACGGTTAAGCAAGTATTGTACAGTGAGAATAGTCCTGGCTAATTCTTCTTTTATGGTTTGAGGAAGGATTCGAGAAACAGTGGGAGCCATCCAGTTTAGATAAATTAAAAACAATTCTAAACTTGCAAGAGCATCATGCTAAATAGTTTTCTTCTCTATCTCATAATTGCAGCGACCCTGAAAATGACTGGACTTAAGTTACTTTTAGAGAAAAATATACTGACAGGGCCAAACTATAAAGATTGGCCGCGGAATGTCAAAATGGCCTTGACTTATGACAAATTGGGGTATGTCCTCACCACTAAGGCACCTGAAGTCCCAAGTCCCAAATCCAGTAATGCAGATAAGAAAATCCGCAAAACCTAGGATTTAGATTGCGCGAAAGCCAAGTGCATCGTGCTTGCCTCGATGAACAATGAACATCAGAGGAGGCACGAGGATATAGATCTTGAATCCATATTTCTCCATACAAAAGATCTGTATGGGGAGCAATCTCGTATAGAAAGTTACGAGACCTCAAAGAAGCTGTTTCAAGCGAGGTTGGCCGTCGGATCTTCGGTAGGAGAACATGTCCTAAAGATGATTGGCTATATAGAAGAGCTCGCAGACCTTGGGACGACTTTGGATAATGAGCTCTATACAGACCTTATTCTCCAGTCCCTCCCTCCCACCTACGCCCAGTTTAATCTGAACTTCAACATTCAAAGAAAAGAAGTTGAACTTTCAGAACTCCTTAACATGTTGAGGAGTGCAGAGGGCACCTTGCAGAAAGCAAGGGAAACACCAGATGTTTGTTCGCGGTACTTCTTCTTCCGGGTCCAAGGCTAAAACCAAAGGAAGGAAGAATAAGGCCGCCAACAGACCTAGAGGAGGTGTTAGTAAGGTGGGAGGGAAGGGAAAGAAAAAGTTTACGGTACCGGTAGTGGCCCAGGATGAGTGCTTCCATTGTCACAGGAAAGGGCACTGGAAAAAGGATTGCAAGGCGTGGAACGCCAAGAACCAGGAACCGAAGCAAGCTGTGGCTTCGACTTCAGGTGTGTTTGTAATTGAGAATTGTCTGTCAATCAACTCTACTTCCTGGGTATTGGATACCGTATCAGGATCTTATATTTACAATTCATTGCAGGCACTGAGAAACCGTAGAGTGCTGAAGGAAGGTGATATGACCCTGATGGTTGCTAACGGAGCTAGCGTGGGAGCTGTGTCCGTAGGGGATTATCACCTGGGATTGACGAGTGGACACATTTTGGTTTTACATAACTGTTTTTGTGTACCCAGTTTAACGTGTAATATCATATTTGTTTCTTTGTTATCAAATAAAGGTTATGATTTCAGGTTTGTAAGTGATGTTGTCAACATCCACCTTAATCATGGTTTGATTAGGTCCGGTACACTGGATAACGGTATATATGTGTTAAACCAACTCCAAATTTTCAATGTCCAGAACACACTAAAAAGAAAGTCTCCAGATTTAAATAAAGCTTTCTTATGGCATTGTAGACTGGGTCATATCAATGAGAGAAGGTTGACTAAGTTACATAGAGAAGGATATTTGGACTCGTTCGAATATCAAACTTATGACACTTGTCAATCTTGTCTCAACGGAAAGATGGCAAAGACTCCATTTACTGGACATGGAGTAAGAGCGAGCGAGCTCTTAGGACTCATACACAGCGATGTATGTGGTCCAATGTCTATACATGCAAGAGGTGGTTTTTCCTATTTCATTACTTTCACGGATGATTACTCAAGGTACGGATTCATTTATCTGATGAAACATAAATCCGAGGCTTTTGAGAAATTCCAAGAGTATAAGAATGAAGTAGAAAACCAAACCGGCAAAAGTATCAAGACACTAAGATCTGATCGAGATGGTGAATACTTGAGTGCCGAGTTCCTAGGTTACCTAAAAAAGAAAGGAATTCTCTTTCAGCTTACTCCTCCATACACTCCACAGCATAACGGTGTATCGGAGAGACGGAATCGAACCCTATTGGATATGGTACGATCCATGATGAGTAATGCTGAGTTACCGCGATCTTTTTGGGGTTATGCGCTAGAATCAGCGGCATATCTTTTGAACATGGTACCTACCAAGACTGTGCCTACCACTCCATATCAGATGTGGAGTGGGAAGAAACCCCATCTACAGTATATAAAGATTTGGGGATGTCCAGCTTTTGTTAAAAAGCAGCATGTGGACAAGCTCGAGGCACGATCAGTAAAGTGTAAGTTTGTGGGATATCCAAAGAACTCCAGGGGATATCTATTCTATTACGTAGAGGAACAAAAGGTATTTGTTTCTCGTAATGCCCATTTTCTAGAACATCAGTTTTTAGAAAAGGAATCAAGTGGGAGCGAAATAGAACTGGAAGAAATTCCAGAACCACAAACTAATACTGAAAGTTTGGTAGAACCGGTAGTTCAAGAAGAACAGGACATTCCCGCACCCCTCCGCAGGAGTAGTAGGCCGTCTCATCCGCCAGAGAGATACTACGGGTTTCTCATAGATGGGGATAGAGAGGATTGCATCATAGATGATGATGAACCTACTGGCTTCCAGCAGGCCATCCAGAGCGGCAACTCGGTACGATGGCTAGATGCAATGCGGACCGAAATGGAGTCCATGTACACCAACAAAGTATGGACTTTGGACTTTGCTCCAGATGGGGTAAAACCCATAGGATGCAAATGGATCTTCAAGAAAAAGATTGGTGTAGATGGATAGGTGAAAACCTATAAGGCTAGACTTGTTGCAAAGGGTTTTCGTCGAAGACCTGGTTTGGACTATGACGAAACTTTTTCTCCAGTAGCTATGCTCAAATCCATTCGGGTCCTTCTTGCTATTGCTGCCTTCCATGATTATGAAATATGGCAGATGGACGTAAAGACGGCTTTTCTGAATGGAAATTTAGAAGAGTGCGTCTATATGGATCAGCCAGAGGGTTTCAATTAGAGTGGGAGCAGTAGGAAAGTATGCAAGTTGCTTAAGTCCATTTATGGACTAAAGCAGGCATCGCGGAGTTGGAACATCTGTTTTGATGAAACAATCAAAGAATATGACTTTATCAAAAATCCAGATGAACCGTGCATATATAGTAAAGTTGTAGCAAGAACTGTCGTATTCCTCGTCTTGTACGTGGATGGCATTCTATTGATAAGAAATGGCATTCCTATGCTACAATCTGTCAAAGGATTCTTGTCACACAGGTTCTCCATAAAAGACCTGGGTGATGCCTCTTACATTCTGGGGATCCGGATCTATCGTGATAGATCCAAGAGGATGTTGGGACTTTCGCAGTCCAGGTATATCGACATTGTACTGAAAAGATTCAGTATGGAAGATTCTAAGCGCGGTAATCTACCGGCTTGTCACGGAATCACCCTATCCAAAGAGATGTCTCCCAAGACTGATTTGGAAAGGGAACGCATGTCTATTATACCCTACGCTTCTGCGGTAGGCTCTATAATGTATGCGATGTTGTGCACCAGACCAGATGTAGCTTACGCACTGAGCGTGGTAAGCCGGTATCAGTCAGACCCAAGGAAGAAGCACTGAATAGCAGTAAAGAACATTCTCAAGTACTTGAGGAGGACTAAGGAGATGCTCTTGGTTTACGGCGGAAAAGACCTCAGGATGGAGGCCTATGCTGATTCCGACTTCCAGAGTGATAAGGACGATTCCAAGTCCATGTCAGGTTATGTCTTTACCCTCAATGGAGGGGCGGTGTGCTGGAAGAGCTCCAAGCAGGACACCGTTGCTGACTCGACGATGGAAGCGGAGTATATTGCTGCTTGCGATGCCGCAAAAGAAGCGGTCTGGATGAAGAAGTTCCTAACAGAACTTCAGGTGTTTCCTACCATTGTTGATCCAATACCTCTGTATTGTGACAACAACGGAGCTATAGCTTTAGCGAAGGAACCAAGGTCCCATCAGAAGTCCAGACACATCTTAAGGCGGTATCACCTGATCAGGGAGATCATTGATTGTCAGGAGATCGAGGTTCAGAGAGTTGCTACTGAAGAGAACATTGCTGATCCATTCACAAAGGCTCTACCACAGATTCAGTTCGAGAGGCTACTCGAGATCATCGGTCTTCGATATGCCAGTACATGTCCCTAGTGCAAGTGGGAGATTGTTAGTGTATATGCCCTAGGGGCCATTATTGTATCATACTAGTTTTTATATTACTTAATGGAAGCTTGGGATATTCACATGTATATAACAGTCTTGCTAAACATAGTAGTACGCTACTTGGTTTTTCTATCTTAATATGTGAGTATACGTATTGATAGAGCTCTTAGGATCTTTCTTGACTACCAGCGTTGTGATGGCAGTCACACTAGTGGGGGCTGGGTAGTCTACAAGCACATCCTTATTCAGGTCCCTAGTCGTAGGATTATCGAGACAAGGCATCGATACTCCGGAGTAGACTAGTGTGTACGCTTCTCATCCCAGTTAGGGAGATGGTCTGTCCCACAGCCGTCAGTACGTCGTACTGGAGATAGTATACAGGTGCTCGTTAGGTTACGGGTACACCGGACAGGACTCACAGGGAACTGTTGGTTGGTTTTATACCAGTCATCAGTGAACAGTTCCCAGGTGATATGAGTACAGCATAGTCCGCAGACTTGACACTGCTACTTCGCCTCGAGTGTGTCCCATTGTTCTTAGATTGCTACCCTACCACGGCTCAAAGGAGTCGTGCAAACAGGTAGTAGTTGGGTGCAGTCCCGAGCACTTGGAGGCAGTGGCGGTTAGACAGGATTCGTCTCTCCCGGTATTGGGGGTTGATATCGCGCTGTGTCAGAGAGCCATTACGCAAAGTCCCTGGCTAGGGCAAGCGAGATTTGCTGGTAGGTTCCAGTAGTTTCTTAGGGTGTAATGGGCTTCCCTCCGATACGACTTATACCGCTATTAGGGGACTGACGCTTGCCGCCCCCTAGGCCCGATATGCGATAGTCTTAGACGAACAGACCAGACTGTACGGAGATTGTCACATCAGACTCAGTAGGAGTTCGGATGGGTTTCCTCATCGGCCTTTTTATCGACATCTACCTGGGGACCGTTACGTACAGCTAGTGCCGCTTGCGGTCTGTGGTTAAACCCATTGCCAGCGTAGTAGTCGAGTCTCTAGAGTCCCACACAGAGAGTTTCCTTACTCCAGGCGAAACGATATAGAGGTCGTATGGTTTTACGACAAGGGTTCGGACGCATACGTGTGTTTACGCACGTATGACATCCGGACAGTTTTTACTAGTCGGCTTTGGTTTATGCTAGTTTCTAGTATCCGGTTATTGGATTTATACACTCTAATGTTTTTCCGTGTTTTCACGGATAGGAGGGGCGTTCTCGTAATTGCGCGAGAAGCTTCTAGAATATGGTGACTTGGGGGTTAAGGTGGCATATGCATTAAATGAGATTAGTGAGTCATTTGAGTGATTCATCCAAGTCATTAATGCATCATAAATGCTTAATGACTCATGGAGATGAATCACCCTCTTATATTTATTAAGCATGATAATTAATCATTCATTTTCTTTTGTTGGATAAATCATAATGCTTGATATATATTATGATAGCTTATTATCTCATCTCATTCTCTTGCTCACTTTCTCTCTCCTCAAGCTCTCCCTCTTCAAACCCTAATCCTCCCCTCTCATGTGTTGAGACCAAGGATTAGAATAGATTACTTAATCCTTAAACACTCTCTATATCACCTAGGTTACTTAGATTAGCGATTTAAGAAACCTAGTTACCTCAAGTTAGAGGTGAAGCTTGTAGTTAAGCTCTCGGGTGGATCTTCTACTACATAGAAAAGGCTAGAGAGGACGTGGAGAACGACAACACGAAGGACTCGGTTCTTTAGGTATAATCACTTATCATAGTAGTTAACTCTTCTATGGTTTCTTGTTAGTTATTGTTTATGCAAAGATTCTCGGTTAGTCGATGTTTACGCTTTAAACAAGATCGTTTTTCATTATTCCGCCTCCCCGCAAGTCGTGGGGTGTTGTACATCGACTTACATTGACATCTTTCTAGACACCTCCTTGATCAGCTAATTGTAATGTGTAGAACTCTCCCAGGAGTAACTCTTACTCGCAGCGGGTATCGGGATCCAACTATCTCACAGAAGGTATGCAATCTCATTGCAAATTTCAACACTTGAAATTCCCGATAATACTTTTGCCCCTAGCGACTTATGACCTTAACATGGTCAACAAATCATAAGCGCTAGCCAAGTTTAACCCGTCATTTCCTGATTGAATTAAACCCACCCGCACGACCCTTAACATGGTCAACAAAGTCATACGACTACCCTAATCCAATCGCATCATATGCTTATGCAGATAAGCACTAATCAGCTACCGCACAATACGCCTTAACATGGTCAACAAACGTAGCATGAATACTAAGTAGTACTTATCTGAAATGACGGAGGGTTATGACAGGTTTTAAGAAAACCTTTTGCGTAACGAACTTGATATCGTTGTAGAATCAAATGATTTAAATGGAGTGTTTTTTTAGGCTTTTGCTAGTTTTGCTAAAGAGGTCACTCCCGGTGAAGGGATCTCGGCTCTTTCCTTATCGAATAAGGTGCAGGATATTTCACAAATACCACTATGCAAAGCAAAAACTACAGAAGAATTCAAAAAACAAAACCGAGGGTTGTAGTATCTGCCAGTTATTGCTAAAGAGGTCACTACCGGTGAAGGGATCTCGGCTCTTTCCTTATCGAATAAGGTGCTGGATATTCTACAAGGAATACTGCTATGCAAAGAAACAACTAGAGCTACCTTTTTTTTGAAAATTCGATTCCACAACATCTTTAGGTTTATTTTCTTTCATTAATCTCATTAATGAAGTTCCATCATTTAAGTTACCTAAACATCACAGATAAATACAACGTACGCTTATACCATCCGCATTCGTCTCGATGTCCCGTCATTCACCGTTAGGTTAGGTAACTAACGGCAGAGCGGGGCAGGGCTAGCGCGGGTGTAAAACATAAGAAACGTCTATATAATATATCAGATATACTATATACAGTATCTATCTTAACATATACAGCGATCACATCACAGAATATCGCAGCGGAACACAACATATGAAATATTGGATATACTAGGATTTCCGTGTTTTAAATTAAGCCTGTATAAAACACGAATTCCACGGTCACGATGAATAGCCAAACCCACATTCCTAGACCCCTACGAGAGCGGAAAGCAACACTACCAATTCTAGAGTTAGGAGACCCGGACTCAACTCCTCGCTGGACAATAGAACCCGGTTACTTGTGCTCCCCTCCTTGGGTATATCCTAATGCGGAAAAGTAAATAATATACATCAACGGTGACATCTTCCTCAACCCGGAAGTGCCCCAATAAAAGAATATTAAATACAAGTTTTAACATGAATGAAAATGAAAAACTCTCATCTCATATAAAAAAAACCCGGCTATTCAAAACACGACGATCCAATATAACATATCCCAGCAACACATAACATCACATGTCATCAACGTAAGTAAATATGCGCATCCCAATTGTCGTTGACATATAGCACCGAAACCGGCGATACACCACATATTACACTTACGGTCGCAGAAAAGAAAGTGAAAACTACAACAATTGTAATCGGCAACCACCTTAGACATCATAAACCCAACGTATCACATACTTTGGATTTCATGCCTAACCAAATGAATTACTTAGACATCACATGCCTAACAATTATAAACCCCGCATTTTAGTCTCGATCTCGAAAACACTTTTCAATATCTAGTCGGGTAATTCAACAAGATTCCCGACATCTAGATCGAATGCTCGTCGGAAACTTTAGTAGACAGACGCACCCCCCGATGCCGTCGACGAAGTGCACTAAGGCGGAACACCGTGGCCGCGAGCACCCGAACGGATGCTTTTGGCGACGGGGTTCTCCTACAGTCACTTGGTCGGGGCTATGGGGCGTGGGTATCTAATAATGTTACCCGGCGAGTATCCGCGTACGCTACGTGATTGCGACGGACTTTTGATCACATCAAAATTCCGTGGCAACCGATCATCTGAGACTGAATTGCTAGATTTATAAAATTCAAATTAGTTTTGATTCCAAGTATTGTATCCCATCACATGATACCCGGACGACGTTAAAATTTTCGATCGAATTATCAAAGTCCCACAATTCCCCAAGAGCTCAACACTTAAGCACAGTTTAATAATACCCAGAATATGCCACAGTACCTATGCACCAGCCGTAGAAGGGCAGATCTAAGCCTCACTCATGTCGCCACGGAACTGCGGCAAACTCTAGGGTATGACCGTGGTTCCGGGATCCAAAAAGTCGAGTTAGGGTTTCATTCTTCTAGAGGGTTCACAGAATTACTTGCATGTTTTTCCAAATACGTTAAACTTGGAAAAATAGGTTTTGGACATTCGTTCGAACTTTTTAATTTCGCCTAGACAACATGCGAATACCCGAAACAATGTTAAATTTACGAATACGAAACACTCTGAATTGCTTATAGTGTAAGATCACATCACATGTAAAATTAGAAAAAACAAATAACACCAGAAACACCAAAACCCAGAACCTGGAACACACAAAAAATTTGAAGCCAAAATTCCATACTTGGACCGAGAAGCTCGGATTTTGGGGGGGGCCGGCCAAAACATGCCCAAATTGCTTCAATTTTCTTTTATGTTCATGTTATATCACATACAACATTCTGCAGTTGTTTTAAAAAAAATTTTAAGACCTTTTAAATTCGACAGAAACTACGTTCTCGTTTTTCAAGTTTCGGAGTCTTTTCGGTTTCGTAATCCTAACAAAATCCGTCTAATTTTCTAGCATGGCTCTGATACCACTAAAGGGATGCCTAGCACGGCAGCAAAGTTTCGGGAGGCATCTTTCATGCCATATTAAAATTTTAGCCGTTCTAGCTAACCCTAACATAGAATCGTTTACTAGAAAAAGCGACGAATCGAATGCAAACAACTTTTGCAACTAAAGTGAACAAGGAATACAACCTTTGTAGACCGGTATTTCACTTCAATAGCTCCGTGTAGTAGTCTCTTCGCTGCGATCATGAAGTCCCGGACTCTAGAGAGGCTCCTATGAAGAAATGAACATGCTTGCATCAAAGTCTTCGAGGCCGAAGATGATCTACGTTGAGAAGACACTAACCTAAGCTAACTCTTCACTAATTGTGGAATTAGTGAAGAAAACATCCTATACTAAATGGCAAGTAGTAGAGGATGATGAAGTAGGAATTTTGCTCACAATAGAAATGATTTTCTCACAAATTTTCTCTCATCTCCATTGAAGCTAGAAAGCTTTGAGGAAGAAGAAGAAAACTCTCATGATAATTATCCAAAGGATAATGGCAACCATGGGTGAGTTAAGCATCATATTCTAACCCATGTAGAGACATAACTATGGTTAGAATAATAGGTTGGGTTAATAAATATCTTTAGGCAAAATAAAAGAGTGGACTTGGTCAATGATCAATACAAGCTTCTACAAGCTATTAGCCATGACAAAACGCCACCATTTTGTAATTACCAAAAATAAATAAAAACCCTAATAATTATCATAAACAAGTGTGTATCTCATACACCAATCTTGCATGTATCATCAAACATGACACAATAACTTGTACACTAATATATATCACATATATACAATGTGCACAAATCTAGTGAGAAAGAAATCTTAAGTGAGTTAATACTAGTTAATGTAAATTAATATATCAAATATATAATTATACATTAAATTATCAAATCAACTCTTTATTTAATAATCCGGTTATATCATATATAACCGACTAATATCATATGTAACAATTTATCGAATCAACACTTGATCCGATAACCCGGCTATATCGTATATAACCGACCGATGTCACAAATCGCGAGAATAGAATACGGTATCACATATCGTATTAATCTCGGTCCCGCACATATCACATATGCGCTCCTTCTCCGTTTCTCTTGAGCCAGGAAATCTCTGTGTAGGACTCTAAAGACTCGTCAATACGCCGGCAGTAGGTGATGATCATATCAAACACCCACAAGCCGCAAACGGTCTGCTAAACGTAACGGCCACCCGGGTATTGAGCAATCAGAAGATCAGCAAGCATGCCTGCTCATACTCCTGCGAATCCAATCAGTAACACTACCGTACAGTCCGGTCTCTTCATCTGATATGTCGCATATCTCATCTAGGGGTGGTAAATGTCAGACCCCAGTAACTCGATAAATCGTGTCGATATGAGGCTCATAACGGGTCGAGAAACTACCGATAACACTTACCAGTATATCTCTGAAGCAACCCTGGACAGGGACTTCCTGTTATAGCCAATCGAGCACAGCGCAACATCAACTCCCAATACCGGGAGAGACGAAACCCCTCCTATCGCTCATTACCTCCATGTGATTCGGGACTGTACCCAAAAGCCACCGTTTTTCACGTTCTCTTGAACGTGGTAAGGTGGAAATCAAAGCACAGTGGGAATCACACAAGACTATATGACGATCTCGGGTCTACAGACTAACCTGTACCAGTGTCACCAGAGAACTGCTATCTGACGATAGGTATAATACCATCTAGGACTCGGCGAGTCTGTTCACTGTACCCAGTCTCCAGTGAGCACCCGTATACCACCTCTGATGTCAAACATCAATGGATATGGGATCATCCATCGCCCATCTACATGGGTCGAGAAGCTATACGCTAGTCTACTCTGGTATATCGATGCCCTGTCTCGATACACCTACGACTAGGAACATTTGAAGGATATATTTGTTGACTACCCTGTCCCCACTAGTATGATCTGCATCATAATCCTGGTAGTCAAGTACTCATCCTAAGGGCTTTATCAACATATAACATGGAGTTAATCAGAGTACATGTTAAGATAAAGAGCAACCAGATAGCATACTATCATGTCGAGCAAGAAAGTCATCCCTATAAATGTCCAAACATCCACTACAATATACATCATATGTACAGTAATGGCCTCTAGGGCATACATATAACTAACACGCCGTTGGAACATTCAGAGTTTGGTTGGTGTCTGCATCGCTGCACTGGAATATGGTACCAGGAGCGACTCATCATTCACCCTATTTTTTTTTACCGCGATTGCTCTATCATTTCAGCTTTTCTTATCGCGAATGTCACGATTGCCCTATCATTTCGGCTATTTATTCACGGTTTCCCCATCATTTCGGCTTTATTTTCATCTTTATTTTTACTCGCTGATTTTTATTGCGAGTTGCCCATTCATTTCGGCTTTTCTCTTTAATTTTATTTACACATTCTTTTTACACACATTCTTTTTTTTACATTCCCAGTTTAACGACTTAGGGGTCGATTATTCCCAGTTTAATGACATGGTGGTCAACTGTTCCCAGTTTAATGACATGGTGGTCGACTATTTTCAGAGAAAGGCAGATGTGAGAATCAGTTTCACGAAGGACTTCAGTCTCCGTTTGTATGAAATTGGCGGTCGCAGCTTGACTATTTACTAACACGCCTTTAGACAGTTCTATCTCTCCTGCCTTGTATTGTTTTTCGACCCAATCTTTGAAGACGAAGCAGTCCTCAATAGCATGACTTATCACTCTGTGATAGGGGCAATAGTTGGGGTCTTCGGTCATATTCACTTCCTACGGTCTTTTTGATTCCAGCAATTGTAGACCGTTTCTTAGGGCATCCTTGAATATTTTACGGACTTTTTCCCTTCTGAAGGAATAGACCTTATCCAACTTCTCTTTCAGTGGAGATTCCTCTCCCTCTCCGAACACTGGCTTCCGAGGCTGGTTGGCATTAGGCCTGCTCATCCTTTGCTTATTTCGGTTGGCCAAAATGTTAAAAGATTCAGCATCGTCAGAATTTCCGCCTTTACGATTTTCGTCCTTTCGGTTTCTCCAGGACCTATTGTTATTTTTTTGAGACAGAGGAGGACTCCTGCTTTGAGCGTTCCAACATTTGAACTTTTCTGGTCAGCTCTTGGAATGTTTTGAGACCCGCGGTGCATAGAAATGGGGTCATCCAATTGTTGAGATTTCCGATGAAGAGACTGACAGATTGGTCATGCTCTATCGGCAGTTCACATTTGATGGAGAGATTGTTCCATCGGGTTATAAAATACGTGTTGCTTTCGTTGTTCTTTGGCTTGGTCCTTACGAGGTCGGCAATGGTGATCTTATCGCTGACACTCATGAACCTTTTGAAGGGTTCCTAGGCACTCCCAAGAGGTCTCACAAGGCATCAAACATGACATTCCCTAATTTTACGGGTGCCTACAAACCCTAATACGGATCGTTAACTAGATATTTAGGCGAAACAAGCAAGTAAACGGAAATGTATCTAAAGGAAAGGGGCTACAACCTTTGTAGATCCGGTCCTCCACATCCTAGACTCCGTGATGAGGTCCCTCCGCTGTCCAAATCAAATCCATGACTCTAGCATCGGCTTCATCGGAGAAATGGGCGGGCTTGATCGTCGGTTCGATGCGGAAGATGATCTACGTCGAGGCATCACAAGAACAAGCTCCAACTTCACCAAGCCATGAAAACTTGTGAAGGAAACACCCTATACAACTTGGCAAGAGGTAGAGAATGAAAAAATAGGAAGTGGGTAAACTTTAGAATTGGATTTCTCACTTGTTTTGGCTAGTTGCCATTGAAGAGGCAAGCTTTTTCTTCATGTAAGAAGAAGATGAAGAAGAAGAAGATAAAGATATGATAAGTTCTTAATCATGAGATAAATAAATCAATACTTATCATATATTAACCCTTGGTTAGTTGTAGAGAATGGACCATGGTTAACTTGAATGGTTAGGGTTAAGGATGAGATAAGAATGGTGACTTAGTCAAAGTTTCAAGAAACTTCAACTACAAACAAATCAAGCCACCATTCCATTTTCTTTATCATTTTCTTTTTCCAAAATAAACAAAAAGAATAAATAAATGAATAAGTAAATAAAATGAAACCCTAACCATTCATATAACCATGGTCAATTCTTTACACAAACCCAAGCTTGAATGTATCATCAAACATGATACAATCATGTGCACAAAATATATCACATATACAATGTGCACAAACCAAGTGAGTAAATCCATTTAAAGTGAACCAATACTAGTTAATGCAAAGTAATATATCAAATATATAATTATACATTAAATCATTAAATCAACACTTGATTCAATGATCCGGTCATATCGCATATAACCGGCTAGTATCCAATGTATCGGCTTATCGAATCAATCCTTGATTCGATAACTAGGTTATATCGCATACAACCATTCGACACATTTATCGCGAGAATGAAATACGGTATCACATACATGCATTATTCTCGGTCCCGCACATATCTCATATGCGCTCCTATTTCGTTTCACTTGAGCCAGGAAACCTCTGTGTAGGACTCTAAAGACTCGTCAATACGCCGGCAGCAGATGATGATCATATCAAACACCCACAAGCCGCAAGCGGTCTGCTAAACGTAACGGCCACCCGGGTATTGAGCGATCAGAAGATCGACGAGCAAGCCCGCTCACACTCCTATGAATCCAACCAGTAACACTTACCGTACAGTCCGGTCTGTTCGTGTGATATGTCGCATATCTCGCCTAGGGGTGGTAAACGTCAGACCCCAATAGCTTGATAAGTCATGCCGACGTAAGGTCCATAACATTCGTGAAACTACTGATAACTCTTACCAGTATATCACTGCAACCCTGGCCAGGGATTTCCTGTTATGGCCAGTCGAGCATAGCACAACATCAACCCCCAATACCGGGAGAGACGAATCCCCTCCTATCGCTCATTGCCTCCATGTGAATCGGGACTGTACCCAATAACCACCTGTTTGCACAACTCAGTAGAGCCGTGGTAGGGTGGAAATCAAAGCACAGTGAGAGACACACAAGACTCTATGACGATCTTGGGTCAACAGACTAAGCTGTACCAGTGTCACTAGAGAACTGCCATCTGACGTAAGGTATAATACCATCTGGGAGTTCTCGGCGAGTCCGTTCAGTGTACCCAGTCTCCACTGAGCACCCGCATACCATCTCTGATGTCAAACACCAATGGATATGGGATCATCCATCGCCCATCGCATGGGTCGAGAAGATATACGCTAGTCTACTCTGGAATATCGATGCCCCGTCTCGATATTCCCTCGACTAGGAACATTTCAAGGATGTACTCATGGACTATCCAGGCCCCCACTAGTATGATCTGCATCACAGTCCTGGAAGTCGAGTACACATCCTAAGGGCTTTATCAACATGTAACAGAGAGACGGAAAGTATACACGTTAAGATAAAGAGCAACCAGATAGCGTACTATCATGTCGAGCAAGAAAGTCCTACCTATATATGTCCCAGCATCCACTACAATATACATCCAATGTACAGTAATGGCCTCTAGGGCATACATATAACTAACAATCTCCCACTTGCACTAGGGCCATCTGTAGCAGTGGTTGCAGTATCACATACTCAACCATCCCCTAAAATTCTCTCTTTGGGAAAAGGCCTTCGTGAGTGGATCCGCCGTGTTGTCCTCTGAGTCTACTCTCCTAACCTCGATCAACCTGGAGATCAACTATCTCCATGATCAGGTGATGCTTCCTCAGAATATGTTTGGGTCACTGATGGGACCAGGGTTCCAGGGCCGAAGCCACACTTCCATTATCATACAATGGTTGGAACCTAGTTCATCTTATGAACCAATATACACCCAAACTTCCTCTTTGGTAGTATCTTCAATAGCGATGTTTCCAGCCTTTATCGTCTAGTTTGCCACGGTATCTAGCTTGGAACTCTTCCAACATACCGTCCCTTTACCGGGGGTAAAGACAATGCCTGTGACTGACATTCAGTCGTCTTTATCACCCTGGAACTCTTCCAGTGATTCTCCCCAGGATCGATTGATACCATCTCACCACATCTAGTGAGAATCCTAGCATCCAATTACATCTATCTCATAGATGAAAACTCAGGATTTAGGAGGTATCACTTTGATCCTATTTGGAGAATCCTTGTGATAATAGGAGATTGACCGATCGTAGTATAGGAAACTCTTTTCCTATCAAGAGTATGTTGTCTACGTACAATACGAAGATGACCACCTTACTCTCTACTACCCTTTTGTTTATACAAGGTTCGTCTACCATTTTGATGAAGTCAAACACTTTGACTATTACATCAAAACAGACGTTCCAACTCCGCAATGCCTGCTTCATTATGTAAAGCAACTTGCACACGTTTCTGCTGCTCCCACTGTTTACGAAGCCCTCTGGCTGTGTTCTTATAGACGTTCTCTTCTAAATCATTATTTAGAAAAGTAGTCATGGCACCCAACCACCAGATATCGCAGTCATGGTATGTAGCCGTGGCAAGTAGGATCTGGATGGACTTAAGCATATTCCATGGAAAAGGTATCATCATTATCCGTGCCTGGTCGATGACGAAAACCTTTAACAAGTCTAGCTTTGAAAGTCTCAACCTTTCCATCTACACCAAGTAATCTTCTCAAGATATACTTGCTCCTGATGGGGATTTAACCCTTCAGATATAGCAACCAAAGTCCATACTTTGTTGGTGTATATGGATTCCATCTCAGATCGCTAAGCATCCAGCCATTCTTACAGAGTCCCTACTCTCGATGGCCTGCTCGAAACTAGTTGGGTCATCATCTCATGATGCAATCCTTGCTCCCACTGTCATCGAGAAACCGAAGTATCTCTCAAGCAGGTGAGGAACCCTGCTAGATCGGCGGAGAGGCTGAGGTTCGTCGGGAACTATTGAATCCTTTGGTTCTGTCAAATCATCAGCTGCAGTTTGTATAGTTGGAACATTTCCAGTTCTACATAACTGACCTTGTCTCGATCTTGTCCGGATTTTGCTTTTGACATAGGCCGGACAATCCCAAATCTTAACTTACTTAAGAGATAGGATCTTCCCACACCATATCTTATATGGAGTGGTAGACACTGATTTGATTCGAACCTAATTCAATAGGTATGCAGCTTCTCAAGTGCACAACCCCAGAAAAGGAAATAGGTAACTCAGTAACACTCATCATAGAGCACACGATATCTAATATTGTGCGATTGCTCCGCCCTGATACACCGTTGTGCTGTGGTGTATTCAGAGGAGTAGTACGGAGAGAGAATCTCATTCTCCTTTAGAATGGTCCAGGAATGCCATGCTCAAGTATTCTCCTCCCTGATCTCATCATAGGACATAATACTTATACCCGTATTTTGGTTCTCTACTTCTAACTTATATTCTGTGAATGCCTCAAAAGCTTCAGACTTATGTTTCAACAGGAACATATGACTGAATCTTGAGAGATTATCAGAGAATACAATGAAGTATAAAGAACCAGTCCTGGCATGTGCAGACAGGAGACTTTACATACATCATCATGTATCAGTCCCAAGAGTTCATTAACTCTTTCTTTGCTTCCAGTAAACAGAGCTGGTGTCATTATATCTTTGTGACATGACTGGCAAGTTTCACAAGATGTAAATTCAAACTGATTTAAATATGCATCTAAAATGCAACTTCAGCCAGTCGGGTCGCATTGATATGACCTATTCTACAATGCCTCAAGAATGATTCGTTCATTTCTGAACTCATCCTCTTGTGTGTGTTCAGTATACAAGGAACTGTAGTTTGATTTATAACGTCAATGCTTTAGATAACGTGCCTGAACCGATCAACTTTTGATATAGAAAATGTTCAAAACATTATCCAACAATACAAAATTATATCATTTCTTTACTAATAAAGAGACTGATATGATTTTATATATCAGGTTCGGTATCTAATAGCATTTGTTCAGAATCAATGTATCGGTAATACAGGGTGACAGTGACCAACAGACTTGGCTGCAACACTTGCCCCGTTTTCTGTCTCATGAAACTTATCACCCGTTCTCAGTTTTTCTACCATTTTGCAGCCCTATGTAACAGATTACATATCTGGGATCCTGATCCGGTATCAAATACCCAGGATGCAGAGGATACTGAGAAACAGTTCTTTGTAATGAACACACCCGAAGGAGATGCATCTCATGCACTTTCTTCGTTTGGGCGGCATGGGAATTCTGGTATTCCCCTATTTCTTGCTCTATCCTATAACAATTATAAGTTGGAGCGGGACCAACGTTCCCCAGCTCAGTATAACAAGCGGGTTCGGTCAATACATCCATATTATTATCTTGATTAAGGCGTGATATGGTCGCTACCTGAAGAGAGAGAGAAGAAAACACACAGCGTGCGCTCTTGCAAGATCAGATTGGTTATATATTTTATCTAATCAGGATGGCTCCCACTGTTTTTATCAAATCTTCCTTCAAACCTTAAAAGGAAAGACTAGCCGGGATTAATTACACTCTACAAGTTCGGCAATCTTTCAGCCAGGCCAGTGTCGGTACTTTGAGGGAGGTTCCCCGTGCTTTCGCACGGACCTAATTACAGTAAACCTCGTTTTCCCAGAGGCGTAACCCCGTTGACACCTTTCTAGACACCTACTTGATCGGCTAATTGTAAAGTGCAAAACTCTCCCAGGAGTAACAATTACTCGCAGTGGGTATCGGGATCCAACTATCATATAGAAGGTATGCAATCTCATTGCAAATTTCAACACTTGAAACTCCCGATAAAGGTTTTAACCCCTAGCACTTATAACCTTAACTAAGGTCAACAAATCATAAGTACTAGTCAAGTTCTACCCGTCATTTCGTGATTAATTAGACCCACCCACATGACCCTTAACTAAGGTCAACAAAGTCATGCGACTGTCCTAACTAATCGCATCATATGCGGTGTAGGAAGACATCACTTAGCTACCGTACACTGTGCCTTGACTATGGTCAACAAACACAGCACGAATACTAAGTACTCTACTTCCTAAAATGACGGAGGGTTGCGAATGGTTTTTGTGAAAACCTTTAACGCTTTGAACTTGATCTCGTTGCGGAATCAAATGGTTTTTTAAATGGAATGTTTTTCGAAGCTTTTCTAGTTTTGCTAATGGGGTCACTCCCGGTGAAGAGATCGTCGGCCCTTTCCTCGTCGAATGAGGTGCGGGATATATCATATATATCACTGTGCAAAGCGGAAACTATAGAAGCTATCAAAAGACAAACCGAGTGATGTAGCATCTGCCAGTTATTGCTAAAGGAGTCACTCCCGGTGAAGGGATCTCGGTCCTTTCCCTATAGAATAAGGTGCAGGATGTTCTACAAGGAACACCGCGATGCAAAGCAAGAACTGTAGCTACCTGTTTTATTTTGAAATTCGATTCCACAACATCAATTAGATTTATTTTCTTTCATTAATCTCATTAATGAATATCCCATCATTTAAATTACCTAAACATCACAGATAAATATGACGTACACTTATGCCATCCGCATTCGCCTCGATGTCCCCTCGTGCACCGTTAGGTTAGGTAACTAACGGCAGTGCGGGGCAGGGCTAGCGCGGGTGTAAAACATAAGCAACGTCTATATAATATATCATATATACTATATACTACATCTATCTGAACAGAGCACAGAACATCGCATGATCACATCACAGATAACGCAGCAGAAAGAATCATATGAAATATTGGATATACTAGGACGTCCGTGTTTTCAATACGAGCCAGTATAAAACACGGATTCCACGGTCGCGATGAATAGCCAAACCCACACCCCTAGACCCCTACGAGAGCGGCAAGCAACCCTGCCAATTCTAGAGTTAGGAGACCCGGACTCGACTCCTCGAGTTGGTCTCCCACTGGACTCCAGAACCCGGTTACTTGTGCTCCCCTCCTTGGGTCTATCCTAATGCGGAAAAGTAAATAATATACATCAACGGTGACAACTTCCGCAACCTGGAAGTGCCCCAATAAAAGAATATTACATACAAGTTTTTACATGAATGAAAATGAAAAACACTCATCTCACATAAAAACCCCCCGGCTATTCAAATACGACGATCCAATATAACATATTTAGCAACACATAACATCACATGTCATCAACGTAAGTAAATATGCGCATCCCAATTGTCGTTGACATATAGCAACGAAACCGGCGACATCACATATTACACTTACGGTCACAGAAAAGAAAGTGTAAAACTACAACAGTTGGAATCCGCAACCTCTATAGACATCGCATGCCTAATCAAATGAATTCCTTAGACATCGCATGCCTAACAATTATAAACCCCGCATTTTAGTCTCAAAATCGAAAACTCTTTTCAATATCAAGTCGGGCAATTCAACAGGATTCCCGACATTTTGATCGAATGCTCGTCGCAAACTTCAGTAGACGGCCGCACCCCTGATACCGTCGATGAAGTGCACCAAGAGGGAACACCGCTACCGCGAGCACCCGAATGGATGCTTTCGGCGACGGGGTTCTCCTACAGTCACTTGGTCGGGGTTATGGGGTGTAGCTGTCTATTAAGTTTATCCTGCGAGTGTCCGCGTACGCTATGTGATTGCGACGGACTTTTGATCGCATCAAAATTCCGTGGCAACCGATCAAGTGAGACTAAAGTGCTATGTTTATAACATTCATTCCGTTATCTCATAACTTTTTGCGAATTCCAAGTATTGTATCACATTCCGGATAAATAGAAAATGCTAAACTTTTCGATCGAACAATCGAACACCCAAGTTTTCCCAATACAGCTCAATACATGAAATAAGTCTAACAACATTCAGTTCGTGCCTCAGTACCAACGGTCCAGCCGTAGAAGGGTCAAGCCAACGCCTCACATGTGGCACGCCGTACTGCCCCAAACCCTAAGGTTCCAAGGGCAGTTCAAGACGGTCACATAATCGAGTTAAGGTTTGTTGTCTTCTAGAGGGTCCATCGCGTTACTTGCACTACTTAGAACGTCGTTAAACTACGGAAAAATCCAACAATTGGAAATTTCCCAGCAGGGGAAAAAGTGGGTATTTATATCCGGTCGAACTTTTTAACATATTCTAAAAATACCCGGAAAAACACACTGACAAAATTAGACAATCCGATCGATACACTGAGTTCCCAATACAACCCAGAAAATAAAACTCTGGAATAAATATTAAAATATTCCCAAGAAAACCAGCACTACTTACTAAGAATTACGGTGCAAACTTCGATGCACAACAAGACAAAACCGCCGCGGACCGCCGCAAGAGCATGCTCTTGCCGCGGAACCGCGGCGCCTTTAAGGAATTAGGCTATCGAATTTTGCAGTAACCCTTATAATTTCCTGCTGATTTTTCTGCATATTTGTAATCTACAAAAATCCACATTTTACAGAAATGTCCAGAGAGCATGTTAAAATCGGGGTTTCGGGTCGATCGGACTTCTAACTCCGTCTACGCATCGCCTAAGGCTCTAGCTAGGCTCTGATACCACTGAAGGGTTCCTAGGCACTCCCAAGAGGTCTCACAAGGCATCAAACATGCCATTCCCTAATTTTACGGGTGCCTACAAACCCTAATACGGATCGTTAACTAGATATTTAGGCGAAACAAGCAAGTAAACGGAAATGTATCTAAAGGAAAGGGGCTACAACCTTTGTAGATCCGGTCCTCCACATCCTAAACTCCGTGATGAGGTCCCTCCGCTTTCCAAATCAAATCCATGACTCTAGCATCGGCTTCATCGGAGAAATGGGCGGGCTTGATCGTCGGTTCGATGCCGAAGATGATCTACGTCGAGGCATCACAAGAACAAGCTCCAACTTCACCAAGCCATGAAAACTTGTGAAGGAAACACCCTATACAACTTGGCAAGAGTTAGAGAATGAAGAAATAGGAAGTGGGTAAACTTTAGAATTTGATTTCTCACTTGTTTTGGCTAGTTTCCATTGAAGAGGCAAGCTTTTTCTTCATGTAAGAAGAAGATGAAGAAGAAGAAGATAAAGATATGATAAGTTCTTAATCATGAGATAAATAAATCAATACTTATCATATATTAACCCTTGGTTAGTTGTAGAGAATGGACCATGGTTAACTTGAATGGTTAGGGTTAAGGATGAGATAAGAATGGTGACTTAGTCAAAGTTTCAAGAAACTTCAACTACAAACAAATCAAGCCACCATTCCATTTTCTTTATCATTTTCTTTTTCCAAAATAAACAAAAAGAATAAATAAATGAATAAGTAAATAAAATTAAACCCTAACCATTCATATAACCATGGTCAATTCTTTACACAAACCCAAGCTTGAATGTATCATCAAACATGATACAATCATGTGCACAAAATATATCACATATACAATGTGCACAAACCAAGTGAGTAAATCCATTTAAAGTGAACCAATACTAGTTAATGCAAAGTAATATATCAAATATATAATTATACATTAAATCATTAAATCAACACTTGATCCAATGATCCGGTCATATCGCATATAACCGGCTAGTATCCAATGTATCGGCTTATCGAATCAATCCTTGATTCGATAACTAGGTTATATCGCATACAACCATTCGACACATTTATCGAGAGAATGAAATACGGTATCACATACACGCATTATTCTCGGTCCCGCACATATCTCATATGCGCTCCTATTTCGTTTCGCTTGAGCCAGGAAACCTCTGTGTAGGACTCTAAAGACTCGTCAATACGCCGGCAGCAGATGATGATCATATCAAACACCCACAAGCCGCAAGCGGTCTGCTAAACGTAACGGCCACCCGGGTATTGAGCGATCAGAAGATCGACGAGCAAGCCCGCTCACACTCCTGTGAATCCAACAAGTAACACTTACCGTACAGTCCGGTCTGTTCGTCTGATATGTCGCATATCTCGCCTAGGAGTGGTAAACGTCAGACCCCAATAGCTCGATAAGTCATGCCGACGTAAGGTCCATAACATTCGTGAAACTACTGATAACTCTTACCAGTATATCACTGCAACCCTGGCCAGGGATTTCCTGTTATGGCCAGTCGAGCATAGCACAATATCAACCCCCAATACCGGGAGAGACGAATCCCCTCCTATCGCTCATTGCCTCCATGTGAATCAGGACTGTACCCAATAACCACCTGTTTGCACAACTCAGTAGAGCCGTGGTAGGGTGGAAATCAAAGCACAGTGGGAGACACACAAGACTCTATAACGATCTCGGGTCAACAGACTAAGCTGTACCAGTGTCACCAGAGAACTGCCATCTGACGTGAGGTATAATACCATCTGGGAGTTCTCGGCGAGTCCGTTCAGTGTACCCAGTCTCCACTGAGCACCCTCATACCATCTCTGATGTCAAACACCAATGGATATGGGTCATCCATCGCCCATTGCATGGGTCGAGAAGATATACGCTAGTCTACTCTGGAATATCGATGCCCCGTCTCGATATTCCCTCGACAAAGAACATTTCAAGGATGTACTCATGGACTATCCAGGCCCCCACTAGTATGATCTGCATCACAGTCCTGGAAGTCGAGCACACATCCTAAGGGCTTTATCAACATGTAACAGAGAGACGGAAAGTATACACGTTAAGATAAAGAGCAACCAGATAGCGTACTATCATGTCGAGCAAGAAAGTCCTACCTATATATATCCCAGCATCCACTACAATATACATCCAATGTACAGTAATGGCCTCTAGGGCATACATATAACTAACACCTTTGTCGGAAAAGAGATTCCATTTAGAAGAAAGTAGTAACGGAGCCATCCGGTATGCTCGCGTACCGGTCGAAAGCAACATTGGTCAAGCTATTAACGAACTGGCGGAGGGGAAGCACATCATTGCCCCCAGTATTCCCGCATGAGGCTTTAAAGTGGGTGATGTGATGATTCGCATTTCCCGTCCCATCGAATCTTCCGAATTTAGGGATGACATAGCCGCTAGGAAACTCTACCAGATCATACTGAGCGGGATATGGTCTCCTACTACTGCTGATATCTTTTTGCGCTTCGTCTTCGGCTACCAAAGTTTTGACTTTGTTGGCAACCAAATCCATGATTTGATCTTGATTTAGCGGGCTGCTGTCATCGGTAGCCAAGACATTTTCCGAGATAGGATGCGACTGGCTTTCGTGCGATCCTCCCCTTTTTGGATTTGAGGGAATAGGCGTTGGCTGCCTTGGGACACCGTTTCCCGGTTCATGAGCAGAGCCCTGCGCTTGATTAGGCGGCTGAGAGGTAAGTCGGGCCGTGAGCTACAAGACGGCATTCGTCAAGTCGTCAATTTTTGAGTAAAGTTTGGCCATCTCCTTATCTTTACTTCTGAGCTGTTTTCGGAGCTCTTGGAGAATTTGCTGCTCTGCGTTCTTGGGACGGAAGATTGGCTCCTCTTCGCTTTCTGAGCCTGACTCCTTATGAACCAAGGGATCTTTCCGCTCATCAGCTTCACTGGGAGGAATTTCATTACCTTTCGGAGGATGCTGGTCTTGGGAAGTGACAGCCATATTCACACCAGATTGGATTTGAGATGTGGTGGCCCCATCCTTGCTGCGAAGGTTGTCGCTGGGACGCGTGCCTACCATGTAGACTGTGTGGATTACACATTCAGCAATCCTTTCATCACTGGCAGCTGGTTTCACGGAGCGGTCCATGCTTTGGAAATTCATAAATTTTAACATGGCCGGAGCCCTAGCTCTTTTGTTGGCTCTATATCTGAGCCGCTTTTGCCTCAGCTTCTCTACCTTGAGCGCTTGGTAGGCTTCTTCTCTTCGGGAAGCCGCCATAGGCCGAGTGATAGGGAGGCTTGAGAATACATCTGCCCGCATGTCCGTCGAAGGTATCGCCTGGGCTTGCCCGCAACGTCTTGCAACTTCTTTTGTTCTGACGGCTTTGCTCCCAGCTGGGGCTATGGAGGGCCGTTTGAACACCGAATCGCGTCTAGGTTGGGGCGCCCTCGAGACCACCACATTTGGCCTCTTGCCTTTCAAGGCCAGTTTGTCGATTACCGGAGCATAAAGAGCAGGGACGACATTAGCTGGCACGAACAGAATAGAGCCAAATGGTAGCGGTTTCTCCACCCACTGTCGCCCGAGACTGGCCGGAAGGACCGTCCTGGTGTCCATCTTCATCATGTAGAAGATGGGTGTTGTGCTGAGATCTGAGATCATCCTTGGAGACATTTTGCTGCATCTGAAGATTGCGATTGGAAAACGTTAACCTGCACAAAAAATCATGATTTCAGTACAGGCAATTGATATGCATATTAATTGAGTTCGCATGAATGCATAACCCGAAATATGGGAGGAAAGATAGGTCCCACCGGGCAAGCCAGAATCTGTAGGGTGTTTTTCGTCACCCCATTGAGATGGGAATACGCGCGCGCTTGTCAGGTGCATTACAGATTCCCTCTGCCTAGGGTAGGTTGGGGTTTATTGATTGTGGGGACCCGAATCTCCGGCAGCCGTGGACTAAGCTGCCGTTAATTACCCCCCCCCCCCTCGCCTTTGGAGCGAGAGAACCTCCGATTGACGGGTCAAACAGGTCATACGAACTCAATGTACAGTGTTGTGTTTTGAAGGGGTTTTGGATATATCGGGGGCCCGCAGAGTTTTTACGGGGGTCCCGCTCCTCGAATAGCGGGCTGGGGGTCAAGGGGGCTAGCAGCCCCCTTACGGGGTGCGGGTGCGAGGCAGCGCCCCGTTAGAAATTTTTTCTAACATGGAGGTATTTTTAGCGTGGAGTGTATATAAAATGAAGGGGGAAATGGCGTCCAAAGGACGCGTGGGAGAAGGCGCCAGCGCCTCACGTGCATGGCACACGGGCACTGGGCGCAAGGCGCCTCACATGCATGGCACGCGGGCGCCGGCGCCTCACGTGCATGGCACACGGGCACCGGCGCCTCACGTGCATGGCACGCTGGCGCTGGGCGCAAGGCGCCAGCTCGTCACATGCCTAGTGTTAGTTATATGTATGCCCTAGAGGCCATTACTGTACATACGATGTATATTGTAGTGGATGCTTGGACATATATATGGAAGACTTTCTTGCTCGACATGATAGTATGCTATCTGGTTACTCTTTATCTTAACATATACACTGATTGTCTCTATGTTACATGTTGATAAAGCCCTTAGGATGAGTACTTGACTACCAGGATTATGATGCAGATCATACTAGCGGGGACAGTGTAGTCGCTAAGTACATCCTTCAAATGTTCCAAGTCGTGGGTGTATCGAGACAGAGTTTCGATATACCGGAGTAGACTAGCGTATAGCTTCTCGACCCATGTAGATGGGTGATGGATGATCCCATATCCATTGGTGTTTAACATCAGAGACAGTATACCAGTGCTCAGTGGAGACTGGGTACACTGTACAGACTTGCCGAGAACTCCCAGATGGTATTATACCTCACGTCAGATGGCAGTTCTCTGGTGACACTGGTACATGTTAGTCTGTAGACCCGAGATCGTCATAGAGTCTTGTGTGATTCCCACTGTGCTTTGATTTCCACCTTACCGCGTTTAAGAGAACGTGCAAAACGGTGGCTTTTGGGTACAGTCCCGAATCATATGGAGGCAATGAGCGATAGGAGGGGTTTCTTCTCTTCCGGTATTGGGAGTTGATGTTGCGCTATGCTCGATTGGCTATAACAGGAAGTCCCTGGCCAAGGCTGCTTCAGAGATATACTGGTAAGTGTTATCAGCAGTTTCTCGACCCGTTATGAGCCTCATATCGACATGACTTATCGAGTTACTAGGGCCTGACGTTTTACCACCCCTAGACGAGATATGTGACATATCAGACAAAGAGACCGGACTGTATGGTTGTGTTACCGATTGGATTCGCAGGAGTGTGAGCAGGCTTGCTTTTTGATCTTCTGATCGCTCAATACCCGGGTGGCCGTTACGTTTAGCAGACTGCTTGCGGCTTGTGGGTGTTTGATATGATCATCACCTACTGCCGGCGTAATGACGAGTCTTTAGAGTCCTACACAGAGGTTTCCTGGCTCAAGCGAAACGGAGTAGGAGCGCATATGTGATATGTGCGGGACCGAGATTAATACGATATGTGATACCGTATTCTATTCTCGCGATATGTGATATCGGTCAGTTATATATGATATAGCCGGGTTATCGGATCAAGTGTTGATTCGATAATTTGATTCATTTGATATTAGTCGGTTATATGTGATATAGCCGGATTATTAAATCAAGTGTTGATTTAATAATTTAATGTATAATTATATATTTGTTATATTACATTACATTAACTAATATTAGCTCACTTAAGTATTCATTTTTCTCACTTGATGATACATTGATATATATGTGATATATGTTAATTGTATTGTTTTCATTTTGTCACAAATAATATATATGTGATATAAATCATTGTGACATGCTAGGTTACACTTGCAACATGTATGTGTGAGACTCACATCTTGCTAGGGTTAAGTTAGGGTTTGATATTTATCATTTAAGTTATCACAAATTAGTGAAGACTTAGTCAATATTTCAAGCTTGGATGAAGCTTGTAGAACATTGACAAAGTCCACTCTTTTGTCATTCCTTAAGATATTTGTTAACCCAAACTTAACCCTTGACCTTGGTTTATTCTCTACATGAGTTAGGCATGACACTAACTCACCCATGGTTGCAATTCTAACCTCACTCTTATTCTCTCTTCATTATTCTTCATCTTCTTCATGAGCTCAAAAAGAAAAAAGTTTTCTAGGGTTTGAAAAAGTGAAGAAAATTTGTGAGAAAAATAAAACTAAAGTGATCCCACTTCCTTCTTCATCATCCTCTACTACTTGCCATTTAGTTTAGGGTGTTTGCTTCACTAATCTCACCATTAGTGAAGAGATAGCCTGGGCTAGTGTCACCTCGACGTAGATCATCTTCGGCCTCGAAGACTTCGAAGCAAGCATGTTCGTTTCTTCAAAGGAGCCTCTCTAGAGTCCGGGACTTCATGATCATAGCGAAAGGACTACTACATAGAGCTAATGAAGTGAAGGACCGGTCTACAAAGGTTGTATTCCTTGTTCACTTTAGTTGCAAAGTGTTTGCACTTATATTCCGTCGGATTTCTAGTAGACGATTCTAGGGTTAGGGTTAGCTAGAATGGTAAAATTTGGATTTGGCTTGGAAGATACCTCCAAAAACCTTGCTGCCGTGCTAGGCAACCCTGCACCTGGCATGCGGTGATAGGACTCCCGGCACTTTGAGACGGCGAACTCCGCGATGGTCGATCGGGCTTCAAGGACATCCATCCTCTCCTTCTCCAGACGTAGCTCAAGTCGCAGATCCTCATCCTCCGAAAAAGACTCTCCCGCCGGCCTCGTAGCATGGATATCCCCCTCAGCCTCCATGAGAGTAAAGAGGGCACAATGCTGAAGGACCTGGCGAAAAAACAGTAGAGAGACTTAGAGACACTCGAACTAAAGAAAAGGGCGCTCGAAATAACACGTAAGGGAGTACATACCTGATTTGCCTCCTGAGCTATAGCCGCCATTTGGGCCCTCAGGGTCCCCAGCGGAATCTTGCCCCCGGCCGACTCCTCCATACCAGCAGGCTGGCTGGAAGCAACGGAAAACCCCGATGGGACCACGAAATGAACGTCCCCGTTCTGCACAGGAATTCCCTCTGGAATCTCCGTCGGTGGCGCGCGAGAGACCGTCCTCTTCCTCTTAAGAGGAACCCCGTCTTCATCATCTCCTGCATCCCTCGTCTGGGGCTCGGGGAATTGTGGACGCCTTTGGCCGCCGTCGGGACAATCATCAGGAGCTCGTGACGAGGCAGATAGCCCCGCCGTCGGCAGCACATTTGGTGCGGGGCTCGGGTCAGCCGGAGGCATGGCCGCACCGCCGGCCCCCCTCTGGGACTGAGCACCAATGGCACCAAGAGTCCTGGACCGATCCATTTGTCCTGCCAGAGAGAGAGGCAGGCTCGACTCAGAAGGAGAAGAAGCAGAAGAAAGAAAAAGAAGACATCTAACCTGATGGAGAGAAGTGCTCGGGAGAGAAAACGCAGAGATCCGACCTCGAGAGGAGAGCGCCGAGCTTACAAGACTCAAAACGAGAAAAATATGAAGAGATATGGGCCCTGAAGCGGACCCCACCTCTATTTATAACTGCCAGCGTACACATCCTACGGCTACGGTTATCTCCCGCCGAAACGGCTCAGTGCATTCGACGGCCACGGTCGCTCCACCCGTCGCACGCGCATTGGCCATAGCCCATCAGACGCCAGAAATCTCCGGCCCGTCGCATCAGCCAACCAGCGCCCGATACGTGGATTGTCGCTTCAGTGGACGTACGTCCGATCCGGCACACCCTCTTTAATGCAAAGACCTCACCCCTGATTCACTGGCGTCATCCAGAAAATACAACAGATTTCCTGGGAACACGCCCCGGCGATATCTTCGGAAAGGAGCTCACCTCGGGTGACCCGGCAGACCACTCTCGACCCGACCCGTCAGCTGGTAAGGACGAGAGTGGAGGGCTAATGATGATGCTCGATATCGGTGATTTTCCAGATCATGACACGTGGCAGAAGACGTGTCCCAAAGCTCACAAGAAAGGACCTACAATGGCCGACCAGGCCACTCCTGTGCCCGTCACACAAACAACTGTTGGCTCGTCCCCGAGCCCCCTGCACAATTGGCATCCTCGGCCTCCCAGCTCGTCTCTGGGCTGCCGTAGAACCAAAATACCTCGGCTCTCCCGCTCGTCCGCGAGCTCTCCCGCCGAGGTCATCTTCCTCGGTCTCATCGACCGACCAACGGCACCGCTCACAGGCACAACCGCCATCCCGCGAATCTCACCATGCGCGAGATATCCGCCGACCACATCCCACGTTCCACGCCATCACGATCCCCCATTAACGAGCCTGCCTCGCTATTAATGCGGGATCCCTCCCATCACGCGGGCGTGACGTCGGGAGAGTAACGGCTGGCGTGATTCTCGCGCCTGCCTGCCTGCTGCCACCGCTATATAAACCCCTTCTTCAGACGGTTCAAGTAAGCCATTTTTACTCCACTAAGCCGTTACTCTGCTCAGATTTCCACTCTAACTTGACCTTCAGAGGATCCTCGGTAGTACAACCATCCCGGGACTTTCTTGCAGGTAGCTCGGCCCAATCAACCTCAAACCATTGAGATCCACACGCTTCACGAGGCAGCCTCCAGATCAAATCTCAGCCGTCCATCGCCGCCATCAGCAGATCAACGGAAGGTAACATCTTGGCATGATCCCGGTCACGTCAGCCTCTTTCCTCCATTATTCTCATATATATATATATATATATATATATATATATATATATATATATATATATGGAGGATAGAGGCCTTATAAGGAAATTTTCTCCTACGGCGTCGAAAAGGTACGTCATCCGTCGTATTTCCCGACGATCGGAATCCACCATCTTCATCGTTATCATCTAAGATATGGGTACGCCAAATTTCATGTGATTCTACAACCTTTTCACCGTTGATTTAGCAATGTAAAAAGTTCTATTATAGGTAAACCGTTAATCTTGAACCCACTAATTCAACGATGAAAAAGTTGTAGAATCACATGAAATTTGGCGTACCCATATCTTAGATGATAACGGTGAAGATAATAGGTGTCGACCATCGGAAAACACGATGGACGGCGTACTTTTTCGACGCCATAAGAGGAAATTCCTCCTATGGCATCTTTCCTCCATTATTCTCATATATATATTACATTAGCCAATTAACTACCTCAATACAAAAAACTTTGATATTTTTAAAATCAATATAATTCAAACTATAATTTTGAATTTTACTCTTTCTGATTAAATGTATAAATCAATGGCCAAATTTCAAATTAAATAAATCAAAATTATTTGTCAAAATTTATATATTAAATCAAAATAATCAAACATAAACAACATAAAATTCCTACAACCATTGAGATTTTTTGCGATAACTACGACTAAGCATATTAAAGAAATCACCCCCGAACAGGGGAATGCTTTTGGCATTATCTAAATTACAACATTAACATATCAGCTACCCCTAAATTACTTTTGACCGAACTCACTCGCTTTTAACCTCATTTTATGTCCAAAATAAATGCTATAGTCCCTCTTTTAATTCTTTCAACTCTCAAAGCATAGATCCAAGAACACAATCAACAACCAACCATTTTCAGCAAAATCTGAGGACCTATCTGCATGTCTTAAAGTCTCTATTCCTCTATAGAAGGTTCCACCCTTGCGAAGTACTCCATGATGATTCGGAAAAGAAGAAGAGGGCATCGTCGGCTCGAAGTAAAATAGGTAAAATATATAGTAATTTGATGACGTGTCGATTTAAGTTATCATCTCTGAATGCCCAAAAACATAATGGTATACCACTCGAGGGTGGTGGTTTGATTAGTGAGTTTTCTCTAATAAAATCAGATTGAGGAATTTATAGATAATTGAGGTTTTTTTATTCAATTTAAGCCAAAACATCATAATTATATATTTTATCCTCAATTCCTATAAATTATTCAATGCCCGCCAACTTCAAGATTTAGTTTACATATTTTGCATATTAATGAATTTGAACTTATTTATATTCTTTATTTTGTTATTGCAAAAGTGTGATTCTCTCTATTTAAATGTGAGAGACTAGGGTTTTGAGACATAGATTATATTTGATTAAAAGACATTATTCTTCTGTGATCTCTATGTAGAGTTGCGTTTTCCTTGGCTGCGGCCGAATCCTTAATTTTGGGATGTCAAAATTCTATATCGGCCAAGGATGTTTGGGATGTCGAAATTCTAGATCGGCTACAGTCGAGACATCAAATCAGCAACAGTCGATCATTTTGTTTTGGTAAATTGTCGAAAGAAAAAAAAAACCGGCCCACTTGAGAGTTGTTAAAAACCGTTGTAATTTTGGAAATTGCTGGAACGGGATTACTGTTGAAAATCTTTATGAAAAAACACTTGGGCTGGATTTTATTTAGGCCCATATATCCCTTATATTACTTAGATGTTACAGGCAACTGTATAGATATTATAGACAGCCGGTATAGCAAGAGTTTACGATGAGCCCAGGGGTTTTTTACACAAGTTCTAAACGGGCAAAGGGCTTTTCGACAATTTACACTTTATTTTTTATTACCATTGTTTTCGTCATTGTTTCTGTTGTTCTTCTCCTAGAAAGCTTTGATGTTCAAGATCCATCGCAACCATCAAAGTCGGATCGAAATATTGAAGATGCTGGCCATCTTTTTTGTTATTTTTTTATGTGAAAGATTTGATTGCATAAGTCCATACCATACCAAGGAAGAACCACAAAGAACCCGATTGGAACCTCGTAGTCATATCGGCCACCAAAGTCAAGTCAAAATTGTGCCTTTTGTTATTCATCTTGTTGTTCATTAAATTTTGGAGGTAAAACTTTGTATTGCATGCATGAAAGAATGGTGGAGTGTAGATCATGTGATGTTTGGGATCAAGATCAACCCTGCATAAGAAAGCGAACACAAAAATCTTGCAAGGTGAAATGTTAAATTTGACTTCTCGACTGCTACTTTGATTAATTGTCGGTCTCTCTCTTGGAATTCAAGTTATAATTGTTCACCTTTATGGGGTCATTTGATTCATATTTTGAGAATATAATACTTGGATCCATACGAAAATTGTCACCTTTCATGTTGTACTCTGATATCAATAAAGTTTCAAAGCTTTAAATTAGAAGCTCAATTATGGATTTTAGCTGGAAGGATTTATATTGTTTATATTTTGCAATTATCAAAATCGGTTCTTATCTATGTGTGTTTGCATTTAGATAGATTTGCATATGCCTCAACTCCCTAATAGTTTGTAATCTCATGCGCATTGCACATGTTAAATACGAGGGAATGTATTTGTGTTTGCGTGCTATGAGGATGGTATGATGACGAAAATTTTCGCCTTGACCTAATACCTTTTGGTAACCAAATTGGGTCTAAACTAGTATAATGTATAAATCAAGGAACTAGTATAATACGAGTGTGGTTCACATACGGAACAAAAAGCTTATCCATTTTGAGATTAAGGTATTACTATAACCTTTCATAATTAGGAAATACATATGTTAAAATTTTCTTACAAGATGCATGATAAATTCAACATAATTGTTGTTTCGCTAATTTGGTCTACAAAATTACAATCGCTTACATACATTAGCATGTTCCAAGTAGATTTCCAATTTCAAAACAATCTTGATCATCAATATATATTTTAGAGCCTCAAATCTATAAAAGTAACATTGAAGTATCAACTACGATATCAGGAATTATGACTAAATATCAAAACAAATTACAATTTTCGTAGTAAAACAATTAAGTTAATTTATAAGGATGCTTGGTTACATTAATTAAAAAGATATAGCTTAAGCAAAGTTTTGGCCTTTTGTGTATGGTGTTGATTCAGCTCAAATGGTCTCATTATTGGTCCTTCAATGCATAAATAGTTGAATGCCCAAGGGTATATATAGGAAGGGTTTTTTAATAATTGGTCCCTTAAAAATTGAGTAATTACTAAAACCTCCCCCGTTACTTGATAATTACTATTTACTCTCCAAAACCTCTAAACCGTTCCCTCCAAATTTTCCATCAAAAAATAATGTCCCCCTGTCAAGATTTTCATGATGGACACTTGCAATAATATTTTTCAACAAGAAAATAGTTTTGCCAGACCTAAGAATTAATTTTCAAAGGAACGGTTATTCATGTGTAGCCTTACCCGACGCATGGACACGTATAACCTATTTCTCGGTTTTTTTCAACAATTTTATGCAACAAAATCAACAGTTTTTATGGAACAAGTGTCCATGCGTGTGGAGACCCAACGCATGGAGACTTGATACCCTAAATTTCAGCGTTTTCAACGGTATTTCAACAAATTTCGACGAGTTTCATGGAACAAGTGTCCATGCGTGGTATACCCAAGCGCATGAAGACTTATTCGGCTGTAACAGCCAAAAACAGCCAGATTTCACTTGATTTGACCCCATATGGTCTAAATAGGGTAAACCGTCTCATTTCTCTTCATCTCGAAATCAAAATCTCTAGAGCTCATTTCTATACTCGGAGAACGGCTCCAAAGTTCTCAATGCGCAGTAGCAAAGTTCTGGTAGGATGCACAACATGACGGTCTTCTTCGAAACAGGATTTCTCTTTCATCTCTTCAATTTTTTAATCTCATCTTGCATTTAGGATAGTTATTATCTGTTAGTATGCATATAATCATAACCCATAAGGGTAGGGATAAATCATTTCCTCGGATGTCAGGATGGTAAGTTATTTATCTCTATTCCTTACTTTTTATGTGTCAATTACCTAGATCTGATACCACACTGCATAATCTCATTACTCTTGTTTATTTATGATAGGGAAAATGCTGACAAAGACTAAAGACTCCTTGAAGTGCGGGTGCTTGTAAGGAGAGTTATTGAACCATTCAACGTAATCTTTAGTACCAAAGGGTGTCCAGCGGGTCCAAAGCAAAATCCGTAGGTGGTGATCGTGATCAAGAACAAATCAAGAGAAGCGAACGCACCGTGAAAGGCACCAAGGTTTCAAAATTCAATTTTTTGATATCCACACTAACCCCCCCTCTCTCGCGCGCGTTCGTCCTCGAAGAGAACGACTGTCTCAGGCTCTAGTCCAGCCGAGGCCAAGGAGACGACTTTGAAGGAAAAAAAGAAATGAAGACGAAGAAGGAAATGAAGCGTGTCATGGCTATTTCAACGTCAAATGCGGTGACGTGACTGGGATCACGTCAAGATGTTACCTTCCGTTGATCTGCTGATGGCGGCAGTGGATGGCTGAGATTGGATCTGGAGGCTGGCTCCTGAGGCGTGTGGATCTTAATGGGTTTGAGGTTGTTGTTGCCGAGATACCTGCAAGGAAGTCCCGGGGTGGTTGTACCACCGAGGACCCTCCGACGGTCAAGTTAGACAGAAAATCCGAGCAGAGTAACGGCTCAGTGGAGTAAAAATCGCTTTCTTGAACCGTCTGAAAGAGGGGTTTATATAGCGGTGGTAGCAGGAAGGCAGGCGCGAGAATCATGACGGCCGTTACGCTCCCGACGTCACGCCCACATGATGGGCGGGATCCCGCATTAATGGTGAGACGGGCTCGTTAATGGGGGATCGTGATGGCGTAGAACGTGGGATGTGGCCGGCGGATATCTCGTGCATGGCGAGATTCGCAGGATGGCGGTTGCGCCTGTGAGCGGTGCCGTTGGTCGGTCGATGAGACCGAGGAAGATGACCTCGGCGGGAGAGCTCACGGACGAGCGGGAGAGCCGAGGTATCTTGGTTCTGTGGTAGCCCGGAGACGAGCTGGGAGGCCGAGGAGGCCAATTGTGCAGGGGGGCTCGGAGGTGAGCCAGCGTTTGTTTGTGGGACGGGCACAGGAGTGGCATGGTCGGCCACTGTAGGTCCTTTCTTATGAGCTTTGGGACACGTCATCTGCCACGTGTCATGATCTGGGAGATCACCGATATCGAGCATCACTATTAGCCCACCACTCTTGTCTTGACCAGCTGACGGGTCGAGTCGAGAATGGTCTGCCGGGTCACCCAAGGTGAGCTCCGTTTCGAAGATATCGTCGGGGTGTGTTCCCGGGCAATCTGTTGTAGTTTCTGGATGATGCCAGCGAATCAGGGGTGAGATCTTTGCATTAAAAAGGGTGCGCCGGATCGGGCGTACGTCCACTGAAGCGACAGCCCACGTGTTGGGCGCTAGTTGGCTGACGCGACGGGCCGCAGACTTTTAGCGTCTGATGGGATATGGCCAATGCGCGTGTGACGGGTAGAGCGATCGTGGCCGTCGAATGCACCGAACCGTTTTGTGGGGAGATGACTGCCGCCGTAGGATGTGTACGCTGGCAGCTATAAATAGAGGTGGGGTCCGCTTCAGGGCCCATATCTCTTCATATTTTCCTCGTTCTTGATCTTGCAAGCTCGGCGCTCTCCTCTTTAGGTCAGATATCTGCGTTTTCTCTCCCGAGGACTTCTCTCCATCAGGTTAGATGACTTCTTCTTTTTTCTTTTGCTTCTTCTCCTTGTGAGTCGAGCCTGCCTCTCCCTTTGGCTGGACAAATGGATCGATCCAGGACTCTTGGTGCCCTCAGTGCTCAGTCCCGGAGGGGGGCCGGCGGTGCGGCCGTGCCTCCAGCTGACCCGAGCCCCGCACCAAATGTGCCACCGACGGCGGGGCCATCTGCCTCGTCACGATCTCCCGATGATTGTCCTGGTGGCGGCCAAAGGCGTCCACGGGTTCCCGAGCCCCAGACAAGGGATGCAGGAGAGGACGAAGACGGGGTTCCTCTTAAAAGGAAAAGGACGATCTCTTGCGCGCCACCGACTGAGGTTCCGGAAGGGATTCCTGTGCAGGAGGGGGACGTCCATTTCGTGGTCCCGTCGGGGCTTTCCGTTGCTGCCGGTCTGCTTGCTGGTATGGAAGAATCGGCCGGGAGCAAGATTCCGCGGGAGAACCTGAGGGCCCAAATGGCGGCTATAGTTCAGGAGGCGGTGCAGGTATGTACTCCCTCATGTGTTACATCGAGCGCCCTTTCTTTAGTTCGAGTGTCTCTAAGTCTCTATGTTGTTTTTCATCAGGTCCTTCAGCACTGCGCCCTCGTTACTCGCATGGAGGCCGAGGGGGCTATCCATGCTACGAGGTCGGCGAGAGAGTCTTCTTCAGAGGCCGAAGATCTGGGACTTGAGCTTCGTCTGGAGAGTGAGAGGATGGCCGTCCTTGAAGCCCGATCGACCGTTGCGGAGCTCGCCGACTCAAAGTGTCGGGAGTCCTATCACCGCCTAAGTGAGTCCCACCGAGTCATCGAGGCGAAGTTGGTGGAACTGGCCGATCGCTTTGCAGCCATGAAGAGGGCGGGGGATGTGTTCCCTCATAAAATATCAGGAAAAACCCTAATGGGGCATCACGTGCCCATACGTGACCAGGGGTCACGTGCTGACACGTGATGGTTTCCTGGGGATTATGTTGAAATAAGAATTAAATTCTAATCAAACAATCAATTAGTGGAGTCACGTGTCCATACGTGATGGGCCTTTAAACCCACTGAAAAGAATTAAAAGGCATAATGAAATAACAGGAAAACCCCCAATGGGGCATCACGTGCTCACACGTGACCAAGGGTCACGTGTTGGCACGTGATAATTCCTGAGCTCTTTAAAACAACAGAATTAAATTCTGGTTAAAATGCTTAATCGGGGGGTCACGTGTCAACACGTGATGGGATCCTAAGATCTCTGAAATAATAGACTTAAATTCTAATTAAATAGTCAATCAGAAGGTCACATGCCAACACGTGACAGGCTCTTAAGCCTTCTGAACTAATAGAATTAAATTCTAATTAAGAGGGAATCGAGAACCCTAACTGAAAAAATATTTCTTTAAATCTTTCCAAACAAAAAAAAGATTGTGCTCTGTAAAATGGAGCACCGTTGGATTAAAAATCCAATGGTGATTAAAAATCACCAATTTACAGAAAGATTCTATACAAGGAAAGATTTCCCTGAAATTCACCAAGAATAACAGACAGAATATCTTTTGGATTAAAAATTCAATGGTGAGTAAAATTCGCTGAGTGATTTAAAAGATCATGTTGGTTACAAAATCAATTGAGATCTTTCAATGAAAAATTGACTAAACAAACTGATTCTTTTCTTTCTTCTATAAATAGAAGCCAAGAAGAGAAGAGTAGGGGATTGATTTTTAGAGAGAGGAATACAAAAGAAAAGAGAATTTAATTCTCCAGAGAGAAAAGAAGGTCTCTTGAGAAAAAAAGAAATCCTAGGTGAGGGATCATTCTATAAACTCCCACAAAATAAAGAGAATTTAATTCTCAATTTAAGAGTTTAACTCTTCTGAATAAGAACTTAGTTCTTCCTCTGGTTGAAGGTATGCAGAAGCAGATCTCCCCATAAGTTAAGAATTTAATTCTCATCGGGGAGATTCTGCCATGCAGATCTAAAACCTAAGTGAAGATCTAAGTTTAGAGAATTCAATTCTCACACCAGAGCACATAGGAATTTAAGTCCTCCAAATTAAAGATAGGGTTTAACCTTTAATATAAGAATTTAGTTCTTCTTCATGGTTGAAGATCTGCAGAAGCAGATCTCCCCATAAGTTGAGAATTTAATTCTCATCGGGGAGATTCTGCCATGCAGGTCCAAAACTTAGAGGGAGATGTGAGTTTAAAGAATTTAATCCTTCCAATTTAATTCCTTCAAACAAAATTAGGGTTTAACCCTATAAAAGAATTTAATTCTTCCAAATACATAGGAATTTAATTTCTCTAAATGAAACTAGGGTTTAACCCTACATAAGAATTTAATTCTTAAGACAAGGGACTTAAAACTCTCTATGCACGGAAAGAGATCGGTACCCGACCTGGTCACGTGGTAATACGTGACCCTCCACCTCAATGAGTAAAAAAGAAAGATTGAGATATGGTCACGTGCCTCCACGTGACCCTTAAACAGACTCCTCAAAATGAGAAAGAAGAAGCTTGGAAGCAATGCCCCATGTGCTCACACGTGACCCTCAAAACTAAAGGGAATAAAGCCAAGGGCAATACCGATTTAGGGCGCCTCACGTGTCCCCACGTAACCCTTGACAAACACCTTTTTAAAAGGGCAAATGAGGGAAAACATAGAATTAATATCCAATACATTGGCACTATCACGTGTCCACACGTGATGATTACAAAGGCTAAGTGTTTAACACTTATTTGCAGATTTTGAGAGTAAAAAAAAAGAGGTTTGGCCCAATTCTCTGGCGCCCCACGTGACCACCTCACTTCAAGTGTTTAACACTACTTTAAGTTCTTCGTCCCTAGTATTTAACACTATTTTAAACGCATCACGTGGGGGCACGTGACCGCCAAATATCCTCTAGTGTTTAACACTATTTTCATACCATTCTTAGCCCAAAAATCAGCTATTTTTTCCAGAGACAAGATCTCCCTTTTGATTGAAACCCAACCACATTCTTCCAAACTTGATCATTTTATATGACATTCAAAATAAAACCCAGAGCCATGATGAATGGTCAGTGCCCAATAAAAGACAAAATATGGTCAGAACCCAGACCCATGCTTAACATTGCGAAATAATGGGGGGTTAATCCCAGACAAATGTTCAACAATCCAAACAATGGTCCAACATTTTTTAAACCTAATTGGACTCAGCCCAAGTTGGCCATAAGTCCTTAGTTAAGATTGAACTGAGCCTATTTGCTCACAATTCAGATTAATTGATCTTAGTCCCAAATTGGACTACAGATTTCCCAATCAACTTTGGTTCAAGGGTACATCTCTTCACTCCTCTGATATTTGTCGTTGTAATTCTTCAACGTCTTCAGAGAGGTGACGGGTCCCGATAACCAATCATTCCATGAACCGTGGGGTCCTTAAACTCATGAACTGTGATGTCCTTAAACTTTATAGATTATGACGTCTTTAAACTACGGACTGTGGGGTCCTTAAACCCATGGACTATGATGTCCTTAACCTCGGACTGTGGGGTCCCTTTAAACCCACGGACTATGATATCCTTAACCTCGAACTGTGGGGTCCCTTTAAACCCACGGACTATGATGTCCTTAATCTCGGACTGTGGGGTCCCTTTAAACCCATGGAACATAATGTCCTTAAACTAATGTTGGACCGTAATGTCCTTAAAGTAATTGATTGCAATGTCCCTAAACTAAATAATAGAGCCCAAATGCTCTCTTGTTGGATCTAAAAGATCCCGTTGAGTTGATCTTAGTCTAAAATTAGACTAACATATCCTTAACAAACGTTTAAGTTGATCTTAGTCTCAAATGAGACTAACCTATTCTTAAAACCAACCCAAACCCAAATCTAAGAAGATACGGATTTAGACTAATCCACGCCTTACAGGCGACAATATAAATTAGTCTCCGTATACAATCCACGGGCAACCAAAAAACAAAACAAACACACACGACGCGAAGTGACCATCTGGAGAAGGAGAAAGTAGTTACCGCGATGCGGTAGAGTAATTAACTGTAGGGGCTTGCGCCTGCAGGGAAGAGCGTCCCCACAATAAAAAACCCCTCAAATGAGGGGGAATCTGACGAAGTCTGCTATATCGGCCGCATCCGTTTAAACCTTCGATACATGCTGTCATAAATCAACTTGGCATCTTCGGAGAGGTGGACGGATAGCACAAAATAGCATCTGCCCTCGGAATTCAGGCCCCGACGTCCCAATGCCCCGGTCGCGTCTTTCGGTGGGGAACTGATTCTGGTACGCCCGGTGGAACCTTTTCCTCTTTCCACTCCACGCTTCGTGTGTCGTGTTCGAGAAACGAATCGCGGTTTTATTTGGTTACCCTTGGGTTCGAGGTACTAAGATTTGGTTTTGCTCCCGTGCAGAAAGAAGAACATCAATGGCTTCTAATTGCTCCAGCTGCAACTGCAACTCCCATTCTGCCTCATCTGGAGGTGTAACTTACGGGCCCCAAGCGGCCTCCCTTTTCACAATGCTGGTGGATCAGGTGACGCAAGCCACCACTGGGCTATTCTTCGGGACCATAATCCCGCCAACGAGCTTCAGCGCTCCTGTACCGTTACAAGAAGCTCCGAAGAAGTCGGCCTTTGATCGGCTTGCAACTGCTGCGGCCCCTCTCAACGGGTCGCCCAAACCAAACGCCTCAGTCTTTGCCAGATTGGGCCAAAGTTCATGTGGGCCCATGAAGAAGCCTGCAATTCCAGAAAGGGTTATCCCGAAGAGGATAGCCATCCCTGCTCCCGAAGTCGTCAAGGCGGCTTCTCCTGCCAAAGGGTCGGTCTTCACAAGACTGACTGTCTCAGCTCCTATTCCAAGTGAAATCGTCAAGGCTGCTTCCCCTACATGGAATTCTGCCTTCGATAGGTTGGCTATCCTCACTCATCGGACATCAGTCTTCAATAGGCTAACAATGACAACTTCTGATCAACACAGGGGACATGAGGAAATCACCCCTACAGCTGAGATAATCCCAACGACTCGACACGCTCGACGTCGCCACTGGCGCAGAGTAAGGGAGGTTGGGGGCAACTCTCCTTCTGGACTGATTCCGCCGGCTCCAATGGTGGAAATCGATACTGCTGTTCCAACTGGGATCAACTTTGAACCGCTAAGGAGGGTGCGCAAAAACTCACTAACTGCTGTGCTGAAAAGATCTCCTCCACCTATGGAGAATGCCCCAAAGGCGAAACTACAGCAACCCCCTCAGTGGCTGTCCTCTAAAATTTACAAAGTTTGGCGACAGGTTCAGGACTCGGTGATTGATCAAGATTACTCTTGCCGACAGAAAAAGGTGAAAGTTCAGCGAGAAGAGGACCACCCTGTCAAGCCACAAAAGGCGACAGCTACTTGGGTGCCCACTGCAACGGCCCCCTCAATTTCGACCGCTCACAAGAGGAGAAGGCCGGAGAAAATCCCTGAGTCTGCGACGAATCGCAAGTCCACTGAACCTAAACGCACCAAGTCTGGGGGCATGGTGGTGCACACCATCTATATGGCATCCGAAAAAGAGGATAGCTGTATCTTCACAGGTCATCGACCGCTTACGCGATCAGTGACTAAGGCTCATGAGCAACAACAACAAAAGCTCCAAGAAATGCTAACATCTATGGCCGCACTTACGTGATCAAAAGCAAGCCCAGAGACATCCTCGGAGCAGCGTCGTGAACAGGAAATTGATGCTGAATTCCTTCGGAGAATGCTTGAGAAGAGGACAAAGAGGCCGCGGAACAAGCGGCCAATATAAGGCAAATAACCCTTCTATTCCAAGATATGGTGGGCATGATGATCCAGCCGGACCCTCCAGCTGAAGATCCTCCAGTAATAATTAAAGATGATAGAGAAGAGACATCAAATTCTCTACCGGCTCTGTCAACAGCCAAGGAGGAGACCATCTCCAAAGCTGCCCTGGATGATTACATCGCTCAGCAGATACGAGTTTACCAGGCGAATGAAGCGGCTGGGCAAATTGTTAAGACTGGACGACCCTATCCGAGTTGGTACGACCAAATAAAGTACCCGCCGGGATACACGATCCCCAAATTCCACGTATACAAGGGGACGGGAAATCCATATCAACACGTTGCTCAATTTAGAGCTATGTGCGGAAATACTGGAGGAGATGACAAACTATTGCTTCGCCAGTTTGTTGGCAGTTTGTCGGAGACGGCGTTTGAATGGTACTCCGAGCTCCCGAATGACTCCGTTAAGACATTTGCAGAAATGGAGTTACTATTCACACAAAGGTTCGCAAACGCTAGCGAGCGCACCTCGATTACCGCATTAATTAACGCCAGGGTGAAGCAAGGCGAAACATAGGTGCAATACGCAATACGATGGCGGAATCTATGGTCGAAGTGCGAGCAGCGCATCGAAGAAGCGCCTGCGGTAGGCATGTTCGTAGGTACTCTTGATCCGCAGGCGTCTATATCCCAGTTTATGATGTTTTTCAAACCCACCACCTTCCAGACCTTGATTAACAAGTTGTCCCAGATGGATCAGATAGGTCATAGACCATCTCCTTTGAAGTTGGATCCTCGGAACGAAAAGGGAAAAGGGAAAGCGACCTTCGTCGCTAATACTCAACAGCAGCCCAATGCTCCAAGACTAACTGATCGCCAAGATGAGAGACGGCGATTCCTTGAGGAGAAATTAAAACAACATTATTCGTTTCCTCGAGATAAAATGAGGAGACTGTTCAAGCTAGCGGTGCGCAACAGGCTCATCACCTTACCAAGTCCAAAACGCCCGTTGCAACCCGGTGAAGCCAATAATCCTAATTATTACCCCTATCACCAAGGGGTAGGCCATCGAGGATTGTTTCGTCTTCAAAGGATGTATTGAGAGCCAATACCAACATGGCAAGTTCACACTGTCCGAGAATTGGAAGGTAAACCCGCCCCAACCGCACGCTCTTAAAAGGGAGGACACACCGGGGGCATCATGCTCTTTTGTAGAAGAAGCTCCATGGGAGGTCGTTCTTTCAGCCAAGACCAAAAGAATGCTGAAGGATCTCCAAACATGCCCGGCAGTCAGATGGAAGAATCCACTGGAACCCAAAATCATCAAGGGAATGCTGAAGCCGCGCCCGACTCCAAAAATTGGTGGTGATAGTCAAAGCGTCCACACCCAGCCGTCAAAGTCTCGAAGAAGAAGAAAAAGACCAAAAAGCCCGTGAAGCCTGATGACAAGCGCACGGACCTGCAAAAACATATCGACACACTAGAAGAATATAACCAGAAGGCGCGGACCCCGATCACACTTCAAGAATTTCTCAGCCACATCCTTGAGGACGGAGATGATGACAATGGAAAAGACTCGTCGTATGAGCTTGAGGATTATGTGGCAAGCTGCCACGTGATCTTTCATTCGTTTATAAACGGTGAAGAAGCTCCTGACGCAGAGAAACCGGGGGCAAAGCCTGAACCAGAACTCCTACAACCGTCAGATGAGATGATTGACAGGTTGCTGAACGAAGCTCTTCTGAAAAGCAAGGCTGATCGAGAGCGCGAAACGGCCATATTTGAAAAAGCCAAACGTCGGCGACTGGATGAAAGGGTTTAAGCACTCCAACCAGATCAAGACATGCCCATGGCCAGCAAAAGCAGGTTCAAGATGAGGAAAAGGTTCGCCAAAGCCATATCGATAGGAATGAAGCTGCCACCCTCCGAAGGAAACACTCCTGATAGGATGCACCTTGATGAAGAGGATGTACATCCTAGCTACTGCTTGTATCATCGAAGGATTGCACACCCTACTAAAGAATACAACGCCTTTAAAAATTGGTGTCAAGGATATGTTGCTCACCGACAACATTCAAAAGGATGAAGCGCCAAGCTCATCGGGAACAGAAAAGTACGACAAATGGGCGTAAAAGAATTGCCTGCAACTGTCACATGGTTGACGCCGGAGAATCACAAGTTCTCACCTTTGGGAGAGATTCTGATGAAGAAATAGCCCTCGGCCCTCTCTTCAAAGAACCCACACCTCCGAGACGGAAGAATTGAAGACCTGTGAAAACATTCAGCTGCGCAATCGTACGCTGCCGGAAAAGAATCTTGGACCTGCTAACAGTGGATCGAATAGAAAAGATAAAGGGAAAGAAAAAGTCCCTGAAGATATCACCCTAGATGATCAAGTCGTCAAAGAGCTGACAGCCAAGGACCCGCCAAAGAAAAACATGGTGGATTACAACGTTCTGGCACACCCGAGGAAGCTACCCTCACAGCTGAGCATTCTCGATGCCCTCTTGCTATCAAAAGAGGCGAGAGATTCTATGATCAAGGCACTACAAGAGTCTGACCAGTTTCAAGCTTTCCTCGCCGAAGAAAAGATGAAGGACGAGCAGGAAGAAGTGCACACTACTGACATCACTTTCGGCGATGAAGATCTCCTCCTCGGGACGTGCGAGCATAATCGCCCCCTTTATGTCTCCGGATACTATCATGATAATAAGATAGGCAAAATCCTGGTCGACAATGGGTCCTCTGTCAACCATCTCAATGTAAGAGTGTTGAAGGAAATCGGCATGAGCGTTCAGCACCTCGCACGTGATAAAATCACCATCTCCGGGTTCGACTCCCAGTCATCACGGACGCTCGGGTCTGTGATATTGACGTTACGCTTTGGGTTCCTCGTCACGGACATCAAATTTCACATCATTGATGCTAAGACATGTTACAATGCTTTACTCGGCTGGCCTTGGTTACACGAGTACAACATCATCCCTTCTACACAACATTAGTGCATGAAGTATTTCAAGGATGGTCTCGAGTATACTGTGACAGGGGAACTTAACCCATTCTCCATGAATGAAGTCCGAAAGTAGGAAGATGCAAAATACTTCTTACCAGATTTCGAAGACACGGAAAGATGCCATAAACCGAAGAACAAAGCTATCACCACTATTCCAGTCTTCGGGAGCGATACCGAGGAGGAAGAAGAAATAGTTTATTCGGGGCTGCCCCAATGCAACAAGCCGGGACCGTCCACCCCTATTCTGGTTTTTGGCAGTGACTCAGAAGATGAGGTCAATGCCGTATTTTATGTACGACCATTGATACAAGCCTTCGCTGGCGATGATCGGAGTTTGCAAATCGCCATGGTTCCGCAAGAGCATTACAAAGAGCTTGGCGCGCTCAGTACCTATAGTGTGCAGGAACTGCAGACATTCTATATCCCACCCAGGCGAAGAGACGAAAAGGCGATCCTCTTTTATCGATCCACGGAAACCAAAGTGGAGAAAGAAGTTTGGCATGGTGCCGATTTTGCACTTGACAGGCTTTAGCCCATCCGTCTGCCCAGATACTGTTCAGAAGGATTAAAAAGGCTGTTGAAGCGTCATGGTGTACCCTTCAAACAAACTGTTCGACAAGCTCAGTTCTACAACAGGATCTGGAACGTCCCTGGAACTCAGCAAAAATTGCCCAACGGGAGAATGGAAATGATCGGGCTTGGATATGTTCAATCCAAGAAACGGGAACGATTCCATGGATGCTATGTCATACATGACTTTGATGAAGAAGGAGACGTTCTGTTAAAAGATGCTAACCCTCAACCAAAACGAGGTCCCGCCATGAAAATGCCAAGTCCGTCGTTTGAAGAACAGATGGACAAGCTAATAAGGGAAGCGGGTCAAAAGGTTCGAGACGATCATAATCGCGAAATGGCCATCTACGAGAAAGCCATGACGCAGCGCCTCCTTCAACAGGCCATGGAGAATGACAATGCTCCTCGTCGTCAACCCGTCATGCAAAAGACTCGGCATAGAGGCAAAAATAAACCAAAGAACGGAAAAAACATTTGACAGCAGCATAGCGGGTCTAATAAGCTATGCGATCAAGAATCGAGCAGCCGGGATCCGTCTCTTCTAAAGAATATGGGTCGAGCATATTCTTTTCCCCAAGAAAAGACAAATAAGATATTCGATCTTGTCATAAAACATTAGATGATGACACTCCCAGAATCCAAGCACCCCAAGCAAGTAGACAAGGTCTCTCACCCAGACTATTGATCCTATCACCGAGCAATAGGACATCCTCTCGAAGACTGCTTCACCTTCAAGAACTGGGTTGAAGACCAATATCAACTCGGCAGATTCGCTCTATCCAACAGTTGGAGGGTAAGTCCGCCATGAAAGCATGAATCAAAAGCCACTTATGCGATGAGAGTAGAACCAGATCAACGTCGGTCTTGGAAACGATCCCATACCTGTCACGCGATAACATTGTCAGAAGAAGAACCTGAGAATATGGATGACCTCTCTTGGTGCTTCGAAAACAATGAAGATGAGTTGATCTCAGAATTTCCAACGGTGCCAAAAGAGCTGGAAGACGGAATACATACAACTGTGGATGACCTCAGAAAAATCGACCTGGGAACGGCAAACGACCCACGGCCGACATTTGTCAGTGAGCTGTTGTCTGAAGAAAAGGTGGCTATGCTCAAGGATGTGCTTATGCAGTATAAAGACTGTTTCGCATGGAACTATTCCGAGATGTCAGGACTAGATCAAGAAATTGTTGTGCATAACTTGACGATTTCTCCGGACGTCAAGCCAATCAAACAAGCACCGAGAAGAATGCGGCTCGAACTTGAAATGAGCATCAACGCCGAAGTTAAGAAACTAATCGAATCCGGCTTCATCCAAGAAGTTCAGTATCCTGACTAGATCGCCAACATCTTCCCAGTAATGAAGAAAAATGGGACAGTACGCATCTGCGTAGACTTTCGGGATCTTAACAAAGCCTGTCCAAAAGACGACTTTCTAGTACCGGTCACCGAGCTGATGATCGACAATACGTCCACCCACGAAGTCTTCTCCTTCATGGATGGATCATCAGGGTACAATTAGATAAAAATGCATCCCAAGGATCAAAAGCATACCGCTTTCCGGACTCCTCTGGGCATATTCTGCTACAAGGTGATGCCTTTCTGTCTAAAGAACGCCAGTGTCACCTATCAAAGGGCCATGACGAAGATTTTCGATGACCTCATACATGAAATCGTCGAATGCTATATTGAAGACCTCATAGTTAAAAGCAAATCATACGAGGAATATTTAGAGCATCTGAAGATCGTGTTTCAGCGCCTTCGGAAATATAATTTGAAGATGAACCCTCTCAAATGCGCGTTCGGAGTTTCCTTGGGCAAGTTCCTAGGATTCGCCGTCCGACATCGAGGCATCAAGATAGACCCATCGAAGATCAACGCGATTATGGAAATGCCTCCGCCAAGGACTCTCAAGCAAATGCGGTCTCTCCAAGGAAAGCTTGCGTATATCCGGCGATTCATAGCCAATCTCTCCGACAAGTGCCGCCCCTACAGTCACTTGATGAAGAAGGGGACCCCTTTCGTCCGGGATCGCAAATGCCAAAGCGCACTGGATGAGATCAAGCAATACCTGCAAAATCCGCCGGTACTGACCGCTCCGGTCAAGGGAAAGCCTCCCATTCTGTATACAACAGACCTCGAAGGATCCTTAGGCGCATTATGGGCACAAGAGAACGACCAAGGGAAGGAGAGAGCCCTCTACTATTTGAGTCGAGTTCTCCTGGAGGCAGAAAGCAACTACTCCCCTATCGAAAAACACTGCCTGGCGTCGATCTTCGCGATAACGAAGCTCAGACACTATGCGTTGGCACATGAGGTCCATCTCATATCAAAGGTGGATCTTCTCAAATATTTAATGTCAAAAGCCATATTAACGGGGCGACTTGCTAAATGGGCCGTGCTCTTGATGGAGTTCTAGATAATTTATCGTCCCCTCAAGGCAGTGAAAGGCCAGGCCATCGCCGACTTCCTCGCTGAACATCCGATACCTGCCGACTCTCTCTTGAACTGCGAATTGCCAGACGAGCACGCGTTTGACACGATCGACGGGGAGAGAAGAGAGAATGATACCCAGTGGGAACTCTATTTTGATGGAGCATCTTCAATGAAGAAGTGCAAACAAAGCACTCCCATAATCAAATATGGGTTATGCCTCATCTTCATAACTCTACAAAGGGGGATAACGTGTTTCGCCTTCTCCTTAACAGAGCCGAGGACGAATAATGAAGCCGAATATGAAGCTTTGATAGCGGGTATTGAGATCGCTGTCGACATGGGAATCGAAAACCTCCTCATATACGGAGATTCCCAGCCGGTCGTCAGCCAAGTAAACGATGACTATCAAATATGCAAGCCAGAGTTAGTGAAGTACGGCGAAAGAGTACAGCAACTGCTGACTTAAAATCCTTCCTACACCTTGGAAAGCATACTGCGATTAGAAAATAGCTAGGCGGATGCGTTAGCTAAATTCGCTAAAGAACTGGCTGACGAAAACCTCGATGATGTAAGGATCGCGGTAAAAAGCCATCGGGTTCTTGCACCGACAGAAATATCTCCGGAATATTCCAAAGAAAAGGGAGCGACCGAGAAAACGGCCTTACAAATAAAAGACCAGGAAAAGGCTAAGGATTGTAAAGAAGTCTTTATAGACTACTTCAAATCCTGTCGAACGCCTGAAGATGCGTCCTCAAGACATCAGCTCATGAAACGAGCTCTGTCTTTTGCCTTCATCAATGATACTCTGTATAAGAGATCATTTGATTCTCTGTGGCTAAGATGCTTGGGACCTGAAGAGGCAAGGAGAGTCGTCCAAGAAACTCACGACGGACTCTGCGGTTCTCACCAAGCCGGGCTGAAGATGAAATTAAAGATCAAAAGGATGGGCTACTATTGGCCAACGATGATCCAGAACTGCCTTGAATACGCGAAGCAGTGCTACTCGTTCCAGATTCATGGGGACTTTATCCACCAGCATCCGAATCCGCTACACCCAACGATGGCTAGCTGACCATTCGAAATGTCGGGAACTGACATAATCGGGCCCATCGAACCGGCATCATCCAGAGGACATCGGTTCATATTGGCAACAACTGATTACTTCTCCAAATGGGCGGAAGCAGTACCGTTGAGGGAAGTGAAGTCGGAGAATATTCTCCATTTCTTCAAAACACACGTCATTTATCGGTTCGGCACTCCGCGACGAATTATCTCCGATAACGGGCCAGCCTATAGAAGCCACAAGATCAGCCGCTTCGCACAACAGCATAATATAGACTGGAGAAACTCTTCAGTCTATAATCCCCAAGCTAATGGTCTAGCTGAGGCTTTCAACAGGACCTTGACGAAGATCGTGAAAAAGATGGTGTCTTGAAATAAGAAGGACAGGCACGAGAGACTGCATGAAGCTCTCTGGGCGTATCGAACTACGTTCAAAATGGCCACGAACACAACGCCGTATGCATTTGTATTCGGCACAGAAGCGGTACCCCCCTCGAGATAGAGTTACCCTCTCTACGAGTGACGGTTCACTACGAGCTAACAGACGAAGAAAATGCTCACCTTCGGCTTGAGGAGCTCGACGCCCTTGATGAAACCCGGCTCATGGCGCAACAAAAACTGGAGGCTTATAAAGCAAAGATGACACGCTCATATGAGAGGTTGACTAGGCCGAGAACATTCCGCCAAGGCGAACTCATGCTAGTGGTCAAAAGACCTATGATCCCCAATCATGCCAAACGGGGGAAATTCGAGCCGAACTATGAAGGCCCGTATATCGTAGACAAAGTCTACCAGGGTGGAGCCTATCTACTCATGGACATGCATGGTGAATGACATTTCAGGCCAATAAATGCTCACTTCCTGAAAAAGTACTACGCTTGACAAGTCACGGCCGAGGTCAACGATAGATGACGACGCCTATGTCCCCTCACTATCTTCCTAAGCCCAAACTCTATAAGTAGTAACCGGCTTCGGACCGAAACATCCTTAAACTAAAGATGGACCACTATGTCCTAAAACTGGCTGCGGACCGAAATGTCCTAAAACTAACAACGGACCAAAACGTCCTTAAACTAACGATGGACCACTATGTCCTAAAACTGGCAGTTGACCGAGACGTCTGTAAAACCACTATGGACCGCAGCATCCCAAGGCTGACACAAAAAAAATAAAATAAAATAAAAAGAAAGAAAACGGTATGTCCATAAGCGAGATAGGTACGAATGAAAACCCGAAAGGGTTGCGTGAGAAAAAACAGTAGGGCTACCGGCGAGTTTTGTGAAAACCCGAAAGGGCGCAATCTCGTTAAAAAACACTCGCAAGGTCCTCTCGACCTTATGAGGAGAAAATACCTGCGTGATATCCTTACAACTCACAAGGGAGTAACATACTTAGGGATCCCCATGATTCCTAAGGAGAAAATTACACTTACGAGATCCTCACGACTTGTAAGGAGAATTCCCCTTTGAGACCCTCACGGCTCATAGGATTCAAAAGCCTTAAGCTACAGGGATCTTAACCTGTTCTTAAGCCATCACAATCTCTAATACTGTCCTACAAGCGTGCCAATGCTGACCCTTGTATACAATCCATGGGCGCAAATAAACATTTTCCTAACAAAGCCCCACCAAAGACTGGGGATATGCTCACACGGTGAACAACCCTTATAAGTCCTCTCGACTTATAAGGAGAAAACACTCTTGTAAGATCCTTATGACTTATAAGAGACCATACACTTAAGACTCCTCACGATTCTTAAGGAGAAAACGCACTTACGAGATACTCACGACTCGTAGGGAGAAATACCTTCATGAGACCCTTACGGCTCATGAAGTTAAAAGCCTTAGTCAACAGGATCTTAACCTTATTTACTAAGCCACCTTTTGTTCGACATCGACAAAGGCAAATGATGATTCGCTCCTGGCAATATCCCAGTTGTAGCGATGCTGATGCCTAAATCGGTATCAAATCATAAGCTCGCAGCAAAGCAAATGCATATGAAATAGCCGAAATGATTGGGCAACTTGCAACAAAATCAGTAAGTAGAATATATGCATACAAAATAGCCGAAATGATTGGGTAACTCGCAATAAAAATCAGTGAGTAAATAAAACAAATAGCCAAAATGATTGGACACCACGAAAAATAGCCGAAATGATTGGGCAATCACGACTTTCACGATATAAAAGCTGAAATGATAGAGCATCACGGAAAGAAAATATATAAAATGAAACTTTTTGCCCTACAGGTGAGATCACATTGATCCCTATATACAATCCATGGACACAAACAAAAAGAGAACCATACCTTCCCACCAGGCTCCATCAGAAAAAGAAGCCAACTCTCGACGGTTCACAAACACCCTTGAGATCATTTCGATATTCGTTTCATTACAACAGACGCAACATCAGCAAAGAGGAACCGCGGCAATTCCCAGTTCCATGACTCGGCGGTACACAGACAACCGAGAGTCAACCCCCGACTCCGTGAAATGCGGATAAAGTCAACTCCTGACTCCGTGAAATGCGGATAAAGTCAACCAATCCTGGTCCTGTGGAACACGGCTTATGTCAATCCTGACCCCGTAGGAAATGTCCAGAGCGGATCCTGGTCCTTGCAGAACCGACTAATGTCAATCCTGACCCCGTAGGAAGCATCCAGAGCGGATCCTGGTCCTTGCGGAACACGGCATATGTCAATCCTGACCCCATGGGAAGCGTCCAGAGCGGATCCTGGTCCTGTGGAACACTGCTTATGTCAATCCTGACCCCATGGGCAACATCCAGAGCAAATCCTGGTCCTGTAGAACACGGCTTATGTCAATCCTGACACCGTGGGGAGCGTCCAGAGCAAATCCTGGTCCTGTGGAACACGGCTTATGTCAATCTTGACCCTGTGGAAAACATCCAGAGTGGATTCTGGTCCTTGCGGAACACGGGTAATGTCAATCCTGACCCTGTGGGAAACATCCAGAGCAAATCCTGGTCCTGTGGAGCACGGCTTATGCCAATCCTGACCCCGTGGGAAGCGTCCAGAGCGGATCCTAGTCCTGTGGAACACGGCTTATGTCAATCCTGACCCTGTAGGAAGCGTCCAGAACAAATCCTGGTCCTGTGGAACACAGCTTATGTCAATCCTGACCCCATGGGAAGCGTCCAGAGCAAATCCTGGTCTTGTGGAACACGGCTTATATCAATCCTAACCCCATGGGAAACATTCAGAGCAAATTCTGGTCTTGTGGAACACGGCTTATGTCAATCCTGACCCCGTGGGAAGCGTGCAGAGTGGATCCTAGTCCTGTAGAACACGACTTATGTCAATCCTGACCCTATGGGAAACATCCAGAGCAAATCCTGGTCCTGTGGAACACGGCTTATGTCAATCCTGACCCTGTGGGAAGCGTCCAGAGCAAATCCTGGTGACGTAGAACACGGCTTATGTCAATCCTGACCCCGTGGGAAACATCCAGAACAAATCCTGGTCCTGTGAAACACGGCTTATGTCAATCCTGACCCCGTGGGAAGCGTCTAGAGTGGATCCTGGTCCTTGCGGAACACGGCATATGTCAATCTTGACACCGTAGGTAGCATTTAGAGCAAATCCTGGTCACGTGGAACACGGCTTATGTCAATCCTGACCCTATGGGAAGCGTCCAGAGCAAATCCTGGTCACGTGGAACACGGCTTATGTCAATCTTGACCCTGTGGGAAGCGTCCAGAGCGGATCCTGGTCCTTACGGAACACGGCTTATGTCAATCCTGACCCCGTGGGAAGCGTCCAGAACAAATCCTGGCCTAGTAGAACACGGCTTATGTCAATACTGACCCCGTAGGAAGTGTCCAGAGCGGATCCTGGTCCTTGCGGAACACGACATATGTCAATCTTGACCCCGTGGGAAGCATCCAGAGCAAATCCTGGTCTCGTGGAACACAGCTGTTCTCTGATAAAAATCAGGGAATACCTCAATGAGGTATCACGTGCTCACGCGTTACCAAGGGACACGTGTTGACACGTGATAGTTTCCTGTGATCTCCACTCTATAGAATTAAATTCTAAAATCAAGCAAAAGTGTAAACAAAACGGCTAAGGAAAGACCCCAATAGGGCATCGCGTGCTCACACGTGACCAAAGGTCACGTGCTAACACGTGATGGTCCTTTAGCCTAGTCAAAAGACAGAATTAAATTCTGAATGAAATAGGGTCACGTGCCAACACGTGACAGGTCCCCCAGCTCTTTAATTGACAGAATTAAATGCTATTTCCATTTGGATCACGTGCCAACACGTGATGAACTTTAAAAGCCTTCTGAATTAATAGAATCAAATTCTAATTAAGAGAGATAAAAGACCCTAACTGGGAAAGTATTTCTTTAAATCTTCCCAAACAAAAAGGGATTATGCTCTGTAAGTGGAGCACCGTTGGATTAAAAATCCAATGGTGATTAAAAATCACCAATCTATGGAAAGATTTTATACAAGGAAAGATTTCCCTAAATTTCACCAAAAATAACAAACAGAATATCTTTTGGATTAAAAATCCAATGGTGAATAAAATTCACTGAGTGATCTAAAAGATCATATTAGTTACAAAAACAAACAAAATCTTTCAGTGAAAGATTCACTAAACAAACTGACTCTTTTCTTTCTCCTATAAATAGAAGCCAAGAAGAGAAGAGGGATATAGAATTTTGGGATCTTGAAATTTTCCAAAGGCAAATAGCAGAGAGAAAAGAAAGGAGAATTTAATCCTCAAGAAAAGAAACCTTAGGTGAGAATGGGGAAAGAGATCAAAGCTTTCATAAAACAAAAGGAGAATTTAATTCTCGATCTAAGAGTTTAACTCTTCTGCAAAAGAACTTAGTTCTTACTCTGGTTGAAGATCTGCAGAAGCAAATCTCCCCACAGGTTGAGAATTTAATTCTCATCGGGGAGGTTCTGTCATGCAGATCCAAAACTTAGAAGGAGAATTGAGTTTTGAGAATTTAATTCTCCCAAATTCACAGGAAATTAATTCCTCCAAGATAAAACTAGGGTTTAATCGTATATAAGAATTTAATTCTCCCAAATTCACAGGAATTTAATTCCTCTAAAATATAACCCTACAGAGAATTTGATTCCTAAAATAAAGAGACTTGAAAGATCTCCATGCACGTAAAGAATTTGGTCACGTGATGACACGTGACCCCAATCCACAGTGATCAGAAAAGAAAGAATAAAATTAGGTCGCGTGCCCCCACGTGACCCCTAAACAAATCTCCCAAAATGAGAAGGGAAAAGATTGGAGGCAATGCCTCACGTGCTCCCACGTGACTTCCAAAACAAGGAGAACAAAGCCAAAGGCAGAATAGACTTTGGGCGCCCTCACGTGTCCCCACGTGACCCCTAAAACAGATCCCTTAAAATGAGAAAGAACAAGTCTAGAGGCACTGCCTCACGTGCTCACACATGACCCTTAAAATTAAAGGGAACAAAGCCAAGGGTAGAATCAACTATGGGCGCTCTCACGTATCCTCACGTGACCCCTAATAAACACCTTAATAAACCAGCGCATGGGTGCCTATCACGTGCCTACACGTGAAGGCCGTGAAAACTAAAAGTGTTTAACACTTATTTGCAAATTTGAGAATAGAATAAAGGAAGACTGGTCCCCAACTTCAGAGGCATCACATGCCCCCCACGTGACCAATCCAATTTTAGTGTTTAACACTATTTTCAGTGCATCACGTAGGAACACGTGACCATCAAATATATGTTAGTGTTTAATACTATATTCAAATCAATCCTAGCCTAAACTGGCTAAGTCCTTCAGAGGCAAGACTTCTCTTTTTACTGAGTCTCAAGTACATCCTTGCCTTCCGAAATTGAACATCCTATATGGCATATGAGTGCTCAGCACTCAACAAAAGATAAAATGTTGTCAGAACCCTTTTTTAGCAGTGCCAGATAATGGGGGTTTGAACTCAGACAAATGTTTAATGGTCTAACAAAAGGCCAACATTTCTAATCTAATTGAACTTAGCCCAAGCTGGCCATAAGTCCTCAATTCAGATTTAACTGAGCCAATGTGCTCATAATCTAATTAATTGATCTTAGTTCCAAATTGGACTACAGATCCCCAAACCAACTTTGGTTCGAGGGTACATCTCTTTACTCCTCGGATATTTTTCGTTGTAATCCTTCAACGTCTTCAGAGAGGTGACGGGTCCCGACAACCATACATTCCATGGACTGTGAGGTCCTTAAGCTCACGGACTATGATGTCCTTAACCTTGATCATGAGGTCTTTAAACTCGTGGACTATGATGTCCTCAACCTTGACTGTGAGGTCTTTAAACTCATGGACTATGATGTCCTTAACCTTGACTGTGAGGTCTTTAAGCTCACGGACTATGATGTCCTTAACCTTGACTGTGAGGTCTTTAAACTCACGGACTATGATGTACTTAACCTTGGACCGAGATGTCCTTAAACTAACAATGGACCACCATGTCCTTAAACTGTTAATCGACCGCAATGTCCCTAAACTAAACAATAGATCCTAAATGCTCTTTTGTCGGATCTAAACGATCTTGTTAACTTGATCTTAGTCTGAAATTAGACTAACGTATCCTTAACAAACGTTTAAGTTGATCTTAGTCTCAAATGAGACTAACGTATCCTTAAACCCAACCCCCAAACCCAAATCTAAGAAAATACGGATTTGGACTAATCCACGCCCTACGGACGACGACATAAATTAGTCTCCGTATACAATCTACAGGCAACCAAAGAAAAAACAAACACCCACGATACGAATTGACCATCTGGAGAAGGAGAAAGTGGTTACCGCGATGCGGTAGCGTAATTAACTGCAGGGGCTTGCGCCTGCAGGGAAGAGCGTCCCCATAATCAAAAACCCCTCAAAGAGGGGGAATCTGACGAAGTCTGCTATATCGTCCGCATCCGTTTAAACCTTCGATACATGGTGCTATAAATCAACTTGGTATCTTCGGAGAGGTGGACGGATAGCACCAATTAGCATCTTCCCCGAAATTCAGGCAAGACGGACCTACGCGGTCACATCTTCGTGTTTTTGGCAGTAAACAGATTCTGGCACGCCCGGTGGGACCTTTTCCTCTTTCCACTCCACACTTCATATGTCGTGTTTTTCCGCGATCAAATAGTCGCGGTATATATGTTTGTGGTTGCCCTTAGGGGAGTGGATACTGAAGTCGGCGCTTCGTCTCTATGAAGAATGGTGTTTGTTCCCACCTTAGCAACATAGGCTCTGTCATATCTGGTGGAGTCAAGTACGGGCCACTTGCAAGCTCAAATCTCTGCAATCCGGCTCTTCAAGAATTCAATGGGCTTCTTTTTGAGTCGATACTCCTACCCTCGGTGCCTCAAAGCCGATGGAGGAATCCCAGTGGAAGTCTGTCTTTCACAGGTTGGTTCCCCAAGCTGTAGCTTTGTCAATGGAATCAGTCCTCAAACAACTGGCACCAGCCAAGGACCAAGGTCGACACAGGGGGCATAATATTCAAGCTCTTAAAGGAAACAGGGGGCAGGCTCGGCAAAATCCTGAAGCTAATCAAATCCCGGCCGTAAGAAACGGTCAACGTCGATATCGGCACCATACAAAATGAGCTGGGGGAAGTTCTCCGCATGGTCCTGTTTTAACCCCAGTGGTGAATATTGTTGTTCCAACTGGGAACAACTTCAAATTGTTGCGAAGGGTGAGACAAAATTCTCCTACCGCTGTTAGTGTTTATGCCCTAGAAGGCCATTACTGTATCATACTAGCTTGTATATTACTTAATGGAAGCTTGGGATATTCACATGTATATAACAGTCTTGCTAAACATGGTAGTATTCTACTTGGTTTTTCTATCTTAATATGTGAGTGTACGTATTGATAGAGCTCTTAGGATCTTGCTTGTCTACCAGCGTTGTGATGGCAGTCACACTAGTGGGGGCTGGGTAGTCTACAAGCACATCCTTATACAGGTCCCTGGTCGTTGGATTATCGAGACAGAGCATCGATACTCCGGAGTAGACTAGTGTGTACGCTTCTCATCCCAGTTGGGGAGATGGTCTGTCCCACAGCCGTCAGTACGTCGTACTGGAGATAGTATACAGGTGCTCGTTAGGTTACGGGTACACCGGACAGGACTCACAGGGAACTGTTGGTTGGTTTGATACCAGTCGTCAGTGAACAGTTCCCAGGTGACATGAGTACAGCGTAGTCCGCAGACTTGACACTGCTACTTCGCCTCGAGTGTGTCCCACTGTTCTTAGATTGCTACCCTACCACGGCTCAAAGGAGTCGTGCAAACAGGTAGCAGTTGGGTGCAGTCCCGAGCACTTGGAGGCAGTGGCGGTTAGACAGGATTCGTCCCTCCCGGTATTGGGAGTAGATATCGTGCTGTGTCAGAGAGCCATTACGCAAAGTCCCAGGCCAGGGCAAGCGAGATTTACTGGTAGGTTCCAGTAGTTTCTCAGGGTGTAATGGGCTTCCCTCCGACACGACTCATACCGCTTTTAGGGGACTGACGCTTGCCGCCCCCCTAGGCCCGATATGCGATAGTCTTGGACGAACGGACCGGACTGTATGGAGATTGTCACATCAGACTCAGTAGGAGTTCGGATGGGTTTACTCATCGGCCTTCTTATCGAAAACTACCTGGGGACTGTTACGTACAGCTAGTGCCGCTTGCGGTCTGTGGTTAAACCCACTGCCAGCGTAGTAGTCGAGTCTCTAGAGTCCCACACAGAGAGTTTCCTACTCCAGGCGAAACGATATAGAGGTTGCATGGTTTTGCGACAAAGGGTTCGGACGCATACGTGCGTTTACGCGCGTACGACTTTCGGACAGTTTTTACCAGTCGGCTTTGGTTTAAGCCAGTTACTGGTATCCGGTTATTGGATTTTTACAGTCTAAAGTTTTTCCGTATTTTTGCGGATTGGAGGGGCGTTCTCGTAATTGTACGAGAAGCTTCTAGAAGATGTGACTAAGGAGGTTTCTTTTGGATAAGAAAGTGAGTCATTGTGGTGATTCATTCATTTCATTAATGCACATTTATTGCTTAATGACTCATGCTAATGAATCACCACTAGATATTTTATGAAGCATGCTTATTCATTTCTTTTATTCATTATTGATAAATAAGAATGCTTCATAATATTATGATACACTCTCTCTCTTCTCTCATTATCTTATCTCATATTCTCTCTCCTCAAGCTCTCATCTTCAAACCCTAATCCTTAATCCTCATGTGTTGAGATCAAAGGATTAGTTAGACTAAACAATCCATAACCTTCACTCTACATCATCCTTTCATCTTTGATTAGCAATCAAAGTTGATTAGTTACCTCAAGTTAGAGGTTTAGCTTGGAGTTTCGCTCTCGGGTGGATCGTCTACTACCTAGAGAAGGCCGAGGAGAACAAGGAGGACACAAAGACGAAGGACTAGTTTCGATCGGTATAATCCCTTAACACTATAGTTTAGTATAGCTATGTGTTTGGTTATTATTTGTTTAGCTTCGATTTAAGCGGTTAGTCGATGTTCGTTGTTTAAACTTGATCGTTTTTGTAAATTCCGCCTCCCCACAAGTACTGGGGTGTACTACATCGACTTACAGTGGTATCAGAGCTACTAGGCATTGGATGTCGACCTATGGGGGGTTCTCACTGTGTGACAGTGTGGCGAAGCATAGGCTCTTACCCCAGGGTGTCCCGAGACCGGAAGGTGTTCCGGCGGGTTGTAGTCCTCGCGAGGGGGCATGCGTAAAAAGTAGCGGCTGAGAGACCCGTTGGTGCCACGGCGACCCCATTGGATGGGGTGGCTGCCTGACCTACAGTGGTATCAGAGCCTCGCTAAACAATAAATAACTTAATTGCAAATTTGTACGAATTTCGAACGGAAAAACAAAGCCGCAAAACCCTAATTCTGTCAAGTTTCTGTCGAAGTTAAAATCAAGTCAGAAAATTTTTCAGGTGTGTTCAGAGAGCTTGACATGACCACAGGAGAACACCCAAAAAATTTGGGCTTCTGATTCGTCTACAGTGCCGCGGAAGGGCGGCGGATCCCACCGATCCGCCGCGCAACCGCGGCCGAGTTGACGAGTCAGGAACTCGTTTTTTTTGGGTGGGTCCCCTGTGGTGTTTTGGGTTTTCTGGAATATTTAATTATTGCTCAGGTTACTGTTTAACAGAGCAGATTTTGGAGCAATATTGATGTTGTTTATTCGATCGAATTGTACAGTATTTGCGTATTGGATTATATCTGTGATTGTTTAATGTGTTCGTAAACCTTCCCCAACTGCTAGTATGTCGGTTGGCAGGGGGTTGCACATTTCTGAAATGGTTATATCTGTTTGTGCATATAAACTGTATTGGACTGTTGTGGTGTATAGCCGGGGTTCGCAATGGGTTATTGGTTAATTCATTTGTTGTAAATGTAATTTGTTGTAATATTATTTTCGCGGGGCACTTCCAGGTTGCGGTTGTAGCCACCGTTGTATTATTTCATTTTACTGTTTTTGCTCCTAGGACTGACCCAAGGTGGGGTACACAGACTGCCGGGTGGGTAGTTTGCCGTACCCGTAGGGGTCGAGGGTGGGGTAACGGCTATTCATCACAACTGTGTAATCTGTCTTTTCTTGCAGGCTCAAAAGAAATACAGATTGCTTGCAAATCCAATATTGTTTATCTGTGTTCTGGAATGAATATCATTGCGTCAGACGAATGTAAAATATCTATATTTATGATAGCTATTTAGACGCCACTTATGTTTTACACCCGCGCTAGCCCAGCCCCCGCTCTGTCGTTAGTTAAGTAACCTAACGGGTGATGACGGGACCCCATGGCGAATGCGGATGGCATAAGAGGACGTTGTATTTTCGTTGTTTTCTGCAATGATAGGTTAATGATGGGACGCATTATCTATAATGCAAAGTAAAACAAACCAAAGTTTAAATCGTTGGAACAATTTAAAGAAACCACTCGGTTATTTTTAAAACAGATATTTTTAAATGCGGAGTCTTAACCACTCCTTTTAAAAGCTATCAGGTTCCTTCGGTTATATCAAGTTCACTACGTTCACGGTTTCGCCAAAACCAGTCGTAGCCCTCCGTCATTTTATTTGGGTATTCAGTAGTATTCAAGCTATGCAGTTTTGGCCAACGTCATGGCATAGTGTTTGGTAGCTGCTGGATATTCATTTGTTGCATAGATAGATGAGTTGGTTTGGGACAGTCGTATTATCATTTGGCCAACGTCAGGGATATATACGGATGGGTTCAAATTAACAAGATAATGATGGGTAGAACTTGACATGTGACTTATGACATTTTGACCAACGCCAAGGTCATAAGAGCATGGGGTAAAAACTTATATCGGGAATTTCTAAAGAAACTGAAATTTGCAAAGAGATGCATACCATTTTGAGTTTGATGAATGTTGGTAGCATTCCTACAGCATTATCAGACGATGATTTTTGGATCCCGATCCTACTGTGAGTATATGCTACTTATCAGGATATTCGTCGCTTAACGATCAATGCTATAAACCTAGTAGGTGTCCAGAAAAGTGTCAGCGGGGTTACGCCCCCAGAGAAAAGAGGTTATTTAATTAAGGAACTTCGCGAAAGCGTTGGAAAACCTCCCTCGAAGTATCGACACCGGCCTGGCTGAACGGTTAAGCAAGTATTGTACGGTGAGAATAGTCTTGGCTAATTCTTCTTTTATGGTTTGAGGAAGGATTTGAGAAACAGTGGGAGCCATCCAGTTTAGATAAACTAAAAACCATTCTAAACTTGCAAGAGCATCATGCTAAAGAGTTTTCTTCTCTCTCTCCTAATTGCAGCGACCCTGAAAATGACTGGACTTAAGTTACTTTTAGAGAAAAATATACTGACGGGGCCAAACTATAAAGATTGGCTGCGGAATGTCAAGATGGCTTTGACCTATGACAAACTGGGGTACGTCCTCACCGCTACAGCACCTGCTGTCCTTGGTCCCAAATCCAGCAATGCGGATAAGGAAATCCGCAAAACCTGGGATTTAGATTGCGCGAGAGCCAAGTGCATCGTGCTTGCCTCGATGAACAATGAACATCAGAGGAGGCACGAGGATATGTCCCTAGATGGCATATTTCTCCATACAAAGGAACTTTATGGAGAGCAATCTCGTATAGCAAGATACGAGACCTCTAAGAAATTGTTTCGAGCGAGGTTGGCTGTCGGGTCATCGGTAGGTGAACATGTCCTACAGATGATTGGCTACATAGAAGAGCTCGCAGACCTTGGGACGACTTTGGATAATGAGCTCTATACAGACCTTGTTCTCCAGTCCCTTCCTCCCACCTACGCCCAGTTTATCCTCAACTTCAATCTTCAAGGAAAAGAAGTTGAACTTGCGGAACTCCTGAACATGTTAAGGAGTGCAGAGGGCACCTTGCAGAAGGCAAGGGAAACACCCGCTATGTTTGTTGGCGGTGCATCTTCTTCCGGGTCCAAGGCTAGGGCCAAAGGAAGGAAGAAGAAGGCCGCACCCAGACCTAGTGGAGGTGTTAGTAAGGTGGGAAAGAAGGGAAAGAAAAAGTTTACAGCACCGGTAGTTGGCCTGGATGAGTGCTTCCATTGTCACAGGAAAGGGCACTGGAAGAAGGATTGCAAGGCGTGGAACGCCAAGAACCAGGAACCGAAGCAAGCTGTGGCTTCGACTTCAGGTGTGTTTGTAATTGAGAATTGTCTGTCGATCAACTCTACTTCCTGGGTATTGGATACCGGATCAGGATCTCATATTTGCAATTCTTTGCAGGCACTGAGAAACCGTAGAGTGCTGAAGGAAGGTGATATGATCCTCAGGGTTGCTACCGGAGCTAGCGTGGGAGCTGCGTCCGTCGGGGATTATCACCTAGGATTGACAAGTGGACACATTTTGGTTTTACATAACTGTTATTTTGTACCCAGCTTAACGTGTAATATCATATCAGTTTCCTTGTTATCAAATAAAGGTTATGATTTCACGTTTGAAAGAGATGTTGTCAACATCCACCTTAATCATGGTTTGATTGGGTCCGGCACTCTAAATAACGGCATATATGTGTTAAACCAACTCCAAATTTTCAATGTCCAGAACACACTAAAAAGAAAGTCTCCAGATTTAAATAAAGCTTTCTTATGGCATTGTAGACTGGATCACATCAATGAGAGAAGGTTGACTAAGTTGCATAGAGAAGGATATTTGGACACGTTCGAATATCAAACCTATGACACTTGTCAATCCTGTCTCAAAGGAAAGATGACAAAGACTCCATTTACTGGACAAGGAGTAAGAGCGAGCGAGCTCTTAGGACTCATACACAGCGATGTATGTGGTCCAATGTCTACACATGCGAGAGGTGGTTATCCCTACTTCATTACTTTTACAGATGATTTCTCTAGGTATGGATATGTTTTCTTAATGAAGCATAAATCAGAGGCCTTTGAGAAATTCCTGGAATTCAAGAGTGAAGCGGAAAACCAAACAGGCAAAAGTATTAAGACACTAAGATCTGATCGAGGTGGAGAATACTTAAGTGCCGAGTTCCTAGGTTACCTAAAAGAGAAAGGAATTCTCTCTCAGCTTACTCCTCCATACACTCCACAGCACAACGGTGTATCGGAGAGACGGAATCGAACCCTATTGGATATGGTACGATCCATGATGAGTAATACTGAGTTACCGCGATCTTTCTGGGGATATGCGCTAGAATCAGCGACATATATTTTGAACAGAGTTCCAACCAAAACTGTGCCTACCACACCATATCAGATGTAGAGTGGGAAGAAACCCTATCTTCAGTATATAAGGATTTGGGGATGTCCAGCTTTTGTAAAAAAACAGCATGTGGACAAGCTCGAGGCACGATCAGTACTGTGTAAGCTTGTAGGATATCCAAAGAACTCCAAGGGATATTGCTTCTATTACGCAGAGGAACAAAAGGTTTTTGTTTCTCGTAATGCCCATTTTCTAGAACAACAAGTTTTAGAAAAGGATACAAATGGGAGTTAAATAGAACTGGAAGAAATTCCAGAACCACAAGCTGCTACTGAAATTTTGGTAGAACCAGAGGTTCAAGAAGAACAGAACATTCCCGCACCCCTCCGCAGGAGTAGTAGGCCGTCTCATCCGCCTGAGAGATACTACGGTTTTCTCATTGACGGGGATAGAGAGGATTGCATCATAAATGATGATGAACCTACTGACTTCCAGCAGGCCATCCAGAGCGGCGACTCGGTACGATGGCTAGATGCAATGCGGACCGAGATGGAGTCCATGTACACCAACAAAGTATGGACTTTGGACTTTGCTCCAGATGGGGTAAAACCCATAGGATGCAAATGGATCTTCAAGAAAAAGATTGGTGTAGACGGACAGGTGGAAACCTATAAGGCTAGACTTGTTGCAAAGGGTTTTCGTCAAAGACCTGGTTTGGACTATGACGAAACTTTTTCTCCAGTGGCTATGCTCAAATCCATTCGGGTCCTTCTTGCTATTGCTGCCTTCCATGATTATGAAATCTGGCAGATGGACGTAAAGACGGCTTTTCTGAATGGAAATTTAGAAGAGAGCGTCTATATGGATCAGCCAGAGGGTTTCAATCAGAGTGGGAGCAGCGGGAAAGTATGCAAGCTGCTTAAGTCTATTTATGGACTAAAGCAGGCATCGCGGAGTTGGAACATCTGCTTTGATGAGACAGTCAAAGAATATGACTTTATCAAAAATCCAGATGAACCGTGCATATATAGTAAAGTTGTGGCCAGAAGTGTCGTATTCCTCGTCTTGTACGTGGATGACATTCTATTGATAGGAAATGACATTCCTATGCTACAATCTGTCAAAGGATTCTTGTCACACAGATTCTCCATGAAAGACCTGGGTGATGCCTCTTACATTCTGGGGATCCGGATCTATCGTGATAGATCCAAGAGGATGTTGGGACTTTCGCAGTCCAGGTATATCGACACTGTACTGAAAAGATTCAGTATGGAAGATTCTAAGCGCGGTAATCTACCGGCTTGTCACGGAATCACCCTCTCCAAAGAGATGTCTCCTAAGACTGATTTGGAAAGGGAACGCATGTCTATTATACCCTACGCTTCTGCGGTAGGCTCTATAATGTATGCGATGTTGTGTACCAGACCAGATGTAGCTTACGCACTGAGCGTGGTAAGCCGGTATCAGTCAGACCCAGGGGAGAAACACTGGATAGCAGTAAAGAACATTCTCAAGTACCTGAGGAGGACTAAGGAGATGTTCTTGGTTTACGGCGGAAAAGACCTCAGGTTGGAGGCCTTTGCTGATTCCGGCTTCCAGAGTGATAAGGACGATTCCAAGTCCATGTCGGGTTATGTCTTTACCCTCAATGGAGGGGCGGTGTGCTGGAAGAGCTCCAAGAAGGACACCGTTGCTGACTCGACGATGGAAGCGGAGTATATAGCTGCTTGCGATGCCGCAAAAGAAGCAGTCTGGATGAAGAAGTTCCTAACAGAACTTCAGGTGGTTCCTACCATAGTTGATCCAATACCTCTGTATTGCGACAACAACGGAGCTATAGCTTTAGCGAAGGAACCAAGGTCCCATCAGAAGTCCAGACACATCTTGAGGCGGTATCACCTGATCAGGGAGATCATTGATCGTCAGGAGATCGAGGTTCGGAGAGTTGCTTCAGAAGAGAACATTGCTGATCCATTCACGAAGGCCCTTCCTCAGATTCAGTTCGAGAGGCTGCTCGAGATCATTGGTCTACGATATGCCAGTACATGGCCCTAGTGCAAGTGGGAGATTGTTAGTGTTTATGCCCTAGAAGGCCATTACTGTATCATACTAGCTTGTATATTACTTAATGGAAGCTTGGGATATTCACATGTATATAACAGTCTTGCTAAACATGGTAGTATGCTACTTGGTTTTTCTATCTTAATATGTGAGTGTACGTATTGATAGAGCTCTTAGGATCTTGCTTGTCTGCCAGCGTTGTGATGGCAGTCACACTAGTGGGGGCTGGGTAGTCTACAAGCACATCCTTATTCAGGTCCCTGGTCGTTGGATTATCGAGACAGAGCATCGATACTCCGGAGTAGACTAGTGTGTACGCTTCTCATCCCAGTTGGGGAGATGGTCTGTCCCACAGCCGTCAGTACGTCGTACTGGAGATAGTATACAGGTGCTCGTTAGGTTACGGGTACACCGGACAGGACTCACAGGGAACTGTTGGTTGGTTTGATACCAGTCGTCAGTGAACAGTTCCCAGGTGACATGAGTACAGCGTAGTCCGCAGACTTGACACTGCTACTTCGCCTCGAGTGTGTCCCACTGTTCTTAGATTGCTACCCTACCACGGCTCAAAGGAGTCATGCAAACAGGTAGCAGTTGGGTGCAGTCCCGAGCATTTGGAGGCAGTGGCGGTTAGACAGGATTCGTCCCTCCCGGTATTGGGAGTAGATATCGTGCTGTGTCAGAGAGCCATTACGCAAAGTCCCTGGCCAGGGCAAGCGAGATTTACTGGTAGGTTCCAGTAGTTTCTCAGGGTGTAATGGGCTTCCCTCCGACACGACTTATACCGCTTTTAGGGGACTGACGCTTGCCGCCCCCCTAGGCCCGATATGCGATAGTCTTGGACGAACGGACCGGACTGTATGGAGATTGTCACATCAGACTCAGTAGGAGTTCGGATGGGTTTACTCATCGGACTTCTTATCGACAACTACCTGGGGACCGTTACGTATAGCTAGTGCCGCTTGCGGTCTGTGGTTAAACCCACTGCCAGCGTAGTAGTCGAGTCTCTAGAGTCCCACACAGAGAGTTTCCTACTCCAGGCGAAACGATATAGAGGTTGCATGGTTTTGCGACAAAGGGTTCGGACGCATACGTGCGTTTACGCGCGTACGACTTTCGGACAGTTTTTACCAGTCGGCTTTGGTTTAAGCCAGTTACTGGTATCCGGTTATTGGATTTTTACAGTCTAAAGTTTTTCCGTAATTTTTGCGGATTGGAGGGGCGTTCTCGTAATTGTACGAGAAGCTTCTAGAAGATGTGACTAAGGAGGTTTCTTTTGGATAAGAAAGTGAGTCATTGTGGTGATTCATTCATTTCATTAATGCACATTTATTGCTTAATGACTCATGCTAATGAATCACCACTAGATATTTTATGAAGCATGCTTATTCATTTCTTTTATTCATTATTGATAAATAAGAATGCTTCATAATATTATGATACACTCTCTCTCTTCTCTCATTATCTTATCTCATATTCTCTCTCCTCAAGCTCTCATCTTCAAACCCTAATCCTTAATCCTCATGTGTTGAGATCAAAGGATTAGTTAGACTAAACAATCCATAACCTTCACTCTACATCATCCTTTCATCTTTGATTAGCAATCAAAGTTGATTAGTTACCTCAAGTTAGAGGTTTAGCTTGGAGTTTCGCTCTCGGGTGGATCGTCTACTACCTAGAGAAGGCCGAGGAGAACAAGGAGGACACAAAGACGAAGGACTAGTTTCGATCGGTATAATCCCTTAACACTATAGTTTAGTATAGCTATGTGTTTGGTTATTATTTGTTTAGCTTCGATTTAAGCGGTTAGTCGATGTTCGTTGTTTAAACTTGATCGTTTTTGTAAATTCCGCCTCCCCACAAGTACTGGGGTGTACTACATCGACTTACAACCGCAATATTGAAGAAGTCTCTGCAGCCCATGGAGATCCTACGAGGGCAAAAACTAGTTCGCTCCCTGAGACAACCTTCCTCATCTATATATAAGGTGTGGAAGCAGGTGAAGAGAACTCACCCCAAGACGGATCCAGATACAGCGGTCCCTCCCAAAACCAAAGCGGCTTTTCACAACAAGAGGCCTAATAAAGCTCAAGTGCCTGGGGCAAACTCCAAAGGCCAAAACTCCAAACACCCCAAGCTTGGGGGCACCGTAGTTCACATAGTCTATGTGGTGAATTTCAAAGATGAAGTTCGAGCTTCTACTAGTCACCGACTGTAGGGATACTAGGCACACTAACAAGGCTCTACAAGGCATCGACCATACCAAAATTAAATTCTTTATGTGCCGAATAACACTAAGAAAGATCGTATACTAGAGTTTAGGCGAAACTAATGGCAAGTAAACAACTTTACACTAAAGGAATGCGATATACAACCTTTGTAGATCGGTCCTCCACTTCATATGCTCCTTGTTGAAATCCCTTCGCTGCGATCAAGGTTCTCCCGAGCTCTTGCATGGCTTCACGATGCGAAGGATACGACCATGCTTGAAGTCTCTGAGGCCGAAGATGATCTACGTCGAGGGAATTCCGACTCAAGCGCCTACTTCACTAACTTGAGAATTAGTGAAGTAAACACCCTAAACTAAAGTGCTAGTCTAGTAGAGTATGGAGAAATAGTAAGTGGGTTCTCTTTGGATTTTTGTTCCTCACAACCTTTCTCACTTTGGATCAAACCCTAGTTTTCTTTTTCTCTTTGGATCAATGAAGAAGAAGATGATGAACCAAAGAAAAGAAAATGAGGATAATGATCAAGTGTCATAGCTAACCATGGTGAGAGAGTATCATATACTAACCCTTGTAGAGACTTAACCCTAGGCAAATCTTTATGGTTGGGTTAAGAAATATCCATAGTAAAATCAAAACCAAGTTGAATTAGTCAATGCATCCACAAGCTTCATGCATTTTCTAATCCTCCTCTTGATTTTGTAATTACTTTAGATATTAAAATACCCAAAATAAAAATTAGCATAGTGTAAATCTCATACACCCATGTATAGTGTATCACCAACCATGATACAAAAATACAACACATTTTCATATATATCATATATAGTAAAAATGTGTACAAGTGAGAAAAAAACCCTAAGTGAACATGTGTTAGTAAATGTAAACTAGTATATCTAATATACAATTATACACTTAATTATTAAATCAACACTTGACTTAATAATCCGGTCATATCTCATATAACCGACTAACATTCATTGTATCGACTTATCGAATCAACACTTGATTCGATAACCCGGTCATATCATATATAACCGACCGATACAAAAAGTCGCAAGAATATAATACGCTATCACATACACGCATTATTCTCGGTCCCGCACATATCACATATGCGCTCCTATTTCGTTTTGCCTGAGCCAGTAAAACCTCTATGTAGGACTCTAAAGACTCGTCAATACGCCGGTAGTGGGTGATGATCACATCACGCACCCACAAGCCGTCAGCGGTACTAACTGGACGTAACGGCTACCCGGGTATTAAGCGATCAGAAGATCAGTAAGCACGCCCGCTCCAACTCCTGTAAAAGCCTGCCGGCAACACTTTCCGTACAGTCCGGTCTCCTCGTCTAATATGTCGCATATCAACTCTAAGGGTGGTAAACATCAGACCCCAATAACCGATAAGTCGTGCCGATGCGAGGGTCATAACGAGTCGAGAAACTACTGGTAACACTTACCAGCAAATCTCTAAATCAGCCCTGGCCAGGGACTTCCCTGTTACGGCTAATCGAGCACAGCGCAACATCAACCCCCAATACCGGGAGAGACGAAACCCCTCCTATCGCTCATTGCCTCCATGTGACTCGAGACTGTGCCCAAAAACCACCATTTTGCATGCCCTCATGGACGTGGTAAGGTGGAAATCAAAGCACAGTGGGAATCACACGAGACTCTATGACAATCTCGGGTCTACAGACTAACCTGCACAAGTGTCACCAGAGAACTGCCATCTGACGTGAGGTATAATACCATCTGGGAGTTCTCGGCGAATCCGTCCAGTGTACCCAGTCTCCAATGAGCACCCGTATACCATCTCTGATGTCAAACACTAATGGATATGGGATCATCCATCGCCCATCTCATGGGTCGAGAAGCGTATACGCTAGTCTACACTGGTATATCGATGCCCCATCTCGATACACCCACGACTAGGGACCTTGAAGGATGTACTTATGGACTACCATGTCCCCACTAGTATGATCCGCATCATAGTCCAGGTAGTCAAGTACACATCCTAAGGGCTTTACCAACATGTAACGATAAGACAGTATAAAGAGACAAGTATACATGTTAAAGTAAAGAGCAACCAGATAGCATACTATCATATCGAGCAAGAAAGTCCTCTCTATATATGTCCAAGCATCCAATATAATATACATCATCTGTACAATACTGGCCTCTAGGGCATACATATAACTAACAATCTCCCACTTGCACTAGGGCCAGCTGCTGTAGTATCGCATACCAAGCATCCCGAAGAGTCTCTCAAACTGTATCTGGGGAATGGCCTTCGTGAGTGGATCCGCTGTGTTGTTCTTCATGTCAACCCTCCTGACCTCGATCTCCCGGCGATCAACTATCTCCCGGATCAGGTGATACCGCCTCAGAATATGCCTGGATCGCTGATGGGACCTGGCTTCCTTGGCCAAAGCCACCGCTCCATTGTTATCGCAATACAAACGTATTGGATGCTCAATGGATGGAACCACTCCAAGTTCAGTGATGAACTTCTTGATCCAGACAGCCTCTTTGGCAGCATCGTTAGCAGCGATGTATTCAGCCTCCATTGTCGAGTTTGCCATGGTTTCCTGCTTGGAACTCTTCCAGCTAACCGCCCCTCCGTAAAGGGTAAAGAAAAATCCCGACTGTGACTTAGAGTCGTCCTTATCACTCTGGAAGCTCGAATCGGTAAAGGACTCCACTTGGAGTTCTCCGTTACCATACACTAAGAGCATCTCTTTAGTCCTTCGCAAGTACTTGAGAATGCTCTTCACAGCTGTCCAGTGACTCTCTCCAGGATCAGCTTGAAACCTACTCACTACACTTAGTGAGTATGCTACATCGGGTCTGGTAGATAGCATTGCGTACATGATAGAGCCTACTGCCGAAGCATAGGGTATCCTTTGCATGCAAGCTCTCTCCAAATCAGTCTTGGGAGACATCTCTTTGGAGAGAATGAGCCCTGAGATCATGGGTAAAAACCCACATTTGGACTCTTCCATGCTAAACCTCTTTAGTATGGTGTCAATGTACCTGGATTGGGACAATCCCAATATCCTTTTAGATCTATCTCTATAGATCATAATTCCCAATATGCAGGAGGCATCACCAAGATCTTTCATTGAGAATCTTTGTGATAAGAAGAGCTTCACCGATTGCAGCATAGGAATGGCATTTCCTATCAAGAGTATGCCATCCACGTACAATACGAAGACGACAACCTTACTCTCTGCCACCTTCTTGTAGATACAAGGTTCATCTACGTTTTTGACGAAATCAAACTCTTTGATAACGACGTCAAAGCAGATGTTCCAACTCCGCGATGCTTGCTTCAATCCATAAATGGATTTAAGAAGCTTGCATACCTTCCCGTTGCTCCCACTATCTACGAAGCCCTCTGGCTGAGTCATGTATACGCACTCTTCTAAATCACCGTTTAGAAAGGCGGTCTTAACATCCATTTTCCAGATTTCATAGTCATGATATGCAGCGATGGCAAGCATGATCTAGATGGATTTAAGAATAGCCACTGTAGAAAAGGTTTCGTCATAGTCCACACCTGGTCTTTGACGAAAACCTTTTGCAACAAGTCTAGCTTTGAAAGTATCTACTTTCCTATCTACACCAAGTTTTTTCTTGAAGATCCACTTGCTTCCAATGGGTTTTACCCTTTCAGGAGTAACTTCTAAAGTCTACACTTTGTTGGTGTACATGGATTCCATCTCAGACCGCATTGCATCCGGCCATTTCACCGAGTCCCCAATCGTGATGGCCTGCTCGAAGCTAGTTGGGTCATCATCAACCATGATGCAATCCTCGCTCCTACCATCCATAGTATCTATCAGGTGGGTGAGGAACCCTACTAGATCGGCGGAGAGGCTGAGGTTCGTTGGGAACTACCGAATTCCTTGGTTCCACTAAATCTTCAGTTGCAGTTTGTGTATCTGGAACCTCTTCCAGCTCTACCACTTTGCCACTAATTTCTTTTATAAGAAATTCCTTTTCTAAAAAGGTGGCATGTTGAGCAACAAACAATTTTTGTTCCTCACTGTGGTAGAAAAAATACCCATATGAGTTCTTTGGATATCCTACAAACTTGCAAAGAACAGACCGGGCTCGAGTTTGTCCGGATTTTGTCTTTTGACATAGGCCGGACAACCCCATATCTTAACTCGTTTAAGATATGGTCTCTTCCCACTCCATATCTCATATGGTGTGGTAGGTACAGATTTAGATGGAACTTGATTCAATAGGTATGCTGCTGTCTCCAGCGCATACCCCCAGAAAGAAATAGGTAACTCAGCTGTGCTCATCATTGTGCACACCATATCTAATAGGGTGCGGTTCCTTCGTTCAGATACACCGTTGTGCTGTGGTGTATAAGGAGGAGTCGGCTGAGAGAGAATCCCATTCCCTTTTAGGAAGTCCAGGAATTCATTGCTCAAGTATTCACCTCCTCGATCAGATCGAAGGATTTTAATACTTTTCCCGGTTTGGTTCTCGACTTCTTGTTTATATTCTCTAAATTTCTCAAAAGCTTCTGATTTGTGTTTCATTAGGAACACATATCCGAATCTAGAGAGATCATCAGTGAATGTAATGAAGTACGCAGGACCATTCCTGGCATGTGTAGACATGGGGCCGCATACATTACTATGTACCAGTCCCAAGAGTTCCGTAACTCTTTCTCCTTGTCCCATAAACGGAGTTTTGGTCATATTGCCTTTGAGACATGACTGGCAAGTGTCATAAGATGAAAATTCAAACGGATTTAAATATCCATCCTTATGCAACTTAGCTAGTCGTGTCGCATTGATGTGACCCAGTCTACAATGCCACAAGAATGATTCGTTCATTTCTGAACTCTTCCTCTTGTGTGTGTTTGTTATGCTCAGAACTGTTGATTGATTTAGAACATAAATGCCATTGCACATCATGCCTGATCCAACCAACTTTTGGTTTAGAAAAATGTTCATAACATTATCCTGTAATACAAAATTATATCTCTCTTTACTCAACAAAGAAACCGATATAATATTGCATATCAGGTTCGGCATGTAATAACATTCGTTCAGAACCAATGTATTACCTGTTGGTAATACAAGGTGATATTCCCCGACGGTTTTAGCTGCAACAATTGCACCATTTCCAACCCTTATGTCTTTATCACATTCTCCAAGTTCTCTACCTTTCCTAAGCCCATGTAACTGATTACATATATGGGATCCTGACCCGGTATCTAATACCCAGGACGTAGAGCAAATGGAGAAACAGTTCTCTGTAACGAACACACCCGAAAAAAATGCATCAACATGTACTTTCTTCATTCGGGTGGCTTGAGAATCCTGGTATTCCCCTATATCCTGTTCAGTCTTATAACTCTTATAAGAAAGAACGGAACCAACGTTCCCCAGCACAGTATAACATGCGGGTTCGGTCAATACATCCATATTATTATCTTGATTAAGGCATGATATGGTCGCTACCGAGAGAGAGAGAGAAGAAAACACTTTAGCGTATGCTCTTGCAAGATCAGATTGGTTATTATCTTATCTAATCAGGATGGCTCCCACTGTTTTTTATCAAATCTTTCTTCAAACCCTAAAAGGAAAGACCAACCGGGATCAATTACACCCTACAACTTCACCAATCTTTCAACCAGGCCAGTGTCGGTACTTTAAGGGAGGTTCCCCGTGCTTTCGCACGGACCTAATTAAAGTAAACCTCGTTTTCTCAGAGGCGTAACCCCATTGACACCTTTCTAGACACCTACTTGATCGGCTAATTGTCCTGTGTAAAACTCTCCCGGGAGTAACAATTACTCGCAGTGGGTATCAGGATCCAACTATCTCATAGAAGGTATGCAATCTCATTGCAAATTTCAACACTTGAAATTCCCGATAATATTTTGCCCCAAACGATCTATGACCTTGACAAGGTCAACAAACCATAGACCGTAAGTCAAGTTCAACCCGTCATTTCTTGATTGAATTAAACCCACCCGCACGACCCTTGACAAGGTCAACAAGGCCGTACGACTACCCTAAAACAATCTGCATCATATGCATAAACAGATAAATACTGGTCAGCTACCGCACACTACGCCTTGACAAGGTCAACAAACGCAGCACGAATACTAAGCAGGACTTATCTGAAATGACGGAGGGCTACGACAGGTTTTTCTGAAAACCTATTGCGTAATGAACTTGATATCGTCGTAGAATCGCATGAATTTTGAAATGGAGTGATTTTGAGGCTTTCATTAGTTTTGATAAAGAGGTCACTCCCGGTGAAGGGATCTCGGCTCTTTCCTTATGGAATAAAGTGCAGGATATATCATATACATCACTATGCAAAGCAAAACTCCAAAAGCAGTCAAAAGTCAAACCGAGTGTTGTAGCATCTGCCAGTTTTACTAAAGAGGTCACTCCCGGTGAAGGGGTCTCTGCTATTTCCTCATCGAATAAGGTACACGGTATATCATATATACTGCTATGCAAAGCAAAACTGTAGCTACCCTTTTTATTTGAAAATTTGATTCTACAACATCTTTTAGGTTTCTTTTCTTTCATTAATCACATTAATGAAGTCTCATCATTTAAGTCACCTAAACATCACAGATAAATACGGCGTACACTTATGCCATCTGCATTCGCCTCGATGTCCCCTCGTGCACCGTTAGGTTAGGTAACTAACGGCAGGGCAGGGCAGGGCTAGCGCGGGTGTAAAACATAAGTAACACCTATATAATATATCATATATACTATATACAGTATTTATCACAGAACATCAAATGATCGCATCACAGATATCGCAGCAGAAGAAATATATGAAACATTGGATATACTAGGACGTCCGTGTTTTATTTTGAGCCTCTATAAAACACGGATTCCACGGTCGGGATGAATAGCCAAACCCATACCCCTAGACCCCTACGAGAGCGGCAAGCAACCTTACCAATTCTAGAGTTTGGAGATCCGGACTCAACTCCTCGAGTTGGTCTCCCACTGGACTCCAGAACCCGGTTACTTGTGCTCTCCTCCTTGGGTCTATCCTAGTGCGGAAAAGTAAATAATATACAAAAGGTGACATCAACCTCATCCCGGAAGTGCCCCAATAAAAGAATATTACATACATTTAAATTTTACATGAATGAAAATAAAAACTCTCATCTCATATAAAAAAAACCCGGCTATTCGGAACGCGACAATCCAATATAACATATCCAGTAACACATAACATCGCATGTCATCAACGTAAGTAAATATGCGCATCCCAATTGTCGTTGACATATAGCAACGAAACCGGCGATCACATATTACACTTACGGTCGCAGAAAAGAAAGTGTAAAACTACAACATTTGGAATCCACAATCTCTTTAGACATCGTAAATCCGAAATATCACATATTTCGCATTTCATGCCTAACTTGTATGAATTCCACATATTGTACCACATTCCAGATAAATAGACAGTATTAAAGCTTCCGATCGAATAATCAAATACTCAAGATTTCCATAATAGCTCAACACTTGAGCGGAGTTTAAAGATTCCAGAATACGTCACAGTAGCAACGGTCCAGCCGTAGAAAGGTCAAGCCAACGCCTCATATGAGGCACGCCGTACTGCCCCAAACCCTAAGGTTCAAAGGGCAGTTCAAGACGGTCACATAATCGAGTTAAGCTTTGTTTTCTTCTAGAGGGTCCATCGCATCACATACAAGTTTTTCCGAAATATTTAAACCCAAGAAAAATTCAACACTTGAATGTTTTTCGTGCCAGGAAAAATTGAGTTAATGATATCCGTTCGAACATTTTAGTAATTTCTAAATTATCCGGAATAACAGAACAAAATTAAATTCTCTGATCGAATCGACGATTTCAAAATAAACCCCAAAATTACTCAACACTTGAGTCAGATATAAAATACCCAAAAAAATCAGTAAACAAATAGGAACTTTACTGCGCAAAATGACAAGGGTGACGTCACCATATGGCCGCGGAAACGCCGCACGAGCCATGCTCGTGCCGCGGTTTCGCGGCGCGTTGGGCGCCACTCTTTGTCGTTTTGCACATTATTCCTTATATTTTCCTGCTGATTTTTTTAAGCATTTTTAATTTGGAAAAATCCCAGATTTTAAAAATTGTACAGAGAGGGTTTGGTTTCGACGTGTTCGGGTTCGTTCAGAGTTTTAACTTCGTTAACACATCGCCTAATACTCTAGCTAGCCTTTGATACCACTGTAGGGTTACTAGACACACTAACAAGGCTCTACAAGGTATCGACCATGCCAAAATTAAATTTTTTATGTGCCGAATAACACTAAGCAAGATCGTATACTAGAGTTTAGGCGAAACTAATGGCAAGTAAACAACTTTACACTAAAGGGAATGCGATATACAACCTTTGTAGATCGGTCCTCCACTTCATATGCTCCTTGTTGAAGTCCCTTCGCTGCGATCAAGGTTATCCCAGGCTCTTGCATGGCTTCACGACGCGAAGGATACGACCTTGCTTGAAGTCTCCGAGGCCGAAGATGATCTACGTCGACCATGCTTGAAGTCTCCGAGGCCGAAGATGATCTACGTTGAGGGAATTCCGACTCAAGCTCCTACTTCACTAACTTGAGAATTAGTGAAGTAAACACCCTAAACTAAAGTGCTAGTCTAGTAGAGGATGGAGAAATAGGAAGTGGGTTCTCTTTGGATTTTTTTTTCTCACAACCTTTCTCACTTTGGATCAAACCCTAGTTTTCTTTTTCTCTTTGGATCAATGAAGAAGAAGATGATGAACCAAAGAAAAGAAAATGAGGATAATGATCAAGTGTCATAGCTAACCATGGTGAGAGAGTATCATATACTAACCCTTGTAGAGACTTAACCCTAGGCTAATCTTTATGGTTGGGTTAAAAAATATCCATAGTAAAAACAAAACCAAGTTGAATTAGTCAATGCATCCACAAGCTTCATGCATTTTCTAATCCTCCTCTTGATTTTGTAATTACTTTAGATATTAAAAAACCCAAAATAAAAATTAGCATAGTGTAAGTCTCATACACCCATGTATAGTGTATCATCCACCATGATACAAAAATACAACACATTTTCATATATATCATATATAGTAAAAATGTGTACAAGTGAGAAAAAAACCCTAAGTGAACATGTGTTAGTAAATGTAAACTAGTATATCTAATATACAATTATACACTTAATTATTAAATCAACACTTAACTTAATAATCCGGTCATATCTCATATAACCGACTAACATTCATTGTATCGACTTATCGAATCAACACTTGATTCGATAACCCGGTCATATCATATATAACCGACCGATACAAAAAGTCGCGAGAATATAATACGGTATCACATACACGCATTATTCTCGGTCCCGCACATATCACATATGCGCTCCTATTTCGTTTTGCCTGAGCCAGTAAAAGCTCTATGTAAGACTCTAAAGACTCGTCAATACGCCGGCAGTGGGTGATGATCACATCACGCACCCACAAGCCGTCAGCGGTACTAGTTGGACGTAATGGCTACCCGGGTATTGAGTGATCAAAAGATCAGCAAGCAAGCCCGCTCCAACTCCTGTAAAAGCCTGCCGGAAACACTTCCCGTATAGTCCGGTCTCCTCGTCTAATATGTCGCATATCAACTCTAGGGATGGTAAACGTCAGACCCCAATAACCGATAATTCGTGCCGATGTGAGGCTCATAACGGGTCGAGAAACTACTGGTAACACTTACCAGCAAATCTCTAAATCGGCCCTGGCCAGGGACTTCCCTGTTACGGCCAATCGAGCACAGTGCAACATCAACCCCCCAATACCGGGAGAGACGAAACCCCTCCTATCGCTCATTGCCTCCATGTGACTCGGGACTGTACCCAAAAACCACCATTTCGCACGCCATCATGGACATGGTAAGGTGGAAATCAAAGCACAGTGGGAATCACACGAGACTCTATGACGATCTCGGGTCTACAGACTAACCTACACAAGTGTCACCAGAGAACTGCCATCTGACGTGAGGTATAATACCATCTGGGAGTTCTCGGCGAGTCCGTCCAGTGTACCCAGTCTCCACTGAGCACCCGTATACCATCTCTGATGTCAAACACCAATGGATATGGGATCATCCATCGCCCATCTTATGGGTCGAGAAGCGTATACGCTAGTCAACACTGGTATATCGATGCCCCATCTCGATACACCCACGACTAGGGACCTTGAAGGATGTACTTAGGGACTACCATGTCCCCACTAGTATGATCTGTAAGTCTACGCTAGCGCCCCGGCCGTCTACAGACGCCAAATGCGGAACAAAAAACTTTTTAACTGGCGCTATCGTATACTTTAACCCGGATTTGTCATTATTGCTAAACTAACAAACTGTAAAGAGTGTAGAAAGGTTATACCAAACGATCCGAGTCCTTCGTTCTTTAACCATCATCCCACGCTCCGTTGCGGCTGCTCCGATCTCATCGATCTCCGATCTGCTCGTCCAGGTGGCACCACGTCGACGATTCTTTAAACGGGCTCCCGCCTCTGACTCGAGGCAACTCGGTCGTCAAGTTTGCTAAAAGAGACGACCAAGAATGATGTAGAGAATGAGTAGATGACTTTGTCTCACTTCGTCCAAAGCCGTGGACGATCGGTTAATGAAGTTGCCGAAGGAAATGAAATGGAACAAGAAATGAACTATGAAATTTCCATGCATCCAAAACTTTAGTCTTTTCTTTTTAGCAACCATAATTTTCTCAAGTGAGTGAGTGGAGGAGGAGAGAGAGGGCCGGCCACTTTAAAGGAGGGGGGTGAGTGTAGGAACCAAGTGGTGACCATAGCACAAAGCTTATCATGAAGAAAAGATCTTAACAAAAACAAAAAACAATAAAGTAAACCATGACTCACTTAAACCTAGTCATCATGCAATTTAAAGGTTCATGAACTTAGTCACCATCCTAGAAACTTCTAGAACCTTCTAGAAGCATGACTCACCCTCATCCAAGAAAAGATAAATCCGTCTTTAACCGAATGTTAAAAGACGGCTGATAGAAAACTGGAAACTGGCAACTTCCAAAAGTGATCCTGAAACGACTTTCAGGATAACCCCGTAACTGTATAAATATACCCGCATTTGTATTACGACCGAATACAAATGCAACTGAGACAAAGATATTATACCTACTCAATATAATACTCGGATCCGGCTTAAACCAAAGCCGACCAGTATCATCTGCCCGAAAAATAACACGTGCGTAAACGCACGTGCATTTTCCGAACCCTGCCATAAAACCATACGGCCTCTACAATGTTTCGCCCGAACTTGGGAAACTGTCTGTGGGGGACTCTAATGACTCGTCAGTACCCTGGCAGTGGGTTTAACCACAAACCGTCAGCGGCACTAGCAATACGGAACGGCTGCCCATGGACTGACCTCAAGGGAGGCAGATGAGCGAACTCATCCAGAAACCCTACTGAGCCTAACAGTGACAATGTATATACAGTCCGGTCCATTCGTCTATGAGTATCGCATATCTGCCTAGGGGGCTAGTAACGTCAGACCCCCAATAGCAGTATAAGTCGTGTCGGAGTGAAGCCCAATAACACCCTGAGATACTACTAGAGTACCTACCAGTAAATCTCCTGCCACGGCCGTGGGCTTTGTGTAATGACTCTCCTAGACACAGCACGATCTCGCCCCCAATACCGGGAGAGACGAATCCCCTGCCGATCCGCTCACATGCCTCCATATGGCTCGGGACTATACCCAAAAACTACCTGTTTGCACGACTCCTTTGAGCCGTGGTAGGGTAGAAATCAAAGCACAGTGGGAACTCACACGAGACAAATGACGACCTCAGGTCGATGAACTAACCTGTACACATGTCACCAGGGAACTGCTATTTGACGATAGATATAGTACTAACTAGCAGATTCCCGGCGAGTCCTGTCCGGTGTACTCATAACCCAATGAGCACCTGTATACATCTTAGGTGATCCAACTGACACCAGTGGCTTGTGAGACCGGCCACCGCCCCTCGTCGGGGTCTCGACTGTACACACTAGTCTACTCCGGAGTATCGATGCCCTGTCTCGAAACTCCCACGACTAGGGACCACAATTAAGGATATGCATATAATCCACCCAACTCTCACGTATATGATCGCCATCATACTGTTGGTGGTAAAGCAAGATCCTAAGGGCTCTATCAAAGTGTAACATGTAATCAGTCACCTGAACATGTACACGACTGATAAAGGCAAACCAGATAGCATACTATCATCTCGAGTAAGACTGTCCTACCGGCATAGGTCCTCCGCAATCATTGCAATCACGTACCTGCGATCCAATAATTGACTATGAGGGCACTATCCCCAACAATCTCCCACTTGCACTCAAGGCTAATTATTGCGATGTCGACTACTCACAGCCCGTGTGAAACCGAACATCCAACTCCTCTACTAATCAGTTTCACAAAGCCCGTTTGTAAAACTATTGTGTTCGAGAAATAGCCTCAGTGAGTGGATCCGCCTAGAAGTTTCTTTCCATATCTCTCTAAATCTCAAGTTCGCGGAGAAAGCCATCTCCCGAATTGAGTAATACCTGTCTTAGAATATGTCTGGATATCTGATGGGACCTAGTTCATAAATGAACTCCAAATCCAAACTTCTTAGACTGTATCGATCACTGAACCTAATCAGTATCCGGCACCATACCACCCACAGTATCCTCTTGAACCACCTGTCCATAATACTGCCCCTCTTCGTCAGAGGGATAAACTATAACTCTGACAATCACTCTGTCATCCATGTCACCTTTGAAGCCTGGAATGATAATCGTCTCCCGAAGGAGGCTGCCGTCATCAAATCCGTAGAACATGCACTTATGTTCTAAAACTGCTTCCTTATGTTTCTCCAGGATTGGATTAATATAAACGCATCGCATCTAGCGTAAAAACAACATCTGGTGTGGTACTTGACATCTCACGATTGACTCAATTGCCTAAGCAAGTGATCTGTCAATCATGCACATCCCTCTCCCCTTTAGTCTATACGACACCTTTAGAGAGGGTGACTCCATCATCTGCAGGTACACCACCATGCTAGAAGTCATCTATTCTAAAAACCATTAGAATACTGTCAAAGTACCTACATTGGGAAACTACCCAAATCCAGATCTAAAACCATAGATCTAGAAACCAGAATGTCAAATATTATATCCATATCCTGTCTGGAGAAACAACTGTGTGACGACCACAGTACAACCGATCGTAGTATAGGAATTTTACTTCCTACTCTGTGTATGTCATCAAATACCATGACATCACACCCTACTACCTTCTTAACAGATCCATCCCTTATTCTGATTGAAGTCAAACCCATGACTGTCACATCAAAAATAGATGATCTATCTCCGCTATAACTGCTCTAGTCTATAAATAGACATAAGCTACTTTCCCACCATGCTTCCGTTGCTCCCACTGACTACGACAACCCTCCTACCGGGTCTCATAACCTGGAACAACAGTAGTGTCAAGTCTGGGTAGATAAGAACCTCCCTATCACTGTCCTTGAGGCTACCGGAGTACCTCTCGGGTGTCTGAGGTTACCCACCAAATCTGCGGAGTGGCTAATGGAATGTCAAACCTGATTGAATACATAGGTCCTATTAAATTTTCCGTAATCATTCGCGGTTCTGGAATCACTTCCAGTTCTACCATACTCCCACTACTGTTTTCTGAAAAAGATTCATTTTACTAAAACTGTGGCGAGTCAAGAACAATATCACTATTGATCTTCCAAATGGTAGAATATCAACCCTCGTCATAGCCAGGGTCAACCCACAAACAGCCATTACAGAAACGTGCCCTGAGTTATCCAGAGCTTGGTTTTAAGCATAAGCTGGACAACTCCCCGTACCTTAACATCTTTTAAGGTACGATCTATTCTATATCCAATAAAGAAACTTTGGCACTTATTTAATTGGAACCAGATTCAAATCATGCAGCTGTCTCCAGTGCATATCATCTTAATGGAAAGAGGCTAATCAGCATTACTCAACTTAGGAATCCATCCAATTATGAGTAACCTGAAAGAGAAACACGTTTCTCAAAACCATCACTATCATCTGAATACCAATCACAAGAATCTACATCTTCGATCTCTTTGAAGAATCCCGATACTTGTGACACCTGGTTCTCTACTTTATTCTTATACCCACAACTTCTCAAAACTTAGACCTTGTATTTCTACGAAACACTCGTCTAAATACTAGAGAAGTTATAAGTAAACAGAACATAGTACGAGGACCTACCCCTTTGTCCTGATGGACACTGGACAACATACAATACTCTGTATAAGTCCGCTGAGTTAAACAACTCAAAACCTGTGCGTCGTAGGTTGAAAACTGTACCCTGGCGATTTCCTCAAATATCACTAATTACAACGAATTCCGATATAATGAGGATAATCACCTAATTCCCAATAACTTACTCCCACTCATCATCTGTAAAACCATACAGATATGAGAATGAAACCTGGTAAATACATACCCTTGGAGTAAGTATTTAATCGGGAAAACAGTTTTTCCTTTAACAATGCACTGAAACATGAAAATGTTTCGTAGGGGTATCCTGGTATTCATAGCAATGCCTCTTCCATAATCCAATTCATGACTTCAACCGTATATTTTGTTGCCATCTCTCCAAATCCCTTTATTTGTCTTTAGTCGTTACCTTTTGTACACCATCGTTAGGCTAAATGGTTTTCTTCCTTCCCTGCCGTTCGGCACCTGCCTATGGTTTGGAAGAAGACTATCCAGTAAGCATAATAGGTGTACCCTCCTAAACCAAGGAGTACTCGTATCTTGAGAGAAGGTGATGATAAAAGACAACTGAATAATACCTTATTCCTTTAAAGGTAAAATAGGAGTGGCGATGAAGTACGCGGTTTTGGTCGTGAATGATATCAGTCGCAATTTACTTTGCCCTCTTTCTAATCCCTTTATTTTGTCTTTACATATTACCTTCTGCACACCCTACTTAGGCTAATTGGTTTTCTTCATTCCCTACCTTTCGGCACCAGCCTATGGTTTGGAATAAGACTATCCAATAAGCGTAATAGGTGTACTCTCCTAAACCAAGGAACTCTCGCAACCTGAGAGAAGGTGATAATAAAAGACAACTGAATAAACCAATTCTATTTCTCCTGAACCTCGATCCATCCTCGAAGAAGTCCCTTCGAGTTCGTTTATAACCATACGATGGATCTATCCAATGGAAGTGGATATTCGTAGTAATACGGGTGTTCTGAGAAATTCAAAGGGTAAAAGAAGGAGTGGCAATGACTTATGCAACATAGACAATCCAAAAGCCAGTATTTTAAGAAGGTTCGGTCAACCTGGTCACTGAGTCATAGTCTAGGGTCGGTCAAAGGTCGCTGCCAAAGAGAGAGAGAAAAGAAACACTCTGCGTGCACTCTAACCTAGATCAGAATGGTCATCACTTTATCTAATCCGGAAATCTCCTACTGTCCTGTCAAATTCTCCTCCAAACCAGAAAGAAGAATCAATCGGGATCACCCGAAGAGTAAACCAACTCATCAGTGGGAATCGGGATCCAACTCTCATCGCATGATAACGTGATAGAATGCATCCACGTTACTCATACTCCAGAAGGTATGCGCATACTTGGCAAGTTTCAGTTTCTTTAGAAACTCCCGATATGATTTTTGCCCCATGCTCTTATAACCTTGGTTTTGGTCAAAATGTCATAAGTCACATGCCAAGTTCTACCCATCACTATCTTGTTAATTTGAACCCACCCGCACATGCCCCTGACTTTGGCCAATCGGCAGAACGACTGTCCCAAACTAACTCATCAATCTATGCAACAAATGAATACCCAGCAGCTACCAAACACTATGCCTTAACTTTGGCTAAAATGCATAGCTTGAATACTACTGAATACCCAAAAGAAGTGACGGAGGGCTACGGCTGGTTTTTGGCGAAAAACCTTTAACATAACGAACTTGATATCGCTGAAGGAACCTGATAGCTTTTTAAAATATAGTGGCGAAAACCTTTTGCTAAAGAGGTCACTCCCGGTAAAGGGATCTCGGCTCTTTCCTCGTGGAATGAGGTGCAGGATATTCCACCAAATACCGCGGTGCAAAGCAACTTGTAATCGACTATAGTGAAGTTATTACCCTGACGTAAACTTCTGCCCAAGGGGTCAGTCCCGGTGAAGGGATATCGGCCCTTGCCCCGTCGAATGAGGTGCAGGATATTCCACTGAATACCGCTATGCATAACAAAAGGAAACGCCTTTGCAATAACACATTTTTAATTTGTTCCAACAACTGTAAACAGGTTTGTTTTACTTTGCATTGATCAGAATCAACGCAGTCCCATCAATAATCACACCAGAAAAGAACGAAAATAAAATGTACGTATATGCCATCCGCATTCGTCACTGGGTCCCGTCATCACCCGTTAGGTTACTTAACTAACAACAGAGCGGGGACTGGACTAGCGCGGGTGTAAAACATATACAACATCTAATAGTATATAAACCAATATACAATAATCGCTCCAGGCGTGATAATATGCAACATTACAGAAAAGTAATAAGCATCACAGATCAATACAGATAATCTGGGATCCCCGAGTTTCACAGAGCCGCTGCTGAAACTCGACGTTCCCCTGTCGTGTGGATAGCCTGTGCAATGAAACCTAGACCCCTACGGGTGCGGCAAGTTACCCGCCAAAACCTGAAGCGAGGCAGCCCCCTACAGCATAGTGAATGGACCACCCTGCACTTCACGGAATCCGGTAATCTTGGGCACCCCTCCTTGGGTCAACCTGTTGTCACGGCCCGAAAGTACGGAACATGACCGGCACTTAAACTACGAACGTCTCGAGACGTACGTAATCTAAGTAAACCGAAAACCCAGAAATCCAAACCAAGAAAAGTAGTAGAGTGAAGGAAAACCAATTTAAAACAAGTAGTTTTAATAGCATAAGCCGAATTATGCGGTTTTTAAGAACATCAAAATTTACTGAAAATTTCGGCAGAGTCTCCTTTGTAAATACTGGTTCCCAAACGGGATACAACATGAATAGTATACGAAATCAAAAAAAGGCATCCCCAAGCGGGAGCTAGCTCTTCGTCAATCGACGTTCACAACCACACAAGCAATATAATATACAACGCCAACGGCGAGGATCAAAAACTCAAAGGAAACTCAAAACCACAAGAAATCCGCAGAAATATACGCGCGACTCTAAGGTCGAAAGAATAACATCACTGGTCTCTATCTCAAAAATAAATACATGTTTGGTTGATGGAACTTCTAGATACAACTGAAATATAATATACAAGGTATAATGATGGGTAAGATACAATAAACCCACCTACTAGCAAGTCACCCGAAAGGAAACCGTGCCCGCAAAGCCATAATGAAATCCGTACGGCAACACCTGCAAGAAACTGGGGCACAACGGGGGTGAGTTGCCAACTCGTGAGTAGAAAAAGATCTACGAACAGAAAAACGCATGAATAACGCAACCTAGGTCAATGATCATAATATATCCTCAAATATATGAATAACATGCAGCCTATAACAATGGCTAGGGTAATATCTAACCCGAGTGTGATCTCATGTGCCCGTGTCAGTGCCTCAGGTAGCAATATATCATATGAATGAGGTATGAATGCATGAAAACAGAATACATGTAAATGAAGAAACTGTTTTCATAAATTAGTGAGATTTCCTTTGTATTTTTAAAATGAGGTATCATAAATGAAATCAGCATCAACAGTGTCTAGCATCGACACAAAACATAAATCTCAAAGTCTCAAAACCTCAGGCTCCGGCCATCCGGACTGGCCTGTATCATCAAATCTCAGTACCTCAATATCTCGAAATCTCAATGTCTCAATCTCAATATCTAGGGCGCCGTCAGTCCAGACCGGCCCCTACCATCCATCTCAAGACCACGACGGTATCCTCCGGATATCCGACGCGTCGGGTAAAATCACCGGTAGGTAGTCTCCCCGTGCCAGGCTCATCGTCATCACCACGAGCTTCTTGCCCCGGGGTACCTTACCGGGTCCACCATGTACCCGAAACGGTTCATCCAACTCCTCGAATCGGGTCTCCAAATCTATCAGCAAACTCATGGTGGACGACTCATACATCATGGGAAAAACCGCGCTTTTTATTTAAAAAGAGAAAGAAGAAGTTTGTATATGTTTTGCGGTTTTCCCCAAATCCAGAAAATCTCATGGAAATCCAAATCCAAAACCTCAATAGCATGTAAAAAGTGAATATATGCATGAGAATCCATGAATGCGGCATAACAATGAATAACAGTATGCATGAGGTAGCAGGTAATAACTATAATGTCTAAACTAACATATAAGGCAAGTACACTAATATCATGTCTAAACTATTAGCTAACAGGCTATGTCAAGCAATAATATTTTCTAAGGTATACGTGACATGGCAATTACCGATGAAGATGTGTGTGAGCCGGCAAGTAAGTGTACGTGGTACATACGCATCATCGGTAATGGTGCTGGTGTCCTAACCACAAGATATCAACAGTAGAATATGAAGCATAATATAAGCATGTGATGCGGAGCAAACAACAATAATGAGCGGGAGCTGAATACTAAACGCAACGATAACTAATCTGTTTCAACCTAATATAAGTCCTACAATGGTGCCTTTTGAAATAACACGAATCGTGGGGTTTTGAAAATAGGGGCTACGGTGTTTTTAAGAAAAGATACGTTTTTTGAAATATCCGTAGGATCCCTTAGGCTGTCTTTTAAAAATACGCACGATTCGTAAGCTTTGAAATAGGTAGGAACCGAATCTAATCTAACAACTAACTAAACTAAAGGGCTACGCTACAAGCTAGACTACAGGTAAGGAAACCGCCTAACATCTGAGTCGATACATATACATACCTGTATATATATTAGTCAGTGATCCCGCCTCAATAATATCATATCTGATACCATATCTATAATCAGACATCCCAAGTCAAGAGTGCGGATCAATCATCAAGATATAGCTCGTACGTAAATCCGTCGTACGGCATCCCCAAATCTGGGTACGGGTCAATATCATATTCCTCACACTAATCCTCAGGTATCCTCTTTATTCAAGATCATCGTCTAGGGTACTGACCTATGTCTAGTACAATACTAATATCCTCAATGTACTCATGATCTGACTACTGATCGACGATCTCGTACAAACCGATATCGTCAGCACAATCATCATCAAGGGGTATACATCGCCCAATACGGCCTAGTATCCATATCCTAGTATATGATATCTCTTATCACGATCACATGTCGACAACTTTATATATAACACTATTCATCCGTATCGTCGCCCCAAGATCCGCTATAACACCAGGACGTACCTCAAGTACGAATCCTGCCATATCACCGATATCACAATCTCAACACAAATCTCATCGACTCATCTCAATCCCAAGTATCATCCTCAAATCCGTATGTGAACACATAGTCCCATACCTATGTGGACACATAACTATATTTTCCGTATAAGCACAAAAGAAGGAAGAAAGTATGCAAGTATGGGTGCGTGTGTGTAAGTGGGGTGCGACCGCTACTCTAGGGTTTCGCGACACTCAATCATCCAAAAACACCAAATATCCATATTTATCATCAATAACTCAAACAATATATAAACAATATATATATGTGTGTATACGTATTCGTATACATCACCACGAACTGTGGGGGTGCTATACGCCATCCACCCGACTTCTCCCCGTAGATATAAATCTACTCACCTGGTCCTCGCTTGCCGGTGCCGACGCCGCCACGCGCTTGCTTGTCGTCTCGAAGTCCACATGGGGGTACCTACATATCATAACGCACCATATCGCATTAAAATCCGACTCATGACCAAAACGACGCACGAAACCCACATAGGTCAAAACCTATGGTTGCTTTCACAAATCGACCCAAAAACCCTCAACGTCGGCGTACAAACGCCAGACCATCGAGAAAAACCCAAATACACTCATTTGCACATTCACGAACACTAATTTTAATATAAAATAGGTTAAAACTCACGAAAACCCCAAATTCACTCTAAAAGCCGTTTTTCCGAAAAACTAGCAAGCAAAATTACCCGTTTTAGTACAAAACTCGATGTTTAAACAATTCTAGCGGCCATAATACTTATTAAATAACTTAAATAAGTCAATAAAACCATTTCCATAATTTAATCACATAAATTTGCATAATTTCCAAGATCCTAGTTTGCAAAAATATCGATTTTAACACTTTTTAATGTAAAATTCATAATTTTACAATTAAACTTGGTTTTGCATATTTTAAATGGTTAAACCACTCAATATAATTTTTAAGATATGATGAAACCCTAACCATATTTTTAATCTCTCATTTTGAATTAAAACTAAAAACCTAGTTTGCAATATTATGCAAATTGGTCCATTTTTAAAATGACAATTGTAATATAGCAACTAGATTAGATTTTAGCATGTCACAACATATTAATCTACCCATCACAACCATAATCCTATGATAGAAACCCTAATTTAATCCAAACCCTTTTCTAGAAATTTAAATCTTTAATATCAAAACCACAATTAACTCCTAATTAAACACATAATAGATAGATTCAAGTAATCAACAAAAACTTATGCAAAATGCTAAGATTATACCTCACAAAATTAGAGATCTAACACCAAAATCTTGGCCTCCAATTTGCTCTCTTGATCCATGATCCACACTAGAATAGGTCAAGAAGAAATGGGTAGGGATTGGAATTTGATTTTGTGGGATTTTTTTTGAAGCATTTTGGATGGAGTTTTGAAGAGAAAAGAGGAGAAGAAATGGGGGCTGTTGTGGTGCAGATTTCGGCCAAGGGAAGGAGAGGAAAAGGTGAGGGGATGGTGCCAAAAAGTTCCAAGTCAAAGCCCCTCCCAATTACCACAATACCTTTACCTCAAAATAATATATATATAACCCTTTTTTAAACCATTTCCTTCACATGAGATGAAGACAAACAAGAGGGAAGAAAATATGGGATGTTGATGGGGGTGGGGTCGGCCAAGGAGGGGTGAGGGTGTGTGTGAGTGATTACAAAAAGAATTCCATGCAAAAAGACCCCCCACAAGCTCAAAATTGCAAGTTTTAGCTTAAATTAATTATTTTTTTGTTCTCCATAATAAAAACCCATTAAAACTTGAAATAAAATTCTAAAATTTTATATTACAACTAGATTTTAATTAACATGATTTTAAAGATTAAAATTAGCCCATTTAAATTTGTATTTATCGCTAATTTAATGTATTTTCTTACCGGCTTAAAATAATATTAAAATAATATTTTTTCCAGAAAATTTGAAATTTCACCAGTGACTCAATAAACACCAAATACTATTAATTACATAGCTAGAATATGTATATTTAATTTTATAAAAAAGATATTTGCATTTTGACTTTTTACAGAAAACCCCCTTATTTTACCGTTTTTTCGACATTTCACCGAAACGATTTTCAAAACGTTACACCTGTACCCCCTACGAGTGCGGCGAATAGTCTGCCAATTCTAGAGTGAGGCCCCTCTGCCTCTCAAAGCCATGAGATGCGGACCCGTTGTCCCTCAGAACCCGGCTATCCGTGCACTCCGTCGCGGGGCAAAACCTAGTACAGTAATGAAAAATAGTACAATAGGTACATCGACCGCAACCTGGTCGTGCCCCAAAAGAATATTATACAACAGGCAGTGACGGCAGTCCACATGTTGGACGCTCGCCCCGTAATATCAAATGTACAAATAAACTCAAACTGTACTACCATTGCATACTGCTATCCACCACGACAAATCCGCAACATCACAGCATAACACAGAACATCAACGCGAATGTCACGTTCGCAAACCCGTCTAAAAGAACTATAGCAATCAGACGCGGTTTACCGATCAAATGACATTCCCGGTCGGAGATATAATGTAAGCACTGTAAACTAACATGTTTAAATTTCGATCGACTAAATTTCCCGAAGTGGGCCCCACGCAAATCTACTGCACAGTAACAAAATCTGGGCCCAAAAAATATAAACCAAAAACCCCAATTTCCAACATAGAATCCACTGTAGAAAATTGAGTGAGTGATCTCACTTTCCTGCGGCGGATCCGCGGCAAACCCTGGCTTGGGCCGCGGATCCGCTGCGGAACAGTGGAATCACTTCCTCGAATTTCTACAGTATTCCTCAAAAACCCTGCTTGATTTTCTGGTATGGTCAAAATGACATTTGGACCAGTTTGAAAATTAACAGAAACTTTAATACTAGAAATTGCGATTTTCGAAAAATCCGTTCGATCGATCTTTTAAACGCGTTAGCTCAAGTTAGCATAGCAAAATGGTGAGGCTCTGATACCACTGTAAGTCTACGCTACCGCCCCGGCCGTCTACAGACGCCAAATGCGGAACAAAAAACTTTTTAACTGGCGCTATCGTATACTTTAACCCGGATCTGCCATTATTGCTAAACTAACAAACTGTAAAGAGTGTAGAAAGGTTATACCGAACGATCCGAGTCCTTCGTTCTTTAACCATCATCCCACGCTCCGTTGCGGCTGCTCCGATCTCATTGATCTCCGATCTGCTCGTCCAGGTAGCACCACGTCGACGATTCTTTAAACGGGCTCTCGCCTCTGACTCGAGGCAACTCGGTCGTCAAGTTTGCTAAAAGAGACGACCAAGAATGATGTAGAGAATGAGTAGATGACTTTGTCTTACTTCGTCCAAAGCCGTGGACGATCGGTTAATGAAGTTGCCGATGGAAATGAAATGGAACAAGAAATGAACTATGAAATTTCCATGCATCCAAAACTTTAGTCTTTTCTTTTTAGCAACCATAATTTTCTCAAGTGAGTGAGTGGAGGAGGAGAGAGAGGGCCGGCCACTTTAAAGGATGGGGGTGAGTGTAGGAACCAAGTGGGGACCATAGCACAAAGCTTATCATGAAGAAAAGATCTTAACAAAAACAAAAAGCAATAAAGTAAACCATGACTCACTTAAACCTAGTCATCATGCAATTTAAAGGTTCATGAACCTAGTCACCATCCTAGAAACTTCTAGAACCTTCTAGAAGCATGACTCACCCTCATCCAAGAAAAGATAAATCCGTCTTTAACCGAATGTTAAAAGACGGCTGATAGAAAACTGGAAACTGGCAACTTCCAAAAGTGATCCTGAAACGACTTTCAGGATAACCCCGTAACTGTATAAATATACCCGCATTTGTATTACGACCGAATATAAATGTAACTGAGACAAAGATATTATACCTACTCAATATAATACTCGGATCCGGCTTAAACCAAAGCCGACCAGTATCATCTGCCCGAAAAATAACACATGCGTAAACGCACGTGCATTTTCTGAACCCTGCCATAAAACCATACGGCCTCTACAACGTTTCGCCCGAACTTGGGAAACTGTCTGTGGGGGACTCTAATGACTCGTCAGTACCGTGGCAGTGGGTTTAACCACAAACCGTCAGCGGCATTAGCAATGCGTAACGGCTGCCCATGGACTGACCTCAAGGGAGACTGATGAGCGAACTCATCCAGAAACCCTACTGAGCCTAACAATGACAATGTATATACAGTCCGGTCCGTTCGTTTATGAGTATCGCATATCTGCCTAGGGGGCTAGTAACGTCAGACCCCCAATAGCAGTATAAGTCGTGTCGGAGTGAAGCCCAATAACACCCTGAGATACTACTGGAGTACCTACCAGTAAATCTCCTGCCACGGCCGTGGGCTTTGTGTAATGGCTCTCCTAGACACAGCACGATCTCGCCCCCAATACCGGGAGAGACGAATCCCCTGCCGATCCGCTCACGTGCCTCCATATGGCTCGGGACTGTACCCAAAAACTACCTGTTTGCACGACCCCTTTGAGCCGTGGTAGGGTAGAAATCAAAGCACAGTGGGAACTCACACGAGATAAATGACGACCTCAGGTCGATGAACTAACCTGTACACATGTCACCAGGGAATTTCTATCTGACGATAGATATAGTACTAACTAGCAGATTCCCGGCGAGTCCTGTCCGGTGTACTCATAACCCAATGAGCACCTGTATACATCTTAGGTGATCCAACTGACACCAGTGGCTTGTGAGACCGGCCACCGCCCCTCGTCGGGGTCTCGACTGTACACACTAGTCTACTCCGGAGTATCGATGCCCTGTCTCGAAACTCCCACGACTAGGGACCACAATTAAGGATATGCATATAAACCACCCAACTCTCACGTATATGATTGCCATCATACTGTTGGTGGTAAAGCAAGATCCTAAGGGCTCTATCAAAGTGTAACATGTAATCAGTCACCTGAACATGTACACGACTGATAAAGGCAAACCAGATAGCATACTATCATCTCGAGTAAGACTGTCCTACCGGAATAGGTCCTCCGCAATCATTGCAATCACGTACCTGCGATCCAATAATTGACTATGAGGGCACTATCCCCAACATGATCCGCATCATAGTCCAGGTAGTCAAGTACACATCCTAAGGGCTTTATCAACATGTAACGATATGACAGTATAAAGAGATAAGTATACATGTTAAAGTAAAGAGCAACCAGATAGCATACTATCATATCGAGCAAGAAATTCCTCTCTATATATGTCCAAGCATCCAATATAATATACATCATCTGTACAATACTGGCCTCTAGGGCATACATACAACTAACACCGACCTCAAACTCGGTCTCTGATAAAAGTTCAACTGCAACGTGAAAATCTGCAGGAGATACTTGCTCAGGAGACATCACTCGCTAATGTAGGGTTACTAGGCACTCTTACAAGGGTCTAAAAGGCATCAACCATGACCGATTTAAAATTTAGACGTGCCGAACAACCCAAAGCGAGGATCTTTGCTAGATTATTAGGGTTAAACATGCAAGTAAACACCTTTACAACTAAGAGAGGGGGATTACAACCTTTGTAGTCCGCTCCTTCGCTTCATAAGCTCCGAGTAAAAGTCCCTTCACCATGATCCATGATCTCCCAGACTCAAGAGAGGGTCCACAACCCGAATGATCCATGCTTGCTTGTAGTCTTCCTTTTCAAAGATGATCTATCTTGAAGTTTCTTTAACTCAAGCTCTCACTCACTAATAAGGTGAAAACCCTAATCTAATTGGCTAGATTAGATGAGGATGATGAAGTGGGATTTATGCTCTCTTTTATTATCAAATTCTCACACTAATCCATCACAAAATAAAAACCTAGAAAGCTTTTGTGAGCTCAAGGAAAAAGAAGAAGAATGAATTCCTTTTGTAGTGAATAATGAAAATGTAATAATAATTACAAATGCAACCATGGTTGATAATGAGAAGGCTAACCATTGTAGAGACTTAACTAGGGTTAAGGGTGTGGGTTGGGTTAGGAAAATATCTCCAAAAATATCAACCATAATATCTTTGCAAGAAACAAAAGAAAAGCTTCTAGAAGCTTCATAAAAGAACTAACCCAAATCAAACCCTAACCATGTTTAATCTCCACTAATCATGTTGCATTAATAATTATAACATGTTACAATATTATATATCACATATATAATATATTTTGTAATAAAAGAAAATAATGCAATTAACATATATCACATATATATCAATGTATTACCGGTGAGAAAATGAATCAATAAAGCGAGCCAATATTAGATAATGTAAAGTAATATATCACATATATAATTATACATTAAATTATCGAATCAACACTTGATCCGAAAATCCGGCTATTTCTCAAATAACCGACTAATATATATCTGTACCGATTCATCGAATCAACACTTGATCCGATGACCCGGATGATATCAAATATCGCGAGAATAGAATACGGTATCTCATGTCGCATTATCCTCGGTCATGCACATATCACATATGTGCTCCTACTCCATTTTGCCTGAGTCAAGAAACCTCTGTGTAGGACTCTAAAGAATCATCAATACGCCGGTAGTAGGTGATGATCATATCAAACACCCACAAGCTGCAAGCGGTCATCTAAACGTAACAGCCACCCAGCTATTGAGCGATCGGAAGATCAACAAGCAAGACCGTACATTCTCCTGTGAATCCAATCAGTAACACTCCCGTACATTCCGGTCTCTTCGTCTGATATGTTGCATATCAAATCTAGGGGTGGTATACGTCAGACCCCAGTAACCGATAATTCGTGTCGATGTGAGGCTCATAACAGGTCGAGAAACTACTGGTAACACTTACCAGTAAATCTCTATATCAGTCCTGGCCAGGGACTTCCAGTTATAGCTAATCGAACACAGCACAACATCAACTTCCTATACCGGGAGAGACGAATCCCCTCATATCGCTCATTGCCTCCATGTGATTCGGGACTGTACCCAAAAGCCACCGTTTTGCACGCCCTCTTGGACGTGGTAAGGTGGAAATCAAAGCACAGTGGGAATCACATAAGACTCTATGACGATCTCGGGTCTACAGACTAACATGTACCAGTGTCACCAGAGAACTGCCATTTGACATGAGGTATAATACCATATGGGAGTTCTCGGCGAGTCCCTTCAGTGTACCCAGTCTCCACTGAGCACCCGTACACCATCTCTGATGTCAAAACACCAATGGATATGGGATCATCCATCGCCCATCATATGGATCAAGATGCGTATACGCTAGTCTACTCTGGTGTATCGATGCCCTGTCTCAATACACCCTCGACTAGGAACAATTATAGGATGTACTCATCGAATACCGTGGCCCCACTAGTATGATCTCATCATAGTCCCAGCAGTCGAGTACATATCCTAAGGGCTTCAACAACATGTGAGAGTAAGACAGTAAACTAATATAAGTCAACATGTTAAGATAAAGAGCAACCAGATAGCATACTACCATGTCGAGCAAGAAAGTCCTCCCTATATATGTCCAAGCATCCATTACAATATAGATCATATGTACAGTAATGACCTCTAGGGAATACATATAACTAACAATCTCCCACTAGCACTAGGGCCATCTGTTGTGGTATCGCATACCTAGCATTCCGAATAATCTCTCAAACTGTATCTGGGGAATAGCCTTCATGAGTGGATCCGCGCTGTTGTCCTCTGTGTCTGCTCTCCTAACCTCGATCTCCCTGGAGATCAACCATCTCCATGATCAGGTGATACTGCCAAAGAATTATATCTGGATTTCTGATGGGACGGTAATTCCTTGGCTAAAGCCACAACTCCATTGTCACACAATGGCAGGAACTGAGTTCATCTCATGAACTATTATCTATAGCCAGACTGCCTCTTTGGTAGCATCCTTGGTAACGATGTATCTTGCCTTTAATCGTCTAGTATGTCACGGTATCTAGCTTGGAACTCTTCCAGCATACCATCCCTCCACTGAGGGTAAAGACAATGCCTGTGACTGACATTCAGTCATCCTTATCACCCTGGAACCTTTCCAGTGATTCTCCCCAGGATCGATTGATACCATCTCACTAAAACTAGTGAGAATCCTAACATCCAATTAGATCTATCTCATAGATCCAAAACCCAGGATTTAGTAGGTATCAACTTGATCCTTTATGGAGAATCCTTGTGATAAGAGGAGATTGACCGAGCGTAGCATAGGAAACTCTTTCCCTATCAAGAGTATGTCTTCCACGTACTCTACAAGGATCACCACCATACTCTCTACTACCTTTTTGTATATACAAGGTTCATCTACTATTTTGATGAAGTCAAACTCTTTGACTACCACATCAAAACAGATGTTCCAACTCCACGATGTCTGCTTTATCGCATAAAACACCTTGCACATGTTTCCGCTGCTCCTACTATCTACGAATCCCTCTGGCTGTGTACTTATAGACGCTCTCTTCTAAAACATCATTTAGAAAATCCGTCATGACACCCAACCACCAGATATCGTAGTCATGGTATGTAGCAGTGGCAAGTAGGATCTGGATGGACTTAAGCATAGCTTTGAAAGTCTCAACTTTTCCATGTACACCAAGTAATCTTCTCAAGATATACTTGCTCCTGATGGGGATTTAACCCTTCAGATAAAGCAACCAAAGTCCATACTTTGTTGGTGTATAATGATTCCATCTCAGATAGCTTAGCAACCAGCCATTCTTACAGAGTCCTACTCCTGATGGCCTGCTCGAAACTAGTTAGGTCATCATCTCATGATGCAATCCTCGCTCCCGCTGTCATAAAGAAACCGAAGTATCTCTCAGGTGGGTGAGGAACCCTACTAGATCGGCGGAGAGGCTGAGGTTCGTTGGAAACTACTGAATTCTTTGGTTCTACCAAATCATCAGCTGCAGTTTTGTATAGCTAGAACTCTTTCCAGTTCTACCTCATGACCACTAATTTTTCACAAGAAATTCCCTTTCACAAAAGTGGAATGCTGAGAAACAAAACATCTTTTGTTTCTCGGTTAGGTAGAAGATATTTCCTTGCGAATGCTTGGAATATCCAACAAACTTCCACAGAACTGGCTTTGCCTCGAGCTTGTCCAGATTATGCTTTTAGACATAGGCCGGACAACCCCAAATCTTAACTTACTTAAGATATGGGCTCTTCCCATTCCATATCACATATGAAGTGGTAGGCATCTGATTTGATTGGAACCCTATTCAATAGGTATGCAGCTTCACAAGTGCATAACTCCCAAAAGGAAATAGGAAACTCAGTAGTACTCATCATAGAGCGCACCATATCTAATAGGGTGTAATTGCTCCGCCCCGATACACCGACGTGCTGTGGTGTATTCGGAGGAGTAATGCTAAGAAAGAATATCATTCTCCTTTAGAAAAGTCCAGAAATTCCGTGCTCAAGTATTCTCCTCTTTGATCTCATCAAAGTACATAATACTTATACCCGTTTTTGGTTATCTACTTCTAACTTATATTCTGTGAATATCTCAAAAGGTTCGGACTTGTGTTTCAACAGGAACATATGTCTGAATCTTGAGAGATAATCAGTGAATGTAATGAAGTATAAAGAACCGGTCCTGGCATGTGTAGACAGGGGACTTACATACATCATCATGTATCAATCCCAAGAGTTCACTAACTCTTTCTCTGTTTCCAATAAACAGAGCTATGGTCATCTTATCTTTGTGACATGACCGGCAAGTTTCACAAGATGTAAATTCAAACTAATTTAAATATGCATCTAAATGTAACTTAGCTAGTCGGGTCGTATTGATATGACCTAATCTACAATGCCTCAAGAAGGATTCGTTCATTTCTAAACTCTTCCTCTTGTGTGTGTTCTGTACATTAAAAAACTGTGGTTTGATTTAGAACGTCTATGCTTTTAGATAACGTGCCTGAACCGATCAACTCTTGATATAAGAAATGTTCAAAACATTTTCCAACAATACAAAATTATATCCTTCTTTACTAATAAAGAGACTGATATGATGTTGTATATCAGGTTCGGTATCTAATAACATTCATTCAGAATCAATGTATTCGGGTAATACAGGGTGATAACTACCAACAGACTTGGCTGCAACACTTGCACCGTTTCTATCTCATGAAACTTATCACCCGTTCTCAGTCCTCTACCTATCTGTAGCCCATGTAACAAATTACATTTGTGGGATCCTGATCTGGTATCACTTACCCAGGACGTAAAGGATATTGAGAAACAGTTCTCGGTAATGAACACACCCGAAGAAGATACATCAACATATACTTTTTTCGTTTGGGTGGCACGGGAATTCTGGTAATCCCCTATTTCCTGCCCTGTCTTATAAAAATTATAAGTTGGAGCGGGACCAACGTTCCCCAGCTCAATATAACAAGCGGGTTCGGTCAATACAACCGTATTATTATCTTGATTAAGGCGTGATATGGTCGCTACCAGGAGAGAGAGAGAAGAAAACACTCAGCGTATACTCTTGCAAGATTAGATTGGTTATTAATATACCTAATCAGGATGTCTCCCACTGTTTTAGTCAAATCTTCCTTCAAATCCTAAAAGGAAAGACCAGCCGGAATTAATTACACCCTACAAGTTCGCCAATCTTTCAGCCAGGCCAGTGCTGGTACTTTTAGGGAGGTTCCCTGTACTTTCGGACGGACCTAATTAAAGTAAAGCTCGTTTTCCCAGGGGTGTAACCTCGTTGACACCTTTCTAGACACCTACTTGATCGGCTAATTGTAATGTGTAAAAATCTCCTAGGAGTAACTCTTACTCGCAGTGGATATCGGGATCCAACTATCTCATAGAAGGTATGCAATCTCATTGCAAATTTCAACACTTGAAATTCCCAATAATATTTTACCCCTAGCAGCTATATGACCTTAACATAGTCAACAAATCATAAGTGCTAGTCAAGTTCAACCCATCATTTCCCGATTGAAATAAACCCACCCGCACAACCCTTAACATAGTCAACAAAGTCGTACGACTACCCTAATCCAATCGCATCATATGCTTATACAGATAAGCACTAATCAGCTACCGCACACTACGCCTTAACATAGTCAACAAACATAGCACAAATACTAACTAGTACTTATCTGAAATGACGGAGGGCTACGACAGGTTTTTAAGAAAACCTTTTGCGTAATGAACTTGATATTGTCATAGAATCGAGTGATTTTAAATGGAGTGTTTTTGAGGTTTTTGAGGTTTTGCTAAAAAGGTCACTCCCGGTGAAGGGATCGTCGGCTCTTTCCTCATCGAATAAGGTGCAGGATATTTCACAAATATCGCTGTGCAAAGCAAAAACTATAGAAGCAATCAAAAGACAAACCGAGTGTGTAGCATCTACTAGTTTCGCTAAAGAGGTCACTCCCGGTGAAGGGATCTCGGCTCTTTCCTTATCAAATAAGGTGTTGGATGTTCTACAAAGAACACCGCTATGCAAAGCAAGAACTAGAGCTACCAGTTTTTAAACTAGTTTCTACAACATCTTTAGGTTTCTTTTATTTCATTAATCTCATTAATGAAGTCCCATTTTATTATGCTTCCCAAGCATCAGATATGAAACGAAATCAACAATATATAATATATATCTCATATATATAATATAAACATTCGTCTCAGGCAGTAATATGATCTCATCAGCAGAAGAACACATATGAAATATTGGATATACTAGGACGTCCGTATTTTAATACGAGCAGGTATAAAACACGGATTCCACGGTCGTGATGAATAGCTAAACCTACATCCCTAGACCCTTACGAGAGCGGTAAGCAACTCTGTCAATTCTAGGGTTAGGAGACCCGGTCTCGACTCTTAGAGATAGTCTCCCACTGGACCCTAGAACCCGGTTACTTGTGCTCCCCTCCTTGGGTCTACCTAATGCGGAAAAGTAAATAATATACAATGGTGACATCATCCTCAGCCCGGAAGTGCCCCAAATAAAAGAATATTACATACAAATGAATTTTACAAGAATGAAAATAAAAACCCTCCTCTCACATAAAACCCCCGGCTATTCAGAATACGACGATCCAATATAACATATCACAGCAACATATAATATCTCATAACATCAACGTAAGTAAGTATGCAGACACCGATTGCCGTTAATGTATAGCAACGAAAACCGGCGATACAACTACATACTACACTTACGGTCACAGAAAAGAAAGTGTAAAACTACAACATTTGGAATTCACATTCACTTTAGCCATCGTAAATCCAAATATCACATACTTCGCATTTCATGCCTAACTTTATGAATTCCACATATTGTATCACATTCCAGATAAATAGACACTATTAAACTTTTCGATCGAATAATCAAATACCCAATATTTCCCAATATAGCTCAACACTTGAGCGGAGTTCAAAAAATCCCAGAACATGTTACAGCCCCTATGGTCCAGCCGTAGAAGGGTCAAACCAACGCCTCACATGTGGCAACGCCGTACTGCCCCAAACCCTAAGGTTTAGAGGCAGTTCATACGGTCACATAATCGAGTTAAGGTTTGTGTTCTTCTAGAGGGTCCACAGATATGCTTGCATGTTTTTCTGTAAGTTTTAAACCCGGAATAATTTCAACACTTGAAAGTTTTTCGTGTCAGGAAAAAATGAATTATTGATATCCGTTCGAACATTTTAATACTTTCTAAATTATCCGGAAAACTAAACGAAATTAAACTTTCCGTTTGAATTAACGAATACAAAGGATCTCCAGAAAACTCAACACTTGAGTAATATTAAAAATTCCCAGAAGTATATACCAATACCTAAGGATTTTACTGTGACAAAAAGCTAACCCTAATTCAACTGTGCTACCGCGGAACCGCAGTGCAAGGCATTGTATTGCCGCGGTTCCGCGGCACTTTAGTGGAATTATGATGTCGTTTTTCACAGTAACTCTTAGAATTCCCTGTTGAATTTTTTGAGTATTTTTAATACGTAAAAAATCATATTTTTGAAAAAATTCCAGAGAGGGGTCAAAATACGACATTTCGGGGTTCGATCGGACTTTTAACTTTGTATACACGTCGCCTAATACTCTAGCTAGTCTCTGATACCACTGTAGGGTTACTAGGCACTCTTACAAGGGTTTATAAGGCATCAACCATGCCCGATTTAAAATTTAGACGTGCCGAACAATCCAAAGCGAGGGTCTTTGCTAGATTATTAAGGTTAAACATGCAAGTAAACACCTTTACAACTAAGAGAGAGGGATTACAACCTTTTAAGTCCGCACCTTCGCTTCACAAGCTCCGAGTAAAAGTCCCTTCGCCGCGATCCATGATCTCCCGGACTGAAAGAGGTTCCACAATCCGAATGATCCATGCTTGCTTATAGTCTTCCTTTTCAAAGATGATCTACCTTGAAGTTTCTTTAACTCAAGCTCTCACTCACTAATGAGGTGATCACCTTAATCTAATTGGCTAGATTAGATAAGGATGATGAAGTAGGATTTATTCTCTCTTTTATTATCAAATTCTCACACTAATCCATCACAAAATAAAAACCTAGAAATATTTTGTGAGCTCAAGGAAGAAGAAGAAGAAGAAGAAGAAGAATGAATTCCTTTTGTGTTGAATAATGAAAATGTAATGATAATTACAAATGAAACCATGGTTGATAATGAGAAGGCTAACCATTGTAGAGACTTAACTAGGGCTAAGGGTGTGGGTTGGGTTAGGAAAATATCTCCAAAAATATCAACCATAATATCTTTGCAAGAAACAAAAGAAAAGTTTCTATAAGCTTCATGAAAAAACTAACATAAATCAAACCCTAACCATGTTTAATCTCCACTAATCATGTTACATTAGTAATTATAACATGTTACAATATTATATATCACATATATAATATATTTTGTAACAAAAGAAAATAATACAATTAACATATATCACATATATATCAATGTATTACCCGGTGAGAAAATGAATCAATAAAGCGAGCCAATATTAGATAATGTAAAGTAATATATCACATATATAATTATACATTAAATTATCGAATCAACACTTGATCCGAAAATCCGGCTATTTCTCAAATAACCGACTAATATATATCTGTACCGATTCATCGAATCAACACTTGATCCGATGACCCGGATGATATCAAATATCGCGAGAATAGAATACGGTATCTCATGTCGCATTATCCTCGGTCATGCACATATCATATATGTGCTCCTACTCCATTTTGCCTGAGTCAAGAAACCTCTGTTTAGGACTCTAAAGAATCGTCAATACGCCGGTAGTAGGTGATGATCATATCAAATACCAACAAGCTGCAAGCAGTCAGCTAAACGTAACAGCCACCCAGGTATTGAGCGATCGGAAGATCAACAAGCAAGACTGTACATTCTCCTGTGAATCCAATCAGTAACACTCCCGTACAGTCCGGTCTCTTCGTCTGATATGTTGCATATCTAGTCTAGGGGTGGTATACGTCAGACCCCAGTAACCGATAATTCGTGTCGATGTGAGGCTCATAACAGGTTGAGAAACTACTGGTAACACTTACCAGTAAATCTCTATATCAGCCCTGGCCAAGGACTTCCAGTTATAGCAATTCGAACACAGCACAACATCGACTCTCTATACCGGGAGAGACGAATTCCCTCCTATCGTTCATTGCCTCCATGTGATTCGGGACTGTACCCAAAAGCCACAGTTTTGCACGCCCTCTTGGACGTGGTAAGGTGGAAATCATAGCACAGTGGAAATCACACAAGACTCTATGACGATCTCAGGTCTACAGACTAACATGTACCAGTGTCACTAGAGAACTGCTATCTGACGTGAGGTATAATACCATCTGGGAGTTCTCGGCGAGTCTGTCCAGTGTACCCAGTCTCCACTGAGCACCCGTACACCATCTCTGATATCAAAACACCAATGGATATGGGATCATCCATCGCCCATCATATAGGTCAAGATGCGTATGCGCTAGTCTACTCTGGTGTATCGATGCCCTGTCTCGATACACCCTCGACTAAGAACAATTATAGGATGTACTCATCGACTACCATGGCCCCACTGGTATGATCTCATCATAGTCCCAGCAGTCGAGTACATATCCTAAGGGTTTCATCAACATGTGAGAGTAAGATAGTAAACTAATATAAGTCAACATGTTAAGATAAAGAGCAACCAGATAGCATACTATCATGTCGAGCAAGAAAGTCTTCCCTATATATGTCCAAGCATCCACTACAATATACATCATATGTACAGTAATGACCTCTAGGGCATACATATAACTAACAGCTTATTCATCGCCTAAGGCAAATCCCGAACAAGCAAGTGAGGTTTATCACCCAGACTATTGCTCCCATCACCGAGCGATAAGACATCCTCTCGAAGACTGCTTCACATTCAAAGACTGGGTAGAAGACCAGTATCAACAAGGCAAGTTTTCTTTATCCAGCAGTTGGAGGGTAGCCCCACCGCGAAAGCATGAACCCAAAGCCACGAGAGTAGAGCCGAATCAACATCGGTCTTGGAAGCGATTTCGCACCTGTCACGTAATAACGTTGTCAGAACAAGAACCCGAGAATATGGCTGATCTCCCCTGGTGCTTCGCGAACGATGATGACGAAGTGATCTCAGAATTTCCACTGGCCCCAAAAGAGCTGGAAGATGGGATACATACTACTGCAGATAACCTTAGGAAAATTAATTTGGGGACGGCAAGTGACCCGCGGCCAATATTCGTCAGTAAACTATTGTCCGAAGAAAAGGTGGCTACCCTAAAAGACGTGCTCATACAATATAAAGATTGCTTCGCATGGAATTATTCCAAGATGCCAGGATTAGATCCAGAGATTGCTGTACATAAATTGGCGATATCTCCGGACGTCAAGCCGATCAAACAAGCACCAAGAAGAATGCGGTTCGAGCTTGAGATGAGCATCAACGCCGAGGTCAAAAAGCTAATCAACTCTGGCTTCATCCAAGAGGTTCAGTACCCCGACCGGATCGCCAATATTGTTCTAGTAATGAAGAAAAATGGGACGGTGTGCATATGTGTGGACTTTCAGGATCTCAATAAAGCCTGCCCGAAGGAAGACTTCCCAGTACCGATCACTGAGCTGATGATAGATAACATGTCCACTCACGAAGTCTTCTTCTTCAGGGATGGATCATCAGGATACAATCAGATAAAGATGCATCTAGAATACCAGAAGCACACCGCTTTCCGGACCCCTCTGGGTATATTATGCTACAAGGTGATGCCTTTCGGTCTAAAGAACGCCGGTGCCACCTATCAGAGGGCCATGACGAAGATTTTCGACGACCTCATACATGAAATCATTGAATGATATATCGACGACCTCGTAGTTAAAAGCATATCATACGAGGAACATTTAGAGCATCTGAAGATCGTGTTTCAGCGCCTTCGGAAATACAATTTGAAGATGAACCCTCTCAAATGCGCGTTTGGAGTTTTCTCGGGCAAGTTCCTAGAATTCGTCGTCCGACATCGAGGTATCGAGATAGACCCGTCGAAGATCAAGGCAATCATGGAAATGCCTCCGCCAAGGACTCTCAAGCAACTGCGGTCTCTCTAAGGAAAGCTCGCATATGTCCGGCGATTCATAGCCAATCTCTCTGGCAAGTGTCGTCCTTACAGTCACCTAATAAAGAAAGGGACCCCGTTCGTCTGGGATCACAAATGCCAGAGCGCACTGGACGAAAACAAGCAATACCTGCAGAATCCTCCGGTGCTAACTGCTCCGGTTAAGGGAAAGCCTCTCATTCTGTACACAACAGCCATCGAAGGTTCCTTAGGCGCATTATGGGCACAAGAGAACGACCAAGGGAAGGAGAGAGCCCTCTACTATTTGAGTCGGGTCCTTCTGGGGGCAGAAAGAAATTACTCCCCCATCGAAAAACATTGCTTGGCTTTGATCTTTGCGATAAGCTCAGACACTACGCGTTGGCACATGAGGTCCATCTCATATCAAAGGTGGATCCTCTCAAATATTTGATGTCAAAGGCTATATTAACGGGACGGCTCGCTAAATGGGCCCTGCTCTTAATGGAATTCTCGGTGACATATCGTCCCCTCAAGGCCGTGAAAGGCCAGGCTATCGCCGACTTCCTCGCTGAGCATCCAATACCTGCCGATTCTCCCTTGAACTGCGACTTGCCAGACGAGCAGGCGTTTGACACGATCGAAGGCGAGAGAAGAGAGAGCGATACCCGATGGGAACTCTACTTCGACGGGACATCTTACATAAAGAAGCACAAACAAAGCACCCCCATAATCAAATCAGGGGTAGGCCTCATCTTCGTGACTCTACAAAGAGGGATAATGAGCTTTGCCTTCTCCTTAACAGAGCCGCAGACAAACAATGAAGCTGAGTATGAAGCTTTGATAGCAGGTCTTGAGATCGCTGTCGACATGGGAATCCAAAGCCTCCTCATATACGGAGACTCCCAACTGATCGTTAGTCAAGTAAACGGCGACTATCAAACGTGCAAGCCAGAGCTGGTGAAGTACGGTGAAAGAGTGCAGCAACTGCTGACTCAAATTCCCTCATACACCCTGGAAAGCATACCACGTGCGGACAATAGCAAAGCGGATGCACTAGCCAAACTCGCTAAAGAACTGGCCGACGAGAACCTTGATGACGTGAGGATCGTCGTGCAAAGCCGTCGGGTTCTTGCACCGGCAGAAATATCTCCGGAGTCTTCCGAAGAAAAGGGAGCTATCGAGCAAATGACCCTGCAAATAAAAGACCAGGAAAAGGATGTGGATTAGAGGGGAAGTCTTTATAGATTACTTCAAATCCCGTTGAACACCCGAAGATGCATCCTCAAGGCATCAGCTCATGAAACGAGCTCTATCCTTTGCCTTTGTTAATGATACTCTCTATAAGAGATCGTTTAATTCTCTATGGCTAAGATGCCTGGGACCTGAAGAGTTAAAGAGAGTCGTCCAAGAAACTCACGACGGACTCTGCGGTTCTCACAAAGCCGGGCCGAAGATGAAGCTGAAGATTAAAAGGATGGGCTACTATTGGCCCATGATGATTCAGGACTGCCTCGAGTATGCGAAGCAGTGTCACTCATGCCAGATTCATGGGGACTTTATCCATCAGCATCCTAATCCACTACATCCAATGATGGCTAGCCAGCCGTTCGAAATGTGGGGAACTGACATAATCGGCCCTATCGAATCAACATCATCCAGAGGACATCGATTCATTTTGGCGACAACTGATTACTTCTCCAAATGGGCCGAAGCAGTACCGCTGAGGGAAGTGAAGACGGAGAATATCCTCCATTTCTTCAAGACGCACGTCATCTATCGGTTTGGAACTCCACGACGGATTATCTCCGATAACGGGCCAGCCTACAGAAGCCACAAGATCAGCCGCTTCGCACAATAGCATAATATAAACCGGCGATACTCTTCGGTATATAATCCTCGAGCTAACGGCCTAGCTGAGGCTTTCAACAAAACCTTGACGAAGATCGTGAAAAAGACGGTGTCTCGAAATAAGAGGGTCTGGCACGAGAGACTGCATGAAGCTCTTTAGGTGTATCGAATTACGTTCAAAATGGCCACAAACACAACGTCGTATTCATTGGTATTCGGCACAGAAGCGGTACTTCCCCTTGAATTAGAGTTACCCTCTTTGCGAGTGGCAGTTCACTGCGAGCTAACAGACGAAGAAAATGCTTACCTTCGGCTTGAGGAGCTCAATGCCCTTGATGAAACCCGGCTCATGGCGCAACAAAATCTGGAGGCTTATAAAGCGAAGATGATGCACTCATATGAAAGATTGACTAGGCCGAGAACATTCCGCCAAGGCGAACTCGTGCTAGTAGTCAAGAGACCTATGGTCCCCAATCGTGCCAAGCAGGGGAAATTCGAGCCGAATTACGAAGGCACGTATATCATAGACAAAGTCTACCAGGGTTGAGCCTATCTACTCATGGACATGCATGGTGAAAGACCCTTCCGGCCAATAAACAGTCGATTCCTGGAAAAAAACTACGCCTGACGAGTCACGGCCTAGGTCAACGATAGATGATGACGCCTATGTCCGCTCGCTATCTTCCTAAGCCCAAACTCTATAAGTAGTAACCAGCGATGGACCGAAACGTCCTTAAACTAACAACGGACTGAAACGTCCTTAAACTAACGATGGACCACTATGTCCTAAAACTAGCTATTGACCGAGACGTCGATAAACTATTGTAGACTGCGGTATTCCAAGTCTAACACACAAAAAAAAGAATTAAAAAAAAGAGAAGAAAAAGAGAAGGAAAAAAAAGAAAACGGTATGTCCATAAGCAAAATGGGCACGGATGAAAACCCGAAAGGGCTCCGTGAGTAAAAACAGCAGGGCTACCGGCGAGTTTTTGTGAAAACCCGAAAGGGCGCAACCTCGTTAAAAGATACTTGCAAGGTCCTCTCGACCTTGTAAAGAGAAAATACCTGTGTGATATCCTTATGACTCACAAGAGAGCAACACACTTAGGAATCCTCACGATTCCTAAGGAGAAATTACACTTGAGATCCTCACGACTCGTAAGGAGAACCCTCTTATGAGACCCTCACGGCTCATAAGATTCAAAAGTCTTAAGCTACAGGGATCTGAACCTGTTCTTAAGCAGCTATCCCAACCTCCAATGCTGTCCTACAAGTGGCTCAATGCTGACCCTTGTATACAAGCCACGGGCGTAAATAAACATTTCCCTAACAAAATCCCGTCCGCGACTAGGGATATGTTCATACGGTGAATAAACACTTGTAGGTTCTCTCGACTTGGAAGGAGAAAACACTCTTGTAAGATCCTTACAACTTATAAGAAAACACACACTTAGGAATCCTTACGATTCCTAAGGAGAAAACGCACCTACGAGATCCTCACGACTCGCAGGGAGAAATACCTTTATGAGACCCTTACGGCTCATGAAGTCAAAAGTCTTAGTCGACAGGACCTTAATCCTGTTTGCTAAGCCACCTTTATTCGAACTGACGAAGGCAAATGATGATTCGCTCCTGGCAATGTCCCAGTTGTAGCGATGTCGATGCCTAAATCGGTATCAAATCCCAAACTCCCAGCGAAAAGCCAGCGATCCATGAATGCATATGAAATAGCCGAAATGATAGGGCAACTTGCAACAAAATCAGCAAGTAAAAATATATGCATACAAAAATAGCCGAAATGATTGGGCAACTCGCAATAAAAAAAAGGCAGCGAGTAAAAATAAAAAAAGAGCCGAAATGATTGGGCACCGCGAAAAAATAGCCGAAATGATTGGGCAATCGCGACCTTCGCGATATAAAAGCTGAAATGATAGAGCATCGCGGAAAGAAAATAAAAAAAATGAATGAAATTTTTTCCCTACAGGTGATATCATATCAATCCCTGTATACAATCCAGGGGCGCAAACAAAGAAGGAATCACGCCTTCCCTCCCCAGGCTTCATCAGAAGAAGAAGCCGAATCTCGACGGTTCACAGATAGCCTGGAGATCATCTCAACATTCGTCTCATTACAACAGACACGACATCAAGCAAAGCAGAACAGCGGCAACTCCCAGTTCCATGACTCGGCGGTGCACAGATGACCGAGAGTCAAATCCCGACTCCGTGAAATGCGGATGAAGTCAACCCTTCCTGGTCACGTGGAATGCGGATTAAGTTTGTAGGGTTACTAGGCACTCTCACAAGGGTCTACAAGGCATCAACCATGCCCGATTTAAAATTTAGACGTGCCGAACAACCCTAACCAAGATCTTTAAACTAGAGATTAGGCGAAACAAAGCATGTTAAACACTTTAACATCTAAGAGTTAGGGATTACAACCTTTGTAGTCTGGTCATTCACTTCATAAGCTCCGTGTTGATCTCCCTTCGCTGCGATCATCAAGTTCCGGACTCTCGAGAGGCTCCACGAAGAGAAAGATGCATGCTTGCTTCCGATCTTCGATAACAAAGATGATCTACCTTGAAGTTTCTTTAACACAAGCTCTCACTCACTAAATGAAGTGAACACCCTAATCTAAATGGCTAGGATAGATTACGATGATGAAGTAGGATTTTAGCTCTATTTTGTTTTCGATTTCTCACTCATTTTCATCACCTTTGAAAAAGCTAGAAAGCTTTTCCATGAAAGAAGAAGAAGGAAGAAGAAGATCTTTTCTTTTGTGATGAATAATGAAAGTCCAAGTCTGGTTAGAAATGCAACCATGGGTTAAGAATGAAGTCTTAACCCATGTAGAGAGTTAACTATGGTGAAGGCTTGGGTTGAGTTAAGCAAATATCTACACAAAATATCCAAAGTCAAAGTCAAAGCTTCTTGAAAGCTTCATGCTTGCTTACCCCTAATCCAAACCCTAACCACAATTAAACTCCAACAATCATTTTGTATTTATAACCATAACATGTTACAATATTATCTATCACATATACAATATTTATTGTAACAAAATAAAATAATACAATTAACATATATCGCATATATATCAATGTATTACCCGAGTGAGAAAATGAATCTTTTAGTGAGATTATATTAGTTAATGTAATTTAATATATCAAATATATAATTATACATTAAATTATCGAATCAACACTTGATCCGATAATCCGTCTATTTCACAAACAACCGACTAATATAATTTGTATCAGTTCATCGAATCAACACTTGATCCGATGACCCGGCTATATCACATATACCAGGCCGATATCTCATATCGCGAGAATCTAATACGGTACCACATATCGCATTATCCTCGGTCATGCACATATCGCATATGAGCTCCTACTCCCTTTTGCCCGAGCCAAGAAACCTCTGTGTAGGACTCTAAAGAATCGTCAATACGCGGGCAGTAGGTGATGATCATATCAAACACCCACAAGCTGCAAGCGGTCAGCTAAACGTAACAGCCACCCAGGTATTGAGCGCTCAGAAGATCAACAAGCAAGCCTGTACATTCTTCTGTGAATCCAGTTAGTAACACTCCCGTACAGTCCAGTCTCTTCGTCTGATATGTCGCATATCTCGCCTAGGGGTGGTAAACGTCAGACCCCAGTAGTTTGATAAGTCATGTCGATATGAGGTCTATAACAGTTCAAGAAACTACTGATAACACTTACCAGTAAATCTGAGCAACCCTGGCCAGGGATTTCCAGTTATAGCCAATCGAACACAGCACAACATCAACTCCCTATACCGGGAGAAACGAATCACCTCCTATCGCTCATTGCCTCCATGTGATTCGTGACTGTACCCAAAAGACACCTTTTTCCACGCCCTCTTGGATGTGGTATGATGGAAATCAAAGCACAGTGGGAATCACACAAGACTCTATGACGATCTCGGGTCTATAGACTACTTTGTACCAGTGTCACCAGAGAACTGCCATCAGACGTGAGGTATAATACCATCTGGGAGTTCTCGGCGAGTTCGTCCAGTGTACCCAGTCTATACTGAGCACCCATACACCATCTTTGATGTCAAACACTGATGGATATGGGATCAACCATCGCCCATCATATAGGTCAAGATGCGTATACGCAAGTCTACTCTGGTGTATCGATGCCCTGTCTCGATACACCCTCGACTAGGAACAGTTATAGGATGTACTCGTCGACTACCGTGGCTCCACTAGTATGATCTCATCATAGTCCTAGTAGTCGAGTACATATCCTAAAGGCTTTATCAACATGTAACATAGAGACAATCAGAGTACATGTTAAGATAAAGTACAACCAGATAGCATACTATCATGTCGAGCAAGAAAGTCCTCCATATATATGTCCAAGCATCCACTACAATATACATCGTATGTACAGTAATGGCCTCTAGGGCATACATATAACTAACAATCTCCCACTTGCACTAGGGCCATCTTTTGTGGTATCGCATACCCAACAGTTAGCCGTGGTTGAAGTATCATATACTCAACCATCCCATAAAAGTCTCTACTGGGAAAAAGGCCTTTGTGAGTGGATCCGCGCTGTTGTCCTCTGTGTCTACTCTCCTAACCTCGAACTCCCTGGAGATCAACCATCTCCATGATCAGGTGATACTGCCTAAGAATTATATCTGGATTTCAGATGGGACGGGGGTTCCTTGGCATAAGCCACAACTCCATTGTCACACAATGGTAGGAACGAAGTTCATCTCATGAACTTATATATATCCTGACTGCCTCTTTGGTAGTATCCTTGGTAACGATGTATCTTGCCTTTAATCGTCTAGTAAGTCACGGTATCTAGCTTGGAACTCTTCCAACATACCGTCCCTCCACTGAGGGTAAAGACAATGCCTGCAACTGACATTCAGTCGTCCTTATCACCCTGGAACTTTTCCAGTGATTCTCCCCAGGATCGTTTGATACCATCTTACTACAACTAGCAAGATTCCTAACATCCAATTAGATCTATCCCATAGATCCATAACCCAGGATTTAGGAGGTATCACATTTGATCCTATATGGAGAATCCTTGTGATAAGCGGAGATTGACCGAGCGTAGCATAGGAAACTCCTTCCCTATCAAGAGTATGTTATCTACGTACTCTACGAGGATCACCACCATACTCTCTACTACCTTTTTATATATACAATGTTCATCTACCATTCTGATGAAGTCAAACTCTTTGACTACCACATCAAGACAGATTTTCCAACTCCGCGATGCCTGATTTATCACATAAAACATCTTGCTCACGTTTCCGCTGCTCCCACTGTCTACGAAGCCCTCTGGCTGTGTACTTATAGATGCTCTCTTCCAAATCAACATTTAGAAAAGCAGTCATGACACCCAACTGGCAGATATCATAGTCATGGTATGTAGTCGTGGCAAGTAGGATCTGGATGGACTTGAGCACAGCTTTGAAAGCCTCAACCTTTCCATGTACACCAAGTAATCTTCTCAAGATATACTTGCTCCTGATGGGGATTTAACCCTTCAGATAAAGCAACCAAAGTCCATACTTTGTTGGTATGTAAGGATTCCATCTCAGATCACTAAGCATCCAGCCATTCTTATAGAGTCCCACTCCTGATGGCCAGCTTGAAACTAGTTGGGTCATCATCTCATGATGCAATCCTCACTCCCACTGTCATAGAGAAAACCGAAGCATCTCTCAGGTGGGTGAGGAACCCTACTAGATCGGTGGAGAGGCTGAGGTTCGTTGGAAACTATTGAATGCTCCGGTTCTACCAAATCATCAGCTGCAGTTTGTATAGCTGGAACTCCTTCCAGTTCTACCTCATGACCACTAATTTCTTCACAAGAAATTCCCTTTCACAAAGGTGGCATGCTGAGAAACAAAATACCTTTTGTTCCTCGATAAGGTAGAAGATATTCCCATGTGAATGTTTGGGATATCCAACAAACTTTCACAGAACTGACTTTGCCTCGAGCTTGTCCAGATTATACTTTTAGACATAGGCTCAACAACCCCAAATCTTAACAAACTTAAGATATGGGCTCTTCCCATTCCATATCACATATGAAGTGGTAGGTAAGTGATTTGATTTGAACCCTATTCAATAGGTATGCAACTTCTCAAGTGCATAACTCCCAAAAGGAAATAGGAAACTCAGTAGTACTCATCATAGAGCACACCATATCACATAGGATGATATTGTTCCGCCCCGATACACCGAGGTGCTGTAGTGTATTCGGAGGAGTAATGCTGAGAGAGAATCTCATTCTCCTTTAGAATAGTTCAAGAATCACGTGCTCAAGTATTCTCCTCCTTGATCACATCAAAGGACATAATACTTATACCCGGTTTTTGGTTCTCTACTTCTAACTTATATTCTGTGATTATCTCAAAAGTTTCGGACTTGTGTTTCAACAGGAACATATGTCTGAATCTTGAGAGATCATCAGTGAATGTAATGAAGTACAAAGAACCAGTCCTGGAAAGTGTAGACAGGGGACCTTCATACATCAGCATGTATCAATCCCAAGAGTTCACTAACTCTTTCTCTATTTCCAATAAACGGAGTTGTGGTCATCTTATCTTTGTGACATGACCGGAAAGTTTCACAAGATGTAAATTCAAACTAATTTAAATATGCATCTATATGTAACTTCAGCTAGTCGGGTCGCATTGATATCACCTAGTCTACAATGCCTTAAGAAGGATTCGTTCATTTCTGAACTCTTCCTCTTGTGTGTGTTCTGTATGTTAAGAACTGTGGTTTGATTTAGAACGTCTATGTTTTTAGATAACGTGCCTGAACCTATCAACTCTTGATATAGAAAATGTTCAAAACATTATCCAACAATACAAAATTATATCCTTCTTTACTAATAAAGAGACTGATATGATATTGTATATCAGCTTCGGTATCTAATAACATTCGTTCAGAATCAATGTATTCTGGTAATACAGGGTGATAACTACCAACAGACTTGGCTGCAACACTTGCACCGTTTCTATCTCATGAAACTTATCACCCGTTCTCAGTTCTCTACCTGTCTGTAGTCCATGTAACAAATTACATATTTGGGATCCTGATCCGGTATCAAATACCCAGGACGTAAAGGATATTGAGAAACAGTTCTGTGTAATGAACACACCCGAAGATGATGCATCAACATGCACTTTCTTCGTTTGGGCGGCACGGGAATTCTGGTAATCCCCTATTTCCTGCTCTGTCTTATAAAAATTATAAGTTAGAGCGGGACCAACATTCCCTAGCGCAGTATAACAAGCGGGTTCGGTCAATACATCCGTATTATTATCTTGATTAAGGCATGACATAGTCGTAACCAGGAGAGAGAGAGAAGAAAACACTCAGCGTGCGCTTTTACAAGATTAGATTGGTTATCAATTTATCTAATCAGGATGTCTCCCACTGTTTTAGTCAAATCTTCCTTCAAACCCTAAAAGGAAAGACTAGCCGGGATTAATTACACCCTACAAGTTCGCCAATCTTTCAGCCAGGCCAGTGCCGGTACTTTGAGGGAGGTTCCTCGTGCTTTCGCACGGAGCTAACTAAAATAAACCTCGTTTTCCCAGGGGCGTAACCCCGTTAACACCTTTCTAGACACCTACTCGATCGACTAATTGTAATGTGTAAAACTCTCCCAGGAGTAACTCTTACTCGCAGCGGGTATCGGGATCCAACTATCTCATAGAAGGTATGCAATCTCATTGCAAATTTCAACATTTGAAATTCCCAATAATATTTTACCCCCAGCATCCTATGACCTTGACGAAAGCCAACAAACCATAGGCTACTAGTCGAGTTCAACCCGTCATTTCCCGATTGAATTAAACCCACCCGCACGACCCTTGATGAAAGCCAACAAAGTCGCACGACTACCTTAACTCAATCGCATCATATGCTTATACAGATAAGCATAAATAGCTACCGCATACTACGCCTTGACGAAAGCCAACAAACGCAGTACGAATACTATGAAGTACTTATCTGAAATGACGAAGGGCTATGACAGGTTTTTAAGAAAACCCTTTGCGTAATGCACTTGATATCGTTGTAGAATCGAGTGATTTTTAATGGAATGTTTTTTAGGCCTTTTCTAGTTTTGCTAAAGAGGTCACTCCCGGTGAAGGGATCGTCGGCTCTTTCCTCATCGAATAAGGTGCAGGATATTTCACAAATATCACTATGCAAAGCAAAACTATAGAAACAATCAAAAGACAAACCGAGTTTGTAGCATCTGCTAGTTTCGCTAAAGAGTTCACTCCCGGTAAAGGGATCTCGGCTCTTTCCTTATCGAATAAGGTGCTGGATGTTCGACAAGGAACACCGCTATGCAAAGCAAGAACTAGAGCTACCAGTTTTTAAACAAGTTTCTACAACATCTTTAGGTTTCTTTTATTTCATTACTCACATTAATGAAGTCCCATTTTATTATGCTTCACAAGCATCACATTTAAAACGAAATCTGCAATATAACATATATCTCATATATATAATATAAACATTCGTCTCAGGAAGTAATATGATCTCATCACAGAACATTGCAGCAAAAGAACACATATGAAACATTGGATATACTAGGACGTCCGTGTTTTAATACGAGCCTGTATAAAACACGGATTCCACGGTCGTGATGAATAGCCAAACCCACATCCCTAGACCCCTACGAGAGCGGCAAGCAACAGTGCCAATTCTAGGGTTAGGAGACCCGGTCTCGACTCCTTGAGATGGTCTCCCACTGGACCCTAGAACCCGGTTATTTGTGCTCCCCGCCTTGGGTCTACCTAATGCGGAAAAGTAAATAATATACAATGGTGACATCATCCTCAGCTCGGAAGTGCCCCAATAAAAGAATATTACATACAAATGAATTTTACATGAATGAAAAAGAAAAACTCCCATCTCACATAAAACCCCCGGCTATTCAGAACGCGATGATCCAATATAACATATCACAGCAACACATAATATCTCATATCATCAACGTAAGCAAGTTTGCGTATCCTAATTGTCGTTGATGTATAGCAACGAAGCCGACGATACACCACATACTACGCTTACGGTCACAAAAAAGAAACTATAAAACTAGAACAGTTGGAATCCGCAACCTCCTTAGACATCGCATGCCTAACCAAATGAATTCTTTAGACATCGCATGCCTAACAATTATAAACCCCGCATTTTAGTCTCATTATCGAAAAATCTTTTCAATAACAATTCGGGCAATTCAACAAGATTCCCGATATCATGATCGAATGCTCGTCGCAAACTTTAGTAGACAGCCGCACCCCCGAATGCCGTCGACGAAGTGCACTAAGGCGGAACACCGCTGCCGCGAGCACCCGAACGGATGCTTTTGGCGACGGGGTTCTCCTACAGTCACTTGGTCGGGACTATGGGGTGTGGCTATCTATTAAGTTTACCCAGCGAGTATCCGCGTACGCTACGTGATTGCAACGGACTTTTGATCGCATCAAAATCCCGTGGCAACCGATCATCTGAGACTAAACAGCTAGATTTATAACATTCAAAGTAGTTATCTCATAACTACATGTGGATTCCAAATATTATATCACATTCCAGATAAAAAGACAGTGTTAAACTTTCCGATCGAATAATCAAACACCCAAGTTTTCCCAAATAGCTCAACACTTGAGTGGAGTTCAAAAAAATATCCATCACATGCCACAGTACCGATGGTCCAGCCGTAGAAGGGTCAAGCCAACGCCTCACATGTGGCAGCGCCGTACTGCCCCAAACCCTAAGGTTCAAAGGTGGTTCAGACGGTCACATAATCGAGTTAAGGTTGTGTTCTTCTAGAGGGTCCACCGCGTTACTTGCATGGTTTTACGGAAGTTTCAAACTCGAGAAAAAAATCCAACTTTTGAAAAAATTTCCGACAGGGGAAAAAGTGAGTTATTGATATCCGGTCGAACTTTTTAACATGTTCTAAAAATTACCCGGAAAAATAAAAAAATTTAAAATTTCCGATCGAATCAACGAGCTCCCAATATCACCCAGAAAACTCAACACTTGAGTGGAATTAAAAATTCCCAGAATAATGCAAAGGAACCCAGGAATAATACTGTGAAGCAGTGGGCCCCAACGACACTGTTCGGCCGAGGAACCGCCGCCACGTGCGTGGTTTAGCCGCGGTTCCACGGTCACGTGATCGATTTAGAAGTCTGTACTTCACAGTAATTCTTATATTTTCCTGCTTATTTTTCTGAGTATTTTTAATACGAAAAAAATCAACTTTTTGAAAAATTTCCAGAAACTAGAGTTTTACGGGTATTCGGAGTTCGATCGGAATTTAAACTTCGCCTAGACTTCGCCTAAAACTCTAGCTTGGCTCTGATACCACTGTAGGGTTACTAGGCACTCTCACAAGGGTTTACAAGGCATCAACCATGCCCGATTTAAAATTTAGACCTGCCGAACAACCCTAACCAAGATCTTTAAACTAGAGATTAGGCGAAACAAAGCATGTTAAACACTTTAACATCTAAGAGTTAGGGATTACAACCTTTGTAGTCCAGTCCTTCACTTCATAAGCTCCGTGTTGAGGTCCCTTCGCTGCGATCATCAAGTTCCGGACTCTCAAGAGGCTCCACGAAGAGAAAGATGCATTCTTTCTTCCGATCTTCGATAACAAAGATGATCTACCTTGAAGTTTCTTTAACACAAGCCCTATCTCACTAAATGAAGTGAACACCCTAATCTAAATGGCTAGGATAGATTAGGATGATGAAGTAGGATTTTAGCTCTATTTTGTTTTTTATTTCTCACTCATTTTCATCACCTTTGAAAAAACTAAAAAGCTTTTCCATGAAAGAAGAAGAAGGAAGAAGAAGATCTTTTCTTTTGTGATGAATAATGAAAGTCCAAGTGTGGTTAGAAATGCAACCATGGGTTAAGAATGAAGTCTTAACCCATGTAGAGAGTTAACTATGGTGAAGGCTTGGGTTGAGTTAAGCAAATATCTACACAAAATATCCAAAGTCAAAGTCAAAGCTTCTTGAAAGCTTCATGCTTGCTTAACCCTAATCCAAACCCTAACCATAATTAAACTCCACAAATCATGTTGCATTTATAACCATAACATGTTACAATATTATCTATCACATATACAATATTTATTGTAACAAAATAAAATAATACAATTAACATATATCGCATATATATCAATGTATTACCCGAGTGAGAAAAAGAATCTTTTAGTGAGTTTATATTAGTTAATGTAATTTAATATATCAAATATATAATTATACATTAAATTATCGAATCAACACTTAATCCGATAATCCGGCAATTTCACAAACAACCGACTAATATAATTTGTATCAGTTCATCGAATCAACACTTGATCCGATGACCCGGCTATATCACATATACCCGGCCGATATCTCATATCGTGAGAATCTAATACGGTATCACAATCGCATTATCCTCGGTCATGCACATATCACATATGTGCTCCTACTCCGTTTTGCCCTAGTCAAGAAACCTCTGTGTAGGACTCTAAAGAATCGTCAATACGCCGGCAGTAGGTGATGATCATATCAAACACCCACAAGCTGCAAGCGGTCAGCTAAGCGTAACAGCCACCCAGGTATTGAGCGCTCAGAAGATCAACAAGCAAGCCTGTATATTCTCCTGTGAATCCAGTCAGTAACACTCCCGTACAGTCCGGTCTCTTCGTCTGATATGTCACATATCTCGCCTAGGGGTGGTAAACGTCAGACCCCAGTAGCTTGATAAGTCGTGTCGATATGAGGTCTATAACAGTTTAAGAAACTACTGATAACACTTACCAGTAAATCTCAACAACCCTGCCCAGGGATTTCCAGTTATAGCCAATCGAACACAGCACAACATCAACTCCCTATACCGGAAGAGACGAATCCCCTCCCATCGCTCATTGCCTCCATGTGATTCGGGACTTTACCCAAAATCCACCTTTTTGCACGCCCACTTGGATGTGGTATGATGGAAATCAAAGCACAGTGGGAATCACACAAGACTCTATGACGATCTCGGGTCTACAGACTACTCTGTACCAGTGTCACCAGAGAACTGCCATCTGACGTGAGGTATAATACCATCTCGGAGTTCTCGGCGAATCCGTCCAGTGTACCCAGTCTCTACTGAGCACCCGTACACCATCCTTGATGTCAAACACCGATGGATATGGGATCAACCATCGCCCATCATATGGGTCAAGATGCGTATACGCAAGTCTACTCTGGTGTATCGATGCCCTGTCTCGATACACCCTCGACTAGGAACAGTTATAAGATGTATCCATCGACTACCGTGGCCCCACTAGTATGATCTCATCATAGTCCTAGTAGTCGAGTACATATCCTAAGGGCTTTATCAACATGTAACATAGAGACAATCAGAGTACATGTTAAGATAAAGTACAACCAGATAACATATTATCATGTCGAGCAAGAAAGTCCTCTCTATATATGTCCAACCATCCACTACAATATACATCGTATGTACAGTAATGGCCTCTAAGGCATACATATAACTAATAAAGTCAACCCTGACCCCGTAGGAAACGTCCAGAGCGGATCCTGGTCCTCACAGAGTACGGCAATGACCCCGTGTGAAGCATCCAGAGCGGAGCCTGGTCCTCGCAGAACACAGCAATGACCCCGTAGGAAGCATCCAGAGCAAAATTCTTGGTCATGTGAAATGCGGCTTAAGTCAACCTTGACCCCGTGGGAAATGTTAGTGTTTATGCCCTAGAAGGCCATTACTGTATCATACTAGTTTGTATATTACTTAATGGAAGCTTGGGATATTCACAGTTATATAACAGTCTTGCTAAACATGGTAGTATGCTACTTGGTTTTATCTATCTTAATATGTGAGTATACGTATTAATAGAGCTCTTAGGATCTTGCTTGACTACCAGCGTTGTGATTGCAGTCACACTAGTGAGGGCTGGGTAGTCTACAAGCACATCCTTTTTCAGGTCCCTAGTCGTTGGATTGTCGAGACAGGGCATCGATACTCCGGAGTAGACTAGTGTGTACGCTTCTCATCCCAGTTGGGGAGATGGTCTGTCCCACAGCCATCAGTACGTCGTACTGGAGATAGTATACACGTGCTCGTTAGGTTACGGGTACACCGGACAGGACTCACAGGGAACTGTTGGTTGGGATTATACCCGTCGTCAGTTAACAGTTCCCAGGTGACATGAGTACAGCATAGTCCGCAGACTTGACACTACTACTTCGCCTCGAGTGTGTCCCACTATTCTTAGATTGTTACCCTACCACGGCTCAAAGGATTCGTGCAAACAGGTAGCAGTTGGGTGCAGTCCCGAGCACTTAGAGGCAGTGGCGGTTAGACAGGATTCGTCTCTCCCGGTATTGGGAGTTGATATCGCGCTGTGTCAGAGAGCCATTACGCAAAGTCCCTGGCCAGGGCAAGCGAGATTTACTAATAGTTTTTCCAGTAGTTTCTCAAGGTGTAATGGGCTACGCTCCGACACGACTTCTACCGCTTTTAGGGGACTGACGCTTGCCGCCCCCTAGGCCCGATATGCGATAGTCTTAGATGAACAGACCGGAATGTACGGAGATTGTCACAGCAGGCTCAGTAGTGTTGGAGATAGTGCCCTCAGAGTCAATTATTGGATCACAGGCACGCGATTGCGATGATTGAGGGAGGACCTATCCCGATAAGACAGTCTTACTCGAGATGATAGTTTGCTATCTGGTTTACCTTTATCATCATGTACTGCTTCAGGTGACCTTACAGGTCACTATTACACGCTGATAGAGCCCCTAGGATTCTTGCTTGACTGCCGGCAGTATGATGGCGATCATATACGTGAGAGCTGGTGGTCTATAAGCACATCCTTAAAAGGTCCCTAGTCGTGGGAGTTTCGAGACAGGGCATCGATTCTCCAGAGTAGACTAGTGTATACAGTCGAGACCCCGACGAGGGGCGGTGGCCGGTCTCACAAGCCACTGGTGTTAGTTGGTTCACCTAAGATGTATACAGGTGCTCGTTGGGTTATGAGTACACCGGACAAGACTCGCCGGGAACATGCTAGTTAGTCTTATACCTGACGTCAGATAGCAGTTCCCTGGTGACATGTGTACAGGTTAGTTCATCGACCTGGGGATCGTCATTTGTCTCGTGTGAGTTCCCACTGTACTTTGATTACTACCCTACCACGGCTCAAAGGAGTCGTGCAAACAGGTTTTAGTTAGGTACAGTCCCGAGCCACATGGAGGCAGTGAGCGGATCTTCAGGGGTTCGTCTCTCCCGGTATTTGGGGTGAGGTCGCGCTGTGTCTAGGAGAGCCATTACGCAAAGCCCTCGGCCGAGGCAGGAGATTTACTGGTAGGTATTCCAGTAGTATCTCAGGGCGTTCTGGGCTACACTCCGACACGACTTGTACCGCTTTTGGGGGTCTGACTTTTACCAACCCCCTAGGCCCGACATGCGATGCTCATAGACGAACGGACCGGACTGTACGGATATTGTCACTGACAGGCTCAGTAGGGTGTCGGGATGAGTTCGCTCATCGACGTCCCTTTTGGTCAATAGCTAGTGGCCCGTCACGTATTGGCTTATACCTCTGACGTGCTAATGGTTAACTCCACAGCCATAGTATTGACGAGTCTTTAGAGTCCACCACACTTTCAGTTACTCAAGCTTTCGGGCAAAACGCTGTAGAGGCCGTATGGAGATATGGCAGGGTCCGATCAGATACGTGCGGTATTGCACGGATCAGGATCGGACGGTTTGTACTAGTGGCCGTATGGTTATATGGCAGGGTTCGATCAGATACATGCGGTATTGCACGGATCAGGATCGAACAGATTTTACTAGCCGGCTTTGGTTTAAGCTGGTCCTAGTTTAGTACAGTGTAGATTTTGTCTCATTGCATTTGTATCCGGTCAGAATACAGATGCGGGTGTGTATGCACAGTATCGGGGTTTTCCTGTAATTTATTACGGGACCAGTTTTCTGGAGTTGCCAGTTTGCATTCCGTTCCGGCCGGTTTTCCTTTGTTCTTTCCCGGCCGGACTTTTCCGATGGAGGGGGTTATTTGCAAGTTTGCAAATAACATTTGTGGAGGGGGTACTTGCATATTGGTGGCATCATGATAGTTTCTCATGATGAGATGCTTTCTTAGTCTTTTCTTTTGCTTTATGGTGATGAGAAAGGATTAGGATTGATTGTGTTTTGGATGTGAGGTTTGCTTTTGATATAGTCACCATTCTCTTTCTCCTACACTCACCTCCCTTGTATTATTCTCTTCACCTTTCTCACAAAAGAAAAAGAGGCCGGCCACTATGGTGGGGAATGAGAGAAATTTCCATTTTGTTGTAGCACATATTTCATCATCTCATTCTTCTAGTTTTTGGAAAAATGAAAGCACCGTTTTTCCTTAACCTTATTCCTCCATCACCAATGGCAACTTCACTACTCCAAAGAGACATAGACTCTACACTACTTCTACAGCAAATCTTGGGCGCGTCGGCTAGCCAACTTCGCGCCCGAGTTGCCTCGGTATTGAGGTGGGAGCCCGCAAAAGATGCAGACGATGTGGTGCCCTTCCGGCAAGGATTCGACGACCGGAGTTTCCGCGGGAGATCGGGACGACTACGAGAAGACCGGAGGACTCGGATCACTCGGTATACCTCTCACCCTTTCTCTTGTTAGCTAGTATCGGTTAATGGTCACGATCCGGGTATATTGTCCGCGGTAGCGCCAGTTTAAAAGTTAAGAAAATTTTTGATTCCGCATTTTGGACTCGGATAGACGGCCGGGGCGCTGCCGTGGCGCAACATGGTAGAGCCACGCCATTAACCTTGCCTAGCTTGTTGTAATGTGTTTTACTTATCCGATCGACCAAAATTCCAAAATCCGCGTTTTGCATGCATCAGTTTTCTGTCGATTTTTTCCGGGCTCGAAAATTTTTTCAGGTTGTAGAAAAGTGATGTACATTGAATTATAAGAACACTGTGAAAATTTGGTAGAATGATCCCTCCATAGGACCGCGGAACCGCGGCCGTAACCCCTTTTTGGCCGCGGTTCCGCCGCAGGAATAGTGTATCATTCCACCAATTTTTTGCAGTGGGCTTTTGGGCTTAAGATAGGGGTTTTGGAATATTAAAATTGGGCCCAGAATTTCTGTGAGTGCTACAGTATTACTTGGGGGCCCACTTGTTAATTTTTGATCGATTGGATATTTTAAACACATTATTTCACAGTATTTACATTATATCTGCGACCGTGAATGTCACTCGATCGGTAAATCCTGTCTAACTGCTATAGCCCGGTTAGACGAATTTGCGAACGTGACATTCAAGTTGATGTTCTATGTTTATGCTGTGTTGTTGCGGATCAGTCGTGGGGGATAGCCTGGATGCAATGCTAGTACAGTTTTGTTGTATTATGTACATTTGATATTGCGGGGCGAGCGTCCGACATGTGGACTGCCGTCACTGCCTGTTTGTATTATTCTTTTGGGGCACGACCTGGTTGCGGTCGATGTACCCGTTGTATGTATATTTTACTTTCTGTACTAGGACTACCCCGTGGAGGGGTGCACGGATAGCCGGGTTCTAGAGGGCAACGGGCCCGCATCTCATGGCATTGAGACGGAGGGGGCTTCACTCTAGGATTGGCGGGCTATTCGCCGCACTCGTAGGGGGTACAGGTTGACCCAGGAGGGGTGCCCAAGTTACCGGATTCCATGAAGTGCTGGGTGGTCCATTCACGGTGCTGAAGGGGGCTGCCTCGCTTCAGGTTTTGGCGGGTGACTTGCCGCGCCCGTAGGGGTCTAGGTTTTCATTGCACAGGCTATCCACACGACCAGGGGAACGTCGGGTTTCAGCAGCGGCTCTGTGAAACCCGGGGCTTCCAGATATCTGTATTGTTCTGAGATGCTGTATATTTCTGTGATGTTGCTTTTTATCACGCCTTGAGCGAATATAATATATTGGTATATATATTAGTAGATGTTGTATATGTTTTACATCCGCGCTAGTCCAGTCCCCGCTCTGTCGTTAGTTAGCTAACCTAACGGGTAATGACGGGACCCAGTGGCGAATGCGGATGGCAAATACATACATCAGTATATTTTCGTTCTTTATGGTGTGATCAATTGATGGGACTGCGTTGATTCGGATCAATGCAAGATAAACAAACCTATTCTGATGTTGTTGGAACACTTTTTCAAAAAGTTGTTATTGCAAGGACGTTCACTTTTGTTTTGCATTGTAGTATTCATTTGGAATATCCTGCTCCTCAGTCGACGAGGCAAGGGCCGAGATCCCTTCACCGGGAGTGACCCCTTGGACAGAAGTTTGCGTCAGAGCATTAACTTCACTATAGCCGATTACTTTTTCTTTGCATCGTGGTATTCAGTTGGAATATCCTGCACCTCATTCTACGGGGAAAGAGCCGAGATCCCTTCACCGGGAGTGACCTCTTTAGTAAAGGTTTTCGTCACTATATTTTCTAAAAAAGGTTATCCAGTTCCTTCAACGATATCAAGTTCATTACGTTAAAGGTTTTTCGCCAAAAACCAGTCGTAGTCCTCCGTCATTTCAGATTAGTATTACTTAGTATTCGTGCTGCGTTTGTCGTGCATTGCCGTGGCGTAGTGTTCGGTAGCTATGTAATGCTTTTCTGTCACATGGATAAGTGGATTGGTTAGGACAGTCGTACGGTCTTGTTGGCATTGTCAAGGACTCGTACGGGTGGGTTTAACGCAATCAAGATAATGACGGGTAGAACTTGACTAGGACTCTTTGATTTGTTGGCATTGTCAAGGTCACTTGGGTCCTAGGGGTAAAAACACACATCGGGAGTTTCAAAAGAACTGAAACTTGCCAGGCATGCGCATACCTTCTGGAGTGTGGTGGCTTGAGTGGATTCCGTTAAGTTATCATGCGATGATAGTTGGATCCCGATTCCCACTGATGAGTTAGTTTACTCCTCGGGTGACCCCGACTAATTCTTCTTTCTGGTTTGGAGGAGAATTTGAGGTACAATGGGAGGTTTCCTGATCAGATAAATTGGTAACCATTCTGATCTAGGTTAGAGTGCACGCTGAGTGTTTCTTTTCTCACTCTCTTTGGCAGCGACCATTGACCCGACCCTAAGACTATGACCCAGTGACCAAGTTGACCGAACCTTCTTAACACAGGCTTTTGGATTGTCAGAGTTGCAAACCTCATTGCCACTCCTACTTTTACCCTTTTCTCCAGGACATCCCGTATTACTACGAACGTCCACTTCCATTGGACAAAACCATCGTATGGTTATATACGAACTCGAAGGACTTCGAGGATGGTTTCTGGTTCTGGAGAAAACGAATAGGACTATTCAGTTGTCTTTTCCTTTTACCTTCTCTCAGGTTGCGAGTACTCCTTGGTTTAGGAGATAGTACATCTATTACGCAAATTGGATAGTCTTCTTCCAAACCTTAGGCTGGTGCCGACCGGTAGGGAATGAAGAAAACCAATTAGCATAACGAAGATGTGCAGAAGGTATTAAGTTAAGACAAAGCAAGGGATTTGTAAGAGGGAAAAGTAAATTGTGACTGCTATTCACGATCAAACCAAGTATTTCTTCGCTAATCCTAAATCACCTTTGTATTTCTCCAGGACACTCCGTATCACTACGAAGATCCACAGTTTATTGGATACTCCATCGTATGGTTATATACGAACTCGAAAGGAACTTGTTCCAGTTCGGGGATGGATTCTGGTCCAGGAGAAATAGGAATAAGGTTTATTCGGTTGTCTTTTATCTTCACCTTCTCTCGCATTGCGAGTGCTCCTAGGATTAGGACAGTACACCCATTATACTTATTGGATAGTCTTCTTCCAAACCATAGGCTGGTGCCGAACGGTAGGGAAGGAAGAAAACCAATTGGCCTAAAGGGGTGTGCAGAAGGTAATGACTAAAGACATATAAAGGTATTTGGAGAGGTGGCAAAGAATTATACGGTTATAGTTGTGAATCTGGATAATGGTAGAGGCATTACTAGGAATACCAGGATACCCCATCGAAACATTTCAATGTTTCAGTTCAACTATGTAATGTTAAAAGAAAACTGATTTCCCGATTGGACACTTGCTCCAGGGTATGTATTTACCAGGTTTGATTCTCACATCTGTATGGTTTTACAGATGATGAGTGGGAGTGAGTTATTGGGAATTAGGTGACCATCCTCATTATATCGGAATTCGTTGTAATTGGTGATATTTGAGGAAGCCACCTGGGCTGTTTGCCGGTCGGCAAATATTTGGTTTTGAATATCCGTTGTTATGCACCAATTTCAAATTGATATATCTGTACGTCTATTTTCATAGAGTGAGATATACCTTTTGATATTATGTCGATGACGTTTACCTATATCAGTGGATGGTTAGGTAAGGAGCATTAAACAGCGGTGTAATTCTTCTTAACCATAAGTACAGTTTTCAACCTACGACGCACAGTGAAAGAGTTGTTAGACTCAGCAGACTTATACAGAGTATTGTATGTTGTCCTGTGTCCATTAGGACAGAGGGGTTGGTCCTCATACTATATTCTGTTTACTTTTAACTTCTCTAGTACTTAGACAAGTGTTTCGTAGAAACACAGGGTCCATGTTTTGAGAAGTTATGGGTATATGAATAAAGTAGAGAACCAGGTATTGCAAGTATCGGGATTCTTCAAGGAGATCGAAGATGTAGATGCTTGTGTGTGGTATTCAGTTAATAGTAATGATTAAGAGAAATTGCTTCTCTTTCAGGTTACTCATAATTGGAAGCATTCCTAAGTTGAATAACACTGATCAGCCTCCTTCCATTTAGTTGACATGCACTGGAGACAGCTGCATGATTTGAATCTGGTTCAATTAAATCAGTGCCTCTGTTTCTATATTGGATGTAGAACAGTTCATATCTTAACGTTGTTAAGGTACGGGGAGTTGTCCGGCTTATGCTTAAAACCAGACTCCGGACAACTAAAGGCACGTTTCTGTAATGGCTGTTTGTGGGTTGACCCAGGCTATGACGAGGGTTGATTTTCTACCATCTGGAAGATCAATAGAGATATTGTTCTTGACTCGCCACATTTTTAAGAGAAATGGATTTTTCAGAAAACAGCAGTGGGAGTATGGTAGAACTGGAAGCGATTCCAGAACCACAAACGATTACTGAAGATTTTATAAGAACCTAAAGATTCAATCTGTCTTGACATTCCATTAGCCACTCCGCAGATAAGGTGGGTAACTTCAGACACCCGAGAGGTGCTCCGGTAGCCTCAAGGACGGTGACAGGGAAGTTCTTGTTTACCCACACTTGCCTTTGCTGTTGTTCCAGGCTGCGAGACCCGGCAGGAGGATGAGTATAGCGTCGTTCTAAACTAGCTTTAGAAGTGCACGTCTATATGACTCTGCCAGAGGGTTGTCGTAGTCGGTGGGAGCAGCGGAAGCATTGGTGGACATCAGGCTTATGTCTATTTATAGACTAAAGCAGATATAGCGGAGATAGATCATCTATTTCTGATGTGACAGTCATAGGTTTGACGTCATCAGAATATGGGATGGATCTGTTAAGAAGGTAGTAGGGTGTGATGTCCTGGTTTTGGATGACATACACATAGTAGGAAAGGAAACTCCTATACTATGATCGGTTATACTTTGGTTGTCACAAAGTGGTTTCTCCACACAGGACTTGGATATTATATCAGACATTCTGGTTACTAGATCTATGGTTTTAGATCTAGATTTGGGTGGTTTCCTAATCTGGGTACCTTGACAGCATTCTATGAGTATTTAGAATGGACGACTCCTGGCACGGTAGTACACCTGCAGGTAATGGAGTCACCCTCTCTAAAGGTGTCTTACAGACTAAAGGGGAGAGGGATACGCATGATTGACAGGTCACTTGCTTAGGCAATTGAGTCAATCATGAGATGTCAAGTACCACACCAGATGTTGTTCTTGCAGTAGATGCAATAAGTTGATATTAATCCAATCCTGGAGAAACAATCAGAAGCAGTTTTAGGACATAAGTGCGTGTTCTAGGGATGTGATAACGACAGCCTCTTTTGGGAGACGGTTATCACTCTAGGCTTCCAAGGTGACATGGATGGCAGAGTGGCTGTCAGAGTTATAGTTTCTCCTTCTGACGAAGGGAAGCATTTTGGACAGGTGGTCCAAGGCAATACTGAGGGAGGGATGGCGCTGGGTACTGATTAAGTTCAGTTATCGATACAGTCTAAGAAGTTTGGATTTGGAGTTCATTTATGAGCTAGGTCCCATCAGATATCCAGACATACTCTAAGACAGGTATTGCTCATTTCGGGAGATGGCTTTCTCTGCGAACTTGAGATATAGAGAGACATAGAAAGAAACATCACAGCGGATCCACTCACTGAGGCTGATCCTCGAACGCAATATTTTCGCAAACGAGCTTTGTGAAACTGACTAGTAAAGGAGTTGGGTGTTCGGTATCACACGGGATGTGAGTATGTGACATCGCAATAATTAGCCTTGAGTGCAAGTGGGAGATTGTTGAAGATAGTGCCCTCAGAGTCAATTATTGGATCACAGGCACGTGATTGCGATGATTGAGGGAGGACCTATCCCGGTAAGACAGTCTTACTCGAGATGATAGTTTGCTATCTGGTTTACCTTTATCATCGTGTACTGCTTCAGGTGACCTTATAGGTCACTATTACACGCTGATAGAGCCCCTAGGATTCTTGCTTGACTGCCGGCAGTATGATGGCGATCATTTACGTAAGAGTTGGTGGTCTATAAGCACATCCTTAAAAGGTCCCTAGTCGTGGGAGTTTCGAGACAGGGCATCGATTCTCCAGAGTAGACTAGTGTATACAGTCGAGACCCCGACGAGGGGCGGTGGCCGGTCTCACAAGCCACTGGTGTCAGTTGGTTCACCTAAGATGTATACAGGTGCTCATTGGGTTATGAGTACACCGGACAGGACTCGCCGGGAACATGCTAGTTGGTCTTATACCTGACGTCAGATAGCAGTTCCCTGGTGACATGTGTACAGGTTAGTTCATCGACCTGGGGATCGTCATTTGTCTCGTGTGAGTTCCCACTGTACTTTGATTACTACCCTACCACGGCTCAAAGGAGTCGTGCAAATAGGTTTTAGTTGGGTACAGTCCCGAGCCACATGGAGGCAGTGAGCGGATCTTCAGGGGTTCGTCTCTCCCGGTATTGGGGGTGAGGTCGCGCTGTGTCTAGGAGAGCCATTACGCAAAGCCCTCGGCCGAGGCAGGAGATTTACTGGTAGGTATTCCAGTAGTATCTCAGGGCGTTCTGGGCTACACTCCGACACGACTTGTACCGCTTTTGGGGGTCTGACTTTTACCAACCCCCTAGGCCCGACATGCGATGCTCATAGACGAACGGACCGGACTGTACGGATATTGTCACTGACAGGCTCAGTAGGGTGTCAGGATGAGTTCGCTCATCGACGTCCCTTTTGGTCAATAGCTGGTGGCCCGTCACGTATTGGCTTATACCTCTGACGTGCTAATGGTTAAATCCACAGCCATAGTATTGACGAGTCTTTAGAGTCCACCACACTTTCAGTTACTCAAGCTTTCGGGCGAAACGCTGTAGAGGCCGTATGGAGATATGGCAGGGTCCGATCAGATACGTGCGGTATTGCACGGATCAGGATCGGACGGTTTGTACTAGTGGCCGTATGGTTATATGGCAGGGTTCGATCAGATACGTGCGGTATTGCACGGATCAGGATCGAACGGATTTTACTAGCCGGCTTTGGTTTAAGCTGGTCCTAGTTTAGTACAGTGTAGATTTTGTCTCATTGCATTTGTATCCGGTCAGAATACAGATGCGGGTGTGTATGCACAGTATTGGGGTTTTCCTGTAATTTATTACGGGACTAGTTTTCTGGAGTTGCCAGTTTGCATTCCGTTCCGGCCGGTTTTCCTTTGTTCTTTCCCGGCCGGACTTTTCCGATGGAGGGGGTTATTTGCAAGTTTGCAAATAACATTTGTGGAGGGGGTATCTTGCATATTGGTGGCATCATGATAGTTTCTCATGATGAGATGCTTTGTTAGTCTTTTCTTTTGCTTTATGGTGATGAGAAAGGATTAGGATTGATTGTGTTTTGGATGTGAGGTTTGCTTTTGATATAGTCACCATTCTCTTTCTCCTACACTCACCTCCCTTGTATTATTCTCTCCACCTTTCTCACAAAAGAAAAAGAGGCCGGCCACTATGGTGGGGAATGAGAGAAATTTCCATTTTGTTGTAGCACATATTTCATCATCTCATTCTTCTAGTTTTTGGAAAAATGAAAGCACCGTTTTTCCTTAACCTTATTCCTCCATCACCAATGGCAACTTCACTACTCCAAAGAGACATAGACTCTACACTACTTCTACAGCAAATCTTGGGCGTGTCGGCTAGCCAACTTCGTGCCCGAGTTGCCTCGGTATTGAGGTGGGAGCCCGTAAAAGATGCAGACGATGTGGTGCCCTTCCGGCAAGGATTCGACGACCGGAGTTTCCGCGGGAGATCGGGACGACTACGAGAAGACCGGAGGACTCGGATCACTCGGTATACCTCTCACCCTTTCTCTTGTTAGCTAGTATCAGTTAATGGTCACGATCCGGGTATATTGTCCGCGGTAGCCCCAGTTTAAAAGTTAAGAAAATTTTTGATTCCGCATTTTGGCCTCGGATGGACGGCCGGGACGCTGCCGGGGCGCAACAAGTAGGAGTTCGGATGGGTTTACTCATCGGCCTTCTTATCAACATCTACCTGGGGACCGTTACGTACAGCTAGTACCGCTTGCGGTCTGTGGTTAAACCCACTGCCAGCGTAGTGTCGAGTCTTTTGAGTCCAACACAGAGTTTCCCTGCTTCGGGCGAAACAATATAGAGGTCGTATGGTTTTACGACAGGGTTCGGACGCATGCGTGTTTTTACGCACGTACGATGTTCGGACATTTTTTACTAGTCGGCTTTGGTTTAAGCCAGATTCTAGTATCGGATTATTGGATTTATACAGTCTAAAGTTTTTCCGTGTTTTTACGAATAGGAGGGGCGTTCTCGTAATTTTTCGGGAAGCTTCTTGAAGCATGGTGACTTGGGGGTTAAGGTGGCATTTGCATTAATTGGATAAGTGAGTCATGGTGAGATTCATACATGGAGTTAATGTATCAATTATGATTTATATGACTCATGTGATGAATCACTTAGTGTATTAATGAAACATGATGATATATCATTATTTATTATTCATTTAATATATATGATATGTTTCATATATACACACATGATCTATTCATCCAAAAGGATTCTCACTCTTACCTTCTCTCTCCTCAAGCTCTCTCTCTTCAAACCCTAACCCTAACCTCTCATGTATTGAGATCAAGGGTTAGCTAGACTAATACTTCCATAATCCAACTCTATATCACTTAGGTTGCTTAGATTAGCACTTTGAGTAACCTAGTTACCTCAAGTTAGAGGTTAAGTTTGGAGTAGGAGCTCTCGGGTGGATCGTCTTTGACTCGAGGAGGCCGTTGAGGTGCCGACATTCCAAAGAGCCTACAAGGAGTGGAGGACAGTGATGAAGATCCGATGGACAAGTAACGTGAGGTATAACTTCGAATCGGAGTAGTTAAACCTTTCGTAGTTTGCTAGTAACGATTTAGACAGGATTCATGCGTTCAAGTCCGTGTTACGAAGCTTTGATAATCGTTTTTCATATATTCCGCCTCCCCGCAAGTTCATGGGGTGCGTGACATGGACTTACAGTGATATCACAGCCAACTGAACCATTACTAGCTTGTTAGCAACTAATTAGAACTTCGATCGACGGATAACACGAAAACAAAACCCTAACCCCTTAACAGTTTCTGTTAATTTTAAACATGTCACAAATTTTTTTTGATATGCCTTAAAATTCACAGCAGGGTATTTTAAGAATACTGAGAAAATACGAGCCACCAACTCGGTGTTATGGCCACGGATCCGCGGCAATAGAGTGCTTGTGCCGCGGATCCGCCGCCGAGTCAACTCCGAGTTGACTCGGATTTGCTCAGTTATTCTTGTTTTATGGTGTTCTGTTTTCCAGTATGTTCTGTTTCTACCCAGGTTACTTCAGTGCAGGTTTCCTTTTGGGGTAGACACGGAAAAAGGTTGTCGATCGATATTCTAAGTTATTTGCTAATCGGATTTTTATCTGTAATGTTTAATGTGTTCGTAAACCTCCCCTAACTGCTAGTATGTCGGTTGGAAGGGGGTTGCACATTTATATAATGTTTACTGTTTGTGTATATTAACTTGATTGGATCGTTGTGATGATTTGCCGGGGTTTGAGATAGGTTTTAATATTCATTCATTCGATGTAAATTGTAATATGATGTAATATTCTTTTGCGGGGAACATCCAGGTTACGGTTGTAGCCACCGTTGTATTATTTCATTTACAGTTTTTTGCTCCTAGGATAGACCCAAGGTGGGGTACACAAACTACCGGGTACGTCGAAGTGTTTAGTGGCTTACTCACGTTGTTGAGGGAGACCGCTTCACTTCGGGTACTTGGCGGGTAGTTTGCCGTACCCGTAGGGGTCCCGGGTGGGGTAAAGGCTATTCATCATAACTGTGTAATCCGTCTTTTGTTGCAGTCTCAAAGCAAACGCGGATTGCTTGAATATCCAATAATGTTCATCTGAGATCTGGAATGCCTATTATTGCGTCTGATGAATGTACAATATCTATATATGATAGCTATTTAGACGTCACTTATGTTTTACTCCCGCGCTAGCCCAGCCCCCGCTGTGTCGTTAGTTAAGTAACCTAACGGGTGATGACGGGACCCAGTGGCGAATGCAGATGGCATAAGAGGACGTTGTATTTTCATTGTTTTCTGCAATGATAGGTTAAATGATGGGACGCATTATTTTAATGCAATGAAAATAAACCAAAGTTGAATCGTTGGAATAAATTTAAAAGAAACCACTCGATTATTTTAAAAGAGCAGAATTTTTAATTGCAGAGCTTTAACCACTCCTTTTAAAAAGCTATCAGGTTCCTTCGATTATATCAAGTTCACTACGTTCACGATTTCGCCAAAACCAGTCGTAGCCCTCCGTCATTTTTTATGAATGGTCAGTAGTATTCAAGCTATGTTTGTTTGGCCCTTAGTCAAGACATAGTGATTGGTAGCTGCTGGGGTATTCATTTATTGCATAGATAGATGAGTTGGTTTGGGACAGTCGTATTACTTTGTTTGGCCCTTAGTCAAGAGTATATACGGATGGGTTCAAATCAACAAGATAATGATGGGCAGAACTTGACATGTGACTTATGATTTGTTGGCCCTTAATCAAGGTCATAAGAACATGGGGCAAAAATCCATATCGGGAGTTTCTAAAGAAACTGAAACTTGCTAGTGTTGCATACCATTTGGAGTTTGATGAATATTGGTAGGATTGCTTCAACATTATCATACGATGATAATTGGATCCCGATCCTACTGTGAGTATATGCTACTTATCAGAAGATTCGTCACTTAACGATCAATGCTATAAACCAAGTAGGTGTCGAGAAAGGTGTCAGCGGGGCTACGCCCCCAGAGAAAAGAGGTTATTTAATTAATGAACTTCGCGAAATCGTTGGAAAACCTCTCTCGAAGTACCGACACTAGCCTGGCTGAACGGTTAAGCAGGTATTGTACAGTGAAAATAGTCCTGGCTAATTCTTTTTTTATGGTTTGAGGAAGAGTTCGAGAAACAGTGGGAGCCATCCAGTTTAGATAAATTAAAAACCAATCTAAACTTGCAAGAGCATCATGCTAAAGTGTTTTCTTCTCTCTCTCTCTCATTGCAACGACCTTGTGACCATGACTAGGTTACATCTAGATAACAAGTTGACTGAATCTAACTTATATGACTGGCAAAGGTCTGTCCAGATGTCCATTGCCTATGACAAGCTGGACCACCCTATTACTACTCAAGATCCCGCCGTCCCGGGTCCATTTTCCACCATCACGGATATGAATATCCGTCAGACAAAGGAAAAGGATAAAGCGAAAGATAAGTGCCTCGTGTTAGCTTCAGTTGATGGTGTATACCAGAAGCAGCACGAGAAGATGGACTTAGTTTCCATCTTTCTCCATAACAAAGATTTATATGGAGAGCAATCTCATATCGCAAGATATGAGACCTCGAACGAATTAATTCAAGCGAGGTTAGCTTTCGGGTCATCTGTAGGGGGCAACGTCCTTACGATGACTAGCTATATTGATGAGCTCAAGGACCTGGAGACCACGTTGGGAAACAGGTCATACACTGACTTATTTCCACAGTCCCTACCCTCTACTTACACCCTGAAAGAAACCGGGAAGACACAAGCTCTGCTTAATGGGGGACCTTCTTCTTCTACATCTAGGGCGAAAGCAAAGGGTGAAAAGAAGAAGACCTCTGCAAAGCCGATATACGGTGTCAATAAAGTAGGAGGAAAGGAAAGAGCAAAAGTTTCGGGACTTGGTATAGCTAAGGAGGGTTGTTCCTATTGTTATGGGAACGGGCATTGGCAGAAGGATTGCAGGGCTTTGGAAGCCAGTAGCCAGGATACGAAGCATGTTGTGGCTTCAGCCTCAAGTGTGTTTGTAATTGAGAACTGTTTGTCAATTAACTCTACTTCCTGGGTACTAGATACCGGAGCAGGATCTCATATCTGTAATTCATTACATGCTTTGAGAAACCGTAGAGATATAAGGATAGGTGATTTTTCTCTCAGAGTTGCAAATGGAATGAGCGTGGACGCTGAATCCGTGGGAGAATATCGCCTAGGTTTGACAAGTGGACAGATATTGATTCTACGTAACTGTCTGTATGTACCTAGTTTGACATGTAATATCATATCAGTGTCCTCACTTTCGAGAGAGGGATATGACTTTACATTCGTAAGCGATCTAGTTCACATCCACCTAAATCATGTTCTGATTGGGTCCGGTACATTAGATGACGGTATATACGTATTGAATCAAGCTTAGGTTTTCAATGTCCAGAACACACTTAAAAGAAAGTCTCCAGAAATAAATCAGGCTTTCTTATGGCATTGTAGACTAGGTCACATCAATAAAACACGATTAACGAAGTTACATAGAGAAGGATATTTGAATCCGTTCGAATATCAATCTTATGCCACTTGTGAATCTTGTCACATGGGAAAGATGACAAAGACTCCGTTTACTGGACACGGAGTAAGAGCGAGCGAGCTCTTAGGACTCGTACACAGTGACGTGTGCGGTCCAATGTCTACACATGCGCGAGATGGTTATTCCTACTTCATTACTTTTACGGATGATTTCTCTAGGTATGGTTATATCTTCTTAATGAAGCATAAATCCGAGGCCTTTGAGAAATTCCAAGAATACAAGAATGAAGTGGAAAAACAGACAGGCAAAAGTATCAAGACACTGAGATCTGATCGAGGTGGTGAATACTTAAGTGCCGAGTTCCTGGGATACTTAAAAGAGAATAGATTCTCTCTCAGCTTACTCCTCCATACACACCACAACACAACGGTGTATCGGAAAGGAGGAATCGAACCCTGTTGGATATGGTTCGTTCTATGATGAGTAAGGTTGAGTTACCGCGATCTTTCTGGGGTTATGTACTAGAATCAGCTGAATATCTTTTGAACCAGGTTCCAACCAAGACTGTGCCCACCACACCATATCAGATGTGGAGTGGGAAGAAACCCTGTCTTAAACACTTTAGGACATGGGGATGTCCAGTTTTTGTAAAAAAGCAGCATCCGGACAAGCTCGAGGCACGCTCAGTACAGTGTAAGCTTGTGGGATATCCAAAGAATTCCAAGGGATATTATTTCTATTACGCAGAAGAACAAAAGGTTTTTGTTTCTCGTCATGCCCACTTCTTAGAAACTGAATTTTTAGAAAATCAGAAGAGTGGGAATGCAGTAGAACTGGAAGAAATTCCAGAACCACAAGCTGTTACTGAAAGTTTGTTAGAACAAGAAGTTTCAGAAGAAAGGGACATACTAGTGCCTATCCGCAGAAGTAGTATGCAGTCTCATCCGCCCGAGAGATACTACGGTTTTCTGATAGATGGGGATCGAGAAGATTGCGTCATTGATAATGACGACCCTACTAGCTTCCAGCAAGCCATTCAGAGCGGCGACTCGGTAAAATGGCTGGATGCAATGCGGACCGAAATGGAGTCTATGTACACTAACAAAGTATGGACTTTGGACATTGCTTCAGATAGGGTAAAACCCGTAGGATGCAAGTGGATCTTCAGAAAGAAGATTGGTGTAGATGGACAGGTTGAAACCTATAAGGCTAGACTTGTTGCAAAGGGTTTCCGTCAAAGACCTGGTTTGGACTATGACGAAACCTTTTCTCCAGTGGCTATGCTCAAATCCATTCGGGTCCTTCTTTCTATTGCTGCCTTCCATGATTATGAAATCTGGCACATGGACGTAAATATGGTCTTTCTAAATGGAAATTTGGAAGAGAGCGACTATATGGATCAGCCAGAGGGATTCATTCAGAGTGGGAGCAGCGGTAAAGTATGCAAGCTGCTTAAATCCATTTATGGACTAAAGCAGGCATCGCGGAGTTGGAACATCTGTTTTGATGATACTGTCAAAGAATTCAACTTTATCAAAAATCCAGATGAACCATGCATATACAGTAAGATTGTAGGGAGAGTTGTTTTATTCCTCGTCTTGTACGCGGATGACATTCTCCTAATAGGAAATGATATTCCTATGCTACAGTCAGTCAAAAGATTCTTGTCACAGAAGTTCTCCATGAAAGACCTGGGTGATGCCACATACATTCTGGGGATCCAGACCTATCGTGATAGATCAAAGAGGATGTTGAGACTTTCGCAGTCCAGGTACATAGACACCATATTGAAAAGATTCAGTATGGATGATTCTAAGCGTGGTAACCTACCGGCTTGTCACGGAATCACCCTCTCCGAAGAGATGTCTCCCAAGACTGATTTGGAAAGGGATCGCATGTCGATTATACCCTACGCTTCTGCGGTAGGCTCTATAATGTATGTGATGTTATGTACCAGACCAGATGTAGCATACGCATTAAGCGTTGTAAGTCGGTATCAGGCAAACCCAGGGGAGAAGCACTGGATAGCAGTAAAGAACATTCTCAAGTACCTGAGGAGCACTAAGGAGATGTTCTTGGTGTATGGCGGAAAAGACCTCCAGATTGAGGCCTTTGCTGACTCCAGCTTCCAGAGTGACAAGGATGGCTCCAAGTCCATGTCGGGTTATGTCTTTACCCTCAATGGAGGGGCGGTATGTTGGAAGAGTTCCAAGCAGGACACCGCTGCTGACTCAACGATGGAAGCGGAGTACATAGCTGCTTGCGATGCCGCAAAAGAAGCTGTCTGGATGAAGAAGTTCCTCACAGAACTTCAGGTGGTTCCTACCAGTGTTGGTCCAATACCTCTGTATTGCGACAACAACGGCGCTATAGTTTTAGCGAAGGAACCCAGGTCCTATCAGAAGTCCAGACACATCTTAAGGCGGTATCACCTGATCAGGGAGATCGAGGTAAAGAGAGTAGATACAGAGAATAAACACTGCTGATCCATTCATAAAGGCCATTCCTCAGACGCAGTTCGAGAGGTTATTCGAGATGATAGGTCTGCGATATGCTAGTACATGGCCCTAGTGCAAGTGGGAGATTGTTAGTGTTTATGCCCTAGAAGGCCATTACTGTATCATACTAGTTTGTATGTTACTTAATGGAAGCTAGGGATATTCACAGTTATATAACAGTCTTGCTAAACATGGTAGTATGCTACTTGGTTTTATCTATCTCAATATGTGAGTATACGTATTGATAGAGCTCTTAGGATCTTGCTTGACTACCAGCGTTGTGATGGTAGTCACACTAGTAGGGGCTGGGTAGTCTACAAGCACATCCTTTTTCAGGTCCCTAGTCGTTGGATTATCGAGACAGGGCATCGATACTCCGGAGTAGACTAGTGTGTACGCTTCTCATCCCAGTTGGGGAGATGGTCTGTCCCACAGCCATCAGTACGTCGTACTGGAGATAGTATATAGGTGCTCGTTAGGTTACGGGTACACTGGACATGACTCACAGGGAACTGTTGGTTGGGATTATACCCGTCGTCAGTTAACAGTTCCCAGGTGACATGAGTACAGCATAGTCCGCAGACTTGACACTGCTACTTCGCCTCAAGTGTGTCCCACTGTTCTTAGATTGCTACCCTACCACGGCTCAAAGGAGTCGTGCAAACAGGTAGCAGTTGGGTGCAGTCCCGAGCACTTGGAGGCAGTGGCGGTTAGACAGGATTCATCTCTCCCGGTATTGGGAGTTGATATCGCGCTGTGTCAGAGAGCCATTACGCAAAGTCCCTGGCCAGGGCAAGCGAGATTTACTGGTAGGTTTTCCAGTAGTTTCTCAAGGTGTAATGGACTACACTCCGACACGACTTATACCGCTTTTAGGGGACTGACGCTTGCCGCCCCTAGGCCCGATATGCGATAGTCTTAGACGAACAGACCGGACTGTACGGAGATTGTCACAGCAGGCTCAGTAGGAGTTCGGATGGGTTTACTCATCGGCCTTCTTATCGACATCTACCTGGGGACCGTTACGTACAGCTGGTACCGCTTGCGGTCTGTGGTTAAACCTACTGCCAGCGTAGTGTCGAGTCTTTAGAGTCCCACACAAAGAGTTTCCCTGCTTCGGGCGAAACGATATAGAGGTCGTATGGTTTTACGACAGGGTTCGTACGCATACGTGTTTTTACGCACGTACTATTTTCGGACAGTTTTTACTAGTCGGCTTTGGTTTAAGCCAGATTCTAGTATCGGATTATTGGATTTATACAGTCTAAATTTTTTCCGTGTTTTTACGGATAGGAGAGGCGTTCTCGTAATTTGTTGGGAAGCTTCTTGAAGCATGGTGACTTGGGGGTTAAGGTGGCATTTGCATTAATTGGATAAGTGAGTCATGGTGTGATTCATACATGGAGTTAATGAATCAATTATGATTTATATGACTCATGTGATGAATCACTTAGTGTATTAATGAAACATGATGATATATCATTATTTATTATTCATTTAATATATATGATATGTTTCATATATACACACATGATCTATTCATCCAAAAGGATTCTCACTCTCACCTTCTCTCTCCTCAAGCTCTCTCTCTCTTCAAACCCTAACCTCTCATGTGTTGAGATCAAGGGTTAGCTAGACTAATACTTCTATAATCTAACTCTATATCACCTAGGTTGCTTAGATTATCACTTTGAGTAATCTAGTTACCTCAAGTTAGAGGTTAAGCTTGGAGTAGGAGCTCTTGGGTGGATCGTCTTTGACTCGAGGAGGCCGTTGAGGTGCCGAAATTCCAAAGAGCCTACAAGGAGTGGAGGACAGTAATGAAGACCCGAATGACAAGTAACGTGAGGTATAACTTCGAATCAGAGTAGTTAAACCTTTCGTAGTTTGCTAGTAACGGTTTAGACACGATTCATGCGCTCAAGTCCGTGTTAAGAAGCTTTGATAATCGTTTTTCATATATTTTGCCTCCCCGCAAGTTCGTGGGGTGCGTGACATGGACTTCCAGGAAATGTCCAAAGCGGATCCTGGTCCTCACAGAGCACGGCAATGACCCCGTGTGAAACATCCATAGCGGAGCCTGGTCCTCGCAGAACATGGCAATGACCCCGTGGGAAGCATCCAGAGCAAAATTCCTGGTCACGTGGAACGCGGCTTAAGTCAACCCTGACCCCGTGGGAAACGACCAGAGCGGATCCTGGTCTTCGCAGAGCACGGCAATGACCCTGTGTGAAGCATCTAGAGCGGAGCCTGGTCCTTGCAGAACACGGCAATGACCCCGTGGGAAGCATCCAGAGCTAAATTCCTGGTTACGTGGAACGCGGCTTATGTTAATCCTGACCCCATGGGAAACGTCCAGAGCCGATCCTGGTCCTCGCAGAGCACGGCAATGACCCCGTGTGAAGCATCCAAAGCGGAGCCTGGTCCTCGCAGAATACGGTAATGACCCCATGGGAAGCATCCAGAGCAAAATTCCTGGTCACGTGGAACGCGGCTTAAGTCAACCCTGACCCCGTGAGAAACGTCCAGAGCGGATCCTGGTCCTCGCAGAGCACGGCAATGACCCTGTGTAAAGCATCCAGAGCGGAGCCTGGTCCTCACAAAACACAGCAATGACCCCGTAGGAAGCATCCAGAGAAAAATTCCTGGTAACGTGGAACGCGGCTTATGTCAATCCTGACCCCATGGGAAACGTCCAGAGCGGATCCTGGTCCTCGCAGAGCACGGCAATGACCCCGTGTGAAGCATCCAGAGCGGAGCCTAGTCCTCGCAGAACACGGCAATGACCCCATGGGAAGCATCCAGAGTAAAATTCCTGGTCACATGGAATGCGGCTTAAGTCAACCCTGACCCCGTAGGAAACGTCCAGAGCGGATCTTGTTCCTCGCAGAGCACGGCAATGACCCCGTGTGAAACATCAAGAGCAGAGCCTGGTCCTCGCAGAACACGGCAATGACACCGTGGGAAGCATCCATAGAAAAATTCATGGTGACGTGGAACGCGGCTTAAGTCAACCCTGACCCCGTGGGAAACGTCTAGAGCGGATCCTGGTCCTCACAGAGCACGACAATGACCCCGTGTGAAGCATCAAGAGCGGTGCATGGTCCTTGCAGAACACGGCAATGACCCCGTGGGAAGCATCCAGAGCAAAATTCCTGGTTATGTGGAACGCGGCTTATGTCAATCCTGACCCCATGGGAAATGTCCAGAGCGGATCCTGGTCCTCGCAGAGCACGGCAATAATCCCGTGTGAAGCATCCAAAGCGGAGCCTGGTCCTCGCAGAACATGGCAATGACCCCATGGGAAGAATCCAGAGCAAAATTCCTGGTCACGTGGAACGCGGCTTAAGTCAACCCTGACCCCGTGGGAAACGTTCAGAGCGGATCCTGGTCCCCGCAGAGTACGGCAATGACCCCGTGTAAAGCATCCAGAGCGGAGCCTGGTCCTCACAGAACACGGCAATGACCCCGTGGGAAGCATCCAGAGCGAAATTCCTGGTCACGTGGAATGCGGCTTAAGTCAACCCTGACCCCATGGGAAACGTCCAGAGCGGATCCTGGTCCTCGCAGAGCACGGCAATGACCCCGTGTGAAGTATCCAGTGCGGAGCCTGGTCCTCGCAGAACACGGCAATGATCCTGTGGGAATCAGCCATAGAAAAATTCCTGGTCATATGAAACGCGGCTTAAGTCAACCCTGACCCCATAGGAAACGTCCAAAGCGAATCTTGGTCCTCGCAGAGCACGGCAATGACCCCGTGTGAAGCATCCAGAGCGGAGCCTGGTCCTTGCAGAACACGGCAATGACCCCGTGGAAAGCATCTAGAGCAAAATTCCTAGTCATATGGAACGCGGCTTAAGTCAACCCTGACCCCGTGGGAAACGTCCAGAGCGGATCCTGGTCCTCGCAGAGCATGGCAATGACCCCGTATGAAGCATCCAGAGCGGAGCCTGGTCCTCGCAGAACACGGCAATGATCCCGTGGGAAGCATCCAGAGCAAAATTCCTGGTCACGTGAAACGCGGCTTAAGTCAACCCTAACCCCGTGGGAAACGTCCAGTGCGGATCCTGGTCCTCGCAGAGCACGGCAATGACCCCGTGTGAAGCATCCAGAGCGGAGCCTGGTCCTCACAGAACACGGCAATGACCCCGTGGGAAGCATCCAGAGCAAAATTCCTGGTCACATGGAATGCGTCTTAAGTCAACCCTGACCCCATAGGAAACGTCCAGAGCGGATCCTGGTCCTCGCAGAGCATGGCAATGACCCCGTGTGAAGCATCCAGAGCGGAACTTGGTCGTTGCAGAACACGGCAATCACCCCAAGGGAAGCATCCAGAGCAAAATTCCTGGTCATGTGGAACGCTGCTTAAGTCAACCCTGACCCCGTGGGAAACGTCCAGAGAGGATCCTAGTCCCCGCATAGCACGGCAATGACCCCGTGTGAAGCATCCAGAGCGGAGCCTGGTCCTCGCAGAACAAGGCAATGAACCCGTGGAAAGCATCCAGAGCAAAATTCCTGGTCCCGTGGAACGCGGCTTATGTCAATCCTGACCCCGTGGGAAACGTCCAGAGCGGATCCTGGTCCTCGCAGAGCACGGCAATGACCGCGTGTGAAGCATCCAGAGTGGAGCCTGGTCCTCGCAGAACATGGCAATGACCCCGTGGGAAGCATCCAGAGCAAAATTCCTGGTCACGTGGAATGCGGCTTAAGTCAACCCTGACCCCGTGGGAAACGTCCAGAGCGGATTCTGGTCCTCGCAGAGCATGGAAATGACCCCGTGTGAAGCATCCAAAGGGAAGCCTGGTCCTCGCAGAATACGGCAATGACCCCATGGGAAGCATCCAGAGCAAAATTCCTGGTCACGTGGAACGCGGCTTAAGTCAACCCTGACCCTGTGGGAAACATCCAGAGCGGATCCTGGTCCTCGCAGAGCACGGCAATGACCCCGTGTAAAGCATCCAAAGCGGAGCCTGGTCCTCGCAGAACATGGCAATGACCCCATGGGAAGCATCCAGAGCAAAATTCCTGGTTACGTGGAACGCGGCTTATGTCAATCCTGACCCCGTGGGAAATGTCCAGAGCGGATCCTGGTCCTCGCAGAACACGGCTATGTCGACCCTAACCCCGTGGGAAGCATCCAGAGCAACTCCTGACTCCGTAAAATGCGGATAATAGTAACCTCACCCATCACTTACGGGTCCTCACGATTCATAAGGGAGCAAATTCTCTTGTGAGATCCTTACAACTTTCAAGAGAAACACACTTAGGAATCCTCACCATTCTTAAGGAGAAATTACACCTACGGGATTTTCTCGACCTGTAGGGAGAAAATTTCTTTATGATACCCTCACGGCTCATAAAGTTGAAAAGTCTTAGAAGGCAGATCTCAACCCTGAATCCTAAGCCATCATTGTCCTGCAAGGAAATAGAAATAAACTATCTGCAGAATACACTTGCTAAAAGGAACACGCTATCATAAAATATATATATATATATATATATATATATATATATCTTTTATTCATGAACCAAAATGAATACAAAGTACAATTCATGAAAAAAAACAAAAAAAATATACTCTCATTCAGGAGTATGTACAAAAGAAGAATAAAGAAAATGTGTATATACAATTCTTCAAGTCGGACGGCGATTTAGTAGATTTGCCAGTTCATCTCTTTTTCGCCGGGCCTCGTCTTCATGATTTAGTATCTTTAAAAGACGGGCCTCGGCTTGAACCTGTTGGGCCTGGTATGAGGCAAGCCGGCCTTCAAGCTCTTTTTCAGTGGTCTTATAGGCTTCGACCATTTCACGAGTAAACACAGTAGCCTTATCAATAGCTACCACCTCCTTGATAGCCTCTTGAAGCACTCGCCAAAGTTCATATGCTTTAGTGGCCTTGGCCGTAAGGTTGGCTTGAAGCTCCCGCAGCGCTTTGGAAGCCAGCTCCCTCTCCGAAAACTTGCGGCTGAGCCTTTTCTCACATGATATCATGTTCGCAGCACACCGCTTAATCAGCCCCTGTAAGCTCGCCTTCGTGGACACAACCTCTGAAGGAAGGCGTGTACATTCAAGAACGTGCAAGCAAGCCTCCACCTACCGACAAAACTCAACCCAGACTTGCACCAATGTTTCGCTATGGCAGGTGGTAAGAAAGGGAAGAGAGCCGTTAGCTTCAGCGGCAAACGCTTCGGCCGTGATCAGACTGCCAGCGCGAAGGTCTTCAATCAGAGCTGATAGGGAGTGAAGGCTTATCTTTGCCATCCGTTCCGAGGCACGTAGAGTATAGGGGCCTGGTGGCATGGCGATGCGAGACTCCAGCGTGGTGAGAACTGGCAGAGCTGTTCAGATTTATAAACAGTCAGCGAGACTTGTAACCAAAGAACAAATGGAACGACGTTGAGACTTTACTTACCCACAGTCATGCAAGAGGGATCTGAAGGCTCCCCAGGCCCTTCAAGAATCTCAACCTCGTCGTCGGCTTCCAGAACTGTAAAAGACATCAATGTCATTATATGAAATAGTGATAATGTTGTGAGAAGAGGGCAAACGACACTAATCTTGCTTGGAAGAGAGGACGATGCGTTGAGGAGATATCGCCTGCGAAGCAGCCATCTCCAACAGGCGCTGAAAGGACTGCCTAGGAGACAGATCAGCAATAGATGCCGCCAATCCACGCAATTCTGAAAAGACAGAAGGGTTCAGACAATGGAGAGATTGTTAATATAAAATATAGAAGGTTACCTTCAATGCTTCTCCCATTCTGGGCTGGAGGGATAGCAGCTTCGGCGGCCTCCTCCGGGACCTCAGGCACATCATCGGGGATGCGGACCGGTGTAACAGCTTCCGAGCGAGGAGCAGTGGCTGCCACTGCAAGCTCCAACGGAAGGACGGTAGCCCCGACTACCTATACCCTAGTCTCCGGATCGCCCTCAGGAAGATCCATTGGAGCGGTGACCGATAAAGATGCCTCCCCCGATGGAGTAAGCGCTACAGGAGCGGGAACCACCGAAGGAGACTCTATCGCAAGAGCAACAGTGGCATCGACCCCCTCCACATGGTGTTTCACTAGGGACATCAACAGAATCTAAGGTCAAAGCGCGACTCAGAGCCTCCGCTACCGCCGAAATCCCTACAAAGTTTTATATGAGGATAAGGATACATATATATGTATGCAAGCAATACAAAATATTACAAAGAGATGTATGAACATGCCGATGCGCAAGGGAGCTTCCAATATGGCTTGTTCAAGCCGACGCTCCTTCCTGAGGAGATGTGCTCGCCTAGGTTCGAGGGTAGACTCATGGCCACCGGTCCACAATGAAAGCGCGTCCTCGACATCGGCCGAAACAGCCTGCTTAAGGGCCCTTTCACCCCATTCTTCCAAAGGGCCTATGAATCGCCGCCGTATCCACGGAGGGTCTTCGTAAAAAATGATGGCAGGATAAGGCCTCTTCGGGATCCTTACATTCTCAATCTCGTCCTGAGAGCGTCTTATAGCCTCAGCGAGTTGTGCGGCTTCCTTAGCAGATGAACCCGGGAAAAGTAGACCACCATCTGATTCCTACATGGCTAGTGGTTCGTCTTGGAGGATAGGCTCGGATTCCACTAAAAATTCGAGCAGATTGGTTACTGTCTTCCTCCGCCTCTTGGGCCCAGAACTAACCGCCGAAGAAGATCGCTTCCTTCCCCTTGGTGCTTTGGTACTGCGTAGGCCCACTTCTCCTTCAATGTCCTCGCTCGGCGGTGCTACCGATGACGACACGGCCATTGCTGACGCTGCGGCTGATGACACTGCTACTGGCGCCCTATTGGCCCTCGATTGAGCCCTAGTACGCAGCGGCATACCAGCCGTGGGAGTTAAATCCACTTCCGTCGCCTCTGGAATAAGCACGACACTGGTATCCCTCAAGGGAGGGCAAACCGTTGCACGCGGTTACGGCGGAACTCCTGTGGCTTGAATCGGAATGGGAGCCCTATATCCAAGAAGCACCCTCCTCTCCTCAGCAATAATTAGACTAACCCGGTGGAGGTATCAGCCCATGAAAGACCCCACACATCGAGGATATGATCAGCTTCAGGAATCATGAAGCAGGAACCAGTGTTCAGCCACATGAAGTGGTGAGCGGCGTCACGAACAACTTCTGGCGATAGGCTAGGCGCCACTGTAAATCCCTCGAAGGGAACGCCCTGGTCATATCCAAGTTGCCGAGCAAAGCGGTGTGGGTTGTACCTCATAAAAAGGGCCACACCGTTCTAACGAAATACCAGATAACCTGGTCTAATCGAATACAGGTGCATGGCTTCCCTGGGCTTCAGAGAAGGTACCCCCTCTTTCGACAAGTCGCAGAGCTGTTGAACCAGTCCTAAGGGAGCAGAAAGAACGCGGTCGTTGAATACCATCCCACCTGTATTAGCATAGGGAGCGATTAGCACACGAATAGCCCCAGACTGAGAGCCGAAGCGTCCACCAGCCGCATGAGTCGCGGAAAGGTGTAGGCATCAAAAAATTTGGGTCTTTGGTGCGCAGCAAATGCCCCCAACACGTGTATCTCAATCCAGGACGTGAAGTAATGAAGAGAGAAATTTACCACATCTATGTCTGGAGTTGAGGTATTGGCCGCGGCGCCTAACCCATGATATAGATGCGCTAGTCCTGCAATGCCCACAGCTAGTCGCGTTCCCTCATCAATGCGATGAACAGGGTAGATAACCGAGGCTCTCATGAAACGGCGATGCATGGGAATGGCGAACCAGCTAAGTCAAACATTGATGTGTAAGTCTACGGTAGCGCCCCGGCCGTCTTTCCGAAGCCAAAATGCGGAATCAAAAACTTTTTCTAAACAAGAAACCGGCGCTACCGCGGACTATAAACCCGGATCAGACCATTAACCTACTTCTAGCTAACTAGAGAAAGGGTAGAGAGCTATACCGAGCAATCCGTGTCCTTCGGTCTTCGGCCACCATCCCGATCTCCTCGCGGCATCTCTGGTCTCGATCTCCTCGTCGGAAAAGGCACCACATCACCGAGTCTTTTTACAGGCTCCCACCTCTGGACCGAGGCAACTTGGACACGAAGTTGGCTAGCCGACGTGTCCAAGATTGTTGTAGACTGTGTAGATCGGTTTGTCTCAAGGGGTTAATTGAAGTTGCCTTTTGGATGGAGGAATGAACTATGGAGATGAACTAGAATTTTGTTGCAAGCAAAAATGAGATCAAATATTTTTCCCACCACCAAAAGAATCTCTCTCCCACCCTATAGTGGCCGGCCATATCAGAGGAGGGAAAATACATGGGGTGAGCATAAGGAAAAGGAATGGGTGAGCATAAGGAAAAAGTATGGAACACAAGAAAAAGAGTCACACCCAAAAACCTTATCAATCCCCTCACATTTAATGCAAGCAATGAACATCAAAATAGCAAAAGATACTAGAACCATCCAATAAACCCTCCACTACAAAAAAAACACCCTCCATTTTGCTAATTTGCACATTTGCAAATAAGCCCCTCCATTGAAAATTCAGCCAAGGAAAGAAAAGGAGGAAAATGGCTGAAACGGAATACAAACTGGCAACTTCAAAAAAAACGATCCCGTAATAAATTACAGGAAAACCCCGCGACTGTATCTACATACCCGCATTTGTATTCTAACCGAATACAAATGCAATGAGACAAAATCTACACTGTATAATACTAGGATCTGGCTTAAACCAAAGCCCGCTAGTATTATCCGTCCGATCATAATCCGTGCAATACCGCACGTATATGATTGAACCCTGCCATATATCATACGGCCTCTACAACATTTAGCCCGAAACTTGAGAAACTGTCTGTGGGGGACTCTAAAGACTCATCAATACTTTGGCTGTGGATTTAACCACTAGCACGTCAGAGGTATTAGCCGTACGTAACGGGCTACCAGGTATTGGCCAAAAGGGAGGTCGATGAGCGAACTCATCCTGACATCCTACTGAGCCTGTCAGCGACAATATCCGTACAGTCCGGTCTGTTCATCTATGAGCATCGCATGTCGGGCCTAGGGGGTTGGTGAAAGTCAGACCCCCAAAAGCGGTACAAGTCGTGTCGGAGTGTAGCCCAGAACACCCTGAGATACTACTGGAATACCTACCAGTAAATCTCCTGCCTTGGCCAAGGACTTCATGTAATGGCTCTCCTAGACACAGCGCGATCTCACCCCCAATACCGGGAGAGACGAACCCCTGCCGATCCGCTCACTGCCTCCATGTGGCTCGGGACTGTACCCAACTAAAACCTGTTTGCACGACTCCTTTGAGCCGTGGCAGGGTAGTAATCAAAGTACAGTGGGAACTCACACGAGACAAATGATGATCTCAGGTCGATGAACTAACCTGTACACATGTCACAAGGGAACTGCTATCGGACGTCTGGTATAATCCCAACTAGCATGTTCCCGGCGAGTCCTGTCCGGTGTACTCATAACCCAATGAGCACCTGTATACATCTTAGGTGAACCAACTAACACCGGTGGCTTGTAAGACCGGCCACCGCCCCTCGTCAGAGTCTCGACTGTATACACTAGTCTACTCTGGAGTATTGATGCCCTAACTCGAAAACTTCCACGACTAGGGACCTTTTAAGGATGTGCTCATAGACCCCAGCTCCCACGTATATGATCGCCATCATACTGCTGGTAGTCAAGCAAGAATCCTAAGGGCTCTATCAATGTGTAATAGCGACCTGTAAGGTCACCTAAAGCAGTACACATTGATAAAGACAAACCATGGTAGCATACTATTCTCTATCAATGTGTAATAGTGAACTACAATGTCACCTAAAACATGTACACGATGATAAAGACAAACCAGATAGTATACAAACCTCTCGAGTAAGACTGTCCTACTGGTATAGGTCCTCCCTCAATCATTGCAATCACGTACCTGCGATCCAATAATTGACTCTGAGGTCACTCAAAGCTAATTATTGCGATGTCGCATACTCACAGCCCGTGTGATACCGAACACCCAACTCCTCTACTAATCAGTCTCACAAAACTCGTTTGCGAAACTATTGCGTTCGAGAAATAATCTCAGCTAGTGGATCTGCCCTGATGTTTCTTTCTATGTCTCTCTTTATCTCAAGTTCGCAGAGAAAGCCATCTCCCGAAATGAGCAATACCTGTCTTAGAATATGTCTGGATATCTGATGGGACCTAGTTCATAAATGAACTCCAAATCCAAACTTCTTAGACTGTGTTGTCAACTGAAACCAATCAGTATCCTGCGCCACACCTCCTTCAGTATCAGCTTGGACCACCTGTCCAAAATACTGCCCCTCATCAGAGGAAAAACTATAACTCTGACAGTCACTCTGTCATCCAGGTCACCTTGGAAGCCTGGAATGTTAACTGTCTCCTAAAATAGGCTGTTGTTATCATATCCCTAGAACACGCACTTATGTTCTAAAATTGCTTCCGAATGTTTCTCCAGGATTGGATCAATATCTTATTGCATCTACTGCAAAAAACAACATCTGGTGTGGTACTTGACATCTCATGATTGACTCAATTGCCTAAGCAAGCGATCTGCCAATCATGCACATCCTCTCCCCTTTAGTCTGTACGACACCTTTAGAGAGGGTGACTCCACCACCTGCAGGTACACTACCGTGCCAGAAGTCGTCCATTCTAAAACACCTGTAGAATGCTGTCTAAGTACCCTGATTGGGACACTACCCAAATCCAGATCTAAAACCATAGATCTAGTAACCAGAATGTCTGATATAATATCCAAGCTTTATGTGGAGAAACCACTGTGTGACAACCAATGTATAACCGATCGTAGTATAGGAATTTCACTTCCTACTCTGTGTATGCCATCCAAATACCAGGACATCACACCCTACTACCTTCTTAACAGATCCATCCCCTATTCTGATGAAGTCAAACCTATGACTGACACATCAGAAATAGATGATCTATCTCCGCTATATCTGCTTTAGTCTATAAATAGACATAAGTCACTTGTCCACCAATGCTTCCGCTGCTCCCACTGACTACGACAACCCACTGGCAGAGTCATAAACACGTACACTTCTAAAGCTAGTTTAGAACGACGCTATACTCATCCTCCTGCCGGGTCTCACAGTCTGGAACAACAGCAATGGCAAGTTTAGGTAAACAAGAATCTTCCTATCACCGTCTTTGAGGCTACCGAAGTACCTCTCGGGCGCCTGAGGTTACCCACCATATCTACGGAGTGGCCAATGGAATGTCAATCCAGATTGAATCTTTAGGTTCTTATCAAATTTTCAGTAATCGTTTGCGGTTCTGGAATCACTTCCAGCTCTACCATACTCCCACTACTGTTTTTCTGAAAAAATCCATTTTACTAAAACTGTGGCTAGTCAAGAACAATATCACTATTGATCTTCCAGATGGTAGAAAGTCAACCCTCATCATAGCCCGGGTCGACCCACAAACAGCCATTACAGAAACGTGCCTTGAGTTATCCAGAGTCGGGTTTCAAGCATAAGCCGGACAACTCCCCGTACCTTAACAATGTTAAGATATGAACTATTCTATATCCAATATAGAAATAGAGGCACTGATTTAATTGGAACCAGATTCAAATCATGCAGCTGTCTTTAGTGCATGTCAACTAAATGGAGAGAGGCCGATCAGCATTACTCAACTTAGGAGTGCTTCCAATTATGAGTAACCTGAAAGAGAAGCAAGTTCTCTTAATCATTACTATCAACTGAATACCATACACAAGTATCTACATCTTCTTTCACCTTGAAGAATCCTGATACTTGCAATACTCGGTTCTCTACTTTACTCTTATACCTACAACTTCTCAAAACTCGGACATTGCATTTCTACGAAACACATGTTTAAGAACTAGAGAAGTCATAAGTAAACAGAATATAGTACGAGTACCAACCCCTCTGTCCTAATGGACACTGGACAACATACAAAACTCTGTATAAGTCCCCTGAGTCTTATAACTCATTCCCTGTGTGTCGTAGGTTGAAAACTGTACTTATGGTTAAGAAGAATTACACCGATGTTTAATGCTCCTTACCTAACCATCCACTGATATAGGTAAATGCCATAGACATAATTTCAAAAAGTTATATCTCACTTTATAAAAATAAACGTACAGATATATCAATTTGAAATTGGTGCATTATAACGGATATTCAAAACCAAATATTTGTCGTCCGGCAAACAACCCAGGTGATTTCCTCAAATATCACCGATTACAACGAATCCCGATATAATGAGGATGATCACCTAATTCCCAATAACTTACTCCCACTCATCATCTATAAAACCATACAGATGTGAGAATCAAACCTGGTAAATACATACCCTGGAGCAAGTGCTAATTGGGAATCAGTTTTCTTTTAACAGTACACAGTGAAACTGAAATATTGAAATGTTTCGAACGGGTATCCGGGTATTCCTAGTAATGCCTCTTCCATTATCCAGATTCATGACTATAACCATATATTTCTTTGTCGTCTCTCCAAATCCCTTTATATGTCTTTAGTCATTACCTTATGTACACCCCTTTAGGCTAAATGGTTTTCTTCCTTCCCTACCATTCGGCACCAGCCTATGGTTTGGAAGAAGACTATCCAATAAGCATAATGGGTGTACTCTCCTAATCCTAATAGTACTCGTAATGCGAGAGAAGGTAAAGATAAAAGACAACTGAATAAACCTTATTCCTATTTCTCCTGAACCAGAATCCATCCCCGAACTGGAACAAGTCCCTTCGAGTTCGTATATAACCATACGATGGAGTATCCAAGTAACTGTGGATTTTCATAGTGATACGGAGTGTCCTGGAGAAATACAAAGGTGAAATAGGAGTGGCGATAAAATACTTGGTTTGGTCGTGAATAGCAGTCGCAGTTTACTTTGCCCTCTTACTAATCCCTTTATTTGTCTTTACTCAATACCTTTTGTACACCATCGTTAGGCTAAATGGTTTTCTTCATTCCCTACCGTTCGGCACCTGCCTATGGTTTGGAAGAAGACTATCCAATTAGCATAATAGGCGTACCGTCCTAATCCAAGGAGCACTCGCAACCTGAGAGAAGGTAAAAGGAAAAGACAACTGAATAGTCCTATTCATTTTCTCCAGAACCGGAAACCATCCTCGAATCTGGAACAAGTTCTTTCGAGTTCGTATATAACCATACGATGGTTTTATCCAATGGAAGTGGACATTCGTAGTAATATGGGGTGTTCTGGAGAAAAGGGTAAAAGTAGGAGTGGCAATGAGGTATGCAACTCTGACAATCCAAAAGCCAGTGTTTTAAGAAGGTTCGGTTAACTTGGTCACTGAGTCATATTCAAGGGTCGGGTCATGTTCGCTGCCAAAGAGAGAGAGAGAGAGAAAAGAAACACTCTGCGTGCACTCTAACCTAGATCAGAATGGTTATAACTTTATCTAATCAGGAAACCTCCCACTGTAACCTCAAATTCTCCTCCAAACCTGAAAGAAGAATTAGTCGAGATCACCCGAGGAGTAAACCAACTCATCAGTGGGAATCGGGATCCAACTATCATCGCATGATAACGTGATGGAATCCACTCATGTTATTACACTCCAGAAGGTATGCGCATATCTGGCAAGTTTCAGTTTCTTTAGAAACTCCCGATGTGATTTTTACCCCATGCTCTTATGACCTTGACATAGGCCAACATATCATAAGTCACATGTCAAGTTCTACCTGTCATTATCCAGGTTAATTTGAACCCACCCATACATACCCTTGACGTAGGCCAAAATAGTAGTACGACAGTCCCAAACTAACGCATCTATCTATGCAACAGAAAAGTAACAAGTAGCTACCATACACTATGCCTTGACGTAGGCTAACATACATAGTATGAATACTAAGTGCTACCTTTCTGAAATGACGGAGGGCTACGAATGATTTTTGGCGAAAAACCTTTAACGTAATGAACTTGATATCGTTGAAGGAACCGGAAAGCTTTTTATAAAAATATAGTGGCGAAAACCTTTGCTAAAGAGGTCACTCCCGGTGAAGGGATCTCGGCTTTTTCCCCGTAGAATGAGGTGCAGGATATTCCAACTAAATACCATGATGCAAAGCAAAAGGCAATCGGCTATAGTGAAGTTATTACCCTGACGCAAACTTCTGTCCAAGGGGTCACTCCTGGTGAAAGGATCTCGGCCCTTGCCTCGTCGACTGAGGTGCTGGATATTCATAACCGAATACCACTGTGCAAAACAAAAGAGAACGCCCTTGCAATAACAGCTTTTTGAAAAATGTTCCAACAACATCAAATAGGTTTGTTTAGCTTGCATTGATCCGAATCAACGCAGTCCCATCAATTGATCACACCACAAAAGAACGAAAATATGATGTACATACATGCCATCCGCATTCGCCACTGGGTCCCGTCATCACCCGTTAGGTTACTTAACTAACGACAGAGCGAGGACTGGACTAGCGCGGGTGTAAAACATATACAACATCTACTAGTATATATATCAATATATTATATTCGCTCAAGGCGTGATAAAATGCAACATCACAGAAATGTAATAAGCATCACAGAACAATACAGATAATCTGGAAGCCCCGGGTTTCACAGAGCAGCAGCTGAAACCCGACGTTCCCCAGGTCGTGTGGATAGCCTGTGCAATGAAATCCTAGACCCCTACGGGCGCGGCAAGTTACCCGCCAAAACCTGAAACGAGACAGCCCCCTTCAACAACGTGAATGGATCACCCAGCACTTCACGAAATCCGATAACTTGAGCACCCCTCCTTGGGTCAACCTGTACCCCCTACGAGTGCGGCGAATAGCCTGCCAATTCTACAGTGAAGCCCCCTCCGTCTCAAAGCCATGAGATGCGGGGCCGTTGCCCTCTAGAACCCGGCTATCTGTGCACCCCACCGCGGGGTAATCCTAGTACAGAAAGTAAAATATATATACAATGGGTACATCGACCTCAGCCCGGTCGTGCCCCAAAAGAATAATATACAAACAGGCAGTGATGGCAGTCCACATGTCGGACGCTCGCCCCGCAATATCCAATATACAAATACAACCAAACTGTACTACCATTGCATCTAGGCTATCCACCATGACAAATCTGCAACATCACAGAGCAACACAGAACATCAACGTGAATGTCACGTTCGCAAATCCGTCTAAAAGGACTATAGCAATCAGACATGATTTACCGATCAAATGACATTCACGGTCGCAGATATAATGTAAATACTGTGAATAAACATGTTTAAAATTTTCGATCAACTAAATTTCCCGAAGTGGGCCCCAAGCACAACTGTAGCACTCAAAATAAAACTGGGCCCAAACAGAATATACCAAAAACCCCAATTCCAAGTTTAAAAAGCACTGTAGAAAAATGGTATGGTGATGACTCATTACTGTGGCGGAACCGCGGCCAGAACATGGGTTTGGCCGCGGTTCCGCGGTCCTACTGTAGCATCACCAAACCAAATTTTTACAGAATTCTTAAAATCGCCTACACAAATTTCTGCAACACTCAAAATAATTTTTCGAGCATAAATGAAAATCGACAGAAACTGATGCTTTTGAAATCGCGGTTTTGGAATTTTTGTTCCATCGAAGTTCTAAACACGTTAAAGCAAGCTAGAAAAGGTTAATAGCGTGGCTCTGATACCATGTAAGTCTACGGTAGCGCCCCGGCCGTCTTTCCAAGGCCAAAATGCAGAATCAAAAACTTTTTCTAAACAAAAAACCGGCGCTACCGCGGACTATAAACCCGGATCGGACCATTAACCTACTACTAGCTAACTAGAGAAAGGGTAGAGAGCTATACCGAGCGATCCGTGTCCTTCGGTCTTCGGCCACCATCCCGATTTCCTCGCGGCATCTCCGGTCTCGATCTCCTCATCGGAAAGGGCACCACATCACCAAGTCTTTTTACGGGCTCCCACCTCTGGACCGAGGCAACTCGGACACGAAGTTGGCTAGCCGACGTGTCCAAGATTGCTGTAGACTGAGTGTAGAACGGTTTGTCTCAAGGGGTTAATTGAAGTTGCCTTTTGGATGGAGGAATGAACTATGGAGATGAACTAGAATTTTGTTGCAAGCAAAAATGAGATCAAATATTTTTCCCACCACCAAAAAAATCTCACTCCCACCCTATAGTGGTCGGCCATATCAGAGGAGGGAAAATACAAGGGGTGAGCACAAGGAAAAGGAATGGGTGAGCATAAGGAAAAAGTGTGGAACACAAGAAAAGGAGTCACACCCAAAAACCTTATCAATCCCCTCACATTTAATGCAAGCAATGAACATCAAAAAAGTAAAAGATTCTAGAACCATCCAATAAACCCTCCAGCACAAAAAAACACCCTCCATTTTGCTAATTTGCACATTTGCAAATAAGCCCCTCCATTGAAAATTCAGCCAAGAAAAGAAAGAGAGGAAAATGGCTGAAACGGAATCGAAACTGGCAACTTCAAAAAAAAATGATCCCATAATAAATTACAGGAAAACCCCACGACTGTATATACATACCCGCATTTGTATTCTAACCGAATACAAATGCAATGAGACAAAATCTACACTGTATAATACTAGGATCCGGCTTAAACCAAAGCCCGCTAGTATTATCCGTCCGATCATGATCCGTGCAACACCGCACGTTTATGATCGAACCCTGCCATATATCATACGGCCTCTACAACGTTTCGCCCGAAACTTGAGAAACTGTCTATGTGGGACTCTAAAGACTCGTCAATACTTTGGCTGTGGATTTAACTACTAACACGTCAGAGGTATTAGCCGTACGTAACGAGCTACCAGGTATTGACCAAAAGGGAGGTCGATGAGCGAACTCATCCTGACACCCTTCTGAGCCTGTCAGTGACAATATCCATACAGTCCGGTCTGTTCGTCTATGAGCATCGCTTGTTGGGCCTAGGTGGTTGGTGAAAGTCAATCCCTAAAAGCGGTACAAGTCGTGTCGGAGTGTAGCCCAGAACACCCTGAGATACTACTGGAATACCTACCAGTAAATCTCTTGCCTTGGCCAAGGACTTCGTGTAATGGCTCTCCTAGACACAGCGCGATCTCACCCCCAATACCAGGAGAGACGAACCCCTGCCGATCCGCTCACTGCCTCCATGTGGCTCGGGACTGTACCCAACTAAAACCTGTTTGCACGACTCATTTGAGCCGTGGTAGGGTAGTAATCAAAGTACAGTGGGAACTCACACGAGAGAAATGACGATCTCAGGTCGATGAACTAACCTGTACACATGTCACTAGGGAACTACTATCTGACGTCTGGTATAATCCCAACTAGCATTTTCCCGGCGAGTCCTGTCCGGTGTACTCATAACCCAATGAGCACCTGTGTACATCTTAGGTGAACCAACTGACACCAGTGGCTTATGAGACTGGCCACCGCCCCTCGTCGGGATCTCGACTGTATACACTAGTCTACTCTGGAGTATCGATGCCCTGTCTCGAAAACTCCCACGACTAGGGAACTTTTAAGGATGTGCTCATAGACCCCAGCTCCCACGTATATGATCGCCATCATACTGCTGGTAGTCAAGCCAGAATGCTAAGGGCTCTATCAATGTGTAATAGCGACCTGTAAGGTCACCTAAAGCAATACACGATGATAAAGACAAACCATGGTAGCATACTATTCTCTATCAATGTGTAATAGTGAACTACAATGTCACCTAAAACATGTACACGATGATAAAGACAAACCAGATAGTATACAAACCTCTCGAGTAAGACTGTCCTACCGGTATAGGTCCTCCCTCAATCATTGCAATCACGTGCCTGCGATCCAATAATTGACTCTGAGGGCACTATATCCAACATGATGAAGCCCACAAAGAAAGTCTCCTCATCCATGCCAGGAGCTGCAATCGACTCAAAAAATACCGCTGACATGATGGGAATGTAATACTTTGGCAAGTCCTCTTCTTTAGTCGGCCGCTTGTTTAAACCAAACCCAAAGGGGTCGTTAATGTTCGCAAATTTCAGAGCCGTCTTTGATAGGACATCTTCGCGAAGTAAGCAAGCGATAAAACTTTTAAAAAGTGACGCCCTGCTCCTCTGACTCTGTGAACAGTTTGTCAAAAATACTCAGGGTCTTAATCAAACTCGGGCGCTTGTGGCAAACGGCGTTCTCGGTAGACAGGCCGTCAAGCATGGCAGGCTCGGTTTCGAAGACATACTCATCGGGAGTCAATAATTCTTCATAAAGTGTCCCCATGACCGGCAGCCCTGAGATCTTACGAAATTCCTCCAGAGAAATTGAAACTTCGTGGTCCCCTAGAAGGAAGGTGTTGGTGGGAAGATTCCATTGGTTCAAGAAGGCCTTAACCCACCAGACATGGGGAGATTGGTAGTGGAAAAGGGATGTATATATCGCCTGATAAAGTCTAACCCTCTGCAGTCGCGCGCGATGGGCGGACAAGATATAACGAGCCCAGAGAAGGTAACCCGTGGGGTGTCGAGAGGTAAGCCCTATCTTGTAAATCTGTCCCTATGGCTGGGCTTCGCCCTGGGAAATGCGGCGCCCTAAAATATCTACAGCCGGCACCGGATGGTTCGGAATACCAGTTGTTGGAGGCTCAAGCCGTCCCATAGGGGTCCAATTCGGCATCTCCACAACAAAGGCAGTCCGTAGAGGATCCATCGGCAGGAATGGATAAGTAGGCTCCGTCGGTATCTCACAAAGAAAACTGCGGCGACCGCGGATGATGTGACCGTACCAGGTCCCCCATAACAACAAGTTAGTGCGATTCCGGTCATGAGCCCTGATCATCGCCATCACTTCCTCGTCAGACGGTGACTGGGGAAAAGCAGCCTCCGAGCGAGTGAAAGGGAAATATGGAACAGAAGTCATTGCGCCTGAAATAAAGAAAGGGAAACTGTTAAGCAAAGCTAACACGTGTTTATAAATGCATATATAAAAAAATACAGTGGAAGAAAGCGACAAAGGACTTATTCTATGGGACCATTGGTTACAAAATGCATGGGTCCCACAAAATCAAGATGGCGGCTTGCTAATGATGAGGCAAAGCAGTTACTATGAGACAAAAAGAAGATTCTCAATGAATGAACACTGGATTTCAAATGACCCTACACATTCCCCAAAAAGAAACCCATCTTGGATTCTGTAAAAATCAAGCGGAGCAAGGGAATTACATTCCCAGAAAACCCTACTCCAAATCTTTTATGTTTGCTGCAAAGAAACAACTCAGGGCAAGAAAACCCCAAGAGGTTCTCTGGGAAGAACTAAGTTCTTCAGAGGAATTAAATTCCTTTTGAACAAAGGGAATTAAATTCCCAGAAATATATTTTCAGAGCCAAAGCTCTTTAAGGTGTAATTAAATTCCATAGAAAGGACAAGCATCGCCATTGATCCCCGAAGATCGGAGAAACCCTAACAAGGTCTATTATTTAAAGATTGAGTGGTTTTCTTTTTAAAGAACTTAATAAAAGAATGGGTTCTTGTTAAAGGGAAAAAACCTTAGTATGGATTTAAAAACCAACGAAGATTTATGCAAAAGTTATTCAGTCGTTCAAGATCATTACCTGAGAAAAGGGAATCTTTCAACAGAGTTAAACTCTAGAAATTTTTAAGACAGAGAACTAAACTCTGAGAAAAGAGAATTAAATTCTCAAAGGGAAAAAGTAAGCAAGGAAGAAGATGAGCAGGGTAGAGGCACTTCTGAAGGGACGCTGGCATTTATAGAATGTGATGGGAAACGTTTCATCTCCCCTATTCCCTAGACAGATCCAACGGTCACAAAGGTGACAGCGTTGCACTCATGTGCAGACACGTGAGAACAACGCTGTGGGGGCATTTGTTCCCTGATAAAAATCAGGGAATACCTCAATGAGGTATCACGTGCTCACACGTGACCAAGGGTCACGTGTTGACACGTGATAGTTTCCTGTGGTCTCCACTCTATAGAATTAAATTCTAAAATCAAACAAATGTGTAAACAAAACGGATAAGGAAAGACCCCAATGGGGCATCACGTGCTCACACGTGACCAAAGGTCACATGCTGACACGTGATGGGTCACGTGCCAACACGTGACAGGTCCCTCAGCTCTTTAATTGACAGAATTAAATGCTATTTCCATTTAGATCACGTGCCAACACGTGATGAGCTTTAAAGGCCTTCTGAATTAATAGAATCAAATTCTAATTAAGGGAGATCAAAGACCCTAACTGGGAAAGTATTTCTTTAAATCTTCCTAAACAAAAAGGGATTATGCTCTTTAAAGTGGAGCACCGTTGGATTAAAAATCCAATGGTGATTAAAAATCACCAATCTATGGAAAGATTTTATACAAGGAAAGATTTCCCTAAATTTCACCAAAAATAACAAACAGAATATCTTTTGGATTAAAAATCCAATGGTGAATAAAATTCGCTGAGTGATCTAAAAGATCATATTAGTTACAAAAAACAAACAAAATCTTTCAATGAAAGATTCACTAAACAAACTGATTCTTTTCTTTCTCCTATAAATAGAAGCCAAGAAGAGAAGAGGGATATAGAATTTTGGGATCTTGAAATTTTCCAAAGGCAAATAGCAGAGAGAAAAGAAAGGAGAATTTAATTCACAAGAAAAAAAACCCTAGGTGAGAAAGGGGAAAGGGATCAAAGCTTTCATAAAACAAAAGGAGAATTTAATTCTCAATCTAAGAGTTTAACTCTACTGCAAAAGAACTTAGTTCTTCCTCTAGTTGAAGATCCGCAGAAGCAAATCTCCACACAGGTTGAGAATTTAATTATCAACGGGGAGATTCTGCCATGCAGAACCAAAACTTAGAGGGAGAATTGAGTTTTGAGAATTTACTTCTGCCAAATTCACAGGAATTTAATTCCTCCAAGATAAAACTAGGGGTTAACCCTATATGAGAATTTAATTCTCCCAAATTCACAGGAATTTAATTCCTCTAAAACATAATTAGGGTTTAACCCTACAGAGTGTTAGTTGTATGTATGCCCTAGAGGCCAGTATTGTACAAATGATGTATATTATATTGGATGCTTGGACATATATAGAGATGACTTTCTTGCTCGATATGATAGTATGCTATCTGGTTGCTCTTTATCTTAACATGTACACAAGTCTCTTTAAACTGTCTTACAGTTACATGTTGGTAAAGCCCTTAGGATGTGTACTTGACTACCTGGACTATGATGCGAATCATACTAGTGGGGACATGGTAGTCCATAAGTACATCCTTCAAGGTCCCTAGTCGTGGGTGTATCGAGACGGGGCATCGATATACCAGTATAGACTAGCGTATACGCCTCTCGACCCATGAGATGGGCGATGGATGATCCCATATCCATTGGTGTTTGACATCAGAGATGGTATACGGGTGCTCAGTGGAGACTGGGTACACTGGACGGACTCGCCGAGAACTCCCAGATGGTATTATACCTCACGTCAGATGGCAGTTCTCAGGTGACACTTGTACAGGTTAGTCTGTAGACCCGAGATTGTCATAGAGTCTTGTGTGATTCCCACTGTGCTTTGATCTCCACCTTACCACGTCAATGAGGGCGTGCAAAACGGTGGTCTTTGGGTACAGTCCCGAGTCACATGGAGGCAATGAGCGATAGGAGGGGTTTCGTCTCTCCCGGTATTGGGGGTTGATGTTGCGCTGTGCTCGATTGGCCGTAACAGGGAAGTCCCTGGCCAGGGCTGATCAGAGATTTGCTGGTAAGTGTTACCAGTAGTTTCTCGACCCGTTATGAGCCTCACATCGGCACGACTTATCGGTTATTGGGGTCTGACGTTTACCACCCCTAGACATGATATGCGACATATCAGACGAACAGACCGGACTGTACGGTAAGTGTTACTGGTTGGATTCACAGGAGTGTGAGCGGGCTAGCTCGTCGATCTTCTGATCGCTCAATACCTGGATGGCCGTTGCGTTTAGCAGACCGCTTGCGGCTTGTGGGTGCTTGATATGATCATCATCTGCTACCGGCGTATTGACGAGTCTTTAGAGTCCTACACAGAGGTTTTCTGGCTCAAGCGAAACGAAATAGGAGCGCATATGAGATATGTGCGGGACCGAGAATAATGCGTGTATGTGATACCGTATTTCATTCTCGCGATGAATGTTTCGATTGGTTGTATGCGATATAACCTAGTTGTCGAATCATTGATTCGATAAATCGATACATTGTATACTAGTCGGTTATGTGCGACATGACCGGATCATTGAATCAAGTGTTGATTTAATGATTTAATGTATAATTATATATTTGATATATTAATTTGCATTAACTAGTATTGGTTCATTTTAAAAGGATTTTCTCACTTGAAGTGCACATTATATATGTGATATGCTTTTGTGTGCACTTGATTGTATCATGTTTGATGATACATATTTACTTGGGTTTGTGCAAAGAATTAAACCATGGTTATGATAATGGTTAGGGTTTTGAGTTATTCATCTATTTATTTATCCATTCTTTATTTATTTAAATGGATAAAAGAAAATAAAATGGTTTCTTTTTGTCATGAAGCTTGTTGAAGCTTCATGAAGCTTTGACTAAAGAGACCATTTTGTCTTCATGCTTAACCCTAACCATTCCCACTTACCATGGTCTATTCTCTACACTTAACCTTAGTTAGGATATGATAAGTATTGTTTTCTTTTTCATTTTAAATGAACTTATCATATTCTTTCTCCTTCTTGATCATCTTCTTCTTCAAGAAAAGCTTAAGTCCATCAATGGAAACTTGAGCAAAAGTGAGTGAAATCCAATTCTAAAGTGAACCCACCTCCTATTTCTTCACCCTCTAACTCTTGCCAAGTTGTTTTGGGTGTTTTCTTCACAAGTTTCACAATTTGGTGAAGTTGGAGCTTGAACTTGTGCAACCTCGACGTAGATCATCTTCGGCACGAAGCCGACGACCTATTCCGCTCATTTCTCCGATGAAGCCGACGCGAGAGTCCGAGATTCGAGATGGACAGCGAGGGGACGACTATGTGGAGCTAAGGAAGTGGATAACCGGATCTACAAAGGTTGTAGCTTCTTATCTTTAGTTAAGTTGTTAACTAGATTCGTGTTTCGCCTAGAATTCTAGCCGACGATCCGTATTAGGGTTTATCGGCACCCATAAAATTTTAAATTGGCATGGTTGATGCCTTGTGAGACCTCTATAGTGTGCCTAGGAACCTTTCACTGGTATCAGAGCCTAGCTAGAGCCTTAGGCGAAGTCTAGACGAAGTTTGAAACCCGAACGAACCCGAAACCCTAAGTTTTACATGCTCTCTGGACTTTTTCTAAAAACTGGGATTTTTCCAGATTAAAAATTGCTAAAAAATTCAGCAGGGAATTCTAAGAATTACGACGCAAAATATTTCTCCTGAACCCTCTAATGCGCGGCGGAACCGCGGCATAAGCCACCTTAGGCGGCGGTTCCGCGGCTAAAGTATGACGTCAGCCATTAAAATTTGCACAGTAATTCATTGTTTCAGATGCTGAGTTTTCTGGTAATTTTTAATATTTATTCAAGAGTTGAATTTTCTGGGGTTGTTTTGGGGATTCGGTGTTTCGATCGGGGTATCAGATTTTGTCTATGTGGCTTTCCGGATAAATTTTAGAATATGTTAAAAGGTTCGATCGGATATAAATACCCAATTTTTCCACTGCCGGGAAATTTCCAAGTGTTGGATTTTTCCGTAGTTTGAAGACGTTCTAAATAGTGCAAGTAACGCGATGGACCCTCTAGAAGACAACAAACCTTAACTCGATTATGTGACCGTCTTGAACTGCCCTTTGAACCTTCGGGTTTGGGGCAGTACGGCGTGCCACATGTGAGGCGTTGGCTTGACCCTTCTACGGCTGGATCGTTGGTACTGAGGCACGAACTGAATGTTTTTAGACTTGTTTCATGTGTTGATCTGTATCGGGAAAACTTGGGTGTTCGATTATTCGATCGGAAAGTTTAACATTTTCTATCTTATTCGGAATGTGATACAATAATTGGAATTCACAAGTAGTTATGAGATAACTGAATGAATGTTATAAACATAGCACTTTAGTCTCTATTGATCGGTTGCCACGGAATTTTGATGTGATCAAAAGTCCGTCGCAATCACGTAGCATACACGGATACTCGCCGGATAAACTTAATAGACAGCCTCACCCCATAGCCCCGACCAAGTGACTGTAGGAGAACCCCGTCGCCGAAAGCATCCGTTCGGGTGCTCGCGGCAGCGGTGTTCCGCCTTGGTGCACTTCGTCGACGGCGTCGGGGGTGCGGCCGCCTACTAAAGTTTGCGACAAGCATTCGATCAAATAGTCGGGAATCTTGTTGAATTGCCCGACTTGATATTGAAAAGAGCTTTCGATTTTGAGACTAAAATGCGGGGTTTATAATTGTTAGGCATGTGATGTCTAAGTAATTCATTTGATTAGGCATGCGATGTCTATGCAGGTTGCGGATTCTAACTGTTGTAGTTTTACACTTTCTTTTCTGTGACCGTAAGTGTAATATGTGATATCGCTGGTTTCGTTGCTATATGTCAACGACAATTGGGATGCGCATATTTACTTACGTTGATGACATGTGATGTTATGTGTTGCTGGATATGTTATATAGGATCGTCGTGTTTGAATAGCCGGGGGTTTTTATGTTAGATGAGTGTTTTTCATTTTCATTCATGTAAAAACTTGTATGTAATATTCTTTTTATTTGGGACACTTCCAGGTAGCGGAAGTTGTCGCCTTTTGTATATTATTTACTTTTCCGCATTAGGATAGACCCAAGGAGGGGAGCACAAGTAACCGGGTTCTGGGGTCCAGTGGGAGACCAACTCGAGGAGTCGAGTCCGGGTCTCCTAACCCTAGAATTGGTAGGGTTACTTGCCGCTCTCGTAGGGGACTAGGGTGTGGGATTGGCTATTCATCACGACCGTGGAATCCGTGTTTTATACTGGCTCGTATTGAAAACACGGACGTCCTAGTATATCCAATGTTTCATATGTTTCTTCTGCTGCGATATCTGTGATGTGATCATGTGATATTTTGTGATAGATACAGTATATAGTATATATGATATATTATATAGACGTTACTTATGTTTTGCACCCGCACTAGCCCTGCCCTGCTCTGTCGTTAGTTACCTAACCTAACGGTGCACGAGGGGACATCGAGGCGAATGCGGATGGCATAAGTGTACGTCGTATTTATCTATGATGTTTAGGTATTTAAATGATGGGACTTCATTAATGTGATTAATGAAAGAAAAGAAACCTAAGATGTTGTGGAATCAAATTTTAAATAAAAAAGGTAGCTACAGTTCTTGCTTTGCACAGCGGTATATGTGATATATCCTGCGCCTTATTCGATGAGGAAAGGACCGAGATCCCTTCACCGGGAGTGACTCCTTTAGCAATAACTGGCAGATGCTACACACTCGGTTTGCTTTTGATTGCTTCTATAGTTTATGCTTTGCACAGTGATATATATGATATATCCCGCACCTCATTCGACGAGGAAAGGGCCGACGATCCCTTCACCGGGAGTGACCCCTTTAGCAAAACTAGAAAAGCCTCAAAAACACTCCATTTCAAAACTTCATTTGATTCTACAACGATATCAAGTTCATTACGCAATAGGTTTTCAGAAAAACCTGACGTAGCCCTCCGTCATTTCAGATAAATCCTACTTAGTATTCGTGCTACGTTTGTTGACCTCCGTCAAGGCGTAGTGTGCGGTAGCTAACTAGTATTTATCTGCTTATGCATGTGATGCAGATTGGATTAGGGTAGTCGTACGACCTTGTTGACCTCCGTCAAGGGTCGTGCGGGTGGGTTTGATTCAATCAAGAAATGACGGGTTGAACTTGACTTGCACCATGTGGTTTGTTGACCTCCGTCAAGGTCATAGGATGCTTGGGGCAAAATATTATCGGGAATTTCAAGTGTTGAAATTTGCAATGAGATTGCATACCTTCTATGAGATAGTTGGATCCCGATACCCACTGCGAGTAAGAGTTACTCCTGGGAGAGTTTTGCACATTGCAATTAGCCGATCAGGTAGGTGTCTAGAAAGGTGTCAACGAGGTTACGCCTCTGGGAAAACGAGGTTTACATTAATTAGGTTCGTGCGAAAGCACGGGGGACTTCCCTCAAAGTACCGACACTGGCTTGGCTGAAAAATTGGCGAACTTGTAGTGTGTAATTAATCCCGGCTAGTCTTTCCTTTTAGGGTTTGAAGGAAGATTTGATAAAAACCAGTGGGAGCCATCCTGATTAGATAAGATAATAACCAATCTGATCTTGCACGAGCATACGCTAAAGTGTTTTCTTCTCTCTCTCTCCAGGTAGCGACCATTTCATGCCCTAATGAAGATAATAATATGGATGTATTGACCGAACCCGCATGTTATACTGTGCTGGGGAACGTTGGTTCCGTTCTTTCTTATAAGAGTTATAGGAATGAACAGGAAATAGGGGAATACCAGGATTCCCATGCCACCCAATTGAAGAAAGTACATGTTGATGCATTTTCTTCGGGTGTGTTCGTTACAGAGAACTGTTTCTCCATTTGCTCTACGTCCTGGGTATTAGATACCGGGTCAGGATCCCATATATGTAATCAGTTACATGGGCTTAGGAAAGGTAGAGAACTTGGAGAAGGTGATAAAGACATTAGAGTTGGAAATGGTGCAATTGTTGCAGCTAAGACTGTCGTGGAATATCACCTTGTATTACCAACTGGTAATACATTGGTTCTGAACGAATGCTATTACATGCCGAACCTGATATGCAACATTATATCGGTTTCTTTGTTGAGTAAAGAGGGATATAATTTTGTATTACAGGACAATGTTATGAACATTTTCCCTAACCAAAAGTTGGTTGGATCAGGCACGTTGTGCAATGGCATTTATGTTCTAAATCAATCAACAGTTCTGAGCATAACAAACACACACAAGAGGAAGAGTTCAGAACTGAACGAATCCTTCTTGTGGCATTGTAGACTGGGTCACATCAATGCGACACGACTAGCTAAGTTACATAAAGATGGATATTTAAATCCTTTTGAATTTTCATCTTATGACACTTACCAGTCATGTCTCAAAGGCAAGATGACCAAAACTCCATTTACGGGACACGGAGAAAGAGTTACCGAACTCTTGGAACTGATACATAGTGATGTATGCGGTCCCATGTCTACACATGCCAGGGATGGTTCTTCGTACTTCATTACATTCACTGACGATCTCTCTAGATTCGGATATGTGTTCCTGATGAAACACAAATCAGAAGCTTTTGAGAAATTTAGAGAATATAAACAAGAAGTTGAGAACCAAACCGGAAAAAGTATTAAAATCCTACGATCTGATCGAGGAGGTGAATACTTGAGCATTGAATTCCTGGACTTCCTAAAAGAGAATGGGATTCTCTCTCAGCTAACTCCTCCATATACACCTATCGGAGCGGAGAAACCGCACCCTATTAGATATGGTGCGCTCTATGATGAGTGTAGCTGAGTTACCTGTTTCCTTCTGGGGATATACACTGGAAACAGCAGCATACCTACTGAACAAGGTTCCTACCAAATCTGTGCCTACCACACCATATGAGATATGAGAAGGGAAGAGACCATATCTTAATTTTATGAAGATATGGGGTTGCCCGGCCTATGTCAAAAGACAAAAACCGGACAAACTCGAGGCAAGATCTGTTTTGTGTAAATTTGTTGGATATTCCAAACATTCGCGAGGGTATATCTTCTACCACAGTGAGGAACAAAGAGTATTTGTTGCTCAACATGCCACCTTTTTAGAAAAGGAATTTCTTGCAAAAGAAATTAGTGGCTCTGAGGTAGAACTGGAAGAGGTTCCAGCTGAACAAAACACAACAGAAGATTTAGTGGAACCAGAGCATTCAGTAGCTCCCGACGAACCTCAGCCTCTCCGCCGATCTAGTAGGGTTCCTCGCCCACCTGAGAGATACTACGGTTTTCTCATGGATGGTGGGAGCGAAGATTGCATCATGGAGGATGATGACCCAACTAGCTTCGAGCAGGCCATCACGAGTAGGGACTCAGTGAAATGGCTGGATGCTATGCGGTCCGAGATGGAATCCATGTACACCAACAAAGTATGGACTTTGGATGTTGCTCCTGAAGGGGTAAAACCCATTGGGAGAAAGTGGATCTTCAAGAAGAAACTTGGTGTAGATGGGAAAGTGGAGACTTTCAAAGCTAGACTTGTAGCAAAAGGTTTTCGTCAAAGACCAGGTGTGGACTATGACGAAACCTTTTCTCCAGTGGTTATGCTTAAATCCATCCGGATCATGCTTGCCATCGCTGCATATCATGATTACGAAATCTGGCAAATGGATGTTAAGACCGCCTTTCTAAACGGTGATTTAGAAGAGTGCGTGTACATGACTCAGCCAGAGGGCTTCGTAGACAGTGGGAGCAGCGGGAAAGTGTGCAAGCTGCTTAAATCCATTTATGGATTAAAGCAAGCATCGCGGAGTTGGAACATCTGCTTTGACGTCGTTATCAAAGAGTTTGATTTCGTCAAAAATCCAGATGAACCTTGTATCTACAAGAAGGTGGCAGAGAGTAAGGTTGTCTTCCTCGTATTGTACGTGGACGACATACTCTTGATAGGAAATGATATTCCTATGCTGCAATCGGTCAAGCTCTTCTTATCACAAAGATTCTCAATGAAAGATCTTGGTGATGCCTCCTGCATATTGGGAATTAGGATCTATAGAGATAGATCCAAAAGGATATTGGGATTGTCCCAATCCAGGTACATTGACACCATACTAAAGAGGTTTAGTATGGAAGAATCCAAGCGTGGGAACTTGCCCAGGATCTCTGGAGTCATTCTCTCCAAAGAGATGTCTCCCAAGACTGATTTGGAGAGAGCTCGCATGCAAGGGATACCATATGCTTCGGCTGTAGGCTCTATCATGTACGCGATGCTATGTACCAGACCCGATGTAGCATACTCACTAAGTGTAGTGAGCAGGTATCAAGCTGATCCTGGAGAGAGTCACTGGACAGCTGTGAAGAGCATTCTCAAGTACTTGCGAAGGACTAAAGAGATGCTCTTGGTGTATGGTAACGGAGAACTCCAAGTGGAGTCCTTTACCGATTCGAGCTTCCAGAGTGATAAAGACGACTCTAAGTCGCGGTCGGGATTTGTCTTTACCCTTTACGGAGGGGCGGTTAGCTGGAAGAATTCCAAGCAGGAAACCGTGGCAGACTCGACGATGGAGGCCGAATACATCGCTGCCAACGATGCTGCCAAAGAGGCTGTCTGGATCAAGAAGTTCATTACTGAACTTGGAGTGGTTCCATCCATTGAGCATCCAATACCTTTGTATTGCGATAACAATGGAGCGGTGGCTTTGGCCAAGGAACCTAGATCCCATCAGCGATCCAGGCATATTCTGAGGCGGTATCACCTGATCCGGGAGATAGTAGATCGCCGGGAGATCGAGGTCAGGAGGGTTGACACGAAGAACAACACGGCGGATCCACTCACGAAGGCCATTCCCCAGATACAGTTTGAGAGACTCTTCGGGATGCTCGGTATGCGATACTACAGCAGCTGGCCCTAGTGCAAGTGGGAGATTGTTAGTTGTATGTATGCCCTAGAGGCCAGTATTGTACAAATGATGTATATTATATTGGATGCTTGGACATATATAGAGATGACTTTCTTTCTTGATATGATAGTATGCTATCTGGTTTCTCTTTATCTTAACATGTACACTAGTCTCTTTAAACTGTCTTACAGTTACATGTTGGTAAAGCCCTTAGGATGTGTACTTGACTACCTGGACTATGATGCAGATCATACTAGTGGGGACATGGTAGTCCATAAGTACATCCTTCAAGGTCCCTAGTCGTGGGTGTATCGAGACGGGGCATCGATATACCAGTATAGACTAGCGTATACGCCTCTCGACCCATGAGATGGGCGATGGATGATCCCATATCCATTGGTGTTTGACATCAGAGATGGTATACGGGTGCTCAGTGGAGACTGGGTACACTGGACGGACTCGCCGAGAACTCCCAGATGGTATTATACCTCACGTCAGATGGCAGTTCTCAGGTGACACTTATACAGGTTAGTCTGTAGACCCGAGATTGTCATAGAGTCTTGTGTGATTCCCACTGTGCTTTGATCTCCAACTTACCACGTCCATGAGGGCGTGCAAAACGGTGGTCTTTGGGTACAGTCCCGAGTCACATGGAGGCAATGAGCGATAGGAGGGGTTTCGTCTCTCCCGGTATTGGGGGTTGATGTTGCGCTGTGCTCGATTGGCCGTAACAGGGAAGTCCCTGGCCAGGGCTGATCAGAGATTTGCTGGTAAGTGTTACCAGTAGTTTCTCGACCCGTTATGAGCCTCACATCGGCACGACTTATCGGTTATTGGGGTCTGACGTTTACCACCCCTAGACATGATATGCGACATATCAGACGAACAGACCGGACTGTACGGTAAGTGTTACTGGTTGGATTCACAGGAGTGTGAGCGGGCTAGCTCGTCGATCTTCTGATCGCTCAATACCTGGATGGCCGTTGCGTTTAGCAGACCGCTTGCGGCTTGTGGGTGCTTGATATGATCATCATCTGCTACCGGCGTATTGACGAGTCTTTAGAGTCCTACACAGAGGTTTCCTGGCTCAAGCGAAACGAAATAGGAGCGCATATGAGATATGTGCGGGACCGAGAATAATGCGTGTATGTGATACCGTATTTCATTCTCGCGATGAATGTTTCGATTGGTTGTATGCGATATAACCTAGTTGTCGAATCATTGATTCGATAAATCGATACATTGTATACTAGTCGGTTATGTGCGACATGACCGGATCATTGAATCAAGTGTTGATTTAATGATTTAATGTATAATTATATATTTGATATATTAATTTGCATTAAGTAGTATTGGTTCATTTTAAAAGGATTTTCTCACTTGAAGTGCACATTGTATATGTGATATGCTTTTGTGTGCACTTGATTGTATCATGTTTGATGATACATATTTACTTGGGTTTGTGCAAAGAATTAAACCATGGTTATGATAATGGTTAGGGTTTTGAGTTATTCATCTATTTATTTATCCATTCTTTATTTATTTAAATGGATAAAAGAAAATAAAATGGTTTCTTTTTGTCATGAAGCTTGTTGAAGCTTCATGAAGCTTTGACTAAAGAGACCATTTTGTCTTCATGCTTAACCCTAACCATTCCCACTTACCATGGTCTATTCTCTACACTTAACCTTAGTTAGGATATGATAAGTATTGTTTTCTTTTTCATTTTAAATGAACTTATCATATTCTTTCTTCTTCTTGATCATCTTCTTCTTCAAGAAAAGCTTAAGTCCATCAATGGCAACTTGAGCAAAAGTGAGTGAAATCCAATTCTAAAGTGAACTCACCTCCTATTTCTTCACCCTCTACCTCTTGCCAAGTTGTTTTGGGTGTTTTCTTCACAAGTTTCACAACTTGGTGAAGTTGGAGCTTGAACTTGTGCAACCTCGACGTAGATCATCTTCGGCACGAAGCCGACGACCTATTCCGCTCATTTCTCCGATGAAGCCGACGCGAGAGTCCGAGATTCGAGATGGACAGCGAGGGGACGACTACGTGGAGCTAAGAAAGTGGATAACCGGATCTACAAAGGTTGTAGCTTCTTATCTTTAGTTAAGTTGTTAACTAGATTCGTGTTTCGCCTAGAATTCTAGCCGACGATCCGTATTAGGGTTTCTCGGCACCCATAAAATTTTAAATTGGCATGGTTGATGTCCTGTGAGACCTCTATAGTGTGCCTAGGAACCTTTCACAGAGAATTTGATTCCTAAAATAAAGAGACTTGAAAGATCTCCATGCACGTAAAGAATTTGGTCACGTGATGACACGTGACCTCAATCCGCAGTGATCAGAAAAGAAAGAATAAAATTAGGTCACGTGACCCCTAAACAAATCTCCCAAAATGAGAAGGGAAAAGATTGGAGGCAATGCCTCACGTGCTCCCATGTGACTTCCAAAACAAAGAGAACAAAGCCAAAGGTAGAATAGACTTTGGGCGCCCTCACGTGTCCCCACATGACCCCTAAAATAGATCCCTTAAAATGAGAAAGAACAAGTCTAGAGGCAATGCCTCACGTGCTCACATGTGACCCTTAAAATTAAAGGGAACAAAGCTAAGGGTAGAATCAACTTTGGGCGCTCTCACGTGTCCTCACGTGACCCCTAATAAACACCTTAATAAATCAGCGCATGAGTGCCTATCACATGCCCACACATGATGGCCGTGAAAACTAAAAGTGTTTAACACTTATTTGCAAATTTGAGAATAGAACAAAGGAAGACCGGTCCCCAACTTCAGAGGCATCACATGGCCCCCACGTGACCAATCCAATTTTAGTGTTTAACACTATTTTCAGTGCATCACGTAGGAACACGTGACCATTAAATATATGTTAGTGTTTAACATTATATTCAAATCAATCCTAGCCTAAATTGGCTAAGTCCTTCAGAAGCAAGACTTCTCTTTTTACTGAGTCTCAAGTACATCATTGCCTTCCGAAATTGAACATCCTATATGGCATATGAGTGCTCATCACTCAACAAAAGATAAAATGTTGTCAGAACCCTTGTTTAGCAGTGCCAGATAATGGGGGTTTGAACTTAGACAAATGTTTAATGGTCTAACAAAAGGCCAACATTTCTAATCTAATTGGACTTAGCCCAAGTTGGCCATAAGTCCTCAATTCAGATTTAACTGAGCCAATGTGCTCATAATCTAATTAATTGATCTTAGTTCCAAATTGGACTACAGATCCCCAAACAAACTTTGGTTCGAGGGTACATCTCTTTACTCCTCTGATATTTATCGTTGTAATCCTTCAACGTCTTCAGAGAGATGACGGGTCCCGAAAACCATACATTCTACGGACTGTGAAGTCCTTAAGCTGACGGACTATGATGTCCTTAACCTTGACTGTGAGGTCTTTAAACTCGTGGACTATGATGTCCTTAACCTTGACTGTGAGGTCTTTAAGCTCACAGACTATGATGTCCTTAACCTTGACTGTGAGGTCTTTAACCGCAATGTCCCTAAACTAAACAATAGAGCCTAAATGCTCTTTTGTCAGATCTAAACGATCCCGTTAAGTTGATCTTAGACTGAAATTAGACTAACGTATCCTTAACAAACGTTTAAGTTGATCTTAGTCTCAAATGAGACTAACGTATCCTTAAACCCAACCCCCAAATCCAAATCTAAGAAAATACGGATTTAGACTAATCCACGCCCTACGGGCGACGACATAAATTAGTCTCCGTATACAATCCGCGGGCAACCAAAGACAAAATAAACACCCACGACACGAAGTGACCATCTGGAGAAGGAGAAAGTGGTTACCGCGATGTTGTAGCATAATTAACTGCAGGGGCTTGCGCCTGCAGGGAAGAGCGTCCCCACAATCAAAATCCCCTCAAAGAGGGGGAATCTGACGAAGTCTGCTACATCGGCCGCATCCGTTTAAACCTTCGATACATAGTGCCATAAATCAACTTGGCATCTTCGGAGAGGTGGACAGATAGCACCAATTAGCATCTGTCCCGAAATTCAGGCAAGACGGACCTACGCGGTCGCGTCTCCATGTTTTCGGGGGTAAACAACGGCTTATGTCAATCCTGACCCCGTGGGAAACGTCCAGAGCAACCTTCTGACTCTGTGAAATGCGGATAAGGTCAACCCCTGACTCCGTGAAATGCGGATAATGTCAACCTCATCCATCACTTACGGGTCCTTTCGACTCGTAAGGGAGAAAACTCTTTTGTGAGATCCTTACGACTCTCAAGAGAAAATGCACTTAGGAATCCTCATGATTCTTTAGGAGAAATTACACTTACGAGATCCTCACGACTCGTAAGGAGAAATACCTTTATGAGACCCTCACGGCTCATAAAGTTGGAAAGCCTTAGGAGGCAGATCTGAACCTGACCCCTAAGCCATCGCTGTCCTACAAGAAGATCAAAATACATTATCCACAAAATGCATTTACTAAAAGGGACACACCATTATGAAGCAAAATATGTCTTTTATTCATGAATCAAAATGAATACAAAGTACAATTTGTGAAAGAATCAAAAAAAAAAAATACTCTCATTCAGGAGTATGTACAAAAGAAGAATAAAAAATATACAATACTTCAAGCTGGACGACGATTCAATAGATTTGCCAATTCATCCTTTTTCCGCTGGGCCTCGGCCTCACGATTCATTATCGCTAAGAGACGGGCCTCCGCTTGAGACTGCTGAGCCTGGTATGAGGCAAGCCGACTTTCAAGCTCTTTTTCAGTAACTTTATAGGCTTCGACCATTTCGCGAGTGAAAATGACGGCTTTATCAATGGTTACCACCTCCCTGATAGCTTCTTGAAGCACTCACCAAAGTTCATACGCCCGAGTGGTCTTGGCCGTAAGATTAGCTTGAAATTCCCCCAGCGCAGTTGAAGCCAGCTTCCTCTCTGAAAATTTTCGGCTGAGCCTCTTCTCGCATGACAGCATATTTGCGGGACACCGTTCGATCAGCCCCCGCAAGCTCGCCTTTGCAACCACAACCTCTGAAGGAAGACGCGAGCATTCAAGGCTATACAAGCAAGCCTCCACCCGACGCCAATCCCCGATCCAAAACACGCACAAACTATTTTCTCTTTCTGGCAACAAGGAAAGTTTTCGTGTTCATACTTAAAGCAAATTCCAGGGGTCAAGTATGAAGATCGTGTACACAGGTGGGATGCACGTACAAATACACATCAAGCAGAAAAAGCCAATAGAGAACATTCATCGATTAATGATAAGAGAAAATACATTGATATTACTCTAAAGGAAAGAGATCACCAAACAAGGGATCGGAAATACAAGGGTTAACAAAGCAAAACACAAAATTTTCCATCTCCCTCTCCGCTTTCTCCAGCACATCAAAACGACGGTTTTTGCGAGGAGTCGCTCCCCATCGGTTGGCGCCATGCTCATCAGCGAAAGCGGACATGACGGCCCGTCGGGCCCTTATTTGACTCAGTATATGAACTGAATGATCCTTCAGAGCTTGACTGATTAGACAAGCCTCGTGAAAGCACTCGAGCTTGTCCTCTGCCGTGTCAAGGATCGCCGAAGTCATCTCCGCCGGATGAGGGTGTATATCGGCAAGCACAGACAGAAAGATCATCCGGAGACAAATGGAGCCCATGGGAAGAGAAGAGCCACGACGAGTCAGAAGCTCATACATCACCGCGTTATATTGAGCGTCGGAGAGGAGGGGATCTGCCAGCCGCGCAGCGAAGTGAGGGATTATCTCCTCAGTGGGCACCTCCCATGGTTGCCGACGAGCGTGGGGACGATTGCAAGCCATAGTAATTGATTGGTTTCTCAAAGATGATCACCTTAAGGTATAAATGGGTTTCTCTGTGAGAAAAGAAAGAAAGGCATGGTTTCAGGCTATAAAGGGGAGCATTTAATGCTATGCACAAAAAATGTTGTGCATGGTGGAACTATTCTCAAAACGCGGAAAAAAGGGGAGAGCGTTGGAAATGAAAAGAAATGACGCATTGAAATCAGATCAGGGAAATGAAACGTCCCTATAAAGCAGAGCCCCGCATGCGCAACACGTAAGCACAAGCCTTGATTGGAAGATAAAGCGGCACTGCACATACATGACACAGAACTGAGCTCTGAGGAAGAGAATTAAATTCTCGAGGCAAGAACAAGGAAGAAAGAAGATGAAGGAGTGGAGGCACTGCTGAAGAGACCCTTGCATTTATAGGATGTAATGGGAAACGATTCATCTACCCCCTTCTCTAGGCAGATCCAACGGCCACAAAAGTTACAGCATTGCACTTATGTGCAAACACGTGAGAACAACGTTGTGGGGGCATTTGTTCCCTTATAAAATATCAGGAAAAACCCAATTGGGGCATCACGTGCCCACACGTGACCAGGGGTCACGTGCTGACACGTGATGGTTTCCTGGGGATTCTGTTGAAATAAGAATTAAATTCTAATCAAACAATCAATCAGTGGAGTCACGTGTCCATACGTGATGGGCTTTTAAACCCACTGAAAAGAATTAAAAGGCATAATGAAACAACAGGAAAAACCCCAATGGGGCATCACGTGCCCACACGTGACCAAGGGTCACGTGTTGACACGTGATAATTCCTGAGCTCTTTAAAACAACAGAATTAAATTCTGGTTAAAATGCTTAATCGGGGGGGTCACGTGTCAACACGTGATGGGATCCTAAGATCTCTGAAATAATAGAATTAAATTCTAATTAAATGGTCAATCAGAAGGTCACATGCCAACACATGACAGGCTCTTAAGCCTTCTGAACTAATAGAATTAAATTCTAATTAAGAGGGAATCGAGAACCCTAACTGGAAAAATATTTCTTTAAATCTTTCCAAACAAAAAAAAAGATTGTGCTCTGTAAAATGGAGCACCGTTGGATTAAAAATCCAATGGTGATTAAAAATCACCAATTTACAGAAAGATTCTATACAAGGAAAGATTTCCCTAAAATTCACCAAGAATAACAGACAGAATATCTTTTGGATTAAAAATCCAATGGTGAGTAAAATTCACTGAGTGATCTAAAAGATCAGGTTGGTTACAAAATCAATTGAAGTCTTTCAATGAAAGATTGACTAAATAAACTGATTCTTTTCTTTCTCCTATAAATAGGAGCCAAGAAGAGAAGAGAAGAGGATTGATTTTTAGAGAGAGGAATACAAAAGAAAAGAGAATTTAATTCTCCAGAGAGAAAAGGTCTCTTGAGAAAAGAAAGAAATCCTAGATGAGGGATCATTCTATAAACTCCCACAAAATAAAGAGAATTTAATTCGCAATTTAAGAGTTTAACTTTTCTGAATAAGAACTTAGTTCTTCCTCTGGTTGAAAGTCTGCAGAATCAGATCTCCCTATAAGTTGAGAATTTAATTCTCATCGGGGAGATTCTGCTATGTAGATCTAAAACCTAAGTGATGATCTAAGTTTAGAGAATTCAATTCTCACACCAAAGCACATAGGAATTTAATTCCTCCAAACAAAGATAGGGTTTAACCCTTAATATAAGAACTTAGTTCTTCTTCATGGTTGAAGATCTGCAGAAGCAGATCTCCCCATAAGTTGAGAATTTAATTCTCATCGGGGAGATTCTGCCATGCAGATCCAAAACTTAGAGGGAGATTTGAGTTTAAAGAATTTAATTCTTCTAATTTAATTCCTCCAAACAAAATTAGGGTTTAACCCTATAAAAGAATTTAATTCTTCCAAATACATAGGAATTTAATTCATCCAAATGAAACTAGGGTTTAACCCTACACAAGAATTTAATTCTTAAAACAAGGGACTTAAAACTCTCCATGCACGAAAAGAGATCAGTACCCGACCTGGTCACGTGGTAACACGTGACCCTCTGCCTCATTGAGTAAAAAAGAAAGAATGAGATATGGTCACGTACCTCCACGTGACCCTTAAACAGACTCCTTAAAATGAGAAAGAAGAAGCTTGGAGGCAATGCCTCACGTGCTCGCACGTGACCCTCAAAACTGAAGGGAATAAAGCCAAAGTCAATACTGATTTAGGGCGCCTCACGTGTCCCCACGTGACCCTTAACAAACACCATTTTAAAAGGGAAAATGAGGGAAAACAGAGGAATTAATATCCAATACATTAGCACTATCACGTGTCCATACGTGATGATTACAAAGGCTAAGTGTTTAATACTTATTTGTAGATTTTGAGAGTAAAATAAAAGAGGTTTGGCCCAATTCTCTGGCGTCTCACGTGACCCCACGTGACCACCTCACTTCTAGTGTTTAGCACTACTTTAAGTGCTTTGTCCCTAGTGTTTAACACTATCTTAAACGCATCACGTGGGAGCACGTGACCGCCAAATATCCTTTAGTGTTTAACACTATTTTCAAACCATTCTTAGCCCAAAAATCAGCTAAGTTTTCCAGAGGCAAGATCTCCCCTTTGATTGAAACCCAACCACATTCTTCCAAACTTGATCATTTCATATGACATTCAAAATAAAACCCAGAGCCATGATGAATGGTCAGTGCCCAATAAAAGACAAAATATGGTCAGAACCCAGACCCATACTTAACATTGCTAAATAATGGGGGGTTAAGCCCAGACAAATGTTCAACAATCCAAACAAAGGTCCAACATTTTTTAAACCTAATTGGACTTAGCCCAAGTTGGCCGTAAGTCCTTAATTAAGATTGAACTAAGCTCATTTGCTCACAATTCAGATTAATTGATCTTAGTCCCAAATTGGACTACAGATTTCCAATCAACTTTGGTTCAAGGGTACATCTCTTCACTCCTCTGATATTTGTCGTTGTAATTCTTCAACGTCTTCAGAGAGGTGACGGGTCCCGATAACCAATCATTCCATAGACTGTGGGGTCCTTAAACTCATGGACTATGATGTCCTTAAACTTTATAGACTATGACATCTTTAAACTATGGACTGTGGGGTCCTTAAACCTATGAACTATGATGTCCTTAACCTCGGACTGTGGAGTCCCTTTAAACCCACGGACTATGATATCCTTAACTTCGGACTGTGGAGTCCCTTTAAACCCACGGACTATGATGTCCTTAACCTCAGACTGTGAGGTCCCTTTAAACCCATGGACCGTAATGTCCTTAATCTAATGTTGGACCGTAATGTCCTTAAACTAATTGACTGCAATGTACCTAAACTAAACAATAGAGCCCAAATGCTCTCTTATTGGATCTAAAAGATCCCGTTGAGTTGATCTTAGTCTAAAATTAGACTAACGTATCCTTAACAAACGTTTAAGTTGATCTTAGTCTCAAATGAGACTAACGTATCCTTAAACCCAATCACAAACCCAAATCTAAGAAGATACGGATTTGGACTAATTCACGCCCTACGGGCGACAGCATAAATTAGTCTCCGTATACAATCCACGGGCAACCAAAAAACAAAACAAACACACACGACGCGAAGTGACCATCTGGAGAAGGAGAAAGTAGTTGCCGTGATGTGGTAGCGTAATTAACTGCAGGGGCTTGCGCCTGCAGGGAAGAGCGTCCCCACAATCAAAAACCCCTCAAATGAGGGGGAATCTGACGAAGTCTGCTACATCGGCCGCATCCGTTTAAACCTTCGATACATGGTGTCATAAATCAACTTGGCATCTTCGGAGAGGTGGACGGATAGCACCAAATAGCATCTGCCCTCGGAATTCAGGCCCCGACGTCCCAACGTCCCGGTCGCGTCTTCCAGCGGGGAACAGGATGCCAGTAGGCGGGATGCCAAGGCGGCACTTCAGGCGACGGAGGTTGCCGGGATTCGGGCTAGAAAGGTGATGACAGATTACAACAGGTCGGACCAGTTTTACGTCTAACTCGGCGAGGCCTCTGCCTTTGCATGGAACAAAGCTCTTGATGCTGTTAAGGAGCAGTTTCTGGAGTTTGCCGACGGTGAGCTCTGTGCTCGGGTCCCACTTTCAGTGGTCATGCCTCCGGCCAATGGTGATGAGGGAGGTGAGGTCTAAACTGGGCTTGCGGCCTGAACTTTTTGGCTTTTCCTCCTCTCTCTTTTGTAAGCCTTCGGGTAATTTGATAAGGCTGGGGAGCCCACAATACCCTTGTAAAGACTTTTGGCTTTGAGAATAAAAACTTTTTGCAGTCGTGTTTGCACGCGTATTTTCCTTTGTCGGTAAACACTTGTATTTGCACGGTATTACCTTCGTGTTGTGCCGGTTCTTCGTCTAGCGATTATGCATCGAGTTGAACCTGTTCATTTAGAAAGTGTGCAGAGATCGGTAGGAAGACGGTATCACCATGGCCCCGAAGTTGAGGTGGAGATCGCTCAGACGTAGATAGATTGGATACCTATTGGTGAGGGCTTTGTTCCTTAGTTGTTGTAAGGGCCATCAGAGGCCTACTAAGGACGGGCCGATCAGGGTAGCTGCCCGGTGCCTCATGGTGAGGGCTTAAGTCCCTGGTGGTGTAGGGTAGGGAGCTACCAGCCAGGGATAACCGAGCAAGGGCGGGCCCGGTTGCCTCTTGGTGAGGGCTTAGATCCTTAGCGCGGGAGGGACCATAAGAGGCATACTAAGGATGGGCCAAGCAGGGTTACTGCCCGGTGCCTCTTAGCGAGGGTTTTGATCCTTAGCGCGGGAGGGGCCATAAGAGGCCTAATAAGGATAGGCTGAGCAGGGTTACTGCTCGGTGCCTCTTGGCGAGGGCTTTGATCCTTAAGGATGGGCCGAGCAGGGTTGCTGCCCGGTGCCTCTTGGCGAAGGCTTTGATCCTTAAGGATGGGCCGAGCAGGGTTGCTGTCCGGTGCCTCTTGGCGAGAGCTTTGATCCATGGCGTTGTGGGGTAGGGAGCTACCAGCCAGGGATAACCGAGCAAGGGCGGGCCCGGTTGCCTCTTGCGAGGGCTTTTAATCCTTAGCGCGGGATGGGCCATAAGAGGCCTACTAAGGACGGCCCGAGAAGGGTTGCTGCCCGGTGCCTCTTGGCGAGGGCTTTGATCCTTAAGGATGGCTGAGCAGGGTTTCTGCCCAGTGCCTCTTGGCGAGGGCTTTGATCCCTGGCTTTGTTGGGGTAGGGAGCTACTAACCATGGATAGCCGAGCAGGGTAGCCGCTCGGCTGCCTCTTGGTACGGGCTTTGATCCCTAGAGTTGTGGGGTAGGGAGCTACCATCCAAGGATAGCCGAGCGGGGTAGCCGCTCGGATGCCTCTTGGTGAGGGCTTAGATCCCTGGCATTGCGAGGTAGGGAGCTACCGGCCGGGAATAGCTGAGCAGGGTAGCTGCTCGGCTGCCTCTTTGTGAGGGCTTTTGGTCCTTAGCACGGGAGGGGCCGTAAATTGCCTGCTAAGGATGGACCAAGCAGTGAAGCTGCTCAGTTTCCTCTTGGGGAGGGCTTTGATCCCTGGTGTTCCGAGGTAGGAAACTACTAGCCGGGGATAGCCGAGCGGGGTAGCCGCTCGGCTGCCTCTTGGTGAGGGCTTAGATCCTTGGCGTTGCGAGGTAGGGAGCTACCAGCCAGGGATAGCCGAGCAGGGTAGCCGCTCGGCTGCCTCTTGGTGAGGGCTTTGATCCCTAGCGTTGTGGGGGTAGGGAGCTACCAGCCAGGGATAGTCAAGCAGGGTAGCCGCTCGGCTGCCTCTTGGTGAGGGCTTTGATCCCTAGCGTTTTGGGGTAGGGGGCTACCAGCCAGAGATAACCGAGCAAGGGCGGGCCCGTTTGCCTCTTTCGAGGGCTTTTGATCCTTAGCGCGGGAGGGGACGTAAGAAGCCTACTAAGGACGGGCCGAGCAGGGTTGCTGCCCAGTGCCTCTTGGCGAGGGCTTTGATCTTTAAGGATGGCCAAGCAGGGTTGCTGCTCAGTGCCTCTTGGCGAGGGCTTTGATCCCTGGCATTGTAGGGTAGAGGACTACCAGCCAGGGATAGTCGAGCAGGGTAGCCGCATGGCTGCCTCTTGGTGAGGGCTTTGATCCTTGGCATTGTGGGGTAGGGAACTACCAGCCAGGGATAGCCGAGCAGGATAGCTGCCGGGCTGCCTCTTAGTGAGGGCTTAGATCCTTGGCATGATGGGGTAGGGAACTACCAGCCAAGGATAGCCGAGCAGGGTAGCTGCTGGGCTGCCTCTTGGTGAGGGCTTCGATCCTTAGCACGGGAGGGGCCATAAGAGGCCTACTAAGGATGGACCAAGCAGTGAAGCTGCTCAGTTGCCTCTTGGCAAGGGCTTTGATCCCTGGCGTTGTGAGGTAGGGAACTACTGGCCGGGGATAGCCGAGCAGGGTAGCCGCTCGGCTGCCTCTTAGTGAGGGCTTTGATCCTTGGCATGATTGGGTAGGGAACTACCAGCCAGGGATAGCTGAGCAAGATAGCTGCTCGGCTGCCTCTTGGCGAGGACTTTGGGAAGAGGGACAGTCGTGGGTGACACGTGCCATGAACGCGTGGAGGAGTCGAAGTGCCGAAGCTGGTCGTTTCGATTTCGTCGAGAGAGGCCAAGTTCCTGCCATGTGGCAGCACAGTTGTGGGGAAGGACTGTTGGAATCCTGGGGGTTGTTCGCTATAAAACGGAGGGAGTGTTGATCACTCCATCCTTCACACCCAAAACATAAGATTGGAGGACTTCCCTTTTGCTATCCCCGACATTGTGAGCTTCGAGGAGGTCTACCTCTACGACCAGCACTGCACTGAGGACATGGTGCGGTTAGTGATTGGCCGCATTGAGGATCACTTCAGCCGACTGCTTCCCCCATGTTCCCCCTTGCTACAGCTACTAATGTACTCCATCTGGAGGGTGTCGCCGGGGCTCTACAACCCCTTGTCCGATCAGCTGAGGGACGAGGCGGTCGGTAAGTTAAGGTCTCTGCGGCACTTCGGCCTGATCTCCGAGGGTTGGCAGGACCGCTCGGCGGTGCTCATCTTTGAGTGCTACCAATTGAGGCACGACGCCGACGTTCGTGGGCGGCACCGGGGGCAGAGGTATGAGGCTATGAGGGCTCGGTTGGCGGAGATCTCCTCGGAGTACCACGAGCAATGTTTCCTGCACCCCTTTCCCCGTTACTGTAATTTCTCTTTTTGGATGTACGGCTAAGGAGCCCATAGTACCTGTTGAATGAATAACATTCCTTTTTTGTGTGTGCAATGCTTTATTGATCCCTTTTATTATATAAACAAAAAGACCTCAAGAAAGTTGTACATTGCCTTAAAAGGAAATACATGCTAGTAGATGTTCTTATTTGTGCAGCTTGAGCCCCTCGGATGTCTGTTGGCCTCCACGACCGACATAGGGTGCTGAGCTTCATAGGTACGCGGCGTACCCTCCACTGACACGACCATGATTTGGCCGATTATCAGCTCGCCGGGAGGGGGACGCTGCTCCTGTTCGCGGTCAGCTTGCCGCTTGTCTCTCAAGTACGCTGCGAGATGTCCCAATCGGATGAGCTCCTCAATGTAGTCTTGGAGCTGCTTACAGCTCTCCGTGAAGTGGCTTAGAGACCTGTGGAAACCACAGTAGGGGCCCCGGGTTCGCTTTGAGGCCATGCGCGAGATCGGGGGAAGCTTGAAGAACCCCTCGCCCTTAGCCTCCTCTAGCAGCACTGTCTGGGAGACATTGAGCGGGGTGTACTCCTGAAACTTCGAGAGGTGGGGCTTTGGCCGCTCGGGTCCCCTTCTCTCTTCCCTTACCCTTTTCTTTTGGTCATCTTGCTCTATCCGGGGGAGATTTGCGTTCACCTCGGATTCGAGCTGGACCTCGCGCTCGGTCCAGGCCTTTACCTCGGCCATGGTCTTAGGTTGCGATAATGCAAAGATGTGTAACCACTTCTTATGCCTAAGACCAGACCTCAAGGCTGTGATGACCGTCTTGTCCCGATGTTCTTGGACCTCGAGAAGGGCGTTGTAGAAGCGGGTGACTTATTCTTTGAACGTCTCTTTGTCCCCGCTCTTGATCGTGAAGAGATGGTCAACTGTGCATTTTTCCGCCTGTTCCCGACGAAGTGGCCGAGGAATTGGGTGGACAGCTCGTCGAAAGTTGAGATCGAGCATGGCTCGAGTCCTCGGAACCAGTCTTTTCCGGAGCGGATGAGAGTGGCCGGGAAAGCTCGGCATTGGGCGGCGTCGGAGTTATCTTGGAAGCTCATCCCCGTGGTGAATGCATCCAAATGGTCCTTCGGGTCAGATTTGCCATCGAGGAGGGAGACCTTCGGGGGCTTGTTGGGAGAGGAGACGTGGACAGCGAGCAGCATCTCGGTGAATAGTTTGGTGAGCGAGTCGGCGGCGTACTTAACCCCGTCACTCGAACGGTGACCTTCCCGATGCATACCTTCGATCTTCTTCTCGAAGGAGTCGAGTCGACCATGGTACCCCGACGATGTAAGTCCACGTTACCCTTTCCGGTTCTTTTGGGGATGCGGAAACGGTAAAAAACGATTTTTGCGGTGAAGGTAACTTGGACTTGAGAACAGGATCTTTGCTAAACAAACTTCTAGCAACCTAACTACAAGTTTAACTACTATGTTAGGGGTTATACCTAGGTCTTGAACTCCTTCTCTTCTTGCTCCTTGGAGTGGTTGGGTCGGCCTCACCTCGTCGTGTCTTGTTTTCGAAGATGGATCCACCCGAAAGCTTCTACCTTGGGCTCCTACCTCAATCGAGAGGAAACTATCATGTTTCTCAACTCATAAGACATGAAATCCTTGAGCAAGAGGAAGAAGGAGAGCTTGGATGAGAGAGAATGAGAATGATAGAATGAGAAAGACTTTTTACAACCATGCTCTCAAAAACAAAAATAATCATGATAATAATAATAATTAAGTATTTGTGATGGTTCATGTCAATGGCATTATCATTTCATGCATTTTGTAAACAACAAGCAAGCAAAAGTCATAGCCATGAAATGATAGCCATGAAATGATGATGGTCAACAAGTCCAAAATAGTCAACCGGTCAACAAAGTCAACAAGTCAACAAAAGTCAAATTTTCAACTCAACCATGGCACAATAATACTTGATTAATATTATTATTAATCATATTTCTTATTCTCATTAGGGTTTAGAAAAAGTCAACAACCCTAACAAGAATCCTCAAACTCTATGTCTGTGAACCGTGCATACACACCCGCATCCGTGTTCCGAGGAACATGAATACAATCGAGATAAAACCAATCCCAAAACGCATACTAGGATCTGGCTTAAACCGAAGGCCGCTAGTAATAACTGCCCGGACACCAAACGTGCACAAGTGCGTGGTTGTGAACGAACCCTGTCGGAAAACCATGCGACCTCTACTCTGTTTTTCCCAAAGACGAATAGCTCTCTGTGTGGGACTCTAAAGACTCGACACTACGCTGGCAGTGGGTTTAACCACAGGCCGCAAGCGGTACTAGCTGTACGTAACGGTCCCCAGGTAGATGCCGATAAGAAGACTGATGAGGTGAACCCATCCGAACTCCGACTGAGCCTGAATGTGACAATCTTCGTACAGTCCGGTCTGTTCGTATGAGAATATTGCATGGCGGGCCTAGGGGCGGTAGACGTCAGTCCTCTAATAGCGGTACAAGTCATGTCGGAGTGTAGCCCAGAACACGCTGAGATAACAGTGGAAAACCTACCAGTATATCCCGCTTGCCCTGGCCAGGGACTTTGTGTAATGGCTCTCCTAGACACAGCGCGATATCAACCCCCAATACCGGGAGAGACAAATCCTGTCTAACCATCACTGCCTCCAAGTGCTTCGGGACTGCACCCAACTGCTACATGCTTGCACGACTCATTTGAGCCGTGGTAGGGTAGCAATCTAAGAACAGTGGGAACATACTCGAGGCGAAGTGACAGTGTCAAGTTAGCGGACTACTCATGTCACCTGGGAACTGATAACTGACGATAGGTATAGTACCAACCAACAGTTCCCGACGAGTCCTGTCCAGTGTACTCGTAATCTAACGAGCACCCGCATACTATCTCACGTACGACGTACTGACGGCTGTGGGACAGACCATCTCCCCTGCTGGGATGAGAAGCGCATATGCTAGTCTACTCCGGAGTATCGATTCCCCGTCTCGATAATCCTACGACCAGGGACCTGTATAAGGATGTGCTTGTAGATTATCCATCCCCCTCTAGTGTGACTACCATCACAACGCTGGTAATCAAGCAAAGATCCTAAGGGCTCCACTAATATGTATGTTTCCTGATTTAAAATCAGGAAAGCTTCTGGGAAAAGCTTCAGAGGAGAGTCACGTGCTTACACGTGACTAGCGGTCACGTGTTGGCACGTGACACCTTAAAAGCATCATCAAGTCGAATTCAGCCTACTGACTACGCTGAAGAAAGTGGGCTTCAGAAAGAGTCACGTGCTCCCACGTGACCAGGGTCACGTGGTGACACGTGACATTTAAAAGCAAGCGTCCAACACGCAAGTTCTCTGATCAAGTGAAGAAAGTGGGCTTCAGAAAGGGTCACGTGCCCCCACGTGACCAGGGTCACGTGGTGACACGTGACATTTAAATGCAAGCGTCCAACACGCAAGTTCTCTGATCGAGTCAAGAAAAAGGGTTCAGAAAGAGTCACGTGCTCCCACGTGACCAGGGTCACGTGTCTGCACGTGACGTTCAAGGCAGCAAGCGCGTTTCCAGAACAACCAAGGAAAGAGAGTTCAAATAAAGGGTCACGTGCTCACACGTGACCAGGGGTCACGTGGTAGCACGTGATGTTTAAGCAGCAATCAGAAGACACAGTGCAGAAGGCTCGTTCCAAAGGGGGTCACGTGCTCACACGTGACCATGGATCACGTGGTCACACGTGACCGGCTTTCAAAGCCCATGTTGACGACAGAACTAAATTCTGAAGGAAATTCGAATCTTTCCAAAGGAAAGTAATTATTTGGGACTAATCAAATTAAAAATTCAGAGATGATTAAATATCATCTATCTATGGAAAATCTCGGCTTTGGGAAAGATTTCCCCCTTAAATCTAACCAAAATATCAAAGGAGAATCTCTGGATTTAAGATCCAATGGTGAATAAAATTCACCTAATAATCCAAAGGCCCAAAATGAATGATGGATGCAAATCAAATCTCCCAATGAAGATTCGTCAAAAACTGATTGATGCGACTGCCTCTCCTATAAATAGGAGCCAAGAGACAAAAAAAAAAAAGATATATACATGCGCAGAGAAGAAAAAGAGAAGGGGAGAAGAGCTTTGATACTTCGAAAAGACTCAGATCTTCTGCAAAAAAAAAACCCTAGGTAAGAAAGGGAAGGCCTCTTGGAAAGAAGCAGAATTTAATTCTCAACAGAGTTTAACTCTGATAATATAAAAGCAGAAGAACTTATTTCTTCTCTCTTTGATAGAGGATCTGCAAAGTGCACATCTCCCCTTAAGGTTGAGAATTTAATTCTCAATGGGTTGAGATCCTGCCATGCAGATCCAAAACATAGAGAAGGAGTGCAAGCTCGAGAATTTAATTCTCACAGAACTATAGGAATTTAATTCCTCCAAAATAAAGTAGGGCTAGACCCTATGTCATGGGAATTTAATTCCTTCAGAACAAAAAAAGAGAGGGTTTAACCCTAATTAAAGAACTTAGTTCTGTTGAAACAACGGGAATTTAATTCCCTTAATCATCATTTCCTCAAAAACTTTTATTAGGGTTTAACCCTATTCAGCCCTCCACATAAACGAGGAATTTAAATCCCACAGAAAATTCAGAGTTAAACTCTATTCCAGAATACAAGTCTTCAAAAGAAAGAAGGATTTAATTCCTCTGAAATTAAAAGTCTCTGGAATTTAATTCCTAAAAAAAAAAGGAGGAGTAACAAATCCTCTGAAAAAACCACATTAAGGCAGGGTCACGTGTCACCACGTGACCCCCCCCAAAAGCCCTACAGAAAACCCCTTTGAGGCGGCACCCCACGTGACCCACGTGACCTTCAGCAGAAGCCTTAACACATAGGCATTTGAATGCCCATCACGTGCTGACACGTGATGCTATCAAAGACACAGTAATTTCAGCAGAACAAATGAAGGAAGGGCGCTCCCACGTGCTGCCACGTGACCCCTCTTGTCTTCGTGTTTAACACTAAATTGAAACTCTCGAAATCAGTGTTAAAATATTGTTGGGCCTTAGTGTTCAACACTAATTAAAAAGCTTCATTTGCAGTGTTCAACACTGATCCGTTAGTGTTTAACACTAATTTGAGAAGCCCTATTGCTGGTGTTTAACACCAATTATTTCTTAGTGTTAAACACTAACTTGTTAACCGCATGCCCAGTGTTCAACACTGATTACTCTGTAGTGTTTAACACTAGGCTTTGGCCCAATTGGCTAAATGGATAGAGGCAAAGCCTCTCCTTCAATGGACCAGCAAGAGTCAATATTCCAGACCTGACTGGACTTAGCCCAAGCTGGCCATAAGTCCTCAATTTGTGATTAACTGGGCTAATGAGCTCATAACATAATTGATCAGTTTTGACCCAAATTGGGCCAGGGACTATTTAATCCACCCCGGTTCTAGGGTACATCTCTTCACTCCTTTGATGCTTGGCATTGTAATCCCTCAATGTCTTCAAAGAGGTGACGGGTCCCGATGACCACTCATGATATGGACTGTGGGGTCCTTAAACCCATGCCTAATGCTAAACTTCCTGGTTACGTGGAAAGCGGATAACGTCACTCTTTGACCCCGTGGAAAACGTCCAGAGCGGATCCTGGTCCTCGCAGAGCATGGCAGTGAACCCATGCGAAGCATCCAGAGCGGAGCCTGGTCCTCGCCTAGCACGGCAGTGAACCCGTGTGAAGCATCCAGAGCACATACCGGACTGTGGAGTCCTTAAACCCATGGACTATGACGTCCTTAACCTTGACCGAGATGTCTTAAAACTACCCACGGACCGCAATGTCCTTAAACTACCCACGGACCGCAATGTCCTTAAACTACCAACGGACCGCAATGTCCCTAAACTACCCATGGACCGTAACGTCCTTAAACTACCCACGGACCGCAACGTCCCTAAACTAGAACAATTGAGCCCTCCATATGCTCTTTTGTCGGATCTAAACGGTCCCGTTTAAGTTGATCTTAGCCTCCAAAAATGGCTAACGCGTCCTTAAACCTTCAAACAGATTGGACTACGAATCCCCTAAATTAACTCCGGCTTGAGGGTACATCTCTGAACTCCTCTGACATCCGTCGTTGTAATCTTTCAACGTCGTCAGAGAGGTGATGGGTCCCGACGGTCATACATACGGTGGACCACTACGTCCCTAAACTGGAACAATAGAGCCCAAATGCTCTTTTGTCGGATCTAAACGATCCCGTTAAGTTGATCTTAGTCTCAAACTGGACTAACGTATCCTTAACAAACGTTTAAGTTGATCTTAGCCTCAAATATGGCTAACGTGTCCTTAAACCAAACCCCCAAACCCAAATTTAAGATAATGCGGATTTGGACTAGTCCACGCCCTACGGGTGACGACATAACTCAGTCTCCGTAAACAATCCACGGGCAATAAAACAAACACCCACGACACGAAGTGACCATCTGGAGAAGGAGAAAGTTGTTACCGCAACGCGGTAGCGTAATTAACTGCAGGGGCTTGCGCCTGCAGGGAAGAGCGTCCCCACAATCAAAAACCCCTCAAATGAGGGGGAATCTGACGAAGTCTGCTACATCGGACGCATCCGTCTAAACCTTCGACACATGGTGCCATAAATCAACTTGGCATCTTCGGAGGGGTGGACGGATAGCACCAATTAGCATCTGCCCCGAACCCCAGGCATTCGGATGCCCCGACGTCCCGGCCGCCGTTCGGAGGGGAACAGATTCTGGCACGCCCGGTGGGACCTTTTCTTCTTTCCACTCCACACTTCGTGTGTCGTGATTCGCGAACCAATCGCGGTTCGCTAATAGTTGCCCTTGGGTCTCAAGGTACTGAGAATTGGCATCTTGCTTATTGCAGAAACCAAAGGATCGATGGCTTTCATCCCTGCGAAATCCTCCAACTGCTCAGACGGCAACTGCAGCCGACGCTCTGCCTCGCCAGGAGGTGTAGCCTATGGACCCCAAGCGGCTTCACTGTTCACAATGCCGGTGGAACAGGTCACCCGCGCCACTACAGGATTGTTTTTTGGGACTATGATCCCGCCGACAAACTTTACCGCTCCAGTGCTGGCAAAGGAAACTCTCAAGAAGTCGGTCTTTGATCGTCTTACCCCTACCGTGGCTCCTCTCAACGAGTCGCCCAACGTCAACGCCTCGGTCTTTTCTAGACTGGGCCAGGAATCATGCGAGCTCATTACGGGGACTACAATCTCAAAGAAGGCTGCTTCTAAGAAAGTGATCGCTCCCATCCCCGAAATCGCCAAGGCAACCTTTCCAGCCAAAAAGTCAGTCTTTACAAGATTGACGGCTCCGGCCTTTGCTCCCGCTTCCCAGAGGACATCGGTCTTCGATAGGTTAACGCCAACAACAACCCCCCATCCACACAGGGGGCAAGACGAAACCATTCTTACCGCTGACCCTACACCGTCCGCTCGACACTCTCGACGTCGTCATTGGCGCCGAGTGAGGAAGGCTGGGGGCAACTCCCCCTCTGGATTGACCCCACCATCCCCAGTGGTTGAAGTTAATGCCGCTGTTCCGACCGGGAACAGCTTTGAAATGCTAAATAAGGTGCGAAGGAATTCCCCTACGGCAGTACTGAAGAAGTCTCCTCCCTTACTAAAAAAGGTGGCGGAAACAAAACCCGAACAGCCCCAATTTCCTCAACGGCTGTCTTCCAAAATTTATAAGGTTTGGCGACAAGCCCGAGATTCGATCATCGATCCAAACTTCTCCCGCCAGCACAAGAAGCCGAAAATCCAACCTGAAGCTGGTCACCAGGCTAAACCCCAAAAGGCTGTTGATCAACTGACTCATAAAAGGAGGAGGCCAGAGAGGACCCCACAGCATGCAACGACGGCTAAAAACACTAGGCCTAGACGCCCTAAGTCTGGGGGCATGATGGTCCACACTGTATACATGGCCTCTGGAAAGGAGGAGAGCCGCACTTCTACAGGCCATCGACCACTAACCCGATCCGTAACGAAATCCCAGGAGCAGCAACAGAAGCTCCAAGAAATGATGAATGCTATGGCCGCGCTCACCGGGCCAAAGGAAAACCCAGAAGCATCCTCAGACGCACGCCGGGAGGAAGAGACCGACGCTGAATTCCTTCGCCGGACACTGGAGAAAAGGGACAAAGAGGCGGCCGAACAAGCGGCCAACATACAACGGATGGGCCTTCTCTTTCAAGACGTGATAGGAATGATGATCCAGCAGGACCTGCCCGCCGAAGATCCTCCGATTGTTCTTGAAGACGACCGAGGAGAGACGTCAAATCCACCACCAGCCCTCTCAACGGCCAAGGAAGAGACGATCTCTAAGGCTGACTTGGCTGACTACATAGCCCAGCAAATCCGAGTTCATCACGCAACTGAGGCCGCTGGTCAAACCGTGAAAACCGGGCGTCCGTATCCGAGCTGGTACGACCAAATTAAATACCCACAAGGTTATACGATACCGAAATTCCACGTGTATAAGGGGACCGGCAATCCCCATCAACATGTCGCCCAGTTTCGGGCCCTATGCGGTAACACCGGCGGTGACGATAAATTGTTGCTTCGCCAATTCGTAGGCAGCTTGTCAGAAACGGCGTTTGAATGGTATTCGGAACTCCCGAATGATTCCATCAAAACGTTCGCTGAAATGGAGTTGCTATTCACTCAGCGATTTGCAAGTGCCAGCGAACGCACTCCGATAACTGCACTTATTAACGCCAGGGTAAAACCGAGTGAAACCTGGGTCCAGTACGCTATACGCTGGCGGAACCTGTGGTCGAGATGTGAGCAGCGCATCGAGGAAGCACCTGCGGTGGGCATGTTCGTGGGAACTCTAGACCCTCACGCAACTATCTCCCAGTTTATGATGTTCTTTAAGCCAACCACATTCCAGGCTCTGATTGACAAGTTAGCTCAGATGGACCAGATGGGTCATAGACCACCTACACCGAAGTCGGAACCTCGGAATGACAAGGGTAAAGGAAGGGCAACCTTTGTTGCGAATGCCCAACAGCAACCTAACGCCCCGAAATCGACGGATCAACTGGAGGAAAGACGCCGATACTATAATGAGAAGATGAAGCGTCCCTACTCGTTCCCACAAGACAAGACGAAGCGGTTATTCGAGTTGGCAATACGCAACAGACTTATAAACCTACCAAATCCAAGGCGACCGCCACAACCCACCGAGATGAATAACTCCAACTACTGCCCTTATCATCAGACGGTAAGTCATCCGATTGAAGATTGCTTCGTCTTCAAAGGATGGATCGAAGATCAATACCTTCAGGGGAAATTTGTACTGTCCGAAAAGTGGAAGGTGAACCCACCACAACCACATACTCCTAAGAAGGCCGATACACCGGGGGCAACCTGCTCCTTTATCGAAGAAGCTCCATGGGAGGTCGTGTTATCAACGAAGACCAAAAGAATGCTGAGAGACCTCCATGCATGCCCTGCGATCGGATGGAAGGACCCTCTTGAACCTCAAATTATTGAAGGGATGTTGAAGCCCCGCACCATTGCAAAGACTCATGATAAGGGCCCAAATACTCACGCCCAACCGTCAAAATCTTCAAAGAAAAAGAAGAAGAAATCCAAGAAGCCCGCGAAGCTTGGAGATCGGCGAACAAACTTGCAGAAGCAAATCGACGCGCTGGAAGAATACAATCAAAAGGCGCGAACTCCTGTCACACTGCGAGAATTCCTTAGCCACGTCTTGCAAGATGGAGATGACGAAGAGAGCTCGTCGGATGAATCCGAAGAGTATACGGCAAGTTGCAATGTGATCTCCCACTCGTTTACCGACGATGAGAAAACTCCTAGCACCAGGAAGTTGGAGATGGAGCCTGAGCCAGAGCGTGCGAGGCTGACAACCGATATGATCAATGCTTTCCTAGACGAGATTTGTCTAAAAAGTAAAGCGGATCAAGAACGCGAAATGGCGACGCTAACGGGAACCAGAGGCGGGCAACTGGACGGAAGAGTGGAGTTACCCCTGCCAGAACAAAAGGCATCCGAAGTGGACAAGAAAATATTCAAGACAAGGAAAAGGTTCGCCAAAGCCATGTCAATGGGAATGATGCTACCACCTTCGGAAGCAAATACGCACGACGGGGCGGAGAGGCACCCTGACTATTGCGCATATCACCGGAAGATCTCACACCCCACGGAGGAATGCGATGCCTTCAAAATATGGTGGCAAGGATATGTTATCCGTCAGCAACAGTTTAAGCGTATGAAACGCAAAAGCCGTCGGGAGCAAAGAAGTACTGTCGGAGGGCATAACAAGACTACTGGCAACTGTTACATGGTTGACGCCAGAGGGTCACAAGTTCTCACCTTCGGGAGCGACTCTGATGAAGAAATGGCTCTGGGCCCTCTCTTTACAGAATCCGTTCTAGGAAAAAAGGAGGAATCAGAGGCCTGCGAGAACATCCAGCTGCGCAACCGCACACTCCCGGAGAAGAATCTCGGGCCCGTCGGCCGAAAAGATAAGGGAAAGGAAAAGATCATTGAAGATATCACTTTAGATGACCAGGTCATAAAAGAGCTAACTAACAAAGACCCTCCCAAAAAGGGTAAGGTGGACTATAACATCCTCGCGCACTTAAGGAAACTACCCTCTCAGCTTAGCATTCTTGATGCCCTTCTATTATCAAAAGAAGCGCGAGACTCACTTATTAAAGCGTTGCAAGAACCTGAGCAATTCCAAGCCTTTCTCGCCACTGAAAAGATGAAGGACGAACTGGAGGAAGTGCACACGGCCGACGTCACTTTCGGTGATGAAGACCTCCTTCTCGGGACGTGCGACCACAACCGTCCCCTATACGTCTCCGGATACTGCCATGACATCAAGATAGGCAAGATCCTGGTGGATAATGGATCCTCCGTCAATCTCCTTAATGTTCGGGGGTTGAAGGAAATCTGCATGAGCGTGCAACACCTCGCTCGTGACAAAATTACTATCTCCGGTTTCGACTCTCAATCATCACGAACTCTCGGATCTGTAATACTGACGTTACGCTTCGGACTTCTCGTCACAGATATCAAATTCCATGTCATTGACGCCAAGACCTGCTACAACGCCTTGCTCGGCCGTCCTTGGCTACACGAGTACAACATCATCCCTTCTACACAACATCAGTGTATGAAGTACTTCAAGGATGGTTTCGAGTACACTGTAACAGGCGAGTTAAACCCGTTTTCTGTGAACGAAGTTCGCAAATACGAAGATGCGAAATACTTTTTGCCAGATTTCGAGGATACAGAAAGGTGTCGCGACCCGGAGAACAAAGCCGCCGCCACCATCCCTGTTTTTGGGAGCGATACCGAAGAAGAGGAAGAGATAGTGTATATGGGGCCATCCCAACACAACAACCTGGGGGCACCCACCCCCATACCGGTCTTCGGGAGTGATTCGGAGGACGAGGTTAACGCCGTGTTCTCCAGTCGGCTGTCAATACAGGCACCCCTTTGCGATGACCATAGTCTGCAAATCACCATGGTACCGCAAGAACACTATAAGGATCTCGACGCGCTTCGAACCCACAGCGTACAGGACCTGCAAACATTTTACGTCCCTCCCAGGCGAAGGGGTGAGAAGGTGATCTTATTTTACCAATCCTCAGAGTCGAAGGTGGAGAAAGAGATCTGGCACGGCATGGACGTTACACTTGACAGGCTCCAACCCATCCGTCTACCTAGACACTATACAAATGGATTGAAGAAGTTATTAAAGCGCCAAGGAGTACCCTTAAAACAGACTGTGCGGCAGGCTCGGTTCTACAACAGGATTTGGGACGTCCCCGGGACTCAGCGCAAATTGCCTAATGGGAAAATGGAAACACTTGGGCTTGGGTACACAAGAACCGGAAAACGGGAGCGAGCCCACGGCAGCTACGCCATATATACCTTTGATGAAGAAGAGGGCGCCCTGTCAGGAGAGGCCAACCCCTCATCAAAACTAAACCCTGCGACCGAAGCGCCAAACCCGTTGTTTAAAGGACGAATGGGCAAGCCTACCACGAAAGCGGATCAGAAAATTCGGGAAGATCACAACCACGAAGCGGCCATCTATGAGAAGGCTAGGACGCAACGTCTATTCCAACAGGCTGCACAGGCTGCAAAAGATAAAGATGTTCACCATCGTCAACCTGTCATACGAAAGGCCCGATGCAGGGACGGGAATAAATTAAGAAGCGAGAGAAGAAGCCGACAACAACGACGCAGGATTAGAGGGTTACGGGTATTGCGCGGCTCGGATTCGTCCCTCACGGAAAAGATGAGTCGAGCATACTCCTTCCCCCGAAGCAAGACGGAACGGTTACTCAAGCTCGCCCTAAAACATCAGATGATCACGCTTCCAGAGCCTAGGCATCCTGAGCAAGCTAGCAAGGTCTCTCATCCGGGTTATTGCTCTTATCACCGAGCCATAGGACATCCGACCGAAGATTGCTTCACCTTCAAGAATTGGGTCGAGGACCAATATCGACGGGGTAGATTCGCTTTATCCGATGGTTGGAAAGTAACGCCGCCGCAAAGGCACGAGCCTAAAGCTACGAAAGCAGAACCGGATCCGCCTCGGTCCTGGGAGCGGATTCGTACCTGTTATACGATTACGATATTAAAAGAAGAGCCCGAGAACATAGATGACCTTCCCCGGTGCTTCGAGAACAGCGATGATGAGGTAATCTCGGAATTCCCGCCCGCTCCAAAAGAACTGGAAGACGGTATACATACTACCGCAGATAACCTCAGAAAGATTGAGTTGGGATCGGCAGAGGACCCGCGACCAACCTTCGTCAGTGAGCTACTCTCTGAAGAAAGGGTGGCCGCGTTAAAGAACGTGCTTCTACGGCATAAAGACTGCTTCGCGTGGAACTACTCTGAGATGCCAGGATTAGATCCGGAGGTCGCTGTGCACAGATTAGCAATATCCCCAGACATCAGGCCAGTCAAGCAGGCACCAAGAAGGATGCGACTCGAGCTTGAGATGAGCATCAACGCCGAAGTCAAGAAACTGATCGATTCTGGATTTATTCAAGAAGTCCAATATCCCGATTGGATCGCCAATATCGTCCCGGTGATGAAGAAGAATGGGACGGTGCGTATATGCGTGGATTTCAGAGATCTCAACAAGGCCTGTCCAAAAGATGATTTCCCAGTGCCGGTAACCGAGCTAATGATAGATAACACGTCCACTCACGAGATCTTCTCCTTTATGGACGGTTCCTCAGGATACAATCAGATAAAAATGCATCCCGAAGACCAGAAGCACACCGCTTTCCGGACCCCTTTGGGTGTATTTTGCTACAGGGTTATGCCCTTCGGTCTAAAGAACGCCGGCGCTACCTATCAAAGGGCCATGACAAAGATCTTCGATGACCTCATACATGACATCGTCGAGTGCTATATCGACGACCTCGTAGTAAAGAGTATGTCATATGAAGATCACTTAAAGCACCTAGAGACTGTATTTCAACGCCTTCGGCAATATAATTTGAAGATGAATCCCCTCAAATGCGCGTTTGGAGTCTCCTCGGGAAAATTCCTGGGATTCGTCATCCGACACCGAGGTATTGAGATAGATCCGTCAAAGATTAAAGCGATCATGGAAATGCCCCCGCCAAGAACCCTCAAACAATTGCGGTCTCTCCAAGGGAAGCTCGCATACATCCGGCGATTTATCGCAAATCTTTCAGGCAAATGCCGCCCCTACAGTCACCTGATGAAGAAAGGAACCCCATTCGTCTGGGATCAAAAATGCCAAGGCGCACTAGACGAGATCAAGCAGTACCTGCAGAACCCGCCGGTATTAGCTGCGCCGGTCAAGGGAAAACCCCTCATTCTTTATACAACCGCCCTCGAAGGTTCCTTGGGCGCACTATGGGCGCAAGAGAACGATCAGGGGAAAGAGAGAGCACTCTACTACTTAAGTCGAGTTCTACTCGGGGCAGAAAGCAATTACTCTCCCATTGAAAAACATTGCTTGGCGTTAATCTTCGCGATAACAAAGCTCAGGCACTATGCGTTGGCACACGAAGTCTGCCTCATCTCGAAAGTGGATCCTCTTAAATACTTGATGTCAAAAGCCATATTGACGGGACGACTCGCTAAATGGGCCCTGCTCTTGATGGAGTTCTCGATAACATATCAACCTCTCAAGGCAGTAAAGGGCCAGGCCATTGCCGACTTCCTCGCTGAGCACCCGATACCGGCCGACTCTCCTCTAAACTGTGATTTGCCGGACGAGCACGCATTTGATGCAATTGGCGGCAGAGGCACACGATGGGAACTCTATTTCGATGGAGCGTCCTCCATAAAGAAACAGAAACAGGGTAACCCGATCATCAAATCGGGGATAGGCCTTATCTTTGCAACTCCACAAGGAGGAATAATGCGCTTCGCCTTCTCCTTAACAGAGTCAAGGACAAACAATGAAGCCGAATACGAAGCTCTGATAGCAGGCCTCGAAATCGCCATCAACATGGGAATTGAAGACCTCCACATATACGGGGATTCTCAGCTGGTCGTTAGCCAAGTTAATGGTGACTACCAAACGTGCAAACCGGAGTTGGTGAGATACGGCGAAAAAGTGCAACAACTGTTGGCCCAAATTCCCTCTTACACTTTGGAGAACATACCGCGCGCAGAAAACAGCAAAGCAGACGCGTTGGCCAAACTCGCTAAAGAACTGGCTGACGAGAACCTCGATGACGTCAGAATCGTGGTACAAAGCCGTCGAGTGCTCGCCCCGGCAGATATATCTCCGGAATCATGCAAAGAAAAAGGAGCCATTGAGCAAGCGACTCTACAAATAAAAAACCATGAGAAGGCTGAGGACTGGAGGGAAGTCTTCATAGACTACTTTAAGTCCCACCGAATGCCTGAAGAAGCGTCCTCAAGGCATCAGCTTATGAAACGAGCTCTATCCTTCGCTTTCGTCAACGATACCCTGTACAAGAGATCGTTTGATTTTCTATGGCTGAGATGCTTGGGACCTGACGAAGCGGAACGAGTCGTTCAAGAAGTTCACGACGGACTTTGCGGTTCTCACCAGGCAGGCCCAAAGATGAAGTTAAAAATTAAACGGATGGGTTACTATTGGCCCACGATGATCCAGGACTGCCTCGAGTATGCGAAGCAATGCCACTCATGCCAGATCCATGGAGACTTCATCCACCAACATCCGAATCCACTACACCCAACGGTGGCCAGCTGGCCATTCGAAATGTGGGGGACTGACATAGTCGGCCCCATAGAGCCGGCATCAGCCCGGGGACATCGTTTTATCCTAGCGACAACTGACTACTTCTCCAAATGGGCAGAAGCGGTACCACTAAAGGAAGTGAAGACGGAGAATATTCTCCATTTCTTCAAAACGCACGTCATCTATCGGTTCGGAACTCCACGACGGATTATCTCCGATAATGGGCCGGCCTACCGAAGCCATAAGATTAGCCGCTTCGCGCAGCAGCACAATATAGACTGGAGGTATTCTTCAGTTTACAACCCGCGAGCCAACGGTCTGGCCGAGGCCTTCAATAAGACCTTGACGAAGATCATAAAAAAGACCGTCTCCCGGAATAAGAGAGACTGGCACGAGAGGCTGCAAGAAGCCCTTTGGGCTTATCGAACTACATTCAAGACGGCCACAAATACAACGCCATACGCGTTGGTATTTGGGACGGAAGCAGTACTCCCCCTCGAGATAGAGTTACCCTCTCTACGAGTAGCAGTCCACCACGAGCTGACGAACGAAGAAAATGCTCACCTTCGGCTTGAGGAGCTCGATGCCCTCGACGAAACCAGGCTCACAGCGCAACAATATCTAGAAGCCTACAAAGCAAAGATGACGCGCTCGTACGAAAGATTGACTAGGCCAAGGACATTCCGCCAAGGCGAACTCGTACTAGTGGTCAAAAGACCTATGATCCCTAATCGTGCCAAGCGGGGAAAATTTGAGCCAAACTATGAAGGCCCGTACATCATAGACAAGGTCTACCAGGGTGGAGCCTATCTACTCATGGACATGCACGGTGAAAGACCTTTCAGGCCAATAAACGGTCGCTTCTTAAAGAAATACCATGCCTAATAAGCTGCAGCCTAGGTCGATGATAGATGACGACGACTATGTCCGCTCGCTATCTTCCCAGGCTCGGACTTTACAAGCAGCAGCCGGCCTTCCTATAACGACGGACCGAAACGTCCTTAAACTATCACGGACCGAAACGTCCTTAAACTATCACGGACCGAAACGTCCTTAAACTATCTACGGACCGAAACGTCCCTAAACTAATGCCGGACCGAAACGTCCTTAAAACTAACGATGGACCGAAATGTCCTTAAAACTAACGACGGACCGAAACGTCCATAAACTAACGACGGACCGAAACGTCCCTAAACTACTACCGCAGCATCCTTGGGCTGACGAGATAAAAAAAAAAAAAAAAAAAAAAAAAAAAAAAAAGGAATAAGTATATAAAATAATAAAAACGGTATGTCCATAAGCAAAATGGGCACGGATGAAAACCTGAAAGGGCTCCGTGAGTAAAAACAGCAGGACTGCCGGCGAGTGTTTGTGAAAACCCGAAAGGGCGCAACCTCGTTAAAAGACACTTATAGGGTCCTCTCGACCTTGTAAGGAGAAACCACCTGCGTGAGATCCTTACGACTCACAAAGGAGCTGCACACTTAGGGATCCTCACGATTCCTAAGGAGAAAAAAAAAAACACACTTACGAGATCCTCACGACTCGTAAGGAGAATTCTCTTATGGGACCCTCACGGCTCATGAGATTTGAAAGTCTTAAGTTACAGAAACCTAAACCTGTTCTTAAGCAAATCCTCCACAACCCCCGATATTGCCCTACAAGCGGCTCCATGCTGACCCTTGTATACAATCCACGGGCGCGAATTAACACTTCCCCAACAGAGTCCAACCCTTGTAGGTCCTCTCGACCCATAAGGGGAAAGTCCTCTTGTAGGATCCTTACGACTTACAGAGGAGCACACACTTAGGAATCCTCACGATCCCTAAGGAGAAAATACACCTGCAAGATCCTCACGACTTGTAGGGAGAAATACCTTCGCGAGACCCTTACGGCTCATGAAGTCAAAAGCCTTGGTTAACAGGACCCTTAACCCTGTTTGCTGAGCAACCTTTGTTCATTATCAACAAAGGCAAATGATGATTCGCTCCTGGCAACATTCCAGTAGTAGCGATGCTGATGCCGAGATCGGTGCCTAAAATCCAAGCTTGCAGTGAGAAGGTCAGCAGGCCAAACATGCCTACAAAATAGCCGAAATGATGGGGCAACTTGCAATAAAAAGCAGCAAGTAAAAATGAAGGCATAAAAAAAAAAATAACCGAAATGATGGGGCAACTCGCAAAGCAGCGAGCAGAAAATAGAAAAATAGCCGAAATGATTGGGCACCGCGAAAAATAGCCGAAATGATTGGGCAATCGCGATTTTCGCGATATAAAAGCTGAAATGATAGAGCATCGCGGAAAAAGAAATAAAATCAAAATAAAATTTATGCCCTACAGGTGATATTCCATCACACCCTGTACACAATCCAAGGGCGTAAACAAAAAAGGGATCATACTTCTCCCCCAGGTTTCATCAGAAAAAGAAGCCAAGTCTCGATGGGCCACAAGCGACCTAGAGATCATCCAAACACTCGTCTCGTAACAACGGACATGACTTCAAACGAAACGGAACAGCGGCAACCCCCAGTTCCATGACTCGGTGATATACACATCACCAAGAGTCAAACCTCCATTCCGTGAAATGCGGATACAATCAACAAACTTCCTGGTTACGTGGAAAGCGGATAACGTCACTCTTTGACCCCGTGGAAAACGTCCAGAGCGGATCCTGGTCCTCGCAGAGCATGGCAGCGAACCCATGCGAAGCATCCAGAGCGGAGCCTAGTCCTCGCCTAACGCGGCAGTGAACCCGTGTGAAGCATCTAGTGCAAACTTCCTGGTTACGTGGAAAGCGGATAACGTCACTCTTTAACCCCGTGGAAAACGTCCAGAGCGGATCCTGGTCCTCGCAGAGCATGGCAGTGAACCCATGCGAAGCATCCAGAGCGGAGCCTAGTCCTCGCCTAACGCGGCAATGAACCCGTGTGAAGCATCTAGTGCAAACTTCCTGGTTACGTGGAAAGCGGATAACGTCACTCTTTGACCCCGTGGAAAACGTCCAGAGCGGATCCTGGTCCTCGCAGAGCATGGCAGCGAACCCATGCGAAGCATCCAGAGCGGAGCCTAGTCCTCGCCTAACGCGGCAATGAACCCGTGTGAAGCATCTAGTGCAAACTTCCTGGTTACGTGGAAAGCGGATAACGTCACTCTTTGACCCCGTGGAAAACGTCCAGAGCGGATCCTGGTCCTCGCAGAGCATGGCAGTGAACCCATGCGAAGCATCCAGAGCGGAGCCTAGTCCTCGCCTAACACGGCAGTGAACCCGTGTGAAGCATCTAGTGCAAACTTCCTGGTTACGTGGAACGCGGATAACGTCACTCTTTGACCCCGTGGAAAACGTCCAGAGCGGAGCCTGGTCCTCGCCAAGCACGGCAGTGAACCCGTGTGAAGCATCCAGAGCAAATACCGGACTGTGGAGTCCTTAAAATCCACGGACTATGATGTCCTTAACCTCGACCGTGATGTCTTAAAACTAACGATCAACCACCCCGATTCCCTACGGATTTTGCCTTGGTTTAAGGGTACATCTCTTCACTCCTTTGATACCTGGCGTTGTAATTCTTCAACGTCTTCAGAGAGGTGACGGGTCCCTGCAACCGCACATCGGACTGTGGAGTCCCTAAATCCACGGACTATGAGGTCCTTAACCTTGACCGTGATGTCTTAAAACTAACATCGGACTGTGGAGTCCTTAAATCCACGGACTATGAGGTCCTTAACCTTGACCGTGATGTCTTAAAACTAACATCGGACTGTGGAGTCCTTAAATCCACGGACTATGAGGTCCTTAACCTTGACCGTGATGTCTTAAAACTAACATCGGACTGTGGAGTCCTTAAACCCACGGACTATGAGGTCCTTAACCTTGACCGTGACGTCTTTAAACTACGATACCTGGAGAGATCCCTAACCCCGTGAAATACGGAAAAAGGTGATCACACCCGGCACTTGCAGGCCCTCACGACCTGTAAGGAAGAAAAACTCTCTTGAGATCTTTACGACTCTCAGGGGAAAACCCGCTTAAGGATCTTCACGATCTTTAAGAAGAACTCACACCTATGGGATCCTTTCGACCTATAAGGAGAAAAACTCCTTATGAGACCCTCGTGGCTCATAAGATGCAAAAGCCTTAGGAAACAGATCCTAACCCTGAATCCTAAGCTACGGCCGTCTTGTAAGAAGATTAAGATAGATTATCCGCAGAATGCATTCAATGAAAAGGAGACACGTCACTGAGAGAAAAATTGTATCTTTTATTCATGACCCAAAATGGATACAAAATACAATTCAAAATAAAAAAAAAAGAGATACTCTTATTCATGAGTATGTACAAAAAGAAAAAAGATACAAGTCCTCAAGCCGGCGGGCGGTGCAATAATTTCACCAGCTCATCATTTTGTTGTTGAGCTATGGCTTCGTGACGCAAGATCTCCATAAGACGCGCCTCCGCCTGAGCTTGCTGGGCCTGATATGAAGCGAGCCGGACTTCAAGCTCCTTTTCAGTGGCCTTGTGAGCCTCAACTCTCTCGCGAGTAAACGTGGCGGCCTTATCAAGAGCCACCACCTCTGTGATGGACTCCTGAAGCACCCGCCATAGCTCATATGCTTTATTGGCTTTGGCTGTAAGACTGGCCTGAAGCTCGCCCAACGCCTTGGAGGCTAGCTCCCTCTCCGAGAACTTGCGGCCAAGTCTCTTCTCGCACGACGTCATGTTGGCCGCATGTCGCGCTATCAGACCCCGCAACTCCGCTTTTGCAGCCACGGCTTCTGAAGAAAGGCGAGAACATTCAAGGGCGTGCAGACAAGCCTCCACCTTCCTACAGAACTCTACCCAGACCCGCACCACCTCCTCGCTATGATAAGTGGCGAGAAAAGGGAGGGAGCCGTTAGCTTCAGCGGCGAACGCTTCGGCCGTGGTTGCACTACCAGCACGGAGCTCTTCGATGAAAGAAGATAAGGAGACCAGGCTCAGTTGGGCCAAGCGCTCTGAAGCCCGCAAAGCGTAGGGGCCGGACGGCATCACAATGCGCGATTCCAAAGCCATGGAGACTGGCAGAGCTGTTCAGATTTGGCAGATGTTAGTAAAACTTTTAAACACAGGATGAACGAGACTATGATAAAATGTCACTCACCGACAGTCATGCACGTAGGAGCTGAAGGTTCCCCTGGCCCTTCAACGACCTCGACCTCATCATCGGCTTCCAGAACTATAAGAGACATTAACGTCATTTCACAAAATAGTGACAATGCTATGATAAAAAATGGCGAATGACACTAACCCTGCCCGGAGGAAAGGATGATACGTTGAGGGGGAATCGCCTGCGGGGCTGCCATCTCCAATAGACGCTGAAATGATTGGCGAGGTGATAGATCCGCGATCGTGGCTGCCAAACCGCGTAATTCTGGAAAAGATAAAAGATTTTAGACCATGAAAGGGTTACTAAATTAAAACGCAGAAGGATACCTTCGACACTCCTCCCATTCTGAGCCGGGGGGATAGCAGCCTCGACGGTCTCCGCCGTAACCTCAGGCTCCAACAAAGGGAGAGTTGTCCCGACTACCCCACTTCCAGCCTTTGGACCACCCTCAGCAAGAGTCATTGGGATGGCGGCCTCCATAAGAGCATCCCCCGAGGGGGCAAGCACTCCCTGATCAAGAGCCGCCGCTGGAGGTTCTATCACGAGAGGAGCGGCCTCATCAGCCCCCTCCACGCCTAGCAAGGCCTCGTTGAGAACTTCGGCGGGCTTTAGCTTTAAGGGGCCAGTAGGAAGCTCCCCCAGCGTTGAAGATTCTGCACGGTTCAAATAAAAATAATGATACATACCCACGAGCATAAATAATCGAAAAGACTACAAAAAAAAAAAAAAAAAAAAAAAAAAGCAGCACAGCGTACCTATGCGCAAAGAGGCCCTTAACATGGCTTCTTCAAGCCGCTTTTCCTTCTCAAGGAGATAAGCTCGCCGAGGCTTAAGGGTAGACTCATGACCACCGGTCCATAGAGAAAGTGCATCAGCTGCATCCTCTGAAGCGACCTGCTTCAAAGCCCTTTCCCCCCATTCCTCCAAAGGGCCGATAAATCGCCGCCGAATCCACGAAGGGTCCTCGTAAAAAATTACAGCGGGATACGACTTCCTCGGAACCTTGGCATCATGGGACGGGTCTTGCGAACGCCGTAAGGCCTCAGCCAGTTGTGCGGCCTCCTCGTCAGCCGAACTCGGAAGGAGGAGTGCAGTATCAGACGCGGGCAAGGCCAAGAGATCGTCGTCAAGGATAGGCTCAGATTCCATCACAGAGTCGAGCGGGGTAGTAGCCACTTTCTTTCGTCGCTTAGACCCAGGGCCGGTCGCCGAAGATGGCCGCTTCCTCCCTCGCGAAGCCTTAGGGCGACGCTGGCCCACATCGCCTTCGATGCCTTCGTCCCTGGAAGACGTCGGCGTCGTCGACGCTGCGGGAGGCGGCACCGCCACCGGCAGAGATGCCACTACTGGAGCCCTTCTACTCCGCGACCGGGAACCCAAGGGCATACCAGCTGTCGGAGTAAGGTCCACCCCGGACTCCCCTGGAATGAGCGCAGTGCCGATCTCTCTCAAAGGAAAGCGGACTGGAACCCTCGGTCGTAACCCAGTCCCGGGAGCTAGAAGAGGGACATCTCCACCAAGAAACACCCTCCTTTCCTCAATAATGACTGGGTTGACTCGATGAAGATACCAGCCCGTAAATGCACCCACACATCGGGGCATGTACTCGGCTTCGGGGACCATGAAATGGGAGCCGGTGTTCAGCCGCATAAAATGATGAGCGGCATCGCGAACAGCATCGAGCGAAGGGATCGGGGCAATTATAAAAGCCTCAAAAGGAACGCCTTGGTCGTATCCAAGCTGCCGGGCAAATCGGTGCGGATTGTACCGCATAAAAAGAGCTGCACTATCCTGGCGAAACACCAAGTAGCCCGGTCTAATTGAATACAAGTGTATGGCCTCCCGAGGCTTCAGAGAAGGCGCGTCGTCCTTTGACTGGTCCCAAAGTTGCTGAACGGGCCCCGAAGGAGAAGAAAGAACTCGATCATTAAAGACTAACCCGCCAGCGGTGGCGTGAGGGGAAATCAGCACCCGAATAGCCCCTAACTGAGTTGGATCGGCAGCAGAAGCGCCCACCAGTCGCATGAGTCGCGGGAAGGTATAGGCATCGTAAAAAGCGGGCCTCTGATGTATAGCGAAAGACCCCAGCACGTGCATCTCAATCCATGATGTGAAGTAATGAAGAGAAAAGTTCACTACGTCCACACCAGGCGTAGAGGTATTAGCTGCGGTGCCCAATCCATTATAGAGGTGCGCCAAGGCTGGGATGCCGATGGCCAACCGCGTCCCCTCAGCAATACGATGAGCCGGGTAGATGACCGAGGCTCTCATGAAGCGGCGATGCATCGGGATAACAAACCAGCTAAGCCAAACACTGATAAACCCCACAAAAAACGTCTCCTCATCCATACCGGGTGCTGCAATGGACTCAAAAGGCATCGGCGACACGATGGGGATATAATATTGTGGCAAGTCCGATTCAGCAGTCGGTAGCCTCTTCGGACCAAATCCAAAGGGGTCTCCAATGTTAGCAAACTTCGGAGCAGTCTTCGATACGGCGTCCTCACGAAGGAAACGAGCGATGAAGCTCTTGAAAGTAACGCCCTGCTCTTCGGACTCGGTGAACAATCGGTCGAAGATACCTAGGGCCTTGATCAAACTGGGGCGCTTATGGCGAATGGCATTCTCAGCAGACAGACCGTCAACTGGGGCAGACTCGGGCTCAAAAACGTACTCGTCAGAAGGCAACAACTCCTCGTACAGATTACCCCTTATCGGCAACCCCGAGATATCATAGAATTCGGCCAAGGAAATCGAAACTTCTCGATCTCCCAGAATGAAAGTATTGGTAGGAAGATTCCACTGGTTCAGAAACGCCTTGACCCACCAGGCATGTGGGGACTTGTAATGGAATAGCGACGCGTATACGGCCTGATAAAGCCCAACTTTCTGCAATCGCGCCCGATGGGCAGAAAGGATGTAGCGAGCCCAAAGAAGGTAGCCCGTAGGATGCCTGGGAGTGAGCCCTATCTTATAAATCTGCCCCCACGGGTGGGCCTCACCCTGGCAAATGCGCCGTCCCAAGATGTCTATAGCCGGGATCGGATGGTTCGGAATGCCGGTCGTCGAAGGCTCCAGTCTCCCCGTTGGAGTCCAATTGGGCATTTCCACGGCGAAAGCTGTCCTTGGAGGATCCATCGGTAAAAATGGGAAAGTAGGCTCCGTTGGCACCGCGCAAAGAAAACTCCTGCGACCTTGAATAATCTGACTGTACCAAGGTCCCCATTGAAGAAGGTTGGCGCAGTTCGGGTCATGGGCTCTAATCATCGCCATCGCCTCTTCATCAGACGGTGACTGAGGAAAGGCCGCCTCCGAGCGAGAGAAAGGGAAGCGTGGAGCAGAAGTCATCGCACCTGAAAACCAATAAAGGAAGACCGTTAGAAGAAAAGTCGGCAACGTACATTCATGCATGAACATGAAGACTAAGTAAAGAAAGCAAAAACAAAGCTTCCTGGGACCATTGGCTACAAAACACATGGGCTCCACAGAATCCGGATGACGGCGCATTTATAATAAGGCCAAAACGTTACAATAAGACAAAGGGAATGTCCGCATTTAATAAAAGGTGGTAACCATGCAAATTCCCCTCAACGAGAGCTGTCTAGGGCTCTACAGAGAACCCAACAAAATCAAGGGAATTAAATTCCCACAAAGGGCATCATTACAAAATCCCCATTGCATTAATGGCAGAAGAACCGCCTCGAGCCGAGAGACCCCAGAGATTCTCTGTGTGAAGAAATCGAGTTCTTCGCTGGAATTTAATTCCTTACTAAGGAAAGGGAATTAAATTCCCAGAAACATTTTGAATGGAATTAAATTCCATGGGTTTGAACCGCCGTCACCGTCTCCCTAAGGGATCATCTGAACCCTAAGTGACCTACTACGGGAAGTCAAGTGGTCTCATATTTTGGTTAAATTACTTGGAGAAAAATGAGTTCTTCGGGAAACCCTCGATCTGGATTTTAAATCCAGAGAGGTTTGTCAAAACAAAGATGCTTCGATTACCATTACCTGAGGAAGAAGGGCCCTTTTCGGACAGAGTTAAACTCTGGAAAATCTTAAAACAGAGAACTAAGCTCTGGAAGAAGAGAATTAAATTCTCAAAGAAAAGTTCTCAGGGGAAGAAGACGAGCAAGGTGAAGGCTCCTATGAAGAGACAGAGCTATTTATAGAAGATAGTGGAAACGTTTCATCTCCCCAGATCCCTAAGGGAATCCAACGGTCGCGAGAGGTGACAGCGTTGCACTCACGTGCTGACACGTGAGAACAACGCTGTGGGGGCATTTGTTTCCTGATTTAAAATCAGGAAAGCTTCTGGGAAAAGCTTCAGAGGAGAGTCACGTGCTTACACGTGACTAGCGGTCACGTGTTGGCACGTGACACCTTAAAAGCATCATCAAGTCGAATTCAGCCTACTGACTACGCTGAAGAAAGTGGGCTTCAGAAAGAGTCACGTGCTCCCACGTGACCAGGGTCACGTGGTGACACGTGACATTTAAAAGCAAGCGTCCAACACGCAAGTTCTCTGATCAAGTGAAGAAAGTGGGCTTCAGAAAGGGTCACGTGCCCCCACGTGACCAGGGTCACGTGGTGACACGTGACATTTAAATGCAAGCGTCCAACACGCAAGTTCTCTGATCGAGTCAAGAAAAAGGGTTCAGAAAGAGTCACGTGCTCCCACGTGACCAGGGTCACGTGTCTGCACGTGACGTTCAAGGCAGCAAGCGCGTTTCCAGAACAACCAAGGAAAGAGAGTTCAAATAAAGGGTCACGTGCTCACACGTGACCAGGGGTCACGTGGTAGCACGTGATGTTTAAGCAGCAATCAGAAGACACAGTGCAGAAGGCTCGTTCCAAAGGGGGTCACGTGCTCACACGTGACCATGGATCACGTGGTCACACGTGACCGGCTTTCAAAGCCCATGTTGACGACAGAACTAAATTCTGAAGGAAATTCGAATCTTTCCAAAGGAAAGTAATTATTTGGGACTAATCAAATTAAAAATTCAGAGATGATTAAATATCATCTATCTATGGAAAATCTCGGCTTTGGGAAAGATTTCCCCCTTAAATCTAACCAAAATATCAAAGGAGAATCTCTGGATTTAAGATCCAATGGTGAATAAAATTCACCTAATAATCCAAAGGCCCAAAATGAATGATGGATGCAAATCAAATCTCCCAATGAAGATTCGTCAAAAACTGATTGATGCGACTGCCTCTCCTATAAATAGGAGCCAAGAGACAAAAAAAAAAAAGATATATACATGCGCAGAGAAGAAAAAGAGAAGGGGAGAAGAGCTTTGATACTTCGAAAAGACTCAGATCTTCTGCAAAAAAAAAACCCTAGGTAAGAAAGGGAAGGCCTCTTGGAAAGAAGCAGAATTTAATTCTCAACAGAGTTTAACTCTGATAATATAAAAGCAGAAGAACTTATTTCTTCTCTCTTTGATAGAGGATCTGCAAAGTGCACATCTCCCCTTAAGGTTGAGAATTTAATTCTCAATGGGTTGAGATCCTGCCATGCAGATCCAAAACATAGAGAAGGAGTGCAAGCTCGAGAATTTAATTCTCACAGAACTATAGGAATTTAATTCCTCCAAAATAAAGTAGGGCTAGACCCTATGTCATGGGAATTTAATTCCTTCAGAACAAAAAAAGAGAGGGTTTAACCCTAATTAAAGAACTTAGTTCTGTTGAAACAACGGGAATTTAATTCCCTTAATCATCATTTCCTCAAAAACTTTTATTAGGGTTTAACCCTATTCAGCCCTCCACATAAACGAGGAATTTAAATCCCACAGAAAATTCAGAGTTAAACTCTATTCCAGAATACAAGTCTTCAAAAGAAAGAAGGATTTAATTCCTCTGAAATTAAAAGTCTCTGGAATTTAATTCCTAAAAAAAAAAGGAGGAGTAACAAATCCTCTGAAAAAACCACATTAAGGCAGGGTCACGTGTCACCACGTGACCCCCCCCAAAAGCCCTACAGAAAACCCCTTTGAGGCGGCACCCCACGTGACCCACGTGACCTTCAGCAGAAGCCTTAACACATAGGCATTTGAATGCCCATCACGTGCTGACACGTGATGCTATCAAAGACACAGTAATTTCAGCAGAACAAATGAAGGAAGGGCGCTCCCACGTGCTGCCACGTGACCCCTCTTGTCTTCGTGTTTAACACTAAATTGAAACTCTCGAAATCAGTGTTAAAATATTGTTGGGCCTTAGTGTTCAACACTAATTAAAAAGCTTCATTTGCAGTGTTCAACACTGATCCGTTAGTGTTTAACACTAATTTGAGAAGCCCTATTGCTGGTGTTTAACACCAATTATTTCTTAGTGTTAAACACTAACTTGTTAACCGCATGCCCAGTGTTCAACACTGATTACTCTGTAGTGTTTAACACTAGGCTTTGGCCCAATTGGCTAAATGGATAGAGGCAAAGCCTCTCCTTCAATGGACCAGCAAGAGTCAATATTCCAGACCTGACTGGACTTAGCCCAAGCTGGCCATAAGTCCTCAATTTGTGATTAACTGGGCTAATGAGCTCATAACATAATTGATCAGTTTTGACCCAAATTGGGCCAGGGACTATTTAATCCACCCCGGTTCTAGGGTACATCTCTTCACTCCTTTGATGCTTGGCATTGTAATCCCTCAATGTCTTCAAAGAGGTGACGGGTCCCGATGACCACTCATGATATGGACTGTGGGGTCCTTAAACCCATGCCTAATGCTAAACTTCCTGGTTACGTGGAAAGCGGATAACGTCACTCTTTGACCCCGTGGAAAACGTCCAGAGCGGATCCTGGTCCTCGCAGAGCATGGCAGTGAACCCATGCGAAGCATCCAGAGCGGAGCCTGGTCCTCGCCTAGCACGGCAGTGAACCCGTGTGAAGCATCCAGAGCACATACCGGACTGTGGAGTCCTTAAACCCATGGACTATGACGTCCTTAACCTTGACCGAGATGTCTTAAAACTACCCACGGACCGCAATGTCCTTAAACTACCCACGGACCGCAATGTCCTTAAACTACCAACGGACCGCAATGTCCCTAAACTACCCATGGACCGTAACGTCCTTAAACTACCCACGGACCGCAACGTCCCTAAACTAGAACAATTGAGCCCTCCATATGCTCTTTTGTCGGATCTAAACGGTCCCGTTTAAGTTGATCTTAGCCTCCAAAAATGGCTAACGCGTCCTTAAACCTTCAAACAGATTGGACTACGAATCCCCTAAATTAACTCCGGCTTGAGGGTACATCTCTGAACTCCTCTGACATCCGTCGTTGTAATCTTTCAACGTCGTCAGAGAGGTGATGGGTCCCGACGGTCATACATACGGTGGACCACTACGTCCCTAAACTGGAACAATAGAGCCCAAATGCTCTTTTGTCGGATCTAAACGATCCCGTTAAGTTGATCTTAGTCTCAAACTGGACTAACGTATCCTTAACAAACGTTTAAGTTGATCTTAGCCTCAAATATGGCTAACGTGTCCTTAAACCAAACCCCCAAACCCAAATTTAAGATAATGCGGATTTGGACTAGTCCACGCCCTACGGGTGACGACATAACTCAGTCTCCGTAAACAATCCACGGGCAATAAAACAAACACCCACGACACGAAGTGACCATCTGGAGAAGGAGAAAGTTGTTACCGCAACGCGGTAGCGTAATTAACTGCAGGGGCTTGCGCCTGCAGGGAAGAGCGTCCCCACAATCAAAAACCCCTCAAATGAGGGGGAATCTGACGAAGTCTGCTACATCGGACGCATCCGTCTAAACCTTCGACACATGGTGCCATAAATCAACTTGGCATCTTCGGAGGGGTGGACGGATAGCACCAATTAGCATCTGCCCCGAACCCCAGGCATTCGGACGCCCCGACGTCCCGGCCGCCGTTCGGAGGGGAACAATGTATAGGCGATATGCTAAAAGAAACACATGCACACTTTAAAGTAGAAACAAACCAAGTAGCATACTACCATTTCGAGCAAGATTGTCTATACAACTGTGAATATCCCAAGCTTCCATCAAGTAATATACAAACTAGTATGATACAGTAATGGCCTCTAGGGCATATACACTAACAATCTCCCACTTGCACTAAGGCCATGTACTGGCGTATCGAAGACCTATCTTCTCGATCAGCCGCTCGAACTGAGTCTGGGGTAAGGCCTTCGTGAATGGATCTGCAGTGTTTTCTTCTACAGCAACCCTCCGAACCTCGATCTCCCTGATCAGGTGATGCCGCCTCAAGATGTGCCTGGACTTCTGATGGGACCTGGGTTCCTTCGCTAAAGCTATAGCCCCGTTGTTGTCACAATACAGAGGTATTGGATCAACAATGGACGTAACCACCTAAAATTCTGTCAAGAACTTTCTCATTTAGACTGCTTCTTTTGCGGTATCAGATGCAGCGATATATTCCGCTTCCATCATTGAGTCGGCAACGGTTTCCTGTTTGGAACTCTTCCAACACACCGCCCCTCCATTGAGGGTAAAGACATAACCCGACATTGACTTGGAGTCATCCTTGTCACTTTGGAAGCTGGAGTCAGCAAAGGCCTCCATCTGGAGGTCTTTTCCGCCGTAAACCAAAAACATATCCTTAGTCCTTCTCAGGTACTTCAGAATGTTCTTTACCGCTATCCGGTGCTTCTCCCCAGGGTTTGACTGATACCGGCTTACCACACTCAGTGCATAAACTGCATCTGGTCTGGTACACAATATCGCATACATTATAGAGCCTACTACAGAAGCGTAGGGTATAATAGACATGCGATCCCTTTCTAAATCAGTCTTGGGAGACATCTCTTTGGAAAGGGTGATCCCGTGACAAGCCGGTAGATTACCGTGCTTGGAATCTTCCATACCGAATCTTTTCAGTATGGTGTCGATGTACCTGGACTGTGAAAGTCCTAATATCCTCTTAGATCTATCACGATGGATCCGGATCCCCAGAATGTAAAAGGCATCACCCAGGTCTTTCATGGAGAACCTGTGTGATAAGAACCCTTTGACAGATTGTAGCATAGGAATGTCATTTCCTATCAAGAAAATGTCATCCACGTATAAAACGAGGAACACGACAGTTCGTGCTACAATTTTACTATAGATGCATGGTTCATTTGGATTTTTGATAAAGCCAAAATCTTTGACCGTCTCATCAAAACAGATGTTCCAACTCTGCGATACCTGCTTTAGTCCATAAATGGACTTAAGCGACTTGCACACCTTTCCGCTGCTCCCACACTGATTGAAACCCTCTGGCTGGTCCATATAGACACACTCCTCTAAATTTCCATTTAGAAAAGCGATCTTGACGTCCATCTGCCAAATCTCATAATCGTGGAAAGAAGCAATGGCAAGAAGGATCCGAATGGATTTGAGCATAGCCACTGGAGAAAAGGTTTCGTCATAATCCAAACCAGGTCTTTGACGAAAACCCTTTGCAACAAGTCTAGCCTTATAGGTCTCAACCTGTCCATCTACACCAATCTTCCTCTTGAAGATCCATTTACATCCTATGGGTTTTACCCCTTCTGGAGCAACGTCTAAATTTCATACTTTGTTGGTGTACATGGACTCCATTTCGGTCCGCATTGCATCCAGCCATTTTACCGAGTCAACGCTCTGAATCGCCTGCTGGAAGCTAGTCGGCTCATCATTATCAATGATGCAATCCTCTCTATCCCCGTCTATAAGAAAACCGTAGTATCTCTCGGGCGGATGAGACTGCCTACTACTTCTGCGGAACGACGCAGGAATGTCCTGTTCTTTCGAACCCCTGGTTCTACTAAGCTTTCAGTAATAGCTCGTGGTTCTGGAATTTCTTCCAGTTCTATTGCGCTCCCACTTATCTGATTTTCCAAAAATTCAGTTTCCAAGAAGCAGGCATGACGAGAAACAAAAACCTTTTGTTCCTCTTCGCAATAGAAGAAATATCCCTTGGAGTTCTTTGGATATCCCACAAACTTGCACTGTACTGAGCGTGCCTCGAGTTTGTCCGCATGCTGCTTTTTAACAAAAGCTGGACATCCCCATGTCTTAATATGCTTAAGATAGGGTTTCTTCCCACTCCACATCTGATATGGTATGGTAGGCACTGTCTTAGTTGGAACTCGGTTCAAAAGGTATGCAGCTGATTCTAGTGCATATCCCCAGAATGATCGCGACAACTCAGCGTTACTCATCATGGAACGTACCATATCCAATAGGGTTCGGTTCCGTCTCTCCGATACACCGTTATGTTGTGGAGTGTATGGAGGAGTAAGCTGAGAGAGAATTCCATTCTCTTTTAGGTAATCCAGGAACTCGGCACTCAAGTATTCACCACCTCGATCAGATCTCTGTGTCTTGATACTTTTGCCTGTTTGTTTTTCTACTTCATTCTTGTATTCCTGGAATTTTCCAAAGGCTTCAGATTTATGTTTCATTAAGAAGACATATCCGTACCTTGAAAAATCATCCATAAAAGTAATGAAGTAAGAATAACCGCTTCGCGCATGTATAGACATTGGACCGCACACATCGTTGTGTACGAGCCCCAAGAGCTCGCTCGCTCTTACTCCGTGTCCAGTGAACGGAGTCTTTGTCATCTTTCCTTTGAGACAGGATTGACAAGTTGCATATGATTGATATTCGAATGGATCCAAATATCCTTCTGTATGTAACTTCATCAACCTTCTCTCATTGATGTGGCCCAGTCTACAATGCTATAAGAAAGCATGATTTATTTCTAGAGACTTTCTTTTGTGTGTATTCTGGATATTGAAAATCTGTGGTTGGTTTAATACGTATATACCATTGCTTAATGTACCCGACCCAATCAGAACTTGATTAAGGTGAATGTTTACAACATTGCTTACAAATGCAAATTCATAACCTTCTTTAGACATTAAAGATACAGATATGATATTACAAGTTGCATTGGGTATAAAATAACAATCCCGTAAAACCAAAACATGTCCATCTGACAATCCCAAGTGATAGTCCCCCACGGACTCAGCATCCATGCCAGCTCCGTTTGCAACTCTGAGGGTCATATCACCTGCCTTCAAAACCCTACGCTTTCTCAATGCCTGCAAAGAATTACAGATATGAGATCCTGATCCGGTATCCAATACCCAGGAAGTAGAGTTTACTGACAGACAGTTTTCAATAACACACACACCTGAAGCTGAAGCCACAACTTGCTTCGGGTCCTGGTTTCTGGCCTTCCAAGCCCTGCAATCTTTCTTCCAGTGTCCACTCTTGTGACAGTAAAAGAACTCTTCCTTTCCCATAAGCTTTCCCGCTACCTTTGTTGCCTTTGTCTTTCCCTTCGCTTCCACTTTACTAACACCGCCCCTTGGTTTGGTGGGGGCTTTCTTCTTCTTTTCCTTGGCTTTCGCCTTGGACCTAGAAGGGGAAGATCTTCCAACAAACAAAGTGGATATTTCCCTTACTTTCTGTAAGGTGCCCTCTGCACTTCTCAACATGTTGAGGAGTTCCGAAAGTTCAACTTCCTTTTCTTGCAAGTTGAAGTTCAGGATAAACTGGACGTAAGTGGAAGGGAGGGACTGGAGAATCAATTCAGTGTAGAGCCCATTCTCTAATGTGGTCCCAAGGTCCGCGAGCTCTTCAATAAAGCCAATCATCTTAAGCACGTGTTCCGCTACCGATGATCCGACGGCCAATCTCGCCGAAAACAACTTTTTCGAGACTTCGTATCTGGCGATACGAGATTGCTCTCCATATAGTTCCTTAGTATGGATAAATATGGATTCTAGGTCCATATTCTCGTGCCTCCTCTGATGTTCATTGTCCATAGAGGTAAGCACGAGGCACTTGGCCTTCGCGCAGTCGATCTCCCAGATCTTACGGATTTCCTTATCCGCGACGCTTGTTTTGGGACCTGGGACAGGGGGAGCTTTGGTGGTAAGGAGTTACCCCAACTTGTCATAAGTGATTGCCATTTTGACATTCCTGAGCCAATCTTTGTAGTTTGGCCCTGTCAGTATGTTTTTATCTAGTAGTAACTTAAGTCTGGTCATGATATTTGGTCGCTGCAATTAGGAGAGAGAGAAGAAACACTTTAGCATGATGCTCTTGCAAGTTTAGAGTGGTTTTTAGTTTGTCTAAACAGGATGGCTCCCACTGTTTCTCGAATCCCTCCTCAAACCAAAAAGGAAGAATCGGTCGGGATCAATCTCACCGTACAATACTTTCTTAACCGTTCAGCCAGGCTAGTGTTGGTACTTCGAGGGAGGTTTTCCAACGCTTTCGCGAAGTTCCTTAATTAAATAACCTCTTTTCCCTGTGGGCGTAGCCCCGCTAACACCTTTCTAGACACCTACTTGGTTTATAGCATCGATCGTTAAGTGAGAAAGTTCCCGAGGAGCAGCATATACTCACAGTAGGATCGGGATCCAAATATCATCGTGTGACAAAACTGAAGGAATCCTACCAGAATCATCACACTCCAAATGGTATGCAACGCTAACAAGTTTCAGTTTCTTTAGAAACTCCCGATGTGGATTTTTGCCCCATGCTCTTATGACCTTGACTTTGGCCAACAAATCATAAGTCATATGTCAAGTTCTACCCGTCATTCTCCAGCTTAATTTGAACCCACCCGTACCTACCCTTGACTTTGGCCAATAAGGCAGTACGACTGTCCCAAACTAACGCATCTATCTATGCTGCATATGAATATCCAATAGCTCCCAATCACTATGCCTTGACTTTGGCCAACAAACACAGCTTGAATACTATTGACTATCCATATGAAATGACGGAGGGCTACGAATGGTTTTGGTAAAACCGTGAACGTAGTGAACTTGATATAATCGATGGAACGTGATAGCTTTTAAAAGGAGTGGCTTAAGCTCCGCGTTTAAAAGTTGTTTTTGAAAAGAAACCGAGTGGTTTTGAAATTGTTCCAACGACTTTATTTTCGGTTTATTTTCTTGCATTAATTTAATGTGTCCCATCATTTAATCCTACCATTGCAGAAAACAACGAAAACATGACGTACGCTTATGCCATCCGCATTCGCCACGGGGTCTCGTCATTACCCGTTAGGTTACTTAACTAACGACAGAGCGGGGGCTGGACTAGCACGGATGCAAAACATAAGCAACCCCTAAATAGATATCATATATAGATATATATATTCGTCAGATGCAATGATAGCCATTCCAGATCACAGATGAACACATTGGATATACTAGGAATCCGCGTTTCATTCGAGCCTGCAACAAAAAGCGGATTACATGGTCGCGATGAATAGCCAAGACCCCACCCTAGACCCCTACGGGTGCGGTAAACTACCCGCGCAAGTACCCGAAGTGAAGCAACCTCCCTCAACAAAGTGAGTGGGCCACTCGGCACTTCGAGGTACCCGGTAGTTTGTGCACCCCACCTTGGGTCTATCCTAGGAGCAAAAACAGCAAAAAGAAATAATATATAATGGCGGCTACAACCTCATCCCGGATGTGCGGCCATAAAAATAATATTACATCAATTACATATTACATCAAATGAAAAGTAAAGAAAACTCTCATCTCACAACCCCCCCCCCCGGCTATTCATCCGCGACAATCCAACAAGTTCATATACACAAATCATCAACATTACAGATCACAGATATGTATAACCCCCACTAATCGACGTATAGCGATTAGCAGACGTTCAATACATATATCACATCACAGATATAACCCATTAGCTAAAGTCTACAGAACTTCGATCAAAATACGGATTTGTAACCACCCCAAACACAAATTTGTTTTCTGGAAAATCTGGGCAGAAACAACACATTCTAAAAATCCCAAAACAGCACACTGAGCACACTGCAGGAAAAATGAGCCACGGTCGAGTAAACTCGGCCGCGGATCCACGGCAAGAAGCATGTTCTTGCCGCGGTTCCACGGCGCGTTGACCGAGTCACTGGACCATTTTTCTTGAGTGTTCTTTAAAAACCCTGAGCCGATTTTTATTGTATGTGAAATTAATTTTTGAACAGATTTAAAAATCGGCAGAAAGTTCACATTTACGACGTGTTTTGCGAAGAGAAAGAGGGAGAGCTTGGATGAGAGAGAATGAGAATGATAGAATGAGAAAGACTTTTTACAACCATTCTCTCAAAAACAAAAATAATCATGATGATAATAATAATAATTAAGTATTTGTGATGGTTCATGTCAATGGCATTATCATTTCATGCATTTAATGCATTTTGTAAACAACAAGCAAGCAAAAGTCATAGCCATGAAATGATGATGGTCAACAAGTCCAAAATAGTCAAACGGTCAACAAAAGTCAAACTTTCAACTCAACTATGGCACAATAATACTTGATTAATATTATTATTAATCATATTTCTTATTCTCATTAGGATTTAGAAAAAGTCAACAGTCAACAACCCTGATGAGAATCCTCTGCATCTGTCTCTGTGAACTGTGCATACACACCCGCATCCGTGTTCCGAGGAACACGAATACAATCGAGATAAAACCAATCCCAAAACGTATACTAGGATCTGGCTTAAACTAAAGCCCGCTAGTAATAACTGCCCGGACACCAAACGTGCACAAGTGCGCGGATGTGAACGAACCCTTTCGCAAAACCATGCGACCTCTACTCTGTTTTGCCCAAAGGCGAATAGCTCTCTGTATGGGACTCTAAAGACTCGACACTACACTGGCAGTAGGTTTAACCACAGGCCGCAAGCGGTACTAGCTGTACGTAACGGTCCCCAGGTAGATGCCGATAAGAAGACTGATGAGGTGAACCCATCCGAACTCCTACTGAGCCTGAATGTGACAATCTCCGTACAGTCCGGTCTGTTCTTCTGAGAATATCGCATGGCGGGCCTAGGGGGCGGTAGACGTCAGTCCCCTAATAGCGGTACAAGTCGTGTCGGGGTGTAGCCCAGAACACCATGAGATAACACTGGAAAACCTACCAGTATATCCCGCTTGCCTTGGCCAGGGACTTTGTGTAATGGCTCTCCTAGACACAGCGCGATATCAACCTCCAATACCAGGAGAGACGAATCCTGTCTAACCGTCACTGCCTCCAATTGCTTCGGGACTGCACCCAACTGCTACCTGTTTGCACGACTCATTTGAGCCGTGGTAGGGTAGCAATCTAAGAACAGTGGGAACACACTCGAGGCGAAGTGACAGTGTCAAGTCAGCGGACTAAGCTGTACTCATGTCACCTGGGAACTGATAACTGACGATAGGTATAGTACCAACCAACAGTTCCCGACGAGTCCTGTCCAGTATACTCGTAACCTAACGAGCACCCGCATACTATCTCAAGTACGACGTACTGACGGCTGTGGGACAGACCACCTCCCCTGCTGGGATGAGAAGCGCATACGCTAGTCTACTCCAGAGTATCGATGCCCCGTCTCGATAATCCTACAACCAGGGACCTGTATAAGGATGTGCTTGTAGATCACCCAGCCCCCACTAGTGTGACTGCCATCACAATGCTGGTAATCAAGCAAAGATCCTAAGGGCTCCACTAATGTGTATAGGCGATATGCTAAAAGAAACACATCCACACATTAAAGTAGAAACAAACCAAGTAGCATACTACCATTTCGAGCAAGATTGTCTATATAACTGTGAATATCCCAAGCTTCCATCAAGTAATATACAAACTAGTATGATACAGTAATGGCCTCTAGGGCATATACACTGACAGACGATCGGCACATTCTGATCCCTGGCTTCTGCTGTTGGAGACCTGCGTCTGGCCGCGGCCCCGGTTCCTCTCAATGAGGTTCCTTAAATCCCCCGGCGAGGTAGTCTTCGAGCCACCGTGGCGAGTCCCGTCCGCGCGACCCCGTCGAGGGAGGGGGTGTCGGTCATGCCTGGGAACAGGCGAGCTGACCAACATCTCCTCGGGAGGGAAAGAGTCGCGAAGAGGCTCGGGGCGAGGCGCTCTGGTGACGAACCTCAGTTTTGAACTGTGGGGTGCCCAGCGGGTCGCGTAATGTATTGGCCTGGGAGATCTACGGCTGTGGGAGGTAGCGAGGCGGTGGTCGGCAGTGCCGACACAAGCGGAGTCTTCTCTCCCCCTGTAGGGGTCTCGGTCTCGCGGAGGGGGACCAGCGGTGTAACACCTGAGGTCAGGGTTAGTAGTGATTAAGTGTTAATGTGGGATTTTCGGCAAAAAGTTTACCAAAAACAGGTTTCTTATAAACTATCTGGTTTTGTGGTTATTTTGTGGAATTTTATCTCAACCACCCACACTTGTGCACGATAGCCAGGGGTAAGATTAGGGTATGCCATATCTTGAGCTTATGAGTCGTTGTGCTAAGTTAACCATGGTGGTCTAAACTTCCTTGTTTTGTTTGGTGTTGATTGAGAGGTTGTAATTTTAATTTGGTTTAAGATTGGGGTTGTCTTAAGGAAAGGTTATGATGGGCCTTGATTGTTTCACACTTCCTTCTTTTCAAAATCACGTTTGCCTCTCAAAACTTATCTTGTATACACATACACCAGCAATTTTCAGCTGATTTCAGCAGCCAAAATCAGCACCAGCAGCTCCCATCATTATCACAACACAATCCCCTGCTTAAAATCGGCAATCAGATCTCCTAGCATCAGCCCCCCCACCCTATACAGCTACTAAACTATCACATCAGCCAAAAATTCAACCAATCAGCCACCCAATTTTCAAACTCAGCAGCACCAAATCAGCCATTAGCATCAGAAGTCCACTTAGGCTGCTCCAAAAACAGCACACCAGCTGTTACTTCAGCCCATAGTTCAACATACAACACCACCCTCCACCACAAATACTTCAGCATCTTCTCCACCTGCTGCTACTACTTCAAACAGCAACACAAATAACACTAAAACCCCAGAACCAGAGCAACAACATCAGCTCTCTGAAATTGCATCAGCCATTGCAACAGCAGTTGCAAATCAGCCCCTATACCATAACACACACCACACCACCTCATACCATACACCACACCATCTCATACCACACCTTAGATCACACCATACCAACAACAACAACAACAACAGCAACACAGGAATCAGCAACAGCAACAGCAACACATTTTTTTAGCATCAGCATCAGCATCAGGCAACTCTGATGAAGTCCAGCTCCGTTCCAGCCACGTTTTGATGCACCTACCCTCTTCTTCTCCTCCTTCTCCATTGTTGCAAGGTTCCTAGAGGGTATATCTCCTAAACTTTTCGTATATTACGTAGATTAGATGCTTGTTTAGCTAGTTGTTACGATATATAGAATTTTCATGCTAGAATTGTGCCATGATGCTAGATTTAGCGATTTTAGGGTGTTTGTAGTTTAATGAGCCATCTTTAGTGTTAACTAACCTGTTAAAGCCAAGAAGTATCATTAAAATTGGATGGTTAGCCTAATTTGCTAAAATTTCGAATATCTAGCTTAATCGGTGTCCATATCATGCTTAAAAGTTATATTGGGTGTTTTATGGAGATTTTGAGAAAAGTGAGAGTTACGTTAGTTATAATAAACCTCTTAGGTCTTAGTGAGGCCATTCAACCAGAGAAATCCCCCAGATTTCTCGTAGAAACCCCATTTACCCGACTTGGCGTATTTTGGCAGTTTTAGTGATTTTTAGCCTTTCTGAAATCTGCTGTTGACCCGATCACCACAGAATAATTTTGAGAAGACCGTAGCATGGTGAGATGAGTAGGAACACACACCCAGAGCACGGGGACCCACCTCCCTAACTTGGCCGCCAATTCTTGGGTTCTGGCTGCAAATTGCGGCCAGGAAGGGGGTGAGGGTGTTGGGTTTTGGGGTGTGGGTTTGCTCTTGGTAGCTAGGGTTTTTGGTATCTCTAACTTTTCAAGTTTGGCCCTGAGGCAAAATCTGGAACTAGTTGCGTTTTTTCGATGTTTTAAACTTGTGCGACACGCGCGTGATACGCGTGGTTCTGTGGCGCGCTGTGCGACACAGCGTGTCAGTTCTGATTCAGGTAGGTTTGTGCGCGTCGCGTCGCGTCGCATCGCGTCATGTGCACACGCGTTTGGTTTCACGCACGCGTATCCCTTTTGTCGATATATTGCGTTTGCATGACTTTTCCTTATATGGTGACTCTTGTGAATTCTAGGTTCGCCGGCAGGAACTTCAAGCGCGGCTGAAAAGGGAAAACAGGTGGTCGGACACACTTAGCACAGGACCACTGGTGAGTAGATTTAACATCTACGGGGGACAATCGTTTGGATGGCGCGAGTCGCCCGATAGATTTAATAGACTTGGTATTACTGGTAACATTGGAGTAAAAATGATAAAACTTGCATGATAATTGCTGTAGTTAGTACCTATATGATGTTCCATATACACAGATTCATTATATGACACATGCACCATTACCAGGTTTTATATGTTGCACGAGCATTATTCATGTGAACACACACATCCTGGTAATTGCCATGTCACGACACTAAATAACTTTTAATCTGAAATATGTTAACTGCCTAGAAATGTGACATTGAAATAAGTATTTAAATTGATACCATAAGCATTCATAATCATCGGCATATGCATTTATGATAATTTTGTGAGATTTATGATATTTCTGGATTTCGGGGGAAAGCCGCAAGATTTCAATTGATATTTGTTAAAAATAAAAGCTGCGGTTTTCTAGTGATGTAAAGTGTCGTCCACCATGAGTTTGCTGTGGTTTTTGAGACACGTTTCGAGGAGGTGGATGAACCGTCTCGGGTACATGGTGGGCCCGGTATGGTACCTCGGGGCAAGAAGATCGTAGATGATGGCGTTGAGCCTGGCAGGGGACGGATTACCTACCGGTGATTTCATTTGGCACGGCGGATATCCAGAGGATACCGACCGTGGCTGCTGGATTAAGATATGGATTTTGATATGGATCAGCCGGATAGCTGAGGCCAGAGATACTGGACATGGATATATGAGATTTGGACGGTTTTGAGGTGTCGTTGCTAGACACGGATTTTACTGTTTTCCTGGATATTATTATTGATGTTTAAAAAGGGGAGTTTCAAAACAAAGTAAGAATAATTCTCATACACACTTGATTATATTTTCATGTGGCATACATACCTGTTATCACCTCTATGTGACATATATACTTGCTAGTATACTGTTGATGCATACATACCTGCTAGTACATGTAGCTATACCTGTTTTAGGGATGCCAGGACACTTGTGTGCATGCATACGATCGCCTTAGTAAATGTTATCTATTACTCACGAGCTGGCAACTCACCCCCGTTGTGCCACAGCTTCTCTGCAGGTCCATTCCGTCAGCACTGTAGCGGCGGATACCTTTGCTTCATTTGTACTTCTTGCCTGGACTAGAGGCTTTTGCTCTTAGGTGGGTTATTATCAGTTTGTACCACCTTATATATGCTCATTGTATCTAGAGTACTCCATCTACGACTACTGTTGTTACTACTACTGTTGCCATTACTGCTACTATCAGTTCAGTTGTACCTGTTTTATTCGGATGACTGTATATTGACCTAGATGTGAGATTGTGAGACTTGAGGATTTATTTATGATGTATCTGGGTCGAGCTCACTTGAGTCGACATGTTATTCCTCATGCACTGATTTCTTTTATATTCTGCTGGAATTTTGGAATAAGGGCAAATTGATAAAGTAATGAGGTAAAAGCTTAAATTAATTGGTTTTCCTTCACTCTAAAAATTCTTAATTGGGTTTTGTATTCTGGGCTTCGGCTTACTTATTTTACGGACGCCTTGAGACGTTTCGTAACTTAAGTGCCGGTCGCGTTCCGTAACTTGCGGGTCGTGACAAAGTTGGTATCAGAGCGATAGGTTTCACCTTTCTGAGTGTAGGATGACCCTTAGTAGATGGAGTAAGTGACTTAAGCAGGGTAGCGTAGCGTATGTATGTCCGCGGCATACTTGCGTTGCGGTACTCCGCCTAGGTGACTTTAGGATATACTTGCTTGAAATTCCTTCTTCAATTCCGTGTATCCTACGATCTTATTCTTGTTCCTGTACCAGCTACTATGCCGCCAAAGACTACCAGAGCACAGAGGGCTGCCGCCCGAAACGAGATTCGAGCTGGCTCATCCGAGACTAGGACTGAGCAGGGTAGTATGCCTACACCACAGGAACAAACTAATCTTCCTTCCCCAGGCCGTATGGATAGACTCGAGACTGGTATGGAGGAGTTGCGACAGATGATGGGGAGTATGCAGGAGCTACGTCAGATGGTAGGATCCTTCGTTGCGGCCAGTCATGCACCGAGGCCGGAGGACGTACCCACTGCATCCCAGACTACTGTGATACCTGCTCCTACTACTACCACCGTGACCATCCCGGTTTCGCTACAGGAGTTCATGAGGCTGAGACCTCCAGTTTTTACGGGTACCGATGTAGCGGAGGACCCGCAGACGTTCCTTGACAGCTTGGCCAGGATCTGCCGTTCGCTGAGATGTTCCGATGATCGCTGGGTAGAGCTTGCGAGTTTCCGACTAGAGGGTCTCGCACAGATATGGTGGGAGTCAGTTCTGAGAGGTCGAGCTGCAGGTCTATCGCCCATGACCTGGACTGAGTTCACAGCAGTTTTTCTTGCCCGATTCCTCCCGGAGAGCGTTCGCGACGTCAGAGCTCGTAGTTTCGAGGCCTTGGTCAAGACACCAGGGATGACGGTGTCTGAGTATGACGTTCAGTTTACACAGTTGTCCCGATATGCTCCGTATCTGGTGGATACCGAAGCAAAGAGAGTGAAGAGATTTATACAGGGACTGGATGCCCAGTTATATCTTGCCATCGGCGCCCAGCATTTCGATACCTATTTGGCAGCTATGAATACAACATTGCGGATGGAGGCACGTATTTCAGCAACTTCGGCTGTTACCGGGCCGAAGAGAATTCGTACTGGCATGTCAGATCAGAGGCAGCATGCCAGATTCCTTCCGAGAGATAGGACCGGCAGAGGATTTGGACGAGGTCATCTATATGGATCGTATACACAGGGACAGCAGTCGTCGCCAGGATGCTTTGGATGCGGGAGTCTGCACCATCGTGTTAGAGACTGTCCAGCAAGGCGACAGGGAGCGACGACCGTTCCGCATGTGACTCTACCTCCATCACCGCCCCCTCCTCAGAGAGCCCTACTTCCTGCCACAGGCAATGCTCCACGCCAGTTAGGTGTACCCAGAGGCCGTGGACGTGGCGCACCGATCCAGAGAGGACGAGGAGGCAGAGGCCGAGGCCGAGGTCAGCCCGCTATCGGAGGAGGTCAGGCCCGAGTTTTTGCATTAACACCCCAGGATGCGCAGGCATCCAATGCCGTCGTTACAGGTACTCTATCAGTTTGTTCTGTTGATGCACACGTGTTATTTGATCCCGGATCCACGCACTCTTATGTTTCCACACACTTTGTACCGAGTTTGGGTAGAGAATCCGGTTTGCTTGATCAGCCACTTATTGTGACCACTCCTATGGGAGAGTCCTTTGTTGCTAAGCACGTGTTCCGATCCTGTACCGTTCGTATTGGCGAGCGAGAGCTGCCTGTCGACTTGATCCTTCTGGAGATGTTGGACTTCGACATTCTTTTGGGCATGGATTGGTTAGCCACGTGCTATGCGTCTGTGGACTGCCGTGAGAAGACAGTTAGATTTTGTTTTCCCGGCGAGTCAGTTTTTGTTGTGAAGGGGGACCGTGGTGCCACCCCTCACATGTTGATTTCTTCTCTTCGTGCTAACCAGCTATTGAGGAAGGGATGTCAGGGATTCTTGGCTTATGTCAGTGATACTAGAGCTACAGATCAACCGTTGGACCAGGTCCCGGTTGTTTATGAGTTTCCTGATGTTTTCCCTGATGAGCTTCCTGGACTGCCGCCTGAGCGCGATATCGAGTTCTGTATTGATTTAATTCCTAGCTCGGGACCTATTTCTATACCGCCTTATCGAATGGCCCCGGCGGAACTTAGTGAATTGAAGGTTCAGCTGCAAGATTTGTTAGATAAGGGCCTTATTCGACCTAGCGTTTCTCCATGGGGTGCTCCGGTCCTGTTTGTCAAGAAGAAGGACGGAAGTTTGCGCTTATGTATCGACTACCGCCAGCTGAACAAGGTTACCGTATGGAACAGATATCCGTTGCCACGCATAGATGATTTGTTCGACCAGCTACACGGTGCGGGTTATTTTTCAAGGATCGACTTACGATCAGGATATCACCAGCTGCTAGTCCGACAGGAGGATGTACCGAAGACAGCCTTCCGTACACGCTATGGCCACTATGAATTTTTGGTGATGTCATTCGGACTCACCAACGCCCCAGCTGCATTCATGGATTTGATGAACCGTACATTCAGGCTGTATCTTGACTTGTTCATCATCGTGTTCATCGACGATATTTTGGTGTATTCCCGGAGCCGAGAAGAGCACGAGCAGCATTTGCGGATTACTTTGCAGACCTTGAGGCAACACCAGCTTTTCGCAAAATTTTCCAAGTGTGCATTCTGGTTGGACAGTGTCGGATTCTTAGGTCACGTGATTACGAGAGACGGCATATGTGTGGACCCGAAGAAGATCGAGGCCGTCCAGCAGTGGCCCAGACCGACATCGGTTACGGAGATCCGTAGTTTTCTAGGCCTTGCAGGCTACTACAGGAGATTTGTACAGGATTTCTCCCGTATTGCTGCACCTTTGACAGGTTTGACCCGGAAGGGAGTTCCTTTCGTTTGGACGGAGGAATGCGAGCGCAGTTTTCAGCAGCTGCGGACATGTTTGACTACGGCGCCAGTATTATCATTGCCTTCAGGATCAGGCGGATTTGTGGTCTACTGTGATGCTTCGCGAGTAGGGCTAGGATGCGTATTGATGCAGCATGACAGGGTGATCGCGTATGCTTCGCGACAATTGAGGAAGCATGAACAGAACTACCCTACTCATGATTTGGAGATGGCTGCAGTGGTCTTTGCACTTAAGATCTGGCGACATTACCTATACGGCGAGTCGTGCCAGATATTCACTGACCACAAGAGCTTAAAATATATATTTCAGCAGCGAGATCTGAACCTCAGACAGCGTCGTTGGATGGAGTTGGTGAAGGATTATGAATGCGAAATCTTGTACCACCCGGGCAAGGCAAATGTAGTAGCGGATGCTTTGAGCAGGAGGCCCGGGGGTAGTCTATCTTATTTGTGCGCAATGCAGAGGCAGTCATCAGCAGATTGGCAGATTTTATGCGACAGCCGAGTTGAGTTCGAGTTCCCTCCAACAGGGGGACAGCTCGCGCATGTGCGTGCGCGCCCACAGTTGCTTGACCGTATATATGAAGCACAGCGCAGCGATGACCGTTGTTCAGAGATCATAGCACAGATGGGACATGGCAAATTTTCCGAGTTCGTGGTTAATGAACAGGGAATTTTACGATTTGGATCCAGACTGTGCGTACCAGATGCTGAGGGATTGCGGCGCGATATTCTTGAGGAAGCACACCGATCGGCGTATAGTGTCCACCCAGGTTCCACCAAGATGTACCATGATTTGAGAGAGACCTACTGGTGGGACGGAATGAAGAGGGGCATCGCGGAGTTCGTATCAAGATGCCTGACTTGTCAGCAAGTCAAAGCCGAGCACCAGAGGCCAGCAGGAGAACTACAGCCGTTACCCATTCCAGAGTGGAAATGGGAGCAGATTTCGATGGATTTCGTTGTGGGTCTACCCAGGACCAGTCGAGGGTACGACTCCATTTGGGTGATCGTGGATCGATTGACAAAAGCGGCTCACTTCCTGCCAGTGAAGACAACTTTCAGCTTCACTCAGTATGCCCAGCTTTACATCGACGAGATCGTACGATTGCATGGCGTACCGACTTGCATCGTGTCAGATCGAAGAACTCAGTTCACCAGCCGACTTTGGCAGAAACTTCAAGAGGCATTGGGCACTCGTTTGAGTTTTAGCACAGCATTTCATCCGCAGACCGACGGACAATCAGAGCGGACCATTCAGACTCTCGAGGACATGCTTCGAGCGTGTGTTTTAGACTTCGGAGGTAGCTGGGATCGTCATTTACCTCTAGTGGAGTTCTCCTATAACAACAGTTTCCAGGATACTATTCAGATGGCACCTTTCGAGGCATTGTATGGAAGAAGATGTAGATCGCCCGTTTGTTGGACCGAGTTGAGCGAGAGCAGTATCTTTGGACCACAGATCGTGCAGGAGACGACCGAGAAAGTACAGTTGATTCGAGATCGGATGAGGGCAGCCCAGTGCAGGCAGAAATCGTATGCAGACAGGCGCCGTCGCAAATTAGAGTTCGCAGTTGGCGACCATGTTTTTCTGAGAATTTCTCCGATGAAGGGCGTGATGCGATTTGGGCGAAAGTGTTGGAGATAGTGCCCTCAGAGTCAATTATTGGATCACAGGCACGTGATTGCAATGATTGAGGGGAGGACCTGTCCCAGTAGGACAGTCTTACTCGAAATGATAGTATGCTATCTGGTTTACCTTTATCATCGTGTACTGCTTTAGGTGACCTTACGAGTCGCTATTGCACGTTGATAGAGCCCCTAGGATTCTTGCTTGACTACCAGCAGTATGAGGGCGATCATATAAGTGGGAGCTGGGGTCTATAAGCACATCCTAAAATGGTCCCTAGTCGTAGGAGTTTCGAGACAGGGCATCGATACTCCATTAGTAGACTAGTGTATACAGTCGAGACCCCGACGAGGGGCGGTGGCCGGTCTCACAAGCCACTGGTGTCAGTTGGTTCACCTAAGATGTATACAGGTGCTCATTGGGTTATGAGTACACCGGACAGGACTCGCCGGGAACCTGCTGGTTGGGATTATACCAGACGTCAGATAGCAGTTCCCTAGTGACATGTGTACAGGTTAGTTCATCGACCTGAGATCGTCATTTGTCTCGTGTGAGTTCCCACTGTACTTTGATTACTACCCTACCACGGCTCAAAGGAGTCGTGCAAACAGGTTTTAGTTGGGTACAGTCCCGAGCCACATGGAGGCAGTGAGCGGATCTTCAGGGGTTCGTCTCTCCCGGTTTGGGGGTGAGGTCGTGCTGTGTCTAGGAGAGCCAGAACATGAAAAGTCCTTGGCCAAGGCAGGAGATTTGCTGGTAGGTATTCCAGTAGTATCTCAGGGTGTTCTGGGCTACACTCCGACACGACTTGTACCGCTTTTGGGGGTCTGACTTTTACCAACCCCCTAGGCCCGCCATGCGATACTCATAGACGAACGGACCGGACTGTACGGATATTGTCACTGACAGGCTCAGTTGGGTGTCGGGGTGAGCTTCCTCATCGACGTCCCATTTGGTCAATAGCTGGTGGCCCGTCACGTATTGGCTTATACCTCTGACGTGCTAGTAGTTAAATCCACAGCCATAGTATTGACGAGTCTTTAGAGTCCACCACAGACAGTTACTCAAGTTTCGGGCGAAACGCTGTAGAGGCCGTATGGAGATATGGCAGGGTTCGATCAGATACGTGCGGTATTGCACGGATCAGGATCGGACGGATATTACTAGCCGGCTTTGGTTTAAGCCGGTCCTAGTATAGTACAGTGTAGATTTTGTCTCTTTGCATTTGTGTTCAGTGGGAATACAAATGCGGGCGTGTATTTGCAGTAGCGGGGTTTTTCTGTAATTTATTACGGGATCGGTTTTCTGGGGTTGCCAGTTTGCATTCCGTTCCGACCGGTTTTTCTTTGTTCCTTCACGGCCGGACTTTTCGTTGGAGGGGGGTTAATTGCAAGTTTGCAATTAACTTATTTGTGGAGGGCTTTATTGCATTAGTGCCTCCATCATGATGAGATCCTTTTCTAGTCACTTCTTTTACATTAATGAGGAAGTTATTGATTTGGCTTTGGATTAGAAATGTGGTGACTATTTTTTGATCATTATCTTCACCCACGTTTCTTATTTTAATTGGATTTATTCCATTCTTTTTCCCACTTGGACTTTTGGCTGGGCCGGCCACTGTGGAAGGATGGGTGTGAGGTTTTATTTTGTGTATGGTTTATTTCCTTCATGTGTAATTTTTGTGGACCCCCCCTATATGAGTTTGCTGGAGGTTAATTTTTGATGAGTTGATGAAAAAATTGATTTGAGAGGAGAGAGGTTTAATTGTGTGTGTATTGTTGCTTGATGCAATTTCGTGGGCCCCCCCCCCCTCTCATTCTTGTGTGAGTGTGCTGTGAAGGTTTATTTCTTTTACATAGTTTTAATGTGTGCACTCTTCACACACATTAATTCCAGTGAGCATTCTTCACTTTGGCTGAGCTCATTTCCAGAGCATGCTTCATACTTTTTCTTAGCATCCATCCATGAAAATTCTTGTGCAAAATTCCTCCAACCATGGCAACCTCATAACCCCAAGAGACAAGTTTACTACACTATTCTATAGCAAGTCTTGGACGCGTCGGCTAGCCAACTTCACGCCCGAGTTGCCTCGGTCAAGAGGCGGGAGCCCGTAAAAGATTTCGGCTACGTGGTGCCCTTTCCGACGAGCGAGGAGGTGACGGAGATTCCGCAGGAGATCGGAGTGGAGACGAAGACCGAAGGACACGGATCGCTTGGTATAGCATCTCTACTCTTTTCTTTTTTGCTAGGTGTTAGGTTAATGGCCCGATCCGGGTAAAAAGTCCGCGGTGGTGCCGTTTTGCAAAGTCCGCAAAGTTTTTGTTTTCCGCGTTTCCGGCGTCGGATCGACGGCCGGGGCGCCCCCGTGGGCTTACAGAAAGGGGAAGCTTAGCCCTAGATTCGTAGGTCCCTTCGAGATTCTCGAGCGTGTCGGCGCTGTTGCGTATCGTTTAGCTCTTCCACCTAGTTTTTCAGATGTTCATCCCGTTTTCCACGTATCGATGCTACGTCGTTATCTTCATGATCCTTCCCACGCGATTCAGCATCAGACGGTTCAGCTCGAACCCGATCTTTCGTTCACCGTGCAGCCAGTTGAAATTTTAGATCGGCAAGAAAAGAAACTTCGATCAAAGGTCCTGTCGTCTGTGAAAGTTCTTTGGCGCAGCCCGAACAATGAGGAGATCACTTGGGAGGCCGAGGGAGAGATGCGGAAGAAATTCCCTCATCTTTTTGAAGGTATGCGTAGTTGCATATTTTAAAATTCGGGGACGAATTTTCTTAAGGGGGGAAGACTGTAACACCTGAGGTCAGAGTTAGTAGTGATTAAGTGTTAATGTAGGATTTTCGGCAAAAAGTTTACCAAAAACAGGTTTCTTATAAACTATCTGGTTTTGTGGTTATTTTGTGGAATTTTATCTCAACCACCCACACTTGTGCACGATAGCCAGGGGTAAGATTAGGGTATGCCATATCTTGAGCTTATGAGTCATTGTGCTAAGTTAACCATGGTGGTCTAAACTTCCTTGTTTTGTTTGGTGTTGATTGAGAGGTTGTAGTTTTAATTTGGTTTAAGATTGGGGTTGTCTTAAGGAGAGGTTATGATGGGCCTTGATTGTTTCACACTTCCTTCTTTTCAAAATCACGTTTGCCTCTCAAAACTTATCTTGTATACACATACACCAGCAATTTTCAGCTGATTTCAGCAGCCAAAATCAGCACCAGCAGCTCCCATCATTATCACAACACAATCCCCTGCTTAAAATCAGCAATCAGATCTCCTAGCATTAGCCCCCCCCCCCCACCCTATACAGCTACTAAACTATCACATCAGCCAAAAATTCAACCAATCAGCCACCCAATTTTCAAACTCAGCAGCACCAAATCAGCCATTAGCATCAGAAGTCGACTTAGGCTGCTCCAAAAACAGCACACCAGCTGTTACTTCAGCCCATAGTTCAACATACAACACCACCCTCCACCACAAATACTTTAACATCTTCTCCACCTGCTGCTACTACTTCAAACAGCAACACAAATAACACTAAAACCCCAGAACCAGAGCAACAACATCAGCTCTCTGAAATTGCATCAGCCATTGCAACAGCAGTTGCAAATCAGCCCCTATACCATAACACACACCACACCACCTCATACCATACACCACACCATCTCATACCACACCTTAGATCACACCATACCAACAACAACAACAACAACAGCAACACAGGAATCAGCAACAGCAACAGCAACACATTTTTTTAGCATCAGCATCAGCATCAGGCAACTCTGATGAAGTCCAGCTCCGTTCCAGCCACGTTTTGATGCACCTACCCTCTTCTTCTTCTCCTTCTCCATTGTTGCAAGGTTCCTAGAGGGTATATCTCCTAAACTTTTCGTATATTACGTAGATTAGATGCTTGTTTAGCTAGTTGTTACGATATATAGAATTTTCATGCTAGAATTGTGCCATGATGCTAGATTTAGCGATTTTAGGGTGTTTGTAGTTTAATGAGCCATCTTTAGTGTTAACTAACCTGTTAAAGCCAAGAAGTATCATTAAAATTGGATGGTTAGCCTAATTTGCTAAAATTTCGAATATCTAGCTTAATCGGTGTCCATATCATGCTTAAAAGTGATATTGGGTGTTTTATGGAGATTTTGAGAAAAGTGAGAGTTACGTTAGTTATAATAAACCTCTTAGGTCTTAGTGAGGCCAGTCAACCAGAGAAATCCCCCAGATTTCTCGTAGAAACCCGATTTGCCCGACTTGGCGTATTTTGGCAGTTTTAGTGATTTTTAGCCTTTCTGAAATCTGCTGTTGACCCGATCACCACAGAATAATTTTGAGAAGACCGTAGCATGGTGAGATGAGTAGGAACACACACCCAGAGCACGGGGACCCACCTCCCCAACTTGGCCGCCAATTCTTGGGTTCTGGCCGCAAATTACGGCCAGGAAGGGGGTGAGGGTGTTGGGTTTTGGGGTGTGGGTTTGGTCTTGGTAGCTAGGGTTTTTGGTATCTCTAACTTTTCAAGTTTGGCCCTGAGGCAAAATCTGGAACTAGTTGCGTGTTTTCGATGTTTTAAACTTGTGCGACACGCGCGTGATACTCGTGGTTCTGTGGCGCGCTGTGCGACACAGCGTGTCAGTTCTGATTCAGGTAGGTTTGTGTGCGTCGCGTCGCGTCGCATCGCGTCATGTGCACACGCGTTTGGTTTCACGCACACGTATCCCTTTTGTCGATATATTGCGTTTGCATGACTTTTCCTTATATGGTGACTCTTGTGAATTCTAGGTTCGCCGGCAGGAACTTCAAGCGCGGCTGAAAAGGGAAAACAGGTGGTCGGACACACTTAGCGCAGGACCACTGGTGAGTAGATTTAACATCTACGGGGGACAATCGTTTGGATAGCGCGAGTCGCCCGATAGATTTAGTAGACTTGGTATTACTGGTAACATTGGAGTAAAAATGATAAAACTTGCATGATAATTGCTGTAGTTAGTACCTATATGATGTTCCATATACACAGATTCATTATATGACACATGCACCATTACCAGGTTTTATATGTTGCACGAGCACTATTCATGTGAACACACACATCCTGGTAATTGCCATGTCACGACACTAAATAACTTTTAATCTGAAATATGTTAACTGCCTAGAAATGTGACATTGAAATAAGTATTTAAATTGATACCATAAGCATTCATAATCATCGGCATATGCATTTATGATAATTTTGTGAGATTTAAGATATTTCTGGATTTTGGGGGAAAGCCGCAAGATTTCAATTGATATTTGTTAAAAATAAAAGCTGCGGTTTTCTAGTGATGTAAAGTGTCGTCCACCATGAGTTTGCTGTGGTTTTTGAGACCCGTTTCGAGGAGGTGGATGAACCGTCTCGGGTACATGGTGGGCCCGGTATGGTACCTCGGGGCAAGAAGATCGTAGATGATGGCGTTGAGCCTGGCAGGGGACGGATTACCTACCGGTGATTTCATTTGGCACGGCGGATATCCAGAGGATACCGACCGTGGCTGCTGGATTGAGATATGGATTTTGATATGGATCAGCCGGATAGCTGAGGCCAGAGATACTGGACATGGATATATGAGATTTGGACGGTTTTGAGGTGTCGTTGCTAGACACGGATTTTACTGTTTTCCTGGATATTATTATTGATGTTTAAAAAGGGGAGTTTCAAAACAAAGTAAGAATAATTCTCATACACACTTGATTATATTTTCATGTGGCATACATACCTGTTATCACCTCTATGTGACATATATACTTGCTAGTATACTGTTGATGCATACATACCTGCTAGTACATGTAGCTATACCTGTTTTAGGGATGCCAGGACACTTGTGTGCATGCATACGATCGCCTTAGTAAATGTTATCTATTACTCACGAGCTGGCAACTCACCCCCGTTGTGCCACAGCTTCTCTGCAGGTCCATTCCGTCAGCATTGTAGCGGCGGATACCTTTGCTTCATTTGTACTTCTTGCCTGGACTAGAGGCTTTTGCTCTTAGGTGGGTTATTATCAGTTTGTACCACCTTATATATGCTCATTGTATCTAGAGTACTCCATCTACGACTACTGTTGTTACTACTACTGTTGCCATTACTGCTACTATCAGTTCAGTTGTACCTGTTTTATTCGGATGACTGTATATTGACCTAGATGTGAGATTGTGAGACTTGAGGATTTATTTATGATGTATCTGGGTCGAGCTCACTTAAGTCGACATGTTATTCCTCATGCACTGATTTCTTTTATATTCTGCTGGAATTTTGGAATAAGGGCAAATTGATAAAGTAATGAGGTAAAAGCTTAAATTAATTGGTTTTCCTTCACTCTAAAAATTCTTAATTGGGTTTTGTATTCTGGGCTTCGGCTTACTTATTTTACGGACGCCTTGAGACGTTTCGTAACTTAAGTGCCGGTCGCGTTCCGTAACTTGCGGGTCGTGACAAGCGGTCTGGGGATCTTGCCCTGCCGTTTGGACGCGGATGGGCACCTCCACGACGGACGCGAGTCGGTCTATCCGGCCGGCTAGGGCGTGGATTGCGTTCGGAGGAGGAGATTCGTCCGCGCCTCCGTTGAGGGCAAGGCGGCGGATGGTGCTTGGATCGTCGTGATGATCGCTTGCCATTAGGTTGAGATCGGATGAACTTTGGTTTTAGTGGAACCAAGTTTTGCCACAGACGGCGCCAGCTAACGTGACCGGGATCACGTCAAGATGTTACCTTCCGTTGATCTGCTAATGGCGGCGGTGGACGGCTGAGATTGGATCTGGAGGCTGGCTCCTGAGGCGTGTGGATCTCAATGGGTTTGAGGTTGTGGTTGCCGAGCTACCTACAAGGAAGTCCCGGGGTGATTGTACTACCGAGGACCTTCCGACGGTCAAGTTGGAGAGGAAATTCGAGCAGAGTAACGGCTTAATGGAGTAAAAATGGCTTCCTTGAACCGTCTGAAGGAGGGGTTTATATAGCGGTGGTAGCAGGCAGGCAGGCGTGAGAATCACGCCGGCCGTTACGCTCCCGACGTCACGCCGCGTGATGGGCGGGATCCCGCATTAATGGCGAGACAGGCTCGTTAATGGGGGATCGTGATGGCGTGGAACGTGGGATGTGGCCGGCGGATATCTCACGCATGGCGAGATTCGGGGGATGGAGGTTGCGCCTGTGAGCAGTGCCGTTGGTCGGTCGATGAGACCGAGGAAGATGACCTCAGCGGGAGAGCTCGCGGACGAGCGGGAAAGCCGAGGTATCTTGGTTCTGTGGTAGCCCGGAGATGAGCTGGGAGGCCGAGGAGGCCAATTGTACAGGGGGCTCGGAGGTGAGCCAGCGTTTGTTTGTGGGACGGGCACATGAGTGGCCTGGTCGGCCACTGTAGGTCCTTTCTTGTGAGCTTTGGGACACGTCATCCGCCACGTGTCATGATCTGGGAGATCACTGATATCGAGCATCATCATGCGACGAGAAGAAATTTGAAAGGAAGATGGCATAGAAGAACATTGAGAAGAAACTTGAAAGGAAGAAGCCATGGAAAGAACTTTGAGAAAAAGAAAAGGGGGAATAAAAAAGGCTTGGGTTTACTATTTAGGTCCAACATCAAGGAAAAAACAATATACCAGGCAGCTTTTAGCAAAATTGTCCTAAAAACAGCATGTGTGGAGCCCATAAGAATCTAGAAAGTATATTCTATCCTCAGTTTATTGCATGGTACTTAAGTGACAACGGAGAGAAACATTAGGTATTTATCCATCACTTTTTAAAAGTTAGATATTTATCTGCTAAATGGATGAATCAATAGGTATTTAAATGTCATTTAGCCAAAACCCTATAATTATGCTTGACACGTGAAATGGAAGATTACCGGGAATTCTCATATTTCCGGGAATGTGATGACCGGATATCCAATTCCCAAGAATCGTGTCTTGATGCGGAATAGAAAGGCAAAACAGTCAATAGCAGTCTTCGTATATTTTAATCATCCCGGTAATATATGTAAGTGCAACCGTCAACCGGCGGTGGCCGACAGACGATGGGGAACGAGGCCAGCGATCGACGGACGGCTGGCAAGAGAGATCGACTGCGAACGGCGGACCAGCTGACGGCGGGCGGCAATGAAGGCCTAAGGTGAACTACGGGCGGATGGGGAGAAGGCCGGTGGAGGTGGCGGGCATCATGGCACGTGTCGTGTTGGTTGGGAATATTTGGTGTTGATCTAAAATAGAGACATGTTTTATGGAAATAGAATTTCCATGAAATGAGATCATTTGATTATCAAAGTAATAATCTTATATTCGTGAGTATATTTTTTACAGCTGCAAGTACGGTAATAGTTCATGGGAGTATGGGATACCGTCTACCTTAGCTGCTGCCAAGTGTATAACATTTTTTTTGCCACGTGCCCCATTTCCAGCAAGCCCACCAACGGATAATCTCTACACTCATCAAACTCTCATCTCCTTCTTCAATCTTCATCTCACCCACAATGGCGGCGGCGGCGGCAGCAGCGGGGGTCTCTCTCGATCACATCTCTCGCGAGTCCTCGGACGTGAACCGTCTCGCTTCCTTCTACGAAGAGGCACGTATCTCCACTTATTTACCGTCATGCCCCTCTGTCTCTCTGTCTCTCTCTCTCTCTCTCTTCTCACTCTCTCCTGTCTTGTTATCGCTTAGATTCTAGGGTTTGAGAGGATTGAAACGCCCAAAGTTGCGGGACTCGAAGTGGTCTGGCTGAAGCTGCATCCTATTTCATTGCATATCATTGAAAGGCATCCAGATTCGAAGCTCCCTGAGAGCCCTTACAGCGCACCTCATCGTTGCGATGAGGTCGATCCGAAGGCGCTTTCGATGGGGCATCATCTATGTTTTACCGTTTCTAATTTCGATTCTTTCGTCAAAACCCTAAAGGTGAGATCTTTATGATTTTTTGTTGATAAATGAGCTGTGTTTTGTTGGGATTAAGGTGTTGATTTAGGTTGGTTTCATTTAGGAGAAAGGGATAAGGACTAGTGAGCAGATGCAGCCAGGTGGGAAAGCGAAGCAAGTCTTCTTCTTTGATCCTGATGGTAATTTCCATATTTGCCTTCAAAACAATCATGCAATAGGTTGCTTAGGTTTATTATTTTCCCCCTTTTAATTTTCCCTATTGTTCTTTTAGTTGTGTAGATTATCAAGAATATGTTTGGTTGCTCGTAACTGGGGATGCAATTTATCTCATGAAACTAATGCAGTTTGGTTTATAGTTCTTTGTTGGTTGGATTGCAGTCTAGATATATGTTTTAAAATGGTTAGGGCATGTCCGGCTTTGGAGTTAAGTTAGGATGACTGGAGTTTCATATAAGTTATCTGAATTGAACTTCAAAGTCCAAAATCATACCTATTCTCTGTTGGCTTTCATTTTGGAGTTTAGATAACTCTTGATACCCCGTAGAGCAATTATACCTATTCAAATGGCTCCCTCGGCCAAAATCCTTAGGATCCCTCAAATATTGTGCTAAACAACTCCAAATAGATCTAGAACTAATCAAAGAATCATTTGTGTTGCTTAGGAGTTGAGTCTGAGTGTTTTAAAGTGATTTAGTCGAGGAGCAGAGAGGTGCTTGGGCCAACAAATCGCTTGAAGGGTAGAAGGGCTCTGTGTGTGTGTGGTGGTGGGTGGGGGGGGGGGGGGTTAAACTAAGCTTTTTCTTTTTAGTTTTTACCTTCCTTCGTAACAGTAGGTTTTTGAGCTATTTTGTGAATCAAAGTTTTGAAGTTTTCATGGGTTTTTGGGTTCTCATGATGGGTTTCTTATGTTTTGGCTTTTGGAGAAGAAAGTCCCTTTATTTTAGACCCACATTAGAAATGGGGTTGAGATTCCGCGCGTGCCCGCGTGTGTCCCACTCTTACATGGTAAGTATTTGAGTAGAAATAGGGATGGGCTCACACGCACATGAGCCGAGCTCAGGCCCAAAGAGAAAATGAGCAGGTCGATCCGGAACCCTTAGCTTTCATGTGCGGGCGCATTACACACTGGGGGTGCAAATCCCCGATTCGGGACTCAAGGGTGCGCCCGAGCTCCATTTTGCCACTCAATGTTTTTACTTCTATTGAATTTATTTTTGAGCTCTATTTGTGAGAGCTCGTCCGACCTTGAGCTCTGTATCTCGTGAACCCGAGCTGAAGCTCGACCCCTCAACCCTGTGTGCGACCTCGGCCAACCTTAAAACTCTAACCGAGGCTTGCGAGCTCAAGCCGAGACTGCATTTCATTTTGATTGCTTGCGGCTTTTGTGGAGAAAATATATGCCGCGAATGTGCATATCTGGAAAAGCGCAACAGTCGGAACACGGTGAGAAAATTCCTCCGTACGCTCCTCCTTTTTCCAATGATCTGGTGCTCTGAGAAATACACAAAACATTACTGGAAAACAGAAACGAACTGAGAACTTTCCTCTGCTTTTCACTTCGCAAAATCCATTGATTCCGGTTTTTGATTTCTGATTGTTTTTGGGCAAAGGCTGTGATTGCATCAAACATTCGAATCGCTGAGTGCATGGCGTGAAGGTTTACCTTGAGGGAGGTTTCGTTGTATCTTGCGGATGCATCTATTGGGAAGGTGGAAATCTATCCTAATGACAACGTCGATTTGACGCCCCTCGATAAGTTCCTCAATTTTATTGTTTTGATTTCGGGTTTTATCTATAATTTCACCGATTCGGTTTTATAGTCGCTATTACACTGCATACAACACTAACTCTTTCTTTCATTCCTTTTTTGCGATTATGTGTTTGTACGTGTTTGCTTTGTTATAGTTGTAGTGCCATAATGCGGTGTCCCTTAGTTTTATATGTTCAACTACAAATTTTCTACCTCAAGTATGGCATGTCAACAACTAGTACTTGAAATTACTTGAAACTCGTGACATACTTTAGGATTTTAGTTTAACCGGAAGTATATGGAATCCAACTACACAAACAACTCCTAAGGCTAAAAGTTTATCGCCTTTGTGTCATTTCGGGATTGGAAGAGTCAAGAGTGATAATAGAACAAAATTACAGCTTTTGGTACATCACATGCTGAAACTAGTTTCATACTTGATTTCACGTGGTTGATGATGCAAAGTCAATTTTCTAGGTGGTATCACTGCAGCCAGCCAACCCCATTTAATGTGCCCTATTATGATTGAACGAACTATATAGTAAGAAGTTGAGTTACAGTGAGCAAATAAGGGTTTGGCCACAAGAGTATAGGTTAATGTTTAAATCAAAGAGTGGAATTGAAGTCCCATTGAATAAAGAGCATACGTCAACAAATTGTTACATCATCTTAATCTGCATCAGATAATTGTTTATGTAAAACTGAACATTCCTAATCTTTCTGTGTCATTCAAGTCTTAGAAGAATTTGCCATGTACGATTTTTTTTCTTTTTCCTTTTTTGGATTCCTGAAGTTAACTTTGATATGGTCACAGTTCGCCTAATCCAGAAATAAAAAGGTGTGGTAGAAAAGATAATAAGAGGAGACCAATAGTACTGATGTTGCAAAACACTTGTGCCTTTGCTATTCGGTCTTCTAGCAGATAATGATAAGTAGATAATATGTCACATAATCTGATTCTACGGCAGTTCACATAAATAGAATTTTAGTGTATATTCTCACACATGTAAAGCAACTTCCTGAAAGATCAGAATAGATGGAAGAAAATTATGTCGACAGGAAGAAAATTTAAGAAAGAACTGCCTTTTTTAAGTGGATGTTTGGTTTGGGGATTGATTGATGATTAAGGGGTTGGTTAGGCACATTATTTATGCGTCTTTTCGAATGGTTATTCAGCCACATATTTCACATAGGTCTGATTATGCGGCCCTTCACCTTTTCAATTTTACTTGTGGTCGCTAGCAGAAAACAACATTTAATCGTCGGTGTTTTACACCTTGTTTTACAACACTGATTAGCACAGAGAGATAGACAGATGGAAGGATCCACTCTTTAGAAAACACACCTGCAAAACAATGAGTTATTCTTTGAATAAAATTCAAGAATGTAAAATGTTGAACAAAACTTCTATTGCTTGGATTCAGCATGGATTTTTTTCCTGAGCGCCATTAGTAACCGTAAAACTCATTATCTGCTTAAGGATAGGAACCATGCATTAACTGCTTTGACCGTAGAAAGAATTAATCTTACGATCAAATATCTCAAAATCTCTCTACATTAACTTCTCATCTGACTAAAAATAGCTATAATATAATCTTATGACAATTGAATATTTTCGCACAGAAGTTGCAAAACGGTTATTGGACTTTCTTCCTCTTTCTTCTTCCTGTGCTACTAAGTTGGAGGTGAGCTCATCTTCAGGGTCATTAAGAATGAGTTTTGTTATCATGTTTGATGAAACCTACAATCAAAAATCACGTCCTTTTCTTCTATATAGTTTGCAACCAATATAAGCCTTGTATATGAACTCATTTCTATTAGATAGTTTAACCTTTACTTAAAAATAGTCCATGACTTTGTTTATGTTGAGTTGCAAAATGATCCATGTAGATAAATATCACATTCTTTATTTCCTATGTGCACTGAAAGTAATGTTTCCGTCACTTATTTTCAGGCAATGGCTTAGAAGTTGCGAGTCCGCAAGTTCCATAAATCTGAAGAAATTGGTATCCAAGCACTCAAGCAGAGAAGAAATAGTATGCATATAATAAAACAATTATGCCACTTGTGTACATTTTGTAGTATGGTTCTAATATATTATAGACCAATGTATAAGGGGAAGTGGGATTGAAGGCTGCTTGAATACTGCTATCATTGACTGTTCTGTCTGGGTGTATAGTTCTGTCTGGTGTATTGCATTTGAAACACTGCATAATTTCTCAGGTATCTTAGATATCCGTATTTGTTGATGCTGCGATGGTTTTCAATTATTTTATCTCTTTCAACATGTAGAAATGAAGTTAGCAATGCTAAGAAAGTTGTCATCATGTTATGCAACTGCCGGAGTCTGGATTAAGGTCGCTTCACTTCCGCCATTGATCGTGCGGGCTGAGTCTTAAAGGTATTTTACTGTAATATAAACTTCTGGTAATTTAGTGAACAAAATGAAATTCCAAGATAGTTAAGGGCATCTTGGTGTAATTTACCCTTTTTCTGGATCTAATTTCTAGTACAAATTATACTAAAATTTTTCTTCAAGTCTTGCGGATATTTAGTTTAGTATATGGTAGCTAGTTGTTTCCTTGTTTTATCTTATTATACATATTGAGCTTGTGCTATCATCTTGGTTATAACTCAAACCCATGGGGCCAATAAAACAAATTTCTCATTTTTCCATTTAAAAAATGCCAAAAAAGGAGAAAAATCCATGTGAGGATTCTAGAGCAAGAGCATGCCGTATCATTTTCTCATATATATATGTAATTACCTTTATATCCTTAAACAATTTTTTATACAAAATATCTTTTATTTGGGAAATGAACAAACTTAGTAAAAAAGGTTCTTGGACTAATGACCATCAAGGAAACATACAAAAATTTTGACACATGACGATTTTAACTCATCACACACGTGCATAGCACGTGCATGTTACTAGTTATTAACTAAAATTGATCATGACCTATGTTATATATCTTCAGCCTTTATCTCTAGCTTCAGTAAGTTTATTATTTACAAGTACATAACTTTTTTTAGATAATTTATCAAGAATATTGACTAACTGATTTGGATAGAAAAAATATCGAATAAGAATGTTGATGTTAAATAAACAAGAATTCGAGCAAAAGCAAATATTTGAAGGATTATAATTAAATCTCAACTTATAATATGGAGGTTCTACGGATGGAGGTAGAGAACCTAAAAATTGAATCAGGAACTCATAACTCCGTCAGTTTTTTTAATAGAGCTTAGAGGGCCTACGCAACTCATCTAAGCAATTTCCTACGCAGCAGAGAGAAGGGATGGGGACTATTTAGAGGGTGAGCTTCACTCTTTAATGACGTTTGTGTAGCAATTTACTTAGAAAGAGTTGGCTTGGAATTCTTCTCTTTTTTTTATATATATAGTAATAAGCCAGAACTTAATGCAGCAGAGTTAACTCTAGGCTAAATTTCAACTTACTACCATGAACCATATGCACTTTTCCCAGAGGATACCGTAAACTTTCAAAATGATGGATTGATACCATAACTTTCAAAGTATCAAAACATCCACCTAACGGCGTAAACTTAAAATTATAAAATGACCATAATACATCTTCCCATTTTTTGTAAATATAATCTTTTTTATTATCTAAGAAGGGTGTAGAGTGTTTTTCGTCACCCCATGGAGATGGATGCGCACATGCCTTAGGCGTGTACAGATTCCCCTTGTCTAAGATAGACGGGGATTATTGATTGTTAGAATTCTTTCTCCAGCAGCCATGAGCAAAATTGTTGTTAATTACCCCTTGCTTTTGACGCGAGGGAACTTTTGATTAACGGGTCGTATAGGTCATGTGAACTCAGTGTGTGATATGCGTGTGTTGTGTCTTGAAAACAATTTTGGGGGTGCTTTGGATATATCGGGGGCCTCGCAGAGTTTACGATGGTTCCGCTACACGGTCAACGGGCTGGGGGTCAAGGGGTTAGCAGCCCCTTGCGAGATGCGGGGCAGCGCCCCGTTAAATTTTTATTTTAAAGGGAGAGTGCTTAGAGTATATGTGAGGGTTCTCGAAATGGGAAAGAGAGAGAGGGTTTTAGAGGCCTCCCGAGTTTGGGAGTCCACCCAAAACGGCGGAACCCCCCTTGGGGGGGTCCCGAGGCAAAGACCCCCAAAAGGGGGTCCCAACAGCGAGATCCCTCTTTTGGGAGGGTCCCGATGGCGGGACCTCCTTTGATGAGATCCTGGGGCGGGAGCTGTAACGACCCCAAAATTCTTATACCTTTGTATATTCTTTCTTTAATAAACTGTCGTTTTCTTTTCGGGTACCGAGTTATATTTAATTCTTGAAAACTAAATACAAGAACAACTTATAGTCTATTGGTTAAGTATTTACACCGTTGTCCTATAGTCCACATGTTCGAATTCTTGTTTCCTTTTTTCATTTCTTTTAATTTCTTTTTAACATTTTCGAGCCTAAAATGTTCACGAGCGAAACATACGGGGCCTGAAACCATATAGGAAAAACAAGATATGTTTTTGGACCATAAATGATGACACGAGCCTAGAGGTCGAGGCTCGAGCCTAATGTTCGAGCCAAGACCAACCTGGGTGGTGATAAGACTGGTCCGAGCGGTCCCATGGGGCCCACTCATGCTTGACTTTGAGCACGAGTTCGTTTGGACGAGAGGTTGTTCGTTTCATATCCTAAAACGTCCAATTCAATCCAGTGAACCCCCAGCCTTTGAATTCCTCCATTAAGTTTCTTTTTAATGTCTTTTACTCACCTTTCAATAAACTATTCTTTTTAATTGCATTTTTCTCCTTTCATGGCTGTCCAAACCTTCATTCATCTATGAAATTTTGCTCCAAAAATCCTCCCAAGGCAAATCGACGATCTCCTTACATCTAGACGATGAATCTCCTGATCAAGTCTTTGTTTCCTTACAAACGGCCATACGGTTGTTACACCATATTGCAACGTGAGTAAGTCCCCATCTCTCTCTCTTCCTCTTATCATACTCCATACCCGCTGTCTCATCATAGTCCCTAATATAGAATATATTAATACACAGTTATATAAAGAGATATAGTCACATATAGATTGATCAAAACTTATTGATTGCCTCATGTTAAGCCTTATATTTAAACATATTCTCTTGTATAATACCATGCCATCATGCTGTAAGATAAATTTCACTCTTGTTGGGTTTCGGTGCCCGCGCCGCAGAAATTGCGGCCGATACGGAAGCGAAAACAAAAACTTTAGCGAGCACCGAACGCCCGTAAAATCCAGAATACGGTCCAATAACCTAAACTAGCTAACTAAGAGTGCAAGGGTTTAGAAATGACAACCTTTGTCGCATGTCCACCCAATTGTGGAAGACCTCTCTAAGCTTGTAACCGCCGGGATCGTGCTTGAAGATCGACCACCCTTACCGAAGATGATCCACCTGAGGGAAACCGGAGGAGGCTCTAACCGATGATCCAAGCTCGCTAGGTTTGGATGGTCGGTGATGTAGGAATACTTCACTAAAAATTTCTCTCTAGAATTTATGATCAAAATGAGAGCAAGAAGAAGAAAGAGAAGAGAATAAGGAAGCAACCATGAAGCATGCTCAAGTGAGGAATGAAGAAAAACATCAAGTGTAGTAAATGAGGATGTCTTGCTTTTTTACAACCATGCATCAATAGTGCACACAAATGGTTTTATCATATTAAAAGTAAAGCCATATCTCTCTACATGTTTGCACCCATGCCTCATGCCACCTCCTTTCTAACTCATTTCCTCTTTATTTTTCTAATAGAAAAATAAATATGAGGCGTCCTTCTTCTAGAAGCATTCCCGTATAAATACGGAATACTTCACCCGGTATACGTATCGCTACATATACGCGTATCCGTATAAAAATACGGATAGCACCAAAGAGAGAAAATAAATAGTGAACAATAATACTATATCAAAATACATACACAAATTATTAAATCAAAACCTGATTTAATAATCCGGCTTAATCTTAAGCCGGCTAGTATTATCAACCGCCCGATTAAAGTCCGTGTATCCCGTACACGTATTTAATTGGATCTCTGCACGTACCAACGTATCGCTCCTACATCTGTTGCCTGAACTGGAAAAACCCTATGTGTGGGACTCTAAAGACTCGACAATAGGCTGGCAGTGGGTTTAACCACAAGCACGTTAGCTGCACTAGCTGTACATAACGGCTACCCAGATACTTGTCGAAAAGGGGGTCGACAATTAAGTGCGTCTTTACCCTACTGAGCCTGAATGTGATAATCTCAGTACAGTCCGATCTCTTCATCAAAAAGTATCGCATATCGGGTCTAGGGGGTGGATAACGTCAGACCCCTGCTAACCAGATAAGTCATGTCTGAGTCAAGCTCATCACCAATAGAGATACTACTGATCAACTATCAGTAAATCTCATCCACCGTGGCTACGGATTTCTGGTGATAGCCAACTGAACACAGCATGACACCGACTTCTAATACCATTAGAGATGAATTCCTGACAGTCAACCACTGCCTCCATTCGGCTCGGGACTGTACCCAACTAAAACCTGCTTGCATGACTCCTTTGAGCCTTGGTAGAGTAGTAATCAAAATACAGTGGGAACTCACACGAGAAAAATGACGACTTTAGGTCAAAGGACTAATCTGTACTCATGCCACCTGAGAACTTCTATCTGACGGTAGATATAATACCATCTAGAAGTTCTCGGTGAGTCCGTCCAGTGTACTCACCTCCAATGAGCACCTGTATACTATTTTAGGTGGCACAACACCAATAGCTTGGGAGACCGGCCACCGCTCCTCATCGGGATCTAGAAGCGTATACACTAGTCTACTCCGGAATATTGATGCCCAGCCTCAATACTCGCACGACTAGAGACATTTAAGGATGTGTTTATGGACAACCCAGCTCCCATATATATGATCACCATCATAATGCTAGTTGTCAAGTAACAATCCTATGGGCTTCATCAATGATGAGAACAAATCAGATAGTATACTATTATTTCGAATAAGACTGTTATACATGTATAGGTCATCCCTCAATCATCATAATCGCCTACTTGGGATCATAATAATTGCCTTGAGGGCACTATATCCAACAATCTTCCACTTGCACTTAAGACCAATTATTGCGGTATCGCGTACCCATGGCTCGTGTGCTACCGAATACCCAACTTCTCTAATTATCAGTTTCGCAAACCATATTTGTGAAACCTAATTTGTTCGAGAAATAGCCTCAGTTAGTAGATCCACTACAATATTCCAACTTCATCTCTCTATATCTCAACTTTGTGGAGATTAACAATCTCCCAAACTAAGCGATACCCTGCCTCAAGAATTTGTCTGGATACCTGATGGGACCAAGTTCATCAATAAACAACTCCATCCAACAAACTTCTTAGGCTGTATCCTCTGTTGAGTTATAACCGGCATCATGCACCATGATTATCTCAATATCTCTATTGGAACACTATCCAATACTCTGATCCTCTGAAGAGGCAAAACTCAAAACTTGACAGCATCTCTGTCATCCAGATCACCTTGGAAGCCTGAACTGATAACCGTCTCCCAGAGGAGGCTGCCGTTATTTTATACCAAGAACATCCTTTTATGTTCTTTACTGCTTCCCAATATTTCTCCAGGATTGGATTAATATTCACTTATTGAAGTTAGTGCAAAAGCAATATCTGGTGTTGTACAAGACATTGCATAATTGACTCAATTGCTTAAGCAAATGATATGTCATTCATGCCAGTTCTTCTCCTCATCGGTCTAGAAAATATCCCTTTTAGAGAGGGTGACTCCATCACCTGCGGGTAAACCACCACGCCAGGAGTCGTCAATTCTAAAATACTTTTAGAATGTTGTCTAAGTACTCGATTGGGAAACTTCCCAAACCTAGATCTAAAACCAGAATCCCTGATACATTATCCATACAGTTTTGTACAAAATATTGCATGATTGACTCAATTGCTTAAACAAATGGTATGTCATTCATGCCAGTCCCTCTCCTCATCAGTCTAGAAGACATCTCTTTAGAGAGGGTGACTCCATGACCTGCCGGTACACTACCATGCCAGGATTCATCCATTCTAAAATACTTTTAGAATGATGTCTAAGTACCCGATTTAGGAAACTTCCCAAATCTAGATCCAGTCACCAGAATTCCTGATATACTATCCATATCCAACGTGAAGAAAACACTATGTGACAATCAAAGTTTGACCGATTGTAGTATAGGAACATCACTTCCTATCTGGAGTATGTCATCCAAATCCCAGACAGTACTCCCTATATCTTTCATATTAGGTTCATCTATTTTTTTGATAAAGTCAATCACCTTGACTATCACATCAAAACAGATGACCCATCTCCGCTATCCATGCTTCAGTCTACGAATAGACATAAGCAACTTGCACACTTTCCGCTGCTCCCACTGACTACAATAACCTTCTGGCAGAATCATATACACGTGCACTTCCAAAATACCATTTGGAAAGATGTTATAGTCATCCACCCACCAGATATCATAGCCAAGAACTATATCAGTGCCAAGTCATATCCATATGGACTTCAGTAGACTCTGAAGTAAAAGTCACATCACAATTCACAACGGGTATTTGATGAAAACTCTTTACAACAAGTCTAGCCTTATCAGATTAGTACCTTTCCACCTGCACATATCTCAAAAGATCTACTTGCTCCTAATGGGTTTTACCCCTTCAGGAGCACCCTGCAAAGTCCAAAATCCAAGATTTGCTGAAGTGTGTGGAGTCCATCTTAGGTATGAAATACCTGGTCATCCGGAAGTTACCACTTCTTATGACCTGCTGATAAGAAGTAGGGGGAACAGAAATGTCAAGTTATATCCGTATGGACTTCAGCATAGACATTGAAATAAAAGTCTCATCACAATCCACAACGGGTATTTGATGAAAACTCTTTAGAACAAGTCTTGCTTTATTAGGTCAGTACCTTTCCACCCGCACAGATCTCGAAAGATCTACTTGCTCCTTATGGATTTTACCCCTTCAGGAGCACTAGTAAAGTCCGGAATCCATAATTTTACTGAAGTGCGTGAAGTCCATCTTGGATATAAGCATCTGGTCACCTGGAAGTTACCACTTCCTATGACCTACTGATAACTAGTAGGTTCATCATCGCCATGATGCTGACCTCCCTGTCACCGTCTACGAGAAAACCGAAGTATCTCTCCGGTGTCTGAGGTCACCTACTAAAATCTGTGAAGTGGCTAACGGTTTGTCAAGTACAATTGAATTCTTAGGTTCTACTAAATTTTCGGTAACCGTTTGTGGTTCTGGAATCACTTCCAATTCTACCATACTTCTACTAGTTTCTTTTGCAAAAAGACCCTTTTATAAAATGGTGGCGAGTCAAGAACAATATAACTATTGATCTTGAAAATGGTAGAAACAAAATCCTAGTGAATGCTTGGGATAATCCACAAACTGCCATTACTGAAGCGTGCCTCGAATTTGTCCGGATTCTTCTTTTAAACAGAAACCATATAATTCCATATCTTAACAACCTTAAGATATACAACCATTCTATATCCATATAGAATTAAGGCACTAATTTAGATGGAACTAGATCCAAAAGTCATGCAGCTGTTTCCAGTGCATATCACCTAATGGAAAAAAGGTCAATACAACATTACTCATCAAGGAGCATACTCACGGATGAGTAATCTGCGAGAGAGATATTACTATGATAGAATACATAGTATAATTATCTACATCTTCGATCACCTCGAAAAATCCCGATACTTCCAACGTATGGTTCTCTACTTTATTCTTATATCTACAAACTTCTCAAGATATTAGGACCTTGCATTACTACGAATACGTGTCTAAAACCAGAGAATTCATAGATAAACCAGAATGAAGTAAGAGTACCAACACCTTGTCCCGAAAGACACCAGACAACATACATTTTCTTGTATAAGTTGAAGGTTTACCCTAGTGCCCCGGCCAACATCCGTGGCCAAATGCGGAACAAAAATTTTATAGCGAACAAAAACTTGGCACTGGAATAAAACTTAACTGGATCTTTAACCATAAACCTAGTTAGCTAATTTTGAGTTCTATCTACTATGAAAGAAGATATACCAAGAGGCTCAAGTCCTTCGCTCTTCTCTCCTCATCATGTGCACCAAGTGGTCTCCTTGAACTTGCTTGATCTCCAACTTCGGCTCTATCGGTCCTCCGGGATCGAGGTTGTTCTCCGGCCTTCCTTTGTCGTAGATGATCCATCCGGGGAATATGATCCATGGCTCTAGCTCTTTGCTAAGTGTCAAAAGAGCAACTAGAGAACTTGTGATGCTAGTCCAAGTAATCTAGGATATAGTTTGGATGTCTAAGTGTTTGCTATCTCTTTTCTAACCTCTTCACTTGTTTCTCAACTCATGAGAATGTTAGTGAAGAGGGAGAAGATGAAGGTGGAGGAAAGTAAGAGGAGGGAGGAACTTGAGAGAAAAAATGGGAGCTCAAGAAATTATGAAGCATAGCATGAAAGAGAAAATACACCTCTAGGTTTTGTGTATCAATTCTTTCATTAAAGAATTAGCAACCATGCTTCAATAGTAACTCCAAAATGAATTATAAATTCATTTGCTCACTATTGAAGCATGGTCACCTCCCTTTCCTCCCTCACCTCTCACTTTACACCTCATTCCAATTATCAAATAAAAGGAAAAACCATAATGAGGTGGCCACCTTCTAGAAGGAAAACAGTAATAAATACGGATTTCAATCTATTGTACATATATACCGGCAATCAGATAAAAATCCGAACGCCCAAAGAAATAAAATAACACGAAGAACGTAATACTAGAATATATGTATCGAAATACATATACGTAAATTATTAAATCAATACCTGATTTAATAATCCGGCTCAAACCCGAGCCGGCTAGTATTACCAACTGTCCGATCGAAAGTCCGAGTACAAAGTACATCAATCGATCGAACCCTGCACGTATCCAATACGGCTACTACATCATTTCGCCTGAATCAGGGAAACCCTCTGTGTGGGACTCTAAAGACTCGACAGTACTCTGGCAGTGGGTTTAACCACAAGCACGTCAGCGGCACTAGCTGCACGTAACGGCTACCCACCTGTCGAAAGGAAGGCCGATGAGCAAACTCATCCGGATCTCCTACTGAGCCTATCCGTGACAATATCCGTACAGTCCGGTCTCTTCGTCAAAGAGTATCGCATACCGGGTCTAGGGGGTGGTGAACGTCGGACCCTAATAACCCGATAAGTCGTGCCGATGTGGCTCAGGACCAATCCGGGAAACTACTGATCAACCTATCGGTAAATCCCAAGTGCCTTGGCCAAGGTCTTATGGTCCTGACCAATCGAATCACAGTGCGATATCGACTCCCTATACCGGGAGTGACGAGTCCCCGACAATCGCTCAATGCCTCCATGTTGCTCGGGACTGAACCCAACCAAAACCTGTTTGCACGACTCAGTAGAGCCGTGGTAGGGTAGTGATCAAAGCTCAGTGGGAACTCACACGAGGCAAATGCCGATCTCGGGTCCAAACACTAATCTGTACACATGTCACCTGAGAACTTCCATCTGACGATAGGTATAGTACCACATGGAAGTTCTCGGTGAGTCTGTCCAGTGTACACACACCCAGTGAGCACCTGTATACGACTTAGGTGCATCAGACCAATGGCTGCGGGACCAACCATCACCCGACGAGGCTAGAAACGTATACACCAGTCTACTATGTAGTATCAATGCCAGTCTCGATACTCACGCGACTAGGGACCATTTAAGGATGTGCTTATGGACTACCCTGCTCCCACAAGTATGATCGCCATCACAACACCGGTAGTCAAGCAAGATCCTAGGGGCTTTATCAACATGTAACCGCAATATGTAATAACGAGTATGACATATGCCATGTTAAGATAAAGACAAACCACAATAGTATACTACCATATTGAGTCTTTGTCAATATGTGCAAGCTAGATATAACAACAACACAAATAAATACACATATCCTGACAAAGACAAGTCAAATAATATACTATATAACTGAGCAAGATTTTTCTGTACATACATATCCCTAGTGTCCATATGTATACATATACAATACTGGCCTCTAGGGCATACTTATCCAACAATCTCCCACTTGCACAAAATCCAGTAATTGGCGTACCGAATAACCAACGTCTGCACTAAGGCCAGCTGCTGGCGTACCGCATACCCAACATCCCAAAAATTCGCTCGAACTGTGCTTGAGGGAGGGCCTTTGTAAATGGATCCGCCGTGTTGTCTTTCGTATCCACTCTCCGGACCTCGATCTCCTTACGATCTACGATCTCCCTGATCAGGTGATACCGCCTTAAGATGTGCCTGGATTTCTGATGGGACCGTGGTTCCTTTGCTAAAGCTATAGCCCCATTGTTATCACAATACACTGGTATTGGATCAACAATGGACGGGACCACCTGAAGTTCAGCTATGAACTTCTTCATCCAGACCGCCTCTTTTGCGGCATCGCTTGCAGCAATGCATTCAACATCCATCGTCGAGTCTGCGATGGTATCCTGTTTGGAACTCTTCCAACATACCGCCCCTCTGTTGAGGGTAAACACAAAACCCGAGACAGACTTGCTGTCATCTTTGTCACTGTGGAAGCTTGAGTCGGTAAAGGACTCGACCCCGAGGTCTCCATTACCGTAAACCAGGAATATCTCCTTAGTCCTTCTTAGGTACTTGAGAATGTTCTTTACTGCTGTCCAGTGGTTCTCACCTGGGTCTGACTCATACTGGCTCACCACGCTCGGCGCGTAAGCTACATCTGGTCTTGTACATAGTATCGCATACATTATAGATCCTACCGCCGAAGCGTAGGGTATAATTTTCATGCGAACCCTCTCCTCGTCAGCCTTGGGAGACATTTCCTTGGAGAGGGTGATTCCGTGCAATGCGGGTATGTTACCGCGCTTGGAATCTTCCATACTAAATCTCTTTAGTATGGTCTCTATGTACTTGGACTGCGAAAGTCCCAATAATCTCTTAGATCTATCTCTGTAGATCTTGATTCCCAGAATGTACGAGGCATCACCTAGGTCTTTAATGGAGAACCTTTGTGATAAGAATAGCTTGATCGATTGTAGTATAGGAATGCCATTTCCTATCAAAAGAATGTCATCCACGTACAATACTAGGAATACGACAGTTCGTCCTACAATTTTCTTATAAATACAAGGCTCATCCTCGTTTTTGATGAAGTCAAAGTTCTTGACTGTCTCATCAAAACAGATGTTCCAACTCCGCGATACTTGCTTCAATCCATAAATGGATTTGAGCAACTTGCACACCATTCCGCTGCTCCCATTGTCTACAAAACCTTCCGGCTGATCCATATAAACGCACTCTTCTAAACTTCCGTTTAGAAAAGCCGTTTTTACGTCCATCTGCCAGATCTCATAGTCATGGAAGGCAGTAATGGCAAGTAGGATCCGAATGGATTTGAGCATAGCCACTGGAGAAAAGGTTTCATCATAGTCCACTCCTGGTCTTTGACGAAAACCTTTTGCAACGAGTCTAGCCTTATAGGTTTCTACCTGCCCATCTACACCAAGTTTCTTCTTGTAGATCCATTTGTATCCAACGGGTTTTACCCCAGGTGGAATAACTTCCAGGGTCCACACTTTATTGGTGTACATGGACTCCATTTCAGATTGCATAGCATCCAGCCACTTGTCAGAGTCCTTACTGATAATGGCCTGCCTGAAACTAGTCGGATCATCTTCTTCCGAGATGCAATCCTCTCGATCCCCATCTATGAGAAAACCGTAGTATCTCTCGGGCGGATGAGAAATCCTACTAGATCTGCGGAGTGGCCGAGGTTCGTCCGGGGTTATTGAATCTTCTGGTTCCTCCAAACCTTCAGCTTTAGTTTGTTCTTCTAGAATTTCTTCCAGTTCTACCGTGCTCCCACTAATTTCTTTTGCAAGAAATTCCTTTTCTAAGAAGACAGCGTGACGAGAAACAAACACCTTCTGTTCCTCAGTGTGGTAGAATAGGTATCCATGCGAATGCATTGGATATCCAACAAACTTACATAAGATTGACCGTGCCTCTAGCTTGTCCGTTTTCTGTGTTTTCACATAGGCCGGACATCCCCATATCTTAATACCCTTAAGACATTGCACCTTTCCTTTCTATATTTCATACGGAGTTTTAGGCACAGATTTGGATGGAACCTGATTCAAAAGATATGCCGCTGTTTGAAGCGTATGTCCCCAGAATGAAAGAGGCAACTTAGCATCGCTCATCATGGAGCGAACCATGTCCAATAAGGTACGATACCTCCTCCTCGACACACCATTATGCTGTGGTGTATACGGAGGAGTAAGCTGAGAGCTCTTTTAAGTATTCTAGGAATTCCGTGCTTAAGTACTCTCCTCCTATATCAGATCGGAGGATCTTGATACTTTTGCTAGTCTGGTTCTCTACTTCGTTTATGAATTCTTTGAATTTCTCAAAAGCTTCAGATTTGTGTTTCATAAGATACACATATCCGAATCTAGAGAGATCGTCAGTGAATGTGATGAAGTATGAGAACCCACCCCTTGCATGTATAGACATCGGACCACATACATCACTGTGTATGTGTCCCAAGAGCTGTGCTGCTCTTTCTCCATGTCCGGTGAACGGAGATTTGGTCATCTTTCCTTTGAGACAAGACTGACAAGTTTTATAAGATGAAAATTCGAACGTATTCAAGAGTCCATTTTTATGCAACTTACTTAGTCTTTTCTCTCCGATATGACCAAGTCTACAATGCCACAAGTAGGATTCGTTCGTATCTGAACTCTTCCTCTTGCGTGTGTTTTGTACATTGAGAACTGTGTTTTGATTTAGAACATAGATACCATTACACAGTGTACCTTCTGCAACCAGTACCTTATCAAGGAAAATGTTCATGATATTTCTATCAAGAACAAAGTTATATCCATCTTTATCAAGTAAAGAAACCGATATGATGTTGCAAAGCATGGAAGGTACATAGTAGCAATTGTTCAAAATCATAGCATTGTCATTTGGCAATACTAGGTGATATTCACCGATGGCTGCAGCATTAACTTGTGCTCCGTTCCCTACTCTGAGAGACATATCACCAGGTCCAACTATCCTACTTTTTCTCAATCCCTGCAATAAATTACAGATATGAGATCCTGATCCGGTATCGAGTACCCAGGAGGTAGGACTGACCGAAAAGCAGTTCTCAATAACAAGAAAACCTGAAGAAGACGCAACAGTATATTTCTTCTTCGATGGGGTTATCAAGGAATTCAAACTTTTCTCTTTCCCTTGCTCATATTTATGACAGTTGTCGTAAGTTAGAGCCGAACCGACGTTCCCCAGCCCCGAATAAGAATTCGGATCGGTCAAGCGATACATTTTATTATCTTGATTAGGGCGTGAAATGGTTGCTATCTGGAGAGAGAGAGAGGGAAAACACTCAGCGTGCGCTTTTGCAAGATTAGATTGGTTTATTAATTTATCTAATCAGGATGGCTCCCACTGTTTCCTCAAATTCTTCTTCAAACCCTAAAAGAAGAACTAGTCAGGATTAATCGCACGTCACAATACTTGCTTAACCTTCCAGCCAGGCTAGTGTTGGTACTTCGAGGGAGGTTTATCAACGCTTTCGCGAAGTTCCTTAATTACATAATCTCTTTTCCCTGGAGGCGTAGCCCCGCTAACACCGTTCTAGACACCTACTTGGTTTATAGCATTGATTGTTAAGTGAAAAAATCTCCCAAGAGTAATCCTACCCATCAGTGGGATCGGGATCCAACTATCATTGTGTGATGCACTAGATGGAATCCACTCTAGTCACCACACTCCAGAAGGTATGCTAAATCTGCAAGTTTCCAGTATGTTTGAAACTCCCGATGTGGTTTTTGCCCCTAGCGGTTTATGAACTTGACAAAGGCCAACAAATCATAATCCACTAGTCAAGTTCAACCCGTCATTATCCTGGATTAATCTCGACCCACCCGTATATACCCTTGACAAAGGCCAACAAGGTTGTACGACTGTCCTAGATAATCGCATCTTACTATGCAACAAACAAGCAATATCTAGCTACCGTACACTACGCCTTGACAAAGGCCAACAAACGCAGCACGAATACTAGGTACAACTCATTTGAAATGACGGAGGGCTACGGCTGGGTTTTTGGCGAAAAAACCCGTTAACGTAATGAACTTGATATCGTTGAAGGAACCTGAGTAGTTTTGTAAATATATATAGTGGCGAAAACCATTGCTAAAGAGGTCACTCCCTGTGAAGGGATCTCGGCTCTTTCCTCGTCGAATGAGGTGCAGGATATTCCAAACTGAATACCACGATGCAAAGCAAAAACAGTCGACTATATTGAAGTTATTACGTTGACGCAAACTTTTACTCAAGGGGTCACTCCCGGTGAAGGGATCTCGGCCCTTGCCTTGTCGAATAAGGTGCTGGATATTCCAAACAGAATACCACCGTGCAAAGCAAAAGAGAACGTCTGTAATGTCAGTTTTTAAATCTTGGTTCCAACTACATCTTTTAGGTTTATTATCTTGCATTAATCAAAATTAATGCGGTCCCATCAATTTGTAACCTATCACACCAGAAAAGAACGAAAATATGATGTACGTATATGCCATCCGCATTCGCCACTAGACCCCGTCATCACCCGTTAGGTTACTTAACTAACGACAGAGCGGGGGCTGGACTAGCGTGGGTGCAAAACATATACAACATCTACTAGTATATATATATAAGTATATATAACATTTGTCCCAGGCATGATAATAAACAACATCACAGAATCAATACAGAATGGTGGATAATGTTGGAGCCCCGGGTTTCATTTGAGCCGCAAATAAAACCCGACGTTCCCTGTCGTGTGGATAGCCTATGCAATGAAAACCTGTACCCCTATGAGTGCGGCGAATAGCCCGCCAATTCTAGAATGAAGCCCCCTTCGTCCCAACGCCATGAGATGCGGGCTTGTTTCCTTCTAGAACCCGGCTATTCATGCTCTCCACCGTGGGGTAATCCTAATACAGAAAAAGAAAATAATATATACAAACGGTGACAACGACCTCAACCCGGTCGTGCCCCAAAATAATATACAACCCGGCAAAGACGGCAGTCCACATGTCGGACGCTCGCCCCACAATAATAAATGTACAATTGAATTATAAACTGTATTCTAACATTGCACCATATGCTATCCACAACGACAATCCAACCACAATCACAGAACAAGCACACAACATCAACGCGAATGTCGCGTTCGCAAAACCCGTCTAAAAGAACATACAGCAATTAGACGAGTTTTACCGATCGAGTGACATTCATGGTCGCAGATAAAAGTGAATGAACTGTAAACAGTTAAATAGTGTTAAATATAACGAATTCGAAACACATCAAGTTGCCTCAAACTCAAATCTACAGAGAATCAAATTTGTGCAAAAATTAAACAACACCATAAAACCAAACTCTTAGAGATAAGTGCCCAGACCCCAAAAAAATTGCACTTGGCCCAAAAAAATCCGAGCAGGCCGGATTTATCCCCCATGTAGCCGGCCCAAACTTGTCAAAATTGTCTCGTTTTTGTTCTGGGTACATCTTTTAGTGTAAGGACCACTCTGCACTTGTTTAAAAAAATTTCTGAGACCTTTTCAAAAACAACAGAAACTGTAGAATAGGGTTTTGGTTTTGCGGAGTTGTTTCGATTTCGTTGTTTTAACATTGCTTAAACTTGCTATTCTAGGATTTATGGGCTGGCTCTGATACCATGAAGGTTTACCCTAGTGCCCCGGCCAACATCCGTGGCCAAATGCGGAACAAAAATTTTATAGCGAACAAAAACTTGGAACTAGAATAAAACTTAACCGGATCTTTAACCATAAACCTAGTTAGCTAATTTTGAGTTCTATCTACTATGAAAGAAGATATACCAAGAGGCTCAAGTCCTTCGCTCTTCTCTCCTCGTCATGTGCACCAAGTGGTCTCCTTGAACTTGCTTGATCTCCAACTCCGGCTCCATCGGTCCTCCGGGATCGAGGTAGTTCTCCGGCCTTCCTTTGTCGTAGATGATCTACCCGGGGAATATAATCTATGGCTAGCTCTTTGCTAAGTGTCAAAAGAGCAACTAAAGAACTTGGGATGCTAGTCCAAGTAATCTAGGATGTAGTTTGGATGTCTAAGTGTTTGCTATCTCTTTTCTAACCTCTTCACTTTTTTCTCAACTCATGAGAATGTTAGTGGAGAGGAAGAAGATGAAGGTGGAGGAAAGCAAGAGGAGGGAGGAACTTGAGAGAAAAAATGGGAGCTCAAGAAATTATGAAGCATAGCATGAAAGAGAAAATACACCTCTAGGTTTTGTGTATCAATTCTTTCATTAAAGAATTAGCAACCATGCTTCAATAGTAACTCCAAAATGAATTATAAATTCATTTGCTCACTATTAAAGCATGGTCACCTCCCATTCCTCCCCCACCTCTCACTTTACACCTCATTTCCAATTATCAAATAAAAGAAAAAACCATAATGAGGTGGCCACCTTCTAGAAGGAAATCTGTAATAAATACGGATTTTAGTCTACTGTACATATATACCGGCAATCAGATAAAATTCCGAACGCCCAAAGAGATAGAATAACACGAAGAACATAATACTAGAATATATGTATCGAAATACATATACGTAAATTATTAAATCAATACCTGATTTAATAATCCGGCTCAAAGCCGAGCCGGCTAGTATTACAAACTGTCCGATCGAAAGTCCGAGTACAATGTACATCAATCGATCGAACCCCGCACGTATCCAATACGGCTACTACATCATTTCGCCTGAATCAGGGAAACCCTCTGTGTGGGACTGTAAAGACTCGACAGTACTCTAGCAGTGGGTTTAACCACAAGCACCTTAGAGGCACTAGCTGTACGTAACGGCTACCCAGGTACCTGTCGAAAAGAATGCCGATGAGCAAACTCATCCGGATCTCCTAATGAGCCTATCCATGACAATATCCGTACAGTCCAGTCTCTTCGTCAAAGAGTATCGCATACCGGGTCTAGGGGGTGGTGAACGTCGGACCCTAATAACCTGATAAGTCGTGCCGATGTGGCTCAGGACCAATTCAGGAAACTACTGATCAACCTATCAGTAAATCCCAAGTGCCTTGGCTAAGGTCTTATGGTCCTGACCAATCGAATCACAGTGCGATATCGACTCCCTATACCGGGAGTGACGAATCCCCGACAATCGCTCACTGCCTCCATGTTGCTCGGGACTGAACCCAACCAAAACCTGTTTGCACGACTCAGTAGAGCCGTGGTAGGGTAGTGATCAAAGCTCAGTGGGAACTCAAACGAGACAAATGCCGATCTCGGGTCCAAAGACTAATCTGTACACATGTCACCTGAGAACTTCCATCTGACGATAGGTATAGTACCACATGGAAGTTCTCGGTGAGTCCGTCCAGTGTACACACACCCAGTGAGCACCTGTATACGATCTTAGGTGCATCAGACCAATGGCTGCGGGACCAACCATCACCCGACGGGGCTAGAAACGTATACACCAGTCTACTATGTAGTATCAATGCCCAGTCTCGATACTCACGCGACTAGGGACCATTTAAGGATGTGCTTATGGACTACCCTGCTCCCATAAGTATGATCGCCATCACAACGTAGGTAGTCAAGCAAGATCCTAGGGGCTTTATCAACATGTAACCGCAATATGTAATAATGAGTATGACATATGCCGTGTTAAGATAAAGACAAACCACAATAGTATACTACCGTATCCAGTCTTTGTCAATATGTGCTAGCTAGATATAACAACAACACAAATAAATAAACATATCCTGACAAAGACAAGTCAAATAATGCTATATAACTGAGCAAGATTGTTCTGTACATACATATCCCTAGTATTCATATGTATACATATACAATACTGGCCTCTAGGGCATACTTATCCAACAATCTCCAACTTGCACAAAATGCCAGTAATTGGCGTACCGAATAACCAACGTCTGCACTATGGCCAGCTGCTGGCGTACCGCATACCCAACATCCCAAAAAGTCGCTCGAACTGTGCTTGTGGGAGGGCCTTTGTAAATGGATCCGCCGAGTTGTCTTTCGTATCCACTCTCCGGACCTCGATCTCCTTGCGATCGACGATCTCCCTGATCAGGTGATACCGCCTTAAGATGTGCCTGGATTTCTGATGGGACCGTGGTTCCTTTGCTAAAGCTATAGCCCCATTGTTATCACAATAAACTGGTATTGGATCAACAATTGACGGAACCACCTGATGTTCAGCTATGAACTTCTTCATCCAGACCGCCTCTTTTGCGGCATCGCTTGCAGCAATGTATTCAGTATCCATCGTCGAGTCTGCGACAGTATCCTGTTTGGAACTCTTCCAACATACCGCCCCTCCGTTGAGGGTAAACACAAAACCCGAGACAGACTTGCTGTCATCTTTGTCACTCTGGAAGCTTGAGTCGGTAAAGGACTCGACCTTGAGGTCTCCATTACCATAAACCAGGAACATCTCCTTAGTCCTTCTTAGGTACTTGAGAATGTTCTTTACTGCTGTCCAGTGCTTCTTACCTGGGTCTGACTCATACTGGGTCACCACGCTCGACGTGTAAGCTACATCTGGTCTTATACATAGTATCGCATACATTATAGATCCTACCGCCGAAGCGTAGGGTATAATTTTCATGCGAACCCTCTCCTCGTCAGCCTTGGGAGACATTTCCTTGGAGAGGGTGATTCCGTGCAATGCGGGTATGTTACCGCGCTTGGAATCTTCCATACTAAATCTCTTTAGTATGGTCTCTATGTACTTGGACTGCGAAAGTCCCAATAATCTCTTAGATCTATCTCTGTAGATCTTGATTCCCAGAATGTATGAGGCATCACCTAGGTCTTTAATGGAGAACCTTTGTGATAAGAATAGCTTGACCGATTGTAGTATAGAAATGCCATTTCCTATCAAAAGAATGTCGTCCACGTACAATACTAGGAATACGACAGTTCGTCCTACAATTTTCTTATAAATACAAGGCTCATCCTTGTTTTTGATGAAGTCAAAGTCCTTGACTGTCTCATCAAAACAGATGTTCCAGCTCCGCGATGCTTGCTTCAATCCATAAATGGACTTGAGCAACTTGCACACCATTCCGCTGCTCCCACTGTTTACAAAACCTTCCGGCTGATCCATATAAACGCACTCTTCTAAACTTCCGTTTAGAAAAGCCGTTTTTACGTCCATCTGCCAGATCTCATAGTCATGGAATGCATTAATGGCAAGTAGGATCCGAATGGATTTGAACATAGCCACTGGAGAAAAGGTTTCATCATAGTCCACTCCTGGTCTTTGACGAAAACCTTTTGCAACGAGTTTAGCCTTATAGGTTTCCACCTGCCTATCTACACCAAGTTTCTTCTTGTAGATCCATTTGCATCCAACGGGTTTTACCCCAGGTGGAGCAACTTCCAGGGTCCACACTTTATTGGTGTACATGGACTCCATTTCAGATTGCATAGCATCCAGCCACTTTTCAGAGTCCCTACTGATAATGGCCTTCCTGAAACTAGTCGGATCATCTTCTTCCAAGATGCAATCCTCTCGATCCCCATCTATGAGAAAACCGTAGTATCTCTCGGGCGGATGAGAAATCCTACTAGATCTGTGGAGTGGCTGAGGTTCGTTCGGGGTTATTGAATCTTCTGGTTCCTCCAAACCTTCAGCTATAGTTTGTTCTTCTAGAATTTCTTCCAGTTTTACCATGCTCCCACTAATTTCTTTTGCAAGAAATTCCTTTTCTAAGAAGACAACGTGGCGAGCAACAAACACCTTTTATTCCTCAGTATGGTAGAATAGGTATCCATGCGAATGCATTGGATATCCAACAAACTTACATAAGACTGACCGTGCCTCTAGCTTGTCCGATTTCTGTGTTTTCACATAGGCCGGACATCCCCATATCTTAATACCCTTAAGACATGGCACCTTTCCTTTCTATATTTCATACGGAGTTTTAGGCACAGATTTGGATGGAACCTGATTCAAAAGATATGCCGCTGTTTGAAGCGCATGTCCCCAGAATGAAAGAGGCAACTCAGCATCGCTCATCATGGAGCGAACTATGTCCAATAGTGTACGATTCTTCCTCCCCGATACACCATTGTGCTGTGGTGTATACGGAGGAGTTAGCTGAGAGAGAATTCCATTCTCTTTTAAGTATTCTAGGAATTCCGTGCTTAAGTACCCTCCTCTTCTATCAGATCGGAGGATCTTGATACTTTTGCTTGTCTGGTTCTCCACTTTGTTTCTGAATTCTTTGAATTTCTCAAAAGCTTTAGATTTGTGTTTCATAAGATACACATATCCGAATTTAGAGAGATCGTCAGTGAATTTGATGAAGTACGAGAACCCACCCCTTGCATGTATAGACATCGGACCACATACATTACTGTGTATGAGTCCCAAGAGCTCTGCTGCTCTTTCTCCATGTCTGGTGAACGGAGATTTGGTCATCTTTCCTTTGAGACAAGACTGACAAGTTTTATAAGATGAAAATTCGAACGTATTCAAGAGTCCATCTTTTTGCAACTTTCTTAGTCTTTTCTCTTCGATATGACCAAGTCTACAATGCCACAAGTAGGATTCGTTCGTATCTGAACTCTTCCTCTTGCGTGTGTTTTGTACATTGAGAACTGTGTTTTGATTTAGAACATAGATACCACTACACAGTATACCTTCTGCAACCAGTACCTTATCAAGGTAAATGTTCATGATATTTCTATCAAGAACAAAGTTATATCCGTCTTTATCAAGTAAAGAAACCGATATGATGTTGCAAAACTGTAATACCCCAGGTATTATCTGGTATACCCATTTATACCAGATAAGGATGGGGACCCACTGTAGAACATGGGGAATCTTCGGAATACATTCCGAAAGAGGTCAGATCTGTATTATAAATGGAATGATACCTCTCTTCAATACAGAGGCGCCTTTTAAGTGAACTGGCACTATAGGAGTTTGAGAACTCCGTAGTTAAGCGTGCTCGGGCTAGGGAAGTCCTGGGATGGGTGACCTCCTGGGAAGTGGCCCCTGGTCGGGTCCAGTTCACCCCGAAGGACAAAACCGTTCGGCTTCGGCCAGAGCGGATAATACTCTCTGTATTGGGGGTGGGTCGTGACACAATGGTATCAGAGCTGGTTCCTCAATAGTAGGTCTGTGGTTCGAGGACGAACCATCGTTCTAAGTGGGGGATAATGTAATACCCCAGGTATTATCTGGTAACCATCGTCAGTGAATCTTCTGAATACATTCCGAAAGAGGTCAGATCTGTACTATAAATGGAATGATACCTCTCTTCAATACAGAGGCGCCTTTTAAGTGAACTGGCACTATAGGAGTTTGAGAACTCCGTAGTTAAGCGTGCTCGGGCTAGGGAAGTCCTGGGATGGGTGACCTCCTGGGAAGTGGCCCCTGGTCGGGTCCAGTTCACCCCGAAGGACAAAACCGTGCGGCTTCTGCCAGAGCGGATAATACTCTCTGTATTGGGGGTGGGTCGTGAAAAAAGCATGGAAGGTACATAGTAGCAATTGTTCAAAATCATAGCATTGCCATTTGACAATACCAGGTGATATTCACCGACGGCTGCAGCATTAACTCGTGCTCCGTTCCCTACTCTGAGGAACATATCACCAGGTCCAACTATCCTACTTTTTCTCAATCCCTGCAATAAATTACAGATATGAGATCCTGATCCGGTATCGAGTACCCAGGAGGTAGGACTGACCGAAAAGTAGTTCTCAATAATAAGAACACCTGAAGAAGACGAAACAGTATATTTCTTCTTCGATGGGATTATCAAGGAATTCAAACTTTCCTCTTTCCCTTGCTCATACTTATGACAGTTGTCGTAAGTATGAGCCGAACCGACGTTCCCTAGCCCCGAACAAGAATTCGGATCGGTCAAGCGATACATTTTATTATCTTGATTAGGGCGTGAAATGGTTGCTATCTAGAGAGAGAGAGAAAACACTCAGCGTGCGCTCTTGCAAGATTAGATTGGTTTATTAATTTATCTAATCAGGATGGCTCCCACTGTTTCCTCAAATTCTTCTTCAAACCCTAAAAGAAGAACTAGTCAGGATTAATCGCACGTCATAATACTTGCTTAACCTTTCAGCCAGACTAGTGTTGGTACTTCGAGGGAGGTTTTCCAACGCTTTCGCGAAATTCCTTAATTACATAACCTCTTTTCCCTGGAGGCGTAGCCCCGCTAACACCGTTCTAGACACCTACTTGGTTTATAGCATTGATTGTTAAGTGAAAAATCTCCCAAGAGTAATCCTACTCATCAGTGGGATCGAGATCCAACTATCATTGTGTGATGCACTAGATGGAATCCATTCTAGTCACCACACTCCAGAAGGTATGCTAAATCTGCAAGTTTCCTGTATGTTTGAAACCCCCGATGTGGTTTTTGCCCCTAGCGGTTTATGACCTTGACAAAGGCCAACAAATCATAATCAACTAGTCAAGTTCAACCCGTCATTATCCTAGATTAATCTCGACCCACCCGTACATACCCTTGACAAAGGCCAACAAGGTTGTACGACTGTGTAACACCTTAGAATGTGTTTTGTAGCTAATTATATTTTAATGTGTGGTTTTTAATAAAAATTTTACCAAATTGGTTTTTAAATATTTTATCCTAATTATTGAGTATTTTATTAGATTTTTCCTAGCCTTGCACACTTGTGCATGATAACTAGGGTTGTTTTGGGGGTTTAACCATGATTAGCAATATGGTGAACTAACCATTCCCTAATCTAGTTTAGTATTGTGTTAGGTGTTTTGGGTCTAATAGTGTATGGTTGTTTTAAAATGAATTTGAATGGAATTTTAATATTTTTTTGAATGGTTGACCTTGGTGAGAGAGAGAGAGAGTGCATGATGGGGCATCATGGCTTTGCCCATGCCTTCATTAATGAGAGAGAGAGAGAGGAGGGGGTTGACCTTTTTGTGTTCTCTCATTCTCTCACTCTCATTCTCTCACTCCCATTCTCTCTCACACACACACACACACACTCTCACAGAGGCAGCAGCAGCAAGCAGCAGAAACAACAACAACAACATCATCAACAACAACAACAACAGTAGCAACAACAACAACAACAACAGCAGCAGCATCATCACCATCATCATCTTCAGCATCAGCAGCAGCAGAGAGAGGCAGCACCAGAAGAAGTAGCAGCAGCAGCAGTAACAGCTCCAGCAACTCGCAGAAGCTCTTCTCCACTCCTTCTCCTGCTCTCTAGGGTCCTTTTGGGTATATTTCCTTAACCCAATTTCCTAGTTTGCTAGCTTGTGCGTAGTTTGGTGTCGATTAGTGTTAAATAGCTAATTTAGTGCTAGTTTTGGTGATTTGTGAGATGTGGTGATAAATTGTTGTTTGTGTTAGCTAACCTAGCCTATTTTAGTGTTATTAGGGTCACTGAACTGAGCTTAGCCCTGGATTCCACTAAAATACCCTAAGGTTTCTTAATTGTGCAATTTAGTGTTTTTAAGCGATATAATGGATATCTGGAATCTGCTATTGACCCGGACTCTACAGAACAAAATTGAGAAGACTAGAGCATGTACACTAGGTATAGATACCACCACCAGAGCACGAGCCCCTATCTCCCTACCTAGGCCGCCAATTTCTTCATTCTGGCCGCAAATTGCAGCCAGGAAATGGAGTGGGGTGCTAGGATTTTGGGAATGGTAGTCTTCTGTGTAGTGTAGTGTTTTGGCATGTCTAGTTTTGTAAGTTTTGGCCTGTAGGAAAATCTGGGACTATATATCGTTTTTGTGTCCGTTGTGTTTGCGCGATACGCGCGATACGTGAGTGGGTTCTGTGATCCAGCGTATCGCGGCGTGTCGCGATGGTTTTAGATGCGTACACACACGATTTAGCGTATCGTGCACACGCGCGTTTAGTTCGCGACGCGAGTTTCTCGTTTTGGTTCGATATCGCGTTTCGCGGAATATTTTGGCTTATATATGATTTCATGTCGTATTTGCAGGTTTGCAGGCAGGAACTACGGACACGGCTACAGGGGGAGCAGATGGTAGGATTCACCTAGCGTGGAGTGTAGGTGAGTAGATTTAACATCTACAGGGGAATCGCCCGCATGGCGTTATGCGTCCGGGCTAGGATTCAAATACCTGTCGCGCATTCTACGTCATTGTAGAATGGCGCCTTTACTTTATTTCCTTGACATAGTTATACTGTGACTAGCAGCCGTAGGACACTGCACATATTATTGACGGTTCATGTTGCACGAGCACGGATTGTATGCTACACACACACCATCAATAATTGCCATGTCACACACTACCCCTTATAGCTACTATTGCTTGTCACACATGACATCTAGCTTACCGGTATACCTTTTACATATTTTACTTATACCGGGAGGATATCTTACTCATATTCTTCTTATACCCAGGGGGGTATACGACATTAGTTCTTATAGGTAGATACCTATACATTGCTACACCTGTATGTTATACACATATTCAGTTGCTGTCGCATATTTACAGTTATTGATGTTACTTAGCTGTACCTTATTGGTTTTGCATCCATCTGGTTTTAGCTACATATTCTCATTTATATGCTCGTATTTATGATAGATCGCATATATGTATTCCTGGATTTGCGCATTCTTATTTTGATTTCACATAATGATTTCTGGATTTGGGAACCGTGGGAGTTCATGAAATTATGCATACATCGAAGAACCCGGTTTCCTTAAGATGATATTTGCGCGTCCACCATGAGTTTTATCGGTGCTGATTATATACTCCATACAAGGTGTGGTTACCGTATGAGAGTACATGGTGGGGCCCGGTATGGTTCCCCTCGGCAAGAAGATCGATGGATTTTGCCGATTGAGCCTGGAGGCGGGCGAGTACCTACCGGTGACAGTACCCATGACTCGGCGGGGGATCACGGAGACACCGCTTGGAGTCATGTACGTATGCATACATCGAAAGGCGAGGGTCAGAGCTAGGCACTCGTGCTTTCGGGATAGCGTATGATACGTGGTCAGGATTTCTGTGTCGATGCTTGGCACACTGTTTTCATGATATTTCTTTAACACCTGTGTATATATAACAGGGGATTTAGCCGTTGTTATATATACCCTTACACCAATATTAGTGGAATGGGACACTAATATATGTGTATTGCCCCCATCATACTTATTTCTGTGTATTTACCTTTAGGATGTTAGATTCTTACTTGAGATTCGACTTGGGATATAGGTGATTCATTGACATTGGATATTGGATATGAATGAGATTGTTGATTTTTATATTCGAGATATAGGAGAGCTATTCGATATTATACATTGAGATGATGTGAGACTTATATGTTGTGAGAGCCCAATGTGGGGGCTGATTTGAGGATTTGGGATTTGAGTGTCTTGATGGATTGTGATCCTGCCACGATGTCAGGTTTCCGTGGAAATGACATATTCCACCCTATACCTCACCCTTATCTATTTTATGCACAGTTTCATATATTGGTAGTACCCGTTAGTATACCCTTATGTTAGTTGCATATTTACATTCTCATATCCCTACTGCATGGTTATTGCATATTATTGTCATGTTACTATTGCTTCACATATTGATTGTACCTGCTAGTGTACTCTCCTTTATTCAGCATTTGCATGACATGTTATTACCGTAATCGCTTATCTTAGATTCATGCTGTACGTGCATTCCTACGATTACTTGCATATGTTTTATACTATTCACGAGTTGGCAACTCACCCCCGTTGTGCCACAGGTGTTTCAGGTTGTTCCCCTGAGTAGTCGAGGCAGGCTATTCAGCTATTCAGCTATTCAGCTACTATCTTTTGCCACAGATACCGCATCAGCTCACAGTACCGTTTTGCTTAGGTGGGTTAGATGATTATCTGTATTTCCTATTGTACCTTCGTTGTATTGTACTCTCCATCTACTATTGTATTGTGGACTTAGAGACTTGGTGAGGACGTATTTGTATATTATTGTGGATTTGTTGTCTTTTATATACAGCTTTCTCTCTACTGTCTTTATTTCTTCGCTACGGCGTCGTATATTTGTATTGTTTTTCCGTCTTGAGATAGTTTTTACAAAAAGGGGTGTTGCCAAATTTTAAAGAAAGGAAGTAAGACTTTTAAAGAATTTGGGTTGCGATTTCAAATGTTTCAAAACTTATATTATCTTTTCCGTATTTTCTTGGTTTAGATTTCTGGGGTTTAGCTTTCTTTTACTGCGTTACGTCTTTTGGCGTTGCGTAGTATTAGGGCCGTCACGGGCCAATTTTGGGTCGTGACAAAGTTGGTATCAGAGCGTTACGTTTTACCTTTCGGAGTGTAGGATGACCTTAGTATGATGGAGTAGGTAGCTTAAGCAAAGTAACGTAGTGTGTGTATGTCTGCGGCATATCCACGATGCGATACTTCGCCTAAAGTGACCTAAGTACAATTTGCTTGATATTCCTTCCTTGATGATTCATATCCTTGAGATTCGATTTCCTTATTCTTATCGAATCTCATCTTATATCTATTTATAGCCTTGCCGCCGATGACTATGGGGACTCAGAGTGATGCAACGAGGGCCGAGGTCAGAGTTGGCTCGGGTGAGACGAGTACTGACCAGGATGGCACTCTAGTTGCACAGGTGCAGACGGATCAGCCTACGACATATACTATGGATAGGCTTTTGGTAGAGATGCAGGACTTCCGCTAGACTATGAGTTCTTTGGTTGATATCGTTCGGGAGTTACGACAGGAGGTTGTTACCCCTGTTACTCAGTTGTCGCTTACGGTCAGCATGCAACAGTCCGTCACCTACATAGCACCAGTGGTTGCAGCTCCAGTTGATGAGGCACATATTCCAGAGGCTCAGAGAGTTCCAGGACAGGGGAGGACTCGTACCAGTGTACCAGCCCAGAGGCTGAGGTTTGGTCATCGAGGCAGATTTCGTGGCCGTCGCGGGAGTAGCAGAGGCTTAGGACGAGGACAGTCGTTCAGCTCTCATCCCTAGGATGGTCAGCAGTCAGCACGTGGATGTTTTCGATGCGGGAGCCTTCAGCACTTCGTCAGGGATTGTTCCTTAGCACCTCGTCAGGATCGTTTTCAGAGAGGCCGTGGACGTGGAAGATTCGCTCAGAGGGCTCAGTCTACCAGAGGAGTTCATCCAGCTGCGAGTAGAAGGCAGACACAGGAGTTTGCTTCTACTCATCGGGACGCGCAGACGTCCAATGTGGAGTTTTCAGGTACCCTTGATTTATATGTTCTTTTCATGTATTCGTTTGTCTTTCTTGCTTGTACCGTGGTTGGGTAGATTAGTCGTAGTGGTGTTAACTTCTGTCAGCGATTCTTTTGTTGCGCGGCACGTATTTCAGTTTTGTGCCAATCGGATAGGAGATAGAGATTCGTCCGTCGTTTTGATCCTTCTAGAAATGTGAATTTGACGTTCTCCTGGGCACGGATTGGTTAATTGCGTGCTAGGCGTCTGTGGACTACCGTGAGGAAACAAGTTAGGTTTTGTTTTCCCCGGCAAGTCAGTTCTTGTTGTGCAGATGGATAGTTGTGCCGCCTCTCACAGCTTGAATTCAGCCTTTTTCGCTAGTCAGCTACTGAGGAGATGTCGTGGATTCTTGGCGTTCATTCGTGATACCGGAGCCACAGTGGGATTGTTGGACCGGGTTCCTTTTGTGCGAGAGTTTTTCCGACGTCGTTCCGGGTGAGCCGGCGAAGCTTGGGAGCTAAAGGATCAGCTGCAGAGTTGTGGTTTGGGGAGTTTGTGCGTCTGAGTGTTTCGCTTTTGGAAGCTCCTATTTCTGTTCGTCGAGGAGGAAGACGGCAGTTTAGGGTTGGGTATCGACAGATCGTCAATTGAACCGGCTTACGGTGCGGATATGTATCCTTCACCTCGCCGTGACGATTTTCTCGATCAGCTCCAGAGTGCGAGACATTTTCTAAGTTTGTTTGGGATCAGGTCATCATTATTGCGGATTCGGAGTGATGGCATTCCGAAGACTGCCTTATGCGTGCTACGGGCTTTGTGTGTATCAGTGAGTCATTGGATTCCCTGATGCCCTAGCAGCATTCGTAGATATGATGAACCAGATTTCTTCAGGCCGTTCCTCGACCAGTTTTTGTTGTCTTATTTACGACACTCTGGTCTACTTAATTTGTCTTGAGGGACAGGAGTAACACTTGGGGATTTGTTATGCAGATACTGGGAGAGCCCCAGCAGTTTGCTAAATTCTCTGACTATTTCTTCAGGCTTGTTTTGTGTTGACTCCTAGGTCTTGTAGTCACGGGAGACGGCTTCGTATGGTTCCGAGGGAGATCGTGGCCGTACAGCTTAGGCCCAGACTTGTGTGCAGGACGGAGATCCGTAGATGGTTGGGCTTAGCAGGTTTTTTACCGCCGTTTCATGCAGGATTGCTAGAGTAGTGCTGCACCGTCGACTGAATTGACCGGAAAGGAGGTTTCTTTTCTGTAGACTGAGGCATGTGTACGGAGTTTTCAGCAGTTGGAGATTCGGTTAACAACTGCATCAGTCTTTCTTTGCTTTTGGTTCGGGTGACCTTGTTGTCTAACTGTAGTGTTTCTTGAGTGGGCTCGATTGTGTACTGAGGTGACACTACAGAGTCATCACTTTTGCTTCCCTACATTTGGAGGAAGTACGAGAAGGATATTCCACTCATGATCTGGAGATGGCCGCGGTGGTTTTGCGTTGGAAATTTGGAGACACTACTTGTTTGAGAGTCGTGTCAGATTTTCACGGACCGCTAGAGCTTAATGTACATCTTCCCGCAGCGGATTTGGATTGTTGTGTTAGTCTTCTGCAAATTTACAGTTTTTGTGTGATCGTTGAGTATAGCTTAAGTTCGTCTCTACGGAAGGGACAGCTTGCTCATGTCCGCGCCCGACCACCTTCCTTAAATCGTTTTCGCGAGGCACTGCCCGCCGATGCTCGTCGTCAGAGATACTTGAGCATACTCAGCTGGGTAATGATTCGGAGACCTTGATTTGTGACAATGACGTGCTAAGTTAGGGACACGTTTGTGTACCTGACATTATCAGGTAGGGACGTGCAATCCTAGAGTAAGCACATCAATCAACTCTCAGTATTCATTCAAGTTCCACCAGCTTTGACGTGACTTGTGAGATAGTTACGAATGGACAGGGATGTAAAGAGAAGTTTCAGGTTTTGTTTCAAGGTGTCAGTCTTGTTGTGTGCTTGAATTGAGCATCTGAGGCCGGCTGGAGAGTTGCAACCTTTTACCGTTCCGAAGTAGGAATGGGAGCAAATCTCCACGAATTTCGTTATGGTTTCTACCCAAGTTTGGTTAGGGTGTGACTCTATTCGGATTTTTGTCGTCCGGTTATACTCAATGTGCTCAGTTATTTTTGTTAAGTTGTGTGTTTGTTTGATGGTCGTCAGCGATTGGGGATCGTCACTCGCCATCGTTAGGGTTCTCCTTCGATAGCTGTTATCAGGAGACACTCCAATTGGCCACCCTTAGGCTTAGGGGTTAGGTCGTGTCGACCACCAGCCTGTTGTTTTTTTGACTCTGCGTAAGTAGGATTTTGGACCCCAGCTAGTCCAGAGCTTCGGAGATAGTCCAGTTGTGTTCAGGTCAGGATGAGAACTGTCCATTGCAAACAGATGTCTTATGCGACTGTGCTGGTCGCAGGCTTGAGTGCGCAGTGGCAAATCATGTATTCCTACGGACCTTCCGATGAATGACGTGTTGGATTTTGGGGAGCTTGTCCCAGGATTTTAGGTCTCTTTGAGATCCTATAAGCGAGCTAGTTTCGCTGCCTTTAATTTGGCACTTCCGCCCAGAATATTGGATTTTCACCCCGTATTCCTTGTGATGATACTTTACAATTACCTTCATGACCTTCTCACATGATTTGGCACCAGACCATTTAGCTGGACGCGATCTTTCGTTCACCAGCAGCCATGTGTGTTAATGGCTCGGCAGGTGGAGGGACATCGGTCAAGGGTCTTGCTATCTGTGAAGGGTTTTCTTGGACGTAGCCGTATAGTGAGATAGTCACTTGGGAGGCTGCGAGCGAGATTTGAGAATTTTAATCTTCTCTTTGAAGGTATGCGTATCGGTATATTTTTAAAATTCGGGGACGAATTTCTTTTAAGGGGGGGGGGGAGATTGTAACACCTTAGAATGTGTTTTGTAGCTAATTATATCTTAATGTGTGGTTTTTAATAAAAAGTTTACCAAATTGGTTTTTAAATATTTTATCCTAATTATTGAGTATTTTATTAGATTTTTCCTAGCCTTGCACACTTGTGCATGATAACTAGGGTTGTTTTGGGGGTTTAACCATGATTAGCAACATGGTGAACTAACCATTCCCTAATCTAGTTTAGTATTGTGTTAGGTGTTTTGGGTCTAATAGTGTATGGTTGTTTTAAAATGAATTTGAATGGAATTTTAATATTTTTTTGAATGGTTGACCTTGGTGAGAGAGAGAGAGTGCATGATGGGGCATCATGGCTTTGCCCATGCCTTCATTAATGAGAGAGAGAGAGGAGGGGGTTGACCTTTTTGTGTTCTCCCATTCTCTCTCTTTCATTCTCTCACTCCCATTCTCTCTCTCTCACACACACACACACACTCTCACAGAAGCGGCAGCAGCAAGCAGCAGCAGCAAGCAGCAACATCAACAACAACAACAACAGCAGTAGCAACAACAACAACAACAGCAGCAGCAGCAGCAGCATCACCATCATCATCTTCAGCATCAGCAGCAGCAGAGAGAGGCAGCACCAGAAGAAGTAGCAGCAGCAGCAGTAACAGCTCCAGCAACTCGCAGAAGCTCTTCTCCACTCCTTCTCCTGCTCTCTAGGGTCCTTTTGGGTATATTTCCTTAACCCAATTTCCTAGTTTGCTAGCTTGTGCGTAGTTTGGTGTCGATTAGTGTTAAATAGCTAATTTAGTGCTAGTTTTGGTGATTTGTGAGATGTGGTGATAAATTGTTGTTTGTGTTAGCTAACCTAGCCTATTTTAGTGTTATTAGGGTCACTGAACTGAGCTTAGCCCTGGATTACACTAAAATACCCTAAGGTTTCTTAATTGTGCAATTTAGTGTTTTTAAGCGATATAATGGATATCTGGAATCTGCTATTGACCCGGACCCTACAGAATAAAGTTGAGAAGACTAGAGCATGTACACTAGGTATAGATACCACCACCAGAGCACGAGCCCCTATCTCCCTACCCAGGCCGCCAATTTCTTCATTCTGGCCGCAAATTGCGGCCAGGAAGGGGAGTGAGATGCTGGGATTTTGGGAATGGTAGTCTTCTGTGTAGTGTAGTGTTTTGGCATGTCTAGTTTTGTAAGTTTTGGCCTGTAGGAAAATCTGGGACTATATATCGTTTTTGTGTCCGTTGTGTTTGCGCGATACGCGCGATACGTGAGCGGGTTCTGTAATCCAGCGTATCGCGGCGTGTCGCGATGGTTTTAGACGCGTACACACACGATTCAGCGTATAGTGCACACGCGCGTTTAGTTCGCGACGCGAGTTTCTCGTTTTGGTTCGATATCGCGTTTCGCGGAATATTTTGGCTTATATATGATTTCATGTCGTATTTGCAGGTTTGCAGGCAGGAACTACGGACACGGCTACAGGGGGGAGCAGATGGTAGGATTCACCTAGCGTGGAGTGTAGGTGAGTAGATTTAACATCTACAGGGGAATCGCCCGCATGGCGTTATGTGTCTGGGCTAGGATTCAAATACCTGTCGCGCATTCTACGTCATTGTAGAATGGCGCCTTTACTTTATTTCCTTGACATAGTTATACTGTGACTAGCAGCCGTAGGACACTGCACATATTATTGACGGTTCATGTTGCACGAGCACGGATTGTATGCTACACACACACCGTCAATAATTGCCATGTCACACACTACCCCTTATAGCTACTATTGCTTGTCACACATGACATCTAGCTTACCGGTATACCTTTTACATATTTTACTTATACCTGGGGGATATCTTACTCATATTCTTCTTATACCCAGGAGGGTATACGATATTAGTTCTTATAGGTAGATACCTATACATTGCTACACCTGTATGTTATACACATATTCAGTTGCTGTCGCATATTTACAGTTACTGATGTTACTTAGCTATACCTTATTGGTTTTGCATACATATGGTTTTAGCTACATATTCTCATTTATATGCTCGTATTTCTGATAGATCGCATATATGTATTCCTGGATTTGCGCATTCTTATTTTGATTTCACATGATGATTTCTGGATTTGGGAACCGTGGGAGTTCATGAAATTATGCATACATCGAAGAACCCGGTTTCCTTAAGATGATATTTGCGCGTCCACCATGAGTTTTATCGGTGCTGATTATATACTCCATACAAGGTGTGGTTACCGTATGAGAGTACATGGTGGGGCCCGGTATGGTTCCCCTCGGCAAGAAGATCGATGGATTTTACCGATTGATCCTGGAGGCGGGCGAGTACCTACCGGTGACAGTACGCATGACTCGGCGGGGAATCACGGAGACACCGCTTGGAGTCATGTACGTATGCATACGTCGAAAGGCGAGGGTTAGAGCTAGGCACTCGTTCTTTCGGGATAGCGTATGATACGTGGTCAGGATTTCTGTGTCGATGCTTGGCATACTGTTTTCATGATATTTCTTTAACACCTTTGTATATATAACAGGGGATTTAGCCGTTGTTATATATACCCTTATACCAATATTAGTGGAATGGGACGCTAATATATGTGTATTGCCCCCATCATACTTATTTCTGTGTATTTACCTTTAGGATGTTAGATTCTTACTTGAGATTCGACTTGGGATATAGGTGATTCATTGACATTGGATATTGGATATGAATGAGATTGTTGATTTGTACATTCGAGATATAGGAGAGCTATTCGATATTGTACATTGAGGTGATGTGAGACTTATATGTTGTGAGAGCCCAATGTGGGGGCTGATTTGAGGATTTGGGATTTGAGGATTTGGGATTTGAGTGTCTTGATGGATTGTGATCCTGCCACGATATCAGGTTTCCGTGGAAATGACATATTCCACCCTAGACCTCACCCTTATCTATTTTATGCACAGTTTCATATATTGGTAGTACCTGTTAGTATACCCTTATGTTAGTTGCATATTTACATTCTCATATCCCTACTGCATGGTTATTGCATATTATTGTCATGTTACTATTGCTTCACATATTGATTGTACCTGCTAGTGTACTCTCCTTTATTCAGCATTTGCATGACATGTTATTACCGTAATCGCTTATCTTAGATTCATGCTGTACGTGCATTCCTGCGATTACCTGCATATGTTTTATACTATTCACGAGTTGGCAACTCACCCCCGTTGTGCCACAGATGTTTCAGGTTGTTCCCCTAAGGGCTATTCAGCTATTCAGCTACTATCTTTTGCCACAGATACCGCATCAGCTCACAGTACCGTTTTGCTTAGGTGGGTTAGATGATTATCTGTATTTCCTATTGTACCTTCGTTGTATTGTACTCTCCATCTACTATTGTATTGTGGACTTAGAGACTTGGTGAGGACGTATTTGTATATTATTGTGGATTTGTTGTCTTTTATATACAACTTTCTCTCTACTGTCTTTATTTCTTCGCTACGGCGTCGTATATTTGTATTGTTTTTCCGTCTTGAGATAGTTTTTACAAAAAGGGGTGTTGCCAAATTTTAAAGAAAGGAAGTAAGACTTTTAAAGAATTTGGGTTGCGATTTCAAATGTTTCAAAACTTATATTATCTTTTCTGTATTTTCTTGGTTTAGATTTCTGGGTTTTGGCTTTCTTTTACTACGTTACGTCTTTTGGCGTTGCGTAGTATTAGGGCCGTCACGGGCCAATTTTGGCTCGTGACAGACTGTCCTAGATAATCGCATCTTACTATGCAACAAACAAGCAATATCTAGCTACCGTACACTACGCCTTGACAAAGGCCAAAAAACGCAGCACGAATACAAGGTACAACTCATTTGAAATGACGGAGGGCTACGGCTGGGTTTTTGGCGAAAAAACCTGTTAACCTAATGAACTTAATATCGTTGAAGGAACCTGAGTAGTTTTGTAAATATATATAGTGGCGAAAACCTTTGCTAAAGAGGTCACTCCCTGTGAAGGGATCTCGGCTCTTTCCTCGTCGAATGAGGTGCAGGATATTCCAAACTGAATACCACGATGCAAAGCAAAAACAGTCGACTATATTGAAGTTATTACATTGACGCAAACTTTTACTCAAGGGGTCACTCCCGGTGAAGGGATCTCGGCCCTTAACTTGTCGAATGAGGTGCTGGATATTCCAAACTGAATAACACTGTGACAAGCAAAAGAGAACGTCTGTAATGTCAGTTTTTAAAGCTTGGTTCCAACAACATCTTTTAGGTTTATTATCTTGCATTAATCAAAATTAATGCGGTCCCATCAATTTGTAACCTATCACACCAGAAAAGAACGAAATTATGATGTACGTATATACCATCTGCATTCGCCACTGGACCCCGTCATCACCGGTTAGGTTACTTAACTAACGACAGAGCGGGGGCTGGACTAGCGTGGGTGCAAAACATATACAACATCTACTAGTATATATATATATATATATAAGTATATATAACATTCGTCCCAGGCATGATAATAAACAATATCACAGAATCAATACAGAATGGTGGATAATGTTGGAGCCCCGGGTTTGATTTGAGCCGCAAATAAAACCCGACGTTCCCTGTCTAGTGGATAGCCCATGCAATGAAAACCTGTACCCCCTACGAGTGCGGCGGATAGCCCGCCAATTCTAGAATGAACCCCCCTCCGTCCCAACGCCATGAGATGCTTCCTTGTTGCTTTCTAGAACCCGGCTATTCGAGCACTCCACCGTAGGGTAATCCTAATACAGAAAAAGAAAATAATATATACAAACGGTGACATCGACCTCAACCCGGTCGTGCCCCAAAATAATATACAACCCGGCAAAGACGGCAGTCCACATGTCAGACGCTCGCCCCGCAATAACAAATGTACAATTGAATTATAAACTATATTCTAACATTGCACCATATGCTATCCACAACGACAATCCAACCACAATCACAAAACAAGCACACAACATCAACGCGAATGTCACGTTCGCAAAACCCGTCTAAAGGAACATATAGCAATTAGACAAGTTTTACTGATCGAGTGACATTCACGGTCGCAGATAAAAGTGAATGAACTGTAAACAGTTAAACAGTGTTAAATATAATGAATTCGAAACACATCAAGTTGCCTCAAACTCAAATCTACAGAGAATCAAATTTGGGCAAAAATTAAACAACACCATAAAACCAAACTCTTAGAGATAAGTGCCTAGAACCAAAAAAAATTGCACTTGGCCCCAAAAAATCCGAGCAGGCTGGATTTATCCCCCATGTGGCCGGCCAAAACTTGTCAAAATTGTCTCGTTTTTGTTTTGGGTACATCTTTTAGTGTAAGGACCACTTTGCACTTGTTTAAAAAAATTTCTGAGACCTTTTTAAAAACAACAGAAACTGCAGAATAGGGTTTTGGTTTTGCGGAGTTGTTTCGATTTCTTTGTTTTAACATTGCTTAAACTTGCTATTCTAGGGTTTATGGGCTGGCCCTGATACCATGAAGGTTTACCCTAGTGCCCCGGCCAACATCCGTGGCCAAATACGGAACAAAAATTTTATAGAGAACAAAAACTTGGCACTAGAATAAAACTTAACCGGATCTTTAACCATAAACCTAGTTAGCTAATTTTGAGTTCTATCTACTATGAAAGAAGATATACCAAGAGGCTCAAGTCCTTCGCTCTTCTCTCCTCATCATGTGCACCAAGTGGTCTCCTTGAACTTGCTTGATCTCCAACTTTGGCTCCATCGGTCCTCCGGGATCGAGCTTGTTCTCCGGCCTTCCTTTGTCGTAGATGATCCACTCGGGGAATATGATCCATGGCTCTAGCTCTTTCCTAAGTGTCAAAAGAGCAACTAGAGAACTTGGGATGCTAGTCCAAGTAATCTAGGATGTAGTTTGGATGTCTAAGTGTTTGCTATCTCTTTTTTAACCTCTTCACTTGTTTCTCAACTCATGAGAATGTTAGTGAAGAGGTAGAATATGAAGGTGGAGGAAAGCAAGAGGAGGGAGGAACTTGAGAGAGAAAATGGGAGCTCAAGAAATTATGAAGTATAGCATGAAAGAGAAAATACATCTCTAGGTTTTGTGTATCAATTCTTTCATTAAAGAATTAGCAACCATGCTTCAATAGTAACTCTAAAATGAATTATAAATTCATTTGCTCACTATTGAAGCATGGTCACCTCATATTCCTCCCTCACCTCTCACTTTACACCTCATTTCCAATTATCAAATAAAAGGAAAAACCATAATGAGGTGGCCACCTTGTAGAAGGAAATCTGTAATAAATACGGATTTCAATATACTGTACATATATACCGGCAATCAGATAAAAATCCGAACGCCCAAAGAGATAGAATAACACGAAGAACGTAATACTAGAATATATGTATCGAAATACATATACGTAAATTATTAAATCAATACCTGATTTAATAATCCGGCTCAAACCCAAGCCGGCTAGTATTACCAACTGTCCGATCGAAAGTCCGAGTACAATGTACATCAATCGATCGAACCTTGCACGTATCCAATACGGCTACTACATCATTTCGCCTGAATCAGGGAAACCCTCTGTGTGGGACTCTAAAGACTCGACAGTACTCTGGCAGTGGGTTTAACCACAAGCACGTCAGCGGCACTAGCTATACGTAACGGCTACCCAAGTACCTGTCGAAAGGAAGACCGATAAGCAAACTCATCCGGATCTCCTACTGAGCCTATCTGTGACAATATCCGTACATTCCAGTCTCTTCGTCAAAGAGTATCGCATACCGGGTCTAGGGGGTGGTGAACGTCAGACCCTAATAACCTGATAAGTCGTGCCGCTGTGGCTCAGGGCCAATCCGGAAAACTACTGATCAACCTATCAGTAAATCCCAAGCGCCTTGGCCAAGGTATTATGGTCATGACCAATCGAATCACAGTGCGATATCGACTCCCTATACCGGGAGAGACGAATCCCCGACAATCGCTCACTGCCTTCATGTGGCTCGGGACTGAACCCAACCAAAACCTATTTGCACGACTCAAAAGAGCCGTGGTAGGGTAGTGATCAAAGCTCAGTGGGAACTCACACTAGAAAAATGCCGATCTCGGGTCCAAAGACTAGCCGTACATATGTCACCTGAGAACTTCCATCTGACGATAGGTATAGTACCACATGGAAGTTCTCGGCGAGTCCGTCCAGTGTACTCACAGCCAGTGAGCACCTGTATACGATCTTAGGTGCATCAGACCAATGGCTGTGGGACCAACCATCACCCGACGGGGCTAGAAACGTATACACCAGTCTACTCTGGAGTATCAATGCCCAGTCTCGATACTCACGCGACTAAGGACCATTTAAAGATGTGCTTATGGACTACCCTGCTCCCACAAGTATTATCGCCATCACAACGCAGGTAGTCAAGCAAGATCCTAGGGGCTTTATCAACATGTAACCGCAATATGTAATAACGAGTATGACATATGCCATGTTAAGATAAAGACAAACCACAATAGTATACTACCGTATCGAGTCTTTGTCAATATGTACAAGTTAGATATAACAACAACACAAATAAATACACATATCCTTACAAAGGCAAGTCAAATAATATACTATATAACTGAGCAAGATTGTTCTGTATATACATATCCCTATTATCCATATGTATACATATACAATACTGGCCTCTAGGGCATACATATCCAACATAAGTCCCAAGAGTATACTAATTCAAATTCCATGTTTTGTAAATTGAAAACTGTATCTTGGTTAAGAATGTCTTATACCGTTATTCAATGCACCTTACCTTATCCTCAACTGAAAAAGGTAAATGTTTACAACACAATTTTCAAAATGAATATCTCACTTTATAAAATAAAGCTACAAATATTTCATTTTAAAATTTGGTGCATAACAACGGTTATTCGAAACCAAATATTTGTCGTCAGGCAAAAGCCAGGCGATCTTATCCAATATCACTAATTCGAATGAATTTCGATATTTGAGGATCAAATCTTCCATTTTCTAATATTCTACTCCTGCTCATCATCTGTAACACCGTACATATGTGATATCTAAATCTGGTAAATACATACCCTGGAGTCAGAATTGATTGGAAAAACAATTCTCTTTTACAAGTATACAGAAATACTGAAACATGAAAATGTTTCATAGGGGATGGTCAGATATTCCCAGTAATGTCTTTTCCATTATCTAGATTTATGACAATAGTCGTAATTTCCTTTTCCCTCACTTCAATCCCTTTATATATCTCTACATCTTACCTTCTGTACACCGTCCTTAGGCTAATTTGGTTTTCTTCCTTCCATACCTTTGGGCACCAGCCTAAGGTTTGAAAGAAAACTATCCAATAAGCGTAACAAGTGTAGTCTCCTAATACAAGGAGCTCTCGCTACCTGAGAGAAGGTAAAGGGAAGAAACAACCGAATAATTCTATTCAATTTCTCCAGAACCTGTGGCCATCCTCGACTGAAGTAATTTCTTCGAGTTCGTATGTAATTATACGATAGCCATTCCAAGCAATATGGATTATTATAGTGATACGACGTGTTCTGAAGAAATACAAAGGGTAGAGTAGGAGTGGCAGGGATATATGCGACTTTGTCGCGAATCAAGACAAGTCAAAACCAAAGGGTGTAAGAGGGTTCGGTTAACTTGGTTCATGAGTTTTTAAGGTAAGTCATGGGTCGCTGTACCAGAGAGAAAGAGAAAAGAAACACTTGGCGTGCACTCTATCAAGATCAGATTGGTTATCACTTTATCTGATCAGGATGTCTCCCACTGTTTCCTCGAATTCTCTTTCAAACCCTAAAAGGAGAACTAGTCGGGATTATTTACACTTTTACAAGTTCGCTAACCGTTCAGCTAGGCCAGTGTTGGTACTCCGAGGGAGGTCCCCCGTACTTTCGCACGGATCCAATTAATAACCCCGTTTCCGCAGAGGCGTAACCTCGTTAATACTTTCTAGACACCTAATAGGTTAGCTAATTATGAAGTGAAAAATCTTCCGAGGAGTAATACATACTTATCAATAGGAATTGGTACCCAACTATCATCATGTGATAACTTGACGGAATCCACTTAAGTCACCACACTCCAGAAGGTATACGCATGCCTAGCAAGTTTCCCGTATGTTTGAAACTCCCGATATAGTTTTTACCCATAGGACCCAAGGATCTTGACGAATAATCAACAAATAAAGAGTCATAGTCAAGTTCAAGCCGCCATTATCTTAATTGCGTTAAACCCACCCGCACGACCCTTGACGAATAATCAACAAAGTCGTACGGCTGTCCTAATCAATCCACATATCCTTGCGACAGAAAAGTATTATAGAGCTACCGCACACTATGCCTCGGCGAATGGCAACGACAAACGTGGCACGAATACTAAGTAGTACTAATATGAAATGACGGAGGGCTACGGCTGGTTTTTGGCGAAAAACCTTTAACGTAATGAACTTGATATCATTGAAGGTTCTCGAGTGGCTTTGAAATGGAGTGGTTTAAGCTCCACTTTTTAAAACCAGTAACATAAACTTTTGTTTAAGAGAAAACTCCCAGTAAAGGGATCAAGGCTCTTCCCTCATAGAATGAGGTGCAGGATATTCCTAACCGAATACCTCTATGCAAAGCAAAAGAATACGACGATGAGTTTTGAAGAAAACCGAGTAGTTTTAAAATTGGTTCCGACAACATCATTTAGTTTTATTTTCCTTGCATTATATCGATAAAGCATTTCCATCATTTTAAGTTTCTAAGCCGCAAAAGAAACAACCAAAATAACATGCTGTTTATATGTCATCCGCATTCGCCATGGGCCCCTGTCATGCACCGTTAGGTTACTTAACTAATGGCAGAGCGGGGGCATGACTGGTGCGGATGCAAAACATATAAAAGCATATACTATATATATATATATATATATATATATATATAGAGAGAGAGAGAGAGAGAGAGAGAGAATAATGGAGAAAAGAACCATAGGAGGGGATTTCCTCCTATGGCGTCGAAATAATACAACCCCTGCCATTTTTTCCGATGATCGGCATCTATCATCATCATCGTTATCATCTAAGATGTGGGTACACCAAATTTCATGTGATTCCACCACTTTTTCACCGTTGAATTAGCAATGTAAAAAGTTCTATTGTTGGTAAACCGTTAATTTTGAACCCACTAAATCAACGGTGAGAAAATGATATAATCACACAAAATTTGGTGTATCCACATCTTAGATGATAAAGATGGAGGTGATGTATGCCGATCGTCGAAAAAAATCACGGAGGGTGCATTTTTCCGACCCCATAGGAGGAAATCCCCTCCCATGGCACCTTTCCTTCATTAACCTCATATATATATATATATATATATATATATATATATATATATATATATATATATATCAACATCGCAGGCATATAAAAATCATCACAAGCATGCAAACAACAATATGGAATAGTGGATAATCTAGGAATCCCGCGTTTCGTTTGAGCCATAAATAAGATGCGACGTTCCCCGGTCATGTGGATAACTAGTGCAATAAAGATCCTAGACTCTACGAGTGTAGCAAGTTGCCCGCTAATCCCCGAAGTGAGGCAACCCCAATCAATAAAGTGAATGGGCCACCCAGCACTTCATGCAATCCGGTAACTTGAGCACCCCTCCGTGGGTCAACCTATACCCCTACGAGTGCGGTAAATAGCCTGTCAATTCTAGAGTAAGGCCCCCCGGTCTCAACGCCATGAGATGCGGGCTTGTTGCCCTTTAGAATCCGGCTATTCGAGCACTCCTCTACGGGGTAATCCTAGTACAGAAAAGAAAAATATATACAATGGTGATATCGACCTCAACCCGGTCGTGCCCCAATAAAAGAATATACATAACTGCCAGTGACGACAGTCCACATATCGGACGCTCGCCCCGCAATAGACAATATACAAATGAATCTGAACTGTACATCTAACATTGCACACAAGGCTATCCATCACGACAATCCATCCATAATATCAGTGCAACACATAACATCAACGTGAATATCATGTTCGTAAACCCGTCTGATTGTATATATAGTAACCAGTTGGATTGTACCGCGCTATGATATTCACGGTCGCAGAAGCTAACAAATACATTGAAAACCACGAATTCAAAATTTCGATCGATTAAACTTTCCGCAATGGCCTCCAAGTACAAACCGGTACTCAAAAAAATCTGGGCCAAAACCAAATATCCCAAAAATCACATTTCTATATACTGGAGCACCTAAAGAAAATTAGGGCACCCAAATGCCATGATAGGCGGCGGTTCCACGGCCAATGTTTAGGTGCCTGTGCTCCAAATTCTTTGTGGCCTCTAGTATTACCTGCACATAATTTTAAGGCAACCAGATTAATTCTTTGAACAACTTTAAAATTCGAACAACAAGTGTATAATCAGAAATGAGATTCAGAAAATTTCGTCGATCGAGACTCTAAATAGGTGCAAACTAGCTAGTTAAGGTTTATGGAGTGGCTCTGATACCATATTGGGTTTCTAGCGGAAACCGCGACCGATGCGGAAGTGAAAACAAAAACTTTAGCGAGCACCGAATGCCCGTAAAACCCAGAATATGGTCCAATAACCTAAACTAGCTAACTAAGAGTGCAAGGGTTGAGAAATTACAACCTTTGTCGCGTGTCTACCCAATTGTGGAAGTCCCCTTCAAGCTCGTAACCATCGGGATAGCGCTTGAAGATCGACCACCCTTGCCAAAGACGATCCACCCGAAGGAAATCGGAGGAGGCTCTAACCGATAATCTAAGCTCACTAGATTTGGATGGTCGGTGATATAGGAATACTTCACTAAAAATTTCTCTCTGGAATCTATGCTCAAAATGAGAGAAAGAAGAAGAAGGAGAAGAGAATGAGGAAGCAACCATAAAGCATGCTCAAGTGAGAAATGAACAAAAACATCAAGTATAGAAAATGAGGATAGCTTGCTTTTTTACAACCATGCATCAATAGTGCACACAAATGATTTTATCATTTTAAAAGCAAAACCATACCTCTCTACATGTTTACACCCATGACTCATGCCACCTCCTTTCCACCTCATTTTCTTTTTATTTTTCTAAATAGAAAAATAAATATGAGGTGTTCTACTTCTAGAAGTATTCCCGTATAAATATGGAATATTTCACCCGGTATACGTATCGCTACATATACGCTTATCCGTATAAAAATACGGATAGCACCAAAGAGAGAAAATAAATAGTGAACAATAAGACTAAAATATATGTATGAAAATACATACACAAATTATTAAATCAAAACCTGATTTAATAATCCGGCTTAATCCTAAGCCGACTAGTATTATTAACCGTCCGATTAAAGTCCGTGTATCCCATACACGTATTTAATCGAACCCCTGCACGTACCAACGTATGGCTCCTACATCTGTCGCCTGAACCGGGAAAACCCTCTGTGTGGGACTTTAAAGACTCGACAATACGTTGGCAGTGGGTTTAACCACAAGCACTTCAGCGGCACTAGCTGTACGTAACGGCTACCCAGATACTTGTCGAAAGGGGGGTCGACAATCAAGTGCGTCCTTACCTTACTGAGCCTGAATGTGACAATATCAGTACAGTTCGGTCTCTTCGTCAATAAGTATCATATATTGGGTCTAGGGGGTGGATAACGTTAGACCCCTACTAACCCGGTAAGTCATGTTTGAGTCAAGCTCATCACCAATAGAGATACTACTGATCAACTATCAGTAAATCTCATCCACCGTGGTCACGGATTTCTGGTGATAGCCAACTGAACACAGCGTGACATCTACTTCTAATACCAGGAGAGATGAATCCCTGACAGTCGACCACTGCCTCCATGTGGCTCGGGACTGTACCCAACTAAAACCTGCTTGCACGACTCCTTTGAGCCGTGGTAGAGTAGTAATCAAAGTACAGTGGGAACTCACACGAGAAAAATGACGACTTTAGGTCAAAGGACTAACCTGTACTCATGCCACCTGAGAACTTCCATCTGACGGTAGATATAATACCATCTAGAAGTTCTCGGTGAGTCCTTCCAATGTACTCACCTCCAGTGAGCACCTGTATACTATCTTAGGTGACACAACACCAATGGCTTGTGAGACCGGCCACCGCCCCTCGTCGGGGTCTAGAAACGTATACACTAGTATAGGGACATTTAAGGATGAGCTTATGGACAACCCAGCTCCCACATATATGATCGCCATATAATGCTGGTTGTCAAGCAATAATCTTACGGGCTTCATCAATGTTGAAGACAAACCAGATAGTATACTATCATCTCGAGTAAGACTGTTATACCTGTATAGGTCCTCCCTCAATTATCATAATCGCCTACTTGCGATCATAATAATTGCCTTGAGGGAACTATATCCAACAACTCTAATTAGCGATACCATGAAACAAAGATAGACAAATAAATATCGACCTCATATATTGTATGATAATACATTTACAAACGAAACCTCATGAAAAATCGGAATTCTTGGTGTAGGTCTTTGTGGACGTTCGTGAATCATATGTTAAGATTCAGACACCTTATTGTTGGCTATAGTGCCCTCAAGGCAATTATCATAATCGCGGACTTGTGAATATGATGATTGAGGCAGGACCTATACCGATGAAACAGTCTTACTCAAGATGATAGTATGCTATCTGGTTTGTCTTTATCTTCATATACATGTTGATAGAGCCCATAGGATTCTTGCTTGACTGCCAGTATTGTGATGGCGATCACATACGCGGAAGCTGGGGGTCTATAAGCACATCCTTAAATGTCCCTAGTCGTGGGAGTATCGAGACCGGGCATCGATACTCCAGTGTAGACTAGTGTATACTGATCGAGACCCGACGAGGGGCGGTGGCCAGGTCTCATAAGCCATTGGTGTTAGTTTGTTCACCTAAGATAGTATACAGGTGCTCATTGGGTTATGAGTACACTGGACAGACTCACTGGGAACCTTCTAGTTGGTATTATACCTATTGTCAGATAGCAGTTCCCTGGTGACATGTGTACAGGTTAGCCTGTCGACTTGAGATCATCATTTGTCTCGTGTGAGTTCCCACTGTGCTTTGATTACTATCCTACCACGGCTTAAAGGAGTCGTGCAAACAGGTTTTAGTTGGGTACAGTCCCGAGCCACATGGAGGCAGTGATCGGATCGTCGGGGATTCGTCTCTCCCGGTATTGGGGGTTGATGTCACGTTGTGTACGGATGGCCATCACCAAAAATCCGTGGCCACGGTGGACGAGAACTACCGATCCAGGATCGATAGTTTCTCAGGTGGTGATGGGTTTCATACCGACACTAAATATCGCGTTGTTGGGGGTCTGACTTCATCCACCCCCCTAGACTCGATATGCGACACTCTTAGACGAACAGACCGGACAGTACGGATATTGTCACTGTCAGGCTCAGTAGGGGTTCTGCATGAGTTTGCTCGTCGGCCTCCCTTTCACTCAATACCTGGGTAGCCGTTACGTACAGCTAGTGCCGCTGACGTGCTTGTGGTTAAACCCACTGCCAGCGTATTGACGAGTCTTTAGAGTCCCACACAGAGGGTTTTCACGGTTCAGGCGATATGGTGTGCATGAGGTATGTTGATACATACAGATGTCCGATTAAATATGTGCACTTGCTGCGCAGACTTTAATTGGATGGTTGATAATACTAGCGGCTTCGGATTAAGCCAGTTTATTAAATCAGGTTTTGATTTAATAATTTATATATGTATTTGTATATACGTATTCTAGTATTATTGTTCACTATTCGTTTTCTCTCTTGGCTATTCGTATTTTTGTGCGAATACGCGTATATGTATTTCGGTACATGTACCGGGAAGTATTCCGTATTTTCTACGGAATAGCTTCTAGAAGGTGCCACATCATTTGTATGAATTTCCATTTTTGGAAATTCATTTGACTCACAAATGAGGTGGAGGTGTGAAGTGGCATTTGCATAGTGCTTTGGGCATGGAGCAAAGGTATTGTGCATTTGTTTAATGGAATTAAACAAAGGAAATGATATTTTTCTTTTAGTCAATGTGAGAAGGGGGGCCGTCCATTATGGTTGTGGGTGAATTTCATTTGATGTTTTATTATTACACTTGGATTACTCCCTCACTCTCTCATTCACACAAAGAAACTTAGCCTTTTTCCTATGCTCATGCCAAAAGCTTCACCACCTTCATTCATCTTCCATGGATGCTCTCTTGAGCTCAAGGGATGAGAGAAAAATTGTAGTGACGTATTCATACACCCCCACTCTCCATCGCTAGCGACGTTAGAGCGTCGGTTACCTCGTTCGACGAGGCTGGAGCTTGCGCCGTTTCCCTCAGGTGGATCATCGGAGATAGAGGATAACCGGCGACCAAGCATCAACATAGAGCCGCTAGGAGCTTGGAATGAAGACCGAAGGACTCAGATCATCTCGGTATAATGATTCTAACTCTTAGTTAATATGCTAGTTTAGGGTTTAAGGTCAATCCGGGATTCGGGTAGCGGTAGCGCCGGTTTCAGAAATTTTTGTTCCGCATTTTAGCCGCGATTCGACGGCCGGGGCGCTGCCGGGACCCAACATGGTATCAGAGCCACCCTTTAAACCCCTTACTAGCTTTTTTAAACGTGCTTAAAAGATTGATCAACGGAATTTACCGAAATCACGATTTCATTTATGCGTTTGCTGTCGATTTTCAAAAGTGGTCAAAAAATTATTTGAGGCGTCTTAAAAATCCGTGCAGGCAATTTTAAGGGTACTGGAAAAATTTAGGCTCTTGATGCCTCCAAAGTGCCGCGGACCGCCGCACTTACCCCCTATTGGCAGCGGTTCCGCGGCCATTTAGTGGCGACGGGCTTGGAATTTTTTCTATAGCCCCCTGGATTGGAATTGTGATTTTTGTGATATTCTGTTTTGGCCCAGTTTTTTGTGCAGTGCTGTTATTGCTATTGGGGACAATTTGGAATTTTGTTGATCGATAATTTAAGTGGGTGTTTAACAGTACATACATTTATATCTGCGACCGTGAATGTCATTTGATCGGTAAACCCGTCTAACTGCTATATGTTCTTTTAGACGGGTTTGCGAACGTGACATTCATGTTGATGTTCTGTGTTGTGCTATGATGTTGGTTGGATCGTCGTGGTGGATAACAATGGTGCAATGATAGTACAGTTGATTTCATTTGTACATTTGATATTGCGGGGCGAGCGTCCGACATGTGGACTACCGTCACTGCCAGTTTGTATATTATTCTTTTGGGGCACGACCGGGCTGAAGTCGATGTCACCCTTGTATATTATTTTATTTTCTGTACTAGGATTACCCCGCGGTGGAGTGCACGAATAGCCGGGTTCTAGAGGGCAACTGGTCCGCATCTCAAGGCATTCAGACGGAGGGGACTTTACTTTAGAATTGGCGGGCTATTCGCCGCACTCGTAGGGGGTATAGGTTGACCCAGGAGGGGTGCTCAAGTTACCGGATTCCGTGAAGTGCTGGGTGGTCCATTCACGTTGCTGAAGGGGGCTGCCTCGCTTCTGGTTTTGGCGGGTAACTTGCCGCGCTCGTAGGGGTCTAGGTTTCATTGCACATGCTATCCACACGACAGGGAACGTCGGGTCTCACTTGCGGCTCAAGTGAAACTCGGGGCTCCAGATTATCCACCATTCTGTGTTGTTTCTGTGATGTTTCTGTGATGTTGCTTTATATCATGCCTGGGATGATTGTTATATATTTATATATATACTAGTAGATGTTGTATATGTTTTGCACCCGCACTAGCCCAGTCCCCGCTCTGTCGTTAGTTAAGTAACCTAACGGGTGATAACGGGACCCAGTGGCGAATGCGGATGGCATATACGTACATCTTATTTTCGTTCTTTTCTGGTGTGATTAATTGATGAGACTGCATTGATTCTTATCAATGCAAGGATAAAACAAACCTATTTATGATGTTGTTGGAACCAAGTTTTTTTTAAAAACTGACATTACAGACGTTCTCTTTTGCTTTGCATCGTGGTATTCATTTGGAATATCCTGCACCTCATTCGACGAGGCAAGGGCTGAGATCCCTTCATCGGGAGTGACCCCTTGAGTAAAAATTTGCGTCAACATAATAACTTTACTATAGTCGATTATTTTTGCTTTGCATCGTGGTATTCAGTTTGGGATATCCTGCACCCCATTCGACGGGAAAAGAGCCGAGATCCCTTCACCGGGAGTGACCTCTTTAGCAAAAGTTTTCGCCACTATATATTTATAAGACCACTTGGATTCCTTCAACGAGATCAAGTTCATTACGTTAAAGGTTTTTTGCCAAAAACCAGCCGTAGCCCTCCGTCATTTCAGATCAGTATTGCTTAGTATTCGTACTACGTATGTCGTGCATTGCCGAGGCATAGTGTTCGGTAGCTCTGTAATGCTTTTCTGTCGCATGGATATATGGATTGGTTAGGACAGTCGTACGGTTATGTTGGCATTGTCAAGGACTCGTACGGGTGGGTTTAATGCAATCAAGATAATGACGGGTTGAACTTGACTAGGACTCTTTGATATGTTGGCATTGTCAAGGTCACTTGGGTCCTAGGGGTAAAAACACATATCGGGAGTTTCAAACATACAGGAAACTTGCCAGGCTTGCGCATACCTTCTGGAGTGTGGTGACTTGAGTGGCTTCCATCAAGTTATCATGCGATGATAGTTGGATCCCGATTCCCACTGATGAGTAGGATTACTCTTCGGGTGATTCCGACTAATTCTCCTTTTGGGTTTGGAGGAGGATTCGAGGAAATAGTGGGAGCCATCCAGATTAGATAAAATGATTAACCATTCTGATCTAGGTTAGAGTGCACGCTGAGTGTTTCTTCTCTCTCTCTCTCTGGCTGCGACTATGACCCGACCTTTGACTAAAATTCATGAAACCAAGTTGACCGAACCTTCTTAATTCACATTGACTTTTGGAATGTCACGGTGTCGCATACATCATTGCCACTTCTATATCACCTTTGCATTTCTCCAGAACACCTCATATCACTACGAACGTCCACTTCCATTGGATAAATCCATCGTATGGTTATATACGAACTCGAAGGAACTTTTTCGAGGATGGATTCTGGTTCTGGAGAGATTGAATAGGATTATTCGGTTGTATTTTCTCTTTACTTTCTCTCAGGTTGTGAGGGCTCCTAGGATTAGGAGAGGGTACACCTATTGAGCTTATTGGATAGTCTTCCTCCAGACCATAGGCAGGTGCCGAACGGTAAGGATGGAAGAAAACCAACAAGCTTAACTGTGGTGTACAAAAGGTAATAAGTAAAGACATATAAAGGGATTAGAATAATGGCAAAGAAAATTGCGATCACCATCATTCACGACAAAGACCATGTATACCCCTGTCACTTCTACATCCACTTTGCATTTCTCTAGGACACTCCGTATCACTATGGATATCCACTTCCATTGGATAAATCCATCGTATAATTACATACGAACTCGAAGGAACTTTTTCGAGGATGGATTCTGGTTCAGGAGAAATTGAATAGGATTATTCAGATGTCTTTTCTCTTTACCTTCTCTCAGGTTGCGAAGGCTCCTAGGATTAGGAGAGTACACCTATTGCGCTTATTGGATAGTCTTCTTCAAAACCTTAGGCTGGTGCCGAAGGGTAGGGAATGAAGAAAACCAATTAGCGTAAAAAAGGTGTACTGAAGGTAATAAGTAAAGACATATTAAAGGGATTGTAGTGAGGGCAGGTAAGTATATGGTTACTGTCATGATTCAGGATAATGGAAGAGGCGTTACTAGGAATACCAGTTAACCCCTTTTGAAACATTTTCATGTTTTAGTTTCACTGTGCGATGTTAATTGAAAACTGTTTTCCTAATAAGAATCTAACTCCAGGGTATGTATTTACCAGATCAGTTTTTCACATTTGTATGTTATTACAGATTGTGAGTGGGAGTAAGATATTGGGAATTGGGTGATTAGATCCTCATTATATCGGAATTCGTAGTAATTTGTGATATTTGAGGAAATTATCTGGATTTTGCCGGATGACAAATATTTGGTTTTGAATATCCATTGTTATGCACCAATTTCAAACTGATATATCTGTACATTTATTTTATAAAGTGAGATATAACTTTTTGATATTGTGTCTATGACATTTACCTATATCAGTTGGTGATTAGGTAAGGTGCATTCAACAGCGGTGTAATTCTTTTTAACCATAATACAGTTTTTCAATCTACAACGCACAGGGTTTGAGTTATTGAACTCAGGGGACTTATATGAAGTATTGTATGTTGTCCAGTGTCTATTAGGACAAAGGGGTTGGTACTCGTACTATATTGTGTTTACTTATGACTTCTCTAGTTCTGGACATGTATTTCGTTGAAATGCAAGGTCCAGATATTCAGAAGTTATCGGTATAAGAATAAAGTAGATAACCATTTGTTGTATGTATCAGGATTCTTCGAGGAAGTCGAAGATGTAGATACTTGTGTTTGGTATTCAGTTAATAGTAATGGTTTTGAGAACTTGCTTCTCTATTGGGTTACTCATATATGGATGCACTCCTAGATGAGTAATGTTGATTGTCCTCTTTCCATTTGATTGATATGCACTGGAGACAGATGCATGATTTTGAATCTGGTTCAAATTAAATTAGTGCTTTTGTTTCTATATTAGATTTATATAGAATCAATTTATATCTTAACAATGTTAAGGTATAGAGAGTTGTCCGGCTGATGCTTAAAACCAGAATCCGGATAAACTCAAGGCACGTTTGAGTAATGGCTGTTTGTGGGTTATCCCGGGCTTTGACGAGGGTTAACTTTCTACCATCAGGAAGATCAATATTTATATTGTTCTTGACTCGCCACAGTTTTAGTAAAATGAATTTTTTTCAGAAAACAGAAGTGGGAGTATGGTAGAACTGGAAGTGATTCCAGAACCGCAAACGATCACTGAAGATTTAATAGAACCTAAGGATTAAATTGTTGTCGACGTTCCATTAGCCACTCCGCAGATTTGGTGGGTAACCTCAGGCACCCGAGAGGTACTTCGGTCTTCTCAAAGACGGTGACAGGGAGGTTCTTGTTCACCCAGACTTGCCGTTGCTGCTGTTCTAGACTATAAGTCCCGGCAGGAGGATGAGTATAGCGTCATTCTAAACTAGCTTTAGAAGTACACGTGTATATGACTCTGCCAGAGGGTTGTTGTAGTCAGTGGGAGCAGCGGAAGCATAGTAGGCAAGTAGCTTATGTCTATTTATAGACTAAAGCAGGTATAGCAGAAATAGATCATCTATTTTTGATGTGACAGTCATAGGCTTTGACTTCATCAGAATAGGAGATGGATCTGCTAAGAAGGTAGTAGAGAGTGATGTCCAGGTATTGGGATGACATGCACTTGATAGGAAGGGATATTCTTATACTACGATCGGTTATACTTTGATTGTCACAAAGTTGTTTCTCCACATAGGATATGGATATAATATCAGGTTTTCTGGTCACTAGATCTATGGTTTTAGATCTAGATTTGGGAAGTATCCTAATCTGGGTACTTTGACATTAAATGGACGACTCCTGGCATGGTAGTGTACCTGCAGGTGATGGAATCACCCTCTCTAAAGGTGTCTTATAGACTAAAGGGGAGGGGGATCTGCATGATTGGCAGATCACATGCTTAGGCAATTAAGTTAGTCATGAAATGTGAAGTACCACACCAGATATTTTTTTTGCACTAGATGCAATATGCAAATATATTAATCCAATCCTGGAGAAACATTGGGAAGCAGTTATTGAACATAAGTGAATGTTCTAGGGAAATGATTACGGCAGCTTCCTTTTGGAGACGGTTATCATATCAAGCTTCCAAGGTGACCTGGATGACAGAGTGACTGTCAGAGTTATAGTTTTCCCTCTTTTGAAGGACAGTATGTTGGACAGGTGGTCCAAGCGAATACTGAGGAAAGGCATGGCACATGATACTGATTAAATTCAGTGGACGATACAGTCTAAGTAGTTTGCTGGATTTGGAGTTCATTTGTGAACTGAGTCCCATCAGATATCCAGACAAATTCTAAGACAAGTATTGCTCATTTCGGGAGATAGTTTTCTCCGCGAAGTTGAGATTAAGAGAGATACAGAAAGAAACATTGGAGCGGATCCACTCACTAAGGCTATTTCTCGAACGCAATCATTTTCACAAACAGGCATTGCGAAATTGATTGGTAGAGAAGTTGGGTGTTCAGTATCACACGGGCTGTGAGTATGCGACATCGCAATAATTGGCCTTAAGTGCAAGTGGGAGATTGTTGGCTATAGTGCCCTCAAGGCAATTATCATAGTCGCGGACTTGTGATTATGATGATTGAGGCAGGACCTATACCGATGAAACAGTCTTACTCAAGATGATAGTATGCTATCTGGTTTGTCTTATCTTCATATACATGTTGATAGAGCCTATATGATTCTTTCTTGACTGCCAGCATTATGATGGCGATCACATACGTGGGAGCTGGGGGTCTATAAGCACATCATTAAATGTCCCTAGTCGTGGGAGTATCGAGACCGGGCATCGATACTCCAGTGTAGACTAGTGTATACTGATCGAGACCCCGACGAGGGGCGGTGGCCAGGTCTCACAAGCCATTGGTGTTAGTTTGTTCACCTAAGATAGTTTACAGGTGCTTATTGGGTTATGAGTACACTGGACGGACTCGCCGGGAACCTGCTAGTTGGTATTTACCTATTGTCAGATAGCAGTTCCCTGGTGACATGTGTACAGGTTAGTCTGTCGACCTGAGATCGTCATTTGTCTCATGTGAGTTCCCACTGTCCCTACGGAACGGCTGCATTCAAAAGCAGTTCTCCTCGCTACTCTAATTGTTCTAGCTAATGAACGAACGGAGTTTCAGTAAACCGTGCTAAAGCCCACCCTCTAGCCCTAATTTTCCCAGACTTTTACTACCCTACCACGGCTCAAAGGAGTCATGCAAACAGGTTTTAGTTGGGTACAGTCCCGAGCCACATGGAGGCAGTGATCGGATCGTCGGGGATTCGTCTCTCCCGGTATTGGGGGTTGATGTCGCGTTGTGTACGGATGGCCATCACCAAAAAATCCGTGGCCACGGTGGATGAGAACTACCGATCCAGGATCGATAGTTTCTCAGGTGGTGATGGGTTTAATACCGACACTAAATATCGCGTTGTTGGGGGTCTGACTTCATCCACCCCCCTACACTCGATATGCGATACTCTTAGACGAACAGACTGGACTGTACGGATATTGTCACTGTCAGGCTCAGTAGGGGTTCTGCATGAGTTTACTCGTCTTGGCATTCTCCCCCCTTTCGCTCAATACCTGGGTAGCCGTTACGTACAGCTAGTGCCGCTGACGTGCTTGTGGTTAAACCCACTGGCAGCGTATCTGTAACATTTCAAAATAATAAAATATTATTTTTGGGAATTTTTATAATTCAATATTATTTTATTGAATATTTTAATATTTCGGGATAATTAAATAACGATAAATGGGAAAAATTATGGAAAATTCTAAAATGGGGTATTTATTGGAATTATTCCATTTTAAAGTTTTTGTTATCATTTATATGCTAATTAGTGCTAATCGCGATTAAAAATCGCTAATCGGTTTTTAGCAATTTTGTGCAAAATATGCACATATCTTTTCTCTACACTTGTGCATTTCTACCATGACTTTTCTTTTGGATTTACTATTCAAGTGAGAAGGGATTTAGTGAAGAAAAGAAATAAGAAAAAGAAAAGAAATAGGTATGGTGAGAGAGAGGGTAGGTGAGGGTGTTGACTTAGCCTTTTTCCTCTCATTTCTTTATCACATTTCTCTCTCCCTCTCCTCCATTGCTGCTGCTCCCTCTTCTCCCTCCCCTCTTCAAGCCTCAAATCACCATGAAAAAAACACCAAAACACCACTCTAATTTCATTAAAAGTGTGCACGAGCTCAAGATCTACACATTGGACTAAGGAAGCAAGGATTTTGGCCACTAGGGGCAACTCAAGAATTTTCTTGAGTTGCCAAATGAGGTAAATTCTGGATCATTAGCTTAGTTTATGCATTACTTATATCCCATGTTTAGTTTAGAACCGATATTATGTGTTTTGGTGGACTTAAGGAAAACCTAGTTAGGATTTAGGGTGGATCTGAAATCAAAAGTTGAATTGAGGTTTGTGATGACCTTAGAACTCCTGGTGTGATGTTATTTTGGACCCAAACCTGAACTAGAAACCAGAATACGGATTTATGGAATCGATATCGAGGAAAACTGTAAATCTGGGAGTGTATTTGGGAATCTGCTATCACCCGAGACATCCTAAAATAAAATTGATTGTACAGTGAGATGTGCAGGCACCCTAGAACCACCACACAAAACCCCAGCCCCCAACTCCTTCTTCAGGCCGCAGATTTATCCTGTTTGGCCGCAAATTGTGGTCTGGACCCCACCATTTTTCCTCGTTCTGGTTCTGTAGCTCCTACATATATAGATTAGACCCCCTGGCATGTATAGATTTGTCTAATTTGACCTAGGGTGAAATCTGGAGCCTATTTCCTTAGTTGCTGTTTTGGATTCGTGTTTCCGTATTCCGTATTTCTAATTCTGAATTTGCGTATGGTGTTTTACCTCGACTACTTGGCGTTTATACGACGATATCGAGGGTTGTTGATGGTTTTGGAAGGCGTTGTCCATAGGTTCTAACCTATAGACCATAGCGTATCGTTTTGGGGTTTCGTATTCCGTTTTAGTTTTGAATTGGTTTTGATACGCATTTGCGATACATTAATGTGTAGGTACCCCATGTAGACTTCGGACGACAAGAAAAAGTGTGGTGACGTCGACAGATAAAGACGCAAGGTGAGTAGATTATATCTACGGGGGAAGTCGGGTGGATGGCGTATAGCACCCCCACAGTCCGTGGTGATGTATACGAATACGTATACACACATATATTTATTATATGTTCACTGAGATTATTGATGATAGGATGGATTGATTTAGTGTAGTGCGAAACCCTAGAGTAGGGGTTGCACCCATACACACACGCACGCACGCACTTGCATACATACTTTCTTTCGCATGCGTATATGGGAATATATATTTGTATGTGTTCACATGGGTATGAGACTATGTGTACATATACTGGATTATGAGGATAGTACTTGGGATGTGAGTTGAGTCGATAAGATTCGATTTGAGGCCGTGAGATGACAGGATTCGTATGGGAGATACGACGGAATGCTTTAGCGGGCCTTGGGACGTGTGTTTACACACACATTTATATAGACGGTATCGATTGTACTAGACTTAGGTTAGTACCCCAGGTTATGTGATATGCTGGTAAGAATACCTGATATTTGATTAGATGAATGTGATATTGACCCGTACCCAGATTTGGGATGCCGTACGCCGGATTTACGTACGAGCTACATATATTGATGATAGATCCGCACTCATGACTCGAGGATATTATATCGTATGTGATATTATTGAGGTGGGATCGCCGACTATTATATTTATATATATATATCGACTCAGATGTAGGTGGTTTCATACTCCTCCGGTTTAGCTTCTTAGTTGGGTCTGTAGATTACTTAGTAGACATTAGACTAGACCCGAGTCATACCTATTTCAAAACTAACGAATCGTGGATATTTTTAAGATAGGCAAAAGGGGTTCTACGGGTATTTTCAAACGAAGCATCTTTTCTTAAAACACCATAGCCCTTATTTTATTAAAAACCCCGATTCGTCTTATTTCAAATGTCAAGGCTGCATGATATATTTATTGAGGTAGATTCTTTACTGTTGCGTTTTATTATTTGATTCCGCATATTCATGCTATTTGCATTGCATCGCTTGTGCTGTTGATATATTACAGTCATGCTGCTAGGACACCAGCACCATTATCGATGATGCGTATGTTCCACGTACACTTGTTTGCCGGCTCACACACTTCATCAGTGATAATTACCATGTCACTACACTGTAGTACTGTTGCATTCAGTATATGATTCTTGCATGACATAATGATATACTTACATTTCTTTTACATGTCGCATACATCATACTTTCTGATTATACGCATTGAGATATGTTGTTTTCATGATATTTCTGGATTTGGGAACCGTGGGTATTTCAAAAGAGAATATGTAATTGTTTTAAAAACCCGGTTACCCTTGATATGATATTTCAGTGCGTCCACCATGTGTTTTCTCGGTGCTGAGAGCGACATGTGAAACCCGATTCGAGGAGTGGACGAGGCCGATTGCGGGTACATGGTGGGCCCGATATGGTTCCCCTTGGCAAGATGATCGATGGACTTTGCCGATTGATCCTGGAGGTGGGCGAGTACCTATCGGTGATTGGTTGGACCTGGCGGTTATTCGGAGGATACCGACTAGAGTCGATAGATGGATATGGGCGTATTGCTGGGGCCGAGGGCCGATTCCGCAGACGGAGCCCGTGGGCTGATCCGGACTGACGGAGCCCGATATATGAGGATCTACGTGCCGATGCTGGGCACATCTTTCATGATGTTTTCGAGTGTCGATGCTCGGCACTCTAGTTCCATGATTTTGACGTGTCGCGAGGGACACAGATGGTTTATATCCTCATATTTTTCCATGCATATACTTTATGATATTTACATGCATGATGCTTATTGTCATTGGGTGACGAGTGGATGGGATCTACGTACATGCAGATTGATTACATTGATCATACCTCACATTTATGATATGCTATTATCTGAGGCACTGGCACGAGCACTTGGCATTACACTTATGTATTGAGGTTACATTGCCAGTTTAGCATGCTTCAGATTTATTCATATTGAGGTTTATATATCTGATCGTATTGACATAGGATGGGTCATACATTCGATCTCTGCTTGTAGATATTTTCTATTCACGAGTTGGCAACTCACCCCCGTTGTGCCACAGTTCTTGCAGGTTTTGCCGTACAGATTCCTTAGCGGCTTTTCCCACACACTGCTTCCATGTGGGTGACTTGCTTGGGTAGGTAGGTTCTTTTGTATCAGAACCACCATCGTACATTTATTATTCATTGTATCTAGAAATTCCATCAACCAAAACTTGTATATTGTTGCAGACTTAGAAAACGGTGATGTATTATCTCGACCTTAGAGTCACGCTTGTAGTATTATGGTTTTCTGACTGTTTTGAGTTTCTTTTTGAGTTTCGATCCTCGCCCTTTGGCGTTGTATATTATATTGCTTGCATGGTTGTGACCGTCGATTGACGAAGAGCTAACTCCCGCTTGGGGATGCCTTTTTCCTTGCATATATATATTATTATTGTTGTACCCTATTCGGGGCCAGTTTTTACAAAGGAAACTCTGCCGAAATTTTCAGGAAATATTACACATTTTAAAAATGCATATTCGGCTTAGTTATTTAAAAACTTTGATTTTCAAAACATGTTTTCTTTACTTCTTAAAACCAGTTTTCCTTATTTACTCCTTACAATAGTTTTAGATTTCTGGGCTTTTGGCTTACTTGGATTAGATGGGGTCCTATAGACTTCATATGGTTCAAGGGCCAGTCACGTGCTCTTTCGGGTCATGACAGTATTGACGAGTGTTTAGAGTCCCACACAGAGGGTTTTCACGGTTCAGGCGATATGGTGTGCATGAGGTATGTTGATACATACAGATGTCCGATTAAATATGTGCACTTGCTGCGCAGACTTTAATTGGATGGTTGATAATACTAGCGGCTTAGGATTAAGCCAGTTTATTAAATCAGGTTTTGATTTAATAATTTATATATGTATTTGTATATACGTATTCTAGTATTATTGTTCACTATTCGTTTTCTCTCTTGGCTATTCGTATTTTTGTGCGAATACGCGTATATGTATTTCGGTACATGTACCGGGAAGTATTCCGTATTTTCTACGGAATAGCTTCTAGAAGGTGCCACATCATTTGTATGAATTTCCATTTTTGGAAATTCATTTGACTCACAAATGAGGTGGAGGTGTGAGGTGGCATTTTCATAGTGTTTTGGGCATGGAGCAAAAGTATGGTGCATTTGTTTAATGGAATTAAACAAAGGAAATGATATTTTTCTTTTGGTGAATGTGAGAAGGGGGGCCCACCATTATGGTTGTGGGTGAATTTCATTTGATGTTTTATTATTACACTTGGATTACTCCCTCACTCTCTCATTCACACAAAGAAACTTAGCCTTTTTCCTATGCTCATGCCAAAAGCTTCACCACCTTCATTCATCTTCCATGGATGCTCTCTTGAGCTCAAGGGATGAGAGAAAAATTGTAGTGACATATTCATACACCCCCAATCTCCATCGCTAGCGATGTTGGAGCGTCGGTTACCTCGTTCGACGAGGCTGGAGCTTGCGCTGTTTCCCTCGGGTGGATCATCGAAGATGGAGGAAGACCGGCGACCAAACATCATCATAGAGCCGCTAGGAGCTTGGAATGAAGACCGAAGGACTCAGATCATCTCGGTATAATAATTCTAACTCTTAGTTAATATGCTAGTTTATGGTTTAAGGTCGATCCAGGATTCGGGTAGCGGTAGCGCCGGTTTCAGAAATTTTTGTTCCGCATTTTGGCCGCGATTCGACGACCGGGGCGCTGCCGGGACCCAACACTTATATCGTTGTGTTTTTAGTTAATTATACCCAAGTTTTGTTTAAAAGAAATGATGTTATGAATAAATACTATAGTGTTATCATTTTCAAACACGACCCAAAATATTTTGATCTTTCCAATAAAATTTTAGGGATCAATTGGACTTCTAGAAATTTCAAAAAAACTATTTAAGAAAGAAAATATTTTTCTGAACGCATTGTAAAATCTTCAGGACGAACTCAATGACGTTTTAGGATTTACATCGTTTTTACTCACTGTTCTTAAAATCAGAAAACTGTTTTTATCGGTCGCCTTCTGAAAACCGTTACTTAATCTTCTGAGATCCGTTTTGAGAAAACTCAAGTGTTTTGGATATCTAGATCATAAGATCTAGGTTTTCCTAATTTTAATATTTTCCTAAAAATCGATATAAATTATAGAATTCTGCGTTATAAAATTATGTGATGAATCTAAACAAAATCTGTCCTAATTCGCACACTATTTTTAAATATGACATAACTCGAGCACCTGATGTACGGTTCATGACAAACTTTATATTTTTGGATGACTAATTGGCTGAACAATAATTTTCCTATATAATTTATGACTCAGAAACGTATAGAACAAACCGATATATGCTCTACAAGACAACCCATAGTTGTTGTCCTGAAAGTATAATTTCTGTTTCAAACCCTGATATTAATAAGACCATAACTAGATCTTCAGGAATCCAAATCGTGCTGAACTTTGTTGTTTAGATAAGTAGACCGAAAAACCCATAAGTTTCTAATAATTTTCGAAACCTAAAAACCGACGGAAATTAAGGCAAACCGTGTTTTAAAAATATGTGTTGGGGTTGGATAGATTTTGATCTGTTCTGGAAACGATACAAAAATACGTATATCTCCCAAACCAGTAATTGTAATTAGGCGAGACTTGAACTCACGTTTGTATAACACTTAGGGCTATATTTCTTGTTTAATTTCTGATTTCAATTGACTTGAGTAATTAGTAGTTCACAACACTTCTTTACAATATTGTTTTTTGTCATTATTTGAATAGTGTATTTTTCTCATTTCATGCTATGTGACTTCTCATTTTGTTGTACTTATGTGAATCGTGTGAATAATCTACTGCATACTTGACATGACTTGACTCGAACCATGAATACGTAATGAACTCGACTTGAACTCGACATGAACTCGACTTGAAGCTTGACTTGAACTTATGCCCTTTTATGTATTCATGGATTCGTGTAAGGCTTATATCATTATTTATAATTTAAAATACACAGGGAAAAGTGGTGGTTTGGTAATGAATGTATGCCGTGGCACGAGAGTCCAATAAAAATCATTTAACCTAAATTTCGTGTGCCGTTGTTTCGTGAGTTTGACGTAGCTTAACTCAACGTGTTGTTGGTCCGTAGGTTTAACGGAATACTCTCGTATACATGCATACCTTCACTATCACATTACAATAAACACGTAATAATAGAATTGCCATGTTTATATAGCTTCCATGTTTAATTGTCATATCATACTTGTTCACTGCTTCATGATTTTCGTTTTCTACTTATATGTTGTCGTTATCAATTTTATCATTATACCTTTATTGAGGACTTACTAAGCGCAAGTTCGTTTATGGACATTCCTTGTTTTCTTTCTTTTCTTGGAAATATTCGTCAGGTGACTTAATGACAGAGGAGATTGAGCCGACAGAGAAGGAATACTCTCAACTGTCATCGTAGGCGGATTACTAGTTTTACCTTCAGCCTTTACTTTTCAGTATGCCTATTTGTTCGGGCTTCGTTATTTTATTTCATTGTATCTTATTTACAGATTCTTTTCATTTGTTTAAATATTGTGGGATTTGAATGTAATAATTGTAGTTGGCTTTTTATTCTCTTGCTTTATTCTTATTATATATTTATATTATTTATAATACGCTTAATGTATTTATTTCGAGAAATCCCCTTCTTAGTATAATTACGTCGTGAAGCTCGTCACGTACCTACGACCGTCTTTTGAAAAGCATGGCGTGAAAGGAGCCCCTCCCATTAGGGGAGTCCCGATAGCGGGACCTCTTTTGGGGAGGTCCGAACAGTAAAAGCCTCTCCCATTGGGGGGGTCCCAAAAGCGGGAGCCACTTTATAGGGTTCCACGTAGGGACCCGAGAGAGGGTCTTGAAAGGGGATCCTATTGGAGGATCCTGAAAGAGGATCCGTGGGTTCCAAGGCGGGATCCCTTTGTGGGGATCCCGAGATCGAACATGGAAGGAGTCTCGTGTTCATTTTGCTAACTCATTTTTAATTATTTATTTATAAATTTTTTATATATGGAACATGGGGTTATAACCCATGTTCCCTTGGATCTCGAGATCCGGCGACGGGGGGTTCCAATGGCTGAAAGCTATAGGCTTTGAATCTCAAGATTGTCGATTTCGAGGGCCTTGAAGGTGAAACCAATGGGTTTTAACATGATTCTTCATCCACAGTGTTTGCTTGGGATAAAATGTAAGTTCCTAGTGCCCTCGCCGCGGCAACCGCGGCCGATGCGGAAGCGAAAAACAATAATTATCTAGAAGGCAATTAGAAACCAAAACCTAGTGATCGATCCAAATACGAAAACTAGAAATCAAGCATGGAATGGTTAGGGAATACAACCTTCGACGTGTGTCCACCTAATCGTGGAAGACCCATCCAAACTTCTTTAGGCCGTTGGGAACAAACTCGAATGGCGACTATCCTTATCGAAGATGATCCACTCGAGGGAAGCGATCCAAGATCCGGCTTCACCTAGTAAAGCAACTGACGCTCCAAGTTCGCTACGAATGGAGAGCGGCGATATACGAATTTCCCACTATGATTTTCTTTATAATCTAATACTCAAGAGAGCAACTCTAGAAAAAGAAGAATGAGGTGATGAAGAAGTAGCCATGGAAAATAAGCTAAGTATTTTTGTGCAGAAAAAAAATCCCAAGTAGAATGAATAATGGCTAAGTTTTTTACAACTTGTTGTAAGTGCACGGCGGCACCCCTGCCGTCAATCCGACGCCGGAATGCGGAAGCGGTGATAAACTTTAATTTTGCGAACTTAGCAAACCGGCACCACCGCGCACTAAAACCCGGATCGAACCATTAACTAGTCCTAGCTAACTACAAGATAGGGAATAGAGATATACCGACTGATCCGAGTCGTCTGGTCTTCTCGTCATCGTCCCGATCTCTCGCGGAATGTTCTGTCTCCACCTCATCGCCGGAAGTGCACCACATCGCCTACATCTTTTACGGGCTCCCACCTCAATGCCGAGGCAACTCGGGGACGAAGCTGGCGAGTCGACGTGCCCAAGGTTTGCTGTAGAATGTGTAGTGCTCAAGTCTCATTTGGGGTTGTAGGAATTTCCATATGGTGGAGGAAATGATAAAAGGAATTTTGTAGATGAACTTGGGGATTTTGATCATCAAGAGAACCAAGAAATCCCCACTACAAAATTGGGCAGCCCCTTCTCTAGTGGCCGGCCATGGCTCAAGGTGGGAGTGAGAATGAGAGAGAGGGTGAGAGTGAGGGAGAGAGGAACAATCCCAAGAGATCAACCATAAGAATAATGCAAGAGAATGGTGATAATCAACCATGATGACAATACCAACCCCACACTCCAACTATCATCATCAACAAGCATGATAACCAACAAAGACCAACACTCAACCACTATATCATAACTCATCATCAAGCATGATGACTTCAAAAAGTCAAGCCATCATGAAGAAGTCAAGAAGTCAAGGTCAATGGATGGTGCAACCATCATGACACAAGAATATGCAAAGACCCCCTTCCAAATTGCTTATTTGCACAAATGCAAATAAGCCCTCCTCCACCAATCTTCGGCCATATAAAGATACAAATGAAAATGGCCGAAACTGAAAACAAACTGGCAACTCCAGAAAACTGGTCCCGTAATAAATTACAGGAAAACCCCGCTACTGCACACCCGCATCTGTATTCCGACGGAAATACAAATGCAATGAGACAAAATCTACACCGTACTATACTAGGACCCGGCTTAAACCAAAACCGGCTAGCAATATCCGTTCGATCCTGATCCGTGCAATACCGCACGTATCTGATCGAACCCTGCCATATACCCATACGGCCTCTAGTACAAACTGTCCGATCCTAATCTGTACAATACCGCATGTATCTGATCGGACCTTGCCATATCTCCATATGGCCTCTAGTACAAACTGTCCGATCCTAATCTGTGCAATACCGCACGTATCTGATCGGACCTTGCCATATCTCCATACGGCCTCTACAGCGTTTCGCCCGAAACTTGAGTAACTGAAAGTGTGGTGGACTCTAAAGACTCGTCAATACTATGGCTGTGGATTTAACCACTAACACGTCAGAGGTATAAGCCAATACGTAACGGGCCACCAGCTATTGACCAAAAAGGGACGTCGATGAGCGAACTCATCCTGACACCCTACTGAGCCTGTCAGTGACAATATCCATACAGTCCGGTCCGTTCGTCTATGAGCATCGCATGGCGGGCCTAGGGGGTTGGTAAAAGTCAGACCCCCAAAAGCGGTACAAGTCGTGTCGGAGTGTAGCCCAGAACACCCTGAGATACTACTGGAATACCTACCAGTAAATCTCCTGCCTCGGCCGAGGGCTTCGTGTAATGGCTCTCCTAGACACAGCGCGACCTCACCCCCAATACCGGGAGAGACGAACCCCTGAAGATCCGCTCGCTGCCTCCATGTGGCTCGGGACTGTACCCAACTAAAACCTGTTTGCACGTCTCCTTTGAGCGTGGTAGGGTAGTAATCAAAGTACAGTGGGAACTCACATGAGACAAATGACGATCCCCAGGTCGATGAACTAACCTGTACACATGTCACCAGAGAACTGCTATCTGACGTCAGGTATAAGACCAACTAGCATGTTCCCGACGAGTTCTGTCCGGTGTACTCATAACCCAATGAGCACCTGTATACATCTTAGGTGAACCAACTGACACCAGTAGCTTGTGAGACCGGCCACCGCCCCTCGTCGGGGTCTCGACTGTATACACTAGTCTACTCTGGAGTATCGATGCCCTATCTCGAAACTCTCACGACTAGGGACCTTTTAAAGATGTGCTTATAGACCACCAGCTCCCACGTATAGGATCGCCCTCATACTGCTGGTAGTCAAGCAAGAATCCTAGGGGCTCTATCAACGTGCAATAGTGACCTGTCATGTCACCTAAAGCAGTACACGATGATAAAGATAAACCAGATAGCATACTATCATCTCGAGTAAGACTGTCCTACCGGGATAGATCCTCCCTCAATCATTGCAATCACGTGCCTGTGATCCAATAATTGACTCTGAGGGCACTATCTCCAACAATCTCCCACTTGCACTCAAGGCTAATTATTGTGATGTCGCATACTCACAGCCCGTGTGATACCGAACACCCAACTCCTCTACTAGTCAGTCTCACAAAGCTCGCTTGCGAAACTATTGCGTTCGAGGAATAGCCTTAGTGAGTGGATCCGCTTTGATGTCTCTTTCTATGTCTCTCTATATCTCAAGTTCGCGGAGAAACCCATCTCCCGAAATGAGCAATACCTGTCTTAGAATGTGTCTGGATGTCTGATAGGACCAAGCTCATAAATGAACTCCAAATCCAAACTTCTTAGACTGTATCGTCAACTGAACTTAATCAGTATCCTGCGCCATGCCTCACTCAGTATTGCCTTGGACCACCTGTCCAAAATACTGCCCCTCGTCAGAAGGAAAACTATAACCCCGACAACCTCCTTGTCGTCCATGTCACCTTGGAAGCCTGGAATGATAACTGTCTCCCGAATGAGGCTGTCGTTATCATATCCCTAGAACATCCACTTATGTTCTAAAACTGCTTCCGACTGTTTCTCCAGGATTGGATCAATGTCAACTTATTGCATCTAGTGCAAGAACAACATCTGGTGTGGTACTTGACATCTCATGATTGACTCAATTGCCTGAGCAAGTGATCTGCCAATCATGCACATCCCTCTCCCCTTTAGTCTGTAAGACACCTCTAGAGAGGGTGACTCCATCACCTGCAGGTAAACTACCGTGCCAGGAGTCGTCCATTCTAAATACTTTTAGAACGCTGTCTAAGTACCCTGATTGGGAAACCACCCAAATCTAGATCTAAAACCATAGATCTAGTAACCAGAATGTCTGATATAATGTCCAAGTCCCATGTGGAGAAACACTGTGTGACGACCAAAGTATAACCGATCGTAGTATAGGAGTTTCCTTTCCTATTATGTGTATGTCATCCAAATTGTTAGTGTATATGCCCTAGAGGCCATTACTGTATCATACTGGTTTGTATATTACTTAATGGAAGCTTGGGATATTCACAGTTGTATATACAATCTTGCTCGAAATGGTAGTATGCTACTTGGTTTGTCTCTGCTTTAATATGTGCATGTGTTTCTTTTAGCATATTGCAGGTATACATATTAGTAGAGCCCTTAGGATCTTTGCTTGATTACCAGCGTTGTGATGGCGCTCGCACTCGTGGGAGCTGGGTAATCTATAAGCACATCCTTATACAGGTCCCTGGTCGTTGGACTATCGAGACAGGGCATCGATACTCCGGAGTAGACTAGCGTATGCGCTTCTCATCCCAGTGTGGGAGACGGTCTGTCCCACAGCCGTTAGTACGTCGTACTTGGGATAGTATGCGGGTGCTCGTTAGGTTACGAGTACACTGGACAGGACTCGTCGGGAACTGTTGGTTGGTAATATACCTATCGTCAGTTATCAGTTCTCAGGTGACATGAGTACAGCTTAGTCCGCTGACTTGACACTGTCACTTCGCCTCGAGTGTGTTCCCACTGCACTTTGATTACTACCCTACCACGGCTCAGAGGAGTCGTGCAAACAGGTAGTTTTTGGGTGCAGTCCCGAAGCACTTGGAGGCAGTGACGGTTAGACAGGATTCGTCTCTCCCGGTATTGGGGGTTGACATCGCGCTGTGTCCAGGAGAGCCATTACACGAGTAGTCCCTGGCCAGGGCAAGCGAGATATACTGGTAGGCTTCCAGTGTTATCTCAGGGTGTTCTGGGCTTCACTCCGACACGACTTGTACCGCTATTAGGGGACTGACGTTTCACCGCCCCCCTAGGCCCGCCATGCGATGTATCAGACGAACAGACCGGACTGTACGGAGATTGTCACATACAGGCTCAGTAGGAGTGCAGATGGGGTTCACCTCGTCAGTCTTCTTATCGACATCTACCTGGGGACCGTTACGTACAGCTAGTGCCGCTTGCGGTCTGTGGTTAAACCCACTGCCAGCGTAGTGTCGAGTCTTTAGAGTCCCACACAGAGAGCTATTCGCCTTTAGGCAAAACGAGTAGAGGTCGCATGGTTTTGCGACAGGGTTCGTTCGCATCCGCGCACTTGTGCACGGTTGCTGTTCGGACAGTTTATACTAGCGGGCTTTGGTTTAAGCCAGATCCTAGTATATGATTTGAGATTGGTTTTTCTCATTGTGTTCGTGTTCCTCGGATCACGAATGCGGGTGCGTATGCACGGTTGCTTGAGATTGAGGGAGAGGACCTTGTTTAGGGTTAATGACTATTGTCATTTTATTAACCCTATTGTTTTTGTGTGTATTATTGTTAATTAATAATTAGCTTAATTATTGTGCATGGTTGTTGTTGTTGACATTTTGACTTCATTGACTTGTTGACCATGTTGACAAGTTGACCATGATCATTTCATTTGGAAGATGCTCTTTGATCCTTGCAATTTGCATTAATGATGAAATGATAATGGTCACCTCTTGATTAAACCATGACAATTTTCTTGCTAATTAATTAATTAAAATAACTCACACATATTAGTGAGAATGGCTCACTAATATTTCATTCTATCATATCTTTTCTCTCTCTTGCTCATCCTCTCCCTCAAGCTCTCTCCCTCTCATGTGTTGAGAAACAAAAAGCTTGAGAAAAACCTTCACTTGATCTTCTCTACTCACTTCTAGGGTTCAAGTCTTAGCATTTCTTGCACTCTAGTTACTCCTAGCTTGGAGTTGAAGCTAAAGGTCGAGGCTTTCGGGTGGATCGTTCTTTGACGGAAGGAGACAAGCAAGGTGAGGCCTTTCTACCATTCCGACGAGCAAGGAGAGAAGGAGTTCGAGCTCAAGGTATAACCTTTCTACAACTTAGCTAGTTGTTAGTTTTCTTTAGCTAGTTTTCGTTTAGTAAAGATCCTCACAAGCAAGGTCCATGTTGCCTAAGTCATTAAAAATCCGATTTTTATTATGTTTTCCGCCTCCCCGCAAGTACCGGGGTGGGCAACGTGGACTTACAGTGGTATCAGAGCCTAACTAAACTCAAACTAGCTAGGTAGTGAAGTGTAACGAAGTTTCGAAACCGAAAATCCAAAAACCGAACTTTTGAAAAACCCTAGTTTCTGTTGAATTTTTTTCTGCTCAAAATAGAAAACTTTATATTTGTAAATTCATCTCAGGGTTTTTAATGAACACCCATGAAAAACGACACATAGATTCGTTCAAACCGCCGCCCTTCTGCCGCACGAGGTAGGCTCGTGCCGCGGAAGCGCCGCGGTTTGATGTCCTCTCTGCATCGTTTTTCGTGCAGTGTCTTTCTGTGTTGATTTTGGGATTTTTAGGATATATATTATTTGCCCAGATTTTCCAGAACTAAAATTTACTTTTGGGGGCCTATAAATCCGTATTTTTCGGAACTTCACTACACTTTAACTACATCGGTTATATCTGTAATGCTTGCATGTATTGAACGTCGGCTAATCGCTATAAGACGATTAGTCGGGGTTATACATGATCTGTGATTGTTATTGGTTTGTGGATATGAATGGATTGGATTGTCGCGGGTGAATGGCCGGGGTGGATGTGAGATGAGCGTTGTTTTTTCTTTCATTCATTTGTAACATGTAAATTGATGTAATAATATTCTTTGTATGGCCGCACAACCGGGTCGGGGTTGTAGCCGTCATTGTATAATTCTTTTTACTGTTTTTGCTCCTAGGATAGACCCATGGAGGGGGTGCACAAACTACCGGGTATCTCGAAGTGCCGAGTGGCCTACTCACGGTGGTGAGGGAGGTTGCTTCGCTTCGGGTGCTTGGCGGGTAGTTTGCCGCACCCGTAGGGGTCTTGGGTGGGGTATTGGCTATTCACCGCGACCGTGTAATCCGCTTTGCGTTGCAGGCTCGAACGCATTGCGGATTCCTAGTATATCCAATGTATTCATCTGTGATCTGTAATGTCTATCATTGCTGTATATTTATATATATAATAACTATTTAGGCGTTGCTTATGTTTTACAGCCGCGCTAGCCCAGCCCCCGCTCTGTCGTTAGTTAAGTAACCTAACGGGTGATGACGGGGCCCCGTGGCGAATGCGAATGGCATAAGCGTACGTCATATTTTGGTTGTTTTCTGCAATGGTAGGATTAATTGATGGGACGCATTAAAAGAACTAATGCAAGAAATAAACCAAGTAAAAGTCGATTGGAACACTTTGAAAACCACTCGGTTCTTTTTCAAAACTAAACTTTTAAACGCGGAGCTTGAACCACTCCTTTTAAAAGCTATCTCGTTCCATCGATTATATCAAGTTCACTACGTTCACGGTTTCGCCAAAACCATCCGTAGCCCTCCATCATTTCGGTTAAATATTCGGTAGTATTCAAGCTATGTATTTTGACCTCACGCCAAGGCATAGTGATTGGTAGCTGCCGGATATTTATCCGTTGCATAGATAGAATGCGTTGATTTGAGACAGTCGTACTGCCATTTTGGCCTACGTCAAGGGTAGGTACGGGTGGGTTCAAATTAACCAGGATAATGATGGGAAGAACTTGACATGTGACTTATGACATTTTGACCTCACGCCAAGGTCATAAGAGCATGGGGCAAAAATCCACATCGGGAGTTTCATAAGCACTGAAACTTGCTAGCGTTGCATACCATTTGGAGTGTGATGATTCTGGTAGGATTCCTTCGGTTTTATCACGCGATGATATTTGGATCCCGATCCTACTGTGAGTATATGCTACTCCTCGGGAAAACTCTCACTTAACGATCAATGCTATAAACCTAGTAGGTGCCTAGAAAGGTGTTAGCGGGGTTACGCCCACAGGGAAAAGAGGTTACTTAATTAAGGAACTTCGCGAAAGCGTTGGAAAACCTCCCTCGAAGTACCGACACTGGCCTGGCTGAACGGTTAAGCAAGTATTGTACGGTGAGAATGATCCCGGCTAATCCTTTTCTTTATAGTTTGAGAAGGGATTCGAGAAACAGTGGGAGCCATCCAGTTTAGACAAACTAAAAACCACTCTAAACTTGCAAGAGCATCATGCTAAAGTGTTTCTTTTCTCTCTCCTAATTGCAGCGACCATTCAACATGACCGGACTTAAGTTACTGTTAGATAAAAATATATTGACAGGGCCAAACTACAAAGATTGGCTCAGGAATGTCAAGATGGCGATCACTTATGACAAGCTGGGGTATATACTTACCACCAAAGCTCCCCCTGTCCCAGGTCCCACCTCCAGCGTCGCGGATGTAGAAATCCGTAAGACATGGGAGATAGATTGCGCGAGGGCCAGATGCCTCGTACTAGCCTCGATGGACAACGAACATCAGAGGAGGCACGAGAATATGGACCTAGAGTCCATATTTCTCCATACAAAAGAACTGTATGGAGAGCAGTCTCGTATCGCTAGATACGAAGTGTCGAAGAAGCTTTTTTCGGCAAGGTTGGCCGTCGGATCATCGGTAGCGGACCACGTGCTTAAGATGATCGGCTACATAGAGGAGCTCGCGGACCTCGGGACCACGTTGGAGAATGAACTCTATACCGATTTGATTCTCCAGTCCCTTCCTTCCACTTACGCCCAGTTCGTTCTTAACTTCAACATGCAAGGAAAGGAGGTTGAACTTGCCGAGCTTCTGAACATGTTGAGGACTGCTGAGGGCACCCTACAGAAGGGTAGGGAGACATCCACTTTGTTTGTAGGAGGATTTTCCTCTTCTAGGTCCAGGGCGAAAGCCAAGGGCAAGAAGAAGAAAGCCCCCGCCAAACCAAGAGGCGGTGTCGGTAAAGTGGATACGAAGGGAAAGGGTAAAGCAACAAAAGTAGCGGGGAAGATGGTGGGGAAGGAAGAATGCTTCTATTGTCACAAAAGTAGTCACTGGAAACAGGATTGCAAGGCTTGGAAAGCCAGAACACAGGATTTGAAGCGAGTTGCAGCTTCAGCTTCAGGTGTGTATGTTATTGAAAACTGTCTATCAATAAACTCTACATCCTGGGTATTGGATACCGGATCAGGATCTCATATCTGTAATTCTTTGCAGGCGTTGAGAAAGCGTAGAGTTTTGAAGGCAGGTGACATGACCCTCAGAGTTGCGAACGGTGCTAGCATGGATGCAGAGGCCGTGGGGGACTATCACCTGGGATTATCTGATGGACACTTTTTGGTTTTGCATAGTTGTTATTATGTACCAAATGCAACCTGTAATATCATATCTGTATCTTTATTATCTAAAGAAGGTTATGAATTTGCATTTGTAAGTAATGTAGTGAACATTCACCTTAATCAAGTTTTGATTGGGTCAGGTACATTAAACAACGGTATTTACGTTTTAAACCAACCGCAGGTTTTCAATATCCAGAATACACACAAAAGAAAGTCTCCAGAAATTAATAAAACTTTCTTATGGCATTGTAGACTGGGTCACATCAATGAGAGAAGATTGACTAAGTTACATACTGAAGGATATTTGGATCCGTTCGAATATCAATCGTATGCAACTTGTCAATCCTGTCTCAAAGGAAAGATGACAAAGGCTCCGTTTTCTGGACACGGAGAAAGAGCGAGCGAGCTCTTGGGACTCGTACACAGCGACGTGTGCGGTCCAATGTCTACACATGCGCGAAGCGGTTTTTCTTACTTCATTACTTTTACGGATGATTTCTCAAGATTCGGACACATCTTCTTAATGAAGCATAAATCCGAAGCTTTTGATAAGTTCCAGGAATATAAGAATGAAGTAGAAAAACAAACCGGCAAAAGTATCAAGATCCTAAGATCGGATCGAGGAGGAGAATACTTAAGTGCCGAATTCCTGAATTACTTAAAAGAGAATGGAATTCTCTCTCAGCTTACTCCTCCATACACTCCGCAACATAACGGTGTATCGGAGAGACGGAACCAGACCCTATTGGATATGGTACGGTCCATAATGAGTAACGCTGAGTTACCGCGATCGTTCTGGGGATATGCACTAGAAACAGCTGCATATCTTTTGAACCGTGTTCCCACTAAGACTGTGCCTACCACACCATATGAGTTATGGAGTGGGAAGAAACCCTATCTTCAATACTTGAAGATTTGGGGATGTCCAGCTTATGTCAAAAAGCAGCATACGGACAAGCTCGAGGCACGCTCAGTACTGTGCAAGTTTGTGGGATACCCAAAGAACTCCAGGGGGTATCTTTTCTATTACGCAGAGGAACAAAAAGTCCTTGTTTCTCGTAATGCCCATTTTCTGGAACATCAGTTTTTAGAAAAAGAATTAAGTGGGAGCGCGATAGAACTGGAAGAAATTCCAGAACCGCAAGCTATTACTGAAAGCTTAGTAGAACCAGAGGGTTCAAAAGAACAGGACATTCCTATGCCACTCCGCAGGAGTAGTAGGCAGTCTCATCCGCCCGAGAGGTACTACGGTTTTCTCATTGACGGGGATAGAGAGGACTGCATCCTGGATTGTGATGAGCCTACTAACTTCCAGCAAGCCATTCAGAGCGTCGACTCGGTAAAATGGCTGGATGCAATGCGGACCGAGATGGAGTCCATGTACACCAACAAAGTATGGACGTTGGACATTGCTCCAGACGGGGTAAAACCCGTAGGATGCAAGTGGATCTTCAAAAGGAAGATTGGTGTAGATGGACAGGTTGAGACCTATAAAGCTAGACTGGTAGCAAAGGGTTTTCGTCAGCGACCTGGTTTGGACTATGACGAAACCTTTTCTCCGGTAGCTATGCTGAAATCCATTCGGATCCTTCTTGCCATCGCTGCTTTCCACGATTATGAAATTTGGCAGATGGACGTAAAGACAGCTTTTCTAAATGGTCATTTAGAGGAGTGTGTCTATATGGACCAGCCAGAGGGTTTCGTTCAGGGTGGGAGCAGCGGAAAGGTGTGCAAGTTGCTCAAGTCCATTTATGGACTCAAGCAGGCATCGCGGAGTTGGAACATCTGTTTTGATGAGACGGTCAAAGAATTTGGCTTTATCAAAAATCCAGATGAACCATGCATCTATTGTAGATTTGTAGCGAGAACTGTAGTATTCCTCGTTTTATACGTGGATGACATTCTCTTAATAGGAAATGACATTCCTATGCTACAATCTGTCAAGGGGTTCTTGTCACACAGGTTCTCCATGAAAGACCTGGGTGATGCCTCATACATTCTGGGTATCCGGATCTACCGTGACAGATCCAAGAGGATATTAGGACTTTCTCAGTCCAGGTACATCGACACCATACTGAAGAGATTCAGTATGGAAGATTCCAAGCGCGGTAATCTACCAGCTTGTCACGGGATCACCCTCTCCAAAGAGATGTCTCCCAAGACTGATTTGGAGAGGGATCGCATGTCTATTATACCCTACGCTTCTGCGGTAGGCTCTATAATGTATGCGATGTTGTGTACCAGACCGGATGTGGCATATGCACTGAGTGTGGTAAGCAGGTATCAGTCAAACCCTGGGGAGAAACATTGGATAGCAGTAAAGAACATTCTCAAGTACCTGAGAAGGACTAAGGAGATGTTCTTGGTGTATGGCGGAAAAGACCTGCAGATTGAGGCCTTTGCTGACTCCAGCTTCCAGAGTGACAAGGATGATTCCAAGTCCATGTCGGGTTATGTCTTTACCCTCAATGGAGGGGCGGTGTGTTGGAAGAGCTCCAAACAGGAAACCGTTGCTGACTCGACTATGGAAGCGGAATACATCGCTGCATCTGATGCCGCAAAAGAAGCTGTCTGGATGAGGAAGTTCTTGAAAGAACTTCAGGTGGTTCCGTCCATTGTTGACCCAATACCTCTGTATTGCGACAACAACGGGGCTATAGCTTTAGCGAAGGAACCCAGGTCCCATCAGAAATCCAGACACATCTTAAGGCGGTATCACCTGATCAGGGAGATTGTGGATCGCCAGGAGATCGAGGTCCGGAGAGTTGCATCAGAGGATAACACAGCAGATCCATTCACCAAGGCCTTGCCCCAGACTCAGTTCGAGCGGCTGATCGAGATGATAGGTCTTCGATACGCCAGTACATGGCCTTAGTGCAAGTGGGAGATTGTTAGTGTATATGCCCTAGAGGCCATTACTGTATCATACTGGTTTGTATATTACTTAATGGAAGCTTGGGATATTCACAGTTGTATATACAATCTTGCTCGAAATGGTAGTATGCTACTTGGTTTGTCTCTGCTTTAATATGTGCATGTGTTTCTTTTAGCATATTGCAGGTATACATATTAGTAGAGCCCTTAGGATCTTTACTTGATTACCAGCGTTGTGATGGCGCTCGCACTCATGGGAGCTGGGTAATCTATAAGCACATCCTTATACAGGTCCCTGGTCGTTGGACTATCGAGACAGGGCATCGATACTCCGGAGTAGACTAGCGTATGCGCTTCTCATCCCAGTGTGGGAGACGGTCTGTCCCACAGCCGTTAGTACGTCGTACTTGGGATAGTATGCGGGTGCTCGTTAGGTTACGAGTACACTGGACAGGACTCGTCGGGAACTGTTGGTTGGTAATATACCTATCGTCAGTTATCAGTTCCCAGGTGACATGAGTACAGCTTAGTCCGCTGACTTGACACTGTCACTTCGCCTCGAGTGTGTTCCCACTGCACTTTGATTACTACCCTACCACGGCTCAGAGGAGTCGTGCAAACAGGTAGTTTTTGGGTGCAGTCCCGAAGCACTTGGAGGCAGTGACGGTTAGACAGGATTCGTCTCTCCCGGTATTGGGGGTTGACATCGCGCTGTGTCCAGGAGAGCCATTACACGAGTAGTCCCTGGCCAGGGCAAGCGAGATATACTGGTAGGCTTCCAGTGTTATCTCAGGGTGTTCTGGGCTTCACTCCGACACGACTTGTACCGCTATTAGGGGACTGACGTTTCACCGCCCCCCTAGGCCCGCCATGCGATGTATCAGACGAACAGACCGGACTGTACGGAGATTGTCACATACAGGCTCAGTAGGAGTGCAGATGGGGTTCACCTCGTCAGTCTTCTTATCGACATCTACCTGGGGACCGTTACGTACAGCTAGTGCCGCTTGCGGTCTGTGGTTAAACCCACTGCCAGCGTAGTGTCGAGTCTTTAGAGTCCCACACAGAGAGCTATTCGCCTTTAGGCAAAACGAGTAGAGGTCGCATGGTTTTGCGACAGGGTTCGTTCGCATCCGCGCACTTGTGCACGGTTGCTGTTCGGACAGTTTATACTAGCGGGCTTTGGTTTAAGCCAGATCCTAGTATAGGATTTGAGATTGGTTTTTCTCATTGTGTTCGTGTTCCTCGGATCACGAATGCGGGTGCGTATGCACGGTTGCTTGAGATTGAGGAAGAGGACCTTGTTTAGGGTTAATGACTATTGTCATTTTATTAACCCTATTGTTTTTGTGTGTATTATTGTTAATTAATAATTAGCTTAATTATTGTGCATGGTTGTTGTTGTTGACATTTTGACTTCATTGACTTGTTGACCATGTTGACAAGTTGACCATGATCATTTCATTTGGAAGATGCTCTTTGATCCTTGCAATTTGCATTAATGATGAAATGATAATGGTCACCTCTTGATTAAACCATGACAATTTTCTTGCTAATTAATTAATTAAAATAACTCACACATATTAGTGAGAATGGCTCACTAATATTTCATTCTATCATATCTTTTCTCTCTCTTGCTCATCCTCTCCCTCAAGCTCTCTCCCTCTCATGTGTTGAGAAACAAAAAGCTTGAGAAAAACCTTCACTTGATCTTCTCTACTCACTTCTAGGGTTCAAGTCTTAGCATTTCTTGCACTCTAGTTACTCCTAGCTTGGAGTTGAAGCTAAAGGTCGAGGCTTTCGGGTGGATCGTTCTTTGACGGAAGGAGACAAGCAAGGTGAGGCCTTTCTACCATTCCGACGAGCAAGGAGAGAAGGAGTTCGAGCTCAAGGTATAACCTTTCTACAACTTAGCTAGTTGTTAGTTTTCTTTAGCTAGTTTTCGTTTAGTAAAGATCCTCACAAGCAAGGTCCATGTTGCCTAAGTCATTAAAAATCCGATTTTTATTATGTTTTCCGCCTCCCCGCAAGTACCGGGGTGGGCAACGTGGACTTACACAAATACCATGACATCACACCCTACTACCTTCTCAACAGATCCATCCCCTATTCTGATGAAGTCAAACCTATGACTGTCACATCAGAAATTGATGATCTATCTCCGCTATACCTGCTTTAGTCTATAAATAGACATAAGCCAACTGTCCACCAATGCTTCCGCTGCTCCCACTGACTACGACAACCCTCTGGCAGAGTCATATACACGTACACTTCTAGAGCTAGTTTAGAACGACGCTATACTCATCCTCTTGCCGGGACTCGTAGCCTGGAACAACAGCAATGGCAAGTGTGGGTAAACAAGAACTTCCCTGTCACCGTCCTTGAGGCTACCGGAGTACCTCTCGGGTGCCTGGAGTTACCCACCAAAACTGCGGAGTGGCCAATGGAATGTCAAACCAGATTGAATCTTTAGGTTCCTATGAAATCTTCAGTAATCGTTTGTGGTTCTGGAATCACTTCCAGTTCTACCATACTCTCACTACTGTTTTCTGAAAAAATCCATTTTTATTAAAACTGTGGCGAGTCTAGAACAATATTTCTATTGATCTGCCAGATGGTAGAAAGTCAACCCTCGTCATAGCCTGGGTCAACCCACAAACAACCATTACAGAAACGTGCCTTGAGTTATCCAGAGTCTGGTTTTAATCATAAGCCGGACAACTCCCCGTACCTTAACATCGTTAAGATATGAACTGTTCTATATCCCATATAGAACCAGAGGCACTGATTTAATTGAACCAGATTCAAATCATGCAGCTGTCTCCAATGCATGTCAACTAAATGGAAAGAGGCCAATCAGCGTTACTCAACTTAGGAATGCTTCCAATTATGAATAACCTGAAAGAGAAGCAAGATCTCTTAATCATTACTATCAACTGAATACCATACACAAGTATCTACATCTTCGATCACTTTGAAGAATCCCGATACTTGCAATACCTGGTTCTCTACTTTATTCAAATACCTATAACTTCTCAAAATTCGGACCCTGTGTTTGTACGAAACACCTGTCTAAAAACTAGAGAAGTCATAAGTAAACCGAATATAGTACGAGGACCATGCCCTCTGTCCTGATGGACCCTGGACAATATACAATACTCTGTATAAGTCCCTTGAGTCTGATAACTCATTCACTGTGTGTCGTAGGTTGAAAACTGTACTTATGGTTAAGAAGAATTACACCGCTGTTTAATGCTCCTTACCTAACCATCCACTAATATAGGTAAATGTCACAGACATAATTTCAAAAAAGTATATCTCACTCTATGAAAATAGACGTACAGATATATCAATTTGAAATTGGTGCATAACAGCGGATATTCAAAACCAAATACTTGCCGACTGGCAAACAGTCCAGGTGACTTCCTCAAATATCACCGATTACAACGAATCCCAATATAATGAGGATGATCACCCAATTCCCAATAACTTACTCCCACTCATCATCTGTAAAACCATACAGATGTGAGAATCATACCTGGAGCAAGTGTCTAACTGGGAAATCAGTTTTCCTTTAACAGTACACAGTGAAACTGAAACATTGAAATGTTTCGATGGGGTATCCCGGTATTCTTAGTAATGCCTCTTCAATTATCCAGATCCACAACTGTAACCGTGTAATTCTTTGGCACCTCTCCAAATCCCTTTATATGTCTTTAGTCATTACCTTCTGCACACCCCTTTAGGCCAATTGGTTTTCTTTCTTCCCTACCGTTCAGCACCAGCCTATGGTTTGGAAGAAGACTATCCAATAAGCATAATGGGTGTACTGTCCTAATCCTAGGAACACTCGCAATGCGAGAGAAGGTGAAGATAAAAGACAACCAAATAAACCTTATTCCTATTCCTCCTGAACCAGAATCCATCCCCGAACTGGAACAAGTTCCTTTCGAGTTCGTATATAACCATACGATGGAGTATCCAATAAACTGTGGATCTTCGTAGTGATACGGAGTGTCCTGGAGAAATACAAAGGTGATTTAGGATTGGCGAAGGAATACTTGGTTTGGTCGTGAATAGCAGTCGCAGTTTACTTTGCCCTCTTACTAATCCCTTGCTTTGTCTTAACTCAATACCTTCTGTACACCATTGTTAGGCTAATTGGTTTTCTTCATTCCCTACCGGTCGGCACCAGCCTAAGGTTTGGAAGAAGACTATCCAATTTGCGTAATAGGTGTACTACTCCTAAACCAAGGAGTACTCGCAACCTGAGAGAAGGTAAAAGGAAAAGACAACTGAATAGTCCTATCCGTTTTCTCCAGAACCGGAAACCATCCTCGAATAAATCCCTTCGAGTTCGTATCTAACCATATGATGGTCTTATCCAATGGAAGTGGACGTTCGTAGTAGTACGGGGTGTCCTGGAGAAAAGGGTAAAAGTAGGAGTGGCAATGAGGTTCGCAACTCTGACAATCCAAAAGCCAGTGTTAAGAAGGTTCGGTCAACTTGGTCACTGAGTCATAGTCTTAGGGTCGGGTCAAAGGTCGCTGCCAAAGAGAGAGAGAAAAGAAACACTCAGCGTGCACTCTAACCTAGATCAGAATGGTTACCAATTTATCTAATCTGGAAACCTCCCACTGTACCGTCAAATTCTCCTCCAAACCTGTAAGAAGAATTAGTCGGGATCACCCGAGCAGTATACCAACTCATCAGTGGGAATCGGGATCCAACTATCATCGCATGATAACGTGACAGAATCCGCTCACGTCATCACACTCCAGAAGGTATGCGCATATCTGGCAAGTTTCAGTTCTTTTGAAACTCCCGATGTGGATTTTTACCCCATGCTCTTATGACCTTGACTAAGGCCAACAAATCATAAGTCATATGTCAAGTTCTACCCGTCATTATCCAGGTTGATTTGAACCCACCCGTACAAGCCCTTGACTAGGGCCAACAAGGCTATACGACTGTCCCAAACCAACGCATCTATCTATGCAGCATATGAACACCCAATAGCTACCAAACACTGTGCCTTGACTAAGGCCAACAAACACAGCTTGAATACTATTGACTATCCATATGAAATGACGGAGGGCTACGAATGGTTTCTGGCGAAAACCTTTAACGTAAAGAACTTGATATCGTTGAAGGAACTGGATAGCTTTTTGAAAATATAGTGACGAAAACCATTGCTAAAGAGGTCACTCCCGGTGAAGGGATCTCGGCTCTTTCCCCGTAGAATGAGGTGCAGGGTATTCCAACTGAATACCACGATGCAAAGCAAAAGTAATTGGCTATAGTGAAGTTATTGCCCTGACGCAAACTTCTGTCCAAGGGGTCACTCCCGGTGAAGGGATCTCGGCCCTTGCCTCGTCGACTGAGGAGCAGGATATTCCAACTGAATACCACGATACAAAACAAAAGTGAACGTCCTTGCAATAACAGCTTTTGAAAAGTGTTCCAACAACATCAGATTAGGTTTGTTTTTAACTTGCATTGATCCGAATCAACGCAGTCCCATCAATGGATCACACCACAAAGAACGAAAATATACTGATGTACGTATATGCCATCCGCATTCGCCACTGGGTCCCGTCATTACCCGTTAGGTTAGCTAACTAACGACAGAGCGGGGACTGGACTAGCGCGGATGTAAAACATATACAACATCTACTAATATATATACCAATATATTATATTTCGCGCAAGGCGTGATAAAAAATGCAACATCACAGAAATGTACAGCATCATAGAACAATACAGATATCTAGGATCCCCGGGTTTCACAGAGCCACAACTGAAACCCGACGTTCCCCTGGTCGTGTGGATAGCCTGTGCAATGAAATCCTAGACCCCTACGGGTACGGCAAGTCACCCGCCAAAACCTGAAGCGAGGCAGCCCCCTTCAGTACCGTGAATGGACCACCCAGCACTTCACGGAATCCGGTAACTTGGGTACCCCTCCTGGGTCAACCTGTACCCCCTACGGGTGCGGCGAATAGCCCGCCAATTCCAGAGTGAAGCCCCCTCCATCTCAATGCCATGAGATGCGGGCCCGTTGCCCTCTAGAACCCGGCTATCCGTGCACCCCTCCGCGGGGTAATCCTAGTACAGAAAGTAAGATATACATACAATGGGTACATCGACCGCAACCTGGTCGTGCCCCAAAATAACAATACAATCAGGCAGTGACGGCAGTCCACATGTCGGACGCTCACCCCGCAATATCAAATGTACATAATACAACCACAACTGTACTAGCATTGCAGCCAGGCTATCCCCACGACCGATCCACATCCTCACAGCAAAACACAGAACATCAACGTGAAAGTCACGCTCGCAAATCCGTCTAACCGGGCTATAGCAGTTAGACAGGATTTACCGATCAAGTGACATTCACGGTCGCAGATATAATGTAAATACTGTGAACTAATGTATTTAAAATATCCGATCGATCAAAATTTAACAAGTGGGCCCCAAGTACTACTGTAGCACATCAAGAAAATCTGGGCCCAAAATTAATATTCCAAAAACCCAATTTTCACCCCAGAAAGATACTGTAGAAATTTGGTACAGCCATCTCATCATTGTGCGGCGGAACCGCGGCCCAAAGGGGGGTTTGTCCGCGGTTCCGCGCTCCCATAGACGAATTACAGTATCGAATTTTTACAGGACCCTTAGATATTCCAGTACATCAATTTTCTGTAACCTGAAAAACTTTCGACTCCAAAAAATTTCAACAGAAAACTGATGCAAGCAAAACGCGGATTTTGGAATTTTGGTCGATCGGAAAAGTAAACACATTAAACAAAGCTAGACTAAGTTAATGGCGAGGCTCTGATACCACTGTAAGTGCACGGCGGCGCCCCTGCCGTCAATCCGACGCCGGAATGCGGAAGCGGTGATAAACTTTAATTTTGCGAACTTAGCAAACCGGCACCACCGCGCACTAAAACCCGGATCGATCCATTAACTAGTCCTAGCTAACTACAAGATAGGGAATAGAGATATACCGACTGATCCGAGTCGTCCGGACTTCTCGTCATCGTCCCGATCTCTCGCGAAATATTCTGTCTCCACCTCATCGCCGGAAGTGCACCACATCGCCTACATCTTTTACGGGCTCCCACCTCAATGCCGAGGCAACTCGGGGACGAAGCTGGCGAGTCGACGTGCCCAAGGTTTGCTGTAGAATGTGTAGTGCTCAAGTCTCATTTGGGGTTGTAGGAATTGCCATATGGTGGAGGAAATGATAAAAGGAATTTTGTAGATGAACTTGGGGATTTTGATCATCAAGAGAACCAAGAAATCCCCACTACAAAATTGGGCAGCCCCTTCTCTAGTGGCCGGCCATGGCTCAAGGTGGGAGTGAGAATGAGAGAGAGGGTGAGAGTGAGGGAGAGAGGAACAATCCCAAGAGATCAACCATAAGAATAATGCAAGAGAATGGTGATAATCAACCATGATCACAAAACCAACCTCACACTCCAACTATCATCATCAACAAGTATGATAACCAACAAAGACCAACACTCAACCACTATATCATAACTCATCATCAAGCATGATGACTTCAAAAAGTCAAGCCATCATGAAGAAGTCAAGAAGTCAAGGTCAATGGATGGTGCAACCATCATGACACAAGAATATGCAAAGACCCCCTTCCAAATTGCTTATTTGCACAAATGCAAATAAGCCCTCCTCCACCAATCTTCGACCATTGAAAGATACAAATGAAAATGGCCGAAACTGAAAACAAACTGGCAACTCCAGAAAACTGGTCCCGTAATAAATTACAGGAAAACCCCGCTATTGTGCATACACACCCGCATCTGTATTCCGACGGAAATACAAATGCAATGAGACAAAATCTACACTGTACTATACTAGGACCCGGCTTAAACCAAAACCGGCTAGCAATATCCGTTCGATCATGATCCGTGCAATACCGCACGTATCTGATCGAACCCTGCCATATACCCATACGGCCTCTAGTACAAACTGTCCGATCCTAATCTGTGCAATACCGCACGTATCTGATCGGACCTTGCCATATCTCCATACGGCCTCTAGTACAAACTGTCTGATCCTAATCTGTGCAATACCGTACATATCTGATCGGACCTTGCCATATCTCCATACGGCCTCTACAGCGTTTCGCCCGAAACTTGAGTAACTGAAAGTGTGGTGGACTCTAAAGACTCGTCAATACTATGGCTGTGGATTTAACCACTAGCACGTCAGAGGTATAAGCCAATACGTAACAGGCCACCAGCTATTGACCAAAAAGGGACGTCGATGAGCGAACTCATCCTGACACCCTACTGAGCCTGTCAGTGACAATATCCATACAGTCCGGTCCGTTCGTCTATGAGCATCGCATGGCGGGCCTAGGGGGTTGGTAAAAGTCAGACCCCCATAAGCGGTACAAGTCGTGTCGGAGTGTAGCCCAGAACACCCTGAGATACTACTGGAATACCTACCAGTAAATCTCCTGCCTCGGCCGAGGGCTTCGTGTAATGGCTCTCCTAGACACAGCGCGACCTCACCCCCAATACCGGGAGAGACGAACCCCTGAAGATCCGCTCACTGCCTCCATGTGGCTCGGGACTGTACCCAACTAAATCCTGTTTGCATGTCTCCTTTGAGCGTGGTAGGGTAGTAATCAAAGTACAGTGGGAACTCACACGAGACAATGACGATCCCCAGGTCGATGAACTAACCTGTACACATGTCACCAGGGAACTGCTATCTGACGTCAGGTATAAGACCAACTAGCATGTTCCCGGCGAGTCCTGTCCGGTGTACTCATAACCCAATGAGCACCTGTATACATCTTAGGTGAACCAACTGACACCAGTGGCTTGTGAGACTGACCACCGCCCCTCGTCGGGGTCTCGACTGTATACACTAGTCTACTCTGGAGTATCGATGCCCAATCTCGAAACTCTCACGACTAGGGACCTTTTAAGGATGTGCTTATAGACCACCAACTCCCACGTATATGATCACCCTCATACTGCTGGTGGTCAAGCAAGAATCCTAGGGGCTCTATCAACGTGCAATAGTGACCTGTCAGGTCACCTAAAGCAGTACACGATGATAAAGATAAACCAGATAGCATACTATTATCTCGAGTAAGACTGTCCTACCGGGATAGATCCTCCCTCAATCATTGCAATCACGTGCCTGTGATCCAATAATTAACTCTGAGGGCACTATCTCCAACACTTGTTGGGGTCAAAAATTACACCCCGTTGACCAAGTCAAAGTCAACCCCAGGTAAGCGGGCCCAAGTCCAGGTAAAATGACCCCATGCCCAAGTTGAGTCCCGCGGCCGGCCTCCCCCATGCCAAAGGAATAATGGTCAAAGCATAAATAGGCTTAATGTAATTCCTATGAATAAATGTAATAAAATGGGCAACAAACCCAAATTATGTAAAAGCTCATGACCTATGTGCAAAAGAAAAAAAGCACATGGCATAAGAAAGGCACATGTGCCATTTTGAAAAGCCCAAGGGGGCATATGTAAAATGTAAAGCCTATATAAGGCATCATGATGAATGATAACAAACAAGATTCTTCCTATATCAACTTAGGGGTACTTCATCAAGATTCATAGCCTCCTTCTTTTCTTATTTTCTTTTTTTTGAATTAAATCAAGAGTTTAACTCTTGTTTTCTAAAAAAAAAAGAAATAGTTTTTCCCCATAAAATCGTTGGAGAGGTGTTCAAATCTTCCATCAAATCTCTAAAAAGAAGAGATTTTAAATCGCATCACCCTTCTTCCTTGAGATCCAAAAAAAAGGAAGAGAGAAGAGAAAGAAAAAGACCAATCCTTAAAAAAGACCTCAATTTGGGAGGATTCAAGGCTTAAAAAAGGAGAAAGGGGCCCCCTTTCATCATCCAAGACATAGATCTTGGAGTTTCTAGAGATCTCATTTTGGTATTCTAAAAATAAAAATCTTTTGGGAGTTTAACTCCAAATAAAATTATTTTGGGAGTTCAAATCCATATAAAATCTTTAGAAGTTCAACTCCATATAAAAAGAAAAATATCTTTAGGAGTTTAACTCCATAAAAAAAAGAAAAAAAAAGGATCTTTTAGATCCCCTGCTTCCTCTCACATGAGGGAGATGGCTCAATCACGTGAGGGGGAAGCTCCCATAAAGTGGGAGGTCATGTTCCCTCTCACGTGAGGGAGAGGGAACTCCCACAAAGTGGGAGCTTTCTCCCCCTCTCACATGAGGTGGAGGCTCCCACTAAGTGGGACCTTCCCATTCCCCCTTACGTGAGGAGGAGGCTTCAATTTAGTGGAGTTTAACTCCATTTAGGAATTTAACTCCACAGTAAATGTCTATTTGGAATTTAACTCCATAATAAAAAGTCTTTTGGAATTGTGCTCCATTATAAAAATCTTTTTTAGGAGTTTAACTCCATTTAAAATATTTTGGAGTTTAACTCTATTATAAAAATTCTTTTGGAGTTGAACTCCATAATAAAAATCCTTTTTAGGAGTCCAACTCCATTTAAAATCTTTTGGAGTTCAACTTCATAATAAAATTTCTTTTGGTGTTGAACTCCACAATAAAAATCTTTTTTTGGGAGTTCAACTCCGTTTAAAATCTTTTGGAATTTAACTCCATAATAAAATTTCTTTTGGATTTTGACTCTACAATAAAAATATTTTTGGGAGTTTAACCCCGTTTAAAATCTTTTGGAGTTTAACTCCATAATAAAAATTCTTTTAGAGTTGAACTCCACAATAAAAATCCTTTTGGAGTTCAACTCCACAACAAAAACTTTTGGGGAGTTTAACTCCACGAAATTTTTTTTGGAATTTAACTCCATACAAATGCTTTTGGGAGTTTAATTCCATACAAAAGCTTTTGGGAGTTTGACTCCATAAAAAAAATCTTTTGGAGTTTAACTCCATACAAATGATTTTGGGAGTTTAACTCCATAAAAAAATCTTTTAGAATTTAACTCCTTCAAGAAAAATATAAGATAAAAAATAATAAATAAAAAAAACTTTTTGGAACCCCACGTAAGAGGGAGGCTCGCACCAAGTGGGATCCCCTGCTCCCTTTCACATGATGGGCAGGAAGCTTCCACTAAATGGGAGCTCCCCAATCCCCTTCACGTCAAGGGGAGGCTACCACATAGTGGGTACCCCTCTTTCCTCCCACGTGAGTGGGAAGGGGGCTTCCCCTTCCTTTTTTTTATTTTTTCTTTCTTTCTTTCTTTATTGGTATTTTTTTGGAGTTTAACTTCATACATGAACTTTTAGGAGTTTAACTCTATACAGAATTTTTTGGGAGTTTAACTCCAAATTAAATTTATTTTTTTTGGAGTTTAACTTCAAATAAAATCTTTTGGAGTTTAATTCCAAATTTTTTTTTGAATAAAAAGGAGTTTAACTCCATATAGAAACTTTTGGGAGTTTAACTCCAAATAAAATTGTTTTTTGAGTCCAACTCCAAATAAAATCTTTTGGAGTCTTAACTCCATAAAAAAATATTTCTTTGAATAAAAGAGAGTTTAATTCCAGACAGAAACTTTTGGTAGTTTGACTCCAAATAAATTTGTTTTTGGAGTTTAACTCCAAATAAAATCTTTTGGAGTTTAACTTCATAAAAAAATGTTTGTTTTTTATTTTGAATTAAAAAATCATTAAAAAATTCATTTGTCACAAATAGAATAAATAAAATAAAATAAACACACCCTTCTGTATTGCTTTCAAACATCGACAGTTCATATTGAGTTCACATGACTATTTTGACCCGTCAATCGGAGGTTTTTTCGCTTTAAGGGTGAGGGGTAATTATCGGTAGCTTAGTCCGCGGCTGTCGGAGATTCGGATTCCCACAATCAATAAATCCCAGCCTACCCTGGGCAGAGAGAATCTGTACACGCCCGACAAGCGACACGTATTCCTATCTTAATGTTGTGACAAAAAACACCCTACAGACTCTAGCACACCCGGTGGGACCTTTTCTCTCCTCCCATATTTTGGGTTAAACATTCATGCTAACTCAATCAACATATACAGTGATTTCCTGTACTGAAATCATACTTCTATGTACATGTTAACAGTTTCAAATTGCAATTTTCGGAAGCAACAAAAGGTCCCAAAGGACAAGCTCAGCTCTCAACACAGCTCTAATCTCCTACACGATGAAGATGGACGCTCGGACGGTCCTTCCGGTCAGTCTCGGGCGACAGTGGGAGGAGCCGCTACTACCATTTCGCTCTATTCTGTTCGTGCCAGCTAACGTCATCCCAGCTCCTCAAGTTCCGGTAACAGACAAACCGGCCTCAAAAGGGAAAATGCCAAATGTCATGGTCGCGAAGGCACCTCAACCCAAGCACACATCCGTTTCCGAACAACTCTCCATTTCCCCAGCTGAGGGCAAGGTTATCAACACCAATAAAGAAATAAGGTGTCTCGAGCAAGCTCTGGCAGTGCCTCTGACAACCTCTCGATTGGGTATCTTCTCTAAGCTCCCCGTCATTTGACTCGTGATGGCTTCCTGGGTAACGGATGCCCGCCAAGCCCTCAAAATCGAGAAGTTAAGACAGAAAAGGCTCAGATATAGACCAACAAAAGGGTTAGGGCTCCTGGTAATCTGAACTTCGTGGGGTTCTAAGAGCGCGGTTACCCCACAACAATAGCTGAATCGGCTGTAAGGCTCTCTAACTCTTTCGAACCGTTGAAATTGGTTCAGAAGAACGCCATGACCGCAAGAGTCAAGAAAACTGTGATCCAGACCGTGCCACCCAAGGACCCAGCCAACCCAATCGTCTTCAGTTGCTCGTTCTCTCCGGAAGAGGAAGGGCCACGACGACGGTCCGAAAGATCAGCCTCTAAAGACAAAGAGACAGCTGGATATGTGGTCCACACTGTCTATATGGTGGGCACGCGCAGCAAGAGAAAATACGAGGCCACCACATCTCAAATCAAATCTGGTGTGAATGTGGATGCCACTTCTCAAGTCCAGCCACTTCTGGAAGGTAATGAAAACCCTTCCAGTGAGGCTGATAAGCAGAGAGATCCCTCGGTTCATGAGGAGTCGGGCTCGAAAAGCGAAGAGGAGCCAATCTTCCGTCCTAAGATCGCAGAGCAGCAACTTCTCTAAGAGCTTCAGAAGCAGCTCAAAAACAAAGACAGGGAGATAGCCCAATTCTACTCGAAGATTGACGACTTGACAAACGTCGTCTTACAGCTCACGGCCCAAGTTGCCTCTCAGCCGCCCAATCAAGCGCAGGGCTTTGCTCATGAACTGGGAAAAGGTGTCCTGAGGTAGCCGACGCTTATTCCTTCAAATCCAAAGGTGGGTGAACCACATGAAAGTCGGTTGCATCCTATCTCGGGAAATGTCTTGACTACCGATGACGGCAACCCGCTAACGCAAGATTAAATCATGAATTTGGTCACCAACAAAGTTGAAACATTGGTAGCCGAACCCGGAGAGCAAAAAGATGTCAGCAGTAGCGGGAGAACATACCCTGCTCGGTACAATCTTGTGGAGTTTCCCACCGGCTATGTCATCCCCAAATTTGAAAAGTTCGATGGGACAGGAAATGCGAACCGGCACATTGCCCAATTTAAAGTATCATGCGCGAACATTGGAGGCAATGATGGGCTCCTTCTTCACCAGTTCGTCAATAGCTTGACCGATGTTGCTTTTGATTGGTATGCAAGCATACTGGATGACTCGATTACGATGTTCGCTCAAATAGAATCTATGTTCAAGCAAAGGTTCATGAGTGTCAGCGATAAAATCACCATTGCCAACCTTGTAAGGACCGAGCCAAAGAAAAACAAAAGCAATATGGATTTTATAGTCCGATAGCACAATCTCTCTGTCAAATGTGAACCGCGAGCAAGACCAATCCGTCAATCTCCTCATCGGAAATCTCGGTACCTGGATGAATCCTTTTCTATGTACCGTAGGTCTCAAGACATTCTAAGAACTGACCAAGAAAGTTCAAATGTTGGAACGCTCAAAGCAGGATTCTCCCTCGGATTCCCAAAATAACAATAGATCCTGAAGAAACCGAAAGGACGATAATTGCCAAGGCGAAAATTCCGATGATGCTAAATCTTTCGACGCTTCGGCTAACCGAAATAAGCAAGGGATGAGCGGGTCTAATACCAACCAGCTTCGGAAGCCAGTGTTGAGAGAGGGAGGAGAATCGCCTCTAAAAGAGAAACTGGATAAGGTCTATTCCTTCAGAAGGGACAAAGTCCATAAGATATTCAAGGACGCCCTAAGAAACGGTCTACAATTGCCAGAATCAAAGAGACCGCGAGAAGCGAATATGACCGACGACCCTAAATATTTCCCCTATCACAGAGTGATAGGTCATGCCATTGAGGACTGCTTCGTCTTCAAAGATTGGGTCGAAAAGCAATATAAGGCAGAAGAGATAGAACCGTCTAAAGGTGTGCTAGCGAACAATCAAGCCGCGACCACCAATTTCATACAAACAGAGACCGAAACCCATCGAGAATCTGCTGCTCTCAATCGTCTACCCTTCTTGGAAAAGAGTGGGCCAAGGCAACAAGCCAAAAGACCAACGGGCAATATTACAAATGTAGAGGAAGTAGACGGGTACACAATCCATACGATCTACATGGTGGAGCCCAGAAGAAAAAGTCCTCCTATGCCTCATACCCATGATAATGACGTAGTTATTGCTACCCAACATCGGCTCGTTCTAAATGATGAAGAACCCGCTCAGACCATTAAGCCAAAGGAGCCTATGAATCCTACGGAATCAAGCTCAGGCAGTAAGGATGACCCGTTTATCATACCTGGAACTATAAAGCAATTATTATTCCAATGGAATCAAAAGCAGCTTCAGGACAGAGACGAGAAGTTGGTCAAGGTCCATTCCAAAGTCGATGAGCTGGCAAACGTCGTGGTAGATCTCACAACCCAAGTCGTCCGATTGCAATTGCAGCAAAATCAAAATTCGGTTCTTGAGCAAGGGATTGATACCCTGAAACAGCCAACCGATACCCCCTCCAGCCCAAGAGCGGAACACCTTTGCGAAAAACGGCCGCGATCAGCCTCTTGCCCCTCTGATATGTACACTGAAGTGGTAAACGGACAGTAGGCGAACTAAAAATTGATCGGCCTTGAGGACCAGGATCGGAAAAGGCACCTACTCTAATGGGGAGGAATAAGAAAGTATATTCCTTCAGGAGGGATGAAATCCGAAAAATATTCAAGGACGCCTTAAACAATGGTCTGCGACTGCCTATTCCAAAGAGACCGCATGAAATGAACATGACCGGCAATCCCATGTACTGCCCGTATCATAGAATTGTGGGTCATACCACTGAAGACTGCTATGTTTTCAAAGACTGGGCGGAGAACCAATACAAGGTTGGGAAAACCTCACAGTCTTCGGATGTACCGATAAGCCACAAAGTTATGGTCATCAACACAGCTCCGCCAAGATCAAAGTTTGAGGAGCTGAGATAAGCAGATACAGATGACTACCACGTCGTTAAACTGGGAACAACTGACCACAATGTCATTAAACTGGGAACATTCGACCCCTAAGTCGTTAAACTGGGAGTGTAAATTTTTTTTTTTGTAAATAAAAGAACAGCCGAAATGATGGGGCAGCCACGAATAAATAGCCAAAATGATAGGGCAATCGCAACTTTCACGATAAGAAAGACTGAAATGATAGAGCAATCGTGGTGGTTAAAAAAAACCTCCAAAGGAGAATGATGAGTCGCTCCTGGTACCGTTCCAGTGCTAGCGATGCAGACGCCAACTAAAATCCAAACCCCTAAAATCCCAAATAGTGAATAATGAATTGCTCCTGGTATCATTCTAGTGTTAGTGATGCAGACGCCAACCAAAATCCAAACCCCCAAATTCCCAAACAGCGAATGATAAGTCGCTCCTGGTACCATATTCCAGTGTAGCGATGCAGACGCCAAAAAAAAACGCAAATTCCAAAAATTCTCCCAGCCCTACGGACAATCCCGAAATTGACTACCGTATACAATCAACGGGATCAAATAACCCTCATCACACCCATGTCTCACCGCAATCACCAGTCCCGCAGTCTATGGAATTATACTCTATTTGGGAAGACCCACTCATGTGTCTTCACGATACATGAGGAGAAGAAGCCTTGCGATATCCTCTCGACTCGTAAGAAAACACCTTCGTAGGATCCTTATGACTCACAAAGGAAAAACACACTTAGGAGTCCCCACGACTCCTAAGGAGAAAATACATCTACGAGATCCTTTCGACTCGTAGGGAGAAAATGCTTTTATGGGACCCTTACGGCTCATAAAATTGAAAAGACTTGGGTGATAGGGACCTAAACCTGTGTCCTAAGCCATCGCTCCACAGTAGGAAAAGGCAAATGATGAATTGCTCCTGGCACTTATGCTCCAGTGTTAGCAACGCTGATGCCGACCCCAACCCCAAAAATTCTAAACTTTCGATCCAATAGACCCCTAAGTCGTTAAGCTGGGCACAAATGACCTCTGAGTCGTTAAACTGGGAACAGATGACCCCTAAGTCATTAAACTGGGAACACATAGACACCTAAGTCGTTAAACTGGGAACAAATGACCCTTAAGTCGTTAAACTGGGAACGAACCATATTCCAGTGTAAGCGGTGCTGAAGCCGAACCAAATCCAAATTACCTAAATCCTCTCATGGCAAGTGATGATTTTCTTCTGGTGCCATATTCCAGTGTAGCGATGCTGGTGTCAACCTAAACCCCGTGTTCTTCATGGAAAATGATGATTCGCTCCTGGTACCATATTCTAGTGTAGCGATACTGACGCCAAACAAAAACCCAAATTCCAAGTCCCAGGCTCAAAAGCCCCGCTGGACGGATAAGAAACTCCCAAATCAAATCAAATCAACAATCTCTGCGTCGGAATTATGTTTCATCTCAAAATGTACCTCGTGTCGAAATCATGCTTCGCCTCGGGATATCTGCCTTCCCTGCCGGAATTATGATCCACTTCAGAATCAAGTCAACCAGCGACACTCCGTGCCGGGGACAAGTCAACCAGTGACACTCCGTGCCGGGGAAAAGTCAACCAGCGACACTCCGTGCTGGGAAAACATCAAACAGACACTCCGTGTCGGGGACAAGTCAACCAGCGACACTCCATGCCGGGGAAACGTCAAATAGACACTCGTGCCGGCGAAACGTTAACCAGACACTCCATGCTTGGGGCAAGTCAACCAGCTACACTCTGTGCCGGGGACAAGTCAACCAGCGACACTCCATGCCAGGGACAAGTCAACCAGCGACACGCCATGCTGGGGAAACATCAAATAGACACTCCGTGCCGGGGGCAACTCAACCGACGACACTCCATGCCGGGGAAACGTCCACCATAAACACTCCGTGCCGGGGACAAGTCAACAAGCGACACTCCGTGCCGGGGAAACGTCCACCAGTGACACTCCGTGCCGGGGAAACGTCCACCAGCGACACTCCGTGCCGGGGACACGTCAACCAGCGACACTCCGTACCGGGGACAAGTCAACCAGACACTCCGTGCCGGGGTCAAGTCAACCAGGGACACTCCGTGCCGGGGACAAGTCAACCAGCGACACTCCGTGCCGGGGAAATGTCGATCAGACACTCTGTGCCAGGGACAAGTCAACCAGCGACACTCCATGCTGGGGAAACGTCAAACAGACACTCCGGGCCGGGGACAAGTCAACCAGCGACACTCCGTCCTGGGGATACGTCGACCAGCGACACTCCGTGCCGAGAAAACTTCAAAGAGACACTCCGTCTCGGGGACATGTCGATCAGCGACACTCCGTCTTGGGGATACATCGTGTAAATCCCTGTTTCCATCAATAAAATCTTTCTATATTTTTTCCTAGTCCTCCGAATATTTTCCTATTTTTTTCCTCATAATTTGGTATGAAATTGGTTGTTAGGTTTTTAGTATTTAAATTTTTCTAAACAATTAAAATCAAAGTCCAAAAGAAAAAAAATAAAAATAAAAACAAAATATATATATAAACCCAAACACCTAGCCCAGCCCAAGGAAAATAAAAACCAAATAAATTAAACTAACTCAAAAAGCCGGCACAGCCCAATCCCTCATCACCCGTGACCCTCCCCGACCCGTTAGCACCCTCTTCCCCACTTCGTTTTCATTTTTCCCGCCCCTTTTTCTTTTCTGCGCTTCCCACATCGCCTCGCCGTGCCCCCGCTCACGACTACGATCCTACACCCCGACCCACGACCGCGCGCGCCCGCGCACCCATCTCAAGCCATCTAGTCTCTCTAACTCTCTCCCCCTCACTCTCGTTCTCCCTCCTCTTCTCCTCTCTCCAAGAACACCCTGCTTCATCCCTACACGCCGCCGAACCACCACGACGACCACCACCACCACCATCTCAGTCACCTCCTTCCACTAAACCCTCGCTCCTCTCTCCAACTCCCGAGCCGACCCCTCTCCTCGCCACTGCTTCAACCCACCGCCGAACCTCCCTGCACACCATCTCGCCGACGATCACCTCGCTCCCATCACGTCGCCAGCCACCTCGTCGACCCCTCAGCTTCACCCCCATCACCTCCATAACCGAGCCCCTCCACTACCTCACTCCATCACTGCAACCCAACTCCGAGCTTCACCAACCCGAGTCGACCCCCTCACTGCACCTATCGCCGGAGCTACCTTCCCCAACCACTGCCGACCCCAGCACACCCCCAGGAGCTTCAGAGCACCCCACTCCGCCTCCAGTGATCACGAGCCGCTGTTGAGCGTAGCCGAGCACAAGCCATCGCCGTCGCCGTGTAGTGCCAAGCCGCGCGTGCGTCGATCCCTTGCCATTGTTCATAGACCGCTACCGTGCCATTGTCATCTCCAGGCAAGTACCCTACTTGCTACATGCTAGATTATTCTGTTACAATTCAAAATCCTATGAATTCCGTGTATACAATTCGTGTAAAGTTTTATGACGCAAGTGTTTGATGCAAAACCCGAACGAAAACCTTCCATTAAACTGACGGAAATTGATCATATAAGCTGGCCCATGTGGTAATAAACATTGTGTTAAAATCTGGCTGAAAAATATAATCGTTACTGACTTGAACGATCATCCCCAATTACACCCGTTAAAACTGGAAATTTCCCGCGTCTTAAACTTGTAAAAATCATAATTAATTGTTTACAAATTGGAATGATGCGTTCAAGGGCTCAAATCGAAACCGACTTGACGTCCTGGAACCCCATAAAAGTTTTAAATTGTTTCTATACTGAAAAGACAATGGAAACTGGTTCGGAGAGCGGCTCTAGACTGCAGTCCAGAGCAGCTCTGGCTATTGATTTCCATCTTGTAATGATTACCCTCTACTGCTTGAACATGTTGTATTGCGTAACCCTACACCATAGTGAATATGAGATAGTTAGCTAAATAATGAAAGTGATTTCACCCCTGTTTACCATCGTTTACTATTTAAACTGTAATTTAAATGAACAGGACGTATGGCAGTCCCAAACAGAAACAGAACTGATACCCTATTGTTGTACAGTACATAACTTCTGACGTAGAGGCGCGATTGAGAATCCATCTGGTGCGTTGGAAACCCTATTGAAAAACCTAAATTTCGTTCAACTATAGCGTCGCCTAATTCTGATCCCAACAGGGTGATAATTGTGTTGCGAAATGGACTGCTGACTGAGGTTACTTGCTACCGCCTTTGTATCATTTTACTGAATTTTGAACGTATGATTTAATTCAATTTTTATAAGTTCATAAGGTGCATGATAGTTCGTATTACACATGACTTGCTAACTGCATAAATACACATATCTTACCCGATTGCCATACTTATAGTGATAGTGCGCGTTATTGTTTAGTGTATAATGCATTGTCGTGCGTGAATGGTATTGGTTTAGGAGTGTCAAGTACGCCAATGAAAAAGTGAATAATTCGTGACAGTGAACAATACAGTGAACAGTGACAAAAACCGTGTTATTGGTGCATACTTGTACACGACTAGACCATACTCTTAAATAGTGTAAACCTAGGGGAAAAGGGGAAATCGAAGTGGAAAGAGTATCGTATTTAGAGAGTACAGTGATTTAGAGGATGATCATTCGATCATCGACTCTTATATATTAGGTTGGGCCTAGCGGTCCGGCTGACAAGGTTATGTCCCGGGCGATAGCGGGCCGTAGTCTCGGGTATGTACGAGACCCTCGTTAAACATGATCCTCCTTTCCACAACTCGATTTCAAAGATGACTTAGAGACTGATAGGGACACAGATAATACTTTGCATCAGTTAGTGATATATTGATTATCTGCATTTTACTTCTATTGTTATTACCTTCTTTGCTTGTTTCTTGTCACTATTATAATATTGCTATTACGTCGCTCTGACGACCTGAGTATGCATGCTCAGACCTCGAGGAAGAACCAGTACAGGAGTCGGACTTGCCCTTCGAGCTTGCGGAGATTTAGTCGGGAGTACCTCCTTCACTTTTACTGCTTTCCTTAAAGAAACCTTATATTCGAACTTGGTTAGTAGTTCTTTTTCTTGTTTTATTGTAAATTGTGAACAATGAAAGTTGATGTAATAATTTAGTGATGTATTTCCTTTACTTCTGTGCTTTGTTTACTGATTACCATGTAATACTAGAAGCCGAAGTGTGACTACAGCGGGATTATTCCTTGACCGTAGGAGCATGGCTGGCCTAGTCATCCCTCGTTTTCCGTATTTTGGGAAGCGGGGCGTGACATGGTTTTTTTGGCATCAGAGCCGCATTTAGTAGTAAGGGATAACATTAACTACACTGTATTACATTATTTTCGCTTCACTATTCCTGACTTTCATCCTTATATCTAATCATATCCTTTTATATATCTTCCAGCGATATGACGTCCCCGAACGACCACACCTCGGACTCAAGTTCTCAGGATCGCACGGAGAGGATCCTGAGTGCACTGATGACTCTCGCAGAAGCTCAGGAGAGAAAGACGGACCTACTCACCGAGGGACTCAGGGCTATTACCGCAGTAGGGGGACCCTCCGCCCTTATTACCGCCCCCGAAGGCACTGCTCCACCAGCTTTTTCTACCGGGGCTGGCACCGTGTCAGATTTTCGGAGGTTACATCCAGCTGCATTTACGGGACTAGCCGAACCACTCGAGGCCGAGCAATGGCTAGTTAATATGGAGAACCTACTGACGACCGCCAGGTTACCAGATGAAGATAAAGTGAATGTGATAAAGATCCAGTTGGAAGATGAAGCCCGTACTTGGTGGTCAGTTGAAGAAAGCAGACTAGAAAGGCCGATCGAATGGAGCAAATTCAAGGAGTGCTTCTTGGACCACTATTTCCCTTCCACCGCCAAGGCAGAGATGGAAGAAAAATTCATCCTACTGAAGCAGAATGGCCGTCCCGTGGACGTATATGCGGCAGAATTCAACTGTCTGAGCCGATTTGCTCCGTACATGGTCGCTTCAGAGGTCACCATGGCCAGGCGCTTCTTACAGGGACTTGATTTCGAGCTACAGCAGTTGATCGCGTCACTCGAGTTGCAGACTTTTGCACAGGTACTCAACGCGGCACGAATTCAGGAGAATCTGATCAACAAATTTAGGAAGCCCCCAGTTGTTCCAGCACGTACCCACGCACCATCTCGAGGAGTCATACCAGTTCACAGGCCAGGAACGATACAGATGAAGCGTCCATTCGTGCCCCAGCATCGCCCCCAAAGCAAGAACTTAGTTTGCGGCTACTGCAATAGGGATGGGCACACCCAGAAGGACTGTCGCCGCGCCAAGGGACAATGTTTGATTTGCGGATCCAGTCAGCACAGAGTTAGTGGTTGCCCCAAGCGAACAGAGTTACAAGGAGGGTCTGGACCGCAGCAGCAGAGGTCATAGGAGCAGAGGCAACCCTACACAGGCCGCAGTCAAGGACGGGCTTTCACCTTGACCGCTGAGCAGGAAGAGGCTTCAGGCAAAGTTGTCACAGGTATTCTACTCGTACATTCCATGCCAGCTAGAATACTATTTGATTCTGGAGTATCGCACTGTTTCATATCTGCGCATTTCGTTGATACACACTCCATACCACATGAACCACTAACCAAGGGTTGGGAAATACATACGGGTAATGGTGTTATAGTATCTAGTCGAGAATGTAGATCATGTCCGGTTGTAGTGTGTGGTAGGGAATTCTATGCGAATTTCCTTTTGATCGGAACAGGCAGCTATGACGCAATTCTCGGGATGGATTGGATGGGTACCTTCCATGCAGTTATTGATTGCCGAGCAAGTAATGTGATCTTCCGCATTCCCAATCACCCAGAGTTTATTTTCGAAGGCAGGAGTGAATCTTTGGAGCCAGCCAAGTATAGAGCCAAGCTGAAAGAGTTGACAGCTATGGAGATTGATGAGAGCCCAGCCCCAGAGATTGTTCGGGACTTCCTGGATGTGTTTCCTAAAGATTTACCAGGTTTACCACCTCCACACGTCTTGGAATTCTCGATTGATTTGACTCCAGGTACAACACCAGTTTCCAAGGCCCCGTACATAATGGCACCGGTTGAGTTGGCAGAATTGAAGTAGCAAATTGAAGAACTCCTGGAGAAGGGATTTATCCAGCCAAGCGTTTCACCGTGGGGTGCACCAGTTCTGTTGGTGAAGAAGAAGGATGGATCGCTGCGGATGTGTATAGACTATCGAGAGCTGAACAAAGTCACAATAAAGAACAAGTACCCAATTCCGCGCATCGACGACTTATTCGATCAGTTAAGTAGGGCCAAGGTATCTTCGAAGTTGGATCTCCGTTCTGGCTATCATCAGATCAGAGTAGCGGCCGAGGATATATGCAAGACGGCTTTCAGGACCCGATACGGACATTATGAGTTCCTCGTGATGCCGTTCGGTGTTACCAATGCTCCAGCGATATTCATGGATTTGATGAACATGGTGTTTGTGAAGTACTTGGACACGTTTGTCGTTGTATTTATCGACGACATACTAGTCTACTCAAAGACCCGGGAGGAGTACGTCAAGCATTTGCGCACGGTTCTACAAATTCTTCGGGAAGAGAAGCTGTACGCGAAATTGAGCAAGTGTGAGTTCTGGCTCGACAAGGTTCAGTTCTTGGGACACATTGTTTCGAGCGAAGGCATCTCAGTGGACCCAGCAAAGATAGAATCTGTCAGAGATTGGCCAACACCGAAGTCAGTGGCCGAGATCAGAAGCTTTCTGGGACTGGCAGGATATTATCGGCGGTTCGTCCAAGACTTTTCAAGAATCGCTGAACCGTTGACGAGGCTGACACGGAAGGATGTACCGTTTGCGTGGACAGAGGAGTGTACTTGGTCATTTGAGACACTGAAGCAGATGTTAACCACGACGCCTATTCTTATAGTACCAGATGATTCCGGGGGTTTGGTGATACATAATGATGCCTCAGGGAAGGGCTTAGGCTGTGTTCTGATGCAGCACGGTCGGGTAGTTGCCTACGCCTCACGACAGATGAGAAATCATGAGAGGAACTACCCTACGCATGACTTGGGGTTAGCCGCAGTGGTCTTTGCATTGAAGATCTAAAGGCATTATCTGTTGGGCGAGAAGGTAGAAGTGTACACGAATCACAAAAGTCTGAAGTACGTCTTCACTCAGAAAGAACTAAATATGAGGCAGCGTCGATGGCTAGAACTGATGGCGGATTATGACTTGGACCTTCAGTATCACCCGGGAAAAGTAAATGTTGTACCAGATGCTCTCAGTCGCATACCAGCGGTCATGATGTTGACCAGTCAGAGGAGCATCATTGAGGATTTTCAGAGACTCGAGCTTGAAGTCGTTACACCGAGCGCAATCAGGCAGTTTTGGCAACTACAGGTGCAGTCTTCTCTTATGGATCGCATCAAGGCTGCATAAGCGGATGATCCTCGATTGCAAAAGTTCAGAGCGTAAGTAGAAGCCGGGATGAGAACGGACTTACTCATAAATGAAGATGTTCTCTGAGATTCGGTAGCAGACTCTGCGTACCTAAAGGGGATGTTCGAGAAGAGGTACTGGCTGAGGCTCATAGTTCAGCTTATTCTGTGCATCCGGGAGGTACGAAGATGTATCGAGATCGAAAGCAGCATTTTTGGTGGAACGGGATGAAGAGAGAAATTGCGCGGTTCGTATCCAGGTGCCTGGTATGCCAGCAGGTGAAGGCGGAACAACAGAGGACAGCAGGGCTGTTACAACCGCTTCCGATACCAGAATGGAAGTGGGAGCACATTACTATGGATTTCATGACGGCCTTACCACGGAGCTCTAGGGGCAACAACGCCATTTGTGTTATCGTCGACCGCCTCACGAAAGCTGCACACTTCTTACCATTCCGAGTGGGACAGTCGAAAGAGTCACTTGCGGAGAGATACATGCAGGAGATAGTGCGACTTCACGGAGTCCCGGTCAGCATTGTATCAGATCGAGACATCTCAAGCCATCTAGTCTCTCTAACTCTCTCCCCCTCACTCTCGTTCTCCCTCCTCCTCTCCTCTCTCCAAGAACACCCTGCTTCATCCCTACACGCCGCCGAACCACCACGACGACAACGTCCACCACCTCAGTCACCTCCTTCCACTAAACCCTCGCTCCTCTCTCTAACGCCCGAGCCGACCCCTCTCCTCGCCACTGCTTCAACCCACCGCCGAACCTCCCTGCACACCATCTCGCCGACGATCACCTCGCTCCCATCGCGCCGCCGGCCACCTCGTCGACCCCTCAGCTTCACCACAATCACCTCCATAGCCGAGCCCCTCCACTACCTCACTCCATCGCTGCAACCCAACTCCGAGCTTCACCAACCCGAGTCGACCCCCTCGCTGCACCCATCGCCGGAGCTACCTCCGCCAACCACCGCCGACCCCAGCACACCCCCAGGAGCTTCAGAGCACCCCATTCCGCCTCCAGTGATCACGAGCCACCGTTGAGCGTAGCCGAGCACAAGCCGTCGCCGTGTAGTGCCTAGCCGCACGTGTGTCGATCCCTTGCCATCGTTCATAGACCACTACCGTGCCATTGTCATTTCTAGGCAAGTACCCTACTTACTACATGCTAGATTATTCTGTTACAATTCAAAATCCTATGAATTCCGTGTATACAATTCGTGTAAATTTTTATGATGCAAAACCCGAACGAAAACCTTCCATTAAACTGACGAAAATTGATCATATAAGCTGGCCCGTGTGGTAACGAACATTGTGTTAAAATCTGGCTGAAAAATATAATCGTTACTGACTTGAACGATCATCCCCAATTACACCCGTTAAAACTGGAAATTTCCCGCGTCTGAAACTTGTAAAAATCATAATTAATTGTTTATAAATTGGAATAATACGTTCAAGGGCTCAAATCAAAGCCGACTTGACGACCTGGAACCCCATAAAAGTTTTAAATTGTTTCTATACTGAGAAGACGACAGAAACTGGTTCGGAGAGCGGCTCTGGACTGCAGTCCAGAGCAGCTGTGGCTGTTGATTTCCATCTTGTAATGCTTACCCTCAACTGCTTGAACATGTTGTATTGCGGAAACCTACACCATAGTGAAGATGAGACAGTTAGATAAATAATGAAAGTGATTTCACCCCTGTTTACCATCGTTTACTATTTAAACTGTAATTTAAATGAACAGGACGTATAGCAGTCCTAAACAGAAACAGAACTGATACCCTATTGTTGTACAGTACATAACTTCTGGCGTAGAGGCGCGATTGAGAATCCGTATGGTGCGTTGGAAACCCTATTGAAAAAAAAATTTCGTTCAACTATAGCGTCGCCTAATTCTGATCCCAACAGGGTGATAATTGTGTTACGAAATGGACATTCAGTTCAGGAACTGAATTTCCAGCAGCGAACACTTAACATGAAACGGCTGTAACTTGCAAACCCGAAATCCGATTGCACTGAAATAAATTTTGTTGAACTGTTTACTGAGGTTACTTGCTACCGCCTTTGTATCATTTTACTGAATTTTGAACGTATGATTTAATACAATTTTTATAAGTTCATAAGGTGCATGATAGTTCGTATTACACATGACTTGCTAACTGCAAAAATACACATATCTTACCCGATTGCCATACTTATAGTGATAGTGCGCGTTATTGTTCAGTGTACAATGCATTGTCGTGCGTGAATGGTATTGGTTTAGGAGTGTCAAGTACTCCAATGAAAAAGTGAATGATTCGTGACAGTGAACAATACAGTGAACAATGACAAAAACCGTGTTATTGGTGCATATTTGTACATGACTAGACCATACTCTTAAATAGTGTAAATCTGGGGAAAAAGGGGAAATCGAAGTGGAAAGAGTATCGCATTTAGCGAGTACAGTGATTTAGAGGATGATCATTCGATCATCGACTCTTATATATTAGGTTGGGCCTAGCGGTCCGGCTGACAGGGTTATGTCCCGGGCGATAGCGGGCCGTAGTCTCGGATATGTACGAGACCCTCGTTAAACATGATCCTCCTTTCCACAACTCGATTTCAAAGATGACTTAGAGACTGATAGGGACACAGATAATACTTTGCATCAGTTAGTGATATATTGATTATCTGCATTTTACTTCTATTGTTATTACCTTCTTTGCTTGTTTCTTGTCATTATTATAATATTGCTATTTCGTCGCTCTGACGACCTGAGTATGCATGCTCAGACCTCGAGGAAGAACCAGTACAGGAGTCGGACTTGCCCTTCGAGCTTGCGGAGATTTAGTCGGGAGTACCTCCTTCACTTTTACTGCTTTCCTTAAAGAAACCTTGTATTCGAACTTGGTTAGTAGTTCTTTTTCTTGTTTTATTGTAAATTGTGAACAGTGAAAGTTGATGTAATAATTTAGTGATGTATTTCCTTTACTTCTGTGCTTTGTTTACTGATTATCATGTAATGCTAGAAGCCGAAGTGTGACTACAGCAGGATTATTCCTTTACCGTAGGAGCATGGCTGGCCTAGTCATCCCTCGTTTTCCGTATTTGGGAAGCGGGGCGTGACACATCGACCAGTGACACTCTGTGTCGGGGAAATGTCAACCAGCGACACTCAGTCTCGGAGACACGTCGAGTATCAACTGTCCAAGTCGCAAAAAGGGTAGTATCAACCTCCCTGTCGGAATTATGCTCTGCCTCGGAATCAATTGAACCAACAATCTCTGCGTCAGAATCACGTTTTGTCTCAGAATGTACCCCATGTTGAAATCATACTTCGCCTCGGAGTATCTTCCTTCCCTTTCGGAATTATGCTCCGCCTCGGAATCAACCAACAACCTATGCGTCGGAATCACGTTTCGTCTCAGAATATACCCCGTGTCGAAATCATGCTTCCCCTCGGAGTGTCCGCCTTCCATGTTGGAATCATATTTCGTCCTGGAATCAACCTCTGAATCGGAACTATAATTCGTTTGGAATGTTTACCCCTGCGCCGGAATTATACTTTGTTTCAGTATATACTGGAATTTTGCTCCGCAAATCAGAATGATGCTCCGACCCCCGGAATTATGCTCTGCTCTTCGGAATGATGCTCCGACAGTAGAATTATGCTCTGCACATCGGAATGATGCTCTGCCCCCGGAATGATGCTCCACCTCAATGTCAGACTTCTGCGAAACAAGATCCATCAATTTCACGCACACTATTCATATACGCGGTGTACATTTATTGATGGGGGCATTTTGTTAGGGTCAAAAATTACACCCCGTTGACCAAATCAAAGTCAAAGTCAACCCCAGGTAAGCGGGCCCAAGTCCAGGTTGTAGGGTTCCTAGGCACTCTTGTGAAGGTTCATAAAGCATCAAACATGCATGAAAAAAATTTTAGATGTGCCGAACAACCCAAAGCCGAGATCTTTGCTAGATTATTAGGGTTTAACATGCAAGATAACATCTTTAAAACTAAGTGTGAGGGATTAAAACCTTCATAGTCCGCTCCTTCGCTTCACAAGCTCCGAGTAGAAGTCCCTTCGCCGCGATCCACGATCTCCCGGACTCAAGAGAGGCTCCACGACTCGAACGATCCATGCTAGTTTGTAGTGTTCCGCTTCTCCGATGATCTACGTCGAAGTTGCTATAACTCAAGCTCTCTCACTCTAATGAGGTGAACACCCTAATCTAATGGGCTATATTAGATGAGGATGATGGAGTAGTATTTATGCTTTCTTTTTATATCATTTTCTCACAAGAACTCATCACAAAAAAAATCACAAGTGAGCTCTCTCAAAAACTCAAGAGAGAAGAAGATAAAGAATAATGAGAATCATCCTTTTGTGATGAATAGTAGATAAGAATATATGATTGATATGAAACCATGGTCAAGGATGATATGCTTAACCTTTGTAGAGAATAAACTAGAGCTAGGGTTTGGTTATGTTAAGAATGAGTCAAGGATAAGTATCAACCATAATATCTTAACCAAGACAAAAGGAAATCCTTTTAGAATAATCAAGAAGGAGCTAACCCTAATCAAACCCTAATCTCTTTTTATCATCCCTAAACATGTTTCATAATAAATCATATCATGTCACAATAATATATATCACATATATATTATATATTTGCAACAAAAGAAAATAATACAATTAACATATATCGCATATATCAATGTATTAATCCGGTGATAAAATGAAATAATAAAGCGAACCAATATTAGATAATGTAATACAATATATCATATATATCATTATACATTAAATTATCGAATCAACACTTAATCGGACGATCCGGCTATATCGAATATAACCGACTAATATATCATGTACCGATTCATCGAATCAACACTTGATCCGACGTCCCGGTTCATATCTAAATATCGCGAGAATATAATACGGTATCTCATATCGCATTATCATCCCTCTACTCCGTTTTGCCTGAGCCAAGAAACCTCTGTGTAGGACTCTAAAGAATCGTCAATACGCCGGTAGCAGGTGATGATCATACCAAACACCCATAAGCTGCAAGCAGTCAGCTAAACGTAACAGCCACCCAGGTATTGAGCGATCAGAAGATCAACAAGCTAGCCTGTCCGTTCTCCTGTGAATCCAATCAGTAACACTCCCGTACAGTCCGGTCTGTTCGTCTGATATGTCGCATATCAAGTCTAGGGGTGGTATACGTCAGACCCCAGTAACCGATAATTCGTGTCGATGTGAGGCTCATAACAGGTCGAGAAACTACTGGTAACACTTACCAGTAAATCAATATATCAGCCCTGGCCAGGGACTTCCAGTTATAGCCAATCGAACACAGCACAACATCAACTCCCTATACCGGGAGAGACGAATCCCCTCCTATCGCTCATTGCCTCCATGTGATTCGGGACTGTACCCAAAAGCCACCGTTTTGCACGCCCTCTTGGACGTGGTAAGGTGGAAATCAAAGCACAGTGGGAATCACACAAGACTCTATGACGATCTCGGGTCTACAGACTACCCTGTACCAGTGTCACCGGAGAACTGCCATCTGACGTGTGGTATATCACCATCTGGGAGTTCTCGGCGAGTCCGTCCAGTGTACCCAGTCTCCACTGAGCACCCGTACACCATCCTTGATGTCAAACACCGATGGATATGGGATCATCCATCGCCCATCATATGGGTCAAGATGCGTATACGCGAGTCTACTCTGGTGTATCGATGCCCTGTCTCGATACACCCTCGACTAGGAACAGTTATAGGATGTACTCATCGACTACCGTGGCCCCACTAGTATGATCTCATCATAGTCCCAGTAGTCGAGTACAAATCCTAAAGGCTTTATCAACATGTGAGAGAAAGACAGTAAACCAAGACAAGTCAACATGTTAAGATAAAGTGAAACCAAATAGCATACTATCATGACGAGCAAGAAAGTCCTCTCTCTATATATCCAAGCATCCATCATAATATACATCATATGTACAATAATGGCCTCTAGGGCATATACATAACTAACAATCTCCTACTTGCACTAAGGTCAGCTGCTGTAGTATCTCATACCTAGCATCCCGAATAATCTCTCAAACTGTATCTGGGGAATGCCCTTCGTGAGTGGATCCGCAGTGTTGTCCTTCGTATCTACTCTCCTGACCTCGATCTCCCGGCGATCAACTATCTCCCTGATCAGGTGATACCGCCTCAGAATATGTCTGGACTTCTGATGGGACCTGGGTTCCTTGGCCAAAGCCACAACTCCATTGTTATCGCAATACAGAGGTATTGGATGCTCAATGGATGGAACCACACCAAGTTCACTAATGAACTTCTTCATCCAGACAGCCTCTTTGGCAGCATCGTTGGCAGCGATGTATTCAGCCTCCATCGTCGAGTCTGCAACAATATCCTATTTGGAACTCTTCCAACATACCGCCCCTCCATTGAGGGTAAAGACAAATCCCGAGTGCGACTTAGAGTCGTCCTTATCACTTTGGAAGCTGGAATCGGTAAAGGACTCCACCCGGAGTTCTCCGTTACCATACACCTAGAACATGTCTCTAGTCCTTCGTAAGTATTTGAGAATGTTCTTCACAGCTATCCAGTGACTCTCTCCAGGATCTGCTTGATACCGACTCACTACACTTAGTGAGTATGCTATATCGGTTCTGGTACATAGCATCGCATACATGATAGAGCCTACTGCCGAAGCATAGGGTATCCCTTGCATGGGAGCTCTCTCCAAATCAGTCTTGGGAGACATCTCTTTGGAGAGAGTGAGTCCAGAGATCGTGGGTTGGTTCCCACGCTTGGATTCTTCCATACTAAACGTCTTTAGTATGGTGTCAATGTACCTAGATTGGGACAATCCCAGTATCCTTTTGGATCTATCTCTATAGATCCTAATCCCCAATATACAGGAGGCATCACCTAGATCTTTCATTGAGAATCTTTGTGATAAGAAGAGCTTGACTGATTGCAGCATAGGAATATCATTCCCTATCAAGAGTATGTCATCCACGTACAATACGAGGAAGACAACCTTACTCTCTGCTACCTTTTTATAGATACAAGGTTCATCTATATTTTTGATGAAGTCAAACTCTTTGACTACAACATCAAAACAGATGTTCCAACTCCGCGATACTTGGTTTAACCCATAAATGGATTTAAGCAGTTTGCACACCTTTCCGCTGCTCCCACTATCTACGAAGCGTTTTGACTGAGTCATATACACGCACTCTTCTAAATCACCATTTAGAAAGGCGGTCTTAACATCCATTTGCCAGATTTCGTAGTCATGGTATGCAGCAATGGCAAGTAAGATCCGGATGGACTTAAGCATAGCTACTGGAGAAAAGGTTTCGTCATAATCCACACCTGGTCGTTGACGAAAACCCTTTGCTACAAGTCTAGCTTTGAAAGTCTCAACTTTTCCATCTACACCATATTTCTTTTTAAAAATCCACTTGCTCCCAATGGGTTTTACCCCTTCAGGAGCATTTTCCAAAGTCAATACTTTATTGGTGTACATGGATTCCATCTCAGATCGCATTGCATCCAGCCATTTCACAGAGTCACCACTCGTGATGGCCTGCTCGAAACTAGTCGGGTCATCATCTTCCATTATGCAATCCTCGCTTCCACCATCAATGAGAAAACCGTAGTATCTCTCAGGTGGACGAGAAACCCTACTAGATCGGCGGAGAGGCTGGGGTTCGTCGGGTACTACTGAATCTTCTGGTTCCAACAAATCATCAGTTGTAGTTTGTGGTGCTGGAACCTCTTCCAGCTCTACCTCTTTGCCACTAATTTCTTTTGCAAGAAATTCCTTTTCCAAAAAGGTGGCATGTTGAGCAACAAACACTTTTTGTACCTCAGCGTGGTAGAAAAAATATCCTTGAGAATTCTTTGGATATCCCACAAATTTGCAAAGAACTGATCGTGCCTCGAGTTTGTCCGGATTTTGCCTTTTGACATAGGCCAGACAACCCCATATTTTAACTCGTTTAAAATATGGTCTCTTCCCACTCCATATCTCATATGGTGTGGTAGGTACAGATTTAGACGGAACTAGATTCAATATGTATATGGCTGTCTCAAGCGCATACCCCCAGAAGGAAATAGGTAACTCAGCTTCGCTCATCATAGAGCGCACCATATCTAATAGGGTCCGATTCCTCCGTTCCGATACACCGTTGTGCTGTGGTGTATAAGGAGGAGTAAGCTGAGAGAGAATCCCATTCTCTTTTAGATAATCCAGAAAATCATTGCTCAAGTATTCTCCTCCTTGATCAGATCGAAGGATCTTAATACTTTTGCCCGTTTGGTTCACTACTCCGTGCTTATATTCTCTGAATTTCTCAAAAGCTTCAGACTTGTGTTTCAACAGGAACACATGCTCGTATCTAGAGAGATCGTCAGTGAATGTAATGAAGTAGAAAGAACCGTTCCTGGCGTGTGTAGACATGGGACCGCATACATCACTATATACCAGTCCTAAGAGTTCCGCAACTCTTTCTCCGTGTCCACTAAACGGAGCTTTGGTCATTTTTCCTTTGAGACATGAATGGCAAGTATCATAAGATGAAAATTCGAATGAATTCAAATATCCATTTTTATATAACTTAGCTAGCCATGTCTCATTGATATGGCCAAGTCTATAATGCCACAAGAAGGATTCGTTCATTTCTGAACTTTTCCTCTTGTGTGTGTTTTGTATATTGAGAACTGTATTTTGATTTAGAATGAATATGCCATTATGTAACGAGCCTGATGCAATCAACTTTTGATCTAGGAATATGTTCATAACATTATCCTTTACTACAAAATTATATCCTTCTTTACTTAATAAAGAAACTGATATAATGTTGCACATCATGTTCGGTATATAATAGCACTCATTTAGAATCAGTGTATTACGACTTGGCAATACTAGGTGATATTCGCCAACTGCTTTGGCTGCAATACTTGCACCGTTCCCTACTTGAACGGAATGATCACCTTTTCCCAGTTCTCTACCTTTACGTAGCCCATGTAACAATTTACATATGTGGGATCCTGATCCAGTATCTAATACCCAGGACGTAGGGTGAACTGAGAAACAGTTCTCAATAACTAACACACCTGAAGAAGGTTCATCAACATGCATGTTCTTTTGGGCGACTTGAGAATCCAGATATTCTCCTATTCCCTGTTCAGTCTTATAACTCTTATAAGAAAGAACGGGTCCAACGTTCCCCTGCTCAGTATAATAAGCGGGTTCAGTCAATACATCCATATTATTATCTTGATTATGGCCTGACATGGTCGCTACCTGGAGAGAGAGAGAAGAAAACACTTTAGCGTATGCTCTTGCAAGATTAGATTGGTTATTATCTTATCTAATCAGGATGTCTCCCACTGTTTTTATCAAATCTACCTTCAAACCCTAAAAGGTAAGATTAGCCGGGATTAATTACACCCTACAATTTCGTCAATTTTTCAGCCAGATCAGTGTCGGTACTTGAAGGAGGTTCCCCGTGCTTTCGCACGGACCTAATTAAAGTAAACCTCGTTTTCCCAGAGGCGTAACCCCGTTAACACTTTTCTAGACACCTACTTGATCGGCTAATTGTCCTGTGTAAAACTCTTTCAGGAGTAACACTTACTCGCAGTGGGTATCGGGATCCAACTATCTCATAGGAGGTATGCAATCTCATTGCAAATTTCAACACTTGAAATTCCCGATAATATTTTGCCCCTAGCGATCTATGACCTTGACTAAGTCAACAAACCATAAATCGCAAGTCAAGTTCAACCCGTACATTTTCCGATTGAATTAAACCCACCCGTACGACCCTTGACTAAGTCAACAAGGCCGTGTGAATACCCTAATCCAATCGCATCTCATGTTTTAGCAGATAAACACTATTTAGCTACCGTACACTACGCCTTGACTAAGTCAACAAACATAGCACGAATACTAAATAATATCTATCTGAAATGACGGAGGGCTACACAGGTTTTTCAGAAAACCATGAGCGTAATGAACTTGATATCGTCGTAGAATCATGTGAAATTTTGAAATGGAGTGTTTTTTAGGATTTCATTAGTTTTGCTAAAGAGGTCACTCCCGGTGAAGGGATCTCGGCTCTTTCCTCATCGAATAAGGTGCAGGACATATCATATATATCACTGTGCAAAACAAAACTCTAAAAGTAATCAAAAGACAAACCGAGTTTTGTAGCATCTGCCAGTTTTGCTAAAGAGGTCACTCCCGGTGAAGGGATTTCGGCTCTTTCCTCATCGAATAAGGTGCAGGGTATATCATATATACCGCTATGCAAAGCAAGACTGTAACTACCCTTTTTATAAAGTTTTGATTCTACAACATCTTTTAGGTTTCTTTTCTTTTTATTAATCTCATTAATAAAAAATCCCATCAGCTTATGCTTCCTAAGCATCACAGAAGAAACGAAAGCAGTAATATTTATATATCAGCATATATATATATATATAAGCATTCGTCTCAGGCAGTAATATGATCTCATCACAGAACATTGCAGCAGAAGAACATATATGAAATATTGGATATACTAGGACGTCCGTGTTTTCAATACGAGCCTGTATAAAACACGGATTCCACGGTCGTGATGAATAGCCAAACCCACATCCCAAGACCCCTACGAGAGCGGCAAGTAACACTGCCAATTCTAGGGTTAGGAGACCCGGTCTCGACTCCTCGAGATGGCCTCCTACTGGACCCTAGAACCCGGTTACTTGTGCTCCCCTCCTTGGGTCTACCTAATGCGGAAAAGTAAATAATATACAAGGGTAATATCAACCTCATCCCGGAAGTGCCCCAATAAAAGAATATTACATATAAATGAATTTTATATGAATAAAAATAAAAACCCTCATCTCACATAAAAACCCCGGCTATTCAGAACACGACGATCCAATATAACATATCACAGCAACACATAATATCACATATCATCAACGTAAGTAAGTATGCATACACCGATCGTCGTTGTCGTATAGCAACGAAAACCGGCAATACAACTACATACTACACTTACGGTCACAGAAAAGAAATTGTAAAACTACAATATTTGGAATCCACAATCAGTTTAGACATCGTAAATCCGAAATATCACATACTTCACATTTCATGCCTAACTCTATGAATTCCACATATTGTGTCACATTCCAGATAAATAGACAGTATTAAACTTTCCGATCGAATAATCAAATACCCAAGATTTCCTAAATAGCCCAACACTTAAGCGGAGTTCAAAAGTTCCAGAATACGTCGCAGTAGCAACGGTCCAGCCGTAGAAGGGTCAAGCCAACGCCTCACATGTGGCACGTCGTACTGCCCCAAACCCGAAGGTTCAAAAGGCAGTTCAAGACGGTCACATAATCGAGTTAAGGTTTGTTGTCTTCTAGAGGGTCCATCGCGTCACATGCACGATTTTCCGAAAGATTTAAACCCGAGAAAAATTCAACACTTGAATGTTTTTCGTGCCAGGAAAAATTGAGTTAATGATATCCGTTCGAACATTTTAACAGTTTCTAAATATCCGGAAATAATAACGAATTTAAATATTCCGATCGAATCTACGATTACAAAATAAACCCCAGAATGCTCAACACTTGAGTCAGATTAAAAATACCCAAAAATTATAAATAACAGAGACGGTCATAACTGTAGAAAACAAAAAGTCAAACGTTATAGTACGGCCGTGGTTCCGCGGCCCAAGCAAGGATTGGCCGCGGTTCCGCGGCAGTACCTACAGTTCAGCCTGTCGTTTTTCACTGTTACTCTTATAATTCCCTGCTGAATTTTTTAGGAATTTTTAATTCTGAAAAATCACAGTTTTTGAAAAATATCCAGAGAGGGGTTTTATTTTGTCGGTTCGGGTTCGATCGGAGTTTTAACTTCGTAAACACGTCGCCTAATGCTCTAGCTAGGATCTGATACCACTGTAGGGTTCCTAGGTACTCTTGTGAAGGTTCATAAAGCATCAAACATGCATGAATAAAATTTTAGATGTGCCGAACAACCCAAAACCGGGATCTTTGCTAGATTATTAGGGTTTAACATGCAAGATAATATCTTTAAAACTAAGTGTGAGGGATTAAAACCTTTGTAGTCCGCTCCTTCGCTTCACAAGCTCCGAGTAGAAGTCCCTTCGCCGCGATCCACGATCTTCCGGACTCAAGAGAGGCTCCACGACTCGAACGATCCATGCTAGCTTGTAGTGTTCCGCTTCTCCGATGATCTACGTCGAAGTTTCTATAACCCAAGCTCTCTCACTCTAATGAGGTGAACACCCTAATCTATTGGGCTAGATTAGATGAGGATGATGGAGTAGTATTTATGCTTTCTTTTTATATCATTTTCTCACAAGAACTTATCACAAAAGAAATCGCAAGTGAGCTCTCTCAAAAACTCAAAAGAGAAGAAGCTGAAGAATAATGAGAATCATCCTTTTGTGATGAATAGTAGATAAGAATATATGATTGATATGGAACCATGGTCAAGGATGATAGGCTTAATCTTTATAGAGAATAAACTAGAGCTAGGGTTTGGTTAGGTTAAGAATGAGTCAAGGATAAGTATCAACCATAATATCTTAACCAAGACAAAAGGAAATCCTTCTAGAATAATCAAGAAGGAGCTAACCCTAATCAAACCCTAATCTCTTTTTATCATCCCTAAACATGTTTCATAATAAATCATATCATGTCACAATAATATATATCACATATATATTATATATTTGCAACAAAAGAAAATAATACAATTAACATATATCGCATATATATCAATGTATTAATCCGGTGAGAAAATGAAATAATAAAGCGAGCCAATATTAGATAATGTAATACAATATATCATATATATCATTATACATTAAATCATCGAATCAACGCTTGATCCGACGATCCGGCTATATCGAATATAACCGACTAATATATCATGTACCGATTCATCGAATCAACACTTGATCCGATGTCCCGGTTCATATCTAAATATCGCTAGAATATAATACGGTATCTCATATCGCATTATCCTCGGTCCTGTACATATCACATATGTGCCTCTACTCCGTTTTGCCTGAGCCAAGAAACCTCTGTGTAGGACTCTAAAGAATCGTCAATACGCCGGTAGCAGGTGATGATCATATCAAACACCCACAAGCTGCAAGCGGTCAGCTAAACGTAACAGCCACCCAGGTATTGAGCGATCAGAAGATCAACAAGCTAGCCTGTCCGTTCTCCTGTGAATCCAATCAGTAACACTCCCGTACAGTCCGGTCTGTTCGTATGATATGTCGCATATGAAGTCTAGGGGTGGTATACATCAGACCCCAGTAACGGATAATTCGTGTCGATGTGAGGCTCATAACAGGTCGAGAAACTACTGGTAACACTTACCAGTAAATCTCTATATCAGCCCTGGCCAGGGACTTCCAGTTATAGCCAATCGAACACAGCACAACATCAACTCCCCATACCGGAAGAGACGAATCCCCTCCTATCGCTCATTGCCTCCATGTGATTCGGGACTGTACCCAAAAGCCACCGTTTTGCATGCCCTCTTGGACGTGGTAAGGTGGAAATCAAAGCACAGTGGGAATCACACAAGACTCTATGACGATCTCGGGTCTACAGACTACCCTGTACCAGTGTCACCGGAGAACTGCCATCTGACGTGTGGTATATCACCATCTGGGAGTTCTCGGCGAGTCCGTCCAGTGTACCCAGTCTCCACTGAGCACCCGTACACCATCCTTGATGTCAAACACTGATGGATATGGGATCATCCATCACCCATCATATGGGTCAAGATGCGTATACGCTAGTCTACTCTGGTGTATCGATGCCCTGTCTCGATACACCCTCGACTAGGAACAGTTATAGGATGTACTCATCGACTACCGTGTCCCCACTAGTATGATCTCATCATAGTCCCAGTAGTCGAGTACAAATCCTAAGGGCTTTATCAACATGTGAGAGAAAGACAGTAAACCAATACAAGTCAACATGTTAAGATAAAGTGAAACCAAATAGTATACTATCATTACGAGCAAGAAAGTCCTCTCTGTATATATCCAAGCATCCATCATAATATATATCATATGTACAACAATGGCCTCTAGGGCATATACATAACTAACACAGGTAAAGTGTCCCTTTGCCCAAGTCGAGCCCCACGGGCGATCTCCCCCATGCCAAAGGAACACTGGTCAGAGCATAAATAGGCGTAATGTAATTCTTATGAATAAATATAATAAAATGGGTAACAAACCCAAATTATGCAAAATCTCATGGCCTATGTGCAAAAGAAAAAAAATCACATGGCATAGGAAAGGTACATGTGCCATTTTGAAAAGCCTAAGGGGGCATATGTAAAATGTAAAGTCTATATAAGGCATCATAATGAATGATAACAAACAAAATTCTTCCCATATCAAATTAGGGTTTTGTGCCTTTTTCTTCAAGGTTCACAGCCTCCTTCTTTTCTTCTTTTCTTTTTTTGAATTAAATTAATAGTTTAACTCTTGTTTTCTAAAAAAAAAAAAGAAATAGTTTTTCTCCATAAAACCTTTGGACAGGAGTTCAAATATTCCATCAAATCTCTAAAAAAAGGAGATTTTAAATCTCATCACCCTTCTTCCTCAAGATCCAAAAAAAAGGAAGAGAGAAGAGGGAGAAGGAGACCCATTCTTAAAAAAGACCTCACTTTGAGTGGATTCAAAGCTCAAAAAAAGAGAAAAGGCCCCCTTTCATCATCCAAGACATAGATCTTGGAGTTTCAAGAGATCTCTTTTGGGTTTTCTAAATATAAAAATCTTTTGGGAACTCCAAAAAAAAATTATTTTATGAGTTCAACTTCATATAAAATCTTTGGGAGTTCAACTCCATATAAAATGAAAAAAATATTTGGGATTTTAACTCCATCATAAAAAAAATGGTCTTTTGGAGTCCTTGCGCCCTCTCACGTGAAGGAGAGGAAGCTCCTACTAAGTGGGAGCTTTTCCCCCCTCTCACGTAAGGGGGAGGCTCCCATAAAATGGGAGGCCCTGCTCCCTCTTACGTGAGGGAGAGGGAACTCCTACTAAGTGGGAGCTTTCCCCCCTCTCACGTGAGAGGGAGGCTCCCACTAAGTGGGACCTTCCCACTCCTTCTTTTGTGAGGGGGAGCCTCCCATTTAGCGGAGTTTAATTCCACAATAAAAGTCCTTTTGGAATTTAGCTACACAATAAAAATTCTTTTGGAGTTGAACTCAATTATAAAAATCCTTTTTAGGAGTTCAACTCCATTATAAAAATTCTTTTGGAGTTGAACTGCATAATAAAATTCATTTTTAGGAGTCCAATTCTATTTAAAATCTTTTGGAGTTCAACTTCATAATAAAAATTCTTTTGGAGTTGAACTCCACAATAAAAATCTTTTTTTGGGTATTCAACTCCGTTTAAAATCTTTTAGAATTTAGCTTCATAATAAAATTTCTTTTGGAGTTTGATACTACAATAAAAATCTTTTTGGGAGTTTAACTCCGTTTAAAAACTTTTGGAGTTTAACTCCATAATAAAAATTCTTTTGGAGTTGAACTTCACAATAAAAATCCTTTTGGAGTTCGACTCCACAATAAAAACTTTTGGAGAGTTTAACTCCACGAAAAATCTTTTAGAGTTTAACTCCATACAATTGCTTTTGGGAGTTTAATTCCATACAAATGCTTTGGGGAGTTTAACTCCATAAAAAAAATCTTTTTGAGTTTAACTTCATACAACTGCTTTTAGGAGTTTAACTCCATAAAAAATTATTTTAGAGTTTAACTCCATACAAATATTTTAGAGTTTAACTCTTTCAAAAAAAAAATATAAGATAAAATAAAAAAATAAAAAACCTTTTTGGGGCCCCACGTGAGAGGGAAGCTCCTACCAAGTGGGACCCCCTGCTCCCTTTTACGTGAGGGGGAGGCAGCTTCCACTAAGTGGGAGCTTCCCACTCCCTTTCATGTGAGGGGGAGGCTCCCACTTAGTGGGAGCCTCTCTTCCCTCTCACGTGAGTAGGAAGGGGCTTCCCCTCCTTTTTTTTATTTTTATTTTTCTTTCTTTCATTTTTTATTGTTTTTTTTTGGAATTTAACTCCATACATGAACTTTTGGGAGTACAACTCCATGCAGAATTTTTTTGGAGTTTAACTCCAAATATAATTATTTTTTTGGAGTTTAACTTCATAAAAAAAAATTTGAATAAAAGGGAGTTTAACTCCATACAGAAACTTTTGGGAGTTTAACACCAAATAAAATTGTTTTTTGAGTCTAACTCTAAATAGAATCTTTTGGAGTCTAACTCCTTAAAAAAATGTTTTTTTTGAATAAAAGGGAGTTTAACTCCATACAGAAACTTTTGGGAGTTTAACTCCAAATAAATTTGTTTTCGGAGTTTAACTCTTAAAAAAATCTTTTGGAGTTTAACTCCATAAAAAAATGTTTGTTTTTTATTTTGAATTAAAAAGAATCATTTGTCACAAATAGAATAAATAAAATAAAATAAACATGCCCTTCTGCATCGCTTTCAAATACCGACAGTTCACATTGAGTTCATATGACTATTTTGATCCGTCAATCGGAGATTTCTTTGCTCTAAGAGTGAGGGGTAATTAACGGAAGTTTAGTCCGCGGCTGCCGGAGATTCAGATCCCCATAATCAATAAACCCCGGCCTAACCTGGGCAGGAGCAATCTGTACACGCCTGACAAGCGACGCGTATTCCCATATCAACGGGGTGACGAAAAACACCCTACACAACCATGCAAGAATAGTAAACACAAATCATTTTACAATATCAAATCAAATCCATACCTCTCTACCATACTTCTTTACACCCCATCCTCTACCTCATTTTTTATTTTCTTTAAAAGGAAAAATCAACAAATGAGGTGTCTATCTTTTAGAACAAATTCCGTATAAATACGGAATACAATCCGGTATACGTATCAAAATACATATACGCGTATTCGTATAAAAATACGAATAGCAAAGAGAGAGAAAATGAATAGTGAATAATAAGACTAGAATACTTTAATATATATATATATATATATATATATAAATTATTAAATCAAAACTTGATTTAATAATCCGGCTTAATTCTAAGCTGCTAGTATTATCAACCGTCCGATTAAAGTCCGTGTAGTTTGTACACGTTTTTAATCGGACCCCTGTATGTACTAACTTACATCATATACATCATATGGCCTGAACCGGGAAAACGCTCTATGTGGGACTCTAAAGACTCGACAATACGCTGAAAGTGATCTACTGGATAAATCCAAAAACCATAAGAACGCCAGCGGCGCTAGCTGTACGTAACGGCTACTTAGGTATATGCCGAAAGGGAGGTCGACAATCAAGTCCATCCATACCCTATTGAGTTTGAATGTGACAATCTCCATACAGTCCGGTCTCTTCGTCTAAGAGTATCGCATACCGGGTCTAAGGGGTATATAACATCAGACCCCTAATAACCCGATAAGTCGTGTCGGAGTCATGCTCATCATCAACCGAAAAACTACTGAACTCATATCAGTAAATCTCATCCACCGTGGTCACTGATTTAGGGTGATAGCCAACCGAACACAGTGCAACATCGACTCATAATACCAGAAGAGATGAATTCCCGATAATCTCTCACTGCCTCCATGTGGCTTAGGACTGTACCCAACTAAAACCAGTTTTGGATGACTTCTTTGAGCTGTGGTACGGTAGTAATTAAAGTACAGTGGGAACTCACACGAGACAAATGCCGATCTCGGGTCAAAATATTAACTTGTACTAATGCGACAAAAGAACTTCCATCTGATGGTAGATATAATACCATCTCAAAGTTCTCGGCGAGTCCGTTCAGTGTACTCACCTCCAATGAGCACTTGTATACTATCTTAGGCGACACAACACCAATGACTTGTGAGAACGGTCGCCGTCCTTCGTTGGGGTCTCGAAACGTATACACTAGTCTACTCTGGAATATCGATGCCCAGTCTCGATACTCCCACGACTAGAGATATTTAAGGATGTGCTTATGGACTACCCCGCTCTCTCGTATATAATCGCCATCATAATGCTGGTAGTCAAGCAAGAATCCTACGGGTTTCATCATTATGTATTAGCGACACGTAACAACAAGTAAAACATCTACACATAAATGATAAAGACAAACCAGATAGCATGCTATCATCTCGAGTAATATTTTTCTATCTGTATAGGTCCTCCCTCAATTATCATAATCGCGTGCCTGTAATTACAATAATGGTCTTGAGGGCACTATATCCAACTTGTAGGGTTACTAGGCACTCTAAGAAGGTTCTACAAGGCATCAACCATGCCCGGATAAAATTTTAGACGTGCCGAACAACCCAAAGACGGGATCTTTGCTAGATTATTAGAGTTCCATATGCAAGTAAACAACTTTACTATCTAAGTGAAGAAGAAAATACAACCATTGTAGATCGGTCCTTCTCTTCATTAGCTTCTTGTTGAAGTCCTTTCGCTGCGATCGTAGTTCTCCCGTACTCTTGCATGGCTTCACGAGGCTAAAGGAGCATCCTTGCTTGAAGTCTTCGAGGCCGAAGATGATCTACGTCGAGGGGATGCCAACTCAAGCTTCTACTTAACTAACTAGAGAATTAGTGAAGCAAACACCCTAAACTAAAGTGCTAGTCTAGTAGAGGATGGAGAAATAGGAAGTGGGTTCACTTTAGAATTTATTTTCTCACAATGTTTCTCACTTTGGATCAAAACCAAGAGAGCTTTTTAGCTCAAGGAAGATGATGAACAAAATAAAGAGAGAAGGATAATGATCAAGTGAGTAAGCTAACCATGGGTGAGTGAGTATCATATACTAACTCATGTAGAGACATAAGCATGGCTAATTCTAATGGTTGGGTTAACTAAATATCTTAAGTAAAACAAATTGAGTTGAATTTGTCAAAGCACTAAAAGCTTCTACAAGCTTCATGCACTTAACAATAATCAACCAATTTAGATTTACTTTAAATATAAAAAACCCTCCACTAAAATTAGAATGGTGTATGTCTTATACACCCATGTTATGTGTATCAACAACCATGATACAAAAAGAAAACACATTTTAATATATATCACATATATATTAAAGTTGTGCACATGTGAGAAAAATCCTTAAGTGAACAAATGTTAGTTAATGTAAATTAGTATATCATATATACAATTATACACTAAATTATTAAATCAACACTTGACTTAATAATTAGGTCATATCTCATATAACCGACTAGCATCCAATATATCGACTTATCGAATCAACTCTTGATTCGATAACCCGACTATATCACATATAACCGACCGATATAAAAAGTCGCGAGAATAGAATACGGTATCACATACACGCATTATTCTCGGTCCCGCACATATCACATACGTACTCCTATTTCATTTTGCCTGAGCCAGTAAAACCTCCATGTAGGACTCTAAAGAATCGTCAATACGCCGGCAGTAGGTGATGATCATATCAAGCACCCACAAGCCGTCAGCGGTACTAGCTGGACGTAACGGCTACCCGGGTATTAAGCGATCAGAAGATCAGCAAGCAAGCCCGCTCCAACTCCTGTAAAAGCCTGACGGTAACACATCCCGTACAGTCGGGTCTCCTCGTCTGATATGTCGCATATCAAGTCTAGGGGTGGTAAACGTCAGACCCCAATAACCGATAAGTCATGCCGATGTGAGGCTCATAACGGGTCGAGAAACTACTGGTAACACTTACCAGTAAATCTCTAAATCGGCCCTGGCCAGGGACTTTCCTGTTATGGCCAATCGAGCACAGCGCAACATCAACCCCCAATACCGGGAGAGACGAAACCCCTCCTATCGCTCATTGCCTCCATGTGACTCGGGACTGTACCCAAAAACCACCGTTTTGCATGCCCTCTTAGACGTGGTAAGGTGGAAATCAAAGTACAGTGGGAATCACACAAGACTCTATGATGATCTCGGGTCTACAGACTAACCTGCACAAGTGTCACCAGAGAACTGCCATCTGACGTGAGGTATAATACCATCTGGGAGTTCTCGGCGAGTCCGTCCAGTGTACTCAGTCTCCACTGAGCACCCGTATACCATATCTGATGTCAAACACCAATGGATATGGGATCATCCATCGCCCATCTCATTGGTCGAGAAGCGTATACGCTAGTCTACTCTGGTATATCGATACCCTGTCTCGATACACCTACGACTAGGAACATTAAAGGATGTACTTATGGACTACCATGGCCCCACTAATATGATCTGCATCATAGTCCTGGTAGTCAAGTACACATCCTAAGGGCTTTACCAACACGTAACTATAAGACAGTATCAAGAGACAAGTATACATGTTAAGATAAAGAGCAACCAGATAGCATACTATCATATCGAGCAAGAAAGTCCTCTCTCTATATGTCTAAGCATCCAATATAATATACATCATCTGTACAATACTGGCCGCTAGGGCATACATACAACTAACAATCTCCCACTTGCACTAGGGCCAGCTGTTGTAGTATCGCATACCAAGCATCCCGAAGAGTCTCTCAAACTGTATCTGGGGAATGGCCTTCGTGAGTGGATCCGCAGTGTTGTTCTTCGTGTCAACCCTCCTGACCTCGATCTCCCGGCGATCTACTATCTCCCGGATCAGGTGATACCGCTTCAGAATATGCCTGTATCGTTGATGGGACCTGGGTTCTTTGGCCAAAGCCACCGCTCCATTGTTATCACAATACAAAGGTATTGGATGCTCAATGGATGGAACCACTCCAAGTTCAGTAATGAATTTCTTGATCCAGACAGCCTCTTTGGCAGTATCGTTAGCAGCGATGTATTCAGCCTCCATCGTTGAGTCTGCCACGGTTTCCTGCTTGAAACTCTTCCAGCTAACCGCCCCTCCGTAAAGGGTAAAGACAAATCCCGAGTGCGACTTAGAGTCGTCCTTATCACTCTGGAAGCTTGAATCGGTAAAGGACTTCACTTGGAGTTCTCCATTACCATACACCAAGAGCATCTCTTTAGTCCTTCGCAAGTACTTGAGGTTCTAAGGGGTGTATTTAAAAATATAAAGTTTCAGAAGGTGTTTTTCAAAATACCAATATTTTTAGAGGCATATATGCATAAAAAAAACCTTAATTGAATGTTTCCTTTTTGTTTGTAAACCCTATTGCTTATGTTTAAGCCAACTTAATCTACAGATGCATCATTTCAACCTTCATAACTAGAGGTTGTATTTAAGCGAAATAAATATGACATAGCAAATAGGTTGACCCCTTTGATATTAATACAAGGATGTAGCCGGATATAATTAAGCTTCACCTTTTATTGGGGGCCTCCATCAGTCCATCTCTTCCACATGTGTATAGTGATGCAGCATGTCTCACAAATGCTTCTGTTTCATCAAAATATTAAACGTTGATCAAGGCCTTTTAAACAAAACAAAAAAATAAAATTGACATACCGAAATAAATAATAAAAATGATAAATTAGTATAAAATAAGACAATTTAATGAAAGATTAAAAGTATATTTTTTATTTAAATATTGAACAGTTAATAAAAAAAGAGATAATATTTCATTTTTCTTTTTTTCTAATGAATAGGCAAAAAAGTTTATCATTGTGTCTTGAAGCGATGAAGTTTTGAGCAAATATCCATGTAAAGGTGGTTTTTGAAGGAAAAGTCGACTTCCAAAACATAAGTATCCGTTATTGATAGGTTATTTTTAATAGTCCCAATTTATCACCGCAAGTGCACGGTGTACAATTGTTGCACGTATGCAAATTACGGGTCGATCCGCAGAGAAGATGGTAATCTAACTAAATTTAGACGAATTAATAGAAAAATTATAAATTTTAATTATTACTAAAGAATTAAATAAAGCAAACTGAATTAATACTTTTAGAAAATAAATTAAAGAAAAGCAATATACCGAGAGGTGTTGCATCCCTGCACTTACTCATGAATCAATTAAACTACCTATGTTCTTTTTATTTTTACTATCCGATATCACTTATAGATTTATAGTTATAAGCATAAAATATTCGTTCATCACATTGGTCTATCAAACCAAAAGGAAACATAAACCATACGATCTTCGATTTACCCTATCAAAACAGCCATCTGTAAACGATGTCTTTAAATAGTTTCTGTATCGTTTACAGGGTACTAACATGATTAAAATAAAATAATCTATCCACATAACAAAACCCGACCCGATCAACCCAACTTGGGTCACAGATCCGCTACGTTGGTCACGAAACCGCGGTTTGACCAGGCCCAATTAGGTTCAGTTTTCTTGTGCTACTTTGTATTGAGGTCAAAATTTATACCCCAGCCGAAATTAAAAATCAAAAATTAAAAGTCAAAGAATAAAAGCCAACACGGAGACAAGTGGATCCAAGTTCAACCAACCCAAATCCAACCCCAAGCAAGTGGGCACATGCCCAAACCACCTCAAGTTCAAACGAAACCGGCCCGCCATCAAAGAAAAAGAAAGAGAAATAAATTTGTAATAAATAAATTTTGTATGCAAATGGGTGTAAAAATTCAATATAAATAGGCAAAAAACCAAATTATGTAAAGCTCATGACTTATGTTCAAAAAGAAATAAACACATGGGCATGAGAGAAGTCAAAAACAATTATGTAAAACCCAATGGCTAAATTGCAAATTGTAATGGGTATTTAAACCCAATAATAAGATAAAAATGTTAAGTTTTTCCCATCCCCTCAAAATACTTAGGTGTGTGCCGTCCTCTTCTCTCTTCTTCTTCAAATAAATTAAGAGGAATTTTTTTTTTCTTAAAATAAATAACAAAAATCCATAAATCCATTGAAATGGAGCCCTTTTTCAATCAAATCCAATAAAAGAAGAGTTTTTGGCCTTTTTCTTCTTCTTCCTCAAAATTCAAAGAGGAAAGAGGAAGAAGAAGGAGAAGCCATCTTCCAAAATCCTCTCTTTAGCATATCCAAGACCTAAAAACGGAAAAAGGAGCTCCTTTTATTTCATTCAAGTCCCAAATCCTAATTTCTAAAAATCAAGAGAGCATTATTGACAAGAATAGAGAGAAAGTTAAGGATGGCCTCATCAAAAGGAAAGCCTTTGGGTTTCTCCCTTAGGGAAACCCTCAAAGTTGTGGATTTCGATCCGCACTCCTCTCTTGAACGCGGGTTTCATCCGTGTTTCACCAACATACGCAGAAAAACATATATTTTGATCTATGTTTCTCCTAAATAAATGATAAAAACGGCGAAATCTAGCGGTTATGCAGCTGAAATCTCGTCGAAATTCGCACACTTAGTCCCTTTAAAAACCAATTTAAAAGATAATAAAAAAATAAAATATAATAGCAAAATAAAGAAAGAAAGCCACCGGGTTTGCCTGATCAGGGCCAAATCCCTCGCCGATGTGTCGCCGCGTACCTCCCAAAGGTGGGCACCGAATACCTGGTATCCTACGGCACCCGAGCCCTGGCTCCCAAAGGGAGCCGTTTCCCCCTAAGTGGGGGAGCCAGACCCAAGGGGATCTGAACCGTCTAAGCGGGGAAGGAGGCGGCCTCCAGGGCAGCCAACCCCCCATGGGGAGCTAGCTTGAGGTTAGGCGACCCTCTAAGTGAAGAAGCCGGTCCCAATGAAGAGCCGACCCTGTTGAATATGTATGTCCTACAAGCTATTATTGTATATTATAGTGAATGCTTGAACATATATATGTACAGGACAATCTTACTCGATATGATAATATGCTATTTGGTTTGTTTTTATCTTAACATGTATATACGTTTTACTGGCTATTTCATATCGCTAATACATATTGATAAAGCCCGTAGGTTTTTTGCTTGACTATCAGGATTATAATGTGGATCATACTAGTGGGACCTGGGTAGTCAATAGGCATAATCTTAAATATTCCTGGTCGTAAGAGTATCGAGACAGGTTATCGATACTTCAGAGTAGACTAGTGTATACGTTTCTTGACCCTGATCAGGGCGATGGTTGGTCCTACAGCCATTGGTGTTAGATACCAAAGATTGTATACAGATACTCATTGGAGAATGAGTACATCGAACAGACTCACCGAGAACTCCTAAATGATATTATACCTATCGTCAGATAGAAATTCTTTGGTGACATGAGTACATAGTAGTCTGTTGACCTGAAATCGTTATAGTGTCTTGTGTGGTTCCCACTGTGGTTTGATTACTACCCTACCACGGCTTTAAAAAGCCGTGAAAATAGGTTTTAGTTGGGTACAGTCCCGAGCCACAAGGAGGCAGTGAGCGGTAGGAAAGGATTTTTCTCTCTCGGTATAAGGAGTTGATAGCGCGCTGTGCACGATTGGCTATAACCATAAATCCCTGGCAGGGTAGACAGGATTTACTGATAAGTGTTATCAATAGTTTCTCTGGTGGTTATGAGCTAGACATCGACATGACTTATCGGGTTATTGGGGTCTAACGAATTCCATCCCTCAAACCCGGTATGTGACACTCTTAGACGAAGAGAATGGAATGTACAGTGAATGTCACTAATAAGCTCCGTAGGGTACGGACGAGCTTGCTTGTCGACTAGTCTTTTGTTCATTATCTGGGTAGCCATTACGTGCAGCTAGTACCGCTGACGTGCTTATGGGTTAATCTGTGAGGGGATTGATCTGAAAGTGTTTCAGATCAATCGGATATGATCCTGATCTACAGCCAGCGTATTGTCGAGTGTTTAGAGTCCCACACAGAGGGTTTCCCAACTCAGACGAAATGATATAGGGTGTGTATAGTTATACGTGCGGAAGTTCGATTAAACACGTGTATTTGATACACGTACATCAATCGGACGTTTTATTAATACTAGCCAGTTTAATATAAACCGGATTATTAAATCAAATGTTGATTTAATAATATATATTTGATATATACACTAGTATTATATCACTCTCTCTCTCTCTTTATGTATTTGTATTAGATACTTATACATGGATTTATGTATTTTGATACATAACCTTTTCTTTTCTTTTCTCTTTTACTTTAGAAGGCAAGAGAACGGAAGGGTGTAAGCTTATGACTCACTTGGTGAGTCGCTTGAAAATACCCCATCTCTACAAACTCATTAGAAAAAAAAGAATGTGGGATATGCTTGATTTTATTTTTGATCCATTGTAACATTTTAAAAATAATTAAATAATTAAATAAATAAATAAAATCGTTTAAGTGAATTTTATAATTTTCGGTAAAGTAAAACTTAGTTTTCATAAAACTAAACCGTAATTATTTTTCACTATAAAATTAAAAATACCTATTTTAATTATGTTATTACTAGTAAATGGTGTTTATTTAGCCACTTATAAATTTTTAGTTTAATTAAATATTTTTCTTAAATTAATTATTTTAAATATTAACATAAGCTTTATTTTTACACTAAATTAGTGTAAATTACAAATTTGAATGGGTTTAATTAGAAAAAGTGAACCATTACATATTAGAATCAAGTGTGTTTCATGCAAAATTTATTTTCAAAATTTTACAATGGTTCTAGACCATTCTCGGTCAAATGGAGTGAAGAAAATAAAGAATTTTTAAATAAATTCATGAAAAGACTTAATTGTGTGATATTTTTGTGAAACCTTCTACACTTTTCTTCACCTTTTCGCACTCTCCTCTCTTTTCCTCACCTCATGGCCGGCCTCACCACCATGGGCACCCCAAAATTTCCCCCCCCCCCATCATTTTTGTATTAAAAATGATCAAAATTCAATAAAAAACCCACAAAATCCTAATTAATTCCTACCCTCTATTCTTTGCTCATCTTTAAATGGATTTTGGAGATGGAAAGCATTCATTTTGGAGGCTTATTTTCATGTTTCGATTTCATGTTGTGGAGGTATAAATCTTCTTCTTTTGATTTATTGTTATTAGATGTTTCATTTAAGCATAATTAGATTTAATAAATAATTTCTATATGCAAGTTTTAAAATTCAAGTTAGGGTTTATAAAATTAAGTTATGCTTTTTATTAATTAAGTAGGGTTATAATAACTAGTTTAACATTTTTAGAAGTGGAAAATCTTGTATGGATGATATATTGTAAATTGTTTATCCAAAATTGTTTAAATTAATCCATTTTGCAAACTAGATTTCTATATATTGTATATATTGGTGAGATAAAATTTCAATTAATGTTTGTAACACTATATTGTGGTTTTAATGAGAATATTAACTTGTTAGTGGAATGAAAAACTTAAATTGGTTACTAGTTTCTATTGATAATTGAAAAATACTAATAAAAATGCTATTTTTGCTAACTAGATTTTGGAAATTCTTAAATAAATGAGGTTTAAAATCTAAATTATGATTTCATTATATTATTATCATCATGAATTGTAGTTTAATGCATTAATTCATGCAAAATCCAATTTAGATGTGATATTGTGAAATTTTCCTTAAAAGTATCGAAATCGGGCAAGTTTGCAAACTAGAATTTTCAAACTAATATAAATTAGGGTGTTAAAAATATAGTGATAGTTTATATAGTCTAGTTATGCTAATTAATGAATACTATGACCATTAGTTTCTTTTAAACATCAAGTTTTGAAGTAAAACGGTAAATTGGTGTTTTCAGGTTTTACGGAATCGGACGATTTGATCGATTTTTGGGGTTTCGATGAATTAAATCATGTTTTATATTATAAGTAATGAGTTTTATAACTATGAGTTGTTTGTTGATGCTTATCTCGATCAATCGGCGTTTGTACGCCGATATCGAGCGATATTTGGTTCATTTGCATGAGCGGGACATAGGTTTTAACCTATGCTCGTTTCGTGCATCGTTTTGATGTTGTCCGTGATTCAGTTTATGATATTATATGTGTTTGCGTATAGGTACCCCTCACGTGGACCGCGGGCGATGAAGAAGAGGATGGCGACACCGTCTTCGGCAGACAAGGACCACGTGAGTAGATATATATTTACGGGAGGAAGTCGGGTGGATGGCGTTTAGCACCCCCGCAAACGTAGAATAGGGATAGTACTTATTATCATTAGGAAGCCAGACGTGACCTTAGAATTTCGGTGAGTAGGAACCTAGTAGTGACCTTAGGTTGGACTAGATTGATTTAGAAAGACCTTACTCGAGGATGAATATCTTGGAGGAGATTCGTAGGTTTCAGGTAGATACACACATGCACACACTGAGACTCGACGTGGTGTATACGTGTATGTGTATATATATATAGGACTAGGTGTAGATATATATATATATATATATATATATATATATATATATACATACACAATACGTGTATGTGATACAAGGATGTGATATGATACATGGGGATGAAACAATATAACTGGGCTTGATGCCGTGATTCTTGGCTTTACGGTCGTGTTATGATGTTAGCGGATCATTAGGAAATGAGATAATGAATAGGTACATAAATAATAAAGGGTGGTGATGATATTGAAGTATATGGGACTCTAAAATAGAACCCGGACCGTAACCTGTGCCTGAAATTCTGATATGATATCATATAGGTGTGACTTGATTACGACATCATATAGGTGTGACTTGATTTCGATATCATATATGTGTGACTTGATTACGCTATCATATATGTGTGACTTGATTACGATATGATCTAAGTGTGACTTAATCACAATATGATACATATGACATGATATTTCTGAGGATAAATTAACGATGTATATTTATGCTGACAATGATATATGATTGATGTATGCGATTACAGTATAGCACCTTGATCTTGACATGTGTTGCTGATGATATTATACGAATGATGAGACACGTAGGTGATACTTGACCCGTACCCCGATATTGGGATGCCATACGATGGATTTTATCGTACAAGGCATAGATATGATGATTGATCCGCACTCTTGATTCGAGGAAGCCATACTACGTACGTGACGCTATTGAGGCTGGATCGCCGACTATTAGAGATATGGATTCAGACCTTACGTGAACTATTATTTCTTATTGACTAGTTTCTTAGGTTTAGTTCCTTAGGAGGTTAGATGGACACTAGTTTAGGCTCGAGTCATATAGTTGTAGTTATACTTGTATATCACAGATGAGTAGTTATTACACATCTGTCTTTACATTCATACCGTAATCATAATGGTGCATGTTCATTCATATGTTTCTATAATCAGAATAAAACTTTGCCTGTTAGGACACCAGCACCATTACCGATGATGCGCATATTCCACGCACACTTATTTGCCGGCTCACACACATCATCATCGGTAATTGCTATGACACGTACACTTTAGATCATATTATCTTTTATTGATACAATCAGCTAACAGCTAGATCGATATAATATTGTGATTACTCTCTGGTGTTAGTATAGACATGGTATTTATTAGTTAGACAATTCATGCATTCGCATTTTCATGTTATCATTCAGTATCATGGGGCATATGCCGACACTTATCATATACTTACTCATGATTTTGGGATTTTGGATTTTTATGAGATTTCTGGATTTTTGGGGAAAATCGCAAGAATATATAAAAACTTCTCTCTCTCTCCTCCTCTCTTTTTAAAACATAAGATGCGGTTTTCTCGTGATGTATGTGTCGTCCACCATGAGATTTCATGTTTTCTGTTGGATTTCGAGACCCTATTCGAGGAGTGGATGAACTGTCTCGGGTACATGGTGGGCCCGGTATGGTACCCCGGGGTAAGAAGATCGAGTTGTAGACGATGAGCCTGGCAGGGGATGACTACCTACCGGTGATGTCTGGCGCGGAGGATATCCGGAGAATACCGACCGTTGTCGTGAGATTTGATGATATGGGCCGATCCGGACTGACGGAGCCCGAGATATTGAGACTATGAGACATTGAGATTATGAAATATTGAGACTTGAGATTTACATGTTTTGTGTCGATGCTTGACATGGATTTCCATGGATTTCATCGTTGATATTTCAGATTTCTATACACATTTTACCATGATAAAAGCTAAAGATTTCTTATACAGATATATCTAGATTTCAGGATTGGTTATTTCACATTCATGGTGCATGCATACTCATACACATGACATATTACTATTTGAGGCACCGACACGAGCACGGAGCATTTGCACTTACACGTAGTTTATTACCCTGCCATTACTAGATGACTGGTGATATAGTAGTGTTTTATTATGACCTAGGATAGCGTCGTGCATTCGATTTCTTTTCGCAGATATCTTCTACTCACGAGTTGGCAACTCACCCCCATTGTGCCAAATTTTATTACAGGTTCGATGTACAGGTTTTCCTGGCAGCTTGCTGGCACATCTTTTCACTCAGGGTGATTTGCACGGTAGGTTGGTTCACTTGTATCTGGACCGCCATTGTACTTTTATTATTTCATTTGTATCTAGAAAGCTCCATCAACTAAACTTGTATTACTTGATAGTTTACTGGATCAGTTGTTTATTTCGACCTTAGAGTTGCGCTTGTATTATTATGATATCTGGTGGTTTTGTTTTCTTTTGAGTTTTGAGCCTCGCCCTTTGGCGTTGTATACTATTGTGCATTGATGTGGTTGTTTCCGCCTTTTGGCGTAGAGCTAGCTCCCGTTTGGGGATGCTTTTTATTGTTTGTATATATATTATTCTTTTTTGTACCCGTTTAGGGCCAGTTTTTACAAAGGAGACTCTGCCGAAATTTTTGAGAAAATTAGATGTTGCTTTTAAACTTGTTTTCTACATGTTTTCCTTTACTTCTTCTTCTTTTAATGGTTTAGATTTCTGGGCTTCGGCTTACTTAGGTTACGTTGCGCCTCTAGACGCTTCGTAATCTAAGTACCGGTCACGTTCCGTACTTTCGGGTCGTGACAAAGTTAGTATCAGAGCGCTAGATTTAACCTTATATATGTCTAGGGTGACCCTTGGTTGATGGAGTAGGCGACTTAGGTAGAGTGACGTACCGTGGGTATGATCCGTGGCATACTTACAATACGCTACTCTTCTTAAGTAGCCTTAGGATGTACATTTGTTTGCACCGCATTTCATTCGTTCCTTTGATCTATCTTCGTCGATATCGGAGGGTGGTTTCTGTTACCCTGGGCGTACGGGCAGAAGGAGCTGCGGCTCGAATGCGATAACCATTAAGGTATCGGTTATTCTTGAGGATTGAAGCATTGTTTAGCGTGTGGAAGAAGGGTATTCACATGCCGTCCAGACGAAGTAAAAGGATTCAAACGATTGTCAGAAACCCATTTTCCCAAGTTTAAAGTATTCGGAAGAACATGCAGGTATTTCGATGGACCCTCTAGAAGAATGTAACCCTAACTCGACATAATGACCACGAGAATGCCCTTGAACCTTAGGGTTTACGGCAGTTCCGCGGTGCCATTAACGAGGCTTGGGTTTGCCCTTCTACGGCTGGACTATCGATGCTGGGATATGTACCGGATATTTTTAAACTGTACTTGAGTGTTGAGCTCTTGAGAAAGTATGTGATTTTGATGGATCGATCGAAAATATTAATGTAGTCCGGATATCAGGTGAAGGGATCGACTACGTGGGAAACTCTAGATATGAGTATTGCCGTTGGTAGCGCAGTCAGCACACCTATGAAGAGACGAGTTCGAAGCAGTCGACACCAGAGAAAAGGAGGAAAGAGGCGCACATTGACGATAGTGTTTACGATTGTGATTTGGTGATTTGAATTTCATATTTTCGTTGATCGGATTTTGGTATTTTGAGGACTTTGTTCTACGATTGGTATTTCTTATGTGTACCTTCATTACATTCTATTTGTGTTTCATATATCAGTTGTATTGATGTTGTTTAGTACATACCCAGTGCACTTGATTTGGTTTTATACATTTTGAGATTTTGATTTGATTTCGTGCATATGGGTTACACCTGATTTGACATATGCTTCGACCTAGTTTTCATGCATTTTCGTACTGTGATTTCGATTTTGATATTCGGTGTATGTTTTCGTACACCATGTGCACCTGATTGAGATTCTTGCGCACATTCGATGCACCTGATACGATTTGTGCACACCAGATGCACTAAATCGTGGTTTTGTACAGATTAGATGCACCTAATATTAGAGTCATGCACGCTCGTTGCACTTGACAGATGTTTTTGGTGCACACCTGTTGCACTCAGTATTGTTTTTGTGTGAATTCGTGGCATCTGTATTTGGTTCGATTTCAGTGCGCACCGGACGCACATGATATTTTTATGATGTGATTGGGATTGATTTCAGTTTGATCAGTATGTTTTTATAATCATTACTATTGATTTAGTAACCAAGCGGGACGTGTATGTTAAATAAAAGATATATATATATATATATATTTTTTTTTATAAAATAAACGTCCGCTACTTATGCCGTGGCACGTGCATCACACGGCGATTTTCAAAAGGGGTTCTTGCATGCTTCTTTATCCAGATGTTTGGACGATTTTACTATGATGCGCACAATATATAAGTTGTAGTTTTGATGTATATTATGTTGGTTTTCGTATTGGGTTTTGGTATTTTATTTTCGCCATAACTCCGATGATTGTGTTATGCTTGACGGAGTTGATTTTAGTTTTGCATTGATGATTCCGGAGCCCTGACGATTTGAGTATTTTGGCTGAATGTTTTAGTAATTGGGGGGAGTTTTAATTTAAATTCGGGGACCGAATTTATTAAAGGGGGGAAGATTGTAACATTTTAAAAATAATTAAATAAATAAAATCGTTTAAGTGATTTTTATAATTTTCGGTAAAGTAAAACGTAGTTTTCATAAAACTAAACCGTAATTATTTTTCACTATAAATTTAAAAATACCTATTTTAATTATGTTATTACTAGTAAATGGTGTTTATTTAGCCACTTATAAATTTTTAGTTTAATTAAATATTTTTCTTAAATTAATTATTTTAAATATTAACATAAGCTTTATTTTTACACTAAATTAGTGTAAATTACAAATTTGAATGGGTTTAATTAGAAAAAGTGAACCATTATATATTAGAATCAAGTGTGTTTCATGCAAAATTTATTTTCAAAATTTTACAATGGTTCTAGACCATTCTAGGTCAAATGGAGTGAAGAAAATAAAGAATTTTTAAATAAATTCATGAAAAGACTTAATTGTGTGATATTTTTGTGAAACCTTCTACACTTTTCTTCACCTTTTCTCACTCTCCTCTCTTTTCCTCACCTCATGGCCGGCCTCACCACCATGGGCAGCCCCAAAATTTTCCCCCCATCATTTTTGTATTAAAAATGATCAAAATTCATCAAAAATTCAATAAAAACCCCACAAAATCCTAATTAATTCCTACCCTCTATTCTTTGCTCATATTTACATGGATTTTGGAGATGGAAAGCATTCATTTTAGAAGCTTATTTTCATGTTTCGATTTCATGTTGTGGAGGATAAATCTTCTTCTTTTGATTTATTGTTATTAGATGTTTCATTTAAGCATAATTAGATTTAATAAATAATTTCTATATACAAGTTTTAAAATTCAAGTTAGAATTTATAAAATTAAGTTATGCTTTTTATTAATTAAGTAGGGTTATAATAACTTGTTTAACATTTTTAGAAGTGGAAAATCTTGTATGGATGATATATTGTAAATTGTTTATCCAAAATTGTTTAAATTAATACATTTTGCAAACTAGATTTCTATATATTGTATATATTAGTGAGATAAAATTCCAATTAATATTTGTAACACTAGATTGTGGTTTTAATGAAGATATTAACTTTTTAGTGGAATGAAAAACTTAAATTGGTTACTAGTTTCTATTGATAATTGAAAAATACTAATAAAAATGCTATTTTTGCTAACTAGATTTTGGAAATTCTTAAATAAATGAGGTTTAAAATCTAAATTATGATTTCATTATATTATTATCATCATGAATTGTAGTTTAATGCATTAATTCATGCAAAATACAGTTTAGATGTGATATTGTGAAATTTTCCTTAAAAGTATCGAAATCGGGCAAGTTTGCAAACTAGAATTTTCAAACTAATATAAATTAGGGTGTTAAAAATATAGTGATGTTTTATATAGTCTGGTTATGCTAATTAATGAATACTATGACCATTAGTTTCGTTTAAACATCAAGTTTTGAAGTAAAACGGTAAATTGGTGTTTTTAGGTTTTACGGAATCGGACGATTTGATCGATTTTTAGGGTTTCGATGAATTAAATCATGTTTTATATTATAAGTAATGAGTTTTATAATTATGAGTTGTTTGTTGATACTTATCTCGATCACTCGGCGTTTGTACGCCGATATCGAGCGATATTTGGTTCTTTTGCATGAGCGGGACATAACCTATGCGCGTTTCGTGCGTCGTTTTGATGTTGTCCGTGATTCAGTTTACGATATTATATGTGTTTGCGTATAGGTACCCCTCACATGGACTGCGGGCGATGAAGAAGAGGATGGCGACACCGTCTTCGGCAGACAAGGACCAGGTGAGTAGATGTATATCTACGGGAGGAAGTCGGGTGGATGGCGTTTAGCACCCCCGCAAACGTAGAATAGGGATAGTACTTATTGTCATTAGGAAGCCAGACGTGACCTTAGAATTTCGGTGAGTAGGACCTTAGTAGTGACCTTAGGTTGGACTAGATTGATTTAGAAAGACCTTACCCGAGGATGAATATCTTGGAGGAGATTCGTAGGTTTCAGGTAAATACACACATACACACACTGAGACTCGACGTGGTGTATACGTGTATGTGTATATATATATATAGGACTAGGTGTGTGTGTGTGTATGTGTGTATATATATATATATATACACAATACGTATATGTGATACAAGGATGTGATATGATACACGGGGATGAAACAATATAACTGGGCTTGATGCCGTGATTCTTGGCTTTACGGTCGTGTTATGATGTTAGCGGATCATTAGGAAATGAGATAATGAATAGGTACATAAATAATAAAGGGTGGTGATGATATTGAAGTATATGGGACTTTAAAATAGAACCCGGACCGTAACCTGTGCCTGAAATTCTGATATGATATCATATAGGTGTGACTTGATTACGACATCATATAGGTGTGACTTGATTTCGATATCATATATGTGTGACTTGATTACGATATCATATAGGTGTGACTTGATTACGATATGATCTAAGTGTGACTTAATCACAATATGATACATATGACATGATATTTCTGAGGATAAATTAACGATGTATATTTATGCTGACAATGATATATGATTGATGTATGCGATTACAATATAGCACCTTGATGTTGACATGTGTTGATGATAATATTATATGAATGATGAGACACGTAGGTGATAATTGACCCGTATCCCGATATTGGGATGCCTTACGATGGATTTTACCGTACGAGGCATAGATATGATGATTGATCCGCACTCTTGATTCGAGAAAGCCGTACTACGTACGTGACGCTATTGAGGCTGGATCGCCGACTATTAGAGATATGGATTCAGACCTTAGGTGGACTCTTATTTCTTATTGACTAGTTTCTTAGGTTTAGTTCCTTAGGAGGTTAGATGGACACTAGTTTAGGCTCGAGTCTTATAGTTGTAGTTATACTTGTATATCACAGATGAGTAGTTATTACACATCCGTCTTTACATTCATACCGTAATCATAATGGTGCATGTTCATTCATATGTTTCTTTAATCAGAATAAAACTTTTCCTGTTAGGACACCAGCACCATTACCGATGATGCGCATATTCCACGCACACTTATTTGCCGGCTCACACACATCATCATCGGTAATTGCTATGACACGTACACTTTAGATCATATTATCTTTTATTGATACAATCAGCTAACAGCCAGATCGATATAATATTGTGATTACTCTCTGGTGTTAGTATAGACATGGTATTTATTACTTAGACATTTCATGCATTCGCATTTTCATGTTATCATGCAGTAACATGGGGCATATGCCAACACTTATCATATACTTACTCATGATTTTGGGATTTTGGATTTTTATGAGATTTCTGGATTTTTGGGGAAAACTGCAAGAATATATAAAAACTTCTCTCTCTATCCTCCTCTCTTTATAAAACATAAGTGTTCATCACAGAAAACTGCATTTTATACCGCCCATTCTTACGCTCGTTTGTTTATAGGTAGGTGCTTTTAATCCGTGTTTGCTACATATTTACAGATTACAGGTTTCCGGTACAAATACTGCAAATCAACACTAAATCTCCACAGTTACGCCAAAATGAGAACATCTGTCACAGACAGATAAAAGCCGGGTTTCTATCATCCGCATCCGTCTAGTACCGCTTACCAGTTCAAAAGTGCAGGACGAAAACAGTCGTCATTTCTGGTCAAGCGTGGGGCCCACTGAAGATATTCAAAGATGTGTGGGACCCGAGGGAGTTGATTTTCAAAGATGTTGAAAAGAAGTAGCCAACATTGTTGACCATTGAAACCTGAAGCAATCGTAGAAGAATCTTTAAAATCTGCAGATGTTTAACATGAGGAAATGCAAACACCAGACCACCACAGGAAAACGACAAGACAACTCATCAGTATGGCCGCGGATGCGCGGCCAATAGGGAGTATTGGCCGCGGATCCGCGGCCAAGTAGACTCCTTGATTGATGGAAATTTGGGGGTTGGTGGCACATGGTATTTGGGCACACAATATTGCCCTAGGTCTTCAGAACTCCTCCTATAAATACCCCAGTTCGAACCAGAACAAAAGGAGAGAAGAAATTCTTACATTTGTGATATATTTGTGCCCCTTTGTTAAAATTCTTGTTCTTGGAATTTAGTTGAGTTCTTTGCCTTTCTCTGGTCTTGCAACTTCTATTTTTGAGCTTGCAAGATTAGATTTTGGTAGTTGAACTCATTTCATGTATTTTTGACCCGTTGCAATAAATATTCAAGTTTGATTCTTGTAACTTTTTGCTATTTTGTCAATTCTTATGATTATGCAGTGTGATATTCATATAATGATGTGTGAGTAGTTGCTCTTGGGCTACGGGGAGGTAGGATGTGGAATGACTGAACCTCCAATTCTTTCCTTTTTGATTCTTGCATCTTTTCACTTCGCTTCTTAACATCGCAAATTTATTATGTTTTGATTGATAGGGTATATTGTTTTGAATGATTGCAAATCAATCTTTAACATATATCATATCCTTTCGTCACATTTTATTGTTGCTATGTTATGACTTGAAGACGGCGTGAATACGGAATTAAGTTACTTGTTGAAATTAGCTAGATAGGGTATATAGCACTCTTGCATATAGTCTATACTTGCTACTTCACTTAACTAATTCCATATACATTCCATTATAAACCGCATTCTTGTTAGTTTCTGTTTTTCTACCCTTGATATCGTATTTCATCCCGAGACACGTTTCGGATAAATACGGCATACTTTCGATACTCAAATGGAAACCAAAAGAATGAATCTTGAATCAAAATGAAGAGTTGGGGGTAAATGTCATATATCATTCCTACTGAACCTCAGCCCAAGTTTCCGTCTCATTACACCTTGTTCCTTTTTAGGCAGTACACTAAACGTGACAAAACACCATCTTCCAACCTTTGATCCATAACTCAATCTGATGTCGTGATATCCACTCCTTGTGGTTCGACCCGTGCTTGCCGGCTTGATTCAACACACCGTGCACTTGCGGTATTTTTAAAACTCGATACTCACGTCGTGCACTATTTTCCGACAAAAACCGACTTATCCGATATTGACCTTATTTTCCAAAAAGCACGTCACCGTGGGTTTCGAACAAGTTTTTGGCGCCATTGCCGGGGAGTGGCAACACCACGAAAATTATTTTGAGCTATCTCTGTATATACTTTGTATAAAACATATATAAAAAAAAAACACCTCAAATATCCTACTCGTTGCTCTCTGTGTTTTCAGTCTACTGTGGATACAGTTGTGATAAAATTATTTAATTATATATCTACAGAAATTTGGCACTAAAATATCGTATTTTTCTCAAATTCCAGATTGCAACTGAAATACGAAATACGATTGTGCGGAGCTGAGATTGGAATTCTGGAGAAAGGCGTTACGAGGTTAACAGTGCCAAAGATCCGGGTAGATCGACCCGTACAAGCAAACGCTCAAGTGATCACGGATCAAGCCAACGGAAGTTTCTAACTTCATAAATTCAAGGTACGTATTTTTCCAAACCCCTTCTCCTCAAACCCGACGCTCCAATACTTCAATTTTGTGCAGGATTTCTTTCGCAAACTCCGCTGCACAAGTGCCAAGCACAACTGCCAAAAGACATTAACCGTATTTTTTTTTGCAGCGCACCGCTTATAACATAAAAAACGATTGATTGATGATTTGAACAACTTTTATTGTTTGCGCATTGCATGAATTTAATACGGACTTAAGGGCAAAGAACCCCAACAAGATACGGTAAGGGATTTCATCACCCTTCTCCGTGGCCCACAAACCACAAAGAACGAGCATTTTCACACCCTCATTAACTTTAAAAGAAATTAGACTTTCAGCCTCTAAGGACTTCGCGCTCAATAGGGAAAGTTAAGTGTATTTCGAACACCGCCGATCGGTATATTGTTCCTGAAGTGTCTAGGAAAGTGTGAAAGGCGCAACCGCCGAAAGAGAGAAGGTTACTGTAATTAAGGAACCTCGCGAAAGCGAGGGAATACCTCCCTTCCTCTCTGCACTTACCTGGCTTCTCGATCAGTCTATCTTGGGCCCGTTTCGCAGTACATTTTTACTTCAAAAAGCAAGTTTTTTTGAGCAGGTCTAGTGACCAAGGTGACCCTAGACTGATTAGGTGTGTGCAGTGTGTCTTGTTTGTGATCTTGTTATACCTTTTGTGTGATATTCGTGGTTGTAAATATTTTGGTTGAAAAACACTTTTTCTCTTCTCTCTCAGTTTTTTCCCTACCACTCTCGAATAGTGCATGTCAGCTTGGACTAGAGATTCAAAATCTCGATTAGTCCGGTTTGTGCCTATATCTTCCGATTCTTCTTCACTTTCTGATTCCTCGGAATCCTTTGAGACCTTACCTTCTGCCTCATCGGAGCCGTCCGATTCTTCACCTTCACCTTCACTTTCTTCTCCTACACCACCAACAATGACGGAGCAAACAATCGTTGAGCAACAGGAAGCGGCATTACAGGACAGATGTTATCCACACCGATCATCCCTTCCTTCATGCATAGTACTGCCCACCATTGCGGCAAACAACTATGAAATCAAACCGCAGTTCATACCACTACTCCCAAAATTCCACGGACTCGAGTCCGAGGATGCATACCTGTTAATCAGTGAATTTGAAGGAGTATGTGCAATGATGAAGATCCAAGGAGTGGGAGAGGATGTCGTTAAGCTCAAATTCATTCCCTTTGCGCTTAAGGATAATGCGAAAAGCTGGTTAAACAGTTTACCAGCTAGATCGATCACGACATGGGATGACTTTGTGAAAGTTTTTCTTAAAAAATTTTACCCTATTCATAAAACCGTGCGAATTCGCAATGAACTCCACAATTTTAAACAAAAAGAGGGTGAAATTTTTTGGAAATGCTTAGAAAGATTTAAAGACATCTTAATCAAATGTCCCCATCACGGGTTAGAACAGTGGAGGTTATGTCAGATTGTCTATGAGGGGTTAGATTCCAGTTCACGTATGATGCTAGAATCCATGTGTCAGTGCAAATTCCTGAGCTATGGTGCTAAGGACGCATGGAACTTTTTGGAAGAACTGGCTGACAAAACCATCCAGTGGGAGAGTGTGAGTGAGAAACCATCCGTGACTAGGAGTGGTGCACACATAGTTGACACCTCTATAGCTGCCGAAGCCAAAATCGCTGCTCTTGTACGGCGAATGGAAGCTCTAGAGGGGAAAAATTCACCGCTACCAGTCAATCAAATTTCTCCAACTTTGTGCGCTAATTGTCAGCATCCTAGCCACATATCGGAAGAATGTCCGTTTCTCGTTGGGTCCTAGGGACCTGAAAACGTTAATGCACTGTATCAGAACCAGCGCCCCAGGAACGACCCTTTTGCGCCAACATACAACCCTGGTTGGAAGAATCATCCCAATTTTGCTTGGAATCAGGCTCCTTTTCAAAACAACAATTCAAACCCGCCTTTCCAACAATTTCAAAATTCAAATTTTCAAAACCAAAAATTGGGATATTCAACTAACCAGCCCCAGCAGCCCCAGCAGCCCCAACAGCCGAATCAGCACAACCCAACCTTTACACCCCCTGGGTTCGCCCAAGACGACAAGAGGGTAACATCCATCGAAAAAGGGTTGGAAGCTTTGATTAAAACTTCTGCGCAGACTTCATCTAGTCTGGCTACTTTTATGCAAACATTCGGTCAGTTGCATAGCGCTAACACTCAAGCGATAGCCAGATTAGAAATCCAAATCAGTCAACTGGCTGCAGCAGTTAATGAACGTGAGAAGGGAACATTTCCCTCTCAACCCGTGATAAACCCAAGAGAACAGAGAAACAACAACGCTCATATTGTTCAGACGAACAATATAGAGAATGCGAACGCCGTCACCGTCCTCAGATCAGGACGAACTATTGACAACAAGGTTGTCAATCCCAGCGAATCATCCAAGCGTGCGGCTGTCAGTTTGCCAGCACGTAGTTCATCTCCGGCTCCTCCTTGTGATCCGTCGTCATCTTCACCACCTTCTTCTTCTTCTCCTCCTGCTTCTTCTTCCTCGTCATCAGCTGCACATCCTTCAAACCAACATGAGAATTCTCCACACGACCACATTAATGATCCAGCAAGAACAATCCTGTCTTCTGCTTCTATTCCATCTGCAGCTTTCCCAAACTCAGTATTTGGACCTAAGGCTCCCTATCCTAATAGGTTAAAATCAAAGAAGCCTTCTGCAAACATGGAAAAGGTGTTGGAAGTTTTTAAACGCTGTGAGGTCAACATTCCTTTGTTGGACGTTGTCCAACAAGTTCCGGCATACGCAAAATTTCTGAAGGACTTATGCACCCAAAAACGACGCACAAATGTCCCCAAAACCGTCTTCTTGGCTGCCACTCTGAGCGATGTTTTGTCCAAGTCCATTCCTATGAAATATAAGGACCCAGGCTGTCCAACTATTTCTTGCACCATTGGGGACAAACAAATTAACCGAGCCTTGTTAGACTTAGGGGCAAGTGTGAACCTCCTTCCCTACTCAGTTTACAAACAACTGGGATTGGGAGAGCTCAAGCCGACCAGAGTGACTCTGCAACTGGCAGATCGTTCGACAAAAGTACCGAGGGGAGAAATTGATGATGTTCTAATCAAGGTCGGGGAATTCATATTCCCCGTAGACTTCATTGTGTTGGAGACTGAGCCCGTCACCAATCCCAGCGGACAAATTCCAGTCATACTGGGGCGGCCATTCCTAGCCACATCCAACGCATTGATAAACTGTCGTAATGGGTCCATGAAACTTTCTTTTGGGAACATGACAATAGACCTCAACATTTTCACGCTAGGAAACCAGGCGAGTGAAAAACACGATGATACTTTTGAAGTCAACGCTGTATACGATATGTCTGAGGAGGGGACATTTGACTTCAAAAATGAGTGTCTGGACGAGACTTTTGAAGAACTATTTTCTGAGGAGCTTCTTTTCCTTGACAAGCTAAATCCTGAACAGGCATCCTACGCACATTGGGGGCCCCAATTTGAATCTCTTCGCAACGAAGCAGGCCCTGAAGTGCGACCATCTATAGAGGTGCCACCGAAACTTGACCTCAAAGTTCTTCCTGACCATCTCAAGTATGCGTACTTGGGAAATGACAACACGCTTCCAGTAATAATTGCAACCGACCTTGCGCCTGAGCAAGAGTCGGCCCTTATGGATGTTCTGAGAAAGAACATGGAAGCGATAGGGTGGTCAATGGCTGATATCAAAGGAATCAGCCCTGCTATCTGCCAGCACAGAATCCATATGACTGATGATTCCAAACCCTTCAAAGATCCTCAATGCCGGCTTAACCCGGTAATGAAAGAAGCGGTAAGGAATGAAATGCTGAAGTGTCTGGACAATGGGATCATCTATCCCATATCTGATAGCAAATGGGTAAGCCCCATTCACGTAGTACCAAAGAAATCGGGACTCACCGTTGTCACGAATGAAGCAAATGAGCTCATCCCAACCCGTACACAAACAGGGTGGAGAGTCTGTATTGATTACAGAAAGCTCAACGCAGCAACTCGCAAGGACCATTTCCCGCTGCCCTTCATTGATCAAATGCTTGAACGCCTAGCCGGACACGCCTACTATTGCTTCTTAGATGGGTATTCCGGCTATAATCAGATCCCGATTGATCCAGAGGATCAGGACAAAACAACCTTCACTTGTCCTTTTGGTACCTTCGCCTACCGCCGTATGCCCTTTGGGCTGTGCAATGCACCCGCGACATTTCAGCGGTGCATGGTGAGCATATTCTCTGATATGGTAGAGCGATTTTTAGAGGTTTTCATGGATGATTTCTCCGTCTTTGGAGATTCATTTTCTGAGTGTTTGAGGCATCTAGAGCTAGTAATGCTATGATGTAGAGAAAAGCACCTCACACTCAACTGGGAGAAGTGTCATTTTATGGTCAAACATGGCATCGTGTTAGGCCATATCATTTCTGAAAAAGGAATCGAAGTCGATAAAGCAAAAATCGACGTTATCTCAAGCCTCCCACCTCCACGAACTGTCCGTGATATTAGGGCATTCTTAGGCCACACCGGGTTTTACAGGCGTTTCATCAAGGATTTTATCAAACTGGATAGACCCTTGACTTCTTTGCTGGCCAAAGAAACACCCTTTGACTTCAACTCTGAGTGCCTTCACGCGTTCAAGCTTTTAAAATCGGAACTCACTTCCGCTCCGATTTTAAGCGCACCAGACTGGAGCGAACCTTTTGAACTAATGTGCGACGCTTCTGACTTTGCGATAGGAGCTGTCTTAGGACAGCGATTTGAAAAGAAGCCGCATGTTATCCATTATGCGAGCAGGACGTTGAATGACGCACAGCTAAATTACACCACGACTGAAAAGGAACTCTTAGCTGTTGTGTTCGCACTTGAGAAATTCCGTCCTTACTTGATCGGAACCCACGTCACTATTTACACGGATCATTCTGCGCTTAAGCATCTCTTTGCAAAAAAGGATGCCAAGGCCAGATTGATACGTTGGATCCTCCTTCTTCAGGAATTTGACTTAACTATCAAAGATAAGAAAGGGACCGACAATGTTGTAGCCGATCATCTGTCTCGCATACCAAATGCACCAAATGAGGAAATTCCAATCAATGAGCATTTTCCGGACGAACAACTTCTCTCCATATCAAGCGAACCATGGTTTGCTGATATCGTGAACTTTCTAGTCACCGGAGAAACACCATCTTTTTGGTCAAATCAGGACAAGTATAAATTTCTCTCCCAGGTCAAATTCTTCTACTGGGATGAACCATACCTGTTTAAATACTGTCCTGATCAGATCATTAGACGGTGCATCTCTAATTCTGAGACAAGAAGTGTTTTGTCCTTCTGCCATGATCAAGCATGCGGGGGCCATTTTGGACCCAGAAAAACAGCGGAGAAGGTTTTGCAGAGCGGCTTCTACTGGCCGACGCTTTTTAAGGATGCTTTCGAATATTGCAAAACCTGCAACCGATGTCAACACATGGGCAAGATTGAAAAAAGGAATTAAATGCCCCTACAGTCCATTCTGATTGTAGAAATTTTTGATGTCTGGGGCATTGATTTCATGGGACCATTCCCAAACTCTTTCGGGAATGTGTACATTTTGCTGGCTGTGGACTATGTGTCCAAGTGGGTGGAGGCCATCCCTTGTCGAACCAACGACAACAAGGTTGTCGTGAAATTCTTGAAAGAAAACATTTTTTCCAGGTTCGGTACGCCTCGCACCATCATTAGTGATAATGGAACGCATTTTTGCAACAGATCTTTTGAATCACTGATGAAAAAGTATTCCATCAGCCACAAATTGTCAACACCATACCATCCTCAAACTTGCGATCAGGTTGAAATTTCCAACAGACAAATTAAACAAATTTTGGAAAATATTGTCAACAATAACCGCAAGGATTGGTCGTTGAAGTTAAGTGACGCACTCTGGGCATTCCGCACCGCCTTCAAAACGAACCTAGGTATGTCCCCATACCGACTCATCTTTGGAAAGGCATGTCACTTGCCTGTTGAATTAGAACACCGTGCTTTCTGGGCAATCAAACAGCTCAATATCGATTTGGAAAAAGCCGGCGAAGAGCGTAAACTTCAGTTAAATGAACTTGATGAAATACGCAACGATGCGTACGAGAATGCCAAACTGTACAAGGAAAAGACGAAAGTCTTTCATGACAAAGCGATTCTCAGAAAAACATTCACCGTAGGGCAAAAGGTTCTGCTCTACGACTCCCGACTTCATCTGTTCCCCGGGAAATTGAAATCATGATGGACAGGCCCATTTCTTGTGCGCACCGTTTTTCCGCACGGTGCTGTCGAAATTGAAAATCAGCAAACTGGCAGCACATTCAAGGTTAATGGCCAACGGCTAAAACCATTCTTAGAATTGCCCGCGGAAACGGGGGAGCTCATGTTTTTGCATGAGCCGAGTTACATCGTTTAAAACACCCCCATGTTCTCTTGTATATATGTTTTCTTTTGTAATTTTAGTTTTCTTTTGCTAATTCTTTGGGGTGTTTTACTTAAGTTTGGGGGGGGACACCATTTTTGTATATATTTTTTGTTTTTCTTTTTGTTTTAAATTTGTTTTTAGGGAGCGCCGACAATTTTGACCCTCTTGGTGTAGCCTGACAGTGAGGACACTGTCAAGTTTAAGTTTGGGGGTATGCTCGGTAAGCTTTCTTCCTTCGCATTCATTTGTATATTTTGCATTTGCATACCATATTAAAAACCCACAAAAATTGAAAATTTTCCAAAAATATAAAAACTTTGTCGTCAAGTTAGCTAATAGGGTAACTTAGATCTTTATTCCGAAAGTTTAGTTGATATATTAGAAATAACTAAATTCTAGGCTTAGTAATTGAAAACCTTGAAAATAACCCTCATTCTATCCAACTTTGGTAAGTATACGTTGAGTTCAGTTCTTGAGTTAAGTCAAGATGAGGGGAAAGTATTGAAGCTTTACCGGAGGATAAGTCTGAAAAATAGTTTCTTTTCTTGAGTTCAAATTTAGAAAGTATACACCCTACAAACTGCACTTACACGCACCTTGAAACTTGGGATAGTAGAGGATACCTAGAAATACTCTTTCCTAAAAGCCTAGTATGAAAGAAAAAACGGTATTTAAAGCTAAACACCAAAAGAGCACGTTGAAAAATATATCCAGTCTTGAAAAAGAAAAAAAAATAGAATAAAGTCAAGACCTGGAAACTGCTAATTACGCTCTAAGTTCACACATTCAGTAATCGGTCGTTAGTGCCTCAAGAAGCATTAATAGTCGCATGAAAGGTGTGTGAGCAAATCCGTCCATCCTTAATGAAAAGAAGTAGTATTAGGTATTAAGGGAAAGGGTACTATAGCTTGAATTGAATTCTTAAGTGTAGGGGTGCAAATACACACACACGTAGGGGTATACAATCGATATTTGAATAAAAGATAGAAATGAAGAATAAGACTTGTGTTTTCTGTAGAGGTGATAAAAATCCCTAATTAGAGGCCGCGCTTTAGAACGAAAACTCAGGAGATCCAAGGTTAAATAGATAGGAGGTGTGAAAAATAAGGGTTGGATATTTCTAACTTAGGATGATAGAGTTTCTAACGTAAATACTAAATTATAGGAGTAGAATCATTGTTAACTTATAACACTAGCTTGACTGGATTTTGTGGGTGTAATCCGTTGAAAACCATCAGGAGACAACACTCCTCCTACTAGGGACACCTAGAGGTTTAATGGCTTGTTGCACACGCTCAGTGCAATCGCGTTCCCTGCGAAAGTGCGGTTATCATTTTATTTTTGTGAATAATTGGTTTTGCTCGGGACGAGCAAAAGTTAAGTTTGGGGGTATTTGTTCATCACAGAAAACTGCATTTTATACCGCCCATTCTTACGCTCGTTTGTTTATAGGTAGGTGCTTTTAATCCGTGTTTGCTACATATTTACAGATTACAGGTTTCCGGTACAAATACTGCAAATCAACACTAAATCTCCACAGTTACGCCAAAATGAGAACATCTGTCACAGACAGATAAAAGCCGGGTTTCTGTCATCCGCATCCGTCTAGTACCGCTTACCAGTTCAAAAGTGCAGGACGAAAACAGTCGTCATTTCTGGTCAAGCGTGGGGCCCACTGAAGATATTCAAAGATGTGTGGGACCCGAGGGAGTTGATTTTCAAAGATGTTGAAAAGAAGTAGCCAACATTGTTGACCATTGAAACCTGAAGCAATCGTAGAAGAATTTTTAAAATCTGCAGATGTTTAACATGAGGAAATGCAAACACCAGACCACCACAGGAAAACGACAAGACAACTCATCAGTATGGCCGCGGATGCGCGGCCAATAGGGGGTATTGGCCGCGGATCCGCGGCCAAGTAGACTCCTTGATTGATGGAAATTTGGGGGTTGGTGGCACATGGTATTTGGGCACACAATATTGCCCTAGGTCTTCAGAACTCCTCCTATAAATACCCCAGTTCGAACCAGAACAAAAGGAGAGAAGAAATTCTTACATTTGTGATATATTTGTGCCCCTTTATTAAAATTCTTGTTCTTGGAATTTAGTTGAGTTCTTTGCCTTTCTCTGGTCTTGCAACTTCTATTTTTGAGCTTGCAAGATTAGATTTTGGTAGTTGAACTCATTTCATGTATTTTTGACCCGTTGCAATAAATATTCAAGTTTGATTCTTGTAACTTTTTGCTATTTTGTCAATTCTTATGATTATGCAGTGTGATATTCATATAATGATGTGTGAGTAGTTGCTCTTGGGCTACGGGGAGGTAGGATGTGGAATGACTGAACCTCCAATTCTTTCCTTTTTGATTCTTGCATCTTTTCACTTCTCTTCTTAACATCGCAAATTTATTATGTTTTGATTGATAGGGTATATTGTTTTGAATGATTGCAAATCAATCTTTAACATATATCCTATCCTTTCGTTACATTTTATTGTTGCTTTGTTATGACTTGAAGACGGCGTGAATACGGAATCAAGTTACTTGTTGAAATTAGGTAGATAGGGTATATAGCACTCTTGCATATAGTCTATACTTGCTACTTCACTTAACTAATTCCATATACATTCCATTATAAATCGCATTCTTGTTAGTTTCTGTTTTTCTACCCTTGATATCGTATTTCATCCCGAGACACGTTTCGGATAAATACGGCATACTTTCGATACTCAAATGGAAACCAAAAGAATGAATCTTGAATCAAAATGAAGAGTTGGGGGTAAATGTCATATATCATTCCTACTGAACCTCAGCCCAAGTTTTCGTCTCATTACACCTTGTTCCTTTTTAGGCAGTACACTAAACGTGACAAAACACCATCTTCCAACCTTTGATCCATAACTCAATCTGATGTCGTGATATCCACTCCTTATGGTTCGACTCGTGCTTGCCGGCTTGCTTCAACACACCGTGCACATGCGGTATTTTTAAAACTCGATACTCACGTCGTGCACTATTTTCCGACAAAAACCGACTTATCCGATATTGACCTTATTTTCCAAAAAGCACGTCACCGTGGGTTTCGAACAATAAGATGTGGTTTTCTCGTGATGTATGTGTCGTCCACCATGAGATTTCATGTTTTCTGTTGGATTTCGAGACCCGATTCGAGGAGTGGATGAACAGTCTCGGGTACATGGTGGGCCCGGTATGGTACCCCGGGGCAAGAAGATTGAGTTGTAGACGATGAGCCTGGCAGGGGAGGACTACCTACCGGTGATGTCTTGCGCGGCGGATATCTGGAGGATACCGATAGTTGTCGTGAGATTTGATGATATGGGCCGATCCGGACTGACGGAGCCCGAGATATTGAGACTATGAGACATTGAGATTATGAGGTATTGAGACTTGAGATTTACATGTTTTGTGTCGATGCTTGACACGGATTTCCATAGATTTCATCGTTGATATTTCAGATTTCTATACACATTTTACCATGATAAAAGCTAAAGATTTCTTATACAGATATATCTAGATTTCAGGATTGGTTATTTCACATTGGTGCATGCATACTCATTCACATGACATATTACTATTTGAGGCACCGACACGAGCACGGAGCATTTGCACTTATACGTAGTTTATTACCCTGCCATTACTAGATGACTGGTGATATAGTAGTGTATTATTATGATCTAGGATAGCGTCGTGCATTCGATTTCTTTTCGCAGATATCTTCTACTCACGAGTTGGCAACTCACCCCCGTTGTGCCAAATTTTATTACAGGTTCGATGTACAGGTTTTCCTGGCAGCTTGCTGGCACATCTTTTCACTCAGTGTGATTTGCACGGTAGGTTGGTTCACTTGTATCTGGACCGCCATTGTATTTTTATTATTTCATTTGTATCTAGAAAGCTCCATCAATCAAACTTGTATTACTTGATAGTTTACTGGATCAGTTGTTTATTTCGACCTTAGAATCGCGCTTGTATTATTATGATATCTGGTGGTTTTGTTTTCTTTTGAGTTTTGAGCCTCGCCCTTTGGCGTTGTATACTATTGTGCATTGATGTGGTTGTTTCCGCCTTTTGGCGTAGAGCTAGCTCCCGTTTGGGGATGCTTTTTATTATTTGTATATATATTTTCTTGTTTGTACCCGTTTGGGGCCAGTTTTTACAAAGGAGATTCTGCCGAAATTTTTGAGAAAATTAAATGTTGCTTTTAAACTTGTTTTCTACATGTTTTCCTTTACTTCTTCTTCTTTTTATGGTTTAGATTTCTGGGCTTCGGCTTACTTAGGTTACGTTGCGCCTCTAGACGCTTCGCAATCTAGGTGCCGGTCACGTTCCGTACTTTCGGGTCGTGACATCCATATTCTCATTCTCTCTCTTGTTTTTATGCTTTTGCATGTTTTCTATAAAGAATTAGAGAAGAGAAAAAAAGTGAAAGCAAGAGTGATATCATCTACATCTCTTGATCTATTCTTCTAGCAAGACTAGAGATCAAGTAGCTTCTTTTGAGTTCTTTCTCAAGGTAAATCAAGAGCTTGTGCAAAAAGTCTCTCAAGTGGATCATCTTTGACAAGGTTCGATCGACGATCAAGCTTCATCCTCATCACTTGAAGCCTAGCAAGAGTCCATGGAGTATGGTAGGGGTCTTCCGCAAACGGGAAGACACGCTATAAAGATAGCTAGCCCCTAAAGTCATAATCTAGCTTTGTATGTTTGTAAGTTGTTTTCTTTGGGTTGATTTTAAGGTATATGGATGTTTTGCTCTCTAGAAATTTTAAAATTATACCTCCGCTTCTTCAAAAGTCGTAGAATAGAGAGCACTACATTCTAACGCTAGTATCAGAGTCATCCCTAAGACCTTAACGTGTTTTGACGATGATTTAATTTCATATCAAGAAGTTTTCCTGATTTTTTGGCCCCAAGTTTAAGCCTCTCTGTCCTTTTTGTAAAACGTGACCTGAAATTTTTTTACTAGATGCCATTGTACTGGAAATGCACTAAAATTGATGGGGAAGAAGCAGGGAAGCAATCTGTTGCACCCTGGCTGCCCAGGTCGGCCTTTTTACTGCCTGGGTCTGTCAGGGGGCAACAATTTGCCCCCCGGTTCTTCCAGTGGCTTAAACTCTGGGTATAGGGATTTTTGAGATGTATCAAATTTTCCAGTTTATGATTTGATCATACTTGTGTTTGAGGGAAGTCCAAGAAACTTCTTGATCAAAATTCTAGCATTGCGTTTTGCTTCCGCATTTATAGACACGCGTTGGTAAACGTCGTCTAATTGATGTGTGATCAATTAGACAAGGTTGCGTATTTGATATTTGTGATGTTATTGTGTTTGTTGTTGTAATGGTTTAAACGGATTGTCGTGATGAATAGCCTCTCGTGTGAGATGTTTGTATAGTTTATAGTTCATATTTATTCTTTTATTCGGGACGAGCGTCCGAATTGTGGTCTTCGTTGCCTGTATTTGTATATTCTATTATTGAGATACGGCTAGGTTGCGGTCATAGTCACTTTTGTATAATTTTCATTTACTGTTCTAGGATTACCCCACGGTGAAGCGCTTGAGTCGTCGGATTCTAGAATGCAGCGGGTGGCCATCGTAAGGAGTTAAGATCCGGGTTACCTCATTCTAGGATTAGCGGGTGACCCGCCGCGCTTGTAGGGGGTTAGGTTAGATCCAAGTTGGAGTGCTCAAGTTACCGGGTTCTAGAATACGCTGGGTAGCCCACTCATGGTATTAAGTGTGGGTTGCCTCACTTATAGGATTGGCGGGTAGCTTGCCGCACTCGTAGGGGTCTAGAATCGATGGTGTATAGGCTATTTACGCGATTGTGGAATATCATGTTTGTTTGCGGTTCAAACGAAATGCGGGATTCCTAATATATCTGCTTTTCCATATTCTGTGATGTTTATATCATGCCTGAGATGACTATATATATGATTATATATATATATATATATATATATATATATATATATATGTTTTGCATCCGCACTAACCCTGCCTTCGCCCTGCCGTAAGTGAAGTAACCTTACGGTGAAAACTCGAGGCCCCCATGGCGAATGCAGATAGCATACAAAGCATTCTATTTTGGTTGTTTCTGGTGTGAGTAGGAACTTAAATGACGGGACTGCATTAATTTGGATTAATGCAAAGAATAAACCTAAAATAATGTTAGAACTAATTTTAAAACCACTCGGTTTTCTTCAAAACTACTAGTTTTAAAAACCGGAACCTAAACCACTCCTTTTACAAAGGCACTCAGTTCCTTCAACGATATCAAATTCATTACGTTAAGAGTTTTCTTCAGAACCAGCTGTAGCCCTTCGTCATTTTAGATGAGTAGTGACTAGTATTTATGCTGTGTTTTTTGGCCTCTGTCAAGGCATAATGTGCGGTAGATAGGTATTTCTTTTTTCCCTCATGTTGATGAGATCGATTAGGACAGTCGTACCACCTTGTTGGCCTTTGTCAAGGGTCAAGCGGGTGGATCTAAATTGGTCACGAAATGACGGGTTGAACTTGAATAGCGGCTTATGGTTTATCGACCTTTGTCAAGATCATAAGTCGTTAGGGCTAAAAAACATATCGGGAGTTTCAAGTGTTGAAACTAATAATGAGATTGCATATCTTCTATGTGATAGTTGGGGTCCCGATTCTCACTATGAGCAAGAGATACTCCCGGGAGAGTTTTTCACTTTACAATTGGCTAATCCAATAGGTGTCTAGAAAGGTGTTAATGGGGTTATGTCTCTGTGGAAATAGGGTTTTTTAATTAGTTCTGTGCGAAAACATGGGGAGATTCCATCGGAGTATCAACACTGGCCTGGCTGACCGGTTAGCGAACTTGTAGGGTGCAATTAATCCCAGCTAGTTCCCCTTTTGGGGTTTGAAGGAGAATTTGACAGAACAGTAGGAGCTATCCTGATTAGATAAATTAATAAATCAATCTAATCTTGCAAAAGCTCATGCCAAGGTTTTCTTTTCTCTCTTTCCAGGTAGCGACCATTTCATGCCTTAATCAAGTTAATAATATGTATGATTTGACCAAACCCGCTTATAATATTGGGCTGGGGAACGTTGTTTCAGAACTGACATCGATGTGGGCATGTAATAGGAATGCAAGGATTTCCACGAAACCCTGATGAAGAAGAAGCATTCCAATACATCTTCTTCAGATGTGTTGGTTATTGAGAACTGTTTCTCAGCTTGCACTACGTCCTGGGTATTCGATACCGAATCAGTATCTCATATCTGTAACTTGTTACAAGGTTTAAGGAAAAGTAGAGCATTGAGAAATGGTGATATGTTCCTCAGAGTAGGGAACGAAGTAATTGTTGTTGCTGATGCCGTAGGCGAATATCACTTTGTGTTGCCGAATGGCAATACATTGATTTTAAACAATTGTTACTATGTATTGTCTATACTTTGCAATATCATATCCGTTTCTTTATTAGATAAAGATGGATACAACTTTGTCTTATAAAAAATGTTATGACTTGGTCATATCAATGAGACCTGTTTCCTCATAGGCATAACCCTGTTAACATCTTTCTAGACACCTAATGGGTTAGCTAGTTGTGAAGTGAAAATCTTCCGGGAGCAATACTTACTCATCAGTTGGAATCGGGATCCAACTTTTTCTGGCCGACCAAAAATGTGTGGCCGCCTGGGGAGGCCAAGTTGTACTCATTCCCATCGTGTTTTGTGAAGGGGCTTGAACTCTTAGAAACTTTATTTTTGGGATACTTCTTTTTTGCCCTGATTTCATTTTATGTTATCTTTGTTTATGGGCAACACGGAAAGCTTTTTCGGTCGAAACTTTTACATCATTTATGATCCGTTGTTTTGTTTGTGTGTTGATAAACGCCATCTAATTACTATATGTGATTAGACGAGGTTGCACACTTATTACTTATGTTCTTGTGGGTTTATATATCTTTGTGATGGTTTAGCCGGATTGTCGCGATGGATAGCCCTTCGTGTGATTTGATTGTACAGTTTTGAATGTATATTCATTTTTTTTGGGACGAGCGGCCGACTTTTGGCCGTCATTGCCACTTGATGTATATTCTTTTATTGGGACACGTCCAGGATCCAGGTCTTGTTACCGTTGTTTATTCTTTCATTATTGTACTAGGATTTAACGCGGGAGAAGTGCTCGAGTAGCCGGGTTCTAAAGTGAGGAAGATGGTCATCTCATGGTGATGAGTTCGTGTCGCCTCGTTCTAGAATCAATGGGTTTCTCACCACACTTGCAGGGGTTTAGGTTGACCCACGGAGGAGTGCTCAAGTTACCGAGTTCTAGGAAGCACCGGGTGGCCCACTCATGACATTGAGCGCGGGTTGCTTCACTTTTAGGATTGGTGTGTAACTTGCCGAACTCATAGATGTCTTGGTTCGAGATTGTACGGGCTATCCAAACGACCGTTGGTTTTCGTTTGCGGCTCAAACGAAATACGGGGCTCCTAATTTATCCGCTATTCCATCCTGTTTGTTATTTATCGTATGCCTGTGATATTTGTTACTTGCCTGTGATAATGATGATGATTATATGTCACGCCCCGCTTCCCAAAATACGGAATACGAGGGGTGACAAGACCAGCCATGCTCCTACGGTCGAAAAAATATCCCGCCGTAGTCATACTTCGGCTTCTAGCATTACATGGTAATCAGTAATCAATGCACAGGTAAAGAGAAATGCAGTCACTAAATATATCAAAACAGATAGATAACTAACCAGATAGAGATCAAGGGAAAGATAGTGCTGGCGTCGCTGATCTAGATGTGAGCAATATCCTCGAGGTACGTCAGGTCCTGATCCATGCTAAGTCCACTTCTCACTCTGAGCATGCATACTCAGGTCGTCAGAGCGACACAATAGCAATATATATATAAACATATGTAAACACATGCAATGATGATGAACATGAAGCAGTAAATATATAACGATGACGCGAGCATGAAATAATCGGTATAAGTAAACAGTAAAGCTGGTATATCGAATCAGTAATCAATGCATGTCCATGTCATTAAACCTATCCGCCTCTAGGTCTCACTGTGCAGGTCGCTAAACCTATCGTTAGTTCAAGTGTGAGTGTCAACCACCGCAGGAGTATCCCCAACCTAAGGGTGGGCCCCAAGGGCAAGGGAACACGGGCCTGAAACACGCTCACTAATAATCAGTAATATCACCCATATGACTCCCAGAATCGTTGTATATGCCGGCAGTGGGACTCCTGAGATTCCGTTGATCGAACTCACACTCAAACTACACCACACCTCGTGGTCTACATCAAATACCAACCATGAATCCAAATACTGGTCGGTCTATGACAAGTCTACGCGACAACTGGAGACAGGATCTCTATCAAGTATGTCTCGACTGGTATCCAAGATAAATGGACAGTGTTTGATGTCTTACCTATGACACTAATATAAGTGGTTCCATAACCGTCATATTCCAGTTATAGTTACACTTATATATGTCCCATAGACGTCGACAATACAATAAATTAACTGGTTCCGCTGATGGTGTACAAGTACGTGTCACTTCACTTATTCATTCACGCTTTAACACTATCATACTTGCTACAATCCAAACACTAATATTTATCACTGGGTAATGTAACACAGTCACTAGGTTATCAATGTTTATGACTACTATTCAAATGAGGATATAACCGCTGCATGATATGATGAGAATGCAATTAATTGTAATACGAATAAAATATAGCAGTCAGTGTCATACCACTCGCAAATTTACTATAAACCACACATGCAGAATTAAGCAAAACAATATAAAAGGGGTAAGCAGTATGTTAAATTATCTATCCATCAAAATTGGTTTCACATCAATCGGATTTTAGGTTTGCTAGTTATGGTCATTTCATTTTAAGTGTTTACTACTGGAAATCCAATTTCTGAACTGAATGTCCATTTCGTAACACAATTTTCACCCTGTTGGGATCAAAATTAGGCAACGCTATAGTTGAACAATATTTAGGATTATCAGTTAGGTTTCCAACTCACCAGACAGATTGATGATATCCATAGTGTACTGGGATTTATGCATCATATAATATTGGGGTATACGTTCTGTCCCTGCTTGGGACTTCCGTATGTACTGATGGTTTAAAATGTGATTAAAATAGTAAACGATGGCAAAAATGAATGAAATCACTTCCAATAGTTAGCTAACAGGATTAACTTCTCTACGGTATAGGGTTCTGCATAATAATATTTTCACACAGAAACATGGAAGCATTTCCAATCAAGTATTGACAGCCAGTGCTGATCTGAACTGCAGTCCAGAGCCGCACTCCTAACCAGTTTCTGTCACCTTTTTAGAATAGAAACAGATTATAAACCATATGGGGTTCTAGGTCGTTGAGTCGGCTTCGATATGAGCCCTCGAACGCAACATTCCGGTGTGTAACCAATTAACTATGATTTCACAAAATCCAGATACGGAAATTTTCAGGTTCGACGGGTCTAAATGGGGATGACATTTCACGATGTTAAAATGCGTATTTTCAAGCCAACTCTTAACACAGTATTCGTTATCACTAGGGAAATCTGTTGTGCTTTATTTCCGTCATTTTAAAAGGGTTTTCTGATTGTGGTTTGCATCGAGCAGTTATAATAACATTTGAATCGCATTCGAAATGAATATATAATAGCATGAAGCAAGTATTTAAACTTGCCTGACGACGTATTGATGACGATACGGCAGCGACACAGCACAGTGGTGAACTATGGCTATGGAAGCGGCAATGGCGCGATCACGACGCAAGCGCGGCTAGGCCCGACACGATAAACTCGACCTCGGCTCGAACTTGGGTTCGATGGCTCGGCAGCGATGGCTCGGGTGATGCTACGGTAACGATGACGCAGAGCACGGTGTGTCGTTGGAAAGGTCGTCGGTTTGGGGCGACTTCAACAGAGGAGGTGGGTGCGTGGGGGTTCGTGATGGGTTCGTCGGGGCTGGGGTGCAGGGGTCGAGCTCGGCTAGGGGGACACGATGATGGCACCGCGGCTCGTCTTGGGCATGGAGCTTGGGTGCAGCGACGGTGCAGAGACGGCTCCGACGAGGTGAGGAGCCCGGCGAGGGGGTGTGCAGGCGAGGGTGCTCGTGGAAGGAGGTGGCCGCGGTTTTGAGGAGGAGGCGAGCGTGTTAACGAGGGTGCTATGGTCGGAGGTGATGCATGAAGAGGAAGGAGGCGCGTTGATGATGGGTTGCTCGGCTGATGGGGTTTCAAGTTGGAGACGATGAGATGGGTGCGATGTGTTGATGGGGTGGCAGCTCAGGTCGGACAAGGATGAAGAAGGAGGCACGGGTATGGGTTGGTGTTGAGGCTGGTGGGGATGAGGTGGCCGACGGCAAGGGGCTCAGGCTGGGCTTGTGGGTTTTAGAGGTGGGTAGCTTGGAGTTGGGAAAGAGAGAGAGAGAGATGAGGGATTGTGTGTGAATGAGAGGAGAGAGAGAGAGAGAGAGAGTGTGTGTGTGTGTGTGTGTGAATTAACGAGAGGAGGGAGAAAGAGTGTGTGAATTAACGAGAGGAGAGAGAAAGAGATTGAACAGAGAGGGAGAGAGGAGAGAGAACGTGGGTTTTTTTTTTAAAAATAATTATTGAAAAACATAAAGGAGAGAGAGTAACAGTGAATATAATATATATAATTAATAGGTTTTTAAGGGGATATATTTGAAATTAATGGGGGTATAATTTGGGTTTTAAATGAAAATAAATTTTAAATTTGAAAAGATTGAAAGAAATTGTTGGGGAAGAATGGAGGATTTGGGCCAATGGGATTGGGCCTGAGTGAGGTTTAGGGTTAGGAAAAATAAAAAGAAGAAAGAATGAGACGGAGAGAGTGAGCAGGGCTAGCTTAGGCTAGGGTTTTTGGGTAGATTTGTTTAGTGAAAACTATTTGTGTAAAAATATAGATTAGGGTTTTGAAAATAAATAAGATAAATAAAAATATAAATGAATAAATTTTTGTAGACAACACTTCAGTTAAATATGGATATTGGCGTACAAAAGAAACTGGGTATTACATTACATTATATATATATATATATATATATATATATATATATGTTAGATACTTATATATGTTTTACATCCACGCTAGCCCTGCCTCCGCCCTACTGTAAGTTGTGTACCTTACGGTGAAGAATCGAGGCCCCGTAGAGAATGCGGATGGCATATAAAATCATGCTATTTTGGTTGTTTCTATTGTGGCTGAAAACTTTAAATGATGGGACTGCATTAATTTGAAATAATGCAAAGTAAATAAACCTAAATGTTGTTGTTGGAACCAAATTTTAAAACTACTTGGTTTTCTACAAAACCAATTGTTTTAAAAGCGGAACCTAAACCAATCCTTTGCAAAGCCACTCGAGTTCCTTCAACGATATCAAATTCATTACGTTAACAATTTTTTCGCAAAAATCAACCGTAGCCCTCCGTCATTTCTAACAAGTAGTGCTTAGTATTCGTGCTACGTTTGTTGACCTTGTTAAGGTGTAGTGTACGATAGCTAAGTATTGCTTGTTTGTAGCATGTGATGCGATTAATTTAGACAGTCATGCGTCTTTGTTGACCTTGTTAAGGGTCGTACGGGTGGGTTTAGAGTAATCAAGATAATGACGGGTTGAACTTGACTAGCGGCTTATGACTCGTTGACCTTGTTAAGGTCATAGGCCGTTGGGGTAAAAACCATATCGTGAAGGTAAAGCTTGATCTCGGTTTCTCTCGGGTGGATCATCTTCGTCAAGGTCGATCGTCTTGCAAGCTTATTCCCGATGACTTCAGAGTATAACTAGGGTCCATGGAGCTTCGTAAGGGTCTTCCGTGATTAGGAGAACATGCTACAAAGATAGCTAGCCTCCTAACCTTGTATGTTTGCTTTTCTAGTTTAGTGTTTGGAATCGATTCTAGGGTTTTGGTCGCTTGTGCTTGCATAAAAGTTTTCGTTTTCGCTTCCGCCTTGCCCACGAGTCCTGCGGCGCGAGCACTAGGGGCCTAACAGTCTTTATGAGGAGAGTAGGATTCCACTCACCAAAAGGTGACAAAGAAAACTCACACCCCTTCACATGGCTCTAAATAGAGAATAAAAGAGAGATAAGTATGAATATATACATATATACATACACCCATATATGCAACAAATACACATACCCGTATTCGTATCAAGATACAAATACCAATATTCGTATCAAGATACAAATAGCCGTATTCGTATAAATACACGTATTCCTATCAAAATACAAATACCCGTATTTATACAAATACTCATATTCATATAAATATCCGTATTCGTATCAAAATATAAATACCTAAAAGAGAGATAATGAGAGATATAGCACTAGCTCATAATGATCCAGCTATCTTTCAAACCTGCTAGTATTATCGAAACTTTCTATTAAAGTACGTGTATAAAATACACATATTTAATCAAACTCCAAAACGTATCAAATACGTACACTGCATTGTTTCATCTGAACCGGGAAACCATCTGTGCAGGGCTCTAAAAACTCGATAATATGCTGGCAGTAGGTTTAACCATAAGCACTTCAGTGTCACTAGCTGTCATAACGGCTATCCCGGTATTGAACGAAAGGAAGGTCGAAAAGTAAGCTCTTCTGTATCGCTACAGAGGCTGTAAGTAACAATCTCTGTGCAGTCCGGTCTCTTCGTCTAAGAGTGTCGCATACCGGATCTAGGGGACAGAAAACGTCAATCCCCTAATAAGCCGATAAGTCGTGATGATGTGAAGCTCATCACCTACCGAGAAACTACTGATCTCCTATCAGTAAATATTAGCCACCCTGGCAAGGAATTTATAGTGATAGCCAACTGAACACAGCGCGACATCGACGCCCTATACCGGGAGAGACGAATCCCTTCCGATCACTCATGGCCTCCATGTGGTTCGAGGCTGTAACCAACTAAAACCTATTTGTACGACTCAGTAAAGCCGTGGTAGGGTAGTAATCTAAGTACTGTGGGAACTCACACGAGATAAATGACGATCTAAAGTCAACAGACTACTTGTGCTTATGTTACTAGAGAATTGGTATCTGACGATAGGTATAATACCATCTAGAAGTTCTCGGCGAGTCCGTCCGGTGTTTTCACCTTAAGTGAGCACTTGTATACAATCTTAGGTACAACACACCAATGGCCATAAGACCTGCCACCGCCCTTGTCGGGGTTTAGAAACGTATACACTAATTACCCTGGAATATCGATGCTCGGTCTCAATACTCCCACGACTAAGGACATTTAAGGACGCGCTTATGGACTACCCAGCTCTCACAAGTATGATCTCCATCATAACTCTAGTAGTAAAGCAAAGATCTTACGGGCTTTATCATTATGTATTCATGACACGTAATAAAACGTATACACATACATGATAAAGACAAACCTGATAGCATACTATCATCTCGAGCAAGATTGTTCTTACCGTATAGGTCCTCCTTCAATTATCATAACCGCCTATCTGCAATTACAATAATTGACTTGAGAGCACTATAGCCAACAAAAGGAAGCTATAATTCTCGAGGAGTTTAGCTCGGACAGCAAAGAGGAGCCGGCTTTCCGCTCCAAGACCACATAACAAGAGCTGCTCCAAGAACTCCATAAACAACTTAGAAGCAATGAAAAGGAGATGACCAAGCTCTACTCCAAAATTGATAATTTGACAAATGTCATAATGTAGCTCATAGCCTAAGTTGCTCGGCTATATCCCAATCAAGTACAAGGCTTTACTCATGAGCTGGGTGACAACAACCAGAAGCAACCGACACCCATCCCCCAACGTCCAAAGAAAGGTGAGCCTCGTTAAAGTCACTCGCATTTCGGTTCAATGGACGTCTTGACTCTGGATGACAACGACACACTAACGGAAGGTCATATCATAGACTTGGTTGCCAACAAAGTCAAGACATTGATAGCCAAAGCCGAAGCGCAGAAAAACATCAACAGCAGTTGGAGACCGTATCCTGCACGATATGATCTCGTAGAGTTTCCCAGCGGCTACGTCTTCCCTAAATTCGGAAGATTTGACAGGACGGGAAATGCAAACTAGCACATTACCCACTGTTACCGCGAATTTTTTTTGGCTAAGAGCTATTTGTTCCCTTATAAAAAGGGGAGAAAAGAAAGAAGAAAAGAATTCTCACAGTTTGGCATCACGTGTTAAACACGTGGGCGCTTATATGCAAAGCATATAAGCACAGAAAACAAATAACTAAAGGCCAAATAGCCTCACATGTTAAATACGTGAGCGCTCATATGCAAAATATATGAACGCTGAACATAAATAACCAAAGGCCAAACATGCCTCACATGTTAAACACGTGAGCGCTTATATGAAAAGCATATGAGCGATGAAAATAAACAGGCTAAAACCCACACTGGGGGTCACGTGTTAAACATGTGAGTTCCCTTGCCGCATTGTTTTGGCAGCGCTCACATTCAAAGCACGTGAGCGCCGTAATCTAAAATGCTCTCAAATGATAGAATTAAATTCTATTTTTGGGAAATATTTTCCCTGATCTTTCTAATATGGAAATATATTTCTCTAACAGAGAATTTTGGATTTAAAATCCAATGGTGATAAAATCACTAATTTAACCATCTGATAGAATTAAATTCTATGTGGGAAATATTTCCCTAATCTTTCTAAAATAAAAAAGATTTTCTCAGTTAAACAGAATTAAATCTATGGTTAGAAAAATATCTTTCTAATCTTGTTAAACAAACAAGATATTCATATGATAGAATAAAATTCTATATTAGGAAAATATCTTCCTAATCTTGTTAAACAAACAAGATATTCATATAACAGAATTAAATTTTATGGTTAGAAAAATATCTTCCTAATCTTGTTAAACAAATAAGATATTCATATGATAAAATAAAAATTCAATGTTGGGAAAATATCTTCCTAATCTTGTTATAACAAACAAAAAAATTTCTCTGTTAAATAGAGAGCTTTTGGATTAAAAATCCAACGGTGATTAAAATTCACCGGTTGAACTTTAAGATTAATTTGATTGATTATGAAATCAATCATGGTCTCTCAATGAGAGATTTTCTCAACAAAATGAATTTTTCTCTTCTTCTATATAAAGGAGAAAAGATATTAAATCTCAGAGAGAGAAGACCCCCTCATAAGCTTCTGTAAAAATACAGAAGGATTTCAAAACAACAGAGAATTTAATTCTCTCAAAGAAGAAGATCTCCCTCCTCTCAAACCCTAGGTAAAGAAAAAAAAATAGAGATCAAAATATTTCCTTTACTTAGCATACCATATCTAAGGGTTTAACCCTTTAAAAAAACTTAGTTCTTTTTCTGGATCTGAGATCCACAAGACAAGTCTCTCAAAAATTGAGAATTTAATTCTCCTCAGGAAGATCTTATTCTTAAGAATTAAGGATTCAGCGAAGAACAAGGTTGAAAAGGACATAAGAGAAGAACACGAAGAAAATGGAGTTCATAGTACTCCAGGAACTTAGTTCCTTCAAATTAAGAACTTAACTCTTAAAGAACCCGATCCCAGATTCTTTAAATAGTGATCTTGGTGATTGTTAATAGCCAAAATATCATTAACAGAGATTTAAGTTCTTTAAAAATATCAACAGAGATTAAATCTCCAAAAGAATTCAGCGGTTCACGTGAAAAGAACGTGAGCATCCAAGGCCACGTTAATTAGCGCCTCACGTGAAACACACATGAACGCCGGAAAAAGTTAGTGCTTAGCACTATTGGAGCGCCTCACGTAAAACACACGTGAGCGCCGGAAAAAGTTATTGCTTAGCATTGTTGGAGCGCCTCACGTGAAACACACATGAGCGCCAAAAAGTAGAAAAGTTTAGTGCTTAGCACTAGTGCAGCGCCTCACATGAAACATACATAAGCGCCAAAACTCAATGCTTCACGTAAAATACACATGAGCGCTCAAAGAAGACAAAAGCTCAGCACCTCACGTGAAACAAACGTGAGCGCCTCAAAAGACTAATGCTTAGCACTATTTCAGCGTCTCATGTGAAATACGCCTGAGCGCTATATGTCTGAAGTGCTTAGCACTGCTGGGTAGTATAGAAACCCAATCTCAGCCCTAAATCGGCTAAGTCTGTGAAGCTTAAGATTTCTCTTAAATCAAGCAGGCCCATATGCTCGTGATTTCCAATCCGATCTTTGTCTCTAACAAGACTAATGATTTCTCATTGATGATATCCAAAATGATATTCATCCCATATCTCCTAAGGTAATTTTAGTCTTAAATATGACTAATGATTCTTAGGTCCACCATGATCTTTTCTCTCAAATAAGGGATTTGGTTCAAGAGTACATCTCTTCAAACTTCTGATATACGTCATTGTAGTTCCTCAACATCTTCAGAGAGGTGGTGGGTCTTAACAACCAAATACGACGATATGCACCCTTGAGATCTATATTGCAATCGAAGTCCTAACGGTGAATGTTGCAACTCAAGTCCCACAGGCTACACAGTTACTCCAGCGATAAAGCCACCCCAATTCCCACTGGCAAATAGATGGGTCACCTGCGGCGAACCTACTTTCGAGAGTTTCATCGTTCGCAAAAAAACGGTACGTTCACAAGCGAAATGGGCACGGATGAAAACCCGAAAGGGTACCGTGAGTAAAAACAGCAGCTACCGGCTGTCACGTCCCGGAATTTGGCACGTAACCGACACTTGAATCACGTGAAATCTATAGGATCTGTTAGGAATTCACCCGCGTGCGCAAACGCGTATGTTTTGGAAATGGATATGATTTTGAGGAAACGGAATGCGCACGCGAGATCTTTCCCGTTTTAAAATTTATAAACCGCAAGTGCACGGCGCGTTGCAGCAAGTCAGCAGGTACGGGTCGATTCGAAGGGAATTGTGTATTATGTCTTGTGATTTAAGGTTCAACAAATAACGAATTGGTTGTTTGTCACAAAAATAAAGAATACGAAAACAAGGAAAACAAAGAATGAAGTTAAGAAAGAAATGGTTGCGGCTTCGGCTCGGAAGATCGAATCGTGACGATTCCTTCGATGCTCCCTTTGATCATGAGTTGTCCGTCCTTACGTCGATCCCAGCATGAAGCATGTGTTAGTTATATATATGCCCTAGAGGCCATTACTGTACATTGGATGTATATTGTAGAGGATACTGGGACATATATAGGTAGGACTTTCTTGCTCGACATGATAGTACGCTATCTGGTTGCTTTTTATCTTAACGTGTATACTATCTATCTCTCTATTACATGTTGATAAAGCCCTTAGGATGTGTACTCGACTTCCAGGAATATGATGTAGATCATACTAGTGGGGCCTGGGTAGTCAATGAGCACATCCTTCAATGTTCCTAGTCGTGGGAATATCGAGACGGGGCATCGATATTCCAGAGTAGACTAGCGTATATCTTCTCGACCCATGTGATGGGCGATGGATGATCCCATATCCATTGGTGTTTGACATCAGAGATGGCATGCGAGTGCTCAGTGGTGACTGGGTACACTGAACGGACTCGCCGAGAACTCCCGGATGGTATTATACCTCACGTCAGATGGCAGTTCTCTGGTGACACTGGTACAGCTTAGTCTGTTGACCCGAGATCGTCATAGAGTCTTGTGTGTCTCCCACTGTGCTTTGATTTCCACCCTACCACGGCTCTACTGAGTTGTGCAAACAGGTGGTTTTTGGGTACAGTCCCGATTCACATGGAGGCAATGAGCGATAGGAGGGGATTCGTCTCTCCCGGTATTTGGGGTTGATGTTGCGCTATGCTTGACTGGCCATAACAGGAAATCCCTGGCCAGGGTTGTAGTGATATACTGGTAAGAGTTATCAGTAGTTTCACGAATGTTATGGACCTTACGTCGGCATGACTTATCAAGCTATTGGGGTCTGACGTTTACCACCCCTAGGCGAGATATGCGACATATCAGACGAACTGACCGGACTGTACGGTAAGTGTTACTGGTTGGATTCACAGGAGTGTGAGCGGGCTTGCTCGTTGATCTTCTGATCGCTCAATACCCGGGTGGCCGTTACGTTTAGCAGACCGCTTGCGGCTTGTGGGTGTTTGATATGATCATCACCTGCTGCCGGCGTATTGACGGGTCTTTAGAGTCCTACACAGAGGTTTCCTGGCTCGAGCAAAACGAAATAGGAGCTCATATGAGATATGTGCGGGACCGAGAATAATAACAGTATGAGATATTGGATTCGATTCTCGCGATTTGTGACATTGATCGGTTATATGCGATATAGCCGGATTATCGGATCAAGTGTTGATTCGATAAGTTGTTACTATTGATATTAGTCGGTTATATGAGATATGACCGGATCGTTAAATCAAGTGTTGATTTAATGGTTTAATGTATAATTATATATTTGATATATTACTTTACATTAACTAGTATTGGTTCACTTAAGATGGATTTTCTCACTTGATGTGCACATTGTATATATGATATAGTTTTGTGCACTAGTTTGTATCATGTTTGATGATACATGCAAACTTGGGTGTATGTTTGATTTGAACCATGTTTAGGTTAATGGTTATGGTTTTAATTTATTCACTTATTCATTTTACTTATTTTCTTTATTTCTTTTGGCTAATATGAAATGGTTGCTAATTTTGTCTTTTGTAGAAGCTTCATGAAGCTTTGAATTAGTAACCATTTTGTTTTATATTTAAACCTAACCATTAGCTAAACTAGGGTTTGCTCTCTACAAGAGTTAAATCTAACCCAAGGTTGCATTATGATAAGGTCAATTGATTTTATTATTGATATCACCATTCTCATCATATTCTTCTTCTTCTTCTTCATCTTCATCAAGAAGAAGAAACCTTGCTACCTCCAATGGTGAAATGATCAAAATAGTGAGAAATCCAAATCTAAAGCCAACCCACTTCCTATTTCTTCATCCTCTACTACTTGCCATGTAGTAGAGTGTGTTGTCTTCATAAGTTTCTTGACTTGGTGAAGGTGGAGCTCGAGTTTGAGATGCCTCGACGGCGATCATTTTCGGCATCGAAGTCAACGACCTAGCCCCATCATTTCTCCGACGAAACCATTGCTGGAGTCCGGGATCCGATGATCGCAGCGAAGGGACATCGCCACGGAGCTATGGAGGTGGAGTAACGGATCTACAAAGGTTGTATTTTCATTCACTCTTTAGTAAAGTTGTTTACTAGCATCTTTTTCGCCTGTCCTCTAGTTAACGATCTAGTTTAGGGTTCTTCGGCACACATAAACTTTGAATTGGACATGTTTGATCTGTTGTAGAACATCATGGGTGTGCCAAGGAACCCTACAGTGGTATCAGAGCCTAGCCTTAGGCGATGAGTAGACGAAGTTAGAGATCCGATCGAACCCCGAAACCCCAATCAAAACGCCTCTCTGTACATTTTTCAAAACTGTTGAATTTTGTGAATTAAAAATATGCAGAAAAATCAGCAGGAAAAACTAAGAATTACTGTGAAGTTTGGTCCACTAATTCAATAATTTGACCGTGGAACCGCATCGAAACCAGGGGTTTGGCGGCGGTTCCGCGGCCAAAATTTGGACTTAGTCCCTCAAATTTCATATATTTATTCTTAGGTACTTTCTTGGCAATTTTTTATGTGAATTTTTTAATTCCACTCAAGTGTTGAGTTTTCTAGGGTTTTATTGGGACTCGTTAATTTGATCGGATAATTTAACTTCGTTTATGTTTTTCCGGATATTTTAAAAACTGTTAAAAGGTTCGAACGGATATAAATACCCATTTTTTCCCCTGCCGGGAAATTTCCAAGTGTTGGATTTTTCCGTAGTTTAATGACGTTCTAAGTAGTGCAAGTAACGCGATGGTCCCTCTAGAAGACAACAAACCTTAACTCGATTATGTGACCGTCTTGAACTGCCCTTTGAACCTTAGGGTTTAGGCCGGTACGACGTGCCACATGTGAGGCGTTGGCTTGACCCTTCTACGGCTGGACCTATGGTACTGTGGCATTAAATAGATGTTTTTGAACTTATTTCATGTGTTGATCTGTTTCGGGAAAACTTGGGTGTTTGATTGTTCGATCGGAAAGTTTAACATTTTCTATTTATCTGGAATGTGATACAATAATTGGAATTCACAAATAGTTATGAGATAACTGAATGAATGTTATAAATCTAGCGGTTTAGTCTCACTTGATCGGTGGCCACGGAATTTTGATGTGATCAAAAGTCCGTCGCAATCGCGTAGTGTACGCGGATACTCGCCGGATAAACTTTATAGACAGCTACACCCCATAACCCCGACCAAGTGACTGTAGGAGAACCCCGTCGCCAAAAAGCATCCGTTCATATGCTCGCGGCAGCGGTGTTCCGCCTTCGTGCACTTCTTCGATGGTATCTGGGGTGCGACCGTCTACTAAAGTTTGCGACGAGCATTCGTTCAGCATGTCAGGAATCTTGTTGAATTGCCCGACCTGATATTGAAAAGTGTTTTCGATAATAAGACTAAAATGCGGGGTTTATAAATGTTAGGCATGCGATGTCTAAAGAGTTTGCGGATTCCAACTGTTGTATTTTTACATTTTCTTTTCTGTGACCGTAAGTGTAATATGTGATATCGCCGGTTTCGTTGCTATATGTCAACGACAATTGGGATGCGTATATTTACTTACGTTGATGACATGTGATGTTATGTGTTGCTGGATATGTTATATTGGATCGTCATGTTTGAATAGCCGGGGTTTTTTATGTGAGATGAGTGTTTTTCATTTTTCATTCATCTAAAAACTTGTATGTAATATTCTTTTATTGGGGCACTTCTAGGTTGCGGATGATGTCACCATTTGTATATTATTTACTTTTCCGCATTAGAATAGACCCAAGGAGGGGAGCACAAGTAACCGGGTTCTAGGGTCCAGTGGGAGACCATCTTGAGGAGTCGAGTCCGGGTCTCCTAACCCTAGAATTGGTAAGGTTGCTTGCCTCTCTCGTAGGGGTCTAGGGGTGTGGGATTGGCTATTCATCACGACCGTGGAATCCGTATTTTATACTGGCTCGTATTAAAAACACGGACGTCCTAGTATATCCAATGTTTCATATGATTCTTCTGCTGTGATTATCTGTGATGTGATCATGTGATTTGTTCAGATAGATATTATATATAGTATATATGATATATTATATAGACGTTGCTTATGTTTTTCACCCGCGCTAGCCCTGCCTCGCTCTGGCGTTAGTTACCTAACCTAACGGTGCAGACGGGATATCGAGGCGAATGCGGATGTCATAAGCGTACGTTATATTTATCTGTGATGTTTAGGTGGACTTAAATGATGGGATATTCATTAATGAGATTAATGAAAGAAAATAAACCTAAAAGATGTTGTGGAATCAAATTTCAAAAATAAAACAGGTAGCTACAGTTCTTGCTTTGCATCGTGGTGTTCCTTGTAGAACATCCTGCACCTTATTCGATGAGGAAAGGACCGAGATCCCTTCACCGGGAGTGACTCCTTTAGCAATAACTGGCAGATGCTACACACTCGGTTTGTCTTTTGATTGCTTCTATAGTTTCTGCTTTGCACAGTGATATATATGATATATCCCGCACCTCATTCGACGAGGAAAGGGCCGACGATTCCTTCACCGGGAGTGACCCCTTTAGCAAAACTAGAAAAGCCTCAAAAACATTCCATTTAAAAATCATTTGATTCCGCAATGATATCAAGTTCAAAGCGTTAAAGTTTTTCATAAAAAAAAAAACCATTCGCAACCCTCCGTCATTTTAGAAAGTAGAGTACTTAGTATTCGTGCTGTGTTTGTTGACCATAGTCAAGGAACAGTGTACGGTAGCTAAGTGATGTCTTCCTACACTGTATATGATGCGATTAGTTAGGACAGTCATGTGGCTTTGTTGACCTTAGCCAAGGGTCATGTGGGTGGGTCTAATTAATCACGAAATGACGGGTAGAACTTGACTAGTGCTTAAGATTTGTTGACCTTAGCCAAGGTCATAGGTGCTAGGGGTAAAAACCTTTATCGGGAGTTTCAAGTGTTGAAATTTGCAATGAGATTGCATACCTTCTATGTGATAGTTGGATCCCGATACCCACTGCGAGTAATTGTTACTCCTGGGAGAGTTTTGCACTTTACAATTAGCCGATCAAGTAGGTGTCTAGAAAGGTGTCAACGGGGTTACGCCTCTGGGAAAGCGAGGTTTACTGTAATTAGGTCCGTACGAAAGCACGGGGAACCTCCCTCAAAGTACCAACACTGGCCTGGCTGAAAAATTGGCGAACTTGTAGATTGTAATTAATCCCGGCTAGTCTTTCCTTTTAAGGTTTGAAGGAAGATTTGATAAAAAACAGTGGGAGCCATCCCGATTAGATAAAATAAATAACCAATCTAAAGCACACGCAGAGTGTTTTCTTCTCTCTCTCTCCAGGTAGCGACTATATCACGCCTTAATCAAGATAATAATGTGGATGTATTGACCGAACCCGCTTGTTATACTGAGCTGGGAAACGTTGGTCCCGCTCCAACTTATAATTGTTATAAGACAGAGCAGGAAATAGGGGAATACCAGAATTCCTATGTCACCCAAACGAAGAAAGTGCATATGATGCATCTTCTTCGGGTGTGTTCGTTACAAAGAACTGTTTCTCTGTATCCTCTACATCCTGGGTATTTGATACCGGATCAGGATCCCAGATATGTAATCTGTTACATAGGGCTACAGATAGGTAGAGAATTGAGAACCGGTGATAAGTTTCATGAGACAGAAAACGGGGCAAGTGTTGCAGCCAAGTCTGTTAGTCACTGTCACCCTGTATTACCAATACATTGATTCTGAACAAATGCTATTAGATACCGAACCTGATATACAAAATCGTATCAATCTCTTTATTTATTAAAGAAATGATAAAATTTTGTATTGATGGATAATGTTTTGAACATTTCCTATTTCAAAAGCTGATCGGTTCAGGCACGTTATCTAAAAGCATTGAAGTTCTAAATCAAACTACAGTTCCTAGTATATAGAACACATACAAGAGGAAGAGTTCAGAAATGAACGGATCCTTCTTGAGGCATTGTAGACTAGGTCATATCAATGCGACCCGACTGGCTAAAGTTACATTTAGATGCATTTTTGAATCAGTTTGAATTTACATCTTGTGAAACTTGCCAGTCATGTCACAAAGATAAAATGACCATAGCTCTGTTTATTGTAAGCAGAGAAAGAGATAGTGAACTCTTGGGATGATACATGTTGATGTATGTAGATCCCCTGTCTACACATGCCAAGACCGGTTCTTTGTACTTCATTATATTCTCTGATGATCTTTCGAGATTCAGACCTATGTTCCTGTTGAAACACAAGTCCGAAACTTTTGAGATATTCACAGAATATAAGTTAGAAGTAGAGAACCAAAATACGGGTATAAGTATTATGTCCTATGATGAGATCAAGGAGGAGAATACTTGTGCATGGAAATCCTGGACTGTTCTAAAGGAAAATGAGACTCTCTCTCAGCATTACTCCTCCGTATACACCACAGCACAACGGTGTATCAGGACGGAGCAATCACACCGTGTTAGATATGGTGTGCTCTATGATGTGTACTACTGCGTTACCTATTTCCTTTTTGGGGGTTGTGCACTTGAGATGTTGCATACCTATTGAATTAGATTCGAATCAAATCAGTGCCTATCACTCCATATAAGATATGGTATGGGAAGAGGCTATCTCTTAAGTAAGTTAAGATTTTGGGTTGCCCGGCCTATGTCAAAAGCAAAATCCGGACAAGATCGAGGCAGGGTCAGTTCTGTAGAACTGGAAAGGTTCCAGCTATACAAAACTGCAGCTAATGATTTGACAGAACCAAAGGATTTAATAGTCCCCGACGAACCTCAGCCTCTCCGCCGATCTGGTAGGGTTTCTCATCCGCCTGAGAGATACTTCGGTTTCTCGATGACAGTGGGGACGAGGATTGCATCATGAGATGATGACCCAACTAGTTTCGAGCTGGCCATCAGGAGTGGGACTCTATAAGAATGGCTGGGTGCTTAGTGATCTGAGATGGAATCCTTATACACCAACAAAGTATGGACTTTGGTTGCTTTATCTGAAGGGTTAAATCCCCATCAGGAGCAAGTATATCTTGAGAAGATTACTTGGTGTAGATGGAAAGGTTAAGACTTTCATAGCTAGACTTGTTAAAGGTTTTCGTCATCGACCAGGCTTGGATAATGATGAAACCTTTTCCAGGAACTATGCTTAAGTCCATCCAGATCCTACTTACCATTGCTACATACCATGACTACGATATCTGGTGGTTGGGTGCCATGACTACTTTGTTAGTGTTTATGCCCTAGAAGGCCATTACTGTATCATACTAGCTTGTATATTACTTAATGGAAGCTTGGGATATTCACATGTATATAACAGTCTTGCTAAACATGGTAGTATGCTACTTGGTTTTTCTATCTTAATATGTGAGTGTACGTATTGATAGAGCTCTTAGGATCTTGCTTGTCTACCAGCGTTGTGATGGCAGTCACACTAGTGGGGGCTGGGTAGTCTACAAGCACATCCTTATTCAGGTCCCTGGTCGTTGGATTATCGAGACAGAGCATCGATACTCCGGAGTAGACTAGTGTGTACGCTTCTCATCCCAGTTGGGGAGATGGTCTGTCCCACAGCCGTCAGTACGTCGTACTGGAGATAGTATACAGGTGCTCGTTAGGTTACGGGTACACCGGACAGGACTCACAGGGAACTGTTGGTTGGTTTGATACCAGTCGTCAGTGAACAGTTCCCAGGTGACATGAGTACAGCGTAGTCCGCAGACTTGACACTGCTACTTCGCCTCGAGTGTGTCCCACTGTTCTTAGATTGCTACCCTACCACGGCTCAAAGGAGTCGTGCAAACAGGTAGCAGTTGGGTGCAGTCCCGAGCACTTGGAGGCAGTGGCGGTTAGACAGGATTCGTCCCTCCCGGTATTGGGAGTAGATATCGTGCTGTGTCAGAGAGCCATTACGCAAAGTCCCTGGCCAGGGCAAGCGAGATTTACTGGTAGGTTCCAGTAGTTTCTCAGGGTGTAATGGGCTTCCCTCCGACACGACTTATACCGCTTTTAGGGGACTGACGCTTGCCGCCCCCCTAGGCCCGATATGCGATAGTCTTGGACGAACGGACCGGACTGTATGGAGATTGTCACATCAGACTCAGTAGGAGTTCGGATGGGTTTACTCATCGGCCTTCTTATCGACAACTACCTGGGGACCGTTACGTACAGCTAGTGCCGCTTGCGGTCTGTGGTTAAACCCACTGCCAGCGTAGTAGTCGAGTCTCTAGAGTCCCACACAGAGAGTTTCCTACTCCAGGCGAAACGATATAGAGGTTGCATGGTTTTGCGACAAAGGGTTCGGACGCATACGTGCGTTTACGCGCGTACGACTTTCGGACAGTTTTTACCAGTCGGCTTTGGTTTAAGCCAGTTACTGGTATCCGGTTATTGGATTTTTACAGTCTAAAGTTTTTCCGTATTTTTGCGGATTGGAGGGGCGTTCTCGTAATTGTACGAGAAGCTTCTAGAAGATGTGACTAAGGAGGTTTCTTTTGGATAAGAAAGTGAGTCATTGTGGTGATTCATCCATTTCATTAATGCACATTTATTGCTTAATGACTCATGCTAATGAATCACCACTAGATATTTTATGAAGCATGCTTATTCATTTCTTTTATTCATTATTGATAAATAAGAATGCTTCATAATATTATGATACACTCTCTCTCTTCTCTCATTATCTTATCTCATATTCTCTCTCCTCAAGCTCTCATCTTCAAACCCTAATCCTTAATCCTCATGTGTTGAGATCAAAGGATTAGTTATACTAAACAATCCATAACCTTCACTCTACATCATCCTTTCATCTTTGATTAGCAATCAAAGTTGATTAGTTACCTCAAGTTAGAGGTTTAGCTTGGAGTTTCGCTCTCGGGTGGATCGTCTACTACCTAGAGAAGGCCGAGGAGAACAAGGAGGACACAAAGACGAAGGACTAGTTTCGATCGGTATAATCCCTTAACACTATAGTTTAGTATAGCTATGTGTTTGGTTATTATTTGTTTAGCTTCGATTTAAGCGGTTAGTCGATGTTCGTTGTTTAAACTTGATCGTTTTTGTAAATTCCGCCTCCCCACAAGTACTGGGGTGTACTACATCGACTTACAGTGGTATCAGAGCCTCGCTAAACAATAAATAACTTAATTGCAAATTTGTACGAATTTCGAACGGAAAAACAAAGCCGCAAAACCCTAATTCTGTCAAGTTTCTGTCGAAGTTAAAATCAAGTCAGAAAATTTTTCAGGTGTGTTCAGAGAGCTTGACATGACCACAGGAGAACACCCAAAAAATTTGGGCTTCTGATTCGTCTACAGTGCCGCGGAAGGGCGGCGGATCCCACCGATCCGCCGCGCAACCGCGGCCGAGTTGACGAGTCAGGAACTCGTTTTTTTTGGGTGGGTCCCCTGTGGTGTTTTGGGTTTTCTGGAATATTTAATTATTGCTCAGGTTACTGTTTAACAGAGCAGATTTTGGAGCAATATTGATGTTGTTTATTCGATCGAATTGTACAGTATTTGCGTATTGGATTATATCTGTGATTGTTTAATGTGTTCGTAAACCTTCCCCAACTGCTAGTATGTCGGTTGGCAGGGGGTTGCACATTTCTGAAATGGTTATATCTGTTTGTGCATATAAACTGTATTGGACTGTTGTGGTGTATAGCCGGGGTTCGCAATGGGTTATTGGTTAATTCATTTGTTGTAAATGTAATTTGTTGTAATATTATTTTCGCGGGGCACTTCCAGGTTGCGGTTGTAGCCACCGTTGTATTATTTCATTTTACTGTTTTTGCTCCTAGGACTGACCCAAGGTGGGGTACACAGACTGCCGGGTGGGTAGTTTGCCGTACCCGTAGGGGTCGAGGGTGGGGTAACGGCTATTCATCACAACTGTGTAATCTGTCTTTTCTTGCAGGCTCAAAAGAAATACAGATTGCTTGCAAATCCAATATTGTTTATCTGTGTTCTGGAATGAATATCATTGCGTCAGACGAATGTAAAATATCTATATTTATGATAGCTATTTAGACGCCACTTATGTTTTACACCCGCGCTAGCCCAGCCCCCGCTCTGTCGTTAGTTAAGTTACCTAACGGGTGATGACGGGACCCCGTGGCGAATGCGGATGGCATAAGAGGACGTTGTATTTTCGTTGTTTTCTGCAATGATAGGTTAATGATGGGACGCATTATCTATAATGCAAAGTAAAACAAACCAAAGTTTAAATCGTTGGAACAATTTAAAGAAACCACTCGGTTATTTTTAAAACAGATATTTTTAAATGCGGAGTCTTAACCACTCCTTTTAAAAGCTATCAGGTTCCTTCGGTTATATCAAGTTCACTACGTTCACGGTTTCGCCAAAACCAGTCGTAGCCCTCCGTCATTTCATTTGGGTATTCAGTAGTATTCAAGCTATGCAGTTTTGGCCAACGTCATGGCATAGTGTTTGGTAGCTGCTGGATATTCATTTGTTGCATAGATAGATGAGTTGGTTTGGGACAGTCGTATTATCATTTGGCCAACGTCAGGGATATATACGGATGGGTTCAAATTAACAAGATAATGATGGGTAGAACTTGACATGTGACTTATGACATTTTGACCAACGCCAAGGTCATAAGAGCATGGGGTAAAAACTTATATCGGGAATTTCTAAAGAAACTGAAATTTGCAAAGAGATGCATACCATTTTGAGTTTGATGAATGTTGGTAGCATTCCTACAGCATTATCAGACGATGATTTTTGGATCCCGATCCTACTGTGAGTATATGCTACTTATCAGGATATTCGTCGCTTAACGATCAATGCTATAAACCTAGTAGGTGTCCAGAAAAGTGTCAGCGGGGTTACGCCCCCAGAGAAAAGAGGTTATTTAATTAAGGAACTTCGCGAAAGCGTTGGAAAACCTCCCTCGAAGTATCGACACCGGCCTGGCTGAACGGTTAAGCAAGTATTGTACGGTGAGAATAGTCTTGGCTAATTCTTCTTTTATGGTTTGAGGAAGGATTCGAGAAACAGTGGGAGCCATCCAGTTTAGATAAACTAAAAACCATTCTAAACTTGCAAGAGCATCATGCTAAAGAGTTTTCTTCTCTCTCTCCTAATTGCAGCGACCCTGAAAATGACTGGACTTAAGTTACTTTTAGAGAAAAATATACTGACGGGGCCAAACTATAAAGATTGGCTGCGGAATGTCAAGATGGCTTTGACCTATGACAAACTGGGGTACGTCCTCACCGCTACAGCACCTGCTGTCCTTGGTCCCAAATCCAGCAATGCGGATAAGGAAATCCGCAAAACCTGGGATTTAGATTGCGCGAGAGCCAAGTGCATCGTGCTTGCCTCGATGAACAATGAACATCAGAGGAGGCACGAGGATATGTCCCTAGATGGCATATTTCTCCATACAAAGGAACTTTATGGAGAGCAATCTCGTATAGCAAGATACGAGACCTCTAAGAAATTATTTCGAGCGAGGTTGGCTGTCGGGTCATCGGTAGGTGAACATGTCCTACAGATGATTGGCTACATAGAAGAGCTCGCATACCTTGGGACGACTTTGGATAATGAGCTCTATACAGACCTTGTTCTCCAGTCCCTTCCTCCCACCTACGCCCAGTTTATCCTCAACTTCAATCTTCAAGGAAAAGAAGTTGAACTTGCGGAACTCCTGAACATGTTAAGGAGTGCAGAGGGCACCTTGCAGAAGGCAAGGGAAACACCCGCTATGTTTGTTGGCGGTGCATCTTCTTCCGGGTCCAAGGCTAGGGCCAAAGGAAGGAAGAAGAAGGCCGCACCCAGACCTAGAGGAGGTGTTAGTAAGGTGGGAAAGAAGGGAAAGAAAAAGTTTACAGCACCGGTAGTTGGCCTGGATGAGTGCTTCCATTGTCACAGGAAAGGGCACTGGAAGAAGGATTGCAAGGCGTGGAACGCCAAGAACCAGGAACCGAAGCAAGCTGTGGCTTCGACTTCAGGTGTGTTTGTAATTGAGAATTGTCTGTCGATCAACTCTACTTCCTGGGTATTGGATACCGGATCAGGATCTCATATTTGCAATTCTTTGCAGGCACTGAGAAACCGTAGAGTGCTGAAGGAAGGTGATATGATCCTCAGGGTTGCTAACGGAGCTAGCGTGGGAGCTGCGTCCGTCGGGGATTATCACCTAGGATTGACAAGTGGACACATTTTGGTTTTACATAACTGTTATTTTGTACCCAGCTTAACGTGTAATATCATATCAGTTTCCTTGTTATCAAATAAAGGTTATGATTTCACGTTTGTAAGAGATGTTGTCAACATCCACCTTAATCATGGTTTGATTGGGTCCGGTACTCTAAATAACGGTATATATGTGTTAAACCAACTCCAAATTTTCAATGTCCAGAACACACTAAAAAGAAAGTCTCCAGATTTAAATAAAGCTTTCTTATGGCATTGTAGACTGGGTCACATCAATGAGAGAAGGTTGACTAAGTTGCATAGAGAAGGATATTTGGACACGTTCGAATATCAAACCTATGACACTTGTCAATCCTGTCTCAAAGGAAAGATGACAAAGACTCCATTTACTGGACAAGGAGTAAGAGCGAGCGAGCTCTTAGGACTCATACACAGCGATGTATGTGGTCCATTGTCTACACATGCGAGAGGTGGTTATTCCTACTTCATTACTTTTACAGATGATTTCTCTAGGTATGGATATGTTTTCTTAATGAAGCATAAATCAGAGGCCTTTGAGAAATTCCTGGAATTCAAGAGTGAAGCGGAAAACCAAACAGGCAAAAGTATTAAGACACTAAGATCTGATCGAGATGGAGAATACTTAAGTGCCGAGTTCCTAGGTTACCTAAAAGAGAAAGGAATTCTCTCTCAGCTTACTCCTCCATACACTCCACAGCACAACGGTGTATCGGAGAGACGGAATCGAACCCTATTGGATATGGTACGATCCATGATGAGTAATACTGAGTTACCGCGATCTTTCTGGGGATATGCGCTAGAATCAGCGACATATATTTTGAACAGAGTTCCAACCAAAACTGTGCCTACCACACCATATCAGATGTGGAGTGGGAAGAAACCCTATCTTCAGTATATAAGGATTTGGGGATGTCCAGCTTTTGTAAAAAAACAGCATGTGGACAAGCTCGAGGCACGATCAGTACTGTGTAAGCTTGTAGGATATCCAAAGAACTCCAAGGGATATTGCTTCTATTACGCAGAGGAACAAAAGGTTTTTGTTTCTCGTAATGCCCATTTTCTAGAACAACAAGTTTTAGAAAAGGATACAAATGGGAGCGAAATAGAACTGGAAGAAATTCCAGAACCACAAGCTGCTACTGAAATTTTGGTAGAACCAGAGGTTCAAGAAGAACAGAACATTCCCGCACCCCTCCGCAGGAGTAGTAGGCCGTCTCATCCGCCTGAGAGATACTACGGTTTTCTCATTGACGGGGATAGAGAGGATTGCATCATAAATGATGATGAACCTACTGACTTCCAGCAGGCCATCCAGAGCGGCGACTCGGTACGATGGCTAGATGCAATGCGGACCGAGATGGAGTCCATGTACACCAACAAAGTATGGACTTTGGACTTTGCTCCAGATGGGGTAAAACCCATAGGATGCAAATGGATCTTCAAGAAAAAGATTGGTGTAGACGGACAGGTGGAAACCTATAAGGCTAGACTTGTTGCAAAGGGTTTTCGTCAAAGACCTGGTTTGGACTATGACGAAACTTTTTCTCCAGTGGCTATGCTCAAATCCATTCGGGTCCTTCTTGCTATTGCTGCCTTCCATGATTATGAAATCTGGCAGATGGACGTAAAGACGGCTTTTCTGAATGGAAATTTAGAAGAGAGCGTCTATATGGATCAGCCAGAGGGTTTCAATCAGAGTGGGAGCAGCGGGAAAGTATGCAAGCTGCTTAAGTCTATTTATGGACTAAAGCAGGCATCGCGGAGTTGGAACATCTGCTTTGATGAGACAGTCAAAGAATATGACTTTATCAAAAATCCAGATGAACCGTGCATATATAGTAAAGTTGTGGCCAGAAGTGTCGTATTCCTCGTCTTGTACGTGGATGACATTCTATTGATAGGAAATGACATTCCTATGCTACAATCTGTCAAAGGATTCTTGTCACACAGATTCTCCATGAAAGACCTGGGTGATGCCTCTTACATTCTGGGGATCCGGATCTATCGTGATAGATCCAAGAGGATGTTGGGACTTTCGCAGTCCAGGTATATCGACACTGTACTGAAAAGATTCAGTATGGAAGATTCTAAGCGCGGTAATCTACCGGCTTGTCACGGAATCACCCTCTCCAAAGAGATGTCTCCTAAGACTGATTTGGAAAGGGAACGCATGTCTATTATACCCTACGCTTCTGCGGTAGGCTCTATAATGTATGCGATGTTGTGTACCAGACCAGATGTAGCTTACGCACTGAGCGTGGTAAGCCGGTATCAGTCAGACCCAGGGGAGAAACACTGGATAGCAGTAAAGAACATTCTCAAGTACCTGAGGAGGACTAAGGAGATGTTCTTGGTTTACGGCGGAAAAGACCTCAGGTTGGAGGCCTTTGCTGATTCCGGCTTCCAGAGTGATAAGGACGATTCCAAGTCCATGTCGGGTTATGTCTTTACCCTCAATGGAGGGGCGGTGTGCTGGAAGAGCTCCAAGCAGGACACCGTTGCTGACTCGACGATGGAAGCGGAGTATATAGCTGCTTGCGATGCCGCAAAAGAAGCAGTCTGGATGAAGAAGTTCCTAACAGAACTTCAGGTGGTTCCTACCATAGTTGATCCAATACCTCTGTATTGCGACAACAACGGAGCTATAGCTTTAGCGAAGGAACCAAGGTCCCATCAGAAGTCCAGACACATCTTGAGGCGGTATCACCTGATCAGGGAGATCATTGATCGTCAGGAGATCGAGGTTCGGAGAGTTGCTTCAGAAGAGAACATTGCTGATCCATTCACGAAGGCCCTTCCTCAGATTCAGTTCGAGAGGCTGCTCGAGATCATTGGTCTACGATATGCCAGTACATGGCCCTAGTGCAAGTGGGAGATTGTTAGTGTTTATGCCTTAGAAGGCCATTACTGTATCATACTAGCTTGTATATTACTTAATGGAAGCTTGGGATATTCACATGTATATAACAGTCTTGCTAAACATGGTAGTATGCTACTTGGTTTTTCTATCTTAATATGTGAGTGTACGTATTGATAGAGCTCTTAGGATCTTGCTTGTCTACCAGCGTTGTGATGGCAGTCACACTAGTGGGGGCTGGGTAGTCTACAAGCACATCCTTATTCAGGTCCCTGGTCGTTGGATTATCGAGACAGAGCATCGATACTCCGGAGTAGACTAGTGTGTACGCTTCTCATCCCAGTTGGGGAGATGGTCTGTCCCACAGCCGTCAGTACGTCGTACTGGAGATAGTATACAGGTGCTCGTTAGGTTACGGGTACACCGGACAGGACTCACAGGGAACTGTTGGTTGGTTTGATACCAGTCGTCAGTGAACAGTTCCCAGGTGACATGAGTACAGCGTAGTCCGCAGACTTGACACTGCTACTTCGCCTCGAGTGTGTCCCACTGTTCTTAGATTGCTACCCTACCACGGCTCAAAGGAGTCGTGCAAACAGGTAGCAGTTGGGTGCAGTCCCGAGCACTTGGAGGCAGTGGCGGTTAGACAGGATTCGTCCCTCCCGGTATTGGGAGTAGATATCGTGCTGTGTCAGAGAGCCATTACGCAAAGTCCCTGGCCAGGGCAAGCGAGATTTACTGGTAGGTTCCAGTAGTTTCTCAGGGTGTAATGGGCTTCCCTCCGACACGACTTATACCGCTTTTAGGGGACTGACGCTTGCCGCCCCCCTAGGCCCGATATGCGATAGTCTTGGACGAACGGACCGGACTGTATGGAGATTGTCACATCAGACTAAGTAGGAGTTCGGATGGGTTTACTCATCGGCCTTCTTATCGACAACTACCTGGGGACCGTTACGTACAGCTAGTGCCGCTTGCGGTCTGTGGTTAAACCCACTGCCAGCGTAGTAGTCGAGTCTCTAGAGTCCCACACAGAGAGTTTCCTACTCCAGGCGAAACGATATAGAGGTTGCATGGTTTTGCGACAAAGGGTTCGGACGCATACGTGCGTTTACGCGCGTACGACTTTCGGACAGTTTTTACCAGTCGGCTTTGGTTTAAGCCAGTTACTGGTATCCGGTTATTGGATTTTTACAGTCTAAAGTTTTTCCGTATTTTTGCGGATTGGAGGGGCGTTCTCGTAATTGTACGAGAAGCTTCTAGAAGATGTGACTAAGGAGGTTTCTTTTGGATAAGAAAGTGAGTCATTGTGGTGATTCATTCATTTCATTAATGCACATTTATTGCTTAATGACTCATGCTAATGAATCACCACTAGATATTTTATGAAGCATGCTTATTCATTTCTTTTATTCATTATTGATAAATAAGAATGCTTCATAATATTATGATACACTCTCTCTCTTCTCTCATTATCTTATCTCATATTCTCTCTCCTCAAGCTCTCATCTTCAAACCCTAATCCTTAATCCTCATGTGTTGAGATCAAAGGATTAGTTAGACTAAACAATCCATAACCTTCACTCTACATCATCCTTTCATCTTTGATTAGCAATCAAAGTTGATTAGTTACCTCAAGTTAGAGGTTTAGCTTGGAGTTTCGCTCTCGGGTGGATCGTCTACTACCTAGAGACGGCCGAGGAGAACAAGGAGGACACAAAGACGAAGGACTAGTTTCGATCGGTATAATCCCTTAACACTATAGTTTAGTATAGCTATGTGTTTGGTTATTATTTGTTTAGCTTCGATTTAAGCGGTTAGTCGATGTTCGTTGTTTAAACTTGATCGTTTTTGTAAATTCTGCCTCCCCACAAGTACTGGGGTGTACTACATCGACTTACATACTTTTCTAAATAATGATTTAGGAGAGAACGTCTATAAGAACACAGCCAGAGGGCTTCGTAAACAGTGGGAGAAGTGGAAACGTGTGCAAGTTGCTTTACAGGATAAAGCAGGCACACGGAGTTGGAACATCTGTTTTGATGTGGTAGTCAAAGAGTTTGACTTCATCAAAATGTTAGATGAACCTTGTATGTACAAAAAGGTAGTATAGAGTATGCTAATGATCCTCGTAGAGTACGTGGATGACATACTCTTGATAGGAAAGGAGTTTCCTATGCCACGCTCGGTCAATCTCCGCTTATCACAATCATTCTCCATATAGGATCAAAGTGATACCTACTAAATCCTGGGTTTTGGATCTATGAGATAGATCTAATTGGATATTAGAATACTCACTAGTTGCAGTGAGATGATATCAATTGATCCTGGGGAGAATCACTGGAAAAGTTCCAGGGTGATAAGGACGACTGAGTGTCAGTCGCAGGCATTGTCTTTACCCTCAGTAAAGGGACGGTATGTTGGAAGAGTTCCAAGATAGATACCGTGACAAGCTAGACGATAAAGGCTGGTAACATCGCTATTAAAGATACTACCAAAGAGGCAGTTTACGTGTATAATTGGTTCATAAGATGAACTTGGTTCCTACCATTGTGTGACAATGGAAGTGTGGCTTTGGCCCAGGAACCCCGATCCCATCAGTGACCCAGACATATTCTGAGGAAGCATCACCTGATCATGAAGATAGTTGATCTCCAGGGTGATCGAGGTTGGGAGAGTAGACTCAGAGGACAACACGGAGGATCCACTCACAAAGGCCTTTTCCCAAATAGAGACTTTTAGGGGATGGTTGAGTATTAGATACTACGATCACTGCTACAGATGGCCCTAGTGCAAGTGGGAGATTGTTAGTTATATGTATGCCCTAGAGGCCATTACTGTACATTGGATGTATATTGTAGTGGATGATGGGACATATATAGGTACGACTTTCTTGCTCGACATGATAGTACGCTATCTGGTTGCTCTTTATCTTAACGTGTATACTTTCTATCTCTCTATTACATGTTGATAAAGCCCTTAGGATGTGTACTCGACTTCTAGGAATATGATGTAGATCATACTAGTGGGGCCTGGGTAGTCAATGAGCACATCCTTCAATGTTCCTAGTCGTGGGAATATCGAGACGGGGCATCGATATTCCAGAGTAGACTAGCGTATATCTTCTCGACCCATGTGATGGGCGATGGATGATCCCATATCCATTAGTGTTTGACATCAGAGATGGTATGCGGGTGCTCAGTGGTGACTGGGTACACTGAACGGACTCGCCGAGAACTCCCGGATGGTATTATACCTCACGTCAGATGGCAGTTCTCTGGTGACACTGGTACAGCCTAGTCTGTTGACCCGAGATCGTCATAGAGTCTTGTGTGTCTCCCACCGTGCTTTGATTTCCACCCTACCATGGCTCTACTGAGTTTTACAAACAGGTGGTTTTTGGGTACAGTCCCGATTCACATGGAGGCAATGAGCGATAGGAGGGGATTCGTCTCTCCCGGTATTTAGGGTTGATGTTGCGCTATGCTCGACTGGCCATAACAGGAAATCCCTGGCCAGGGTTGTAGTGATATACTGGTAAGAGTTATCAGTAGTTTCACGAATGTTATGGACCTTACGTCGGCATGACTTATCAAGCTATTGGGGTCTGACGTTTACCACCCCTAGGCGAGATATGCGACATATCAGACGAACTGACCGGACTGTACGGTAAGTGTTACTGGTTGGATTCACAGGAGTGTGAGCGGGCTTACTCGTTGATCTTCTGATCGCTCAATACCCGGGTAGCCGTTACGTTTAGCAGACCGCTTGCGGCTTGTGGGTGTTTGATATGATCATCACCTGCTGCCGGCGTATTGACGGGTCTTTAGAGTCCTACACAGAGGTTTCCTGGCTCGAGCAAAACGAAATAGGAGCGCATATGAGATATGTGCGGGACCGAGAATAATAACAGTATGAGATACTGGATTCTATTCTCGCGATTTATGACATTGATCGGTTATATGCGATATAGCCGGATTATCGGATCAAGTGTTGATTCGATAAGTTGTTACTGTTGATATTACTCGGTTATATGAGATATGACCGGATCGTTAAATCAAGTATTGATTTAATGGTTTAATGTATAATTATATATTTGATATATTACTTTACATTAACTAGTATTGGTTCACTTAAGATGGATTTTCTCACTTGATGTGCACATTGTATATATGATATAGTTTTGTGCACTAGTTTGTATCATGTTTGATGATACATGCAAACTTTGGTATATGTTTGATTTGAACCATGTTTAGGTTAATGGTTATGGTTTTAATTTATTCACTTATTCATTTTACTTATTTTCTTTATTTCTTTTGGCTAATATGAAATGGTTGCTAATTTTGTCTTTTGTAGAAGCTTCATGAAGCTTTGAATTAGTAACCATTTTGTTTTATATTTAAACCTAACCATTAGCTAAACTAGGGTTTGCTCTCTACAAGAGTTAAATCTAACCCAAGGTTGCATTATGATAAGGTCAATTGATTTTATTATTGATATCACCATTCTCATCATATTCTTCTTCTTCTTCTTCATCTTCATCAAGAAGAAGAAACCTTGCTACCTCCAATGGTGAAATGATCAAAAGAGTGAGAAATCCAAATCTAAAGCCAACACTTCCTATTTCTTCATCCTCTACTACTTGCCATGTAGTAGAGTGTGTTATCTTCACAAGTTTCTTGACTTGGTGAAGGCGGAGCTCGAGTTTGAGATGCCTCGATGTAGATCATCTTCGGCATCGAAGTCAACGACCTAGCCCCATCATTTCTCCGACGAAACTATCGCTGGAGTCCGGGATCCGATGATCGCAGCGAAGGGACATCGTCACGGAGCTATGGAGGTAGAGTAACGGATCTACAAAGGTTGTATTTTCATTCACTCTTTAGTAAAGTTGTTTACTAGCATCTTTTTCGCCTATCCTCTAGTTAACGATCTAGTTTAGGGTTCTTCGGCACACATAAACTTTGAATTGGACATGTTTGATCAGTTGTAGAACATCATGGGTGTGCCAAGGAACCCTACAGCATGACGTGTCCACGCAGTTGCGGAGCACAGGTTATCAAATTCCGATATTCTCCGCAAAACATGAAATGAGTCCATTTGTTCACTTACCGTTTTGTATGTCTAAGCTTGGGGTATCAACACTAAACACAAGGGTTAGCAAGCATACCACAACATCAAAAACACAAATTAGTGAGTGAGAGCAAATGATTTCAGTGTTAAGTGTGCTAAGAGTTTATGATGGTATATGGTATATGAAACCAAGAGATTTGTCAAGTCATTTAATCACAAAATACCACATCCAAGCTTAGCAAACTTAACACCAAATTGATTCTAACCTTAGGCTTGTAAGATGGGGTTTGTGGGAAGAATATGGTATGTGATGAGGTTATAAAGTAACTATGGAATCAACATACCATATCAACCCATCCAAGTTACAATACTAAGTTTATAATCAAAATTAAGCACATTAACCAATCACAAGAAGAGGAGGAGGCTAAGCCTTTCATCTCACTTCCTCACCATTACCACAACCAAAGAAGATTAGTTAATCATAATAATGAAAAGAAAAGCAAGTAAAGAAAGGAAAGCAAATAAACAAAACAATAACAAAGCAATATATTAACAATTGAAAGTGAGTTACAAGATATTGGTAACTTGTTCAACCTCCTTAATGAAGCTCTCCAAATAAAGTTTCAAGAGGGAAGAAGAAGAAGAAGAGACCAAGTTAAGATCACACAACTCTCAAGCCTAAACCAAAAATGAACTAAAAAAAACTATATATTACATAGTAACCCTTCCCTTGCTCACTGATCTGGCTTTTATAGGCACCAGAAAAGATTAAAAAAGTAATAAGAATGAGGTGATGTGACTGCAAGGAAGGGACAGAAAAAAGATGGGGACAAATGGGGCTAGGGGGCCGGCGAGCACGAAAAATGTGAGGGTGTAGCCGGTCCAAAACCGAGCACAGAGGCTCGTATTCATGTGGTGGTCTTGTGTCTACTCCAACATCACTCTTATGCTGCTTGATTTATCAGTTTGAGCCTGGTTTGCATGTAGAGAATTGGAGTGAAACTTGATGCAAAGTATCACATCAAAAATTTATGCATTTATTGCCCATCACACCATATGTGCCCACCACTTGCAAAATTCATCATTTGTGTTCCAAGGCGGCCCTACCATGGTCCATGCACCAAAGAGTCTTGTGCACACTTGTATGTGTTGGACCAAAATTGTGTGCACACATTTATTTTGTAAAAGCTTTTTGGATATCGGTCGGTTTTCTGTTCTGTTTGCAGTGTCGGCTCCCAAACGCTACTGTAGGGTTCCTAGGCAAGCTCATGAAGTCTCACAAGGCATAAACCATGCCAATTTCAAATTTTACGGTGCCGAGAAACCCTAGACTAGATCGTTAACTAGAATTTTAGGCGAAAAGTGAAACTAGTTAACAACTTTAACTAAAAGAAAGAGGCTACAACCTTTGTAGATCCGGTTTTCCACTTCCTTAGCTCCACGTAGACGTCCTCTCGCTGTCCATGTCGGATCCCGGACTCTTGCATCGACTCCATCGGAGAAATGGGCGGGCTAGGTCGTCGGCTTCGTTGCCGAAGATGATCTACGTCGAGGCAACACAAGATCAAGCTTCTACTTCACCAAGCAATGAAACTTGTGAAGTAAACACCCTATACTACTTGGCAAGAGGTAGAGGATGAAGAAATAGGAGGTGGGTTCACTTTAGAATTGGATTTCTCACTCATTTGCTCAAGTTGCCATTGATGAAGGCAAGATTTCTTTCTTGAAGAAGAAGAAGAAGATGATGAAGAATATGATAAGTCTTTTTTAAAAATAGAAAACAATATGATACTTATCATAATCTTAACCTTAGTTAGGTGTAGAGAATAAACTAAGGTTATTTGGAATGGTTAGGGTTAAGCAAGAGATAAGAATGGTGGACTTGTCCAAAGCTTCAACAAACAAACAAAATAAGCCACCATTCCCATTTATTTTCCAAAATGAATAAATAAATAAGTAAATAAACAAAACCCTAACCATTCATATAACCATGGTTTAATTTTTACACAAACCCAAGTGAGCAAGTATCAGCAAACATGATACAAACATGTGCACAAATAAATATATCACATATACAATGTGCATCAAGTGAGAAAATCCTTTTAAAATGAACCAATACTAGTTAATGCAAAGTGATATATTAAATATATAATTATACATTAAATCATTAAATCAACACTTGATTCAATGATCCGGTCATATCGCACATAACCGACTAGCATCCAATGTATCGACTCATCGAATCAATCTTCGATTCGATAACTAGGTTATATCGCATACAACCAATTGAAACATTCTTTGCGAGAATGGAATATGGTATCATATACACGCATTATTCTCGCTCCCGCACATATCTCATATGCGCTCCTATTTCATTTCGCTTGAGCCAGGAAACCTCTGCATAGGACTCTAAAGACTCGTCAATACGCCGGCAGTAGATGATGATCATATCAAGCACCCACAAGCCGCAAGCGGTCTGCTAAACGTAACGGCCACCCGGGTATTGAGCGATCAGAAGATCGACGAGCAAGATCGCTCACACTCCTGTGAATCCAACCAGTAACACTTACCGTACAGTCCGGTCTGTTCGTCTGATACGTCGCATATCAAGTCTAGGGGTGGTAAACGTCAGACCCCAATAACCGATAAGTCGTGCCGATGTGAGGCTCATAACGGGTCGAGAAACTACTGGTAACACTTACCAGCAAATCTCTGATCAGCCCTGGCCAGGGACTTCCCTGTTACGGCCAATCGAGCACAGCGCAACATCAACCCCCAATACCGGGAGAGATGAAACCCCTCCTATCGCTCATTGCCTCCATATGACTCGGGACTGTACCCAAAAACCACCGTTTTGCACGCCCTCATGGACGTGGTAAGGTGGAGATCAAAGCACAGTGGGAATCACACAAGACTCTATGACGATCTCGGGTGTACAAACTAACCTGCACAAGTGTCGCCTGAGAACTGCCATCTGACGTGAGGTATAATACCATCTGGGAGTTCTCGGCGAGTCCGTCCAGTATACCCAGTCTCCACTGAGCACCCGTATATCATCTCTGATGTCAAACACCAATGCATATGGGATCATCCATCGCCCATCTCATGGGTCGAGAAGCGTATACGCTAGTCTACACTGGTATATCGATGCCCCGTCTCGATACACCCACGACTAGGGACCTTGAAGGATGTACTTATGGACTACCATGTCCCCACTAGTATGATCAGCATCATAGTCCAGGTAGTCATGTATACATCCTAAGGGCTTTACCAACATGTAACTATGAGACAGTTTAAAGAGACTAGTATACATGTTTAGATAAAGAGTAACCAGATAGCATACTATCATATCGAGCAAGAAAGTCATCTCTATATATGTCCAAGCATCCAATATAATATACATCATCTGTACAATACTGGCCTCTAGGGCATACATACAACTAACAATCTCCGACTTGTACTAGGGCCAGCTGCTGTAGTATCGCATACCGAGCATCTCGAAGAGTCTCTCAAACTGTATCTGGGGAATGGCCTTCGTGAGTGGATCCGCCGTGTTTTCCTTCGTGTCAACCCTCCTGACCTCGATCTCCCGGCGATCAACTATCTCCCGGATCAGGTGATACCGCCTCAGAATATGCCTGGATCGCTGATGGGACCTGGGTTCCTTGGCCAAAGCCACCGCTCCATTGTTATCGCAATACAAAGGTATTGGATGCTCAATGGATGGAACCACTCCAAGTTCAGTAATGAACTCCTTGATCCAGACAGCCTCTTTGGCAGCATCGTTGGCAGCGATGTATTCAGCCTCCATCGTCGAGTCTGCCACGGTTTCCTGCTTGGAACTCTTCCAGCTAACCGCCCCTCCATAAAGGGTAAAGACAAATCCCGACTACGACTTAGAGTCGTCCTTATCACTCTGGAAGCTCGAATCGGTAAAGGACTCCACTTGGAGTTCTCCGTTACCATACACCAAGAGCATCTCTTTAGTCCTTCGTAAGTACTTGAGAATGCTCTTCACAGCTGTCCAGTGACTCTCTCCAGGATCAGCCTGATACCTGCTCACTACACTTAGTGAATATGCTACATCGGGTTTGGTACATAGCATCGCGTACATGATAGAGCCTACAGCTGAAGCATAGGGTGTCCCTTGCATGCGAGCTCTCTCCAAATCAGTCTTGGGAGACATCTCTTTGGAGAGAGTGACTCCAGAGATCATGGGCAAGTTCCCACGCTTGGATTCTTCCATACTAAACCTCTTTAGTATGGTGTCAATGTACCTGGATTGGGACAATCCCAATATCCGTTTGGATCTATCTCTATAGATCCTAATTCCCAATATGCAGGAGGCATCACCAAGATCTTTCATTGAGAATCTTTGTGATAAGAAGAGCTTAACCGATTGCAGCATAGGAATGTCATTTCCTATCAAGAGTATGTCGTCCACGTACAATACGAGGAAGACAACCTTTCTCTCTGCCACCTTTTTGTAAATACAAGGTTCATCTGGGTTTTTGACGAAATCAAACTCTTTGATAACGACGTCAAAGCAGATGTTCCAACTCCGCGATGCTTGCTTTAATCCATAAATGGATTTAAGCAGCTTGCACACCTTCCCGCTGCTCCCACTGTCTACGAAGCCCTCTGGCTGAGTCATGTACACGCACTCTTCTAAATAACCATTTAGAAAGGCGGTCTTAACATCCATTTGCTAGATTTCGTAGTCATGATATGCAGCAATGGCAAGCATGATCCGGATGGATTTAAGCATAGCCACTGGAGAAAAGGTTTCGTCATAGTCCACACCTGGTCTTTGACAAAAACCCTTTGCAACAAGTCTAGCTTTGAAAGTCTCCACTTTCCCATCTACACCAAGTTTTTTCTTGAAGATCCACTTGCTCCCAATGGGTTTTACCCCTTCAGGAGAAACTTCCAAAGTCCATACTTTGTTGGTGTACATGGATTCCATCTCGAACCGCATAGCATCCAGCCATTTCACTGAGTACCTACTCGTGATGGCCTGCTCGAAACTAGTTGGGTCATCATCCTCCATGATGCAATCCTTGCTCCCACCATCCATGAGAAAACCGTAGTATCTCTCAGGTTGGCGAGGAACCCTACTAGATCGGCGGAGAGGCTGAGGTTCATTGGGAGCTACTGAATCCTCTGGTTGAACCAAATCTTCTGTCGTAGTCTGTATTGCTGGAACCTCTTCCAGTTCTACCTCCTTGCCACTAATCTCTTATTCAAGAAATTCCTTTTCTAAAAAGGTGGCATGTCGAGAAACAAACACCTTTTGTTCCTCGGTGTGGTAGAAGATATACCCGCGCGAATGTTTGGGATATCCAATAAACTTACACAGAATGGACCTTGCCGCGAGTTTGTCCGGATTTTGCGTTTTTACATATGCCGGACAACCCCATATCTTAACATAATTAAGACATGGTCTCTTTCCTTTCCATATCTCATATGGAGTGGTTGGCACGGATTTGGTGGGAACCATATTCAATAGGTCTGCAGCTGTTTCCAGTGCATATCCCCAGAAGGAAATAGGTAACTCAGCTGTGCTCATCATAGAGCGCACCATATCTAATAGGGTGCGGTTCCTCCTTTCTGATACACCGTTGTGCTGTAGTGTATATGGAGGAGTCAGCTGAGAGAGAATCCCATTCTCTTTTAGGAAGTCCAGGAATTCATTGCTTAAGTATTCACCTCTTCGATCAGATCGAAAGATTTTAATACTTTTTCCGGTTTGGTTCTCGACTTCCTGTTTATATTCTCTAAATTTCTCAAAAGCTTTTGATTTGTGTTTCATCAGGAACACATATCCGAATCTAGAGAGATCGTCAGTGAATGTAATGAAGTACGAAGAACCATCCCTGGCATGTGTAGACATGGGACCGCATACATCACTATGTATCAGTCCCAAGAGTTCGGTAACTCTTTCTCCGTGTCCCGTAAACGGAGTTTTGGTCATCTTTCCTTTGAGACATGACTGGCAAGTGTCATAAGATGAAAATTCAAACGGATTTAAATATCCATCCTTATGCAACTTAGCCAGTCGTGTCGCATTGATGTGACCCAGTCTACAATGCCACAAGAAGGATTCGTTCAGTTCTGAACTCTTCCTCTTGTGTGTGTTTGTTATGCTCAGAACTGTTGATTGATTTAGAACATAAATGCCATTGCACAACGTGCCTGATCCAACCAACTTTTGGTTACGGAAAATGTTCATAACATTGTCCTGTAATACAAAATTATATCCCTCTTTACTCAACAAAAAAACCGATATAATGTTGCATATCAGGTTCAGCATGTAATAGCGTTCGTTCAGAACCAATGTATTACCAGTCGGTAATACAAGGTGATATTCCCCGACAGTCTTAGCTGCAACAATTGCACCATTTCCAACTTTAATGTCTTTATCACCTTCTCCAAGTTCTCTACCTTTCATGAGCCCGTGTAACTAATTACATATATGGGATCCTGACCCGGTATCTAATACGCAGGACGTAGGGCAAATGGAGAAACAGTTCTCTGTAACGAACACACCCGAAGAAAATACATCATCATGTACTTTCTTCATTCGGGTGGCATGGGAATCCTGGTATTCCCCTATATCCTGTTCAGTCCTATAACTCTTATAAGAAAGAACGGAACCAACGTTCCCCAACACAGTATAACATGCGGGTTCGATCAATACATCCATATTATTGTCTTTATTAGGGCATGACATGGTCGCTACCTGGAGAGAGAGAGAAGAAAACACTTTAGCGTATGCTCGTGCAAGATCAGATTGGTTATTATCTTATCTAATCAGGATGGCTCCCACTGGTTTTTATCAAATCTTCCTTCAAACCCTAAAAGGAAAGACTAGCCGGGATTAATTACACCCTACAACTTCGTCGATCTTTTAGCCAGGCCAGTGTCGGTACTTTGAGGGAGGTTCTCCGTGCTTTCGCACGGACCTAATTAATGTAAACCTCGTTTTCCCAGAGGCGTAACCCCGTTGACACCTTTCTAGACACCTACCTGATCGGCTAATTGTAATGTGTAAAACTTTCCCAGGAGTAACTCTTACTCGCAGTGGGTATCGGGATCCAACTATCTCATAGAAGGTATGCAATCTCATTGCAAATTTCAACACTTGAAATTCCCGATAATATTTTTCCCCTAGCGTCCTATGACCTTGACGCAGGCCAACAAACCATAGTGCTCTAGTCAAGTTCTACCCGTCATTTCCTGATTGAATTAAACCCACCCGCACGACCCTTGACGCAGGCCAACAAAGTCGCACGACTACCCTAATCCAATCTGCATCATATGCATAAGCAGATAAATAATAGTTAGCTACCGCACACTACGCCTTGACGCAGGCCAACAAATGTAGCACGAATACTAACTACTACTTATCTGAAATGATGGAGGGCTACGACAGGTTTTTCTGAAAACCTATTCCGTAATGAACTTGATATCGTTGTAGAATCAAATGAAGTTTTGAAATGGAGTGATTTTGAGGCTTTTCTAGTTTTGCTAAAGGGGTCACTCCCGGTGAAGGGATCGTCGTCCCTTTCCTCATCGAATGAGGTGCGGGATATATCATATATATCACTGTGCAAAGCAAAAACTATAGAAGCAATCAAAAGACAAACCGAGTGTGTAGCATCTGCCAGTTATTGCTAAAGGAGTCACTCCCGGTGAAGGGATCTCGGTCCTTTCCTTATCGAATAAGGTGCAGGATATATCACATATACCGCTGTGCAAAGCAAGAACTGTAGCTACCTGTTTTGTTTAAAATTTGATTCTACAACATCTTAGGTTTCTTTTCTTTCATTAATCACATTAATGAAGTCCCATCATTTAAGTCACCTAAACATCACAGATAAATACGACGTACACTTATGCCATCCGCATTCGCCTCGATGTCCCCTCGTGCACCGTTAGGTTAGGTAACTAATGACAGAGCAGGGCAGGGCTAGTGCGCGTGCAAAACATAAGTAACGTCTATATAATATATCATATATACTATATACTGTATCCATCAAAACATATCAAATGATCACATCACAGATATCGCAGCAGAAAATATCATATGAAATATTGGATATACTAGGACGTCCGTGTTTTCAATACGAGCCAGTATAAAACACGGATTCCACGGTCGTGATGAATAGCCAATCCCACACCCCTAGACCCCTAAGAGAGCGGCAAGTAACCCTACCAATTCTAGGGTTAGGAGACCCGGACTCGACTCCTCGAGATGGTCTCCCACTGGACCCTAGAACCCGGTTACTTGTGCTCCCCTCCTTGGGTCTATCATAATGTGGAAAAGTAAATAATATACAAAAGGTGACAACTTCCACAACCTGGAAGTGCCCCAATAAAAGAATATTACATACAAGTTTTTACATGAATGAAAATGAAAAACACTCATCTCACATAAAAACCCCCGGCTATTCAAACACGACGATCCAATATAACATATCCAGCAACACATAACATCACATGTCATCAACGTAAGTAAGTATGCATACCCCAATTGTCGTTGACGTATAGCAACGAAACCGGCGATATTGGCATACTACACTTACGGTCACAGAAAAGAAAGTGTAAAACTACAACAGTTGGAATCCGCAACCTCTTTAGACATCGCATGCCTAATCAAATGAAATACTTAGACATCCCATGCCTAACAATTATAAACCCCGCATTTTAGTCTCATTATCGAAAACTCTTTTCAATGTCAAGTGAGACTAAACCGCTAGATTTATAACATTCATTCAGTTATCTCATAACTGTTTATGAATTCCAATTATTGTATCCCATTCCAGATAAATAGAAAATATTGAACTTTCCGATCGAACATTCGAACACCCAAGTTTTCCCGATACCGTTCAACACAAGAAATAAGTTCAAAGACATTCACTTCATGCCTCAGTACCAACGGTCCAGCCGTAGAAGGGTCAAGCCAACGCCTCACATGTGCCACGCCGTACTGCCCCAAACCCGAAGGTTCAAAGGGCAGTTCAAGACGGTCACATAATCGAGTTAAGGTTTGTTGTCTTCTAGAGGGACCATCGCGTTACTTGCACTACTTAGAACGTCATTAAACTACGGAAAAGTCCAACAATTGGAAATTTCCCGGCAGGGGAAAGATTGGGTATTTACATCCGGTCGAACCTTTTAACATATTCTAAATATCCGGAAACACATAGACAAAGTTTGAAATTTCCAATCGAATCATCGAAGTCCCAAAACACCCCAGAAAACTCAACTCTTGAGTACAAATTAAAAATTCCCAGAAAACTCAGCATCTGAAAACATGAATTACTGTGCAAAATTTGGAGGCAAATCCCATCAAGTGGCCGCGGAACCGCCGAAGAAGCCAGGCTTCTGCCGCGGTTCCGCCGCGCTTTAGAGGCATCATGAAGTAATTTTTGCACCGTAATTCTTAGAATTCCCTGCTGAATTTTTTAAGCATTTTTAATCATGAAAAAACCCGGTTTTTGAAAAAAGTCCAGAGAACATGAACGATTAGGGTTTCGATGTTCGTTCGGATTTAAAACGTTGTCTAGACTTCGCCTAAGGCTCTAGCTAGGCTCTGATACCACTGTAGGGTTCCTAGGCACGCTCATGAGGTCTCACAAGGCATAAACCATGCCAATTTCAAATTTTACGGTGCCGAGAAACCCTAGACTAGATGTTAACTAGAATTTTAGGCGAAAAGTGAAACTAGTTTACAACTTTAACTAAAAGAAAGAGGCTACAACCTTTGTAGATCCGGTTTTCCACTTCCTTAGCTCCACGTAGCCGTCCTCTCGCTGTCCATGTTGGATCCCGGACTCTTGCATCGACTCCATCGGAGAAATGGGCGGGCTAGGTCGTCGGCTTCGTTGCCGAAGATGATCTACGTCGAGGCAACACAAGATCAAGCTTCTACTTCACCAAGCAATGAAACTTGTGAAGTAAACACCCTATACTACTTGGCAAGAGGTAGAGGATGAAGAAATAGGAGGTGGGTTCACTTTAGAATTGGATTTCTCACTCATTTGCTCAAGTTGCCATTGATGAAGGCAAGGTTTCTTTCTTGAAGAAGAAGAAGAAGATGATGAAGAATATGATAAGTCTTTTTTAAAAATAGAAAACAATATGATACTTATCATAATCTTAACCTTAGTTAGGTGTAGAGAATAAACTAAGGTTATTTGGAATGGTTAGGGTTAAGCAAGAGATAAGAATGGTGGACTTGTTCAAAACTTCAAAAAGCTTCAACAAACGAACAAAATAAGCCACCATTCCCATTTATTTTCCAAAATGAATAAATAAATAAGTAAATAAACAAAACCCTAACCATTCATATAACCATGGTTTAATCTTTACACAAACCCAAGTGAGCAAGTATCATCAAACATGATACAAACATGTGCACAAATAAATATATCACATATACAATGTGCATCAAGTGAGAAAATCCTTTTAAAATGAACCAATACTAGTTAATGCAAAGTAATATATCAAATATATAATTATACATTAAATTATTAAATCAACACTTGATTCAATGATCCGGTCATGTCGCACATAACCGAATAGCATCCAATGTATCGACTCATCGAATCAATCTTCGATTCGATAACTAGGTTATATCGCATACAACCAATCGAAACATTCATTGCGAGAATGGAATACGGTATCATATACATGCATTATTCTCGCTCCCGCACATATCTCATATGCGCTCCTATTTCGTTTCGCTTGAGCCAGGAAACCTCTGCGTAGAACTCTAAAGACTCGTCAATACGCCGGCAGTAGATGATGATCATATCAAGCACCCACAAGCCGCAAGCGGTCTGCTAAACGTAACGACCACCCGGGTATTGAGCGATCAGAAGATCGACGAGCAAGCCCGCTCACACTCCTGTGAATCCAACCAGTAACACTTACCGTACAGTCCGGTCTGTTCGTCTGATACGTTGCATATCAAGTCTAGGGGTGGTAAACGTCAGACCCCAATAACCGATAAGTCGTGCCGATGTGAGGCTCATAACGGGTCGAGAAACTACTGGTAACACTTACCAGCAAATCTCTGATCAGCCCTGGCCAGAGACTTCCCTGTTACGGCCAATCGAGCACAGCGCAACATCAACCCCCAATACCGGGAGAGAGGAAACCCCTCCTATCGCTCATTGCCTCCATGTGACTCGGGACTGTACCCAAAAACCACCGTTTTGCACGCCCTCATGGACGTGGTAAGGTGGAGATCAAAGCACAGTGGGAATCACACAAGACTCTATGACGATCTCGGGTGTACAAACTAACCTGCACAAGTGTCGCCTGAGAACTGCCATCTGACGTGAGGTATAATACCATCTGGGAGTTCTCGGCGAGTCCGTCCAGTGTACCCAGTCTCCACTGAACACCCGTATATCATCTCTGATGTCAAACACCAATGGATATGGGAATATCCATCGCCCATCTCATGGGTCGAGAAGCGTATACGCTAGTCTACACTGGTATATCGATGCCCCGTCTCGATACACCCACGACTAGGGACCTTGAAGGATGTACTTATGGACTACCATGTCCCCACTAGTATGATCAGCATCATAGTCCAGGTAGTCAAGTATACATCCTAAGAGCTTTACCAACATGTAACTATGAGACAGTTTAAAGAGACTAGTATACATGTTAAGATAAAGAGTAACCAGATAGCATACTATCATATCGAGCAAGAAAGTCATCTCTATATATGTCCAAGCATCCAATATAATATACATCATCTGTACAATACTGGCCTCTAGGGCATACATACAACTAACAATCCATGATATTGAGTTTGTTTCCAGTATTTAATCACGAACACATGTAATCTATAATTACTGAGTAGACACTGGTTAATAGCACCGATATATAACAAAATAGATAATGAATGAGCGGTATTAAAATGCAGTTTTCTGAGATGAACAAATACCCCCAAACTTATCTTTTGCTCGTTCCGAGCAAAATAAAAAATCCTAGCCTGACTTTCATAGGGAACGCGATTTCACTGAGCATGTGCAACAAGCCGTTAAACCTCTAGGTGTCCCTAGTAGGAGGAATGTTGTCTCCTGTGGGTTTTCAGCGGATTACACCCATAAAATCCAGTCAAATTAGTGTTGCGGAAGAACTGTTGATTCTAATCTTAAGGTTATAGATCAAAGTTAGAAGTTCTATTACCCAAGTCAGAAACGTTAAACCTATTTTTCACACCTCGCAATTTGTTTAACATAAGCTTATACGCGTCTTTACGTAATTGCGTGGATAGTGTCCATAAGGTTTTAAGAATTATGATTAGGGTCATCATGTCATAAATACAGACCGGGATAAACTTCTGAAGGGTCATATGAGTTTTAAAGATTTTCTCAAGTTTTATTCTCCAGTTAGAATTCAAGTCAGAATATATATCAATTTTAACAGAGAACCTAAGTTTTATACTTCACTCCACCCTTTCACCTGTTTTTGTTCATACACACCCTTTGTTATCGTGCAAAACGTCTTATATAAATATACCTACATATCTCCGCGAAAAACTGTTTTAATAGAAAACTTATCTCCGCCAAGATTATTCTCCCATAAAAAACCGTGAGGACTTTTAACTCGGAGAGAACACTTGCTTAGCATATTTTATTTGACGATTGGAAACTTAGCGAGTTTTGGGTCAATGACTCCTAAACCAGATGGTTTTAAGGCATTAGGTGTGGAAATACCCCCAAGGACTTAATTACCCAAGTTACCAAGGCCACAAAACAAAAGACTCGTTTTATTTTAAAATATTCTGAATTTAGTGAAAACGGAGATATAGCAAGCATTTCTTTTAAATCCGAAGGCATTACATGTGAATAAGGTGTGTACTTCCTCCAACAGGGGTCCAGATGAGTTATTTTTCAGACTTATAGCTTTTATTAAAACATCAATAAAATTCTTCATATCTACTTCACTGTATGAACTATTCTTGATATTACTTAACTCAGAACAAATCTGTTTGATCCTAAAGATGCTTATCAATTTTCTAAAGTTTTTTAGACATGTGTGACTTTCATCAAATTCTCAAAAACATACGACACGTGTAAGTGATATAAAAGACGAATATTAGCAACGGTTAAACACAAGAGAGGGTTATCTTTCAGGTCGTCAATCTCACAACAAGGATTTAGTTATTTCTAACTTATCAACCGAACTGTCAGACTTTGAATCTAAGTTCCCCCGCTAGCTAACATGACAAAGATTTTATATTTTTGGGAAATTTTTTCAATTTTTATGGGTTTTTTTAATATGTATGCAATACAGAATATACACATGATGCAATAAAATAAACGCAGAGCTTACCCCAAAACCTAAGTTTTATGATGTCCTCATCGTTGCCCCCATCTCCGGTAGTTAGACTTAAACATCAGGGTGAGAATTTTATTCAAAGCGAAAAAAAACTTAAGACTAATTACAGCATATACATGTTAAACGATTGGGTTAGTCCAGAAATTAATACCAGCCATTTAAAATTTTTGTCTATATAGTGCAATGGCTGGTAAAAGAATATGTATATAAAAAAGAAAAAGAAAAAGTATATGTTAGATATTAGTGAAGGGCATGGGCGTGTAAAAGTAGGAATCAGAAGACGCTAAAGACGAAGATTAAGTTTTGGAGAGGTCAGAATTATTTCCTGGATGAATTAATTGTTCATAAAGCACATGTTGAGTTCCGAAGTCAGGTTCGTTTAAAAACTGGAGTTCATCCGCAAAAAGTTCGGAAAAAAAAAGGTTCCTAGGATGTTCCCAAACTGATCCCGACTCAAACTCACCCAAAATATCAAGTTCATCCGCAAAAATTTCCTCAAAACTCGACATGAACGAATGTTTTTCAATGCTGTCTTCCTCCCTATGATTTTTCACAATCCTATTCTTATCACTATGGTTTTCTAACTCTTCCAATACCATTTTTTCCTCATCACATTCACAACTGGTTAGGTATATGTCATCCAAAAAAGTAGGTTCCCACACTAACATTTCTTCCGAAACAATATCACTAGGTGATACAAAAATTGCGGGTTCCTGATCATTGATCTTTTCTGACAATCTATCCAAACCATACCCGTAAAAATCAAAAGATTCCTTCTCTATAATTGGAATGCAGAAACCAGTCAGAGGATTTTCTTATGTGTCCTGATAACACTTAGTCAATTCAATTGCATCGCCATCTATGAAATCATCAAAATTTAATTGATCGTTTATCTCACTAGGGTGACTTCCTAGATGACAGACATTAACAATATTGGGTTCCAATTGACTGTGTTCACTCCCTAGAATCCTCACGGCTAAAGGTTTCACGTGTTCCTCTATTCTAAACAATGATTGAACTTGAGCAAGAAACAATTGCTCAAACTGTTTTATGCACAGGGCTAGCGTAGAAGCTGATTGATTCTCGACCCCAGTTATTACTTCAATACCCTTCTCTAAAGTGGTGCATATCTTATAGTTAAGATATTGAGTTACCCGGTTTTTGTTTAAAATCAGAATCCGAACGAACTCAAGGAACGCTTCAGTAATGGCAGTTTGACAGTTTGTGGGTTATCCTATGCTTTCGCAAGGGTTTAACTTCTATCATTGCAAGATCAATCGTTGCATTATTCTTGACTCGCCGCCCTTTTTATAAAAGGACTCCTTTGTAAAAGAATTTAATGGGAGTTGGTAGAACTGGAAGTGATTCCAGAACCATAAACAATTACTAAAAATTTAGTAAAACCTAATGGTTCAATTGGATTCGACAAACCATAGCCACTCCGTGGATTTTAATAGGTAACCTCAGCCATAGGTATTTCGGTTTCCTCATAGACGGTGACAGGAAGGTTTGCATCATGGTTATGATGGTCCTATTAGCTATCAGCTGGTCATTGGGAAGTGGTAACTTTCGGACGATGGCCAGATGCTAGATATTCAAGTTGGACTTTACGCACTTCATCAAATTATGGAATTTGCTGGGTGCTCCTGAAAAGGAAAAACCCATTAGGAGCAAGTAGATTTTACGAGATCACTACAGGTAAAAAGGTAGTAACCTAATAAGGCTAACTTCTAGTAAAAGGTCATTATCAAATACCCGCTGTGGATTATGACGAAACTTTTACTTCGATATCTGTGGTGAAGTCCATACAGATATAACTTACCACTGCTGCTATTTATGACTATGAGATCTGGAAGATGGATGATTCTGTCATGACCCGAAATTGGCACGTGATGGCCCTAATACTACGCAACGTCTACAGGCGTAACGTAGTAAAGAAAGCCAAAACCCAGCAATCTAAACCATCAAAATTAGCAAGAAAGTGATAATAGTATTTTCAAAACCTTTGAAATCACAACCCAAATTCTTTAAAGTCTCACTTTTATTCCTTTAAAATTTTGGCAGCACCCCCTTTGTAAAAACAAGCCCCCAAAAATGGGTACAACATAATATATAAGTAAAAGCATCCCAAACGGGAGCAAAAATCCATGCCTAATGGCGGAAAACAATCACCACAACAGATATACGACGCCGTAGCAAAGAAAGGGACGATATAAATAAAACTGCATAAAAACCTTCAAGTCACAAAAATAATATACAATATTGTCCTCACATCAAGTCTCTAAGTCATACTATACAATGGTAAATGGAGAGTACATGGTACAAGATAACAATAACAACAATAGATAGCTGTAAAAACCCACCTATAGCAAAACCGTGCACAGTCAGCTGAAGCGGTATCCGCAGCAAAATATAATACGATGGATGAAAAATAGCCCTGCCTCTGACTATCCTGAGGAACACCTGCAAAACACTGTGGCACAACGGGGGTTGAGTTGCCAACTCGTGAATAGTAAATAACATATGCAGGTAATCGCGAGTATGCACGTACAGCGCGAATCTAACATAAGTATTTAATAGCAATGAATAGTCATATGTAATGCATCAGTCATGAAAGGTACGCTAGCAGGTACTACTAATACATGAAGCAATAATATGACAATCGGCATGCAATAATCATGTAAGGTACTCTATCAGGTACAAATAATACATGAAACAATGCATATAATAGTATGTAAATGCAACAGTCATGGAAAGTACTCTATCAGGTACAACTAATACATGAAGCAGTGCATAAACAATATATGTGGAGTATGGAATAAAACATGTCATTTCCACAGAAATCCTAACCTCGTGGTAGGACCAAAAATCCAACAAGACAATCAAATTCCCAATTTCCACAAATCAGCCCCCAAATGGCTCTCATATCATGTAAATCTCATATATCCTGAATGTCCAATATCAAGTAGATTTCACATATCATGTATGTACACTATCAGTATATCCCACATATCCTGTGTGTACAATATCAGTATATCCCACATATCCTGTGTGTACAATATCAGTATATCCCACATATCCTGTGTGTACAATATAAGCATCAAGTAAGTTTCATATAAGGTGAGTGTCTAACATCGACACTCAAAACATCATGAAACAAGTGTCAAACATCGACACCGAAATACTGATCTATCAGGTGTTGTCACCACGACTGGCCCCCTGATAGGTACGTATCCATACGTACATGACCCTGGCCTGTATCCCCACGATACTCGTCGAGTCAAAGGTACTGTCACCGGTAGGTACTTGCCCACCTTCCAGCCTCATCGCCTATCATCTGCGATCATCTTGCCGAGGGAAACCGTACCGGGCCCCACCATGTACCCACACACGGCCCACTACTCCTCCTCGTATGGGGTATATATATAAGTTTAGAACCGAGAAATCTCATGGTGGCTGCAGAAATATCATATCAAGAGAAACCGGGTTTTTCAAATAATGCATAATTTCATGAAACAACCACGGTCCTCAAATCCATAAAATATCAAGTAATGAATAAGTATAACTGCATGAATCAATACACAGGTATTAGCGTCTCATTCCACTAATATATGTGTATAAGCATATATAAGAGCATCCCACTCCACTGTTATATATACTTAGGAGTAACAATATTAGAGAACATCATATGAAATCCAAGAATGTAACATATGCAGCATGAAACAGTAATATAAGCATATAAAAGAAAACAGCTATTTAACTGCAACAAGTTACTAAATATATCACACGGTTCCCGATTTCCCCAAAATCAGATGCAACATCATAGATAGGTGAACATGTAGCTATAACGAGGTATGCGTAACCATGTCGGAATAGCAAGATATGCGTGTCCATATGTAAGTATGTATGATGTCAAAGTAGCTGTAGCAAGGTATGTGTCTATACCTATCCAAAATACCCTCCAGGTATATGTATGTATGTATACCAGATATACATGTAGCTATGTCTCATATGTGTATATATTTATCACAATGGTACAATACCATATAGGTATATGGGTAACTAGCATGTAAGCATGTCAGGGCATATGCGTAAGCATGTAGGTATACAGGTATGCTATAAGTCATACGCACAAAGAAATGTGAACCAATATCTCAATGTCCCTAACCAACAATATTATAGCTATAAAGGTAATGTGCATGTCATGGCAATTATTGACGGTGTGTGTGACATATAATCAGTGCTCGTGCAACATAAGCCGTCAATAATAGTACAGTTTCCTAAAGATACTAGTCCAAGCACAACACTAACCAAGTAGAAATATGTGTATGCGCAATTCTATATATGCAATAGAATATGCGACAAAACATAACAACTCTAGCCCAGACGCATAACGCCATGCGGGCGATTCCCCTGTAGATGTTAAATCTACTCTCCAAGCGTCCTGGCTAAGCAAAGCCAACCACCTGTTTCCCCTCTGTCGCAGCGTCCGAGGTCCCCCCCCCCTGCGAACCTAAAACAACAAAACGATAACACAAGTGTATATTAGTAATAACCCTAAAACACATACACACTACATTATACCGATGCAACAACACAAAACTTACTCTCAAGTGTCCGTATTATGGCTAACGTACGTAGCGACACGATAAAAACAACTCAAGAGCAAAACCACCAAAAGTGCACGATCCATGTCGTAAAGCGTATCGCGCGTAATCGTATCACTAGAAACTACCTAGGTGATCCCAGATTTCGTATACAGAGAAAACTCAACAACTGAACAAGACCAAAAACACCAAAACCACTGCAGACACTTACCCAGAAAAACCCACACCCCAACTCCATCCTCGAGCCGAGGTCGCCGGAATTCCCTTCATACGTCGCCGGCCCTGGCCGGTAGGGTGGGTCTCGTGTCTCAGGGGGGTCTTAGGTTCACTGGTAGATCACTATAATTTTGTTTGATTTTCTGTAAAATCTCGGGGTCACAGCAGGTCACAGATATCACATATCGACACTAAAAATACGATATTTCGCACAAAACTAAACTTTAACCAATTTAAATTGAAACTAACTAGCTACTTAACATAAAAAATATAAAAAGAACAGATAGGGATCATTACCTAACCAAAAGAACTCAAAGATCCAAGCTAGCAAGCTCCTATGCATCCAAGAGGCAAAAAACAAGAAAAGATGTGATTTTTGTGAGGTTGGATGAGATTTTGTGATGGATTTGTGTTGGAAAGGATAGTGTTCAGTTTGAGTCGAGGAAATGAAAGAATAATGCTAAGGGAAATAAGTTAGAAAGAATTAGAAAAAGAAATGATGAAGAGAAAGAGAGAGGTGAATGCACCTTGCATTAATTTTCTCATTAACGCTTTCACACACCATCATTAGCCACCATGCCACATCTCTTCCAAAAGAATATCCCTCTCTCTCTCACAATAATAATCAAGAGGATTAGGGTTAAAGTTTAAGCAAGGAATTAGAAGTAAGGTGAAGTGTCATGGTTGCTAATACTAGTTTAGCACAAACAAACCCTCACTTTTACGTGCACACGTGCGTGCATGCCCATAACAAATAATATTAAAATATTAATTAAATGTTATAAAATGTGAGGAACCTGAATTGGTAAACTTTTTACAGTAAACCCGCATTACCGTCTAAACCAATATTAACCGAAATATAAGGCGTTACAATCTTCCCCCTTATAAAAATTCATCCCCGAATTTAAAATTCTCACTAAGCGTACCTTCAAAGAGATGGGTACACAACTCTCAAATCTCGCTCGCAACCTCCCAAGTGACCACTTCACCATATGGCTACGTCCAAGAAAACTCTCCACAGATAGCAAGACCCTTAACCGAAGTTTCTCCACCTGCCGAGCCACTAACACAATTGGCTGCCGGTGAACGAAAAGATCACATCAAAGCTAATGGTCTGATTCTGAATCTTGTGAGAAAGGTTATGAAGGTATTTGCAAAGTATCGACACCAGGAATACGGGATGAAAACTCAATAATCTGGGCGGAAGTGCCAATTTAAAGGCAACGAAACTAACTTGCTAAAAGGATCTCAAAAGGACCTACAATTCTGGGATAAGCTTCCCAAAACTCAACACATCATTCATCGGATAATCCTTAGGAATACATGATCTCCCACTGCTAACTCAAGTCAGCGACCACCACGATCGATATAAGACCTCTGTCTGCACTGGGCTGTTATCATCCTGACCTGAACCAACTGGATCATTTCCGAAGTCTCTAGACTAGCTGGAGTCCAAAAATCTAAATCTCGCAGAGTCAGAAAAACAGACTGGAGATCGACACCTCCAAAAAAACAAAACTTAAAGGTTGCCAATTGGAGTGTCTCCCGATAACAGCTATCGAAGGAAAACTCTAGCAATGGCAAGTGACGATCCCAACTGTCTACAACAACAAGTACGTATGCACCAGCATATCCTCCAGAGTCGGTATAGTCCGCTCAAATGACCATCGTCCCACAGATGGAAAAGCGGAGCTAAAGTTCAACCAGTACCCAAGGCTGTCTGAGGTTCCCGCCCCAGACGGCAACCGAACAGGGTGCCTTCATTGGATACGACCCATGAAGGAACTCCGTGCAAACATAAACTTAACAAAGAACAACTGAGTATAACCGGACAACAAACACCCGAATGTAGTCACACCCTCTCTAAACCTGGGTAGACACCACAACGAAATTCGTGAAGATCTGCTCCCATTCCCTCTCCGGAACGGTTAAAGGTCGCAACTCTCCAGCCGGTCTCAAATGCTCAACCCAAGCTCACAACAAGACAGACACCTTGAACGAAATCCGAAACTCCACTTTTTCATCCTGCCCACCAGTAACTAACTCTCAAGTCACGTTACACCTTGGCGGCACTTGGATGAATACAGAAAGGTGACCGATGTGCCTACTCTGGGACCTCGCGTCTCTACCTATCAATAACAAGTACTCACCAATGAGTCCCTAAACGTAACATACCTGGGTCACAAATCAAGGACTCCGAATCTTTACCCTGCCGAACATGCTCAAGTATTACAGACAACTAGCATCGGTGGGTTGTGCCTTACAAAACGATTAAGGAAAAACGGTCCGGCGCGGACATGAGCAAGCTGTCCCCTCAGTAGAGGTGAACCTAGCTGTACTCCACGATCACACGAGAACTGTAAATCTGCAGAAGACTGTCTCTGAACTGCGCACCACTGGAACAAACTAACCCCGGGCCTACGGCTCAAGCATCAGCTACTACAGTCGCCTTGCCAAGGGTAATAAAAGATCTCACAAACACAATCCTCCACAAGCTCCATCCAACGACGCTGTCTCAACAATCAAAACCCGCTCCAACAAGATGTAAATTAAGCTCTGGTGGTCCGTGAAAATCTGACACGACTCTCCGAACAAGTAGTGTCTCCAAATCTCTAATGCATGACCACCGCGGCCATCTTCAGATCATGAGTGGGATATCCTGCTCGTACTTCCTCCAACTGTCGGGAAGAAAAAGCGATAACTCTATAATGCTATATCAACGCAAAATCGAGCCCCACTCGCGAAACATCACAGTTAAACAACAAAGTCGCCCGAACCAGAAAACAAGAAAGAACTGGTGCAGTTGTCAACCGAATCTCCAACTGTAGAAAACTCCGCACACATGCCTCAATCCACAGAAAAAGAACCTCAATCCCGGTCAGTTCAGTCAATGGTACAGCGATACACAAGCAATCTTGCACGAAACGGCGGTAAAAACCTACTAAGCCCAAAATCTGCGGACCTCTGTCCCGAATATAAGTATGGGTCAAAGCTGTACGGTCTCGATCCTTCTCGGGACCATACAAAAAACCGTCTCCCATAACTACTAGACCCAGGAGTCAACACAATCAAGCCTGAAGGAACACTCCAAGAATTTAGCAAACAGCTGGTGCTCTCTCAATGTCTGGAAAACAAATCCTCAAGTGCTTTTCCTGTTCCTCACGACACATTGGAATAGACTAGAATGTCATCAATGACACAACAATAAACTGGTCGAGGAACGGCCTGAAGAAATCTGGTTCATCACATCCACAAATGCTGCTAGGGCACTGGTGAGTCCAACGACACCACCAAAACACATAAAACCCATAGCACACACAAAAGCAGTCTCCGTAATGTCATCACTCCGAACCCGCAACAATGATGACCTGATTCCAAACAAACTTAGAAAATGTCTCGCACTCTGGAGCTGATCGAAGAAATCGTCAATGTGAGGTAAAAGATACCTATCCTCACTGTTACTCGGTTTAATTGACGATCCATCAATACACAACCTCAAACTGCCGTCCTTCTCCCTGATGAACAGGACAGGAGCTTCCCAAAGCGAAACACTCGGACGCATAAGTCCCTCAACCAACCACTCTGCAGCTAATCCTTAAGCTTTCTAAGCTTCGCCGGCTCATCTGGAACAACGTCGGAAAACCCTCGCACGAAAGGATGCCGGTCTAACAACTCACTGTGGTTCCGGTATCACGAATGAAAACAAAGAATTCTCGACATCCACTGCTCAAAAAGCCGACAAGCGAAAAAGGTTGAATTCAAGCTGTGAGAGGCTGCACCACTGTCCCTCTGTACAACAAGAACTGACTCGCTGGGAAAACAAAACCTTACTGTTTCCTCGCGGCAGTCCACAGACACCTAGCACGTAGCTAACCAGTCTGTGCCCAGGAGAACGTCAAATCCAACTTCTCTAGAAGGATCACAACGACGGACGAATCTCTATCTCCTATCCGATTGGCACTCGACTGAAACACGTGTCGTGCAACAAAAGAATCGCTGACAGAAGTTAACACAACAACGACTGATCTAGCATACACAAATCTCAGCATTGGACACCCGCGTATCCTGATGAGTAGAAGCAAACTCCCGAGTCTGCCCTCTACCCGCAACTGGCTGAAATCCTCCTCTCTGCGGTATAGCTGCCCCGAGACTACGTGGCTCAGTACAAACTGGAACCCGGTGATCCAAACTCCTGCACCGATAACATCCGGAAGAAAACTGCTGACCATCCTGGAGATAAGAGCTGAACGACTGTCCTCGCCCTAAGCCTCTGCTCTCCCGCGACGGTCATGAAATCTGTCTCGACGCCTAGGCCTCTGTCTCTGGGCTGGTACACCTGTACGAGCCCTCCTCTGTTCCGGAACTCCCAAAGTCTTGGAAAATGCTCCTCGCCAAAACGGGCTGCGTCCACTAGCACCGTATAAGTAACACAAGGCTGAGTGCCGACTGCAAGGAACAACTGGGTAACAGGGGCGACAACCTCCTGTCGCTGTGCTCGAATGGCCTCAACTAAAGAACTCATCGTCTGGCGCAAATCCTGCATCTCTACCACCAGCCTATCAATATGATCTATCGAAAGCAGATCCATATAGTCCGATGCAATGAGCGTGCCATCCCGGTCAGTCCTCGTCCCATACGAGTGAACTCTGACCTCTGCTCTCATTGCATCACTCTGAGTCCCCATAGTCATCGGCGGCAAAGGCTATAAATGGAAGAAGGATTCGATATGAACACGGAAATCGAACCACAAGGATAGGTATCATCAAGGAAGGAATTTCAAGCAATTAGTACTTAGGTCACCATAGGCGGAGTACCGTGTCGTAAGTATGCCGCGGAACATACACACGCTATATTACTCTGCTTAAACTACCTACTCCATTATACCAAGGTCATCATACACTCTAAAAGGTAAAACCTAGCGCTCTGATACCAACTTTGTCACGACTCGAAATTGGCACGTGACGGCCCTAATACTACTCAACGTCTACAGGCGTAACGTAGTAAAGAAAGCCAAAACCCAACAATCTAAACCATCAAAAGTAGCAAGAAAGTGATAATAGTATTTTCAAAACCTTTGAAATCACAACCCAAATTCTTTAAAGTCTCACTTTTATTCCTTTAAAATTTTGGCAGCACCCCCTTTGTAAAACAAGCCCCCAAAAATGGGTACAACATAATATATAAGTAAAAGCATCCCAAACGGGAGCAAAAATCCATGCCCAATGGCGGAAAACAATCACCACAACAGATATACGACGCCGTAGCAAAGAAAGGGACGATATAAATAAAACTGCATAAAAACCTTCAAGTCACAAAAATAATATACAATATCGTCCTCACATCAAGTCTCTAAGTCATACTATACAATGGTAGATGGAGAGTACAAGGTACAAGATAATAATAACAACAATAGATAGCTGTAAAAACCCACCTATAGCAAAACCGTGCACAGTCGGCTGAAGCGGTATCGCAGCAAAAGATGATACGATGGATGAAAAATAGCCCTGCCTCTGACTATCCTGAGGAACACCTGCAAAACACTGTGGCACAACGGGGGGTGAGTTGCCAACTCGTGAATAGTAAATAACATATGCAGGTAATCGCGAGTATGCACGTACAGCTCGAATCAAACATAAATATTTAATAGCAATGAATAGTCATATGTAATGCATCGGTCATGAAAGGTACGCTAGCAGGTACTACTAATACATAAAGCAATAATATGACAATCGGCATGCAATAATCATGTAAGGTACTCTATCAGGTACAAATAATACATGAAACAATGCATATAATAGTATGTAAATGCAACAGTCATGGAAAGTACTCTATCAGGTACAACTAATACATGAAGCAGTGCATAAACAATATATGTGGAGTATGGAATAAAACATGTCATTTCCACGGAAAACCTAACCTCGTGGTAGGACCAAAAATCCAACAAGACAATCAAATTCCCAATTTCCATAAATCAGCCCCCAAATGGCTCTCATATCATGTAAATCTCATATATCCTGAATGTCCAATATCAAGTAGATTTCACATATCATGTATGTACACTATCAGTATATCCCACATATCCTGTGTGTACAATATCAGTATATCCCACATATCCTGTGTGTACAATATAAGCATCAAGTAAGTTTCATATAAGGTGAGTGTCTAACATCGACACCCAAAACATCATGAAACAAGTGTCAAACATCGACACCGAAATACTGATCTATCATGTGCTGTCACCACGACTGGCCCCCTGATAGGTACGTATCCATACGTATATGATCCCGGCCTGTATCCCCACGATACCCGTCGAGTCAAAGGTAATGTCACCGGTAGGTACTTGCCCACCTTCCAGGCTCATCGCCCATCATCTGTGATCATCTTGCCGAGGGGAACCGTACCGGGCCCCACCATGTACCCACACACGGCCCACTACTCCTCCTTGCATGGGGTATATATATAAGCTCAGAACCGAGAAATCTCATGGTGGCTGCAGAAATATCATATCAAGAGAAACCGGGTTTTTCAAATAATGCATAATTTCATGAAACAACCATGGTCCTCAAATCCAGAAAACATCAAGTAATGAATAAGTATAATTGCATGAATCAATACACAGATATTAGCGTCCCGTTCTACTAATATATGTGTATAGGTATATATAACAGCGTCCCACTCCACTGTTATATATACTTAGGAGTAACAATACCAGAGAACATCATATGAAATCCAAGAATGTAACATATGCAGCATGAAACAGTAATATGAGCATATAAAAGAAAACAGCTATTTAAATGCAACAAGTTACTAAATATATCACACGGTTCCTGATTTCCCCAAAATCAGATGCAATATCATAGATGGGTGAACATGTAGCTATAACGAGGTATGCGTAACCATGTCGGAATAGCAAGATATGTGTGTCCATATATAAGTATGTATGATGTCAAAGTAGTTGTAGCAAGGTTTGTGTCTATACCTATCCAAAATACCCTCCAGGTATATGTATGTATGTATACCAGATGTACATGTAGCTATGTCTCATATGTGTATATACCTATCACAATGGTACAATACCATATAGGTATATGGGTAACTAGCATGTAAGCATGTCAGGGCATATGCGTAAGCATGTAGGTATACAGGTATGCTATAAGTCATACGCACAAGGAAATGTGAACCAATATCTCAATGTCCCTAACCAACAATATTATAGCTATAAGGGTATTGTGCATGTCATGGCAATTATTGACGGTGTGTGTGGCATATAATCAGTGCTGGTGCAACATAAGCCGTCAATAATAGTGCAGTGTCCTAAGGATACTAGTCTAAGCACAACACTAACCAAGTAGAAATATGTGTATGCGCAATTCTATATATGCAATAGAATATGCGACAAAACATAACAACTCTAGCCCAGACGCATAACGCCTTGCGGGCGATTCCCCTGTAGATGTTAAATCTACTCTCCAAGCGTCCTGGCTAAGCAAAGCCAACCACCTGTTTCCCCTCTGTCGCAGCGTCCGAGGTCCCCCCCTGCGAACCTAAAACAACAAAACGATAACACAAGTGTATATTAGTAATAACCCTAAAACACGTACACACTACATTATACCGATGCAACAACACAAAACTTACTCTCAAGTGTCCGTATTGTGGCTAACGTACGTAGCGACACGATAAAAACAACTCAAGAGCAAAACCACCAAAAGTGCACGATCCGTGTCGTAAAGTGTATCCCGCGTAATCGTATCACTAGAAACTACCTAGGTGATCCCAGATTTCGTATACACAGAAAACTCAACAACTGAACAAGACCAAAAACACCAAAACCACTGCAGACACCTACCCAGAAAAACCCACACCCCAACTCCATCCTCGAGCCGAGGTCGCCGGAATTCCCTTCATACGTCGCCGGCCCTGGCCGGTAGGGTGGGTCTCGTGTCTCAGGGGGGTCTTAGGTTCACTGGTAGATCACTACAATTTTGTTTGATTTTTCTGTAAAATCTCGGGGTCACAGCAGGTCACAGATATCACATATCGACACTAAAAATACGATATTTCGCACAAAACTAAACTTTAACCAATTTAAATTGAAACTAACTAGCTACTTAACATAAAAACTATAAAAAGAACAGATAGGGATCATTACCTAACGAAAAGAACTCAAAGATCCAAGCTAGCAAGCTCCTATGCATCCAAGAAGCAAAAAACAAGAAAAGATGTGATTTTTGTGAGGTTGGATGAGATTTTGTGATGGATTTGTGTTGGAAAGGATAGTGTTCAGTTTAAGTTGAGGAAATGAAAGAATAATGCTAAGGGAAATAAGTGAGAAAGAATTAGAAAAAGAAATGATAAAGAGAAAGAGAGAGGTGAATGCACCTTGCATTAATTTTCTCATTAATGCTTTCACACACCATCATTAGCCACCATGCCACCTCTCTTCCAAAAGAATATCCCCCTCTCTCTCACAACAATAATCAAGAGGATTAGGGTTAAAGTTTAAGCAAGGAATTAGAATTAAGGTTAAGTGTCATGGTTGCTAATACTAGTTTAGCACAAACAAACCCTCAGTTTTACGTACACACGTGCCTGCATGCCCATAACAAATAATATTAAAATAATAATTAAATGTTATAAAATGTGAGAAACACGAATTGGTAAACTTTTTACAGTAAACCCGTATTATCGTCTAAACCAACACTAACCGAAATCTAAGGCGTTATAGATTCTAACGTCTTTCTAAATGGGAATTTAGAAGTACACGTGTATATGACTTTGTCAGAGAGTTATCGTAGTCAGAGGGAGCAGCGAAAGGTGTGTAAGTTGCTTATGTCTATTTATAGACTAAAGTGGGCATTGTGGACGTGGGTCATCTGTTTTGATGTAACAGTCAAGGTGTTTGACTTCATCAAAATAACTGATGAACCTGGTAAGAAGGATGTAGAGAGTACTGTTCAGGTATTTGGATGATATACTCCTAATAGGAAGCGGTGTTCTTATATTACAATCGGTTAAACTGCGGTTGTCATAAAAATTTCTCCATATAGGATCTAGATAATATATCATGGATTCTGGTAACTAGATTTATGTCGTTAGATCTAGATTTGGTAAGTGTCCCAATTTGGGTATTTGGACACCATTCTAAAGGATTTTAGAATGGAGAACTCCTGGCGTGGTGGTGTGATGGAGTCACCCTCTCTAAAGAGATGTCTTCTGGACCGATGAGAAGAGAGACTCGCATGAATGACATACCAATTGCTTTGCCAATTGGGTCAATCATGCAATGTCAAGTATCAAACCAGAAGTTGTTTTTGCACTTATTGTAGTAAGCGGATATTAATCCAATCATGGAGAAACAAAGGGAAGCAGAGATGAACATATTAGGATGTTCTTAGGGTATGGTAATGGCAGCCTCCTTCATGAGGCTATTTCCGGTTTTGGTTTCCAAGACGACCGAGATGTTAGTTATGTATATGCCCTAGAGGCCATTGTTGTACATATGATGTATATTATAATGGATGCTTGGTTATATATAGAGATGACTTTCTTGCTCGTCATGATAGTATGCTATTTGGTTTCACTTTATCTTAACATGTTGACTTGTATTGGTTTACTATTTTACTCTCACATGTTGATAAAGCCCTTAGAATTTGTACTCGACTACTGGGACTATGATGAGATCATACTAGTGGGGTCGCGGTAGTCGATGAGTACATCTTATAACTGTTCCTAGTCGAAGGTATATCGAGACAGGGCATCGATACACCAGAGTAGACTAGCGTATACGCATCTTGACCCATATGATGGGCGATGGATGATCCCATATCCATCGGTGTTAGACATCAGAGATGGTGTACGGGTGCTCAGTGGAGACTGGGTACACTGAACGGACTCGCCGAGAACTCCCAGATGGTGATATACCACACGTCAGATGGCAGTTCTCCGGTGACACTGGTACAGGGTAGTCTGAAGACCCGAGATCGTCATAGAGTCTTGTGTGATTCCTACTGTGCTTTGATTTCCACCTTACCACGTCCAAGAGGGCGTGCAAAACGGTGGCTTTTGGGTACAGTCCCGAATCACATGGAGGCAATGAGCGATAGGAGGGGATTCGTCTCTCCCGGTATAGGGAGTTGATGTTGTGCTGTGTTCGATTGGCTATAACTGGAAGTCCCTGGCCAGGGCTGATATGCATATTTACTGGTAAGTGTTACTAGTAGTTTCTCGACCCGTTATGAGCCACACATCGACACGACTTATCGGTTACTGGGGTCTGACGTATACCACCCCTAGACTTGATATGCGACATATCAGACGAACAGACCGGACTGTACGGGAGTGTTACTGGTTGGATTCACAGGAGAACGCACAGGCTAGCTTGTTGATCTTCTGATCGCTCAATACCTGGGTGGCTGTTACGTTTAGCTGACCGCTTGCAGCTTGTGGGTGTTTGATATGATCATCACCTGCTACCGGCGTATTGACGATTCTTTAGAGTCCTACACAGAGGTTTCTTGGCTCAGGCGAAACAGAGTAGTGGCACATATGTGATATGCGCAGGAGCGTGAATAATGAGATATGGGATACCGTATTATATTCTCACGATATATAGATATGAACCGGGTCATCGGATCAAGTGTTGATTCGATGAATCGGTACATGATATATTAGTCGGTAATATTCGATATAGCCGGATCATCGATTCAAGTGTTGATTCGATGATTTAATGTATAATAATATATATGATATATTGTATTACATTATCTAATATTGGCTCGCTTTATTATTTAATTTTCTCAGTCGATGATACATTGATATATATGCGATATATGTTAATTGTATTATTTTCTTTTGTTGCAAATATATAATATATATGTGATATATATTATTGTGACATGTTATGATTAATTGTTAAACATGTTTAAGGATGATTAATTGAGATTAGGGTTTAATTTGGGTTAGATGTTTCATGCATTTTCTAGAAGCTTTCTTCTTTTGTCATTCTTAAGATATTTAGAATGACACATTCTTTTAACCTAACCAAACCCTAACCCTAGTTGTTTCTCTACTCATTCTTATCCTATCATCCTTGACCATGGTTTACAAATCAATCATATATTACTTTCTATTCATCACAAAAGGTTTTAATCTAAGGATTATATTTTCCATTATCATCTTCTTCCTTCTTGATAAGCTCTCTTGAAAATCCTAAAGTGATGATTAAAATTGAGAAAATGATTTAAAAAGAAAGCAAAATTACTACTCTCTCATCCTCATCTCATCTAGCCCATGGGATTAGTGTGTTCTTCTCTTTTGAGTGAGAAAGCTTGAGTCGTAGCAACTTCAAGGTAGATCATCGGAGATTTGGAATACTTCGAGCTAGCATGGATCGTTCGAGTCGTGGAGCCTCTCATGAGTCCGGGAGATCGTGGATCGCGGCAAAGGGACTTCTACTCGGAGCTTGTGAAGTGAAGGAGCGGACTACAAAGGTTGTAATCCCTCACACTTAGATAAAAGTTATCTTCTTGCATGTTAAACCCTAATAATCTAGCAAAGATCCCGGCTTTGGGTTGTTCGGCACGTCTAAATTTTTATCCGGGCATGTTTGATGCCTTTTGAACCTTCACAAGAGTGCATAGGAATCCTACAGTGGTATCAGAGACTAGCTAGAGCATTAGGCGATGTGTTTACGAAGTTAAAACTCCGATCGAACCCGAAACGACGCAAAAAGACCCCTCTCTGGAAATTTTTTAAATTTTGGGATTTTTCTGAATTAAAAATATGTAAAAAAATCAGCAGGGAATTCTAAGAATTACCAAGAAGCCCGAGCCCCCAATTCGATCAAACGGCCGCGGAAGGGCGGCGCAAGCTTGCTTGCGCGGCGGTTCCGCGGCGGTTCCGCGGCGGATTGATCGATTGGCGACACGTGGCTTCCTGGTAATAACCGTAGGTACTTGTTGACTTTTCTGGGTATTTTTAATCTGTTTCAGGTGTTTAAAAATCTGGGGTTTATTTGGTAATAGTAGATTCGATCGGAATATTTAAGTTCGTATTTCTTTCCGGATATTTAGAAACTGTTAAACTATTTGAACGGATATCATTAACTTACTGTTTCCCGGTACGGCAAACTTTCAAGTGTTGAAATTTTTTCGGGTTTAAATCTTTCGGAAAAATTGTACAAGTTAAGCGGTGGACCCTCTAGAAGACAACAAACCTTAACTCGATTATGTGACCGTCTTGAACTACCTTTTGAACCTTCGGGTTTGGGGCAGTACGGCGTGCCACATGTGAGGCGTTGGCTTGACCCTTCTACGGCTGGATCACCGGTACTGTGACATATTCTGGGATTATTTGAACTCCGCTCAAGTGTTGAGCAGTTTAAGAAATTTTGGGTGTTTGATTATCTGTTCAGAAAGTTTAATACTGTCTATTTATCTGGAATGTGATACAATATGTGGAATTCATAGAGTTAGGCATGAAATGCGAAGTATGTGATATTTCGGATTTACGATGTCTAAAGTGATTGTGGATTCCAAATATTGTAGTTTTACACTTTCTTTTCTGTGACCGTAAGTGTAATATGTGATATCGCCGGTTTCGTTGCTATATGTCAACGATAATTGGGATGCGCATATTTACTTACGTTGATGATATGAGATATTATGTGTTGCTGTGATATGTTATATTGGATCGTCGCGTTCTGAATAGCCGGGGGTTTTATGTGAGATGAGGGTTTTTATTTTCATTCATGTAAAATTCATTTGTAATGTAATATTCTTTTATTTGGGGCACTTCCAGGTTGCGGTTGCTGTCACCAGTGTATATTATTTACTTTTCCGCATTAGGTAGACCCAAGGAGGGGAGCACAAGTAACCGGGTTCTAGGGTCCAGTGGGAGGCCATCTTGAGGAGTCGAGACCGGGTCTCCTAACCCTAGAATTGGCAGTGTTACTTGCCGCTCTCGTAGGGGTCTTGGGATGTGGGTTTGGCTATTCGTCGCGACCGTGGAATCCGTGTTTTATACAGGCTCGTATTGAAAACACGGACGTCCTAGTATATCCAATATTTCATATATGTTCTTCTGCTGCAATGTTCTGTGATGAGATCATATTACTGCCTGAGACGAATGCCTATACTATATATATATGCTGATATATAAATATTACTGCTTTCGTTTCTTCTGTGATGCTTAGGAAGCATAAGCTGATGGGATTTTATTAATGAGATTAATAAAAGGAAAGAAACCTAAAGATGTTGTAGAATCAAGAACTTTATAAAAATGGTAGCTACAGTTTTGCTTTGTACAGTGATATATACGATATATCCTACACCTTATTCGATGAGGAAAGGACCGAGATCCCTTCACCGGGAGTGACTCCTTTAGCAAAACTGGCAGATGCTACAAAACGCGGTTTGTCTTTTGATTGCTTTAAGTGTTTTGCTTTGCACAGCGGTATATATGATATATCCTGCACCTTATTCGATGAGGAAAGGGCCGACGATCCCTTCACCGGGAGTGACCCCTTTAGCGAAACTAAGAAAAGCCTCAAAAACACTCCTTTTCAAAACTTCACTTGATTCTATGACGATATCAAGTTCATTACGCTCAGGGTTTTCTGAAAAACCTGCGTAGCCCTCCGTCATTTCAGATAGATATTATTTAGTATTCGTGCTATGTTTGTTGACTTAGTTAAGGCATAGTGTACGGTAGCTAAGTAATGTTTATCTGCTAAAACATGAGATGTGATTGGATTAGGGTATTCGTACGGCTTTGTTGACTCAGTTAAGGGTCGTGCGGGTGGGTTTAATTCAATCGGGAAATGTACGGGTTGAACTTGACTTGCGATTTATGGTTTGTTGACTTAGTTAAGGTCATAGATCGCTAGGGGCAAAAATATTATCGGGAATTTCAAGTGTTGAAATTTGCAATGACATTGCATACCTCCTATGAGATAGTTGGATCCCGATACCCACTGCGAGTAAGTGTTACTCCTGGGAGAGTTTTACACAAGACAATTAGCCGATCAAGTAGGTGTCTAGAAAAGTGTTAACGGGGTTACGCCTCTGGGAAAACGAGGTTTACTTTAATTAGGTCCGTGCGAAAGCACGGGGAACCTCCCTCAAAGTACCGACACTGATCTGGCTGAAAGATTGACGAAATTGTAGGGTGTAATTAATCCCGGCTAATCTTACCTTTTAGGGTTTTAAGGTAGATTTGATAAAACCAGTGGGAGACATCCTGATTAGATAAGATAATAACCAATCTAATCTTGCAAGAGCATACGCTAAAAGTGTTTTCTTCTCTCTCTCTCCAGGTAGCGACCATGTCATGCCATAATAAAGATAATAATATGGATGTATTGACTGAACCTGATTATTGTACTGAGCAAGGGAACGTTAGACCCATTCTTTCTTATAAGAGTTATAAGACTGAACAGGAAACAGGAGAATATCTGGATTCTCACGCCGCCGAAAAGAACATGCATGTTGATGCATCTTCTTCAGGTGTGTTTGTTATTGAGAACTGTTTCTCAGTTCACCCTACGTCCTGGGTATTAGATACCGGATCAGGATCCCACATATGCAAACAGTTGCATGGGCTACGTAAAGGTAGAGAACTGGGAAAGGATGATCATTCCGTTCTAGTAGGGAACGGTGCAAATGTTGCAGCTAAAGCAGTTGGCGAATATCACTTTGTATTACCAAGTCGTAATACACTGATTCTAAATGAATGCTATTATATACCGAACATGATGTGCAACATTATATCAGTTTCTTTATTGAGTAAAGAGGGATATAATTTTGTAGTAAAGGATAATGTTATGAACATATTCCTAGATCAAAAGTTGATTGCATCAGGCTCGTTACATAATGGCATATTCATTCTAAATTAGAATACAGTCCTAAATATACAAAACACAAACAAGAGGAAAAGTTCAGATATGAACGAATCCTACTTGTGGCATTGTAGACTTGGTCATATCAATGCGACACGACTGGCTAAGTTGCATAGAGATGGTTATTTGAATTCTTTCGAATTATCATCTTATGATACTTGTCATTCATGTCTCAAAGGAAAAATGACCAAAGCTCCGTTTAGTGGACACGGAGAAAGAGTTACTGAACTCTTAGGACTAGTACATAGTGATGTATGCGGTCCCATGTCTACGCATGCCAGGAACGGTTCTTCCTACTTCATTACATTCACTGACGATCTCTCTAGATTCGGACATGTGTTCCTGATGAAACACAAGTCTGAAGCCTTTGAGAAATTCAGAGAATATAAGCACGAAGTAGAGAATCAAACGGGCAAAAGTATTAAGATTCTTCGATCTGATCGAGGAGGTGAATACTTAAGCGGTGAGTTCCTAGATTATCTAAAAGAGAATGGGATTCTCTCTCAGCTTACTCCTCCTTATACACCACAGCACAACGGTGTATCGGAACGAAGGAATCGGACCCTATTAGATATGGTGCGATCGATGATGAGTGATGCTGAGTTACCTATTTCCTTTTGGGGGTATGCGCTTGAGACAGCCATATACATATTGAATCTAGTTCCGTCTAAATCTGTACCTGCCACACCATATGAGATATGGAGTAGGAAGAGACCATATTTTAAACGAGTGAAGATATGGGGTTGTCCGGCCTATGTCAAAAGACAAAATCCAGACAAACTCGAGGCACGATCAGTTCTTTGCAAATTTGTGGGATATCCTAAGAATTCTCAAGGATATATTTTCTATCACGCTGAGGAACAAAAAGTGTTTATTTCTCAATATGCCACCTTTTTAGAAAAGGAATTTCTTGCAAAAGAAATTAGTGGCAAAGAGGTAGAACTGGAAGAGGTTCCAGCACCACAAACCGCAACTGATGATTTGTTGGAACCAGAAGATTCAGTAGTACCCGACGAACCCCAGCCTCTCCGCCGATCTAGTAGGGTTTCTCGTCCACCTGAGAGATACTACGGTTTTCTCATTGATGGTGGAAGCGAAGATTGCATCATGGATGATGATGACCCCACTAGTTTCGAGCAGGCCATCACGAGTGGTGACTCTGTAAAATGGCTGGATGCAATGCGATCTGAGATGGAATCCATGTACACCAATAAAGTATGGATTTTGGAAAATGCTCCTGAAGGGGTAAAACCCATTGGGAGCAAGTGGATTTTTAAAAGGAAATTTGGTGTAGATGGAAAAGTTGAGACTTTCAAAGCTAGACTTGTAGCAAAAGGTTTTCGCCAAAGACCAGGTGTGGACTATGACGAAACCTTTTCTCCAGTGGCTATGCTTAAGTCCATCCGGATCTTACTTGCCATTGCTGCATACCATGACTACGAAATCTGGCAAATGGATGTTAAGACCGCCTTTCTAAACGGTGATTTAGAAGAGAGCGTGTACATGACTCAGCCAGAGGGCTTCGTAGATAGTGGGAGCAGCGGAAAGGTGTGCAAGCTGCTTAAATCCATTTATGGGTTAAAGCAAGCATCGCGGAGTTGGAACATCTGTTTTGATGTTGTAGTCAAAGAGTTTGACTTCATCAAAAATATAGATGAACCTTGTATCTATAAGAAGGTAGCAGAGGGTAAGGTTGTCTTCCTCGTATTGTACGTAGATGACATACTCTTGATAGGAAATGATATTCCTATGCTGCAATCAGTCAAGCTCTTCTTATCACAGAGATTCTCAATGAAAGATCTAGGTGATGCCTCCTGCATATTGGGAATCATGATCTATAGAGATAGATCTAAACGGATACTGGGATTGTCCCAATCCAGGTACATTGACACCATACTAAAGAGGTTTAGTATGGAAGAATCCAAGCGTGGGAACCAACCCACGATCTCTGGACTCACTCTCTCCAAAGAGATGTCTCCCAAGACTGATTTGGAGAGAGCTCGCATGCAAGGGATACCCTATGCTTCGGCAGTAGGCTCTATCATGTATGCGATGCTGTGTACCAGACCCGATGTAGCATACTCACTAAGTGTAGTGAGTCGGTATCAAGCGGATCCAGGAGAGAGTCATTGGACAGCAGTGAAGAATATTCTCAAGTACTTACGAAGGACTAAGGAGATGTTCTTGGTGTATGGTAACGGAGAACTCCAGGTGGAGTCCTTTACCGATTCCAGCTTCCAAAGTGATAAGGACGACTCTAAGTCGCATTCGGGTTTTGTCTTTACCCTCAATGGAGGGGCGGTATGTTGGAAGAGTTCCAAACAGGATACCGTTGCAGACTCGACGATGGAGGCTGAATACATCGCTGCCAACGATGCTGCCAAAGAGGCTGTCTGGATCAAGAAGTTCATTAGTGAACTTGGTGTGGTTCCATCCATTGAGCATCCAATACCTCTGTATTGCGATAACAATGGAGCTGTGGCTTTAGCCAAGGAACCCAGGTCCCATCAAAAGTCCAGACATATTCTGAGGCGGTATCACCTGATCAGGGAGATAGTTGATCGCCGGGAGATCGAGGTCAGGAGAGTAGATACGAAGGACAACACTGCGGATCCATTCACGAAGGCTATTCCCCAGATACAGTTTGAGAGATTATTCGGGATGCTAGGTATGCGATACTACAGCAGCTGGCCTTAGTGCAAGTGGGAGATTGTTAGTTATGTATATGCCCTAGAGGCCATTGTTGTACATATGATGTATATTATAATGGATGCTTGGTTATATATAGAGATGACTTTCTTGCTCGTCATGATAGTATGCTATTTGGTTTTACTTTATCTTAACATGTTGACTTGTATTGGTTTACTGTTTTACTCTCACATGTTGATAAAGCCCTTAGGATTTGTACTCGACTACTGGGACTATGATGAGATCATACTAGTGGGGCCGCGGTAGTCGATGAGTACATCCTATAACTGTTCCTAGTCAACGGTATATCGAGACAGGGCATCGATACACCAGAGTAGACTAGCGTATACGCATCTTGACCCATATGATGGGCGATGGATGATCCCATATCCATCGGTGTTAGACATCAGAGATGGTGTACGGGTGCTCAGTGGAGACTGGGTACACTGAACGGACTCGCCGAGAACTCCCAGATGGTGATATACCACACGTCAGATGGCAGTTCTCCGGTGACACTGGTACAGGGTAGTCTGAAGACCCGAGATCGTCATAGAGTCTTGTGTGATTCCCACTGTGCTTTGATTTCCACCTTACCACATCCAAGAGGGCGTGCAAAACGGTGGCTTTTGGGTACAGTCCCGAATCACATGGAGGCAATGAGCGATAGGAGGGGATTCGTCTCTCCCGGTATAGGGAGTTGATGTTGTGCTGTGTTCGATTGGCTATAACTGGAAGTCCCTGGCCAGGGCTGATATGGAGATTTACTGGTAAGTGTTACTAGTAGTTTCTCGACCCGTTATGAGCCACACATCGACACGACTTATCGGTTACTGGGGTCTGACGTATACCACCCCTAGACTTGATATGCGACATATCAGACGAACAGACCGGACTGTACGGGAGTGTTACTGGTTGGATTCACAGGAGAACGCACAGGCTAGCTTGTTGATCTTCTGATCGCTCAATACCTGGGTGGCTGTTACGTTTAGCTGACCGCTTGCATCTTGTGGGTGTTTGATATGATCATCACCTGCTACCGGCGTATTGACGATTCTTTAGAGTCCTATACAGAGGTTTCTTGGCTCAGGCGAAACAGAGTAGTGGCACATATGTGATATGCGCAGGAGCGTGAATAATGCGATATGGGATACCGTATTATATTCTCGCGATATATAGATATGAACCGGGTCATCGGATCAAGTGTTGATTCGATGAATCGGTACATGATATATTAGTCGGTAATATTCGATATAGCCGGATCATCGATTCAAGTGTTGATTCGATGATTTAATGTATAATAATATATATGATATATTGTATTACATTATCTAATATTGGCTCGCTTTATTATTTAATTTTCTCAGTCGATGATACATTGATATATATGCGATATATGTTAATTGTATTATTTTCTTTTGTTGCAAATATATAATATATATGTGATATATATTATTGTGACATGTTATGATTAATTGTTAAACATGTTTAAGGATGATTAATTGAGATTAGGGTTTAATTTGGGTTAGATGTTTCATGCATCTTCTAGAAGCTTTCTTCTTTTGTCATTCTTAAGATATTTAGAATGACACATTCTTTTAACCTAACCAAACCCTAACCCTAGTTGTTTCTCTACTCATTCTTATCCTATCATCCTTGACCATGGTTTACAAATCAATCATATATTACTTTCTATTCATCACAAAAGGTTTTAATCTAAGGATTATATTTTCCATTATCATCTTCTTCCTTCTTGATAAGCTCTCTTGAAAATCCTAAAGTGATGATTAAAATTGAGAAAATGATTTAAAAAGAAAGCAAAATTACTACTCTCTCATCCTCATCTCATCTAGCCCATGGGATTAGTGTGTTCTTTTCTTTTGAGTGAGAAAGCTTGAGTCGTAGCAACTTCAAGGTAGATCATCGGAGATTTGGAATACTTCGAGCTAGCATGGATCGTTCGAGTCGTGGAGCCTCTCATGAGTCCGGGAGATCGTGGATCGCGGCAAAGGGACTTCTACTCGGAGCTTGTGAAGTGAAGGAGCGGACTACAAAGGTTGTAATCCCTCACACTTAGATAAAAGTTATCTTCTTGCATGTTAAACCCTAATAATCTAGCAAAGATCCCGGCTTTGGGTTGTTCGGCAGGTCTAAATTTTTATCCGGGCATGTTTGATGCCTTTTGAACCTTCACAAGAGTGCCTAGGAACCCTACACGAGATGACAGAATGACTGTTAGAGCTATAAGTTTACCCTTTTTTTAGGTGCTGTATGTTGGAAAGGTTTCAAAACGGATACTGAGGTAGATATGGCGCATGATACTGAGTCAACAGAGGATACAACCAAGAAGTTTGTTGGATAAAGTTCATTTATGAACTTGGTCCCATCAGGTATCCAGGAAAATTCTGAGCCAGGGTATCGCTCATTTCGGGAGATAGTTGATCTCCGTGAAATTGAGATATAGAGAGATAATATTAGAGACATTATAGCGGATCCACTCACTGAAGCTATTTCTCGAATACACGAGATATTTGTAGAGAAGTTGGGTATTCGGTAGCACCAGCCGTGGGTATGCGATACTGTAATAATTGGCCTTAAGTGCAAGTGGGAAATTGTTGGATGTATATGCCCTAGAGGCCATTATTGTATAGTATAGGATTGTATATTATATATGGATGTTTGGGATATATATGTACATGACAATCTTGCATGATATGATTGTATGCTATCTGGTTTGTCTTTACCTCAACATGTGTATATGTTCTATTTTATATTACGTATCTCGATTACATGTTGGCAAAGCCCGTACGATCTTTACTTGACTACTAGAGTTGTGATGATGATCATACTCATAGGGTCTAGGTAGTCTATAAGCACATCCTTAAAATGTCCCTGGTTGTTGGAGTTTCGAGATAGGGCATCGATACTCTGGAGTAGATTAGTGTATACGTTTCTTATTCCCGTGAGGTAAGGTGGCCTGTCCCACAATCATTGGTGTTCGGCACAAAAGATAGTATACAGGTGCTCATTAGATTATGAGTTACACTGGACGGACTCACCGAGAACTTCTAGATGATAATATACCTATCGTCAGATAATAGTTTTCTAGTGACATAGATACAAGTTAGTTTTTAGACCTGACATCGTCATTCGTCTCGAGTGTGTTCCCACTGTACTTAGATTATTATCCTACCACGTCTTTAAAGAATCGTGCAAACATGTTTTAGTTGGGTACAGTCCCGAAGCACTTGGGGCAGTGAGCGACAGAATGGATTTGTCTCTCCAGGTATAGGGAGTTGTTGTCACACTGTGTTCGATTGGTCATTACCATAAGACTTTGGTCAAGGAAGTTGAGATTTACAGATTGTGAGAACGGTAGTTTCTTAGGATGGTTTTGGGCTACATCGACATGACTTATTGGGTTATTATGGGTCTGACATTTTCACCCCTAGATCCAGTATGTGATACTCTCAGACGAAGAGACCGGACTGTACGTAGATTGTCACTTTTAGGCTCAGTAGGGATACAAACAAATTTGTTTGTCGGTCTTCCTTTCGTTCAATACCTGGGTGTAGCCTTTACGTACAGCTAGTGCCGCTGACGTGCTTATGGTTAAACCCACTACCAGCATATTGTCGAGTTTTTAGAGTTCCACACAGAGGGTTTCCCAGTTTAGGTGAAATATTGTAGTGTATGTATTTTGATAAACACTTGGGTTAGATTAAATACGTGTTTTTGTACACGTACTTTTAATCGGATATTTTGTTAATACCAGCAGGTTTGAAAGATAGCTAGATTATCATATTTGGATGAAATGTGAGCTAGTATTATATCTCTTTTTAGTATCTCTCTTTTCGTATTCGTATTTTGATAGAGTACGGTATTTATACGAATACGGTTATTTGTATAAATACGCGTATTTATGTCTTGATATAAATATGGGTATTTGTATCTTGATATAAATATGGGTATTTGTACGTGTATTCGTATTTTATATGAATACGGGTATATGTATTTTGATACGAATATGCGTGTATGTATTTGTAGTATATACTTGTATTAGTATATGTATATATATTTATATATGTATATGTTTATATGTATATGTGTACATATGAGTTGTCTCTCTCTTTTCTTCTCATCTTTTCTTGAATGTGAGTGAACGGTGTGGGCTTGTGCGACTCACCACGGTGAGTTACAAGGTCACCCATCTCATATTAAAGAGAAAAGAAGAGAGATTTTTTTATCATTTTTAGTATGCCATGCTCACTTGATCACCATCGCCGTTATCATCCTCTTCCTCTTTCTTGAGTTTTAGTTTTTGAGAAAGGAAAAAGATAAAGACAAACATTTAGAGTTAGCCACTACTATATCATCTAGTGACCCATTCTTAGCAAGTCTTGATCACTAGTTTCTTCACTTGGTATATAGTGTAAGATGTCATCTTTTCTAGAATTCTCTCAAGTCGATCTTCTTTGACAACGAAGGCCGGCATCCAAGCTCGTTCTCGGAGTCTCTAGGAGCGCAAGAAGTGGAAAGAAGACGACGGACACGATTACAAAGGTAGTTATCATCTATCCGAGTAGTTAACCTTCTCTCGTTCGCTAGTTTAGTGTTTGGATTCAATTCTAGATCGTAGAAGTTCGTGCTCTTTGTATAGAAATTTTTGTTTTGTATTTCGCCTTGGTCGCTAGTTAGCGGCACAAGCATGAGCATCTACTTACATGGGTTCAGAGCCACCCAAACACCAGAACTAGTTTAGACGATATTTAAAGTTTCGAACCGACAAATTTCCGTATTTTTGAAACCCAGTATTCATGTTTCCGTCAAAATGTTTTGGGTCTCGAAATTTTTTTTGGAGTATTGCAGAAACATGATTGTAGTATGTATAAATACGAGCCCAATCCAAAACTTTTGGACCGTCAAAAAATTCATTAAAGCCGCAATTTGCGGCCGTACATGCTTGGTTCTAGCTCGTCTTTCTCTAGTGTCTTGGGCTTGGGCTTTGAAAATGGGGACTTTTGATAAACTTCCTTTTTCCCCAGATTTCACTTGGTGTTATCTTTGTATTCGTGTAACACGGAAAGTTCTAAACTTGAAACTTTAGCATCGTTTATTGTCTTTGAGTTCGTATTTGTGTTTGTATACGTCATCTAATTGCTAAAGGTCGATTAGATGAGATTACAAATACTTGCTCTTGCTGTGGTTATATATATCTTGTGATGGATTAGACGGATAGTCTTGGTGGATAACCTCTTCATCATAGAATGGATGTATATTTGATATTCGGGGCGAGCGGACGGATTTTGGCTGTCGTCACCACTTGTTGTGTATTGTTTTATTGGAACACGATCAAGTTGAGGTCAATGTTACCATTGTATATTCATTAATTTTTGTATTAGGATAACCGATGGAGAAGTGCTTGAATAGCCGGGTTCTAGAGTGTGCTAGGTGGTCGTCTCGCAGTCGCGGGTTTGAGCGCCTCGCTCTAGAATTAGCGGGCTATTCACCGCACTTGTAGGGGTTTAAGATACACCCACGGTGAAGTGCCCAAGTTGCCGGATTCCATGTAGTGCCGGGTAGCCTATTCGTTTCATTGAGTGATGGTTGCCTCATTTCTAGAATTGACGGGTAACTTGCCGTGCTCGTAGGAGTCTTTGGTTCAAGTGATGTTCGAGCTATACACACGACCGGGGAACGTTGCTTTTCGTTTGCGGCTCAAACGAAACACGGGGCTCCTAGTTTATCCGCTAATTCCATCTTTTTTATCGCATGCCTGTGATGTTTATTACTTGCATGTGATGATATACACATATATATATAAATGTTGTATATGTTTTACACCCGTGCTAGCCTTGCCTATGCACTGCCGTAAGTTAAATAACTTTACGGTGAAGTTCCTGGATCCTGTGGCGAATGCGGGTGGCATATACCTACATTTTATTTTGGTTGTTTTCTGTGATGCTTAGGCTTAATTGATGGAACCCCATTAATTTTTATTAATGTATGAAAATAAACCTAAAAAATGATGTTGGAATTAAATTTCAAAACCACACGGTTTTTTCTAAAAACTACTCGGTTTTCTCACAAAACCAAAAGTTTTCAATATTGAGCTTGAACCACTTGTTTCGAAATCTTTAGTGTCCTTCAACGATATCAAGTTAATCACGTTGAAAGTTTTTTTGCCAAAAACCAGCTGTATCCCTCCGTTATTTCAGATAGGTAGCACATAGTATTCATACTATGTTTGTTGGCAAGCGTCAGGATATAGTGAACTGTAGTTGAGTGATATTTATCTGTTATATAGAGATATGATTGATCGAGATGGTCACGCAACTTTGTTAGCAAGCGTCAAGGGTTTGTACGGGTGGATTCGAGATAATCTAGGCTAATGATGGGTTGAACTTGACTAGCGACCTATGATTTGTTGGTAAGCGTTAAGATTATAGGTCGTTAAGGATAAAAATCACATCGGGAGTTTCAAATACACAAGAAACTTGCTAGTGTTGCATACCTTTTGGGGTGTGGTGACTAGAGTGGCTTCCATCTAGCTTATCACACGATGATAGTTGGGTTCCAATCCTACTGATGAGTAGGATTACTCCTGGAAGATTTTCACTTCACAACTAGCTAAATTATTACGTTTCTAGAAAGGTGTTAACAGGGTTATACCTCTGTGGAAACGAGATTATTTAATTAGGTCCGAGCGAAAGCACAGGGAGCCTCCTTTGGAGTACCAACCTTGCCTGGCTGAACGGTTAGCGAACTTGTGGAGCGTACATGATCGTGACTACTTATCCTTTTAGGGTTTGAAGGAGAATTTGAGGAAACAGTGGGAGCCATCATGTTTAGATAAAAAAATAACAATCAATCTAAATTTGCAAGAGCATACTCCGAGTGTTTCTTTTCTTTTTTCTAACTGCAGCTGCCATGTCACACCTTTATAATAAAATGTATAACTTGTTCGACCCGAATTCTTATTCGGGGCTGGGAATGTTGGTTCGGCTCTAACTTATGACAATGTCACAAGTATGAGTAAAGGAAAGAGGATTGCATGAATTCCTTGATGATCTCAGTGAAGAAGAAGCATACTATTGCATCTCCTCAGGTGTTCTTATTATTGAGAACTATTTTTCGGTCAGTCCTACCTCATGGGTACTAGATACCGGATCAGGATCTCATATCTGTAATTTATTACATGAATTGAGAAAAAGTAGGATGGTTTCACCTGGTGATATTCCTCAGAGTAGGGAACGGAGCACAAGTTGATACTGCTACCGTTGGCGAATATCACCTAGTATTGTCAAGCGGCAATACTATCATTTTGAACAACTGCTGCTATGTACCTTCCATACTTTACAACATCGTATCGGCTTCTTTACTTAATAAAGAAGGATATAACTTTGTTCTAGAAAGAAATATCATGAACATTCATCTTAAACATGTATTAGTTGCAGAAGGTATATTATGTAGGTATCTATGTTCTAAATCAAAACACAGTTCTTAATGTATAAAACACACGCAAGAGGAAGAGTTCAGATGCGAACGAAGCCTACTTTTGGTATTGTAGACTTGGTCATATCAATGAGACCGGACTTGCCAAGCTACATGAGGATGGATATTTGAATCCGTTCGAATTTTCATCCTATGAAACATGATAGTCTTGTTGTTGGGAATTCACCCCCGCGCGCAAACGCGTATATTTTGGAAACGGATATGATTTTAACGAAATGGAATGCGCATGCGAGATCGTTCTCATTTTAAAATTTATAAACCCAAGCTTACCACAACATCAAAAACACAAATTAGTTAATGAGAGCAAATGATTTTAATGTTGAGTTTGCTACGTGTTTGTGATAATATATAGTATATGAAACCAAGAGATTGTCAAGCACTTGATCACAAAATACCATATCTAAACCTAGCAACCTTAATACTAAATTGATTTTAACTTAAACATTGAAATGGGGAAAGGGAGTGAATATGGTATATGAGGAGGTTACAAAGTAACCATGTTTCAAAATACCATATCACATCAATACATAAACAATCTTTAAGTTAGAATCATATATATAAGCACATTAAATATTAAAAAGAGGAGAAGGAGGCAAAGCCTTTCATCTCATTTCCTCACCAATACCACAACCAAAGAAAGATTAGTTAAGCATGATAAAAAAAAGAAAATAAGAAAAAGAAGCAAGCAATCAAAGAAACAAAAATATTATTAACACTTGAAGTTGAGGTACAACATATTGGTAACTTGTTCAACCTCCATAGTGAAGCTCTCAAGAGAAAGCTTCAAGAGATAAGAAGAAGAAGAGACTAAGTTAAAGCCCACTCACTCTCAAGCCTAAACCAAAAACAAAAGAAGAACAAAACTATATATGAGAGAATATGAGAGAGCCCTTCCCTTGCTCACTGATCTGGCTTTTATAAGCACCAAAAAAGATTAAACAAGTAATAAAAATAAGGTGATGTGACTGCAAGGAAGGGACAGAGAAAAGATGGGGACAAATGGGGCAAGGAGGGCCGGAGAGCTCGGATTATTTGGGGGTGTGGCCGGCCAAAATCCGAACAAAAGAGCTCGTCTTGATGTGGTGGTCTTGTGTCTACTCCAACATCATCCTGGTACTGTTTGATTTGTCTAAAATAACCTGGTTTGCATTCAGAGATTTGGAGGGAACTTGAAACAATGTATCACATCAAAACTTTTAGCATTTATTACCCATGTCCCCCCATTTGCACAAGTCATCATTTGTGTGTGCCATGGGCAGCCCCACCATGGTCCATGCCATCAAAAAGTCATGTGCACACTTGTATGTGTTGGACAAAAATTGTGTGCACACATTTATTTTTCAAAAGCTCTTTGAATATCGGTCGGTTTCCTATTCTGTTTGCAGTGTCGGCTCCCAAACGCTATATCCGTGATATTGAGTTTGTATATAGTATTTAATCACAAACACCTGTAATCTGTAATTACTGAGCAGATACTGATTAATAGCACCGATATATAACAAAATAGATAATGAATGAGCGGTATTAAAATACAGTTTTCTGAGATGAACAAATACCCCCAAACTTATCTTTTGCTCGTTCCGAGCCAAACAAAAAATCCTAGCCTCACTCTCGTAGGGAACGCGATTGTACTGAGCACGTGCAACAAACCGTTAAACCTCTAGGTGTCCCTAGTAGGAGGAGTGTTGTCTCCTAAGGGTTTTCAACGGATTACACCCACAAAATCCAGTCAAGTTAGCGTTGCGTGGAAACTATTGATTCTAATCTTAAGGTTAGAGATCAAAGCTTGAAGTTCTATCACCCTAATTTAGAAACATTAAACCCTATTTTTCACTCCTCAAAATTTTTTTAACATAAGCTCATATGCGCCTTAACGTGATAGTGCGGATAGTGTCCATAAGTTTTTAAGAACTTGATTAGGGTCATCATGTCATAAATACGGATCATGATAGACTTCTAAAGGATCACACGAGTTTGAAAGAAGTTAAGATTTTCTCAAGTTTTATTCTCTAGTTAGGTTTCAAATCAGAATTATAAATCATTTTTAACAAAGAAACTAAGTCTGAGGTTTCACTCCTACCTTTCACCTGTTGTTGTTACATACCTTCGTGATTGTGCACAACGTCTTTAAAAATGTAAACCTTCATATATCCACGAAAAAAACCGTTTTATAATTGAAAATTTGTCTCCGCCAAGATTATTCTCCCACAAAAAACCGTAAGGACTTTTAACTCGGAGAGAACACTTGCTTAGCTTGTTTTATTTGGTGATCGGAAACTTAGCGAGTTTTGGGTCAATGGCTCCCAAACCAGATAGTTTTAGGGCATTAGGTGTGGTGACACCCCAAGGACTTAATTACCCAAGTTATCAAGGCCACAAAACAAAAAACTCATTTTATTTGCGTTTAAAATATTCTGAAAGCAGTGAAAAGGGAGATATAGCCAGCTTTTTCTTTTTAATCCAAAACACGTGTTTATGTGAATAAGGTATGTAATCACTCCAACAGGGTTCTAGATAGGTTATTTTTCAGACTTATAGCTTCTATTATAACCTTAATAATATCCTTCATATTCACTTCACCTTATGAACTATTCTTGATATTACTTATCTCAGAACAAACCTGTTTGATCCTAAAAATATTTATCAATTTTCAAAAGTTTGAGACATGTCAGACCTTCATCTAATTCTAAAGAACATATGACACGTGGGCATGGATATAAAAGACGCATATTAGCTACGGTTTAAACACAAAGAAGGGTTATCTTTCGGGTTTTCTTTTTCACAAAAATGATCTAGTTTCTTCTATCTTATCAACTGAACAGTCAGACTTTGAGTCTAAGTTCCCCCACTAGCTAACATGAAAAAGTTTTTATGTTTTTTGAAGAAATTTTTCAATTTTTATGGGATTTTAAATATTTATGCAATGCAGAATATACACATTATGCAGCAAAAAATAAACGCAGTGCTCACCCCCAAATCTGAGTTTTACGATATCCTCATCGTTGCCCCCGTATCCGGTAGCTATAATTAGACATCAGGGTGAGAATTTTATTTAAAGAAAAAAAATAAAAAAGCTAAGACTAATTACAACATATACATGTTAAAAGATTGGGTTAGTCCAGAAATTAATACCAGCCATTTAATGATTTTGTCTATATAGTGCAATGGCTGGTAAAAGAATATGTATACGAAAAAGAAAAGGTATATCTTAGATATTAGTGAAGGGAATGGGCATGTAAAAGTAGGGATCAGAAGACGTTGAAAGTGAAAATGAAGTTTTGAAGAGTTCAAAGAATTGTTTCCTGGATGAACTGAATGTTCAAAAAGCACATGTTGAGTTCCAAAGTCAAGTTCGTGTAAAAATTGGAGTTCATCCGCAAAAAGTTCGGCAAAAGAAAGGTTCTTAGGATGTTCCCAAATTGATCCTGACTCAAACTCACCAAGAATATCAAGTTCATCCGCAAAATTTTCCTCAAAACTCGACATGAAAGAATATTTTTCAATGTTGTCTTCCTCCCTCTGATTTTCCACAATCCTATTCTTATCACTATGGTTTTTTAATTCTCCCAATACCATTTCTTCCTCATCACATTCACAAATGGGTAGGTATATATCATCCAAAAAAGTAGGTTCCCACACTAACGTTTCTTCCGAAACAATATCACTAGGTGATACAAAAATTGTGGGTTCCTGATCATTGATCTCTTCTAACAATCTATCCAAACCATACCCGTCAAAATCACAAGATTCCTCCTCTAAAATTGGAATGCAAAAATCAGTCGGAGGTTTTTCTTGTGTGTCCTGATAACACTTAGTCAATTCAATTGCATCGTCATCCATGAAATCATCAAAATTCAATTGATCGTTTATCTCACTCGGGTGACTTCCTAGATGATAGGCATTAACACTATCGGGTTCCGATTGACTGTGTTCGCTTCCCAGAATCCTCACAGCTAAATGTTTCGTGTGTTCCTCTATTCTAGCCAATGATTGAGCTTGAGTAAGAAACAATTGCTCAGACTGTTGTATGCATAGGGCTAGCGTAGAAGCTGTTTGATTCTCGACCGCAGTCATTACTTCAATACCCTTATCTAAAGTATTCAACCAAGCATCCATCTCACTAGCATATCCTAATGATGTGTCAGTTGTTTCAGGTAAGGAGGGTTGTGATGGTGGTGATGCTAAAGCAGTCAATCTGTCGACCTCTTTCTCTAAATCTTCAATCATTAGGTTTCTAATTGAAGTGTGACTGGGTTCAAAAGTGTTAAGTGGGTGACTATTATCAAAGATCTGGGACGGTTAGTCACCCCCTAAGAAAGGGCAGTTGTCATAAATGTGGAAAGAATTTTGGCAATTTGAACAAGTGAATTTGGATTGAGTGTAAACAAAAGAATAAGAATCGTGAAAAATTGAATTAAATCGTGTATCACCCATATCAACAAGAATTCACAAATATCACAAAAACAAAGAATATCATACCCCTAATAGTTTATGTTATGCTAGTCAACTAGATATGCTCAAGAACCTAATTGTTGAAGTAAAACTGTGTCGAGAAACGGGCTCAAGATATACGGATCACGAAGCCAGGTAAGTGCAAGAGATAAGGAGAGGTTTTCCAACGCTTTCGCCAAGTTCCTTTATTAGATAACCCTTTCTCTTGAACACTTTCCTAGACATCCCGTGAACGATATACCGTTAAGCGGTGTTCTAAACACAGTTAACTTATCCTAATGAGCGTGAAGTCCTTAGAATCAAAGTTCTAGTTGATTTTAAATTACTGTGGGTATGCAAGAATGCAATTTTGTGATTTTTGGGCTACGGAGAAAGGTGATGAAATCCTTTACCGTATCTTGTTTGGTCTTTTTGCCCTTAAATCCGTATTAAAATGCAAATGCACAATCAATAAAAGAATTCAAGACATCAAGAAATTTAAGCAATTCTTTTTCGTTTAAATGTAAGCGCTGCAAAAAATACGGTTAGTTCTCTGTGCAATTGGTGGCAAGCTTGTGCGAAGAATCCTGCAGAAGATAGAATAGTGGAATGCGTCGAATTCAAGAGGAATGTGTTAGGAAATACATACCGATGTGATTTGGTTAAGAAAACCCCTTTGAAGTGATCCGAGTCTTTTATTGTTTGCTTGCGCGGGTCAAACTGTCCATATCTTTGGCACTATACTTCACTAACGTCTTGAAATTGAGTTTGAGCCTCGCTCCACACGATCGCTGGTCGTAATTCCGTGAAAACCCTGAAATGTCGGAAAATACGATATTTAGTGTCAAAAAGAGATATATATGCCCCAATTCCTGCACACTCAAAATTATAAAAATCAAACAATACCACTAGAGTACTGATAACACACTGGAGATCACACAAAAAGAAAAAATCAAAACCCTCACACTTAACCCGGCGAGCTCGGATTTATCATTGATGTCGCCGGCCAAATGAAGTTGGTTTGTGCTCGAATTTTGTGTGAGTTCTCTAGGCTAGCTAAGTACTCTTATGGTATAGCTTGATTTTTAAAATAAATATCAGGGTGTTAGCAGGTCTGAAGGACAGAGAACAAGTTAGAAAAAAATTTCGTATTGTTAGTTTTGAAAAAAATTGAGTTAAAAGTTAGTTTTTCTAGTAAGAACCAGAAATAACAATACCCAATAACTACAAATTCCCCGGCAACGGCGCCAAAAACTTGTTGGGAATTCACCCGCGAGCGCAAACGCGTATGTTTTGGAAACGGATATGATTTTAAGAAAATGGAATGCGCACGCGAGATCGTTCTCGTTTTAAAATTTATAAACCGCAACCACACGGCACGTTGTAGCAAGACGGCAGGTACGGGTCGATCCGCAGGGAATTGTGTATTAGGTCTTGTTGTTTAAGATTCAACAAATAACAAATTGGTTGGTTTGTCACAAAAAAATGAAAGAATAGATAACAAAGAAAAGCAAGAAAAGAAGCTAAGAAAGAAGTGGTTGTGGTTTTGGCTCGGAAGGTCGAATCGCGACGATTCCTTCGACGCTCCCTTGATCATGAGTTGTCCGTCCTTACATCGATCCCTGCATAAAGCATGACTTGTCAACGCGGTTGTGAAGCACAAATCATCAAATTCCGATATTTGATGCAAATACGAAACGAGTCCGTTTTGTTCACTTACCATTTGTATGTCCGAGCTCGGGGTATCAACACTAAGCACGAGAGTTAGCAAGCTTACCACAACATCAAAAACACAAATTAGTTAATGAGAGAAAATGATTTTAGTGTTGAGTTTTCTACGTGTTTGTGATAGTATATGAAACCAAGAGATTGTTAAGTACTTGATCACAAAATACCATATCTAAACCTAGTAACCTTAACACTAAATTGATTTTAACTTAAACATTGAAATGGGGAAAGGGAGTGAATATGGTATATGAGGAGGTTACAAAGTAACCATGTTTCAAAATACCACATCACATCAATATATAAACAATCTTTAAGTTATAATCATATATATAAGCACATTAAATATTAACAAAAAGAGGAGAAGGCAAAACCTTTCATCTCATTTCCTCACCAATACCACAACCAAAGAAAGATTAGTTAAGCATGATAAAGAAAAGAAAATAAGAAAAAGAAGCAAGCAATCAAAGAAACAACAATATTATTAACACTTGAAATTGAGGTACAACATATTGGTAACTTGTTCAACCTCCATAGTGAAGCTCTCAAGAGAAAGCTTCAAGAGGGAAGAAAAAGAAGAGACCAAGTTAAAGCCTACTCACTCTCAAGCCTAAACCAAAAACAAAAGAAGAACAAAACTATATATGAGAGAATATGAGAGAGCCCTTCCTTTGATTACTGATCTGGATTTTATAGGCACCAAAAAAGATTAAACAAGTAATAAAAATAAGGTAATATGACTGCAAGGAATGGACAGAGAAAAGATGGGGACAAATGGGGCAAGGGGGCCGGCGAGCTCGGATTATTTGGGGGTGTGGCCGGCCAAAATTGGAGCAAAGGAGCTCGTCTTGATGTGGTGGTCTTGTGTCTACTCTAACATCATCCTGGTGCTGCTTGATTTGTCTAAAATCACCTGGTTTGCATTCAGAGATTTGGAGAGAACTTGAAGCAATGTATCACATCAAAGCTTTTAGCATTTATTACCCATGTCCCCCCATTTGCACAAGTCATCATTTGTGTGTACTATGGGCAGCCCCACCATGGTCCATGCCATCAAAGAGTCATGTGCACACTTGTGTGTGTTGGACCAAAATTGTGTGCACACATTTATTTTGCAAAAGCTCTTTGAATATCGGTCGGTTTCTTGTTCTGTTTGCAGTGTCGGCTCCCAAACGCTATATCCGTGATATTGAGTTTGTTTCTTGTATTTAATCACGAACACCTGTAATCTGTAATTACTGAGCATACACTGCACCGATATATAATAAAATAGATAATGAATGAGTGGTATTAAAATGCAGTTTTCTGAGATGAACAAATACCCCCAAACTTATCTTTTGCTCATCCCGAGCAAAACAAAAAATCCTAGCCTCACTTTCGCAGGGAACGCGATTGTACTGATCACGTGCAACAAGCCGTTAAAGCTCTAGGTGTCCCTAGTAGGAGGAGTGTTGTCTCCTGAGGGGTTTCAGCGGATTACACCCACAAAATCCAGTCAAGTTAGCGTTGCGTGGAAACTGTTGATTCTAATCTTAAAATTAGATATCAAAGCTAGAAGTTCTATCATCCTAATTTAGAAATATCAAACCCTATTTTTCACTCCTCACAATTTGTTTAACATAAGCTCATATGCATCTTAACGTGATAGTGCGGATAGTGTCCATAAGTTTTTAAGAACTTGATTAGGGTTATCATATCATAAATACGGACCAGGATAGACTTCTAAAGGATCACACGAGTTTGACAGGAGTTAAGATTTTCTCAAGTTTTATTCTCCGGTTAGGTTTCAAGTCAGAATTTTAAATCATTTTTAACAAAGAACCTAAGTCTGATGTTTCACTCTTACCTTTCACTTGTTGTTGTTACATACCTTCGTGATTGTGCACAACGTCTTTAAAAATGTAAACCTTCAAATCTCCACGAAAAAAAACTGTTTTATAATTGAAAACTTGTCTCCGCCAAGATTATTCTCCCATAAATAACCGTGAGGACTTTTAACTCGGAGAGAACACTTGCTTAGCTTGTTTTATTTGGTGATTGGAAACTTAGCGAGCTTTGGGTCAATGACTCTCAAACCATATGGTTTTAGGGCATTAGGTGTGGAGACACCCCAAGGACTTAATTACCCAAGTTACCAAGGCCACAAAACAAAAGACTCATTTTATTTGCGTTTAAAATATTCTGAAAGCAGTGAAAAGGAAGATATAGCCAGCTTTTTCTTTTTAATCCAAAACACGTGTTTATGTGAATAAGGTATGTAATCACTCCAACAGGGTTCCAGATGGTTTATTTTTCAGAATTATAGGTTCTATTAAAATCTCAATAATATCCCCCATATTCACTTCACCTTATGAACTATTCTTGATATTACTTATCTCAGAACAAACCTGTTTGATCCTAAACATGTTTATCAATTTTCAAAAGTTTGAGACATGTCAGACCTTCATCTAATTCTCAAGAACATATGACACGTGGACATGGATATAAAAGCCGCATAAAGGATCTAGTTTCTTCTATCTTATCAACCGAACCGTCAGACTTTGAGTCTAAGTTCCCCTGCTACCTAACATGAAAAAGTTTTTATGTTTTTTGAAGAAATTTTTCAATTTTTATGGGATTTTAAATATGTATGCAATGCAGAATATACACATGATGCGGCAAAAAATAAACGCAGTGCTCACCCCCAAACCTTAGTTTTACGATGTTCTCATCGTTGCCCCCGTCTCCGGTAGCTAGAATTAGATATCAGGGTGAGAATTTTATTTAAAGAAAAAACCTAAGACTAATTACAATATATACATGTTAAAAGATTGGGTTAGTCCAGAAATTAATACCGACCATTTAAAGATTTTGTCTATATAGTGCAATGGCTGGCAAAAGAATATGTATAAGAAAAAGAAAAAGAAAAGGTATATGTTAGATGTCAGTGAAGGGCATGGGCGTGTAAAAGTAGGGATCAGAAGACGTTGAAAGTGAAAATGAAGTTTTGAAGAGGTCAAAGAATTATTTTCTGGATTAATTGAATGTTCAAAAAGCACGTGTTGAGTTCCAAAGTCAAGTTCATGTAAAAACTGGAGTTCATCCATAAAAAGTTCGGCAAAAGAAAGGTTCTTAGGATATTCCCATATTGACCCTGACTCAAACTCACCAAGAATATCAAATTCAACCGCCAAAATTTTCTCAAAACTCGATATGAAAGAATGTTTTTCAATGCTGTCTTCCTCCCTTTGATTTTCCACAATCCTATTCTTATCACTATGGTTTTTTAATTCTCCCAATACCATTTCTTCCTCATCACATTCACAAATAGGTAGGTATATTTCATCCAAAAAAGTAGGTTCCCACACTAACGTTTCTTCCGAAACAATATCACTAGGTGATATAAAAATTGTGGGTTCCTGATCATTGATCTCTTCTAACAATCTATCCAAACCATACCCGTCAAAATCACAAGATTCCTCCTCTAAAATTGGAATGCAAAAATCAGTCGGAGGTTTTTCTTGTGTGTCCTGATAACACTTAGTCAATTCAATTGCATCGTCATCCATGAAATCATCAAAATTCAATTGATCGTTTATCTCACTCGGGTGACTTCCTAGATGATAGGCATTAACACTATCGGGTTCCGATTGACTGTGTTCGCTTCCCAGAATCCTCACAGCTAAATGTTTCGCGTGTTTCTCTATTCTAGCCAATGATTGAGCTTGAGTAAGAAACAATTGCTCAGACTGTTGTATGCATAGGGCTAGCGTAGAAGCTGTTTGATTCTCGACCGCAGTCATTACTTCAATACCCTTATCTAAAGTGGTCAACCAAGCATCCATCTCACTAGCATATCCTAATGATGTGTCAGTTGTTTCAGGTAAGGAGGGTTGTGATGGTGGTGATGCTAAAGCAGTCAATCTATCGACCTCTTTCTCTAAATCTTCAATCATTAGGTTTCTAATTGAAGTGAGACTAGGTTCAAGAGTGTTAGGTGGGTGACCATTATCAAAGATCTGGGACGGTTGGTTACCCCCTAAGAAATGACAGTTGTCATGAATGTGGAAAGATTTTTGCAATTTGAACAAGTGAATTGGGATTGAGTGTAAAAAAAAGAATAAGAATCATGAAAAATTCAATTAAATCGTGTATCACCCATATCAACAAGAATTCATAAATATCATAAAAACAAAGAATATCATACCCCTAACAGTTTATGTTATGCTAGTCAACTAGACCTGCTCAAGAACCTGATTGTTGAAGTAAAACTGTGTCGAGAAACGGGCTCAAGATATACGGATCACGAAGCCAGGTAAGTGCAAGGGATAAGGGGAGTTTTTCCAACGCTTTCGCGAAGTTCCTTAATTAGATAACCCTTTCTCTTGAATACTTGCCTAGACATCCCGTGAACGATATACCGTTAAGCGGTGTTCTAAATACAGTTAACTTCTCCTAATGAGTGCGAAGTCCTTAGAGTCAAAGTTCCAGTTGATTTTAAATTACTGTGTGTATGCAAGAATGCAGTTTTGTGATGTTTGGGCTACGGAGAAAGGTGATGAAATTCTTTACCATATCTTGTTTGGTCTTTTTTTTCCTTTAATCCGTATTAAGATGCAAATGCGCAATCAATAAAAGAATTCAAGACATCAAGAAATTTAAGCAATTCTTTTTCGTTTAAATTTAAGCGCTGCAAAAAATACGGTTAGTTCTTTATGCAATTGGTGGCAAGCTTGTGCGAAGAATCCTGCAGAAGATAGAATAGTGGAATGCGTCGGATTCAAGAGGAATGTGTTAGGAAATACAGACCGATATGATTTGGTTAAGAAAACCCTTTTGAAGTGATCCGAGTCTTTTATTGTTCGCTTGCGCGGGTCAAACTGCTCGGATCTTTGACACTATACTTCACTAACGTCTTGAAATTGAGTTTGAGCCTCACTCCGCATGATCGCTGGTCGTAATTCCGTGACAAACCTGAAATGTCGGAAAATACGATATTTAGTGTCAAAAAGCGATATATATGCCCCAATTCCTGCACACTCAAAATTATAAAAATCAAACAATACCACTAAAGTACTGACAACACACTGGAGATCACACAAAAAGAAAAAATCAAAACCCTCACACTTAACCCGGCGAGCTCGGATTTTTCATTGATGTCGCCGGCCAAATGAAGTTGGTTTGTACTCGAATTTTTTGTGAGTTCTCTAAGCTAGCCAAGTGCTCTTATGGTATAACTTGATTTTTAAAATAAATATCATGGTGTTAGCAGGTCTGAAGGACATAGAACAAGTTAGAAAAAAAATTCGTATTGTTAGTTTAAAAAAAATTGAGTTAAAAGTTAGTTTTGTTAATAAGAACCAGAAATAACAATACCCAATGACTACAAATTCCCCGGCAACGGCGCCAAAAACTTGTTGAGAATTCACCCGCGCGCGCAAACGCGTATGTTCTGGAAACGGATATGATTTTAAGGAAATGGAATGCGCACGCTAGATCGTTCTCGTTTTAAAATTTATAAATTGCAAGTGCACGGTGCATTCTAGCAAGCCGGCAGGTACGGGTCAATCCCCAGGGAATTGTGTATTTGGTCTTGTTGTTTAAGGTTCAATAAATAACAAATTGGTTGGTTTGTCACAAAAAAATGAAAAAATACGAAAACAAAGAAAAGCAAGAAAAGAAGCTAAGAAAGAAGTGGTTGTGGTTTTGGCTCGGAAGGTCGAATCGCGACGATTCCTTCGACGTCCTCTTGATCATGAGTTGTCCGTCCTTACGTCGATCCCGGCATGTGTAAGGTTCCTAGGCACCCTAATGAGGTCTCACAAGGCATCGATCATGCCAATTTAAAAAATTCTAGGTGCCTACAAACCCTAACAAGATCGTTGGCTAGAAAACTACGCGAAAAGGTAAATAGTTAACAACTTTAACTATATGGAAACGGAAATACAACCTTTGTAGATCCGGTGCTCCACCTCCATAGCTCCGCAACGAAGTCGTCTACTAAAGTTTGCGACGAGCATTCGATCAGGATGTCGGGAATCTTGTTGAATTGCCCGACTTAATATTGAAAAGAGTTTTCGATTTTGAGACTAAAATGCGGGGTTTATAATTGTTAGGCATGCGATGTCTAAGTAATTCATTTGGTCAGGCATGCGATGTCTGAGGTGGTTGCGGATTCCAACTGTTGTAGTTTTACACTTTCTTTTCTATGACCGTAAGTGTAATATGTGATATCGCCGGTTTCGTTGCTATATGTCAACGACAATTGGGATACGCATGTTTACTTACGTTGATGACATGTGATGTTATGTGTTGCTGGATATGTTATATTGGATTGTCGTGTTCGAATAGCCGGGGGTTTTTATGTGAGATGAGTGTTTTATACCGCGGCGGAAGCGCGGCAGAAGTGTCCAATATTTCATATGTTTCTTCTGCTGCGATATCTGTGATGTGATCATGTGATGTTCTGTGATAGATACAGTATATAGTATATATGATATATTATATAGGCGTTATTTATGTTTTACACCCGCGCTAGCCCTGCCCCGCTCTGCCGTTAGTTACCTAACCTAACGGTGCACGAGGGGACATCGAGGCGAATGCGGATGGCATAAGTGTACGTCGTATTTATCTGTGATGTTTAGGTACTTAAATGATGGGACTTCATTAATATGATTAATGAAATAAAAGAAACCTAAGATGTTGTAGAATCGAATTTCAAAATAAAACAGGTAGCTACAGTTCTTGCTTTGCACAGTGATATATATGATATATCCCGCACCTCATTCGACGAGGAAAGGACCGACGATCCCTTCACCGGGAGTGACTCCTTTAGCAATAACTGGCAGATGCTATACACTCGGTTTGACTTTTGATTGCTTTTAACTGTTTTTGCTTTGCACAGTGATATATATGATATATCCCGCACCTCATTCGATGAGGAAAGGACCGACGATCCCTTCACCGGGAGTGACTCCTTTAGCAAAACTAGAAAAGCCTCAAAAACACTCCATTTCAAAATTCATTTGATTCTACAACGATATAAAGTTCATTACGCAAAGGGTTTTCTTAAAAACCTGACGTAGCCCTCCGTCATTTCAGATAAGTAATAGTTAGTATTCGTGCTGCGTTTGTTGACTCAGTCAAGGCATAGTGTGCGGTAGCTGATTACTATTTATCTGTTTATGCATATGATGCAGATTGGATTAGGGTAGTCGTGCGGCCTTGTTGACTCAGTCAAGGGTCGTGCGGGTGGGTTTAATTCAATCAGGAAATGACGGGTTGAACTTTACTTGCGGTCTATGGTTTGTTGACTCAGTCAAGGTCATAGATCGCCTGGGGCAAAATATTATCGGGAATTTCAAGTGTTGAAATTTGCAATGAGATTGCATACCTTCTATGAGATAGTTGGATCCCGATACCCGCTGCGAGTAATTGTTACTCCTGGGAGAGTTTTACACATTACAATTAGCCGATCAAGTAGGTGTCTAGAAAGGTGTCAACGGGGTTACGCCTCTGGGAAAACGAGGTTTACATTAATTAGGTTCGTGCGAAAGCACGGGGGACCTCCCTCAAAGTACCGACACTGGCCTGGCTGAAAGATTGGCGAACTTGTAGTGTGTAATTAATCCCGGCTAGTCTTTCCTTTTAGGGTTTGAAGGAAGATTTGATAAAAAGCAGTGGGAGCCATCCTGATTAGATAAAATAACCAATCTATTCTTGCAAGAGCGCACGCGGAGTGTTTTTTTCTCTCTCTCTCCTGGTAGCGACCATATCACGCCTTAATCAAGATAATAATACGGATTATTGACCGAACCCGCTTGTTATACTGAGCTGGGGAACGTTGGTCCCACTCCAACTTATAAATGTTATAAGACAGAGCAGGAAATTGGGGAATACTAGATTTCCCGTGCCGCCCAAACGAAGAGAGTGCATGTTGATGCATCATCTTCGGGTGTGTTCATTACAAAGAACTGTTTCTCAGTATCCTCTGCATCCTTGGTATATGATACCGGATCAGGATCCCAGATATGTAAGATGTTACATAGGGCTACAAAAGGGTAGAAAAACTGAGAACGGGTGATAAGTTTCATGAGGCAGAAAACGGGGCAAGTGTTGCAGCCAAGTCTGTCGGTCACTGTCACCCTGTGTTACCAATACATTGATTCTGAATGAATGTTATTAGATACCGAACCTGATATACAAAATCATATCAGTCTCTTTATTAGTAAAGAAAGGATATAATTTTGTATTGTTGGATAATGTTTTGAACATTTCCTATATCAAAAGTTGATCGGTTCAGGCACGTTATCTAAAAGCATTAATGTTCTAAATCAAACTACAGTTCTTAGTATACGAAACACACACAAGATGAAGAGTTCAGAAATGAACGAATTCTTCTTGAGGCATATGTAGACTAGGTCATATCAATGCGACCCGACTAGCTAGAGTTACAAATAGATGCATATTTAAATCAGTTTGAATTTACATCTTGTGAAACTCGCCAGTCATGTCACAAAGATAAAATGACTATAGCTCTGTTTATAGGAACCAGAGAGAGAGTTAGTGAACTCTTGGGATGATACATGTTGATGTATGCAGGTCCCCTGTCTACACATGCCAGGACTGATTCTTTATACTTCATTACATTCTCTGATGATCTTTCGAGTTTCAGACCTATGTTCCTGTTGAAACACAAGTCCGAACCATTTGAGATATTCACAGAATATAAGTAGAGAACCAAAATACGGGTATAAGTATAATGTCCTATGATGAGATCAAGGAGGAGAATACTTGTGCACGGAAATTCTGGATTATTCTAAGGGAGAATGAGATTCTCTCTCAGCATTACTCCTCTGTATACACCATAGCACGATGGTATATCGGGGCGGAGCAATTCACACCCTATATGATAAGGTGTGCTCTATGATGAGTACTACTGAGTTTCCTATTTCCTTTTGGGTGTTATGCACTTATGAAGTTGCATACCTATTGAATAGGGTTTGAATCAAATCAAAGCCCGCCATTTCATATGTGATATGGAAAGGGAAGAGCCCATATCTTAAGTTAGTTAAGATTTGGGGTTGTCCGGCCTATGTCTAAAAGCAAAATCCGGACAAGATCGAGGCAACGTCTGTTATGTAGAACTGGAAACGTTCCAGCTATACAACTTGCAGCCGATGATTTGATAAAACCAAAGGATTCAGTAGATTCCAACGAACCTCAGCCTCTCCGCCGATCTAGTAGGGTTCCTCACCCACCTGAGAGATACTTCAGTTTCTCTATGACAGTGGGAGCGAGGATTGCATCATGAGATGATGACCCAACTAGCTTCGAGCTGGCCATCAGGAGTGAGACTCTGTAAGAATGGCTGGATGCTTAGCGATCTGAGATGGAATCCTTATACACCAACAAAGTATGGACTTTGGTTGCTATATCTGAAGGGTTAAATCCCCATCAGGAGCAAGTATATCTTGAGAAGATTACTTGGTGTAAATGGAAAAGTTGAGACTTTCAAAGCTAGACTTGTTAAAGGTTTTTGTCATTGACCAGGCGTGGATAATGATGAAACCTTTTCCAATACCTATGCTAAAGTCCATCCAGATCCTACTTGCCACGGCTACATACCATGACTACGATATCTGGTGGTTGGGTGTCATGACTGCTTTTCTAAATGATGTTTTAGAAGAGTGCGTCTATAAGTACACAGCCAGAGGGCTTCGTAGACAGTGGGAGCAGCGGAAACGTGAGCAAGATGCTTTATCTGATTAAGCAGGCATCGCGGAGTTGGAACGTCTGTTTTGATGTGTTAGTCCAAGAAGTTGACATCATCAAAATGGTAGATAAACCTTGTATAAACAAAAAGGTAGTAGGGAGTATGATGACGATCCTCGTAGAGTACGTGGATGACATACTCTTGATAGGGAGGGAGTTTCCTATGCTACGCTTGATCAATCTCCGCTTATCACTAGGATTCCCCATAAAGGATCAAAATGATACCTCCTAAATCCTTAATTTTGGATCTATGAGATAGATTTAATTGGATGTTAGGATTCTCACTAGTTGTAGTGAGATGATATCAATCGATCTTGGGAAGAATCACTGGAAGGGTTCCAGGGTGATAAAGACGACTGAATGTCAGTCGCAGGCATTGTCTTTACCCTCAGTAAAGGGACGGTATGTTGGAAGAGTTCCAAGCTAGATACCGTGACATACAAAACGATAAAGGCAGGATACATCGCTACTTAAGATGCTACCAAAGAGGCTGTTTGGATGTATAATAGTTCATGAGATGAACTAGGTTCCTACCATTGTGAGACAATGGAGTTGTGGCTTATGCCAAGAAACGCCGGTCCCATCAGTGATCCAGACTTATTCTAAGGCAGTATCACCTGATCATGGAGATGGTTGATCACCAAGGTGATCGAGGCAAGGAGAGCAGACTCAGAGGATAACACGGCGGATCCACTCACGAAGGCCTATTCCCAGAGAGAGACTTTTATGGGATGGTTGAGTATGAGATACTACAACCACTGCTACAGATGGCCCTAGTGCAAGTGGGAGATTGTTAGTTATATGTATGCCCTAGAGGCCATTACTGTATATTGGATGTATATTGTAGTGGATGCTGGGACATATATAGGGAGGACTTTCTTGCTCGACATGATAGTATGCTATCTGGTTACTCTTTACCTTAACGTGTATACTGATTGTCTCTCTGTTACATGTTGGTAAAGCCCTTAGGATGTGTACTTGACTACCTGGACTATGATGCGGATCATACTAGTGGGGACATGGTAGTCCATAAGTACATCCTTCAAAGTCCCTAGTCGTGGGTGTATCGAGATGAGGCATCGATATACCAGAGTAGACTAGCGTATACCTTCTCGACCCATACAGATGGGCGATGGATGATCCCATATCCATTGGTGTTTGACATCGGAGATGATATACGGGTGCTCAGTAGAGACTGGGTACACTGGACGGACTCGCCGAGAACTCCCAGATGGTATTATACCTCACGTCAGATGGCAGTTCTCAGGTGACACTGGTACAGAGTAGTCTGTTGACCCGAGATCGTCATAGAGTCTTGTGTGGTTCCCACTGTACTTTGATTTCCATCTTACCACGTCCAAGAGGGCGTGCAAAACGGTGGTTTTTGGGTACAGTCCCGAGTCACATGGAGGCAATGAGCGATAGGAGGGGATTCGTCTCTCCCGGTATAGGGAGTTGATGTTGCGCTGTGTTCGATTGGCTATAACAGGAAATCCCTGGCCAGGGTTGCTGAGATTTACTGGTAAGTGTTACCAGTAGTTTCTCGAATTGTTATAGACCTCATATCAACACGACTTATCGAGCTATTGGGGTCTGACGTTTACCACCCCTAGGCGAGATATGCGACATATCAGACGATCAGACCGGACTGTACGGTAGTGTTACTGGTCGGATTCACTGGAGTGTGAGCGGGCTTGCTCGTCGATCTTCAGATCGCTCAATACCCGGGTGGCCGTTACGTTTAGCAGACCGCTTGCGGCTTGTGGGTGTTTGATATGATCATCATCTGCTGCCGGCGTATTGACGAGTCTTTAGAGTCCTACACAGAGGTTTCCTGGCTCAAGCGAAACGAAATAGGAGCGCATATGAGATATGTGCGGGACCGAGAATAATGCGTGTATGTGATACCGTATTCCATTCTCGCGATGAATGTATCGAATGGTTGTATGCGATATAACCTAGTTATCGATTCAAGCGTTGATTCGATAAGCCGATACATTATATACTAGTCGGTTGTGTGTGACATGACCGGATCATTGAATCAAGTATTGATTTAATGATTTAATGTATAATTATATATTTGATATATTACTTTGCATTAACTAGTATCGGTTCACTTTAAATGGATTTTCTCACTCGGGTGTGCGCATTGCATATGCGATATGATTTTGTGCACTTGATTGTATCATGTTTGATGATACATGTCTTTTTTATTAAGTGTAATGAATTAAACCTAGGTTAAGTAAATGATTAGGGTTTTCTTTTATTCATTCATTTATCTTTTCATTTGCATTTAAAAGATAAATGAGAAAAGGAAAAGAAGTGAAAAATGGTGGCTATTTTTGTTTTCAACATGAAGCTTCATGAAGCTTTCATTAAGTCACCATTTTTGTCTCATCTCCTTAACCCTAACCATTCTTTAACCTTGGTCAACTCTCTACACTTAACTTGGGTTATGTTATGATAAGAATGATTTAATTATTCTTTTGATAATTATTCTTATCATAAATTTTATCATCTCCTTCTTCTTCTTCATTATTTTTCAAGTGAAGAAAACCAAACTTCATCAATGGTGGATTGATGAAGAGTGTGAGAAATCCAAAACTAAAGTCTACCCACTTCCTATTTCTTCATCCTCTACCTCTTGCCAAGTAGTAGAGTGTGTTTACTTCACAAGTTTCTTGACTTGGTGAAGTCGGAGCTTGATTTAGCGATGCCTCGACGTAGATCATCTTCGGCATGGATATCGACGACCTAGCTTGCCCATTCTCCGACGAAGCCGACTCTAGAGCCCGGATCCCTTTTGGACAGCGGAGACGACTTCGTTGCGGAGCTATGGAGGTGGAGCACCGGATCTACAAAGGTTGTATTTCCGTTTCCATATAGTTAAAGTTGTTAACTATTTACCTTTTCGCCTAGTTTTCTAGCCAACGATCTTGTTAGGGTTTGTAGGCACCTAGAATTTTTTAAACTATTCTAAAAAATATCCGGAAAGACAAATAGACAAAATTTGATACCCCGATCGAAACACCGAATCCCCAAAACAATTCCAGAAAATTCAACTCTGGAAAAAATTTTAAAAATTCCCAGAAAACACACTCTACTACTTGGCAAGAGGTAGAGGATGAAGAAATAGGAAGTGGGTAGACTTTAGTTTTGGATTTCTCACACTCTTCATCAATCCACCATTGATGAAGTTTGGTTTTCTTCACTTGAAAAATAATGAAGAAGAAGAAGGAGATGATAAAAGTTATGATAAGAATAATTATCAAAAGAATAATTAAATCATTCTTATCATAACATAACCCAAGTTAAGTGTAGAGAGTTGACCAAGGTTAAAGAATGGTTAGGAGCAAACTTTAGTAGGCGGCCGCACCCCTGATACCGTCGACGAAGTGCACCAAGGCGGAACACCGCTACCGGGAGCACCCAAACGGATGCTTTAGGCGACGGGGTTCTCCTGCAGTCACTTGGTCGGGGCTAGGGGGTGTAGCTGTCTATTAAGTTTACCCGGCGAGTATCCGCGTACGCTACGTGATTGCGACGGAGTTTTGATCACATCAAAATTCCGTGGCAACCGATCAAGTGAGACTAAACTGCTATGTTTATAACATTCATTCAGTTATCACATAACTAATTGTGAATTCCAATTGTTGTATCCCATTCCGGATAAATAGAAAATGTCAAACTTTCCACAAGCCGCAAGCGGTCTGCTAAACGTAACGGCCACCCGGGTATTGAGCGATCTGAAGATCGACGAGCAAGCCCGCTCACACTCCAGTGAATCCGACCAGTAACACTACCGTACAGTCCGGTCTGATCGTCTGATATGTCGCATATCTCGCCTAGGGGTGGTAAACGTCAGACCCCAATAGCTCGATAAGTCATGTCGATATGAGGTCTATAACAATTCGAGAAACTACTGGTAAACTTACCAGTAAATCTCAGCAACCCTGGCCAGGGATTTCCTGTTATAGCCAATCGAACACAGCGCAACATCAACTCCCTATACCGGGAGAGACGAATCCCCTCCTATCGCTCATTGCCTCCATGTGACTCGGGACTGTACCCAAAAACCACCGTTTTGCACGCCCTCTTGGACGTGGTAAGATGGAAATCAAAGTACAGTGGGAACCACACAAGACTCTATGACGATCTCGGGTCAACAGACTACTCTGTACCAGTGTCACCTGAGAACTGCCATCTGACGTGAGGTATAATACCATCTGGGAGTTCTCGGCGAGTCCGTCCAGTGTACCCAGTCTCTACTGAGCACCCGTATATCATCTCCGATGTCAAACACCAATGGATATGGGATCATCCATCGCCCATCTGTATGGGTCGAGAAGGTATACGCTAGTCTACTCTGGTATATCGATGCCCCATTTCGATACACCCACGACTAGGGACTTTGAAGGATGTACTTATGGACTACCATGTCCCCACTAGTATGATCCGCATCATAGTCCAGGTAGTCAAGTACACATCCTAAGGGCTTTACCAACATGTAACAGAGAGACAATCAGTATACACGTTAAGGTAAAGAGTAACCAGATAGCATACTATCATGTCGAGCAAGAAAGTCCTCCCTATATATGTCCCAGCATCCACTACAATATACATCCAATGTACAGTAATGGCATCTAGGGCATACATATAACTAACAGCATGAAGCATGACTTGTCAACGCGGTTGCGAAGCACAAATCATCAAATTTCGATATTCGATGCAAATACGAAACAAGTCTGTTTTGTTCACTTACCGTTTGTATGTCCGAGTTTGGGGTATCAACACTAAGCACGAGGGTTAGCAAGCTTACCAAAACATCAAAAACACAAATTACTTAATGAGAGCAAATGATTTTAGTGTTGAGTTTGCTACGTGTTTGTGATAGTATATAGTATATGAAACCAAGAGATTGTCAAGAACTTGATCACAAAATACCATATCTAAACCTAGCAACCTTAACACTAAATTGATTCTAACTTAAATATTGAAATGAGAAAAGGGAGTGAATATGGTATATGAAGAGGTTACAAAGTAAACATATTTCAAAATACCATATCACATCAATACATAAACAATCTTTAAGTTAGAATCATATATATAAGCACATTAAACATTAACAAGAGGAGGAGGAGGCAAAGCCTTTCATCTCATTTCCTCACCAATACCACAACCAAAGAAAGATTAGTTAAGCATGATAAAGAAAACCAAATAAGAAAAAGAAGCGAGCAATCAAAGAAACAACAATATTATTTACACTTGAAATTGAGGTACAACATATTGGTAACTTGTTCAACCTCCATAGTGAAGCTCTCAAGAGAAAACTTCAAGAGGGAAGAAGAAGAAGAGACCAAGTTAAAGCCCACTCACTCTCAAGCCTAAACCAAAAAAAAAGAACAAAACTATATATGAGAGAATATGAGAGAGCCTTTCCCTTGCTCACTTATCTGGCTTTTATAGGCACCAAAAAAGATTAAACAAGTAATAAAAATAAGATGATGTGACTGCAAAGAAGGGACGGAGAAAAGATGGGAACAGATGGGGCAAGGGGGGCCAACGAGCTCGGATTATTTGGGGGTGTGGCCGGCCAAAATCGGAGCAAAGGAGCTCGTCTTGATGTTGTGGTCTTGTGTCTACTCTAACATCATCCTGGTGCTGCTTGATTTGTCTAAAATCACCTGGTTTGTATTCAGAGATATGGAGGGAACTTGAAGCAATGTATCACATCAAAGCTTTTCGCATTTATTACCCATGCCCCCTCATTTGCACAAGCCATCATTTGTGTGTGCCATGGGCAGCCCCACCATGGTCTATGCCATCAAAGAGTCATGTGCACACTTGTATGTGTTGGACCAAAATTGTGTGTGCACATTTATTTTGCAAAAGCTCTTTGAATATCGGTCGGTTTCCTGTTCTGTTTGCAGTGTCGGCTCCCAAACGCTATATTTGTGATATTGAGTTTGTTTCCAGTATTTAATCACGAACACCTGTAATCTGTAATTACTGAGCAGACACTGATTAATAGCACCTATGTATAACAAAATAGATAATGAATAAGCGGTATTAAAATGTAGTTTTCTGAGATGAACACTTGTCTCAAAGGTAAGATGACCAAATCCCCATTCACCGGACAAAGAGAAAGAGCAACAGAGCTCTTGAGGCCCATACATAGTAATGTATGTGGTTCAATGTCTATACATGTAAGGGGTGGGTTCTCATACTTCATCACATTCACTGACAATTTCTCTTGGTTCGAATATGTGTATCTTCTGAAACACAAATATAAAGTTTTTGAGAAATTCAAAGAATATTAAAACAAAATAGAGAACCAGACAGGAAAAAGTATCAAGATCCTCCGATCTGTTAGAAGAAGGGAGTATTTAAGTACGAAATTTTTTGACTACCTAAAAGAGAACGGTATTCTTTCGCATCTTACTCTTTCGTATACACCACAGTACAACGGTGCATCGGAGCGGAGGAACCGTACCCTATTAGATATGGTTCGTTCTATGATGATTAGTGCTGAGATATATCTTTCATTTTGGGGATATGCACTTGAATCAGCTACATATGTATGAATAGGAGGTGAGGAAGAGACCATACCTTAATTTTATTAAGATATGGAGTTGTCCAGTCTAAGTTAAAGTACAAAAACTGGACAAACTCGAGACACGGTCAGTTTTGTGTAAGTTTGTGTGATATCCTACATTCGCAAGGATATCTATTCTATCACACCAAGGAACAGAAGGTGTTTGTTGCTCGTCACACCGTCTTTTTAGAGAAGGAATTCCTTGCAAAAGAAATTAGCGGGAGCACGATAGAACTTGATGAAATATCGGAGCCATAAATTATAACTGAGGATTTGGTGGAGCAATATGATTCAATAATCCCTGACGAACCTCAGTCACTCTGTAGATCAAGTAGGATTTCTCATTCGCCCGAGTGATACTACGGTTTTCTCGTAGACGGGGATCGAGAGAATTGCATCTTGGAAAAAGATGATCCTACTAGTTTCGAGCAGGCCATTACCAGTAGGGACACTGCGAAACGGTTGAATGCTATGTGATTCGAAATGAAGTCCATGTACACCAACAAAGTTTGAACTTTAAACATTGCACCGCCAGGGGTAAAACCCGTCGGCTGCAAATGGATCTTCAAAAAGAAGATTGGTGCGGATTGACATGTTGAGACCTATAAGACTAGACTTGCTGCAAAAGGTTTTCATCAAAGACCAGGTGTGGACTATGATGAAACCTTTTCTCCAATGGTTATGCTTAAATCCATTCGGATTCTACTTGCCATTGTTGCCTTCTATGACTGAGATCTGGTAGATGGACGTAAAAACTGCTTTCCTAAACGGCGCTTTAGAAGAGTGTATATGGATCAGCCAGAGGGCTTTATAGACAGTGGGAGTAGCGGTAAGGTGTGCAAGTTGCTTAAATCCATTTATGGATTAAAGAAGGTATCACGGAGCTGGAACATATGTTTTGATGAAACCGTCAAGAAATTTGACTTCATCAAAAACATAGATGAGCCTTGTATATATAAGAAGATTGTAGGAAGAACAGCTATGTTCCTCATTTTATACGTCGATGACATTCTTCTGATAGGAAATGATATTCCTATGTTGCAGTCGGTCAAGTTATTCTTGTCTCAGAAGTTCTCCATGAAGGACCTGGGTGATGCCTCCTACATCTGGGGATCAAGGTCTATCGTGATAGATTAAGAGGATGTTGGGACTTTCACGGTCCAGATACATTGACACCATACTAAAGATGTATAGTATGGAAGATTCTAAGCGCGGTAATTTACCGGCTTGTCACGGAATCACCCTCTCTAAAGAGATATTTCCCAAGACTGATGAGGAGAGGGCTCGTATGAGCATTATACCCTACGTTTTGGCAGTAGGATCTATAATATATGCGATGTGTACCAGACCAGATGTCCCTTACGCACTTAGCATAGTAAGCCGGTATCAGTCCAACCCAAGGAAGAAGCATTGTACAACTGTGAAGAACATTCTGAAGTACCTGAGTATGTTCTTAGTGTATGATAATGTAGACCTCCAGATAGAGTCATTTATCGATTCAAGCTTCCAAAGCGACAAGGATGACAGGAAGTCTGTTTCGGGTTATGTGTTTACTCTCAATGGAGGGGCAGACTGTTGGAAGAGTTCCAAATATGAAACGTAGCAGACTCAACAATGGAGGCTGAATACATTGCTGGCAGCGATACTGAAAAAGTGGCTATCTGGATGAGAAAGTTCATTCATGAATTTGAGGTGGTTCCGTCTATTGTTGATCCAATACTTTTGTATTGTGACAACAATGAGGCTATAACGTTAGCGAAGGAACCACGGTCTCATCAGAAATCCAGACACATCTTAAGGCGGTATCACCTAATCAGGGAGATCATTGATCGCCGGGATATCGAGGTCAGGAAAGTAGATACAAAGGACAATATGGCGGACCTACTCATAAAGGCACTTCCTCAGACTCCGCTCGAGTGGCTATTGGAGATGATTGGTCTTCGATACGCCAATACATGGCCTTAGTGCAAGTGGGAGATTGCTGGATGTATATGCCCTAAAGGCCATTATTGTATAGTACAGGATTGTATATTACATGTGGATGCTTGAGATATATATGTACAGGACAATCTTGCTCAATATGATAGTATGATATCCGGTTTGTCTTTACCTCAACATGTGTATGTAGGGTTCCTAGGCACACTAATGAAGTCTCACAAGTGATCAAACATGGCCAATTCAAATTTTACAAGTGCCGAGAAACCCTAATACGGATCGTTAACTAGATATATATAGGTGATGCGATGCAAGTAAACAACTTTAACTTAAAAGGAAAGAGGCTACAACCTTTATAGATCCGGTCCTCCACCTCCTAGGCTCCATGATGACGTCCCCTCGCTGTCCATATCGGATCCCGGACTCTAGCATCGGCTTCATCGGAGAAATAGGCGGGCTAGGTCGTCGACTTCGATGCCGAAGATGATCTACGTCGAGGCATCACAAGATCAAGCTCTCACTTCACCAAGCCATGAAAACTTGTGAAGGAAACACCCTATACTACTTGGAAAGAGGTAGAGGATGAAGAAATAGGAGGTGGGTTCACTTTAGAATTGGATTTCTCACTCATTTGCTCAAGATGCCATTAATGGTGGCAAGTTTTCTTCTTGAAGAAGAAGAAGAAGATGATAGAATATGATAAGTATTTTTCAAAAAGGAAAATAATATGAATACTTATCATATACCAACCATGGTTAGGTGTAGAGAATAGACTATGGTTAGTTTGATTGGTTAGGGTTAAGCATGAGACAAGAATGGTGAACTTGTTCAAAACTTCATGAAGCTTCAACAAACAAACAAAATAAGCCACCATGATTTATTTATCTTTCCAAAATGAAAAAATAAATAAATAAATGAATAAGTAAATAAACAAAACCCTAACCACTCATATAACCATGGTTTAATTCTTTACACAAACTCAAGTTAACATGTATCATCAAACATGATACAATCAAGTGCACACAAAAAAATATATCACATATACAATGTGCACATCAAGTGAGAAAATCCATTTAAAGTGAACAAATACTAGTTAATGCAAAGTAATATATCAAATATATAATTATACATTAAATCATTAAATCAATACTTGATTTAACGATCCGGTCATATCGCATATGACCGACCAGTATCCAATGTATCGGCTTATCGAATCAATCCTTGATTCGATAACTAGGTTATATCGCATACAACCAATCGATACATTCTTCGCGAGAATGGAATACGGTATCACATACACGCATTATTCTCGGTCCCGCACATATCTCATATGCGCTCCTATTTCGTTTCGCTTGAGCTAGGAAACCTCTGTGTAGGACTCTAAAGACTCGTCAATACGCCGGCAGCAGGTGATGATCATATCAAAACACCCACAAGCCGCAAGCGGTCTGCTAAACGTAACGGCCACCCGGGTATTGAGCGATCAGAAGATCGACGAGCAATCCCGCTCACACTCCTGTGAATCCAACCAGTAACACTTACCGTATAGTCCGGTCTGTTCGTCTGATATGTCGCATATCTCGCATAGGGGTGGTAAACGTCAGACCCCAGTAGCTTGATAAGTCATGCCGACGTAAGATCCATAACATTCGTGAAACTACTGATAACTCTTACCAGTATATCACTGCAACCCTGGCCAGGGATTTCCTGTTATGGCCAGTCGAGCATAGCGCAACATCCACCCCCAATACCGGGAGAGACGAATCCCCTCCTATCGCTCATTGCCTCCATGTGAATCGGGACTGTACCCAAAAACCACATGTTTGCACGACTCAGTAGAGCCGCGGTAGGGTAGAAATCAAAGCACAGTGGGAGACACACAAGACTCTATGACGATCTCGGGTCAACAGACTAAGTTGTACCAGTGTCACCAAAGAACTGCCATCTGACGTGAGGTATAATACCATCTGGGAGTTCTCGGTGAGTCCGTTCAGTGTACCCAGTCTCCACTGAGCACCCGCATACCATCTCTGATGTCAAACACCAATGGATATGGGATCATCCATCGCCCATCACATGGGTCGAGAAGATATACGCTAGTCTACTCTGGAATATCGATGCCCCGTCTCGATATTCCCACGACTAGAAACAATGAAGGATGTACTCATTGACTACCCAGGCCCCACTAGTATGATCTACATCATAGTCCTGGAAGTCGAGTACACATCCTAAGAGCTTTATCAGCATGTAATCAGAGAGACAGAAAGTATACATATTAAGATAAAGAGCAACCAGATAGCGTACTATCATGTCGAGCAAGAAAGTCCTACCTATATATGTCCCAGCATCCACTACAATATACATCCTATGTACAGTAATGGCCTCTAGGGCATACATATAACTAACAATCTCCCACTTGCACTAGGGCCATCTGTAGCAGTGGTTGCAGTATCTAATACTCAACCATCCCATATGAGTCTCTCTCTGGGAAAAGGCCTTCGTGAGTGGATCCGCCGTGTTGTCCTCTGAGTCTACTCTCCTAATCTCGATCACCCCGGAGATCAACTATCTCCATGATCAGGTGATGCTTCCTCAGAATATGTCTGGGTCACTGATGGGATCGGGGTTCCTGGGCCAAAGCCACACTTCCATTGTCATACAATGGTAGGAACCTAGTTCATCTTATGAACCAATATACACCCAAACTGCCTCTTTGGTAGTATCTATAATAGCGATGTTACCAGCCTTTATCGTCTAGTTTGCCACGGTATCTAGCTTGGAACTTTTCCAACATACCGTCCCTTTACCGAGGGTAAAGACAATGCCTGGGACTGACATTCAGTCGTCCTTATCACCCTGGAACCTTTCCATCGATTCTCCCCAGGATCAATTGATACAATCTTACTACAGCTAGTGAGAACCCTAACATCTCTTTAGATCTATCTCATAGATCCAAATTTCAGGATTTAGGAGGTATCACTTTGATCCTATATGGAAATCTATGTGATAAGAGGAGATCGACCGATCGTAGCATAGGAAACTCTTTTCCTATCAAGAGTATGTCATCCACGTACTCTACGAGGAACATTACCATACTTCATACTACCCTTTTGTACATACAAGGTTCATCTACCATTTTGATGAAGTCAAACTCTTTGACTACCACATCAAAACAGATGTTCCAACTCCGCGATGCCTGCTTTATCCTATAAAGCAACTTGCACATGTTTCCGCTGCTCCCACTGTTTACGAAGCCCTCTGGCTGTGTATTTATAGACTTTCTATTCTAAATCAGTATTTAGAAAAGCAGTCATGACACCCAACCGCCAGATATCACAGTCATGGTATGTAGCAATGGTAAGTAGGATCTGGATGGACTTAAGTATAGTCCCTGGAAAAGGTTTCATCATTTTCCACTCTTGGTCGATGACGAAAACCTTTAACAAGTCTAGCATTGAAAGTCTCAACCTTTTCCATTTACACCAAGTAATCTTCTCAAGATATACTTGCTCCTGATGGGGATTTAACCCTTCAGATATTGCAACCAAAGTCCATACTTTGTTGGTGTATATGGATTCCATCTCAGATCGCTAAGCATCCAGCCATTCTTACAGAGTCCCTACTCTCGATGGCCTGCTCGATACTAGATGGGTCATCATCTCATGATGCATTCCTCGCTCCCACCGTCATCGAGAAACCGAGGTATCTCTCAGGCGGATGAGGAACCCTACTAGATCGGCGGAGAGGCTGAGGTTCGTCGGGAACTATAGAATCCTTTGGTTCTGTCAAATCATCAACTGCAGTTTTGTATAGCTGGAACCTTTCCAGTTCTACAGAACTGATCCTGCCTCGATCTTGTCCGGATTTTGCTTTAGACATAGGCCGGACAATCCCAAATCTTAACTTATTTAAGAGATAGGCTCTTCCCATACCATATCTCATATGGAATGGTAGGCAGTGATCTGATTCGAACCTAATTCAATAGGCATGCAGCTTCTCAAGCGCATAACTCCCAAAAGGAAATAGGAAACTCAGTAGTACTCATCATAGAGCACACCATATCTAATATTGTGCGATTGCTCCACCCCGATACACCGTTGTGCTGTGGTGTATTCAGAGGAGTAACACTGAGAGAGAATCTCATTCTCCTTTAGAATAGTCCAGGAATTCTATGCATAAGTATTCTCCTCCCTGATCTCATCATAGGACATAATAATTATACCCGGTTATTGGTTCTCTACTTCTAACTTATATTCTGTGAATACCTCAAAAGCTTCGTACTTATGTTTCAACAGAAACATATGACTGAATCTTGAAAGATTATCAGATAATATAATGAAGTATAAAGAACCAGTCCTGGCATGTGTAGACAGGAGACCTTACATACTGTTGGAGATAGTGCCCTCATAGTCAATTATTGGATCGCAGGTACGTGATTGCAATGATTGCGGAGGACCTATCCCGGTAGCACAGTCTTACTCGAGATGATAGTATGCTATCTGGTTTGCCTTTATCAGTCGTGTACATGTTCAGGTGACTGATTGCATGTTACACTTTGATAGAGCCCTTAGGATCTTGCTTTACTACCAACAGTATGATGGCGATCATATACGTGAGAGTTGGGTAGTTTATATGAATATCCTTAATTGTGGTCCTTAGTCGTGGGAGTTTCGAGACAGGGCATCGATACTCCGGAGTAGACTAGTGTGTACAGTCGAGACCCCGACGAGGGGCGGTGGCCGGTCTCACAAGCCACTGGTGTCAGTTGGATCACCTAAGATGTATACAGGTGCTCATTGGGTTATGAGTACACCGGACAGGACTCGCCGGGAATCTGCTAGTTAGTATTATATCTACCGTCAGATAGCAGTTCCCTGGTGACATGTGTACAGGTTAGTTCATCGACCTGAGGTCGTCATTTGTCTCGTGTGAGTTCCCACTGTGCTTTGATTTCTACCCTACCACGGCTCAAAGGAGTCGTGCAAACAGGTAGCTTTTGGGTACAGTCCCGAGCCATATGGAGGCACGTGAGCGGATCGGCAGGGGATTCGTCTCTCCCGGTATTGGGGGCGAGGTCGTGCAGTGTCTAGGAGAGCCATTACACAAAGTCCATGGCCATGGCAGGAGATTTACTGGTAGGTACTCCAGTAGTATCTCAGGGTGTTATTGGGCTTCACTCCGACACGACTTATACTGCTATTGGGGGTCTGACGTTACTAGCCCCCTAGGCAGATATGCGATACTCATTGACGAACGGACCGGACTGTATATACATTGTCACTGTTAGGCTCAGTAGGGTTTTTCCGGATGAGTGCGCTCATCGGCATCCCTTGAGGTCAGTCCATGGGCAGCCGTTACGCATAGCTAGTGCCGCTGACGGTTTGTGGTTAAACCCACTGCCAGGGTACTGACGAGTCATTAGAGTCCCCCACAGACAGTTTCCCAAGTTCGGGCGAAACGTTGTAGATGCCGTATGGTTATATGGCAGGGTTCGGAAAATGCACGTGCGTTTACGCACGTGTCGATTTTCGGACAGATGATACTGGTCGGCTTTGGTTTAAGCCGGATCCGAGTATTATATTGAGTAGGTATAATATCTTTGTCTCAGTTGTATTTGTATTCGGTCGTAATACAAATACGGGTATATTTATACAGTTTCGGGGTTATCCTGAAAGTCGTTTCAGGATCACTTTTGGAAGTTGCCAGTTTCCAGTTTTCTATCAGCCGTCTTTTAACATTCGGTTAAAGACGGATTTATCTTTTCTTGGATGAGAGTGAGTCATGCTTCTAGAAGGTTCTAGAAGGTTCTAGATTGGGTGAGGTGTCGAGTGACTCATGCTTTGATTTTAACCACTTTCTTGTTTTGGTTAAGATCTTTTATTTAGCTAAAGATATTTTAAAAGTGAGAAGCTTTTGCTTAAGGTCACCCCCTTCTCCTACGGTCACCTCCCTCTTGCTATATATGGCTTGCCCTCTCTCTCTCCTCATTCTCACACTCACTTGATGTTTCATTTCGGTTAGAAAAGATTATGATAGTATTCGGGGTGTATGGAATTTTACAGTTCATTTCATTCCATCACCCGATTTCCACGGCAACTTCATTAACCGATCGTCCACAGATTTGGACGAAGTGAGACAAAGTCATCTACTCATTCTCTACATCATTCTTGGTCGTCTCTTTTAGCAAACTTGACGATCGAGTTGCCTCGAGTCAGAGGCGGGAGCCCGTTTAAAGAACCGATCATGTGGTGCCACCTCGACGAGGAGATCGGAGATCGACGAGATCGGAGCAGCCGCAACGGAGCGTGGGATGATGGTTGAAGAACGAAGGACTCGGATCGTTCGGTACAATCTTCCTATACTCTTTACAGTTTGTTAGTTTAGCAATAATGGCAGATCCGGGTTAAAGTATACGATAGCGCCAGTTTAAAAGTTTTGTTCCGCATTTTGGCGTCTGTAGACTGCCGGGGCGCTACCGTAGACTTACAGTGGTATCAGAGCCTCACCATTTTGCTATACTAACTTGTGCTAACGTGTTTAAAATATCGATCCGACCGAAAATCGAAAAACACAAAATCCTAGCTCAACAGTTCTGTTAATTTTAAATGGTCTCAAAATCGATTTCTGCATGTCTTAAAAATCCATGCAGGGAATTCTTAGAGCCACGACAAAATTTGGGGTCGTGATCCCTCCAAGACGCCGCGGAAGGGCGGCCAAACCCATGGTTTGGCCGCGCAACCGCGGCCACGTGGGGAGCACGTGCTCCCAAATTTTGTCAGTTGGTTCTCTGTGGGATTTTGGGGTTTTTGGTATATATAGTTTTGACCCAGATTTTGTTACTGTTCACCAGTAAGCTGTGGGGCCCACTTTTTGATATTTGGTCTTTGGTCGATCGAAATTTAAACACGTTAGTTTACAGTGCTTACATTATATCTCCGACCGGGAATGTCATTTGATCGGTAAACCGCGTCTGATTGCTATAGTTCTTTTAGACGGGTTTGCGAACGTGACATTCGCGTTGATGTTCTGTGTTGTGCTGTGATGTTGCGGATTTGTCGTGGTGGATAGCAGTGTGCAATGGTAGTACAGTTTGAGTTTATTTGTACATTTGATATTGCGGGGCGAGCGTCCAACTTGTGGACTGCCGTCACTGCCTGTTGTATAATATTCTTTTTGGGGCACGACCAGGTTGCGGTCGATGTACCTATTGTACTATTTTTCATTACTGTACTAGGTTTTACCCCAAGACGGAGTGCACGGATAGCCGGGTTCTGAGAAGCAACAGGTCCGCATCTCATGGCTTTGAGAGGCAGAGGGGCCCCACTCTAGAATTGGCAGACTATTCGCCGCACTCGTAGGGGGTACAGGTTGACCCAAGGAGGGGTGCTTAATTTACCGGATTCCGTGAAGTGCCGGGTGTTCCATTCACTATGCTGTGGGGACTACCTCGCTTCAGGTTTTGGCGGGTAACTTGCCGCACCCGTAGGGGTCTAGGTTTCATTGCACAGGCTATCCACACGACAGGGGAACGTCGGGTTTCAGCAGCGGCTCTGTGAAACTCGGGGATCCCAGATATCTGTATTGTTCTGTGATGCTTATTACTTTTCTGTAATGTTGCATACTATCACGCCTGGAGCGATTATTGTATATTGGTTTATATACTATTAGATGTTGTATATGTTTTACACCCGCGCTAGTCCAGCCCCCGCTCTGTCATTAGTTAAGTAACCTAACGGGTGATGACGGGACCCAGTGACGAATGCGGATGGCATATACGTACATTTTATTTTCGTTCTTTTCTGGTGTGATTATTGATGGGACTGCGTTGATTCTGATCAATGCAAAGTAAAAACAAACCTGTATATAGTTGTTGGAACAATTTAAAAAGTGTTATTGCAAAGACGTTTCCTTTTGTTATGCATAGCGGTATTCAGTGGAATATCCAGCACCTCATTCGACGAGGCAAGGGCCGATATCCCTTCACCGGGACCGACCCCTTGGACATAAGTTTGCGTCAGAGTAATAACTTCACTATAGTCGATTACATGTTGCTTTGCATAGCGGTATTCAGTGGAATATCCTGCACCTCATTCCACGAGGAAAGAGCCGAGATCCCTTTACCGGGAGTGACCTCTTTAGCAAAAGGTTTTCGCCACTATATTTTAAAAAGCTATCAGGTTCCTTCAGCGATATCAAGTTCACTACGTTAAAGGTTTTTCGCCAAAAACCAGCCGTAGCCCTCCGTCGTTTCTTATGGATGGTCAGTAGTATTCAAGCTATGTTTGTTGGCATACGTCAAGGCATAGTGTTTGGTAGCTGCTGGGTATTCATTTGTTGCATAGATAGATGAGTTGGTTTGGGACAGTCGTATTACCTTGTTGGCATACGTCAAGGGTATGTACGGGTGGGTTCAAATTAACAAGATAATGACGGGCAGAACTTGACATGTGACTTATGATTTGTTGGCATACGTCAAGGTCATAAGAGCATGGGGCAAGAAAATGATATCGGGAGTTTCTAAAGAAACTGAAACTTGCCAAGTATGCGCATACCTTCTGGAGTATGAATAACGTGGATGCATTCCATCACGTTAACATGCGATGAGAGTTGGATCCCGATTCCCACTGATGAGTTGGTTTACTCTTCGGGTGATCCCGATTGATTCTTCTTTAGGTTTGGAGGAGAATTTGACAGGACAGTGGGAGGTTTCCGGATTAGATAAAGTGATAACCATTCTGATCTAGGTTAGAGTGCACGCAGAGTGTTTCTTTTCTCTCTCTCTCTTTGGCAGCGACCTTTGACCGACCCTAGACTATGACTCAGTGACCAGGTTGACCGAACCTTCTTAAAATACTGGCTTTTGGATTGTCTGAGTTGCATAAGTCATTGCCACTCCTTCTTTTACCCTTTGCATTTCTCAGAACACCCGTATTACTACGGATATCCACTTCCATTGGATAGATCCATCGTATGGTTATATACGAACTCGAAGGAACTTCTTCGGGGATGGATCAAGGTTCAGGAGAAATAGAATTGGTTTATTCAGTTGTCTTTTATTATCACCTTCTCTCAGGTTGCGAGAGCTCCTTGGTTTAGGAGAGTACACCTATTACGCTTATTGGATAGTCTTATTCCAAACCATAGGCTGGTGCCGAAAGGTAGGGAATGAAGAAAACCAATTAGCCTAAGTAGGGTGTGCAGAAGGTAATATGTAAAGACAAAATAAAGGGATTAGAAAGAGGGCAAAGTAAATTGCGACTGATATCATTCACGACCAAAACCGCGTACTTCATCGCCACTCCTATTTCGCCTTTAAAAGAATAAGGTATTATTCAGTTGTCTTTTATCATCACCTTCTCTCAAGATACGAGTACTCCTTGGTTTAGGAGGGTACACCTATTATGCTTACTGGATAGTCTTCTTCCAAACCATAGGCTGGTGCCGAACGGTAGGGAAGGAAGAAAACCATTTAGCCTAACGATGGTGTACAGAAGGTAACGACTAAAGACAAATAAAGGGATTTGGAGAGAAGGCAATAAAATATACGGTTGAAGTCATGAATTGGATTATGGAAGAGACATTGCTATGAATACCAGGATACCCCTACGAAACATTTTCATGTTTCAGTGCATTGTTAAAGGAAAAATTGTTTTCCCGATTAGACACTTACTCCAAGGGTATGTATTTACCAGGTTTCATTCTCATATCTGTATGGTTTTACAGATGATGAGTGGGAGTAAGATATTGGGAATTAGGTGATCATCCTCATTATATCGGAATTCGTTGTAATTGGTGATATTTGAGGAAATCGCCAGGGTACAGTTTTCCACCTACAACGCACAGGTTTTGAGTTGTTCAACTCAGCGGACTTATACAGAGTATTGTATGTTGTCCAAGTGTCCATCAGGATAAAGGGGTAGGTCCTCGTACTATGTTCTGTTTACTTATAACTTCTCTAGTATTTAGACAAGTGTTTCGTAGAAATACAAGGTCTAAGTTTTGAGAAGTTGTGGGTATAAGAATAAAGTAGAGAACCAGGTATCACAAGTATCGGGATTCTTCAAAGAGATCGAAGATGTAGATTGTTGTGATTGGTATTCAGATGATAGTGATGGTTTTAAGAAACGTGTTTCTCTTTCAGGTTACTCATAATTGGATGGATTCCTAAGTTGAGTAATGCTGATTAGCCTCTTTCCATTAAAGTTGATATGCACTGGAGACAGCTGCATGGATTGAATCTTGGTTCCAATTAAATAAGTGCCAAAGTTTCTACATTGGATATAGAATAGTTCGTACCTTAAAAGAAATTAAGGTACGGGGAGTTGTCCAGCTTATGATTAAAACCAGACACTGGATAACTCAGGGCACGTTTCTGTAATGGCTGTTTGTGGGTTGATCCTGGCTATGACGAGGGTTGATATTCTACCATTAAGAAGATCAATAGTGATATTGTTCTTGACTCGCCACAGTTTTAGTAAAATGGATCTTTTTCAGAAAACAGTAGTGGGAGTATGGTAGAACTGGAAGTGATTCCAGAACCGCGAACGATTATGGAAAATTTAATAGGACCTATACATTCAATCAGGTTTAACATTCCAATAGCCACTCCGCGGGTATGGTAGGTAACCTCAGACGCCCGAGAGGTACTTCGGTAGCCTCAGAGACGGTGACAGGGAGGTTCTTGTCTACCAAGACTTGACACTACTGTTGTTCTAGGATATGAGACCCGGTAGGAGGGTTGTCGTAGTCAGTGGGAGCAGCGGAAGCATAGTGGGCAAGATGCTTATATCTATTTATAGACTTGAGCAGTGATAGCGGACATAGATCATCTAATTTTGATGTGACAGTCATGGGTTTGACTTCAATCAGAATAGGGGATGGATCAGTTAAAAAGGTAGTAGAGTGTGATGTCATGGTATCTGGATGACATACACAGAGTAGGAAGTAAAATTCCTATACTACGATCGGTTGTACTGTGGTCGTCACACAGTTGTTTCTCCAGACAGGATATGGATATAATATTTGACATTCTGGTTTCTAGATCTATGGTTTTAGATCTGGATTTGGGTAGTTTCCCAATGTGGGTACTTTGACAGATATTCTAATGGTTTTTGGAATAGTTGACTCCTAGCATGGTGGTGTACCTGCAGGTGATGGAGTCACCCTCTCTAAAGGTGTCGTATAGACTAAAGGGGAGAGGGATGTGCATGATTGGCAGATCACTTGCTTAGGCAATTGAGTCAATCATGAGATGTCAAGTACCACACCAGATGTTGTTTTTGCACTAGATGCAATGAGTTTGTATTGATCCAATCCTGGAGAAATATAAGGAAGCAGTTTTAGAACATTGGTACATGTTCTACGGATTTGATGACGACAGCCTCCTTCGGGAGACGGTTATCATTCCAGGCTTCAAAGGTGACATGGTTGACAGAGTGATTATCAGAGTTATAGTTTTTCCCTCTGACGAAGAGGGACAGTATTATGGACAGGTGGTTCAAGAGGATACTGTGGGTGGCATGGTGCCGGATACTGATTAGGTTCAGTGATCGATGCAGTCTAAGAAGTTTGGATATGGAGTTCATTTATGAACTAAGGTCCCATCAGATATCCAGACATATTCTAAGACAGGTATTACTCGATTCGGGAGATGGCTTTTTCCGCGAACTTAAGATTAAGAGAGATATAGAAAGAAACATCTAGGCGGATCCACTCACTGAGGCTATTTCTCGAACACAATAGTTTTACAAACGGGTTTCGTGAAACTGATTAGTAGAGGAGTTGGATGTTCGGTTTCACACGGGCTGTGAGTAGTCGACATCGCAATATTAGCCTTAAGTGCAAGTGGGAGATTGTTGGAGATAGTGCCCTCATAGTCAATTATTGGATCGCAGGTACGTGATTGCAATGATTGCGGAGGACCTATCCCGGTAGCACAGTCTTACTCGAGATGATAGTATGCTATCTGGTTTGCCTTTATCAGTCGTGTACATGTTCAGGTGACTGATTGCATGTTACACTTTGATAGAGCCCTTAGGATCTTGCTTTACTACCAACAGTATGATGGCGATCATATACGTGAGAGTTGGGTAGTTTATATGAATATCCTTAATTGTGGTCCTTAGTCGTGGGAGTTTCGAGACAGGGCATCGATACTCCGGAGTAGACTAGTGTGTACAGTCGAGACCCCGACGAGGGGCGGTGGCCGGTCTCACAAGCCACTGGTGTCAGTTGGATCACCTAAGATGTATACAGGTGCTCATTGGGTTATGAGTACACCGGACAGGACTCGCCGGGAATCTGCTAGTTAGTATTATATCTACCATCAGATAGCAGTTCCCTGGTGACATGTGTACAGGTTAGTTCATCGACCTGAGGTCGTCATTTGTCTCGTGTGAGTTCCCACTGTGCTTTGATTTCTACCCTACCACGGCTCAAAGGAGTCGTGCAAACAGGTAGCTTTTGGGTACAGTCCCGAGCCATATGGAGGCACGTGAGCGGATCGGCAGGGGATTCGTCTCTCCCGGTATTGGGGGCGAGGTCGTGCAGTGTCTAGGAGAGCCATTACACAAAGTCCATGGCCATGGCAGGAGATTTACTGGTAGGTACTCCAGTAGTATCTCAGGGTGTTATTGGGCTTCACTCCGACACGACTTATACTGCTATTGGGGGTCTGACGTTACTAGCCCCCTAGGCAGATATGCGATACTCATTGACGAACGGACCGGACTGTATATACATTGTCACTGTTAGGCTCAGTAGGGTTTTTCCGGATGAGTGCGCTCATCGGCATCCCTTGAGGTCAGTCCATGGGCAGCCGTTACGCATAGCTAGTGCCGCTGACGGTTTGTGGTTAAACCCACTGCCAGGGTACTGACGAGTCATTAGAGTCCCCCACAGACAGTTTCCCAAGTTCGGGCGAAACGTTGTAGATGCCGTATGGTTATATGGCAGGGTTCGGAAAATGCACGTGCGTTTACGCACGTGTCGATTTTCGGACAGATGATACTGGTCGGCTTTGGTTTAAGCCTGATCCGAGTATTATATTGAGTAGGTATAATATCTTTGTCTCAGTTGCATTTGTATTCGGTCGTAATACAAATACGGGTATATTTATACAGTTTCGGGGTTATCCTGAAAGTCGTTTCAGGATCACTTTTGGAAGTTGCCAGTTTCCAGTTTTCTATCAGCCGTCTTTTAACATTCGGTTAAAGACGGATTTATCTTTTCTTGGATGAGAGTGAGTCATGCTTCTAGAAGGTTCTAGATTGGGTGAGGTGTCGAGTGACTCATGCTTTGATTTTAACCACTTTCTTGTTTTGGTTAAGATCTTTTATTTAGCTAAAGATATTTTAAAAGTGAGAAGCTTTTGCTTAAGGTCACCCCCTTCTCCTACGGTCACCTCCCTCTTGCTATATATGGCTTGCCCTCTCTCTCTCCTCATTCTCACACTCACTTGATGTTTCATTTCGGTTAGAAAAGATTATGATAGTATTCGGGGTGTATGGAATTTTACAGTTCATTTCATTCCATCACCCGATTTCCACGGCAACTTCATTAACCGATCGTCCACGGATTTGGACGAAGTGAGACAAAGTCATCTACTCATTCTCTACATCATTCTTGGTCGTCTCTTTTAGCAAACTTGACGATCGAGTTGCCTCGAGTCAGAGGCGGGAGCCCGTTTAAAGAACCGATCATGTGGTGCCACCTCGACGAGGAGATCGGAGATCGACGAGATCGGAGCAGCCGCAACGGAGCGTGGGATGATGGTTGAAGAACGAAGGACTCGGATCGTTCGGTACAATCTTCCTACACTCTTTACAGTTTGTTAGTTTAGCAATAATAGCAGATCCGGGTTAAAGTATACGATAGCGCCAGTTTAAAAGTTTTGTTCCGCATTTTGGCGTCTGTAGACTGCCGGGGCGCTACCGTAGACTTACACATACATCATCATGTATCAGTCCCAAGAGTTCATTAACTCTTTCTCTGTTTCCAATAAACAGGGCTATGGTCATCTAATCTTTGTGACATGACTGGAAAGTTTCACAAGATGTAAATTCAAACTGATTTAAATATTCATCTAAAATGTAACTTCATCCAGTCGGGTCGCATTGATATGACCTAGTCTACAATGCCTCAAGAAGGATTCGTTCATTTCTGAACTCTTCCTCTTGTGTGTGTTCTGTATACTAGGAACTGTAGTTTGATTTAGAACGTCAATGCTTTTAGATAACGTGCCTGAACTGATCAACTTTTGATATAGGAAATGTTCAAAACATTATCGAGCAATACAAAATTTTATCATTACTTTAATAAATAAAGAGATTGATATGATTTTGTATATCAGGTTCGGTATCTAATAGCATTTGTTCAGAATCAATGTATTAGTAATACAGGGTGACAGTGACCAACAGACTTGGCTGTAACACTTGCCCCGGTTTCTGTCTCATGAAACTTATCACCCGTTCTCAGTTTTTCTACCTTTTTGTAGCCCTATGTAACAGATTACATATCTGGGATCCTGATCCGGTATCAAATACCCAGGATGCGGAGGATACTGAGTAACAGTTCTTTGTAATGAATACACCCGAAGAAGATGCATCATATGCACTTTCTTCGTTTGGGCGGCATAGGAATTCTGGTATTCCCCTATTTCCTGCTCTGTCTTATAACAATTATAAGTTGGAGCGGGACCAACGTTCCCCAGCACAGTATAACAAGCGGGTCCGGTCAATACATCCATATTATTATCTTGATTAAGGCGTGATATGGTCGCTACCTGGAGAGAGAGAGAAGAAAACACTCTGTGTACGCTCTTGCAAGATTAGATTGGTTATTTATTTTATCTAATCAGGATGGCTCCCACTGTTTTTATCAAATCTTCCTTCAAACCCTAAAAGGAAAGACTAGCCGGGATTAATTACACTCTACAAGTTCGCCAATCTTTCAGCCAGGCCAGTGTCGGTACTTTGAGGAAGGTTCCCCATGCTTTCGCACGGACCTAATTACAGTAAACCTCGTTTTCCTAGAGGCGTAACCCCGTTGACACCTTTCTAGACACCTACTTGATCGGCTAATTGCAAAGTGCAAAACTCTCCCAGGAGTAACAATTACTCGCAGTGGGTATCGGGATCCAACTATCATATAGAAGGTATGCAATCTCATTGCAAATTTCAACACTTGAAACTCCCGATAATGGTTTTTACCCCTAGCACCTATGACCTTAACTAAGGTCAACAAATCATAAGTACTAGTCAAGTTCTACCCGTCATTTTGTGATTAATTAGACCCACCCACATGACCCTTAACTAAGGTTAACAAAGTCACGCGACTGTCCTAACTAATCGCATCATATGCGGTGTAGGAAGACATCACTTAGCTACCGTACACTGTGCCTTGACTATGGTCAACAAACACAACACGAATACTAAGTACTCTACTTCCTAAAATGACGGAGGGTTGCGAATGGTTTTTATGAAAAACTTTTAACGCTTTGAACTTGATCTCGTTGCGGAATCAAATGGTTTTTAAATGGAATGTTTTTGAGGCTTTTCTAGTTTTGCTAAAGGGGTCACTCCCGGTGAAGGGATCGTCGGCCCTTTCCTCGTCGAATGAGGTGCGGGATATATCATATATATCACTGTGCAAAGCAGAAACTATAGAAGCAATCAAAAGACAAACCGAGTGTTATAGCATCTGCCAGTTATTGCTAAAGGAGTCACTCCCGGTGAAGAGATCTCGGTCCTTTCCCTATCGAATAAGGTGCAGGATGTTCTACAAGGAACACCGCGATGCAATGCAAGAACTGTTGCTACCTGTTTTTATTTTGAAATTCGATTCCACAACATCAATTAGGTTTATTTTCTATCATTAATCTCATTAATGAATATCCCATCATTTAAGTCCACCTAATCATCACAGATAAATATAACGTACGCTTATGCCATCCGCATTCGCCTCGATGTCCCGTCTGCACCGTTAGGTTAGGTAACTAACGCCAGAACGAGGCAGGGCTAGCGCGGGTGTAAAACATAAGCAACGTCTATATAATATATCATATATACTATATATTATATCTATCACAGAACATCACATGATCACATCACAGATAACGCAGCAGAAGAATCATATGAAACATTGGATATACTAGGACGTCCGTATTTTCAATACGAGCCAGTATAAAACACGGATTCCACGGTCACGATGAACAGCCAATCCCACACCCCTAGACCCCTACGAGAGCGGCAAGCAACCCTACCAATTCTAGGGTTAGGAGACCCGAACTCGACTCCTCGAGATGGTCTCCCACTGGACCCCAGAACCCGGTTACCTGTGCTCCCCTCCTTGGGTCTATCCTAATGCGGAAAAGTAAATAATATACAAATGGTGACATCTTCCGCAACCTGGAAGTACCCCAATAAAAGAATATTACATACAAGTTTTTACATGAATGAAAATGAAAAGCACTCATCTCACATAAAAACCCCCGGCTATTCAACCACGACGATCCAATATAACATATCCAGCAACACATAACATCACATGTCATCAACGTAAGTAAATATGCCTATCCCAATTGTCGTTGACATATAGAAACGAAACCGGCGATATCACATATTACACTTACGGTCACAGAAAAGAAAGTGTAAAACTACAACAGTTGGAATCCGCAACCTCTTTAGACATCGCATGCCTAATAATTATAAACCCCGCATTTTAGTCTCATTATCGAAAACACTTTTCAATATCAAGTCGGGCAATTCAACAGGATTCCCGACATTCTGATCGAATGCTCGTCGCAAACTTTAGTAGGCGGCCACACCCCCGACGCCGTCGACGAAGTGCACCAAGGCGGAACACCGCTGCCGCAAGCATCCGAACGGATGCTTTTTGGCGACGGGGTTCTCCTACAGTCACTTGGTCGGGGCTATGGGGTGAGGCTGTCTATTAAGTTTACCCGGCGAGTATCTGCGTACGCTACGTGATTGCGACGGACTTTTGATCACATCAAAATTCCATGGCAACCGATCAAGTGAGACTAAACTGCTATGTTTATAACATTCATACAGTTATCTCATAACTGCTTGTGAATTCCAATTATTGTATCACATTCGGGATAAATAGAAAATGTTAAACTTTCCGATCGAACAATCGAACACCAAAGTTTTCCCGATACAGCTCAACACATGAAATAAGTCTAAAAACATTCAGTTCGTGCCTCAGTACCAACGGTCCAGCCGTAGAAGGGTCAAGCCAACGCCTCACATGTGGCACGCCGTACTGCCCCAAACCCTAAGGTTCAAAGGGCAGTTCAAGACGGTCACATAATCGAGTTAAAGTTTGTTGTCTTCTAGAGGAACCATCGCATTACTTGCACTACTTAGAACGTGATTAAACTACAAAAATATCCAACAATTGGAAATTTCCCGGCAGGGGAAAAAGTCGGTATTTATATCTGGTCGAACTTTTTAACATGTTCTAAAATTATCCGGAAAAATATATAGACAAAGTTTGATAATCCGATCGAATCTACGAACTCCTAAAACAACCCAGAAAACTCAACTCTTGAGTTCAGATTAAAAATTCCCAGGAAAACCAGCACTGCAAAATAAGAATTACTGTGCAGAAAGCAACTGAAGAAGTCACTAATTGGCCGCGGAACCGCCGCATTAGCCATGCTAATGTCGCGGTTCCGCCGCTCTATGATGGAATCAGGTGCTCGAAATTCACAGTAATTCTTAGATATTCCTGCTCATTTTTCTGCATATTTTTAATCTAGAAAAAACCCAGTTTTTGAAAAAAGTCCAGAGAGCAACATTAAATTAGGGTTTCGGTTCGATCGGACTTCTAACTCCGTCTACGCATCGCCTAAGGCTCTAGCTAGGCTCTGATACCACTGTACGGTTCCTAGGCACACTAATGAAGTCTCATAAGTGATCAAACATGGCCAATTCAAATTTTACAAGTGCCGAGAAACCCTAATACGGATCGTTAACTAGATATATATAGGTGATGCGATGCAAGTAAACAACTTTAACTTAAAAGGAAAGAGGCTACAACCTTTGTAGATCCGGTCCTCCGCCTCCTAGGCTCCATGATGACGTCCCCTCGCTGTCCATATCGGATCCCGGACTCTAGCATCGGCTTCATCGGAGAAATAGGCGGGCTAGGTCGTCGACTTCGATGCCGAAGATGATCTACGTCGAGGCATCAAAAGATCAAGCTCTCACTTCACCAAGCCATGAAAACTTATGAAGGAAACACCCTATACTACTTGGCAAGAGGTAGAGGATGAATAAATAGGAGGTGGGTTCACTTTAGAATTGGATTTCTCACTCATTTGCTCAAGATGCCATAAATGGTGGCAAGTTTTCTTCTTGAAGAAGAAGAAGAAGATGATGATAGAATATGATAAGTATTTTTCAAAAAGGAAAATAATATAAATACTTATCATATACCAACCATGGTTAGGTGTAGAGAATAGACTATGGTTAGTTTGATTGGTTAGGGTTAAGCATGAGACAAGAATGGTGGACTTGTTCAAAGCTTCATGAAGCTTCAACAAACAAACAAAATAAGCCACCATGATTTATTTATCTTTCCAAAATGAAAAAATAAATAAATGAATGAATAAGTAAATAAACAAAACCCTAACCACTCATATAACCATGGTTTAATTCTTTATACAAACTCAAGTTAACATGTATCATCAAACATGATACAATCAAGTGCACACAAAAAAATATATCACATATACAATGTGCACATCAAGTGAGAAAATCCATTTAAAGTGAACAAATACTAGTTAATGCAAAGTAATATATCAAATATATAATTATACATTAAATCATTAAATCAATACTTGATTTAACGATCCGATCATATCGCATATGACCGACCAGTATCCAATGTATCGGCTTATCGAATCAATCCTTGATTCGATAACTAGGTTATATCGCATACAACCAATCGATACATTCTTCGCGAGAATGGAATACGGTATCACATACACGCATTATTCTCGGTCCCGCACATATCTCATATGCGCTCCTATTTCGTTTCGCTTGAGCTAGGAAACCTCTGTGTAGGACTCTAAAGACTCGTCAATACGCCGGCAGCAGGTGATGATCATATCAAAACACCCACAAGCCGCAAGCGGTCTGCTAAACGTAACGGCCACCCGGGTATTGAGCGATCAGAAGATCGACGAGCAAGCCCGCTCACACTCCTGTGAATCCAACCAGTAACACTTACCGTATAGTCCGGTCTGTTCGTCTGATATGTCGCATATCTCGCCTAGGGGTGGTAAACGTCAGACCCCAGTAGCTTGATAAGTCATGCCGACGTAAGGTCCATAACATTCGTGAAACTACTGATAACTCTTACCAGTATATCACTGCAACCCTGGCCAGGGATTTCCTGTTATGGCCAGTCGAGCATAGCGCAACATCCACCCCCAATACCGGGAGAGACGAATCCCCTCCTATCGCTCATTGCCTCCATGTGAATCGGGATTGTATCCAAAAACCACCTGTTTGCACGACTCAGTAGAGCCGCGGTAGGGTGGAAATCAAAGCACAGTGGGAGACACACAAGACTCTATGACGATCTCGGGTCAACAGACTAAGCTGTACCAGTGTCACCAAAGAACTGCCATCTGACGTGAGGTATAATACCATCTGGGAGTTCTCGGCAAGTCCGTTCAGTGTACCCAGTCTCCACTGAGCACCCGCATACCATCTCTGATGTCAAACACCAATGGATATGGGATCATCCATCGCCCATCACATGGGTCGAGAAGAAATACGCTAGTCTACTCTGGAATATCGATGCCCCGTCTCGATATTCCCACGACTAGAAACAATGAAGGATGTACTCATTGACTACCCAGGCCCCACTAGTATGATCTACATCATAGTCCTGGAAGTCGAGTACACATCCTAAGGGCTTTATCAACATGTAATCAGAGAGACAGAAAGTATACATGTTAAGATAAAGAGCAACCAGATAGCGTACTATCATGTCGAACAAGAAAGTCCTACCTATATATGTCCCAGCATCCACTACAATATACATCCTATGTACAGTAATGGCCTCTAGGGCATACATATAACTAACAGTGTATATGTTCTATTTGATATTACGTATCTCGATCACATATTGGTAAACCCCGTAGGATTTTTACATGACTACTAGAGTTGTGATAGCGATCATACTCGTGGGGTCTAGGTAATCTATAAAGCACATCCTTAAATTGTCCCTAATCGTTGGAGTTTCGAGATAGGGCATCGATACTCTGGAATAGACTAGTGTATACGTTTCTTATCCCCGTGAGGGAATGTGATTTGTCCCACATAAAAGTATGTCTTAGCACCTCTACTAGTTTTATATGAGCATCAAGTATACAATTTTAAAAATTTAGAGGTTGAAGTATGCTAAATAAGAATCGAACTAGAGAATTAGGGTTTTGTAGTAAGCAAGTAATGTTCTAAACTAAGTGATGGGAAAATACAACCTTTGTAGTCTAGTCCTTCACTTCTAAAGCTCCGAGTTAAAGTCTCTACAGCTCTTCTTAAGGATCCACTTGAAGGTTGAAACAAGCTTGCTCGTCGTCTTCGTCGCTAAAGATGATCCACCTTGAAGTCTCTCTCACTCAAGCTCACACTTCATTAATGAAGGTATTAGTGAAGTTAACAACCTAAACTAATGGGTTAGATTCCTGTAGGTTGATGAAGTAGGAGATTTGCTCACTTAAAATATTTTTCTCTTTTCTTTTTCTCAACTCAAGAAAATTCTAGTGAAGACATCAAGATGATGAACATGGATGAGAGTGAGAGTGTGAACCATTTGCTCAAGTGATAAAAAAAATGAGATAAATTTAGAATGATAAATATCTTAGAATCAAACAAGAATTGAATATGAGTCGTGGCTTCTTCAAGCTTCTCAAGCAATGACTCAATCTTCATTTCTTTTAATTCTAAAATGTTTATCATTATCTTTTTTCTATGTGATTCTCACACATCCTAGTTCCTTGTCATCAACCATGATACAATATATATATATATATATATATATATATATATATATATATATATATATATATATAAATTAATATTAAGCTCACTTAATATTTTCTTCTCTTTATATATATTTATATATACATGTAAATATATATAAAGAGAAGAAAATATTAAGTGAGCTTAATATTAATTTATATATATATATATATATATATATATATATATATATATATATATATCGAATATAATATATATCATATTATTAATTCAACACTTGATTCAATAATCCGGTTATATCATATATAACCGACTAATATCATATATATATGTCTATCAAAACATTAAATCAACACTTGATTCAATTATCCGGTTATATCACATATAACCGGCTAGTATTTAATATTAGTTAATATATATATATATATATATATATATATATATATATATATATCAAATTATTAAATCAACACTTGATTCAATAATCCGGTTATATCATATATAACCTGGCTAATGTCAAATATATTAACATATATATAAATCAAATCATTGAATCAACACTTGATTCAATAATCCGGTTATATCATATATAACTCGGCTGATATCAAATATCACTAGATTAGAATACGGTATTATATACTCGTATTTAATCAAGCTCCCGCACATATCTCCATACATGCCCTACTTCGTTTCGCTTGAGCTAGGAAACCACTATGTGAGACTCTAAACACTTGTCAATACGTCAGCAGTAGGTAATGATCATATCAGATGCCCACAAGCCATCAGCGGTACTAGCTGGACGTAACGGCTACACAGGTATTGAACGAATAGAAAATCAACAAGCAAACTTGTCCAAACTCCCGTAGAGCCTATAAGCAACACTTACCGTACAGTCCGGTCTTTTCGTCTGATATGTCGCATATCGAGTCTGGGGGTAGAATCGTCAGACCCCACTAACTTGATAAGTTATGCCGATGTGTGACCTATAACCTTTTGAGAAACTACTGATAACACTTATCGTTAAATCTTATCAGCCCTGACCAAAGACTTGCTGTTATAGCCAATCGAGTATTGCGTAACATCAACTCCCAATACCGGGAGAGACGAACCCCCTCCTATCGCTCACTGCCTCCATGTGACTCAGGACTGTACCCAAAATCCACCTGTTTGCATGACTCCTTTGAGCCGTGGTAGGGAGAAAATCAAAGCACAATAGGAACCACACAAGACACTATGACGATCTTGGGTCTACAAACTAACCTGTACAAGTGTCACCAGAGAACTGCTATCTGACGATAGGTATGGTACCATCTAGAAGTTCTCGGTGAGTTCTATTCGGTGTACCCATTCTCCAATGAACTCCTATGTACAATGTTTGATGTCAAACACCAATGGTTATGGGATCAACCATCGCCCCATATAGGGTCAAGAAACGTACACACTAGTCTACTCTGGAATATCGATGCCCTGTCTCGATATTCCCTTGACTTGAAACTGTTAAAGGATGTGCTTATGGACTATTCAATCCCCACTAGTATGATCTACATCATAGTCCTGGTAGTCAAGCCAATATCCTAAGGGCTTTATCAACATGCATTAAAGAGACAGTAAACTAAAACAAGTATACATATTAAGGTAAAGAGAAACCAAATAGCATACTATCATACCGAACAAGAAAGTCCTCTATATATATGTCCAAGCATCCACTATAATATACAATAATGGCCTCTAGGGCATATATATTCCTAATACCACAGCCATTGGTGTTCGGCACCAAAGATAGTATACATATGCTCATTAGGCTGAGTTACATTGGACGGACTCGCCGATAACTTCTAGATGGTAATATACCTATTGCCAGATAGTAGTTTTCTGGTGTCACAGGTACAGGTTAGTCTTTAGACCTGACATCGTCATTCGTTTCGAGTGTGTTCACACTGTACTTAGATTACTACACTACCACGGCTTTAAAAAGTTATGCAAACAGGTTTTAGTTGGGTACAGTCCTGAAGCACTTGGGGGCAGTGAGCGATAGAATGGATCCGTCTCTCCAGGTATAGGGTGTTGATGTCGCGCTGTGTTCGATTGGTCATCACCATAAGACTTTGGTCAAGGCAGTTGAGATTTACTGATTGTGAAATCGGTAGCTTCTTGGGATGGTTTTGGGTAAAATCGACACAACTTATTGGGTTTTTAGGGGTCTGACGTTTTCCACCACTAGACCCATTATGCAATACTCTCAGACGAAGAGACTGAACTGTACGTAGATTGTCACTTTCAGGCTCAGTAGGGATACAGACAATTTTGCTTGTCGGTTTTCCTTTCGTTCAATACCTTAGTAGTCGTTGCGTACAGTTAGTGCCGCTGACATGCTTATAGTTAAACCCACTGCCAGCATATTGTCGAGTTTTTATTGTCCCATATAGAGGGTTTCCTGGCTTAGGTGAAACGATATAGTGTACGTATTTTGATACGTGCTTGGGTTCGATTAAATACGTGTTTTTGTACACGTATTTTTAATCGGACATTTTGTTAATATTAGCGGGTTTGAAAGATGGCCAGATTATCACTTTCAGATGAAATGTGAGCTAGTATTATATATCTCTTTTTAGTATCTCTCTTTTCGTATTTGTATTTTGACAGAATACGGTATTTATACGAATACGGATATTTATATAAATACGTGTATTTGAGTCTTGATATAAATATGGGTATTCATATTTTATACGAATATGGGTATATGTATTTTGATACGAATATAGGTGTATATATTTATAGCATATACTTGTATTAGTGTATGTATATATATTTATATGAGGTTAATGGAAGAAAGGTGCCATAGGAGGGAATTTTCTCCTATGGCGTCGGAAAAATGCACCCTCTATGATTTTTTTCGACGATCTGCATACATCACCTCCATCTTTATCATCTAAGATGTGGATACACCAAATTTCATGTGATTATACCATTTTTTCACCGTTGATTTAGTTGGTGCAAAATTAATGGTTTACCGACAATAGAACTTTTGACATTGCTAATTCAACGGTGAAAAAGTAGTGGAATCGCATGAAATTTGGTGTATGCACATCTTAGATAATAACGATGATGATGATGGATGCCAATCATTGGAAAAAATGGTGGAGGTTGTATTTTTTCGACGCCATAAGAGAAAATCCCTTCATATGGCCTCTTTCCTTCATTATTCTCTATTTATATATGTATATGTATATATGTATATGTGTACATACGAGGTGTCTCTCCCCTTTCTTCTCATCTCTTGAATGTGAGAGACGGGTGTGGGTTTGTGACTCATATGGCCACCCATCTTTCATATTAAAGAGAAAAGAAAAGAAAAAAGGGATTTTTTTAATCATTTTTAGTATGTCATGCTCACTTGATCACCATCACCATTATCATCCGGTTCCTCTCTCTTGAGTTTTAGTTTTTGAGAAAGGAAAAAGATAAAGAGAGACACTTAGAGATAGCCACTACTACATCATCTAGTGACCAATTCCTAGCAAGTCTTGATCACTAGTTTCTTCACTTAGTATATGGTGTGAAGATATCTCCTTTGCTAGGAATCTCTCGGGTGGATCTTCTTCGACAACAAAGGCCGGCATCCAAGCTTGTTCGTGGAGTCCTTAGGAGCGCAAGAAGTAGAAAGAAGACGAAGGACACGACTACAAAGGTAGCTATCGTCTATCCGAGTAGTTATTCTCTAGTTCGTTAGTTTAGTGTTTGGATTCGATTCTAGATCGTAGAAGTTCATGCTCTTTGTATAGGAATTTTTGTTTTGTATTCCGCCTTGGTCGCTAGTTAGCGGCACGAGAACGAGCATCTACTTACAGATATTGTTGGCTATAGTGCTCTCAAGACAATTATTGTAATTGCAAGTAGACGATTATGATAACCAAAGGAGGAGCTATACAAGTAAAACAGTCGTACTCGATATGATAGTATGCTATCTGATTTGTCTTTATCATGTATGTGTATGTGTTTTATTACGTGTCACTAATACATAATGATAAAGCCTGTAGGATTTTTTCTTGACTACCAGAGTTATGATGACGATCATACTTGTGAGAGCTAGGTAGTCCATAAGTACATCCTGAAATATCCTTAGTCGTAGGAGCATCGAGGCTGGGCATCGATATTCCAGAGTAAACTAGTGTATATGTTTCTGGACCCCGACGAGGGGCGGTGGCAGGTCTTATAGCTATTGGTGTGATGCACCTAAGATTGTATATATATGTTTACTAGAGGTGAGTACACCGGACGGACTCGCCGAGAACTTCTAGATGGTACTATACCTATTGTTAGATAACGGTTCTCAGGTGACATGAGTACATGTCTATTGACCTGAGATCGTCATTTGTCTCGTGTGAGTTTCTAATGTACTTAGATTGCTACCCTACCATGGCTCGACTGAGTTGTGCAAATATGTTAGTTGGGTACAGTCCCGAGCCATATGGAGGCAGTGAGCGATCGTCATGGATTCATCTCTCCCGGTATAAGGAGTTGATGCCGCGCTGTATTCGGTTGTCTATCACTATAAATTCTTGGCCAGGGTGGTTGAGATTTACTGATTGTAGATTAGTAGTTTCTCGGTGAGTGATAAGCTTGACACTGACAAGAATTATCGGGTTATTAGGGGTTTGACGTTATCCACCCTTTAGGCCTGGTATGTGACATTCTTAGACGAAGAGACCGGACTGTACAAAAATTGTCACTTACAGACTCTGTAGGGATACGGATAAGTTTGCTCGTCGATCTTCCTTTTGTTCAATACCTGGGTTACAGCTAGTGCTACTGACGTGCTAGTGCTACTGACGTGCTTGTGGTTACACCCACTGCCAGTGTATTGTCGAGTCTTTAGAGTCCTACACAGAGGCTTTCCCGGTTTAGGCGAAACGATATAGTATGTGCGTATTTTGATACGCACTCTGGTTCGATTAAATACGTGTATTTAGTGCATGTATTTTAATCGGGCGTTTTGATAATACTGGCATGTTTGAAAGATAGCCGGATCATTTTGAGTTAGTATTATATCTCTCTCACTATCTCTCTTTTGGTATTCGTATTTTTATATGAATCCGGTATTTGTATTTTGATACATATTTAGTTTTATGTATATATGTATGTATATGTGTGTATTTGTACGCACCTTTTTCTACTCACTTTTAGAAGCTTGTTGAAAAGTGTGGGTTGGTGAATCATTGTGATGACTCACTCATTCATCCACACTCTACAACATAATTGAAGAAAAAGAAAAAGAGAAGATTTATGTTTAGTGTTGGATTTTTATTCTAGACTTCTTCTCTTCTCTCTTCTCTTTATGTTAAGCTTCAAAAATGTACAGGAAAAATATACAAAGAGAGAAACCATGAGATTTCCACACTACATCACTCTCATAATCAATTCTTAGCAAGTTTTGATTATGGGTTTCTTCACTTGTTATTATGGAGTGAAGCTTGAGCTTGTATACGGATTCTTTCGGGTGGATCATCTTCGACGGGGAAGATTAATGTCTAAGCTCGTTCCCGACGACTTCGGAGTCTTGCTAGAGTCCATGGAGAGGTGTAAGGGTCTTTCGCAATTGAGCGGACATGCTACAAAGGTAGCTAGCCCCTTAACCTTACATGTTTGTTTATCTAGCTTAGTGTTTGGAATCGATTTTAGGGTATTGGTCGCTAATGCTTGCTTTAAATTTTTTGTTTTCGTTTCCGCCCGCCGTGAGTCTTGTGGCGCGAGCGCTAGGGTCTTTACAGTAACCACCTCGGCTTCTTTGAACACCTTCACCGATTGCGAGCTTACTTTGCAAAGCTTGTTCAAGATTCTCACTTTGATTTTTTCTGCTCATTTGCTCATTCTTTGCTCAAGATTCACACTTTGATTTTTCCTGCTCATTCTTTGTTCATTCCTGTTTACCATCGTGATGGATGCGCTTACTAGAACTATTCAAGATGAGTTACCTTGGTGTATGTTATTCGCTAATGATATTGTTCTAGTCAATGAGACGAAAGCAGAGGTTAATGCCAAATTGGAGTTACGGAGGCAAACGTTGGAATCTCGGGAGTTCAGATTGAGCAGGTCCAAGACAACATATATGCATTGCAAATTTAGCAAATAGAGAAGTCGAGACCACAGTGGTATAACACTGGATGGACAAGAGATATCACCGAATGATCAGTTTAGATATCTAGGTTCCATCATTCAAAAGGATGGAGAGATCGATAGCGATTTCAATCAAAGGATCCAAGCTGGTTGGTTGAAATGGAGGAGTGCAACATGGATTTTGTGCGATCGTAACTTTTCGTTAAGGTTGAAAGTGAAGTTTTATCGGAGTGCTATTCGGCCTGGCTTATTATATAGTACAGAATGATGGGCTACTAAGAAGTATCATACACAGAAGATGCACATAGCGGAGATGTGCAGACTTCGTTGGATGTGTGGTAACACTAAAAAAGATAAGGTGCGAAATGAGAATATTCGTGCAAAAGTTGGTGTAGCACATGTAGAGGAGTTTATGCGAAAAAACCGGCTAAGATGATTTGGTCATGTGCGACGCAGACCTATGGAAGCACCGGTTGGATGAAGGATACTCTCGATATAGCCAATGCCAAAAGGGCGAAAGGAAGACTGAAGAAAACTTGGATAGAGGTGATACGAAAAGATATGGTTGCCAAAGGCCTCAATGAAAGTATATTATTCGATAGGAATGAGCGGAGGCGGAGGATTCATGTGTTGGACCCGGCGTGATTTTCATGTTGGTTCATGTAGCCTATCTCTTATGCTTGGGATAAAAGGCTCAGTAGTTTTTGTTGTTGTTTTCTTTGCTCATATGCTTGCAACGAGTCTTGTAATTTATCAATAGAAATTTGGGAGAGATTTTTGGATTCTTCAATACCAGGGACTAAATAATTGAATTTCGAAGTCAATGATCTTAGAATTTTCTTAAAAATATATCCAACATCAACCTTCTTTCCATTTCTTTTCATTTGATTTAAAATGGTTTGGAAAATAGTCCGAAATTATCTCATTTGTTTTCATATCCAGAGTTTCAAACTCTACTTTTAAAGCTTGAAACCGTACCTTTTTCGCTTTATCGGCTTCTTGATAAGCTTTTTGTAAAATATCCCAGGCTTATTTGGATAATTTTGCATTTGAGATTTTTTTCGAATGTCGACTTCTCCCCACCTTGATAAATTAAGAGCGCTTTCTTGTTCTTTTTTCTAGACTCTCTTAATTCATTCATCTGAATATTGTTAAGCGCTGCTTCTGCGGCCGACGACTTAGTTTTTGCATAACCGTTTTCGACGAGTTCTCATAACTCTTGCGAGCCGAGCAATACTTTTATTTATATGCTCCAGTCGTCATAGTTTGTTTTCGTCATCTTTGGAACTCACGGTTGAATCTTATTCGCCATTTCATTGACTTTGATTCGTTCGGTTTGATCGACCGGCTCTGATACCAATTTGATGGAAGTAGGAGAGATAGAAAACACAAATTAAAAATAATTCTGCTCTTATAAACTCAAACTCTTTAGTATTATTGCTGCTACAAAATACAACTCACTCATTTGCTCACTACGGTGTTTCAACACCTCTCTCTAACTCTCTTTATAATGCTCTCTACTTTTTTCTTTGCTTCGCTGCTTGGCTTGGATTACACAAGAAGCCTTTTATAGATACGAAATTACTATTGGACATATGTATTGTACATATACTATGTACTAAATTATAGCAGTCCATATTCCTTGAATTTAAAACAAGTGCGCAGCACGTTTATCAATTTTGTTGAATTCAAAGTTGGTGTACTTCTCTAGAAGCCCATACTTAACACATTAATTTTAACATCCGGGTACATGTTTAACATCGGGTCGGTAGCATTTTCATGGTTCTCCAAGAAGTAGTCCATCGTCGTCCTCTCATCCTGTGAAGCACAATACATTGCAGCAGTATCGTGTGCCTGTCAAGCTATATGGCTTCGAAACCTGATGGAGTTGCATGATTCATAAGAAAAACCAACAGAAATAAACATTGACAACAAGTCGGCAATAGGGCATACAAAAAATCCAGTGGCATATAGAAGGAGCAAGCATATTGAAGTAAGGTATCATTTTCTGAGGCATCATGTGAAAGAGAAGAATGTGAAGCTTGTGTAGCGTCATGCGGAGGATCAAGTTGCAAGCATTTTTACCAAGCCGCTAACGATCGAAGCTCATGAAAGATTAAAGAAACAACTCGGTATGACAAAACACATTAAGACGGAGTGTTAAAATTAATGTGTTAAGTGTGGGCTTCCAGAGCTTCTAGAGAAGCCCATCAATTTTGAATTCAATAAAAATGATAAACATATGTTGCCCATAAAAATGATAAACATATGTTGCCCATTTATTTTGAATTCAATAAATGTGTCCAAAAGTAATTTAGTGCCTATAAAAGCTTTGCATTCTTGTATAATCCAAGCCAAGTAGGGAATTAGAAAGAGCGTTGGAGAGGTGTTGAAACACTAAAATGATAAAAGAGTGCGTATTTTGTAGCAACAATGTTACTAAAAAAAGAGTGCCGGAGTTATCTTTTATTAAAGAGTGCGATTTATCCTTGATTTGCATTCTCTATCTCGCCTACTTCTAACAGCAGCTTTAGAACTCGCTAAACAGTAACTTGTTTGTTGTGTTTCCCCTATTGTAATTCATTTCTCGTATGAGTTCAGTCTTTAGTGGCTATAAGGATTTCCATCTTCCGAGACAAACCATTTCCTGTTGAAGTATGTGTGAGCTTGGCCAGGCAGGGTAGAGACTAAAACTTTTAAATATTGATAAATGACGGGAACCTTAATGAGTATGTACATGTTTAAAATATCATAAAATCGTTTATGAATATGTACATATAGTCCTCATACAGTTTGACCTATGTTCTGCAGGAACCTTAATGAGTATAATAACGAAAAGATCAATTTCGACGTGTATTTATATCCATGCTTAATTATATGAATAAACAAGTTATGCCCACCCCAAACATACAACTTTGGACAAGCACATTAATGTCCTACATTGGATATTTTCAGTAACTATGTCTATTAATTTCTGCCATGCCAAGTCTTCAGTATTCTACCATCTCTGGAAGTTATGAAACCAACAGAATAAATAATATCATTATTGTCGATGGCATATGAAATATAGAATTGATAATACCATTTGGTCTACGTATCTTTACTTGGACAGGCCAAATTCTGATTCCTAGAGAGAATCTGCATGTATTCATTCTTCAATTTAGCGAAGATCAAAGAGCCTTCATCAAGCTTACAATATAAAATATGAGCTCCGGCTAAGATTGTTAGTCATATAGATTTACCACATGGACAAACAGCTAGACATGCACGGTGGAACTGTATTCTGTTATTACTTCATAGCACATGCATGCATTGATTTGTGGGATATTGAATTCTTGTCAATTATTAAATGTCGGATAGCTGACATTGGGATGTATCGGAAAAATGTCATAATACTCTGATGCTACAGCACATGTCTTAATAGCAATCTTAATAACATTCACTATAAATCCTAATCTTTTAACATATAATATAATATAAATAATGCAACTTTAATATTTAATATTATATGCAGGGCGTTCATACTCCGTCAAAAGTTTTTGGTTTATAATATAAGGGAACATATATGTTGATCAATGAAACTAAAAATATAACTATAGAAACTGATGGAAAGTGCGAAACATAGATATTAACCCTAAGGTAATATATGACATAAATTAATGTATAGTCATAACTTCAACCGTATGCAAAAAGGATCAAATTTCAAGTTTGAACTCACTCTGAATTTATAACACACAAACATAAAATCTCAGCCGACAATAAACCTGACAATCCTGGCATTTCGGTGGACATGCCCGAAATGGCAACATGTGCTGATATATTGTTGACTTTGACTGAAATAACGACAACAAATATCCTAATCTTGATGTGTCTGACGTGTCGCTGATACTAAGAACAACATGACACAAAGGATATCCTTTAGGGCCTGTTTGGTTGCAGGATTATGAGTTTGGATTTGGATTTTGGATTGTGGAATCCTAGGATTTCATAATTTTGTGTTTGGTTGCAAGATTAGGATTTTTAGGATTCCTTTGTTTTTTATGGGGGGCCCACCACAAAACAAGGATTATGGAATCCTAAAAATTTTCAAAGATTTTCAAGGATTTAGCATTATTCATTGTACTTTTAGATGGGGTCCATGCACTTTATTTATTTAACAATCCTCTCTCTCTATCTCTCTCTAAAATCCTCAAATCCAAATCCCACTTTTTTTTACCAACCAAACAAAGATTACAAGAATCTACAAATCCAATACTAGGAATCCAAAACCAACCAAATAACAAATTACCAAATCCAGAAATTTCAACCGTACAATTTTGGAATCCAAATTCCATAATCCTGCAACCAAACAGACCTTTATAATAAAATTATCCACTACTAGACAGATCAGCAAATTGGAAGGCTGACTTGGAAATACGTCACTTGTTATTTAAACCTTTTAAAACTTGACACACAAACATTTGAATCGTCATTTCTTAATTGCAGGTTGACCCAGACGAGGTGAATGCCTTGGCACAGCTGATGACATGGAAAACAGCTGTAGCAAACATTCCATATGGAGGAGCAAAAGGCGGGATAGGCTGCAGCCCTGGGGATTTGAGTGTGTCTGAGCTTGAGCGACACACGCGAGTTTTTACCCAAAAGATTCATGATCTCATCGTGATGATGCTCGATATTGGCGACGCCTGGGATCAAGACAAATGGCGGATGGCATGTCCCATAACTCGGAAGAAAGGGTCCACAGATGCCGACCAGGCCTCCCATGTACCCAACCTGCAATCATAAGCTAGCCCTTCTCGGGGCTCCCCGCAGATTGGCCTCCTCGGCCCCTCAGCTCACCCTGAACTACCACAAGACTAAGTCTCCTCGGCCTTCTCGCTCGTCTCCGAGCCCCGGGCCGAAGCTGTAACATTTTGAAAATCGTTTCGGTGAAATTTCGAAAAAACGGTAAAATTAGGGGGTTTTCTGTAAAAATTCAAAATACAAATATCTTATTATAAAAATTAAATATACATATTCTAGCTATGTAATTGCTATTATTTGGTGTTTATTGAGCCACTGGTGAAATTTCAAATTTCCTGAAAAAAAAATTATTTTATTATTATTTTAAGCCGTCACTAATACATTTAATTAGGGAAAATTACAAATTGGAATGAGTTGAAACAAATTTTGTGCATCATAAAACATTAAATAAAATTTTATCATATGGTTTTTGAAATGAAATCGTTTGCCAAAACGGTTTAGAAAATATTAAAGAAAAAGGCTTATTTTGTGAAAATAAAAGGGTTTTGGTGCATATTGTATTGGTGTTTGGTGTTCATTGCTTCACACCAAAACACCACATCTCTTTTTCCCCCTCTTGCTGGTCGTATATGCAGGCCACCCTCCAAATGTCCCCACCTCCAAAGTGTTGAAGAAAAAAAACAAAGGGAAAAAGAAAAGAATGGAGAAAGAAAGGATGTAAGTGTTGACTTGGAGTGTGGGCTTATTTGACTTATACCTAACACCCTCATTCTCTCTCTCCCTCTCCCCCTTGATGCTGGCCGAGCCCTCCCTCTCTCCAAACTGCATCAGCCCTCCCCCAAATCCCACACAATTTTGCATCAAAAAATCCATAAAAATGCCTCAAAATCCCTACAAAATCAAGGCTAATTCCAAATCCAATCTCTACCCATTTCTCTATGACCTATTCTAAGTTGGATCTTGGAGGAAAGTTGGTGTTTTGGAGGCAAATTTCCAAGCTAGATCTCTAAAAATTGGGAGGTATAAATTTTAACCCTATATAGAATTTGTTGTTTAAATTGCTTAATCTAACATAATTAAGTGTTAATTTGGTTCTGTTGCTAATTTGAAAATTCAAGAATATGGTTTGAAGTTGTTTAAGGTTTGATTATTGGATTATGGTTGTGATGGGTAGATTAACATGTTATTGCTTGCTAAAATTAAACTAGTTGCTAGTTTGCATTTTTGTTAAATTAAATTGTAATAGTTAAGCTATTTTGCTAACTTGGTTTTCAAAATTGGTTAAATAATTGAGTTTAAAAATGTAATTAGGTTTTTCATGACTTCTTTAACATTATAAAATGTAGTTTAATACTTTAGTTCATGAAAATCCAAACTAGATTGTAGTTTGTGCATTTTTGCTATAAAATTGTTAAAATTTAGGTATTTTGTTAACTAGAATTTTGGGGTTAATGAAATTTATTGGGATTAAATTATGGAAATTGTTTTTTATGACTTATTCAAGATATTTAATAAGTATATTGGCCGCTACATTCATTTAAACATCCTGTTTTGTACAAAAACGGCGAATTGTGCTTGCTAGATTTTCGGAAAAATGACTTTTTAAGCAAAATTGAGGTTTTTGTGAGTTTTAACCTAATTTATATTAAAGTTAGTGTTCGTGAATGTGCAAATGAGTGTGATTGGATTTTTCTCGATGGTTTGACGTTTGTACATCGACATCGAGGGTTGGTTTGACTATTGTTGCATGCGTAGGTGATAGGTTTGGACCTATGCGTGATACGCGTGCCGATTTGATTTTCGTATGCCGTTTCGATTTCGAATTTAGTTTTAATGCGATATGGTGCGTTATGATATGTAGGTACCCCCATATAGACTTCGAGACGACAAGCAAGCGCGTGGCGACGTCGGTACCGGCTAGCGAGGACCAGGTGAGTAGATTTATATCTACGGGGAGAAGTCGGGTGGATGGCGTATAACACCCCCGCAGTCCGTGGTGATGTATACGGATGCGTATACACACCAACAATTTATGATATGTTGTTAGGATTTATTATTGATGATTTTAGATGGATATTGGTGTTGGATTGGTGCATGGTTACGAAACCTTAGGTAGTGGGTGCACTACACTTACACATACACACATATACATACTTGCATACATTCCTTATTTCATATGTGTGCGTATGGGAATATATTTATATGTTCACATGGGTATGGGACTACGTGTTCACATACGGATTTGAGGAGGATACTTGGGATTGAGCTGAGTCGATGAGATTTGTTTGTGGTTGTGATCTCGGTGATATGGCAGGATTCGTACTTAAGGTACGTCCTAGTGTTATAGCGGATCTTGCGGCGGCAATACGGGTGAATAGTGTTATAAATAAATGGTCGACATGTGATCGTGATATGAGGCATAATATGCTAGGATATTGATATTATGCCGTATCGGGCGATGTATACCCCTTGATGATGATATGTGCTGACGATATCGGTTTGTACGAGATTGTCGATCAGTAGTCAGATCATGAGTATATTGAGGATATTAGTATTGTACTAGACATAGGTCAGTACCCTAGACTATGATCTTGGATAAAGAGGATACCAGAGGAATAGTGAGAGGAATATGATATTGACCCGTACCCAGATTTGGGTTGCCGTACGACGGATTTACGTACGAGCTATATCTTGATGATTGATCCGCACTCTTGACTTGGGATGTCTGATTATAGATATGGTATCGGATATGATATTATTGATGCGGGATCACCGACTAATATATATACAGGTATGTATATGTATCGACTCAGATGTTAGGCGGTTTCCTTACCTGTAGTCTATCTTATAGCGTAGCCCTTTAGTTTAGTTAGTTGTTAGATTAGATTCGGTTCCTACCTATTTCAAAGCTTACGAATCGTGCGTATTTTTAAAGACAGCCTAAGGGATCCTACGGATATTTCAAAAAACGTATATTTTCTTAAAAACATCGTAGCCCCTATTTTCAAAACTCCACGATTCGTGTTATTTCAAAAGGCACCATTGTAGGACTTATATTAGGTTAAAACATATTAATTATCGTTGCGTCTAGTATTCAGCTCCCGCTCATTATTGTTGTTTGCTCCGCATCACATGCTTATATTATGCTTCATATTCTACTGTTGATATCTTGTGGTTAGGACACCAGCACCATTACCGATGATGCGTATGTACCACGTACACTTACTTGCCGGCTCACACACATCTTCATCGGTAATTGCCATGTCACGTACACCTTAGAAAATATTATTGCTTGACATAGCCTGTTAGCTAATAGTTTAGACATGATATTAGTGTACTTGCCTTATATGTTAGTTTAGACATTATAGTTATTACCTACTACCTCATGCTTACTGTTATTCATTGTTATGCCGCATTCATGGATTCTCATGCATATATTCACTTTTTACGTGCTATTGAGGTTTTGGATTTGGATTTCCATGAGATTTTCTGGATTTGGGGAAAACCGCAAAACATATACAAACTTCTTCTTTCTCTTTTTAAATAAAAAGCGCGGTTTTTCCCATGATGTATGAGTCGTCCACCATGAGTTTGTTGATAGATTTGGAGACCCGATTCGAGGAGTTGGATGAACCGTTTCGGGTACATGGTGGACCCGGTAAGGTACCCCGGGGCAAGAAGCTCGTGGTGATGACGATGAGCCTGGCAGGGGGAGACTACCTACCGGTGATATTACCCGACGCGTCGGATATCCGGAGGATACCGTCGTGGTCTTGAGATGGATGGTAGGGGCCGGTCTGGACTGACGGTGCCCTAGATATTGAGATTGAGACATTGATATTTCGAGACAGTGAGATTTATGTTTTGTGTCGATGCTAGACACTGTTGATACTGATTTCATTATGATACCTCAGTTTAAAAATACGAAGGAAATCTCACTAATTTATGAAAACAGTTTCTTCATTTACATGTATTCTGTTTTCATGCATTCATACCTCATTCATATGATATATTGCTACCTGAGGCACTGACACGGGCACATGAGATTTCACTCGGTTAGATATTACCCTAGCCATTGTTATAGGCTGCTTGTTATGTATATTTTGAGGATATATTATGATCGTATGACCTAGGATTGCGTCATACATGCGATTTCCGTTCGTAGATGTTTTTCTATTCACGAGTTGGCAACTCACCCCCGTTGTGCCCCAGTTTCTTGCAGGTGTTGCCGTACGGATTTCATTACGGCTTTGCGGGCACGGTTTCTTTTCGGGTGACTTGCTAGTAGGTGGGTTTATTGTATCTTACCCATCATTATACCTTGTATATTATATTTCAGTTGTATCTAGAAGTTCCATCAACCAAACTTGTATTTTTTTGAGATAGAGACCAGTAATGTTATTCTTTCGACCATAGAGTAGCATGTTATATTTCTTGAGTTTCTTGCTGGTTGAGTTCCATTTCTGTTGTGATCCTCGTCTTTAGGCGTTGTATATTATGTTGCATACAGGTTGATTTGATATGGTTCTTCCTATTCTCTACTACTTCTCTTGGTTTGGATTTCTGGGTTTCGGCTTACTTAGCATACGTACTCCTTGAGACGTTCGTAGTCTAAGTGCCGGTCATGTTCCGTACTTTCGGGTCGTGACAAAGTTGGTATCAGAGCGTTAGGTTTTACCTTCGGAGCGTAGGATGACCCTTGGTTGATGGAATAGGTGACTAAAGTAGAGTGACGTACCGTTGGTATGTTCCGCGGCATATTTACGACACGCCACTCCACTTAAGAAGCCTTAGGATGTACATTTCCTTGTTCAGTATTATATTCCTTCCTGATCTAGCCTCATCGGTACCAGTTTGGTTTTGCTGCCACGATTACGGGCAGGGAGAGCTACGGCTAGAGTTGCGGTCAGCACGAGCTCGGCACGAACGAGGACTGACCAGGGCATGATTCCGGCGACACCCGATTATAGAGAGGTGTCTTTTGACTGTGTTTCCGCGCCACGAGCGTTTGGCGGATCGCCTTTATGAGGTTACTCGGATGTGCTGATCGACATTAGAAGATTGAGCTAATGATAGAGGCCAGCCAGATCTTGATGACCGTTGGTGTGTTGCTTATTCATGATGATCGAGGCACTGTTCGGCGTGCAGACGAGCGAGCCAGTTATTGCTGCGAACGACGAGGTATTGCCTCAGATGCTGGAGTTAGTGCAGAACGAGTTGTACTAAGAGATGATAGAAGGTCGCTAGTCATCGTGGATGAATGACTAGGACATGTGGATCGTTCGCCTAACCCGATGCGAGGTCATCAGATAGATGGATTCCAGCTAGAGACGACTTCACGTGGAGACGTTGGGAGTCGACAGAGACGATCGAATGTCAGAAATCTATTATTCCAAGTTTAAAGTAGTCGGAAAGACATGCAGGCAATTCTATGGTCCCTCTAGAAGAATGAAACCCTAACTCGACTTAATGACCGTGTGAAAGCCTTTGAACCTTCGGGTTTGCGGCAGTTCTACGGCGCCATTAGTGAGGCTTGGGTTTGCCCTTCTACGGCTGGACCACCGATGCTGTGGTATGTACTCGATACTATTAAACTGTGCCCAAGAGGTTGAGCTCTTGGGGGATTGTGAGGTTTTGACGACTCGATCGGATGGCTCGACTTAATTCGGATGCTAGGTGGTGAGATGCATTCTTGGGAGACTCCAGATACGAGGATAGCCGTTGGAGCTCAGTCCATGCAGCCGCGACGAGACGAGTCCAAAGCAGACGACATTAGAGAAAAGTGGAATAAGAGGTTCGCACCAGATCTAGATGAGATGACGTTCCACTCCGCCGACATCAGAGAGGCGATGCGCATGCCGAGGCATGGTACTTGGACTTACCTTCCAGAAGGAGTCGCGATGAGTATGCAGTCATTCCAGAGCAAGATGCAGATATAGGAAAGGACAATGACTTCCGGACAGTTGGCAGAGACGAGATATGGAAGAGACCGTGAGCAGGATTCCTTCCAGGATACTGCTGCGATGATACTTGCACCCAGGATCAGATGTGTCACGTGCATTCAGAGAGCCAGAGGCCGACGCCAGTGATATGCTGCCTTGACAGAGCCGATGGACCGAAAGATTGGTAATTCACAGTGATGACCTTGACCCAGGAGTGGTCATGGTTATGCACGCCAGCAGGACAGAGTTCATGATCATCGACGAGACGTCCCACTAGTGACCGCGACAGTTGGCCGAGATTCTTAGAGGATGCGCTTGAGCAGTACTATTCCGCCATTATTGATTACGATGTTTTGGGTGATTTATTCGTATGATTTGATTTTGATGATTGAGGATTTACGATCTTTGCACAGTGTTGCACTTGATATCGTTTTCGTGCTTCAGTTTCACATGTTTGTGATTTTACGATTTTAAACAGTTGAGTTGGTTTTATGCGTATGCATGCACACGATTTCGCTCCTGCACTCTGTATAGTTTATATATGCTTGCAGTGCAGTGACATGTATTTTGTGCACTTGGATACACTGGACTTCGATTTCGATTGTGATATTCGATATTGTTTTGTGCACCTTGTGCACCTGATTTGATTTTGTGCATGTCCGGCGCTTGATATTGGATTTCATGATTTCGTGCATGATGGATGCACCTGGCTTTGGATTTTCGCGCATGTTGAGCGCATGTTTTGATATGCGATTGTGGTACATACCAGATGCACTCAATCGAGATTTTCGTGCATGTCAGATGCACCTAATTTTGCTGTCAGGCACACACGTTGCCTACGACAGATGTTTCGTGCACACCCGATGCACTTAGATATTGTTTCTGTGCGCATGTATGGCACATTCATGGATTTTGATTTCCGTGCGCACCAGACGCACGTAGTATTCATGTGCATATTTTGGGATTGATTTCTTATAGAGCAGTACGTTTTTATGATATTGCTATGTGTTTTCGTACTGAGCAGGACTAGTCAGAGGACAGTACCTGAATATATTTTGCATGCATTGATAGTTATTGAAGGGATTTCCAAAAAGCGAGCTATAGCCTCAGTATTTACCTACGTGTCTGATATGACACGAAATGTTTAAAACAAGGAGACCCTTCTAAATTGTTTCCAAAACGGCAGAACGTACATTTCAAACAAAGGTATATATGTATATAGTTATTTTCTTATGATAGACGTCCGCCACTGTGCAGAGTTATACGCGTTGCACAGCGACTTAAAGAGATTTGGCATGCATTTCCTTCAGATACTTACAGATATAGATTCGATATTTACATGTATAGTTTTGAGTTATATACTCATTTTTCATGCGCATGCGTTGCGCTACGATTTGTTTTATATATTTATGATTTCGGAGCCCCGACGACTTGATGGTTTTGCTTAGATGTTTTAGTATTTGGGGAAAGTTTTAATTTAAATTCGGGGACCGAATTTCTTTAAGGGGGGAAGATTGTAATATTTTGAAAATCGTTTCGGTGAAATTTCGAAAAAAACGGTAAAATGAGGGGATTTTCTGTAAAAAGTCAAAATACAAATATCTTATTATAAAAATTAAATATACATATTCTAGCTATGTAATTGCTATTATTTGGTGTTTATTGAGCCACTGGTGAAATTTCAAATTTCCTGAAAAAAAAATTATTTTATTATTATTTTAAGCCGTTACTAATACATTTAATTAGGGAAAATTACAAATTGGAATGAGTTGAAACAAATTTTGTGCATCATAAAACATTAAATAAAATTTTATCATATGGTTTTTGAAATGAAATCGTTTGCCAAAACGGTTTAGAAAATATTAAAGAAAAAGGCTTATTTTGTGAAAATAAAAGGGTTTTGGTGCATATTGTATTGGTGTTTGGTGTTCATTGCTTCACACCAAAACACCACATCTCTTTTTCCCCCTCTTTCTGATCGTATATGCAGGCCACCCTCCAAATGTCCCCACCTCCAAAGTGTTGAAGAAAAAAAACAAAGGGAAAAAGAGAAGAATGGATAAAGAAAGGATGTAAGTGTTGACTTAGAGTGTGGGCTTATTTGACTTATACACAACACCCTCATTCTCTCTCTCCCTCTCCCCCTTGATGCTGGCCGAGCCCTCCCTCTCTCCAAACTGCATCAGCCCTCCCCCAAATCCCACACAATTTTGCATCAAAAAATCCATAAAAATGCCTCAAAATCCCTACAAAATCAAGGCTAATTCCAAATCCAATCTCTACCCATTTCTCTATGACCTATTCTAAGTTGGATCTTGGAGGAAAGTTGGTGTTTTGGAGGCAAATTTCCAAGCTAGATCTCTAAAAATTGGGAGGTATAAATTTTAACCCTATATAGAATTTGTTGTTTAAATTGCTTAATCTAACATAATTAAGTGTTAATTTGGTTCTGTTGCTAATTTGAAAATTCAAGAATATGGTTTGAAGTTGTTTAAGGTTTGATTATTGGATTATGGTTATGATGGGTAGATTAACATGTTATTGTTTGCTAAAATTAAACTAGTTGCTAGTTTGCATTTTTGTTAAATTAAATTGTAATAGTTAAGCTATTTTGCTAACTTGGTTTTCAAAATTGGTTAAATAATTGAGTTTAAAAATGTAATTAGGTTTTTCATGACTTCTTTAACATTATAAAATGTAGTTTAATACTTTAGTTCATGAAAATCCAAACTAGATTGTAGTTTGTGCATTTTTGCTATAAAATTGTTAAAATTTAGGTATTTTGTTAACTAGAATTTTGGGGTTAATGAAATTTATTGGGATTAAATTATGGAAATTGTTTTTTATGACTTATTCAAGATATTTAATAAGTATATTGGCCGCTACATTCATTTAAACATCCTGTTTTGTACAAAAACGGCGAATTGTGCTTGCTAGATTTTCGGAAAAATGACTTTTTAAGCAAAATTGAGGTTTTTGTGAGTTTTAACCTAATTTATATTAAAGTTAGTGTTCGTGAATGTGCAAATGAGTGTGATTGGATTTTTCTCGATGGTTTGACGTTTGTACATCGACATCGAGGGTTGGTTTGACTATTCTTGCATGCGTAGGCGATAGGTTTGGACCTATGCGTGATACGCGTGCCGATTTGATTTTCGTATGCCGTTTCGATTTTGAATTTAGTTTTAATGCGATATGGTGCGTTATGATATGTAGGTACCCCCATATGGACTTCGAGACGACAAGCAAGCGCGTGGCGACGTCGGTACCGGCTAGCGAGGACCAGGTGAGTAGATTTATATCTACGGGGAGAAGTCGGGTGGATGGCGTATAGCACCCCCGCAGTCCGTGGTGATGTATACGGATGCGTATACACACCAACAATTTATGATATGTTGTTAGGATTTATTATTGATGATTTTAGATGGATATTGGTGTTGGATTGGTGCATGGTTACGAAACCTTAGGTAGTGGGTGCACTACACTTACACATACACACATATACATACTTGCATACATTCCTTATTTCATATGTGCGTGTATGGGAATATATTTATATGTTCACATGGGTATGGGACTACGTGTTCACATACGGATTTGAGGAGGATACTTGGGATTGAGCTGAGTCGATGAGATTTGTTTGTGGTTGTGATCTCGGTGATATGGCAGGATTCGTACTTAAGGTACGTCCTGGTGTTATAGCGGATCTTGCGGCGGCAATACGGGTGAATAGTGTTATAAATAAATGGTCGACATGTGATCGTGATATGAGGCATAATATGCTAGGATGTTGATATTATGCCGTATCGGGCGATGTATACCCCTTGATGATGATATGTGCTGACGATATCGGTTTGTACGAGATTGTCGATCAGTAGTCAGATCATGAGTATATTGAGGATATTAGTATTGCACTAGACATAGGTCAGTACCCTAGACTATGATCTTGGATAAAGAGGATACCAGAGGAATAGTGAGAGAAATATGATATTGACCCGTACCCAGATTTGGGGATGCCGTACGACGGATTTACGTACGAGCTATATCTTGATGATTGATCCGCACTCTTGACTTGGGATGTCTGATTATAGATATGGTATCGGATATGATATTATTGAGGCGGGATCACCGACTAATATATATACAGGTATGTATATGTATCGACTCAGATGTTAGGCGGTTTCCTTACCTGTAGTCTATCTTATAGCGTAGCCCTTTAGTTTAGTTAGTTGTTAGATTAGATTCGGTTCCTACCTATTTCAAAGCTTATGAATCGTGCGTATTTTTAAAGACAGCCTAAGGGATCCTACGGATATTTCAAAAAACGTATATTTTCTTAAAAACACCGTAGCCCCTATTTTCAAAACTCCACGATTCGTGTTATTTCAAAAGGCACCATTGTAGGACTTATATTAGGTTAAAACAGATTAATTATCGTTGCGTCTAGTATTCAGCTCCCGCTCATTATTGTTGTTTGCTCCGCATCACATGCTTATATTATGCTTCATATTCTACTGTTGATATCTTGTGGTTAGGACACCAGCACCATTACCGATGATGCGTATGTACCACGTACACTTACTTGCCGGCTCACACACATCTTCATCGGTAATTGCCATGTCACGTACACCTTAGAAAATATTATTGCTTGACATAGCCTGTTAGCTAATAGTTTATACATGATATTAGTGTACTTGCCTTATATGTTAGTTTAGACATTATAGTTATTACCTACTACCTCATGCATACTGTTATTCATTGTTATGCCGCATTCATGGATTCTCATGCATATATTCACTTTTTACGTGCTATTGAGGTTTTGGATTTGGATTTCCATGAGATTTTCTGGATTTGGGGAAAACCGCAAAACATATACAAACTTCTTCTTTCTCTTTTTAAATAAAAAACGCGGTTTTTCCCATGATGTATGAGTCGTCCACCATGAGTTTGTTGATAGATTTGGAGACCCGATTCGAGGAGTTGGATGAACCGTTTCGGGTACATGGTGGACCCGGTAAGGTACCCCGGGGCAAGAAGCTCGTGGTGATGACGATGAGCCTGGCAGGGGGAGACTACCTACCGGTGATATTACCCGACGCGTCGGATATCCGGAGGATACCGTCGTGGTCTTGAGATGGATGGTAGGGGCCGGTCTGGACTGACGGCGCCCTAGATATTGAGATTGAGACATTGATATTTCGAGACAGTGAGATTTATGTTTTGTGTCGATGCTAGACACTGTTGATACTGATTTCATTATGATACCTCAGTTTAAAAATACGAAGGAAATCTCACTAATTTATGAAAAAAGTTTCTTCATTTACATGTATTCTGTTTTCATGCATTCATACCTCATTCATATGATATATTGCTACCTGAGGCACTGACACGGGCACATGAGATTTCACTCGGTTAGATATTACCCTAGCCATTGTTATAGGCTGCTTATTATGTATATTTTGAGGATATATTATGATTGTATGACCTAGGATTGCGTCATACATGCGATTTCCGTTCGTAGATGTTTTTCTATTCACGAGTTGGCAACTCACCCCCGTTGTGCCCCAGTTTCTTGCAGGTGTTGCCGTACGGATTTCATTACGGCTTTGCGGGCACGGTTTCTTTTCGGATGACTTGCTAGTAGGTGGGTTTATTGTATCTTACCCATCATTATACCTTGTATATTATATTTCAGTTGTATCTAGAAGTTCCATCAACCAAACTTGTATTTTTTTGAGATAGAGACCAGTAATGTTATTCTTTCGACCATAGAGTAGCATGTTATATTTCTTGAGTTTCTTGCTGGTTGAGTTCCATTTCTGTTGTGATCCTCGCCTTTAGGCGTTGTATATTATGTTGCATACAGGTTGATTTGATATGGTTCTTCCTATTCTCTACTACTTTTCTTGGTTTGGATTTCTGGGTTTCGGCTTACTTAGCATACGTACTCCTTGAGACGTTCGTAGTCTAAGTGTCGGTCATGTTCCGTACTTTCGGGTCGTGACAGAAGCCGTCTTCCTCGGTCCTCCGACCAGCTCCACCGCCCACAGGCGTAACCGCCGCTCCACGAATCTCGCCATGCGCGGATTCTCCGCCTGCAACATCCCACGTTCCACGCCTCCGCGATCCCCATTAATGGGTGATCCGCTCTCTACGCGGACGTGATGTCGGGAGCGTAACTGCCGGCAAAATTCTCACGCCTGCTGCTGCGTGCCATCACCGCTATATAAACCCCCTTCACAGAGGGGCAGGCAAGCCATTTTTGACTCACTTAGCCATTACGCTGCTCGGATCTAGTACTAACTTGATCGTCGGAGGGTACTCGGTGGCGCTAAACTACCCCGGGACTTCTTTACAGGTACTTGGCGTCCAACTCCTCAAATCACCAAGTCTCATCAAAACCCATTGAGACCCACACACAACAGAGGATCCCCTCCAGAATCCACCGGGAGATCGACGGAAGACAACATCTGAAGGAGATCTGAAAAGGACCTCCATCAGTTGGCGCCGTCTGTGGGACAGCAAACTCCACAAAAAACAAAATTGGCCTTCCGATCTCCGTCTACATGGCAAGCGACCATCCTGAAGATTCGGGTACCAGCCGCCGCCTCCCCCTCACCGGAGGCGTGGATGAACCCCCTCCGGTGACCATCATCCACGCCCTCGCCAGCCGAATAGATCGGCTACAGTCCCTCGTGGAGGCGCTCGTCCGTGTCCAAACGGTTGGACCTGGGCCCCACCTCGCCGCTCCTCTACATCTTGAATGCTCTGCCACCGTCGGCACGGCCGACCACCGGCAGGCTGCGACTCTTGACCACGGATCTCACGGACCGATACTCCCTGAAGCCTGTTGGGCGCCTCACGGCTCCACCATAAAGTCCGCCGCCGGAGCACCACGCCTCGAACTTCCTCGCGCCCCTTGCCCCCCTGAGGAGATGTCGGTCATCTCACCTGTCCACAGGCATGGCCGGCACCCTCTCCCCCGACGGGGTCACACGGAAGGGGCTCGCCATGACGGCTCGAGAGGCACCGCGTCCGGGGATCTGAGGAACCTCATCGAGAGGAATCGGAGTCGTGCCCAGACGCAGGTCTCCCACAGCGGAGGCCAGGGATCACGAGGCGCCGAGTCCTCGGGGTACCACGGCCGACTCGACGCCCTCGAGAAGAAGATCGAGGGCATGCGCCGGGAAGGTCACCTCTCGGCCGACGGGGCCGAGTATGCCGCCGAATCGCTCACCAAACCGTTCACCGAGGAACAGCTCGCTGTCCGCGTCTCCTCGTGCAACAAACCCCCGAAAGTCTCTCTGTTCGAAGGGAAAACCGCCCCCAAAGACCATTTGGATGCTTTCACCGCGGGGATGAGCTTCCAGGACCATTCCGATGCCGCCTAGTGCAGGGCCTTCCCAGCCACCATCATCCGTTCTGGACGGGACTGGTTCCGAGGACTCGAGCCATGCTCAATTTCGACCTTCAACGAGCTGGCTACTCAGTTCCTCGGCCACTTCGTTGGGAACCGTCGGCAGAAGCGCACGGTTGACTACCTCTTCACAATTAAGAGTAGAGACAAGGAGACGTTCAAAGCCTACATCACCCGCTTTTACAACGCCCTCCTCGAGGTTCCCGAGCACCAGGATGAGACCGTCATCACGGTGCTCAGATCTGGTCTGAGGCACAAGGAGTGGCTGCGCTCCTTTGCGTTGGCACAGCCTAAGACAATGGCCGAGGTCAAGGCATGGACCGAGCGCAAGGTTCAGCTAGAGTCCGAGATGAACGCGAACCTCCCCCGGGCAGAGCGACCCGACCAGAAGAAGAGGGATCGGGAGGATAGGCCAGAGCGTCAGCAGCCCTATCACCCGAAGTTCCAGGAGTACACCCCGCTCAACGTCTCCCTCGCAGTGTTACTGGAGGAGGCCCAAGACGAAGGGTTCTTCAATTTCCCTCCAATCCCGCGTCAGGCCTCAAAGCGGACTCGGGGCCCTTACCGCGCCTTCCACCGGACGCTGGGTGTCACGCCCCGCTTCCCGGTGTACGGCGAAGGGGACGCGACTGGTCCGCTACGTATTTATTCAGAAGCAAATACGCTAAACGTAACTAAGCAATATAAAAGTAAATACACAAGAGACAAGAGATATAAACTGAACAGCAACTTTATTTATTAACATTCTTTTGTACAATGCATGAAAAGTAAATACAACTGAAACAAAAGCGATGCCTAAACAATGGCATAACAGGAAATGAAAAGTACTGAATAGAAAATGTACAATGTCTAGAGCTCGGGGTCTTCACATAATTGGTCCAAGTCTTCAGCAGTAGGCTTGTTCTCTGACGGGTCCAAACCACCTGACGACATTCAAAGAAGAAAGAAATAGAATGTCGTCAGCGAACAGGTCGCTCGGTAAGTCCCAAAGATAAGGAAGAAGTAGAATAGACAGAATAAGAGAGAGAGAGAGAGAGTAGCCTTTAATGTTGTATTATATTGTTATAATGTTGTATTGATGTTGTTGTTTGTATCTTGGTACAGAAGAATTCCAGTGTATACGACAGGGGTCTCTATATGCTAGAGACCAGGGCAAACGGAATATAGTGTACAAGGCTCCGTTAGAAGGCCCGGAACAACGGCAATTGGATTCATGTTAGGTGTCTTAAGTCTTACCGTCTCGTGCCACTTCTAACGCATTCCATACCAGTCTACCTCTTAAACCCCGTAGTATTTTGTTTGTATTGTTTGTCTTGTAAATTGTATTGATTTTATAATTGGTTGACTGACCGAAACCATGATATCAGTAAACGGATATAACTATAGAATCATGTAAATGGAATAACTGGAGAACCATGTAAATGGAATGTATATCCATGGTTCGGTTCGGTCAAGTTGTATAGATTGATAATTGGATTCATGAATTCATGTTGAATTGTAATATTGAAGATTGTAGATTATAGATTATAGATTGTATTTGAATCATATTCAAGTTAGATATAATCATACTCAAACCCGAGTCAGACAATTAGAATTGTAAATCGAAGTCTTGATTATTTCTTAAACCTATATTTACTAGGGTCCTTGGGGTAATTTATAAAACTTGAGGGGTTTTTCTGTAAAAATACTTGTATATACTTTTCAAAATACTCCTCAAGTATTTATTATTCATCTTTAGAGTTGTAATGAATGTGGATTTTATATTGTGATATTTCTAGTGAAAATATCCTAATTTCATAAATAAAGGTATTTATTTATAATATTCATGGTATTTTAGTGTAAAATTGATTCTTATGATTTTTAGAAAAAAGGTGGAATATTTATATCATAACAAAAAAGATATTTTAATGATAAATATACATATATTTATACAAAAATAATTTTAATATATTTTTTATATTCTAAAAATCTCATTTTCTTAAGATGTTGTATTTTACATCTTTCGAGACCGAATGCTCCTTACGGAGATCTGAATCTCGCACTACTAAGCCCGAGGATGTGCGATAATCCGCACCATCCCGAACGGGTGTCCCAAAATGGGTTGTAGCGGCGCTTTGCAAAGATTGTATAAATACTAAATTCTTTAGAAAACGGTTTTATGAAGTAAGTGGTATTTATTTGTAAAGATGTAAATTTTCCCGTATTCCATGTTCTAGGGTCTCCTAAGTCAACTAGACTATTTCTAAATGGTCCAAAGCGACAAGTTGTGAGATGCCTCAGATCTTCTCTTCACCGCTAATTGTGGCCAGATAAGTACAAGTGAAGAAAGGAGGGATCCGCTCACGAATCACCGTGAGACGGGCCTTTTAAAGTTACCTTTCTCACTTGCCTAGCCTAGACACCACAAAGTCAGGTTTAGATAAACGACTGATGTCCACAACTTATCGTATTTTCATAATAAGAGGTATTTATTTAAAAAGTGCATCAATACTAAATCTTTTAGTAATGGTTTTATTAAGTCAATGGTATTTAAATGAAAATATTGTTTTCTCGTATTCTAAGTTTTCGATGGTATCGTGTTAGGTTGTTTATGAGTGTGTGAGGAGGTAGGTCGTTACCTCGTGATCTACTTTAAAAGTATAGCAAGTTCAATGAAGTTAAATGTAGAATTGAAACAATGTGGTATTTAAGTGAAAAAATACGATAAATTGAAATAGCTATCATTTCATGTGATGAAACTTGATCTATTTGGTTGATTAGTGTTTAATAGTCATCATGAGGAAGTTTAAGTATGATTTTATTAGTGAGAAGTGGAATTTTATAAGAAACCGAATCGGAAATCGGTTTTGTTCCGATTCCGTCGGGTTTTGTAAAACCGCATTTTTAGATAGAAGAGATAGGTAGAAATTAGGACTTACGGGTTTTAGGTCACACAAGAGAGTGAAATGGAGGTAGGGGAATCGACGATGTGTTGCGTCGTCGCCGATAATTCCTAAAACGATCGCCGGAAGTTCTTCCGGAAATTCGTCGTAGCTTCACCTCGAGCTCGTTTCGATTGCTCACTAGGGTTCTAAGGATTTTTCTTGAGAGTTGGCTCAGAAATATGAGTGAGAGGGTAGAGGGTAAGGTGGTATTTATAGGGTTAGGTTAGGGTTAGGGTAGGTGAAGGGTTTTTAAATTAAAAAAATATAAAAATGTATAAAATCATTAAAAATTGGAGTAAATAGGGTATTTCAAAGGTTTCTGGAACCGATCTCATAAATTGGAGTGTGCAGGGGGGTTAAGGAGGTGAAAATACACAACATTGAAGAAGGGAACTCGGCCGTCCGGCCGAGTCCGGCCGGCGGCGCCGGCCCGAGTCAGCCTTTCCGCCGGCCGACTCGGCCGAGTCGGGCCGAGTCAGGGCATGGGGAGGTGGGGGTCGTCTGGTGTAGCCTCTGGTATATTTAGTTTTTAAAGTGTAGTAGGAAAATCTGGAGTTATCTTGTATGGACTGTTGGGCTTCCATAAAATTTAAAATAAAATAATATTAAAAAACAATGTGGGACAGGGGATTTGAACTCTGGTGGCTTGGTTCAGCAGTGCAAGGTATTACCAATGAGCTGCAAGCTCCTTCTTGTAATTAAATTGCTAATTAATTATTTAAGTCATGTGCTCAGGCAATAAATACCCCTTTAAGGATTTTGAAAAAAAACAATTTAAAAATTTGTACGGAAAAAGTGTATAAAAATTAGGGTTGTTACGCTGGGCCACGCCACCGAGGATTGCAAGCAACTCCGGGATTACATCGAGGAGCTCATCCGATCGGGGTACATCGCCGCTTACTTAAGGGATAAACGGCAGGCCGACCGCGAACAGGAGCAGCGTCCACTTCCTGCCGAGCTGACCATCAGCCAGATCATGCTTGTCTCCTCAGACGACCAGTCCGGTGCCCGGATAGCCCCGTACCCGGTGCCAAGCACGGAGACCAGCAAGCTGCCAGGAAACTCGGGCCACGTTGATAGGGTCATCTATTAGCATGTACTTTTCTTTTGAGGCAATGTAAACTCTCCATAGGGCCTATTGTCAATTTAATAAAGATCAGCAGAACATTGTGAAGAAAGTAGAAAAGATCTTATTTATTCAAAAAGGGGAGGGTATTATGGGCTCCTCAGCCGTACATGCAAAAAGAAAAAAAAATATTACAGCAGCGGGGGAAGGGGGTGCAGAGAGCACTGCTCATGATACTCGGTGAAGATCTCTGCCAGCCGAGGCCTCGCAAGGTCCAACTTCTCCCCTCGGTTCCCCTCACGCGCGTTAATCCCGAGCCTCAGCTCATAGCACTCACGGACGAGCGCCTCCGAGCGAGCCAGCCGGCTCGCGGAGATAAGGCCGAAGCGCCTCAAAGACCGCAGCTTGCCCACGGCCTCGTTATAGAACTGCTCGAACAGGGGGTTGTAGAGCCCCGGCGACGCCCTCCATATGGAGTACATCAGCAGCTGCAGCAGGGAAGAACGTCGGGGGAGCAACCGGCCGAAGTGGTCCTCGATGCTCCTTGTCATGCCCCGCTTCCCAAAGTACGCTAAAGTGGGCACGTGACATAGCCAACCATGCTACCTGTGGATAGGAAAAATCCTTCCACAGTCACATTACGGCTGTGGAGATATCAAGAACAGGAAAGTAAACTACTATCTAGTACATGTCCATAAGCCAGAGTAAAAGAGTCAAGAGATAATAATATGCGGAAGCCAAAAGATACAATAAATGAAACACCTGGAGTGAAACTACATACCGACAGGAACCTCACCGCTCGTCTAACAGCGGCAAAACTCCTAATCAGTCTGCAGTAAGGTAGAAGAATCCGGGCCATGCAAAACCCAGACGTCAGCGCGTCAAGCATCAAGTAATATAATATGAACAGTGTAGCAGGCAATGCAATATAAACATGAATAAAACAAGAGTAACAATAATATAAGTCAGAACAGTGCAGGGTAATGTGCAGTAGGTAAACTAACTGTTCTATCAGGTTCTATGATCTAAAGTCCTTGAAACCAAATTGATGAATCATCGATCTAACTCAATAGTATCCCGTGCATGCCCGGGACCACGGTCTAAGACTCTCGGGCTGAAACCGAGACGTACCGCTAGGCACTAACAGGGAAAGGATAAAGATCAACGATGTCAGCAGCATCGTCACGAGGCGGGCCTGGCCTCTAAAACTGATCAGTACAAGTAGTGAACTGTTGAGTTACAAGTCAGGTTTCACCTTTGATTTCCCCATACCCCCAAGTTATATGTGTATGTCAAGTCAGGTATCCTGAAATCAAGAAACTAATGCCAACACAGGATCAGGTAAACAGGTTTGTCTAGATAGACAACAGGAACGGTCCATGAGGACTACATGTCAGGTTTGTTAGCATTAGACACAAGATCAGGTAACGGATCAGGTCATGGTACATCATGTCAAGTCAAGCAGTATACGGTACCATGTCGGGTCAATCAATGTGTAGGTAGCAAGACAGTTCAAGAAGCAAGCGATATCATAGGTGTACTCACAATCGGCTATATAATCAAGTATGGGTATCAACAACATGAGATAAGCAATAAATTAAGCAATAGGCAGATTCATCCAATTAGCAGTACCGTTAACAGTTGTGTCACAGGGATGATTTCAATGTTATGCGAATGCAGTATGACGATTATGGCCTTTTAATCATGTTAACAAGTTTAAGCACTTTAGAGGTGCAATAATTTTTATAAAGGTTCAATACAGCTATTACAGATTAAAATGCATACGAGTGTCCGAATGGAACAAAACTATAGAGATAAATGCCATAAGCCATGTCAATATTAAAAATGTGATTAAACAGGTAAATGTGGTTATTAGGTTCAATTGCAAACTGTAGGTTCCAAGTTTAAAGATAAAATGATATATAACAATATTGTACCTGAAAATGAGAAATGATTGTACCAAAGTTAAATTTACAGGTTTAGGGTGTCATAATATATATGTAAATATTGTATAGCATGTAGCAAGGGGTACTTGCCTCGACGGGTCGCGAATCGGGAAAACGAAACGTAGAATGTCGGCGGGGAAAACTCGCGACGGGCGCACGGTTCACGGAATAAACCCAAACGACGAACAACGGAACCGCACGGGTCGGGGTATCTCGCTGGAACGTCGGGACGCGTCGTCGGCACGGCCGGATTCCGGCGAGAAGCAAAACAGCGAACAAACAATAACGTAACCAGAAAAAAGAGAAAAAAATACAGATGAAGGGAAAGAGGATCTGAGAGAGGTTGCTCACGATGATCCGTGGAGGGATGGTGATCGCCGACCACGTCGACGGGGCTCCGGCGGTCGTCCAACAGTGATCGCGCCAAACTGCAGATCATCAGAAATGATCATAGAAGAGAAGGAAGAAGGAAGAAGACGGGTAGGTAAGGCTTACAGGGGTTGAACGAAGGCCGGGGCACGGAGGCGAGACCGCCGGCGGTGACAGATCCGGCGGCGCAGATGCGTGCATGGTGCAGGTGGCCGCGGGGTCGTGGGTTCTCAGGGAGAGAAAGGAAAGAGGAGGAAGTGGAGGAGGTTACGATGAAGGTGATGGGGTGATGGTGACGAGGTTGGGGGGAGGTCGACGGTGAGGTTGCGGTGGCTAGGGTTCGATGAAGTTGGGTTATTTTTTTGAAAGAGAAAGGAGGAGGGAGGTAGGAAACGTATATATATAAGAGAGAGAGAGAGATGAGAGAGGGACGGGAAGAGAGAGAGAGAGATATGAGGAGAGAGAGAGAGAGAGAGAGACGGGTCCCACAATTAAAGAAAGAGGAAGATGATTGGTTGCTGATAAAAGATTTGGAATAATTTATGGGAACGGTAAAATAATATATGGTTAAGAAAAAATATATGCCGGTTTAAAATATATTAAAATCTGGGATTTTGGCGCAAAGTAAAACATTTCCAAATCGTGCCCGGGTCGGGTCCAAAAATTTGAAATTGAAATAATAGAATTTTAAGCGGGATCCAAAAGTGAAAATGAAGTATTTTATGATCAAAAAGCATACCCCCAAAACGGACACGCGTACGTGCACGTAGCCTTCCAAACTCACCCGTTTCACTGAACGGGACGAGAACACGATGCATGGACGCTACAACGGGGTTAGGGGTGTCAAGCAGGCCAAGATGAATATTTTTAATTTTATTTTAGATACCAAAAATTGTTATATGCAGAAATGGATTTGCCGGGTAAAACTTTACAGTAAATAACGATCAAGCAAGATAATTGAAAAGAGTATCATACTACGCTCAAACAGTAACTGAAATTAGTAGCACTGGGCTCAGGTGTTACACTCCTATACACCAATTGCACAATGTCCTCGGTACAGTTCTGGTCATGCAGGTACACGTCTTCGAAATTGATGATGTCGGGATGATAAATGGGAAGTCCTGCATTCTCAACGCTCTGTTTGCAAGTGAAGGAAGGTCTAGCGCTCCTTCAGCCTTATATAGCCTGCTGCACCCCAGAGGAACTCAACGGTCACCCACTCTAGTCCAAGGATTTGCTGTCACGCGGCGATCGCTAAGCCTCCTCCGACGGAACCGAAGCGCCGCGGCCCTGGCGCTTCACCTCCCTCCACATTCAATACGCATACTAATCATTCCAGTTCCCCAGGTTTATGGTCGGGCGAAACCTCTTGAAGATTCGACCGAGCAGCTGCCCTGCTCGGTTATCCCTGGCGGGTAACTCTCCTACCACAACTCCAAGGATCAGAAAGCCTCACCAAGAGGCAACCCGCAGTTGACAACAGCCGCCCTGCTCGGTTATCCCTGGCGGATAGCTTCCCTACCACAACGCCAGGGATCGGAAAGCCCTCCCAGGGGAAACTTAGCAGCTGCCCTACTCGGTCACCCCTGACGGGTAGCTCCCCTGCCACAACGCCAGGGACCTAAGCCCTCACCAAGAGGTAACCTAGCAGCTGCCCTGCTCGGTCATCCCTGGCGGGTAGCTCTCCTACTGCAACGCCGGGGATCAAAAAGTCTTCCCGGGGGCAGTCGGGCCCAACCATCGCTCGGCTATCCCTGGAGGGTAGCTTCCCTACCGCAAAGCCAGGGGTCAGAATGTCCTCCCAGAGGCAGTCGAGCATAACCATCACTCGGCAATCCTTGGCGGGTAGCCTCCCTACCTCAACGCCAAGGATCAGAAAGCCCTCCCTGAGGCGGTCGAGCCTAAGGATCCCTCGCTCGGCTATCCTTCAGGACAAAAGCACTCGCCAAGAGGCACTGGGTAGTAACCCTGCCCGGCCAAGGGTCCTTGGTAGGCTTCTACAGCCCCTCCCGCGCCAAGGACCAAAGTCCACCCAGAGGCAGTCGGGTCCTTACTCGGCTATCTCCGGCTGGTAGCTTCCTACCACAACCGACAGGGATCAAAGTCCTCGCCAAGAGGCACTGGGCAGTAACCCTGCTCGGTCTCCGTCCTGAAGGATCAAAAGCCCTCGTGAGAGGCAACCCGACAGCTATCCTGCCCGGTCCAAATAAGGCGGGCAGCCCCCCGCCCACCACGCACGGACGGCCCGAACTGCCAACCAGGGGCATCAGGTCTATCCAAGTCTCGAGCGATCTCCCCTCGAATTCGGGGCCATGGAGACGCCTTCTCCTCAGCAGCGCATGAATCAACTCGATGGACGATCGCTAGGCAGATAGCCGACCTGACATGGAGGCCGAACAGCGCAAGAAGAAAAATTTTACAAGTATCGTACAAAAGAAAAAAGCGCAAATCAAGGAAACCAAAGAAAGAAAAAGTTTTATTACTAAAAGGCGGTCTTTACAGAGGGTATTCTTGGCTCCCCAGCCTAACAAAATGCCCGGAGGCTTACAAAGATCTAGACGCGGCAAAATAAAAAGAGGAGGAAGACGGGGGCTTTAGGCCTCGGGACCAGGAGCGGCCTCGGGGCCCTCGACGTCCACCACGAGGTGAGCTGGGTCCTCGGCGACTCCCTCATCATTAATCTCCTTCCCCTGCCCGCTGGTGTCTACGAGGGGGTATTGGGCCCGGAGCTCTTCATCAGCGAACCCCGGCACTCGGGCCTTAACAGCGTCAAGGGCCTTGTGCCAGATGAGGGTCGTGGCGACGGCCAAGTCATCATAGAAGTCTTTCGACTTCTTGTAGCCCTCCACCGCCTTCGCCACTGAGAGGTCGGCCAACTTGGCCGCCCTCAGGTCGGCCGACTTCGCCCACTCGGCCGCCGCCCCCAACTCCTTCCAGAGGGCTTTCACTGTCTTCTTCAGATTGCCGGCCGGCACCTGAGCGTCCTCAAGCTTGGCCTCAGCAACCGCGGCGGCCTCACGGTGGCGGGAAACCTCCTGCTTCCCGGCCTCCACCTCACCCTCCAGGATGACGACCCTCGCCTTCATCGCCTCCAGCTCTCGCTTGGAGCTCTCTTCCAGCGAGGCGAGCTGGCCCGCAGCTTTTATCGCCGGGGCTACCACCTCGGCCTCTATGCGCAAGGCGAGGGCGACACGCTGAAGGACCTGAATGGCAGAAAAGAGACCAGGAAGATGAGAGAAGCACTGAACCTCAAAGGATAATAATGATGAAAGACAAGCGCTTACCTGCACGGACTCCTGGGCGATGGACGCCAGCTGAGCCCTGAAGGTCCCCCCGGGGACTCTACCCCCGGCCGACGCCTCTATCTCATGCAGCAGGCTATCAGCGACGGATAGCCCCGAAGGCACGGCGAACTGGAGACCACCTTCCTCCACCGTGATCGGCGAAGACGGTCCCAGGGCGGACCTCCTCTTGAGCGGCCTTGTAGGAGAGCCGGTCTCCTCCTCCGAGGCCGGATCCTCCAGAATCCGAGCCCGCCTCCGATCCGACACTTTGCTGGGCCCCGGGGCGAGATCCTCCTCTGAGCGCTCGCGGGGCGCTACCACCGGAGGAGAAGGAGCCGGGACGGGTTGTGAACGGGAAGAGCCGGCGCCCCCAACCTTCGCGACCGGCCTTGGCTGGCGCATGGACTTTCTGAGCGAGTCCAAATCCATGGGTCTTGCACAAAACCAAGTGCAAAGGAGTCAGCGACACATGCAATATACGAGCCAAAAAACAAACCTAAACTTACCGACAAACTCAACGGGGCTGAGTCCGGCCCAACTCAGAACCCTCTCAGACAACAGCACGTCATAGCGGGGGATGGGCTCCCACGACGCCACTCTCACTGCGGCGAGGTCACTGGACTGGTTCTCCGGCAAGTGCTTCTCCCTCGACCACTCTATAGGCACGGGCCAGTCCTCGCCCTCGGGAGGGGAAACGAAGAAGAACTTCTTCTTCTAGTCGTGAATGAAAGAAGGCAAGGCCACAACCTCCGTCCCGGCGGCGCTCCCTAGTCGCTTTCTGAAGGAGAGATAAACCCACCTCGGGTCGCCCGCTCGACCGCCGGGGTGACTTTTGGAGACGAAGGAGGAATCAAGGAGGGAAAAGCTAAAAGGGATCGCCTATAACTTCAGGAAGATCGGGAACCCGAGGAGAATCCTCCACGAGTTTGGCACCAACTGACCGGGAGCCAACCCGAAGAAGGTCAACGCTCCCACGACCTCAGGAGGGAAGGGCATGCGCATTCCATCCCAGAATGCTTCCAAATATAAGGCGATCTCCGTGTCCCGTACTCGGTCTGCCCTCTCTCCCTCCTTGGCCAGACGGAGTGTATAGCATGAGGGAATGTGAAAACGAACCCAAGCGTTGGTAAGCTCGTCCTCATGCCTTATCCAACACGAGGCGCCAGGGGCAGCATCTACCGCCTCCTCCTTGGGGGCTGCCCCCGCCGCACGATCCCGGAAAGAAGGGCCAATCCCTACCCCGGGAGGACTCAGACTCACCTAAAAGGTTCCTAGAACCTACCTCAACGACATCTACTGACTCGAAAAAAGAAGACATCTAACCTTGGGAAGAGTGATTCTCAGGAAACGAAAGTGAAAGGAAGGAGATGAGCGCCGAGCAACCGAGGCCTAGAAACGAGAAATATGAACGAGTAGGGGCCCTGGAACGGGCCCCACCCCTATTTACCGTCACAAGCGATCTCATCCAACGGTGCCCTTCATCTCCCGCCAAGACGTCTCCTCGTGTCCAACGGCTCCGATTGCTCCACTTATCGTCCCCACACTGGACCGTGCCCTTTCAAACGTCGCAGGTCTGCACACGTCGCGTCGGCCAACCGACGCTTGATACGTGGGCCATCACTTCAAAACGACACGAACCGGTGCACCCTCCTTAAATGCGGAGATCTCACCCTGATTCGCTGGCAGAAAAGACAGCTCGCGGCCAGGGGACACGGCCCGACGAAACCATTAGGAGGGAGCTCACCCCGGGCGGCCCAGCGGTCCACTCCTGACCTGACCCACTGGCTGGTCGAGACAAGAGTGGGGGGCTGATGATGATGCTCAATATTGGCGACGCCTGGGATCAGGACACGTGGCGGATGGCATGTCCCATAACTCGGAAGAAAGGGCCCACAGAGGCCGATCAGGCCTTCCCTGTACCCGATCTGCAATCATAAGCTAGCCCTTCTCGGGGCTCCCCGCAGATTGGCCTCCTCATCCCCTCAGCTCTCCCTTAGCTACCACAAGACTAAGTCTTCTCGGCCTTCTCGCTCGTCTCCGAGCCCCCGGCCGAAGCCGTCTTCTTCGGTCCTCCGACCGGCTCCATCGCCCACAGGCATAACCGTCGCTCCATGAATCTCGCCATGCGCGGATTCTCCGCCAGCAACATCCCACGTTCCACGCCTCCGCGATCCCCATTAATGGGCGATCCGCTCTCTACGCGGACGTGACGTCGGGAGCGTAACTGCCTGCGAGATTCTCGCGCCTGCTGCTGCGTGCCATCACCGCTATATAAACCCCCTTCACAGAGGGGTCAGGCAAACCATTTTTTGACTCACTTAGCCATTACACTGCTCGGATCTAGTACTAACTTGATCGTCGGAGAGTCCTCGGTGGCGCTAAACCACCCCGGGACTTCTTTGCAGGTACTTTGCGTCCAACTCCTCGAATCACCAAGTCCCCTCAAAACCCATTGAGACCCACAGACAAAAGAGGATCCCCTCCAGAATCCACCGGGAGATCGAAGGAAGACAACATCTGAAGGAGATCTGAAAAGGACCTCCATCACATCGTCATTCACACTGATGTCCCAGCACCTGATATGGGAACGAATCCACAGGTTATAATTATCCTAAAGGTTAAATATTTATGACTCTAAATTGCATGCATTCCATTATTGATGTTGTTGTACAATTTGGAACAGACGATGGCTTGGATACTAGATGAGTACTCAAAATTCCGTGGCTACTCTCCAGCAGTTGTAACTGGAAAACCTGTAGTAAGTACAGCATATTGCATATTCTATCTTATTGTTCTGATAAGTATGTCTATGAAAATTCAGGTTGAAAGATATTCTACTATATAAAAGTGGGTTGGCATGTGACAATTTGTAATTTGGAATATTCCTCAACCTCTATTGGATTTTCACCGATATTAGGGAATATTCCTATTGTTTAACTAGTAACAGAGAAACTAATGGGAATATAGAATGATTAAGAGTTTACGTGTCAATATGGAAATATGAAAGTTTTTGAATGTTGATATGGAAAAAATTGTGGAAAGTAGTTGTGAATCGTAATAAATGTTCAAAAAACCTTAGCTTGGAAACTGTAATGGGATAACGAACAAATGGATTGTTATTGATGGGGAAGTGAATGATGATTATGCAGATTTGATGGAAATTATAGCCGTGTGATTTTCTCTTTTTCAAACTGAAACGTATCCAAGGTCTCCTTTTTTTCCCTGTTAGTAAACGGAAGTTATTTTAACAAATGTTTTGCATCAATAAAAAATTATCAAGGCCTCATGGTTATTCAAAAGCTAGTTATAGCATTTTCCTTTAGCCTTAATATATACTATTTTATGTTCGGAACTGGCCTTGCTCTAATTGTCTTCAATCTTCATATCAACTGCTTGCTTTTTATTGCACGTTATGTGCATGACTGCATGCCAAAGATTAATTTTCCTAGCATGTGTATCTTTCTAGCACCACGTGGATGTTATCAGATTGATACTAGCAATTACACGCTCAATGTAGATGAACCTGACCTATACAAGACAATATCTGACAAAAATCATGTTAATGTATAATTTGATAAAGTTCGTGTAAATGGGATGCCATGCCATGTCGAAATATTATAAGAGGATATAAACATTCCATTGTCAATATATGACTATTAATTATCAGTGTTGAATTGTTTTATTAATAGATTAGTCAATTATAGAACTATCAACTGTGGAATGAACGCCATTATTTTACGTGTGCACACTAATTTGTATATGTACATGTAAATATATGCAGGCCCATGTCTGTTTTTGAAATGCTGCAAGCTGAACACGAGGACGTTGTCGAAAATTCTTGCTTAAAAAACTATTTACTATATGAGTTTTCTAATGATTGAGTTATTAATCAATTCCGTTAGTCAAACTGTTATGCACCTCTTTTGAAGAAGAGGTAGAAATCAAGTGTAATTTTAGGCGCTATATAAAATCCAGCAAACATATTATAATCGAGAACCAAAACCGCATCTAGTGTATTTAACGATTATTATGCGAGTTTTGCAAAGGAATCTAGAGTAACTGGAGCAAGAAAATAGAGATTCAGAGACTTTCAATGAGGAGCAGAGGGGAGAATTGAAGAAAATTTGGCCAACAATCCTTCTACTTTGCGGTGGAAACGCGGCGAAATAGCAGGTTTTGCGGCGGAATCACAGCGCTTTGGAGGAATTGCGGCGCCAAAATTTTCAGGTAATTTCCTAATATCTTTCTCTCTCCTCTAAGATCCAATAATCTGATCTTTCCTGTAGGATTCTTTGCAAATATCGCCACTCAAAAATCTTTTTGCGTGTTTTGATATCGGTTTGTTTGTGCATATCTTAACGGGACATTAAGGGGCAATAACCCAAATCCAGATTAGGTGAGGATTTCATCAGCCTTCTTAGGCCCCACAAATCACAAAACAAGTATACTATCATTCTACATTAATTAAAAAATATCTAGACCAAGCCTTTAAGGACCATCGCGATCAATTAGGACAGAGGATGGTCGTGGGTAATGTATCGGTTATCCGCATTTCTCTTGTGGTGTCTAGGCAAGTGTAACTAAGGAAAATGGTTGCTTAATTTGGCCCTCTATTTCGGTGATTCGTATAACGGATACCTAGCTCCCACTTACCTGGCACTTACCTGGTCACTAGTATGATAAAAAGGTGGTAGATGATTGATCCTGCAACTTGTCCTTTGGAAGTCTAGAAGCGGTCTAGTGACTTGACCAAGGTGTCCCTCGTTCTAGAGATTGATTGTGCATTTTGTGATTTGTTGAGTCAAGTCTCACGTCTGATACGTTTTCAAAGCAAACCTTCTTAAAATCATTCTCATACATGCTGCCACGTGCACTAAACCCGCTTAGTACATGATCAGCTGGACACGGAATTCTAGTGCCTGTCTTGTCCACGTTTTTGCCATCGACTCCGAAGTCGGTACTTCTTTATCTTCTATTTCCCCTCCACCCACCACATCTTCCGAGATAGACGGATCTCCATCAGATTTTAACAACACCACACTGCCACCACCTGTAAGTGTGCAGAATCCACCGCGCATCTCTCTCCAAGAAAGATGCTACCCCATACGTGAGCCCCTTCCTACTTGTCTGTCTCTTCCACCGGCCAATGGGGGTAATTTCGAAATAAAACCCCACTTCATCAACTTGTTGCCCAGATTCTACGGGCTTAAATCCAAAAACGCATACGTTTTTATAACCAAATTCGAGAACGTATGTGCAATAATGAGCACAACACAACTTTCAGTGGATGCTATGTGATTACGTTTTCTCCCTTTTACCTTGTGCGATCTAGCTGAAAAATGTCTTATAGCACTGTCGCGCATTCTATCACCAAATGGGATGAATTCGTTATAGCATTCCTTAAGAAATTCTATCCTCATTACAAAACCGCCCATGTTCGAAGCGAGATTAACCATTTTACCCAACTTCTCAACGAACCATTCTGGAAATACTTTGAACGGTTTAAAGATCTTCTTGTCCAATGCCCCCATCACGGAATCGATAGATGGAAACTTTGTCGAATTATATATGAGGGTATTAATCCAGCGACAAAACAGATGCTAGAAACCATTTGTCAATGTCATTTCATGTCTAAAGACGATGGTGAAGCTTGGAAATTTTTGGAAGATCTCGCCGAACAAATCTTACAGTGGGAGAGCACTAGACCAACATCATCTTCATCTAGGGTAGGTATCCAACAGCTCGACGTTTTCATTGTAGTGAAAGCCGAAATGGCCGCGATGTAAAAGAAACTCGAAGCTGTCGAAAACAAAGTCTCGTCAACCTCCCTAAACCAAGTTACGCTCCCCAAAACCGTGTGTGGTTGCTGTTTTGACCCATCACATTTAACGAAAGAATGTCCTTTGAATCCTCCGTCCCAAGGTCAAGAACAACCCAATGCTGCTTTTCAGCAACGACCTAGAAACGATCCTTATTCCTCCATATACAATCAGGGATGGAGGAATCGTCATAATTTTGCTAGGAACCAAACTCAAACTCAAAATCAGTTCCCAAGCCAAAATAACTTTTAAAGGCTTCCCCCACAGCAACAACAACCACCAAACCAAATTTAGCACCCCTTTCAAACGCAATCTTTTCAAAATCCGGCCAACAACGTTGCTCCTTATAATAATTATTTCCAGTCACAAACTAATCTTCCGACGGCCGGTACCGATAAAACCTCTGCACTTGAACGAAACTTAGAAACGTTCATTAAATAATCCACGCAAACGACAGCTAATCTAACTTCTTCTATCCAAACGTTAGTGCAACACACTGCTTCCCACAGTGAAAGCATAAAATCGATAGAACTACAATTTGCACGGTTAAATGCCGCGATGAGTGAGAGAGAGAAAGGGAGACTTCCATCTCAACATCTACCAAATCCTGGCCACTCAAAAAGCGCAAATCTTATCCTTCAAAATCATAATGTGAGTGTCGTAACTACGTTGAGATCGGGAAGGGTGCTGAATAATAATGTTGGTAAACAAGTTAATGATGATGAATCAGATGAAACCCCGGGTACTATTTCTAATCCTACTTCGTCTAGTCCACCATCTTCTTCCGAGCATATTCACTATTTCCCACTAGGCTTGAACTCTCAGCCTATTTCCTTAAAGGAATTACCAGCTACGACCATCCCAAATCCAATTTTGGGATCCATTCTATCCTCACAAACTTCTCCTCAAAAATTGGACCCAACCCTTATTGATAAAGCTCCTTTTCCAAACAAGTTAAGAGCCAACAGACCAAATCCCCAAATGGAGAAGATTGTGAATATTCTTAAACAAGTTAACATAAATATTTCTCTCCTATATGCTATCAAACAAGTTCCGTACTATGCGAAAATTTTGAAGGACTTATACACTAGGAAGATGAAAACTCAAGTACCTAAAAAGGTTTTCTTAGCGAGTAATATGAGCAATTCTCTTACCCAATTGGTGCCCACGAAATATAAGGAACCCGGTTGTCCTACAATATCTATAACTATTGGGGGGAAATATCAATCGTGCTCTACTCGATTTAGGTGCTAGTGTTAACTTACTTCCGTATTCTGTATATGAGCAATTAGGTATAGGAGAGTTGAAACCTGCGCATTGCACTCTCCAGATAGCCGATCAATCTATCACCCAACCTAGGGATGAGCTAGAGGACGTGTTAATCAAAGTCGGGGAATTTATATTCCTTGTGGACTTTATTGTTTTAGATACACAGCCTGTGGCGAACCCACGAAACCAAATTCCGGTGATTCTTGGTCGGCCTTTTCTAGCAACTTCCAACACAATAATCAATTGTTGTAACAGTTCAATGAACCTGTCCTTCAGGAAGATGACAATTGAGATTAACAACTACAAGTTAAGAAGTCAACCCTCCATACCCTATGCTCATATAGTTGATGTATGTTCTGTCGAAAAGGTAGCTTCTGACAGTTGCGAATTTGAGGAGCTTCAGGATACTGATCTCGACGCCACTAGTGCGTTATTGTTTGATCCGGGTATTTATTATACACATGAAGACTCTTCTGTCGACAAGTCCACACCTAAGTCCGAACCCTTTGACTTGTCGAATGATTTAGTCGAGCTATCCGAGTATCATAACTTCCTTTCCAATGAGACTATCATTCGGAATATCGATGGAAGTTTTGAAGACAATTTCACCGAGGAACTCACATTCCTGAAAGACATGGATGTTGTGATGAATCAACCTCCACTCGAAGAAGTTGAACCGCCACCCTTTCTTCTTATCAAGTACGAGAATGCGAATATTCCACCTATTCCTTATCTTTCACATTCATGTTTTCATCCACCATCACATTTTCGTCTCTATCAACCGAATCGTAAACCCGTTCAATTACACCTCTTATCTCCACCCCACTTCTTTATATCTATCTGTGACATGATCTTCTACCAACCATGGTGTCACATTGATAAAATATTCGAATGGTTGGTATTGACTTTTGGTCTTTATAAATCTTTGCATAGACCAATAACTTTACCCCCCCTCCTATTTTTTAGAATTTTAAAATGCTTAATACCGTATTACTCAATTTTGGGAGGGAGAAAAGGATTTTGGCTCTTGAAAGAAAAGAAATTTTTTTTACAAAATTATGAGCTAAAAACAAGTTTGGGGGAGGATTTCACTGTCATTAACGTTTTTTCCCCTTTTGCTAATAATTGAGAATTTTTCCTCCCAAGTCTACAGGTTTTAAGCTTAAAAGAAGACATCAGTGAGGATACTGCTGCAAATAGGTTTGGGGGAGGTTTATGCTTATTCATGCATCATTTTTTTTGCATTATACTAAATAAAATCACAAAAAAAATTTGATAATGAAAGTTAGAAAGTGAAAAATACATATGATAAGAAGGAAAATTTTAAGAAAAGTAAGAAAATTAGATGTTTTATAACGAAACTAGTAATAGGTAGTCATGAGCTGTTGTCCCCAGGGTTAGTAAGATGAAGGGAATCACTAATCTGAGGATAGAAATAACTCTGAAAAATAGTACTTATTCTTGAGTCCAAACACCCGAACGTTGATACCCTACTATACGCACTTGCACACATCTTGAAACTTGGGATAGTAGAGGATACCTTGAAATGCTCTTGTCTAATAGCCTTAGTATAAAGAAAAAAATATATAAAAAAAAATAATTTAAAAATGGTGAAGAAAAATGAACACTGGTTTTGTAATTACTTAGAGCAGTATAAAAAAATATAGCGAGGGTGCTTTATCATGTAGTGCCTTAGAACAACTGGTTTGGGAGCTACTGCTAAGCCTTGGGTGTTGCAAGACTAGGATATTGCTAATTACACCTTATAGAGTGAGCACATTTGGTAATCGGTTGGTTAGTATCTCAAGAAGTATTAATGCTCGCGTGAAGAATGTGTGAGCAATTCCATCTAAAAATATTCACCGACTAAAAAGTACTAAGGAAGATGGACAAGAGTATGATAACTTGAATTGAATTCTCTAAGTGTAGGGATGTCTTTTACACACACGTAGGGGTATATGATCGATGTTTGGAAGAAAGGTAGGGAAGAATACTAAAGGCGATGTTTTATTGAGGGATGACATGATTTCTGATATATTTTCATGACTATTAAAATAGGGCTCATGGCTACTAAAAATCTAGTATAGTTTGTAACTCTTATTTTCAAGTTCTTTCTTTTATATGTTCTTTATCTTTGTATGTAACTTTCATCATCTTTCTTTTATTATGGGATTTGTGAGTGTAATCCTCTAAAAACCCTCAGGAGACAACACTCCTCCTACTAGGGACACCTGAAGGTTTAAAGGTTTGTTGCACGTGCTAACAGCAATCGTGTTGCCTACGAAAATGTGCTAGGTTTTTCTTTTTCTTCTTCATCTCTTTAATAACTAGTTTGCTCGAGACGATCAAAATTAAATTTGGGGGTATTTGATTAGTCTAAAATATTACGCATTTGAATGAATATTTTCCCCACTATTGTTAAGCAATAAAAGGTGTTTATTGTAATTATAGAACATATGAGGGTTTATGTGTAAAAAGTTTATTATCATATGTTTCTACATTATAATTAATATAATGAGGGTAAATACATGCAAATAATATTTATATGAAATATTTGTAACTAAAATATGCATATCATATCAAATATTTCTAATCAATATTCTTAACAATAATATCATATAAAATGGTTAGGATAATATCTCAAAAATACCAAATACTACTAACACTTTGATTTAAGATATTATGCAAATTAGCTCAGGTCTGGAATCCAAGAGATCCGGGATAAATCAAGATGTCGGAATCAAATCTGCCAGAATATTGAAGAAAATCGTAAGATCTAGCAATGGCAGAGATTCAGTTCATTATTATAAGAATATAACATCTAGAAGATCTCCAAATATCAAAACAAGACAGCACAAAAAATTTCAGAACCTGTTTCTCCAAGGGTGCGGCGGATCCGCGTCAAAATAGGCAAATATGCGGCAGAACCGCGGCGGATCTGGAGCCGTTGGATGAGAGATTTTGGGAATTGGATCGTATCAGCATATATTCACAGATAGTATCTAGGGTTTCTAGTTTCTGTGATTATATATAGGACCGAGAGCTTCACATCAAAAATCATCACCGAAGAGATCAAGAGGTCCAAAGCGATCTACGCATCCGAGTGATCATCAGCTACTTCCAATAAGATAGAGATCTAGAGCAACTAGGGTTCTTGTACTCTACTTTCAAAAGCTGTATGTAATAGTTGATTAATAAAGGTAGTGTTTTTATCGTTCTTTTTGCAATTAATTTCCGCACTTACTTTCTGCATCTTAATCATATTTTCACTCTTCTTCATCCTTTCTTCTACTTTAAACATGTGCGAGTAATTCCTAGCTTGCTAGGGTTAGTAGGCTAGGGTAGAACAATGGATGATAAAATCATTTAACTTCTTTTATACATTTTAAAATCTATAAACTTTAGTAAAATAAATGTTAACATCCTTATCGGGCGCGCTACCAATTTATTGCTAGTCACGACCGCGATTTGAGATTGGTTGAACACTTGCTTTGTTAAAGGCTGGACATGAATAGAAATCAATGCAATGACAAAGGTTAGTAGTGGGGAAACCCTAGTTTCTTCCAAAAGAACCCGAATCTACATTCATCACTATCGATCTAGTTTTAAACTATTAAAAAATAAAAGGAGTCATTTTTAATTATCCATCCATTACTACTAAGTCCTATGAACCCTGCAAGCCTCTTCTTTATAAATCTTCTATCTGTGGTATATTCGTAACGACAAACAATCACCCTTCGTCAATCAACTCGTCTAAATCAAGAAAAAGGTTCATGTTTCCCTGCGGACGACCCGTACTCATCGCCGCTAGCTACTAGCGACACCGTCTTGATTGCGGTTATTTTACGAACACACTTTTTTAGCACAGATCAATCACTTATCGGGGGCTTTTTCTATCTCCCTCTGTGTGTTGAGACTTGAAGTCTCGGATCCTTTATATAGTAGAGACAAATTATTAATTAGTTTTGAGAAAATCTCTCATTGAGAAATTCCAATTAATTTAATTAAACTCAAAATTGATTTGGGGAATTTTACCCACCATTGGATCTTTGATCCAAGGACTTCTGCTTTTACAGAATATGATTTTTGTTTTTAAAATGATTAGGGAAATATTTTCCCCTATGCAGCATTTATTCTGTAAAGTGGTATTTTTTTTATCACCGTTGGATTTTTAATCCAAGGGTTATCTGTTTTATAGATAACAATGTTTTTTGTTTAGAAAGATTGAGAGAATATATTCCCAAAATTGGATCAATGATCCAACCGAGAGTATCTTTCTTATTTTAAAAAGATTTGAGAAATGTTTTCTCCCAACAGAATTTAATTCTATATTTTGATGATTTATCATCCCCGTTGGATCTTTGATCCAACGGCTCTGTTTAACAGAGAGTATTGTAGAATTTTAATTCTACCTAGGCGCCGGCGCTCACGTGTTATGCACGTAGGCGCTACTTAAGAATTTAATTCTTATAATGGGTATTCCTGTGCTTTGCACATTGGTGCCAGTGTAAGGAGCACGTGCGGCGCCATCTAAGAGTTTAACTCTTATGAACTCTTCTGTGCTTTGCACATTGGCGTCCGCGTGAGGAGCACGTGAGGCGCCACCATAGGATTTAATCCTATAAGCTTGGCTCTGGTGCTGGCGCCTTCATGGAGTGCACGTGAGGCGCTGACTCTTTAAATTCCACAGAGTTTTCTCTTTTATTAGGTTAAATATATTGGGGAAACAGTCCCTAAACTAATAATAGACCGAGAAATCCCTAAACTAGTGCGTTCCCCAAAACATGCGAATAATGGACCGGAACGTCCCTAAACAAGCATTTCGCCCTAAAACACGGCAATATTAGACCAAAAGGTCCTTAAACTAGAAACTCGCCCCAAAATACGGCGATGATGGACCGCCGTGTCCTTAAACTAATACGTTGAGCCCTACGGTGGATCCCTGTATTGATTGCCATATACAATCCACCGGCACAAACGATTCATTACTCTCCCAGATCCTACATGATTTAGTCCCTCGAAAAAGATTTGGGCCTACAGCTAATGGTGCGTTACCTTATGGGCCGCCAAAAGAATATACGTCCACAAGCGAAATGGGCACGGATGAAAACCCGAAAGGGCGCCATGAGTAAAAACAACAAGACTGTCGGCGAGCTAGTGAAAACCCAAAAGAGTGCGAACTCGTTAAAAAATGCACTTACAAAGTCCTCACGATTTTGCAAGGAGAAAATACCTGCGTGAGATCTTTTATGACTCATAAAAGAGTAACACACTTAGGAATCCATACGATTCCTAAGGAGAAAATCCACTTACGAGATCCTCACGACTCGTAAGGAGAGTATACTCTCTATATGACCCTCACGGCTTATAGAATTCAAAAATCTTAAGATACAGGGATCTGAACCTGTTCTTAAGCCACCAAAACCCCACAAAATTTTTCTGCCCTACAAATGGTCCAATATCGACTCTTGTATACAATCCACGGGCATAAATAAATATATTCCCCACCAAGTTCCTCCAATAGCGAGAAATATCCCCATATGGTGAACGAAACTTGTAAGGTCCTCTCGACCTTGTAAGGAGAAAATACTTTTATAAGATCCTTATGACTTATAAGAGAAAATACACTTAGGAATCCCCACGACTCCTAAGGAGAAAATACACCTACAAGATCCTAACGACACGTAAGGAGAAATACCTTTAGGAGACCCTTACGGTTCATAAAGTCAAAAAACCTTAGTCGACAGGATCCTAACCCAGTTTGCTAAGCCACCTTTGTCCAAATCAAGAAAGGAAAATGATGATTCGTTCCTGACAATATCCCAGTTGTAGCGATGTTGATGCCTAAATAGGTATCAAATTTCAAGTCCTCTCAAGGAAAATGATGATTTGCTCCTAACAATATTCCAGTTGTAGCGATATTGATACCAAGATTGGTATCAGATTCCAAACTAGCAATAAAAATAGCAAGTAAAAAATAAAAAATGACATAGCCAAAATGATTGGGCACCACAAATAAATAGCCGAAATGATTGGGCAATCGCGACTTTCGCGATATAAAAGCTGAAAAGATAGAGCATCGCGGAAATAAAAAAAAAATATAATAAAATAAAACTTTTCTGGCCTGCAAGTAGGTCCATATTGACTCTTGTATACAATCCATGGGCACAAATGAAAAGAAAAGGAACCATATTTTCCCACCACGGTTCGTCAAAAGAAGAACCAAGTCTTGATGGCACATCTACAGCCTAGAGACTATTTTGACGTCTTTCCTGCTTCAGCAAAGTATAGACTTGACATCAATAAGGACCCAAGGGTCACATGAAATTGGAGCAATGGCAAACTCCTGACTCCATATCTCAATGGCAACATCTACAGCTTAGAGATCATCTCGACGTTCCGCCTCATTTCAGCAAGGTGCGGACGCAACTATCAAATGAAATTAGAGCAGCGGCATATTCCTAGCACCATATCTCAATTGCACTACATACATCATAGAGGTCATACGGATGTCTACCCTACTTCAGCAAAGAATAGGCGTGACATCTCAAAGAAAAAATGAAATAACGGCATACTCCTAGCTTCGGGTCTTGACGAAAATACATACAAAGTTTAAAGACCATTGGAGATCATCCCACCCAAGAAGGGTGCGGTTATGACTCATCGGGGCTTCAAACGAAGCCTAACCTCAAGTAAAAAGTGCCACGATAAATACATAATGCTTATTCTTCCGACGGTAATACAGACACTCCAACCTAAAAAGATTACTTGAAGACGTCTTGTCCATCCTCCGAAGAGATCAAAGAAACGACAGTAGCGGGGCTACTCGAACAGCAGCCTAAGGAACTGCATATCGAGGAATACATCAGCCAATGCGATGGTACAATGGCCTTAAACCTAGTACCACAAACCTAACGGACTCCTGCCATAAAAGAATGGGGGTTATCTACATCCAACGTTAGGGCAAGTTTTCCTATAAACCTAAGAGAGGTAAACTAAAAATACTCCGAAATGAGTACATAAACTAGAAACTCTAAAATGAGTGAATAAACTATAAATTCCGAAATGAGTGAATAAACTAGAGACTCTAAAATGACTGAATAAACTATAAACTCCGAAAAAAGTGCATAAACTACTTCATGCCAGATCAAGACATCAAGAAACATAAAGGTGCATACAAAAAATATATATCTTTATTCATGAATTAAAGTGTTTGAAAGATACAATTTATGAAGAAAAAGGGATACAATTGTGATCTCTAAGAGGGCGGGGTTTTTAGTAAAACAATGACCCGCTCATTCTCCTGCTGGAGTTCATTCTCGCATTCCACTAATGCGGCTAGCAGCGCTTGATTTGAACTCGTTGTTGCAAGCACGAAGTGAGCTTCTAAAAAATCTCTTGTTTAGCAACTTCATAGCCCTGCATCCCTCACTCTGTAAAATCAAGGTCTCGTTTCAGCGCCATTCCTTCGAAAATGCACCGTTGAAGGTTTTCAAAGATGATCTTGAGCCTCGCAGCATTAGCTTCTACCTGAGAACGCAATTGTCTTGACTCTCTAAAACCCGTTTCATACTCCTGCTTCAGGACCAGCTTCTGCTCATAGTATTGAATGAGAGCAGCACATTGTTCGATCCGTGTAGTCAATTGAGCCTTTGAGGATAAGGCCTCAGGCGTAAGATATTTGCGTTCGATCTCATAGAGGCAAGCCTTGATTTGCTTACAATAATCAACCTAGATGCAGAGGAAATCTTCATTATGAAAAGTCATAAGAGTCGCCAGTATAGGGTTGACTTCATCCGCAAAGTCCCCAACAGAAGTGAGAGTCTCGACATTAAGGTCTTCAATAAATTCGCTCAGCTTAAGCTTGCTATTTTCCACACCTCTAGAAGATTGACATTTTGCGAAGGGTCCTGCGGGCATGGCTATACAGGATTCAACGGGAATTGAAACCAGCGGAGCTGCCATCGATAAAAATGGGTCAAATCTCTATTTAAATAAAGAAAATGAATAAGATCTAACCTACCAATAGTCGGAAGCGGCAAATCTGGGAGCATAGAGAGCTTATCCATTTCCTCATCTTCTCCTTCGAGCCGTAAGACTGTAGTCAGTACAGGAAAAAGTTTATTAGGGAAGGATTACTTGTAGAAAGTTAAGATAAGAAATGAGAAATGTACTAACCAACGCCAGAAAGATGGACGGCTCCCAATCGGAGGGCGAAGTGCGAAGTTAACACTTGGCACAGATGGTTGAAAAGTACTCCTGCAAGATTGCGAAAATATACGTTAAGAAATTAATCTAAGGAGTAATATCAATACTAAAATGAAGAAATAAAAATATTGAAAGAAAATTACCTTCCGTCGCTAAGCCCGAGAAGACTCGGGGAAGTGTAAAGGAGATAGGTGGAGCGACAATAGTCATGGTGCTAGCTGACGGGGGTTCTTCAATCAGTAAATCGCCAGGGTTTGCTATTCTTATACAAGAAATAAAGAAAATGTTAGCAAATATGTCTAGCGGAAATAAGAATCCGTAAGTAATATCATAAAAGGTACCTGCGGATTTCATGAGAACCGACGGTGCGGGAACCATGATTGTATACGGAGCATCTCTAGTCGTGACAGCTTCTTCGACTTCCACTACCACAGAGGAGACGGATTCAAAATCTGCGCCCTCGTCTCTCGAATCAATAAGGGTTGTCGCTATGCTAGCATTACCTGCAGATACTGGAGATCCACCGGGAAAAGGAGTGGCAGCCGAAGCAATATTAGACTCAAGATGAAGGCCCTCCGTCCCAGAATCTCCGGATACCGCCACCTCATCCACAGCCCCAGCATCTAAACTTGTCCCTACTGTATCATTCAAAAAATGATAATGTTATAATTCGAATAAGTTGCTATGGAAAGAAACTTGGAAAATAAATGAGTCCTACTAGGTTTCGTTAAGATATCATATGTTGTTTTCCCCTGAAGTAAACACTCAGCCTCTTCACGAGCTGCACGCGCGATCTTCATGTGAGCAGTTGACAAGGCTGGAGGGAGGTCCTCCATGGGAGCATCAAGGGTTTGTATTTCACTTGAGCCTGCACCTGTGGCCAAGCTAACCTAACGCTCCTTCGCTACATACTTCTGGCGTTTCTTCCCGGCTTTAGTCATACATAAGGATCACTCCAGAATAACCGACAGAGGAAGATCCTCATATGAATTAGACTCAACCTTAAGATCTGCTACAACATCCATCATCGGCCGCTTTAACGACGCTTTCCGTAGTGGCGCAGAGGTGGCCTGAGCAATAGTCGGAAGCTCTGAAGATTCCGTAGAGGTCATCGAATGAGGAATGTCCTCTGCACTAACATCCAAAGATGGCACCTCACTCGAAATAGCGCTAGTTACAAAGGTTCCTAGAATGAAGAGAAAGGAGTCAAGGTGTGGGCAAAAGGAGTTAAATGTTCTAAGGCGCATAAAATAAATCATACCAAGGCCCATAGAAGCACGAAACCTCTCCTCTTCCTCGTATGTTTTAATGGATGCCCGAAGAGCCTCTTCGGTGGAGATGCCTGTTAAGGAAAAAGTGATTATAAAGTGCAATAACATTTTTACTCTAAGATATACAAAGAGTATAGATGATGTTTACCCGATGCTGCAAGGGCAGCAAGCGCTGCTTGCTCACGGGCCACTCATTCGGAAGCCTCAAGAGCAACCTGGAGATCAGCCGCCGTGTTCTCATCGATAGAAGCTTCAGAATGAAAAAGATCGTCATTGGTCCCATACTCAGATCGGCCTTCGTTATAGAGAGCATGGGGATCTTAACTAACGACGATATCGGCCGGAAACATAGATTTCTTTTTCTTCTGCAAACCAAGACCAACTTCCGACGATAAGAGCTTTCTTTTTGTTGGCATCTTGGGGCGGCATGTTCCGATCTCTGAGCCAATGTCTAACTCGAGAAATGTTGCAGATGTCACATCAGGTCGTGGCTTAGCCGTTGACACCGTCGGAAAGACATGCGGAGCTACTACCACATCGCCATCTCTCAGGGAAGGACAGATGATTGCACGTCGTTTTAGCGGGACCGCAAGGTTGCTGGCCGGGACGAAATCTTTATAATCAAGGAGTATCCGCCTCTCTTCTTTGATAACAACACCCATCGCATGTTGATACCAAGCTATATAGGCAATTTAGGCCCATAGAATATGACTCAGTTCAGCAATCAAGAAGTAAGATCTCGTGTTCAATCGTATAAAATGGTGGACCGCATTACGAACGGTTTCCTCTGAAGCAACCGGGTTGACAAGAAACGCCTCGAGGGGAACACCCTGGTCATAGCATAATTATTGAGCGAAATAATATGGGTTATACCTCATGAACAACACTGAAACATTTTTCCTGAATACTAAGAACCCCGGCCTGATAGAGTACAAATGTATAATTTCCCTGGCCTTCAAAGTAGAAACCCCATCCTTGAACACGTCATGAAATGGCTGGACCACTTTGAAGGATTCTTTGCCAATAGTCAAGACCCTATCAATAAAAGTCATGCTATCCCTAACCATGCGCGGACGCAAAAGCAACCGTCGAGCTTCCCGTTGTGTTGGATCGGGAGAGGAAGCATCGACCAACTGCATGACCCGAGGGAAATTATACCCTTCATAAAATTTTGGTCTCTTATGCACGTCGAACGTACCCAATACATGCATCTCTACCCATGATGTGAAATAATGGAGTGGGAGGTTCACGGGCCCCACACCCGGCTGGGTGGTGTCGGCTGCCATACTCAAGCCGTTATACAAATGAGCCAATCCCGTAACTCCAAAGCCATACGCATTTCTGCCGCAATACGATGAGTTGGGTAGAAGATGGACGGTCTCATGTACCGATGATGCATCAGGAGTGCAAACTAAGCTATAAGCCAATAAAGCCCACGAGAAATGTTTCCTTATCGATATCGGGGGAAGCAATTTCTGCAAAAGAGATAACGGGGGTGTCCGGAATAAAAAAACTGCTTCAGATCCGCATCGGCAGACAGCAGCTTGTCCAAACCAAACCTAAATAGATCATCAAACTTGGCAAACTTTGCGGATTTCTTCGACAAAACTTCTGGGCGAAGGAAACGGGCGACAAAATCAGCAAAGCTAACCCCATGCCCTCCGGACTCTAAAAACAGGCTTTCTTAAATATTCAACACCTTGATTAGACTCAGGAACTTGTGCCGAATAGCATTCTCTAGCGTAAGGCCAATAACGATCGATTCGGTGGCAAAGATATACTCGTCAGGAAGAAGTATCTCCTCATAGTACTCCCCCTAACGGGTAATCCAGAAATATCTGCAAATTCCTCCAACGAAATCGATACTTCCCGGTCCGATAGCAGAAACATATGGGTCGGGATATCCTACTGTTCCAAAAAGGACTTAACCCACCATACGTGAGGAGTGTGGTAATATAATAGAGATGCATAAATCGCCGGGTATAGCCCAGTCCGCAGCAACAACGATTTCTTGATAGATAAGATGTAGCGGGCCCAAATAAGGTAACCTGCCAGATGTCGAAGGGTCACTCCTATGGTATAGACCTGACCCCACAGCCATGCCTCTCCTTGACATATACTATGCCCTAAAATATCTAGGACCATTGGCGGTTAGACTGGTATCGATACCATAGATGGTTGAAGACGACCATCTGCAGTCCAATTAATCTCTTCTACGGCATAAGCAATCGGCGAAGGGTTAGTATATTGAACTGAGGGGATCGGCTCTGATGGCACCTCGCAAGTAAAGCTGCGCTGGCCCCTGATGAAATAGTTATACCAAGCTTCCTACAGATGAAGAGATTTCCGTTCCGGATCGTAGTCCCGAATTAAAGCAAGGACCTCACGATCAGTGGGTGCGTCAGCAAAAGCACTCTCCAAGCGAACGTAGGGAAAAAAGGAACTAGAAGCCATGGTACCTGAAAAGAAACCAGATGGAGAGTTAGCAATAAAAAAATATTGGAATCACTAAGCCTAAAAAACTAGTGGGCCCCACGAAATCAAAGTAGCGGCTCGTCAATGATGAGACATGTGCCCACTGTGAGAATCAAAAAGGATTCTCATTAAATGAACAGTAGAGTTAAAACTCCCAATATTCCCCTGTTCCCCTCCGAATGGCGGCGCAGACTTTGCGTCTATGCTTGAGATTCGGGGCAGATGCTATATGGTTTTATCCGTCTACCTCTCCGAAAATGCCAAGTTGATTTATGGCACCGTGTATCGGAGGTTTAGACGGATGCGGCCGATGTAGCAGACTTCGTCAGATTTCCCCTCAGGGTGAGGGGTTTTTGATTGTGGGGACGCTCTTCCCTGCAGGCACAAGCCCCTGCAGTTAATTACGCTACCGCATCGCGGTAACAACTTTCTCCTTCTCCAGAATTTCACTTCGTGTCGTGTGTGTTTGTTTTGTTTGTGGTTGCCCGTGGATTGTATACGGAGACTGAGTAATGCCGTCGCCCGTAGGACGTGGATTAGTCCAAATCCGTATTTACTTAGATTTGGGTTTGGTGTTTTTAGTTTAAGGATGCATTAGTCGCGTTGCGGCTGAGATCAACTTAAACGTTCGTCGAGGATACGTTAGTCCTGTTTTGGACTAAGATCAACTTGACGTGATGATCGATTTAATATCTGGCCGTCGGGACTCGTCACCTCTCTGACGTCGTTGAAGGATTACAACGACAGGTGTCAGAGGAGTTCAGAGATGTACCCTTGAACCAAAATTGATTTGGAGTTTTATCATTCATTTAAATGTCTAAGGATACGTTAGCCGTATTTGGGGCTAAGATCAACTTAAATGGGACCGTTTAGATCAGGCAAAAGAGCATTTGGAGGCTCTATTATTCCAGTTTAGGGACGTGGTGGTCCATCGCCAGTTTAGGGACGTGGTGGTCCATATTACAGTTTAGGTGGTTCGGTCCGATATTAGTTTAAGGACGTCTCGGTCCGATATTAGTTTAAGGACGTTTCAGTCCACGAGTTTAAGGACACCGCAGTCCATATTCATGTGTGGTCGTTGGGACCCGTCGCCTCTCTGACGTCGTTGAAGGATTACAACGATAGATGTCAGAGGAGTTCGGAGATGTACCCTCAAACCGGTAGTAAATTGATTTAGGGAGCAGCCGTGCTCAGTCAATTTAATTTGAGGACTTATGGCCATGACTGGGCTAAGTCCAGTTGGATGTTCAACATTTTTATTTGTCTTTGGCCTATTAGACCTGAGTTAGGGCTTTGCCCCTTTTCAAATAATGCACTGCATTATTTTTGTTTTGTTTGGGCTCTGCCCTTTTATAAATGATGCAGAGCATCTATTTTGTTTGGGCTCTGCCCCTTTTATTGCACTGCAATTTAATTAGGCCTACTAGGTCTTTTTGATGTGGGCCTGGCCCTTTAGGAAATGCATTGCATTTGTGCAAAGCACTAAAAATCTTTTTAGATTCAAAACAGAAGTGCAAAGCACTTTTTGATCCCTTGATCTAAACAAGTTTTTCCTTGTTTCAGAGAACCAAAGGTTCATAACAAGTGCAATGCACTATTTTTATTTTTTATTTTATTTGTTTATTTATTTATTGAGGATCCATGATCTTGTTCATAAGAGAAATTTCTCTTCTTTCAAAGGTTTTTACCTTTTTTTTATTCTTGAGGAATTCTTCAGAGTCCTCTTTCTCTATTTTTTTGTTTAGCAAGATGTTCCTCCCTTTTGAAATGAGGTCTGGGGTCCTTTTTATAGGGCTCACAAATTAGTTAAATTTGTTACAAAGATATTTTTCTGAGTGATTTGGGGAGTTTTCCCCACCGTTGGATCTTTGATCCAAAGGCCCCTGCTTTACAGAAGAAAATCTTCTTGTTTTAACAAGAACAGAAAAGATTTATTCTGTTTTGCGCAACTCCAACTGCGCAGACACGTGTCGCGCAGCGCAGCGCTTGCGCAGCAGTGCTTGCGCAACTGCGCAGACACGCGTCGCGCAACGCTTGCGCAGCTGTGCCAGACACGCGTCACGCAGCGCTTGCGCAGCTGTGGCAGACACGCGTCGCGCAGCGCTTGCGCAGCTGTGCTTGCGCAGCTGTGCGCAGACACGTATCGCGCAGCGCAGAGCTTGCGCAGTTGTGCTTGCGCAACTACGCAGACACGTGTTCTGCAGCGCAGCGCTTGCGCAACTGAACGTTGCTTCTTTTACTTTTTTTTTTAAAAGAGCCCTGCTCTGATTGGACGCACCGCCTTGGGCGTTGCGCTGTCATATCAACTTCTGACACGTGGCGCGTTGCGCGCAGCGCACGGGATTTGAAGCGTTGCTTCAAAATTTGAATTTTTAAAATTCAAACAGAGCCTTGCTCTGATTGGGGAAACAAATGCCCCCCCACCGTTGCGCTCACGTGGCGCGCACGTGAGTGCAGCGGTGGCAAGATCCTGGCCGTTGGGTCAAACGGGGTAAGTTGAAGGGGCGCGGGCGCCTATAAATAGGACCCTTGGTCTTTTAATTTCTTTACCACTTCAAGAATTTTGACTCAGAGCCTTGCTCTTGCTTAAGAACTCTCAGAGCCTTGCTCTTGCTTCTTCCCAAGAATTTTAAAATTCAAAACTTAGAATCACGCTAGGTAAGAAAATTAAATTAATTTAAATTAAATTTTAATTCACAGAGCCTTGCTCTTATAGATCTTTGATCTAAAGAAAACCCCTTTGGGGTTTCTTCAACAGAGCCTTGCTCTCAAGAACTCACAGATTTACAGAGATCTGGTCCATGGGTTTTAACCCATGAACAGAGCTTTGCTCTTGGATCAAATGTAGATCTTTTTAGATCTGAAAAATGAAGAAATTTTTTTTTATAAGTTTTCATGGATTTTTCAAAGTTTTAAATTTTTTTAATTCTTTTAAGTGTTAACAAAAAAAAATTGATGGACCTTTCCATTATTACCACAGAGCTATGCTCTTTTGAGGAATCTGGTTCCCCTGAGACCAGAGTTTGACAAATGTCACTCTGTGACAGAGCTTTGCTCTAAAAGAGGAGATTTTCTCCTTGTCTCTAGGGATTTCCCATCAATGAGGATATTCTCTGTGGATCTTTTTCCATGAATTGACAGTCTCATCTAATGATGGGATTGTCTTATTAAATGATGCACCGTCATCCAGATTTTATGGGTCCCCTACCCACTGCATCACAGTGTGGAGTAAGATTTTAAAATGCCAAGCGTTAGAACACTAAACGGTTATTTTTGTCTTTCCACAGGAAACATGTCTGACGACTCGTCTTTCCCCTTTGTTCGCTCTGAAGGAGGGTTCCCTCATTCGCCAGTGGACCGGGTGGCGCTCGCTCTTATTAAGGATCATGACCCCGAGTGCAAAAAACTCCACCTGTGGGGGAGGTGGTACAGCCAGATCATCCAGGGTCGTTGCAGTTTCAGTTTTGCCACGCCGTCTGAACCCATAACTCCAATCCCCTATGCGGACGAACCCCCGGTGAAGTATGCCGGAGGTTAAAAATTGAAATTCGGATGACCACCTCCAACCCGCAATTGGTGCTATTCCCGTGCAGCCGCCACCGGCAATAGATATTTTAGGAAGGCGAATCTGTCAGGGTGAAGCACGCCCTTGGGGACAGGCCTATAATATTGGATTGGTGCCGCGACCGCCCGCCGGATACTTGCAGTGGGCCCGATACATCTTATCGGCGAAAAGGACTCATCTATTGAAGATTGGGTTGTATTCAGCCATCTACGTCTCGCTCTTTGAGTATCCCTCTCCTCCAACGTGGTGGATCAAAGCCTTCATTGAACAATGGAATATCCCTACCCACACTTTCCTGATGGCGGATAGGGAGCTCTCAATTTCCTTGGAGGAGTTTGCCGAGCTCTCGGGTTTACCGATGAGAGGGGAGCATTACGAGGAGTTGCTACCCCCTGACGAATACGTCTTTGTCACCAAGCCGCTGGTGTTTGACCTAACTCCGGAAAACGCCGTCCAGCATCAGTATCCAGGCCTGGTGAAGATGTTGGAGATCTACGAAGGACTCCATCTGGAATTGGGCGACCGGGGCGTCAGTTTCGCAGATTTTATTGCCCGCTTCATTCGCCCGGAGCTCCTATCAGAGCGGAGTGAGAAGTTTGCTCAGCTCGATGACCCTTTCGGCTTCGGCTTAGACCGCCGACCTGTATCGAAGAATGATCAAAGGGATTTTTATCTCCCCGGCGCTGCCGTCGTCCCTTTCTCAGAAATTGTCGTCCCGGGCATGGATGAGGAGACCTTTTTTATTGGGTTCTTGGGTTTGTGGCTATGCAGCTTTGCGCTCCACATGCACCCGCGTGACATGCGGCCCTCCGTCTTTTACCCAGCGCATCGGATGGTGGCTGGTTTACAGTTATCGGTAGGAGTCGCCGGGCTGGCCTACCTTTATAAAGGACTTAGCGTAGCGGCAGATGCTAGTGAGCCGGGGATACAGCCCGCTAACTTCCCGACGCATTATTTCACCTCCTGGATGGAAATGCATGTGCAAGGGATGTTCGGTGTCCATAAGTTCCTCCGTTCTTCGAGAAATGCAGACTCCCGAGAGTCATGCGGTTGGTCGGCGCTTCAATTGTGTTTGCATCCCCACGGGAGTCTAGGGGGCTGCTCCTTCGTCCACATCTGGTCGGAGCGAAGATTTCCTTTGTGGATAAGGTTATAACCATAGGCTCAGAGACTGCTAAATCAGTAGTGCCACTACGCGATGATTTCAAGGACGGGGCTTCCGTATTGAAGGCTCCAGAAATCCTCCACCTCTACTCCATTCGGCCGGGCTATCTAGTGTTTAGGCAGAATGAGACCGCACTTTTCATGAGGTACAACCCGCACCGGTTTGCTCAGCAATCGAGCTATAACCAAGGGATCCCGATGGAAGCTTTCTTGGAAAAGCCTGTGGTCAGCCGAGAGGGGATGAAGAACGCAATGCATCATTTCATACGGCTTAACACAGGTTCCTATTTCTTCATTAGTGAACCCAGCTGTGTCCCTAAGACGCTTAACACGTATGTGGCTTGGTATGCGCATGCGATGTGCCCAATTATCTTAACGGAGAAGCGTATACTGGTTGACCGTAGGGGTGCGCCTCTTGGCGGTGATCGCAAGGCCCCCTTGCAACCAAGGATCCCGGTCATTCCTCCGTTGAAAGATGCCGGAGTCGACCGACCACGCGTGTTGAGCCCCCCGCGTGGATTGCCGCTGTCTGCTACGGTGAATGCACCACAGGCGCCCCGTGTTCCCACGAAGACGGTTGATGTAATATCGCCAGAGTCCGGCGCAGGAGCGGATATCGGGACCCGCCGCCCTAAGGTGACTGCCAAGCGCAAATCAATTCTAGGTGCATCTAAAGCTGGCGGGCAAAAGAAGAAGAAGTCGATCCTTTCTCTCGACGCAATCCTCAATTTAGAGTCTGAGGCCCCTCTTACCAAAGGAATAAGTGAATATGGCAGCAATAAGGGCTTCTTGGTAGACCCTGCAGACACCAATTTGGCGGCCGCTATTGCAGCTTCTGAGCGATCAGCAAGGCTCGAAGCGATGTTAAGCAAACTCACGGAGTCAGGTGATCATTAGCCGCTTTCCTCATCAGTTCATCGCATTTTTTTATCATTATTCTTGACTAATACTTTTCCCATTTTCAACAGGTGTCTTTACTGAAGAAGCTATTGCTGCCTCTTTGAAAACTTTCCAAGAGGAGGAGGAGAAACATGCTCTGGCAGGCGTTGGTGCGTCCCACCCCCTTTTCTTTTATAAGAAAAAAAAATTGTTATCTCTTCTGATGGTCAACCTAACCTTCTTCCTTTGTTTCTTTGTAGGAGCTATATCAGTTGATGCGGGGATCCTCCCCAAGCCTGTTACTGAAGTCCCGGTCTCATCGGGGCTGCTGCAAGAGCCTCGACTTGACAAAACGACGAGGGATGCCCTGAAAAACTTGGAGGAATCCCTACTCACGGACGAAGACGCCTCAATGAGAGAGGCTCTGGTGAGGTCCGTCTCAACGGCCCAGAAGGAGAGAAAGCGGCTGAGGCGCGAGGCGAAGGCGCGCCGGACTGCTTTGGCTATGGGAACGGGCCCAAGCACCGTCCCTCGGGCAGATACTCCTTCCGGAGAGGCCCCTGTCGCCCTATCCACTGCTCGCAGACAAGTGGCGCGCACCGTTCGAAGCGCAAATGATAAGTCCACTTCAGGTAAAATTTCTTTCAGAATTTTTTTTATTGTGAGAGTTATAATGCCGACGGTTCTTATATCTCTTATTTTGCAGGGCCAAGTCCGACCGAGGGTGAGACGGAGACCGTTGAACCCAGGGGAACAGAGGAGGCGGTGCCTGCCGAACTCGAGCCGACAGTGGGCAACATCGTTGAGGCCATGGAGCCTGGTGCGGAGGTTGAGGGGCCTATAGCCGAGAAGGTCGTTGATGCCGAGCCTGAAGTGGCGGCAGATAAAACGATCATTACAACTGAGTCCAGGGTGATGGCGGACGAGGCACTTGAGGCTGGCGACCTCATGATGACGGCAGATGAGCCGATGGAGACAGCGAAGCCCGAGGAAGTAGCGGGTGAGATGGGCACGACTCTTGGGGAAGAGTCAGCCGCTTCCTTCCAAGAGTCCGGCAACGCTCCCATCATTGCCCTCCCCGTCTACGATCTTCTGCCGTCTCCTGGTCGCGCGAGCATGACGACGGTCCTTATCGAGTCGGGCGATGAGGTTACAGGTGGTGGCCTCATGTTGATGGAGGAGGGAATTGCCTCAGTTTCGGCTGACAGCTCGTCGGGTAAACTTCGAGTTACCATCATTCCCTCTTTTTTACATATCTTGCGATCTTTTCTAACAATTCTGTCTTTGTTTTTAACGCAGGCGCGGCCAACACCGATGCTCCATTGCTCGAAGGAGCACCGTCAATTACTGCCTTGGCGATGGTCACCTCCCAGCCTTCCCTTGTGCCATCACGGATGTTGGAAGGTATGGATTTGCGATTCATTAGTTTATCTTTTAACCGCATAACTTATGTACTAACGCCGTACCACTGTGTCTTTTCAGGAGTGCTCTTTGATCATCTATATCAAGTGTTGCTTCCACACTTCTCCTTCCCATCTGAACTCGCTTCTCCCTCTAGTGGTGCCGGTGAGTATACTTCCACTTTGATGTCTTTATTTCCCCCCCTTTTTTAGCAATGGGATGATTTTTGACTCTTCCTCTTTCTTATTGTAGTGCCACGAATTGAAGGAGGGGGTGCAAGACCTGTCACACTACCGGCCCTTCCAGCTTTACCATCTGTTGCAGCTGGTATAGTAAATTTCCTTTTTGATGATTCTTTAACATCTCTTGAACCATCGTTTAACCATGTTTTGTTTTACAGCTATCGTTCCGGCTCCGGTCCCTCTTGAGTCTCGTGTCCTCTCACCGGCAGGCCCTTTCTTGAAACGTCCATCTTCAAAGGGTGCCGTGATGAGTTTGGGCATGCTGAGCGGGTATATCGAAGAGCTTAATGCGGACGCTCTCCCTTCTGCCGCAGATTTCGCTGTGGAAGTTAACCCAATGTTGGCGGCGCTCGTAAACTTTCACAATGAGGGCGTCGTCGAATCTTGGGTTAACCACTGCAGGGAGATCGAGGCCTGCCTACATCGGCTGGAGTCGACGCGTCCTTCTCCTGAAATTTTGGCCATAGGCACCCAACGTAGATCTTGGCTCGAGCAAAGCACTTCTTATTTCCGCCATTTGGAGCAAGAAGCAGCTTTACGGTTGAAGGAACGTCAGGAATCTTCAAGCGCAACTGCTCACCTGCGTGCTGAAGTTAGGACGAATGCTGCTGAGGTGAAAGTCGTCTTTGAAGGCCTTCTGGAGCGTATTTCTAATGGGCTAGCATTGAAGCGGAAGCTTGATGCCGCCGAGCGTGATGCCCGAAGCCGTGAAGCAGCCCAGCAGGTCATTGAGGAACAGCTTGCATCCTTCATGCAGCAGCGGGCTCGAGTAGAGGACGAACTAGCGGTGGTAGCCGATCAGGAAAAGGAATGGAAGGAAGTGTGCGAACAACTGATAAAGCTACTGAAGACGCTTCCTTCTTAGTAACTCTCCTTGTGTCGTTTGTACTTGTAAATAATAATAAAAAAAATGCGTATGTATATTTTTTATTCTTTAGCACAATATATCCTGTACTCAATCAAGTCTATGAATAAAAGATACATATTTTTTTTTGTAACGTCTTGTGTCATTTCTCCGCCCTTTTCTTTCTTTTGTTATCAGCATGCCACTTTAGTAACCATGGTTGACGGATAATAGAGCACGCATCTTTACTTTCTTAAGAATCAGCGATGGCTTAGGCCGCAGGTTCAGATCTGCTGCCCAAGACTTTTCAACTCCATGAGCCGTGAGGGTCTCATAGAGACTTTTCTCCCTACGGATCGAAAGGATCTCATAGGTGGGTTTTTCTCCTTAGGAATCGTGAGGATTCCTAAGTGTGGTTTTCTCTTATAAGTCGTAAGGATCCTATAAGAGAATTTTTCCCCCTTATGAGTCGAGAGGACCCACAAGCGGTTGTTTCCCTTCCCCGTCGAAATTCGACTTTGGAGAGTGAGACCTGTGAATAGTATGCAAGAGACCATTTTGGATTGACTTGCAGGGTCACATTGTTCAGGAAGCAAGTTTTTTAGTCCCTGCTGCCTGAGGCTTCATTTGCAAGTTGAGACGAATCGGGAGTTTCCCGTGGAGACAATGGTTTCTCTGCGAGCCGACGTGAATCAGGAGGCTCTCGTCAAGGAGTGTTTGTATCCGTGAGTCGAGGAGTTTGCTAGAGATTATTTGTTTCCCAAGCGCCAAGGATTATTTGTTTCCTTGGGGTTTGAAATGAGTCGAGGATTCCCACGGAGGCACTGGTGGCTCTGCGAGTCGACGCGGATCAGGAGGCTCTCGTCAAGGAGTGTTTGTATCCGTGAGTCGAGGAGTTTGCTAGGGATTATTTGTTTCCCAAGCGCCAAGGATTATTTGTTTCCTTGGGGTTTGAAACGAGTCGATGATTCCCACAGAGGCACTGGTGGCTCTGCGAGTCGACGCGGATCAGGAGGCTCTCGTCAAGGAGTGTTTGTATCCGTGAGTCGAGGATTTTGCTAGGGATTATTTGTTTCCCAAGCGCCAATGATTATTTGTTTCCTTGGGGTTTGAAACGAGTCGAAGATTCCCACGGAGGCACTGGTGGCTCTGCGAGTCGACGCGGATCAGGAGGCTCTCGTCAAGGAGTGTTTGTATCCGTGAGTCGAGGAGTTTGCTAGGGATTATTTGTTTCCCAAGCGCCAAGGATTATTTGTTTCCTTGGGGTTTGAAACGAGTCGAGGATTCCCACGGAGGAACTGGTGGCTCTGCGAGTCGACGCGGATCAGGAGGCTCTCATCAAGGAGTGTTTGTATCCGTGAGTCGAGGAGTTTGCTAGGGATTATTTGTTTCCCAAGCGCCAAGGATTATTTGTTTCCTTGGGGTTTGAAAAGAGTCAAGGATTCCCACGGAGGCACTGGTGGCTCTGCGAGTCGACGCGGATCAGGAGGCTCTCGTCAAGGAGTGTTTGTATCCGTGAGTCGAGGAGTTTGCTGAAGACACTGGTTTCTTCGGAGTTGGAATGAACCGTCGAAGTTTGGCTTTGTCTTCTGACGGAGTCTGTTGGGAAAGTATGGTTCCCTCTTTGTTTACGCCCTTGGATCGTGTACAGGGATCGATGTGATCTTAATTGTAGGGCCAAAGTTTTATCATTTACTTTTTTTTTTTATTTCCGCGATGCTCTATCATTTCAGCTTTTATATCGCGAAGGTCGCGATTGCCCAATCATTTCGGCTATTTTTCGCGGTGCCCAATCATTTCGGCCGTTTATTTTGTTTTCACTAGCTGCTTTTTATTGCGAGTTGCCCAATCATTTTGGCTATTTTGCGTGCATACATTTTTACTTGCTGCTTTTTATTGCAAGTTGCCCCATCATTTCGGCTATTTCGTATGTATGTGCGGGCTACCGGCTTTTCGCCGTAAGCCTGAAATTGGACACCGATTTTGGCATCAGCACCGCTACAACTGGGATATTGCCAGGAGCGAATCATCATTTGCCTCTGTCGTTGTTGAACAAAGGAGGCTTAGCGACCAGGGTTAAGGTCCTGTCGACTAAGGCTTTGACTTCATGAGCCGTAAGGGTCTCACAAAGTTATTTCTCCCTACAAGTCGTAAGGATCTTGTAGGTGTATTTTCTCCTTAGGAATCGTGAGGGTTCCTAAGTGTTTTGTTCCTCTGTAAGTCGTAAGGATCCTACAGGAGGGTTTTCTCCTTGTAAATCGAGAGGATTTACAAGGGTTAATCACCGTGCGAACATATCCCTAGCCTCGGATGGGACTTAGTTAGGGAAATATTTATTCGCGCCCGTGGATTGTATACAAGGGTCAGTATTGGACCACTTGTAGGGCAATATTGGAAGTTGTGGGGGTTGCTTAAGCACAGGTTTAGGCCTTTGTAACTTAAGACTTTCAAATCTTATGAGCCGTGAGGGTCCCATAAGAGAGTTCTCCTTACGAGTCGTGAGGATCTCGTAAGTGTATTTTCTCCTTAGGAATCGTGAGGATCCCTAAGTGTGTTGCTCCCTTATGAGTCGTAAGGATCTCACGCGGGTGGTTTCTCCTTATAAAGTCGAGAGGACCTTGTAAGTGTCTTTTAACGAGGTTGCGCCCTTTCGGGTTTTCACAAACACTCGCCGGTAGTCCTGCTGTTTTTACTTACGGAGCCCTTTCAGGTTTTCATCTGTGCCCATTTTGCTCATGGACATACCTTTTTTTTTATTCTTTTTATTTTTATATGTTTTTTTTATATCTCGTCAGCCTAAAGATGCTGCGGTAGTATTTTAAAGACGTTTCGGTCTACTATTAGTTTAAGGACATTTCGGTCCGGCATTGAGAAGGCCGGCTACTGCTTATAAAGCTTGAGCTTAGGAAGATAGCGAGCGGACATAGTCGTCGTCATCTATCATTGACCTAGGCCATGGCTCATTACGCGTAGTATCTCTTTAGGAAGCGACCGTTTATTGGCCTGAAAGGCCTTTCACCGTGCATGTCCATGAGTAGATAGGCCCCACCCTGGTAAACTTTATCTATGATGTACGGGCCTTCATAGTTTGGCTCGAATTTTCCCCGCTTGGCGCGATTGGGGATCATAGGCCTTTTGACCACTAGCACGAGTTCGCCTTGGCGGAATGTCCTTGATCGGGTCAATCTTTCATATGAGCGTGTCATCTTTGCTTTATAAGCCTCCAGATTTTGCTGTGCTATGAGCCGGGTTTCGTCAAGGGCGTCAAGCTCCTCAAGCCGAAGGTGAGCATTTTCTTCGTCCGTTAGCTCATGGTGAACTGCCACTCGTAGAGAGGGTAACTCTATCTCGAGGGGGAGTACTGCTTCCGTACCGAACACCAACGCGTACGGCGTTGTGTTCGTGGCCGTCTTGAATGTAGTTCGATATGCCCAAAGAGCTTCTTGCAGTCTTTCGTGCCAGTCCTTCTTATTTCGGGACACCGTTTTCTTTATGATCTTTGTTAAGGTCTTGTTAAAAGCCTCAGCTAGACCGTTAGCCCGCGGATTATAAACCGAGGAATATCTCCAGTCTATATTGTGTTGTTGCGCAAAGCGACTGATTTTGTGACTTCAGTACGCTGGCCCGTTATCGGAGATGATTCGCCTTGGCGTTCCAAACCGATATATGACATGCGTCTTGAAGAAGTGGAGGATATTTTCCGTCTTCACTTCTCTTAACGGTACTGCTTCTGCCCATTTAGAGAAGTAGTCAGTCGTTGCTAGGATGAAACGATGTCCTCTAGACGATGCTGGTTCGATGGGGCCGACTATATCAGTCCCCCACATTTCGAATGGCCAGCTAGCTATCGTTGGATATAGTGGATTTGGGTGCTGGTGGATGAAGTCCCCATAGATCTGACACGAGTGACACTGCTTCGCATATTCGAGGCAGTCTTGAATCATCGTGGGCCAATAGTAGCACATCCGTTTTATCTTCAACTTCATCTTTGGGCCCGCTTGGTGGGAACCGCAGAGTCCGTCGTGAACTTCTTGGACGACCCTTTTCGCTTCGTCAGGTCCTAAGCATCTCAGCCACAGAGAATCAAATGACCTCTTGTATAGAGTATCGTTGACGAAGGCGAAAGACAGAGCTCGATTCACGAGCTGATGTCTTGTGGACGCTTCTTCAAGCATTCGGTGGAACTTGAAGTAATCTATGAAGACTTCTCTCCAGTCCTCGGTATTTTCCTAATCTTTTACTTGCAAGGTCGTCTGCTCGCTCGCTCCTTTTTCTTTGGATGATTCCGGAGATATTTCTGCTGGGGCAAGCACCTGACGGCTTTGTACCACGATTCTAACGTCATCGAGGTTTTCTTCAGCCAGTTCTTTAGCAAGTTTGGCCAACGCGTCTGCTTTGCTGTTTTCCGCACGCGGTATGCTCTCCAGAGTATAGGAAGGAATTTGGGTCAACAGTTGTTGCACCTTTTCCCCGTACTTCACCAATTCCGGTTTGCACGTTTGGTAGTTGCCATTTACTTCACTGACGACCAGTTGAGAATCTCCGTATATGAGGAGGTTTTCAATTCCCATGTCAATGGCGATCTCAAGGCCTGCTATCAGAGCTTCATATTCGGCTTCGTTATTTGTCCTCGGTTCTGTTAGGGAGAACGCGTAGCGCATTATCCCTCCTTGTGGAGTTATAAAGATGATTCCTACCCCCGATTTGATTATAGGGGTATTTTGTTTGCGCTTTTTCATGGAAGATGCTCCATCAAAATAAAGTTCCCATTGGGTATCACCACCGTCGATCGCATCAAACACATGTTCGTCTGGAAGATCGCAATTCAGAGGAGAATCGGCCGGTATCGGGTGCTCAGCGAGGAAATCAGCAATGGCCTGGCCTTTCACTGCCTTGAGAGGTTGATACGTTATCGAGAACTCCATCAAGAGCAGGGCCCATTTAGCGAGTCGTCCCGTCAATATAGCTTTTGACATCAAGTATTTAAGGGGGTCCACCTTTGAAATGAGACGGACTTCATGCGCCAACGCATAGTGCCTGAGCTTTGTTATCGCAAAGATCAACGCCAGGCAGTGTTTTTCAATGGGGGAGTAGTTGCTTTCTGCCCCCAGCAGAACTCGACTTAAGTAGTAGAGTGCTCTCTCTTTCCCTTGATCGTTCTCTTGTGCCCATAATGCGCCTAAGGAACCTTCGAGGGCGGTTGTATAAAGAATGAAGGGTTTTCCCTTGACCGGAGCAGCCAACACCGGTGGGTTCTGCAGGTATTGCTTGATCTCGTCTAGTGCGCTTTGGCATTTTTGGTCCCAGACGAACGGGGTTCCCTTCTTCATCAGGTGGCTGTAAGGACGGCACTTTCCTGAAAGGTTGGCTATAAATCGCCGTATGTATGCGAGCTTCCCTTGGAGAGATCGCAACTGTTTGAGAGTTCTCGGCGGAGGCATTTCCATGATCGCTTTAATCTTTGACGGATCTATTTCAATACCTCGGTGTCGAACAATGAACCCCAGGAATTTGCCTGAGGAAACTCCAAATGCACACTTAAGCGAGTTCATTTTCAAGTTGTATTGTCGAAGGCATTGAAATACGGTCTTCAGATGTTCGAGATGTTCCTCATATGATTTGCTTTTAACCACGAGATCGTCGATATAGCATTCGACGATTTCGTGTATAAGGTCATCGAAGATCTTTGTCATGGCCCTTTGATAGGTGGCACCGGCGTTCTTTAAACCGAAGGGCATCACCTTATAACAGAATATACCTAGAGGGGTCCTGAAGGCTGTGTGCTTCTGGTCTTCGGGAGGGATGCATCTTTATCTGGTTATACCCCGATGAGCCGTCCATGAAGGAGAAAACCTCATGAGTGGATGTATTGTCTATCATCAGTTCGGTGACTGGCACTGGGAAATCATCCTTTGGGCAAGCTTTATTAAGATCCCGGAAGTCTACGCATATACGCACTGTCCCATTTTTCTTCATCACCGGGACGATGTTGGCGATCCATTCAGGGTATTGAACTTCCTGGATGAAACCAGAGTCGATCAGCTTCTTGACCTCGGCATTGATACTCATCTCAAGCTCGAGCCGCATTCTTCTCGGCGCCTGTTTGACTGGTTTGACGTTCGGAGATATCGCCAATCTGTGCATAGCAATTTCTAGATCTAGTCCCGGCATTTCGGAATAGTTCCATGCGAAGCAATCTTTATGCTGTAGAAGCACATCCTTTAATGCAGCCACCCTTTCTTCAGATAGCAGCTCGCTGATGAATGTTGGTCGCGGGTCATTTGCCGTCCCCAACTCAATTTTCTTGAGATTATCTGCAGTGGTATGGATTCCATCTTCCAGCTCTTTTGGCGCTGGTGGGAATTCTGAGATTATCTCATTGCTGCTGTTACCAAGAGAGCTCATCTATGTCCTCGGGCTCTTCTTTTAATATTGTAATCATGTGCTAGGTGCGAATTCGCTTCCAATCCCAATGCGGAACTGGTTCTTCTTTCGTGGCCTTGGGCTCGTGCTTTCGTGGTGGCGCTACCCTCCAGTTGTTGGACAGAGCGAACTTGCCAAGCTGATACTGATCTTCGACCCAATTCTTGAAGGTGAAGCAATCTTCAAGAGGATGCCCTATTACTCGATGGTAAGAGCAATAGTCCGGGTGTGAGACTCCGCCCGCTTGTTCGGGATGTTTAGACTCCGGCAATGTAAGCATTTGATGTTTTAGAGCAAGGTCAAGTAACTTCTTCGTCTTGTCCCGAGGAAACGAGTACGCTTGACCCATTTTCTTCATAAAGGATAGATCGATAACGCTCGACTCCCATTTGCGCGGCTTCTTAGTCCCGCTTTGCTGCTGTTGAGCGCCTTCTCGGCCTTTCGACTTATTTCTGCTTTTGCGTCGAGCCTTGTTTATAATAGGTTGACAGGGAGCAGCCTTTTCATCTTTCACGGCCTGTTGGAGAAGGCGTTGCGTTCTAGCTTTCTCGTAGATGACCATTTCGCGGTTATGATCGTCTCGGACTTTTTGACCCGCTTCCCTTATAAGCTTGTCCATTTGTTCTTCGAACGACGGACTGGGCACTTTTGCATCCGGCACTTTCATTGTTTCAGGATTAGCTTCCCCCCATTGAGCATCCGCTTCTTCATCGAAATCATACACGACATAGCAGCTGTTTAATAGCTCTCGTTTCTTTGTCCGGATGTATCCGAGCCCGATCGTCTCCATCCTCCCATTAGGTAGCTTGTGTTGAGTTCCGGGGACGTTCCAAACCCTGTCATAGAATTTGGCCTTCCTAACAGTCTGTTCGAAGGGTATCCCTTGGCGCTTTAACAGTCGTTTCAAGCCTTCTGTATAATATCTAGGTAGACGAATGGGTTGAAGCCTGTCCAGCGTTGGATCTGCTCCATACCAGATTTCTTTCTCCACTTTATTTTCTTCAGAGCGGTAAAGCAGAATTGCTTTCTCTCTCTTTCTTCTGGGAGGGATATAGAATGTCCGCAACTCTTCTACACTGTAGATATTAAGTGCATCCAGTTCTTTATAGTGTCTAAGCGACACCATGGCTATCTGCAGACTTCGCTCTTCATCAGCAGAAGCTCGTATTGAAAGCCGAGCAGGGAATACAGCATGAACTTCATCCTCCGAATCACTACCGAAGATCAATGAAGGAACGGATGGTCCCGGCTTGGTGTATTGGGGCGGACCCGAATAAGTTATATCCTCTTCTTCCTCGGTATCGCTGCCGAAGACAGGGATGGTGGCATTAGTTTTGTTCTCAGGCTTGTGACACCTTTCCGTATCTTCGAAACTTGGCAAGAAGTATTTGGAATATTCATACTTACGAACTTCATTCACGGAAAACGGATTCAATTCTCCTGCCACAGTGTACTCGAGACCATCCTTGCAATATTTCATACACTGATGCTGTGTAGAAGGGATGATATTGTACTCGTGTAACCATGGTCGACTGAGCAGAGCATTGTAGCATGTCTTGGCATCTATGACATGGAATTTAATATCTATGACGAGCAATCCGAAGCGTAACGTTAATATCACAGATCCAAGAGTCTTTGACGATTAGGAGTCGAACCCGGAGATGGTGATCTTGTCCCGAGCAAGGTGCTGGACGCTCATGCAGATTTCCTTCAACACTCGCACGTTGAGGAGATTAACAGACGATCCATTATCGATCAGGATTTTGCCTATCTTTATATCATGGCAGTATCCTGAGACATAGAGAGGACGATTGTGTTCGCACGTCCCAAGGAGAAGGTCTTCATCGCCAAAAGCAACGTCGGCCGTGTGCACCTCTTCCAACTCATTCTTCATCTTTTCTTTGGCCAGGAAGGCTTGGAACTGGTCTGGATCTTGTAGCGCTTTAATCAAAGAATCCCTCGCCTCTTTTGATAGTAACAGGGCATCAAGAATGCTGAGTTGTGAGGGCAGCTTCCTCAGATGCGCCAAGACATTGTAATCCACCTTATTTCTCTTCGGCGGATTCTTGGCGGTTAGCTCTTCCGCAACTTGGTCATCTAGAGTAATATCCTCAGAGACCTTTTCTTTCCCTTTATCTTTCTTGTTTAAGGGTCCGAGATTCTTTTCAGGTAGCGTCCGATTGCGTAGCTGGATATTTTCGCAAACCTTTGGCTCTTCTTCTTTTCCCGAAGTTGACTCTTTAAAGAGAGGGGCGAGTTCCAGCTCCTCATCCGAATCGCTCCCGAATGTAGGCACTTGTGACCCGCCAGTGTTAACCATGTGACAATCGCCGGTAGTTCGTTCAAGCCCTTCGGTCGTATTTCTTTGCTCCCGACGAGTTTTACGTTTTTCCCGTTTAAAGTGTTGTCGATGAGCCACATACCCTTGCCACCATCTATCGAAAGCTTTGCACTCTTGAGTAGGGTGCGAAACCTTCCGATGATATAAGCAATAGGAGGGGTGCGTTTCCACTTCATCGGTGATGTTTCCTCCAGAGGATGGTAGTTTCATGCCCATTGACATGGCCTTAGCAAACCTTTTCTTTATCTTGAATTGGCTTTTGTCGGTAGCGGAGGTGTTTAGCTCCAGCGGGATTGTCTCAGCTCTTTCATCAAGTCGCTGGTGCTTGGCCCTTTCAAATATAGCCATCTCGCGTTCTCGGTCAGCTTTACTTTTCAGTCGAGCTTCGTTAAGGAACGCGTCAATCATTTCGACTGATAGCTCCGGAATTTTTGATTCGGTATCTGCCCCCAGCGTTTTAGTGCCAGAAGTCTCCTCATCGTTCGTGATCGAATGGGAGATCATATGACAGCTTGCTACATATTTCTCGGATTCATCCGATGAACTTTCTCCCTCATCTTCTTCTTGAAAGACGTGATTGAGGAACTCTTGGAGCGTAATGAGAGTCCGCGCCTTTTGGTTGTATTCATCCAGCGCGTCAATTTGCTTTTGTAAGTCCGTGCGCTTGTCGCCAAGCTTCACGGGTTTCTTAGATTTCTTCTTCTTCTTCTTCGAAGATTTTGACGGCTGGTTGCGAGTGCTTGAGCCACCACCATCGGTCTTTGGGGTTGGACGTGGCTTCAACATCCCTTCAATGACCTGCGGTTCCAACGGGTTCTTCCACTTGATCGCTGGACATGCCTGAAGGTCGTTTAGCATCCTCTTTGTTTTGGCTGATAATACAACCTCCTAAGGAGCTTCTTCAATGACGGAGCAGGTTGCCCCCGGCGTATTCGTCCCCTTAGAGGTGTGGGGCTGCGGGGGATTCACTTTCCATTTGTCAGATAACGCGAACTTGCCCTGTCGGTACTGGTTTTCAAGCCAATTTTTGAAAACGTAGCAATCTTCAATCGGATGGCCTAGTACTCGATGATAAGGACAGTAGTTGGGCTCGTTGACGTCACTTGGTTGCAACAGACGTTTTGGATCCGGCAGATTTATGAGTCTGTTGCGCAACGCCAGCTCGAATAACCTCCTCGTTTTATCGCGGGGAAAGGAATAAGGACGTCCCATCCTATCCTCAAGGGGTACGTACGGGCGCATATTATTTTGACGAGCCACTGGCTTCGGGTCGCTCGGTTGTTGTTGAGCATTAGCGACGACGATCGCTTTTCCCTTCCCTTTGTCATTTTGGGAGTCCGGCCTTGGAAGAGGAGGTTTATGGCCCATCTGATCCATCTGTGCTAATTTGTCGATCAAGGCCTGGAAGGTAGTCGGCTTGAAAAACATCATAAACTGCGAGATGGTTGCTTGTGGATCGAGGGTTCCCACAAACATACCAACTGCAGGAGCTTCTTCAATGCGCTGCTCACACTTTGACCATAAATTCCGCCATCGTATAGCGTACTGAACCCACGTCTCGCCGGGTTTTACCCTGGCGTTAATCAGTGCCGTCATCGGGGTACGTTCACTGGCACTTGCAAAACGTTGAGTAAACAGCAGCTCCATCTCCGTGAAGATTTTAATAGAGTCGTTTGGGAGTTCAGAATACCACTCGAACGCCGTATCTGATAAGCTTCCAACAAACTGGCGAAGCAACAGCTTGTCGTCACCGCCGGTGTTGCCGCAGAGTGCCCTGAACTGGGCAACATGCTGATGAGGATTGCACGTCCCCTTGTAGACATGGAACTTAGGAATTGTATAACCTGGTGGGTACTTGATTTGATCGTACCAACTTGGGTATGGCCGCCCCGTTTTTACGACCTGACCGGCCGCTTCGGTCGCATGATGCACCCGTATTTGCTGGAAGATGTATTCATCCAAATCAGTTTTTGAGATTGTATCCTCCTTAGCTGTGGATAGAGCCGGTGGAGGATTCGACGTCTCTCCCCTATCGTCTTCAAGAATGATCGGGGGATCTTCAGCAGGTGGATCTTGTTGAATCATTATACCCACCATATCCTGGAACAGGAGGGCCATTTTCTTTATGTTGGTTGCCTGCTCCGCAGCTTCTTTATCTTTCTTCTCTAGCACGCGCCGAAGGAATTCGGTGTCCGTTTCTTGTTCTTGACGCTCGTCTGAGGATGTTTCCGGGGTTTCTTTTGGCCCAGTAAGTGCGTCCATAGCGTTCATCATTTCTTGGAGTTTCTGCTGCTGCTCCTGAGCCTTGGTCACTGACCTCGTGTGCGGTCTATGACCTGTTGATATGCGGCTATCTTCTTTTCCCGATGCCATGTAAACCGTATGGACTGTTATGCCCCCTGACTTGGGGCGTTTAGGTTCATCATTTTTAAATTTTGCCGCTGACGCGGGAGTGTTTCCTGATTTAAAATCAGGAAAGCTTCTGGGAAAAGCTTCTGGGAAAAGCTTCAGAGGAGAGTCACGTGCTTACACGTGACTAGCGGTCACGTGTTGGCACGTGACACCTTAAAAGCATCATCAAGTCGAATTCAGCCTACTGACTACGCTGAAGAAAGTGGGCTTCAGAAAGAGTCACGTGCTCCCACGTGACCAGGGTCACGTGGTGACACGTGACATTTAAAAGCAAGCGTCCAACACGCAAGTTCTCTGATCAAGTGAAGAAAGTGGGCTTCAGAAAGGGTCACGTGCCCCCACGTGACCAGGGTCACGTGCCCCCACGTGACCAGGGTCACGTGGTGACACGTGACATTTAAATGCAAGCGTCCAACACGCAAGTTCTCTGATCGAGTCAAGAAAAAGGGTTCAGAAAGAGTCACGTGCTCCCACGTGACCAGGGTCACGTGTCTGCACGTGACGTTCAAGGCAGCAAGCGCGTTTCCAGAACAACCAAGGAAAGAGAGTTCAAATAAAGGGTCACGTGCTCACACGTGACCAGGGGTCACGTGGTAGCACGTGATGTTTAAGCAGCAATCAGAAGACACAGTGCAGAAGGCTCGTTCCAAAGGGGGTCACGTGCTCACACGTGACCATGGATCACGTGGTCACACGTGACCGGCTTTCAAAGCCCATGTTGACGACAGAACTAAATTCTGAAGGAAATTCGAATCTTTCCAAAGGAAAGTAATTATTTGGGACTAATCAAATTAAAAATTCAGAGATGATTAAATATCATCTATCTATGGAAAATCTCGGCTTTGGGAAAGATTTCCCCCTTAAATCTAACCAAAATATCAAAGGAGAATCCCTGGATTTAAGATCCAATGGTGAATAAAATTCACCTAATAATCCAAAGGCCCAAAATGAATGATGGATGCAAATCAAATCTCCCAATGAAGATTCGTCAAAAACTGATTGATGCGACTGCCTCTCCTATAAATAGGAGCCAAGAGACAAAAAAAAAAGAGATATACATGCGCAGAGAAGAAAAAGAGAAGGGGAGAAGAGCTTTGATACTTCGAAAAGACTCAGATCTTCTGCAAAAAAAAAAACCCTAGGTAAGAAAGGGAAGGCCTCTTGGAAAGAAGCAGAATTTAATTCTCAACAGAGTTTAACTCTGATAATATAAAAGCAGAAGAACTTATTTCTTCTCTCTTTGATAGAGGATCTGCAAAGTGCACATCTCCCCTTAAGGTTGAGAATTTAATTCTCAATGGGTTGAGATCCTGCCATGCAGATCCAAAACATAGAGAAGGAGTGCAAGCTCGAGAATTTAATTCTCACAGAACTATAGGAATTTAATTCCTCCAAAATAAAGTAGGGCTAGACCCTATGTCATGGGAATTTAATTCCTTCAGAACAAAAAAAGAGAGGGTTTAACCCTAATTAAAGAACTTAGTTCTGTTGAAACAACGGGAATTTAATTCCCTTAATCATCATTTCCTCAAAAACTTTTATTAGGGTTTAACCCTATTCAGCCCTCCACATAAACGAGGAATTTAAATCCCACAGAAAATTCAGAGTTAAACTCTATTCCAGAATACAAGTCTTCAAAAGAAAGAAGGATTTAATTCCTCTGAAATTAAAAGTCTCTGGAATTTAATTCCTAAAAAAAAAAAGGAGGAGTAACAAATCCTCTGAAAAAACCACATTAAGGCAGGGTCACGTGTCACCACGTGACCCCCCCCCCAAAAGCCCTACAGAAAACCCCTTTGAGGCGGCACCCCACGTGACCCACGTGACCTTCAGCAGAAGCCTTAACACATAGGCATTTGAATGCCCATCACGTGCTGACACGTGATGCTATCAAAGACACAGTAATTTCAGCAGAACAAATGAAGGAAGGGCGCTCCCACGTGCTGCCACGTGACCCCTCTTGTCTTCGTGTTTAACACTAAATTGAAACTCTCGAAATCAGTGTTAAAATATTGTTGGGCCTTAGTGTTCAACACTAATTAAAAAGCTTCATTTGCAGTGTTCAACACTGATCCGTTAGTGTTTAACACTAATTTGAGAAGCCCTATTGCTGGTGTTTAACACCAATTATTTCTTAGTGTTAAACACTAACTTGTTAACCGCATGCCCAGTGTTCAACACTGATTGCTCTGTAGTGTTTAACACTAGGCTTTGGCCCAATTGGCTAAATGGATAGAGGCAAAGCCTCTCCTTCAATGGACCAGCAAGAGTCAATATTCCAGACCTGACTGGACTTAGCCCAAGCTGGCCATAAGTCCTCAATTTGTGATTAACTGGGCTAATGAGCTCATAACATAATTGATCAGTCTTGACCCAAATTGGGCCAGGGACTATTTAATCCACCCCGGTTCTAGGGTACATCTCTTCACTCCTTTGATGCTTGGCATTGTAATCCCTCAATGTCTTCAAAGAGGTGACGGGTCCCGATGACCACTCATGATATGGACTGTGGGGTCCTTAAACCCATGCCTAATGCTAAACTTCCTGGTTACGTGGAAAGCGGATAACGTCACTCTTTGACCCCGTGGAAAACGTCCAGAGCGGATCCTGGTCCTCGCAGAGCATGGCAGTGAACCCATGCGAAGCATCCAGAGCGGAGCCTGGTCCTCGCCTAGCACGGCAGTGAACCCGTGTGAAGCATCCAGAGCACATACCGGACTGTGGAGTCCTTAAACCCATGGACTATGACGTCCTTAACCTTGACCGAGATGTCTTAAAACTACCCACGGACCGCAATGTCCTTAAACTACCCACGGACCGCAATGTCCTTAAACTACCAACGGACCGCAATGTCCCTAAACTACCCATGGACCGTAACGTCCTTAAACTACCCACGGACCGCAACGTCCCTAAACTAGAACAATTGAGCCCTCCATATGCTCTTTTGTCGGATCTAAACGGTCCCGTTTAAGCTGATCTTAGCCTCCAAAAATGGCTAACGCGTCCTTAAACCTTCAAACAGATTGGACTACGAATCCCCTAAATTAACTCCGGCTTGAGGGTACATCTCTGAACTCCTCTGACATCCGTCGTTGTAATCTTTCAACGTCGTCAGAGAGGTGATGGGTCCCGACGGTCATACATACGGTGGACCACTACGTCCCTAAACTGGAACAATAGAGCCCAAATGCTCTTTTGTCGGATCTAAACGATCCCGTTAAGTTGATCTTAGTCTCAAACTGGACTAACGTATCCTTAACAAACGTTTAAGTTGATCTTAGCCTCAAATATGGCTAACGTGTCCTTAAACCAAACCCCCAAACCCAAATTTAAGATAATGCGGATTTGGACTAGTCCACGCCCTACGGGTGACGACATAACTCAGTCTCCGTAAACAATCCACGGGCAATAAAACAAACACCCACGACACGAAGTGACCATCTGGAGAAGGAGAAAGTTGTTACCGCAACGCGGTAGCGTAATTAACTGCAGGGGCTTGCGCCTGCAGGGAAGAGCGTCCCCACAATCAAAAACCCCTCAAATGAGGGGGAATCTGACGAAGTCTGCTACATCGGACGCATCCGTCTAAACCTTCGACACATGGTGCCATAAATCAACTTGGCATCTTCGGAGGGGTGGACGGATAGCACCAATTAGCATCTGCCCCGAACCCCAGGCATTCGGACGCCCCGACGTCCCGGCCGCCGTTCGGAGGGGAACAGATTCTGGCACGCCCGGTGGGACCTTTTCTTCTTTCCACTCCACACTTCGTGTGTCGTGATTCGCGAACCAATCGCGGTTCGCTAATAGTTGCCCTTGGGTCTCAAGGTACTGAGAATTGGCATCTTGCTTATTGCAGAAACCAAAGGATCGATGGCTTTCATCCCTGCGAAATCCTCCAACTGCTCAGACGGCAACTGCAGCCGACGCTCTGCCTCGCCAGGAGGTGTAGCCTATGGACCCCAAGCGGCTTCACTGTTCACAATGCCGGTGGAACAGGTCACCCGCGCCACTACAGGATTGTTTTTTGGGACTATGATCCCGCCGACAAACTTTACCGCTCCAGTGCTGGCAAAGGAAACTCTCAAGAAGTCGGTCTTTGATCGTCTTACCCCTACCGTGGCTCCTCTCAACGAGTCGCCCAACGTCAACGCCTCGGTCTTTTCTAGACTGGGCCAGGAATCATGCGAGCTCATTACGGGGACTACAATCTCAAAGAAGGCTGCTTCTAAGAAAGTGATCGCTCCCATCCCCGAAATCGCCAAGGCAACCTTTCCAGCCAAAAAGTCAGTCTTTACAAGATTGACGGCTCCGGCCTTTGCTCCCGCTTCCCAGAGGACATCGGTCTTCGATAGGTTAACGCCAACAACAACCCCCCATCCACACAGGGGGCAAGACGAAACCATTCTTACCGCTGACCCTACACCGTCCGCTCGACACTCTCGACGTCGTCATTGGCGCCGAGTGAGGAAGGCTGGGGGCAACTCCCCCTCTGGATTGACCCCACCATCCCCAGTGGTTGAAGTTAATGCCGCTGTTCCGACCGGGAACAGCTTTGAAATGCTAAATAAGGTGCGAAGGAATTCCCCTACGGCAGTACTGAAGAAGTCTCCTCCCTTACTAAAAAAGGTGGCGGAAACAAAACCCGAACAGCCCCAATTTCCTCAACGGCTGTCTTCCAAAATTTATAAGGTTTGGCGACAAGCCCGAGATTCGATCATCGATCCAAACTTCTCCCGCCAGCACAAGAAGCCGAAAATCCAACCTGAAGCTGGTCACCAGGCTAAACCCCAAAAGGCTGTTGATCAACTGACTCATAAAAGGAGGAGGCCAGAGAGGACCCCACAGCATGCAACGACGGCTAAAAACACTAGGCCTAGACGCCCTAAGTCTGGGGGCATGATGGTCCACACTGTATACATGGCCTCTGGAAAGGAGGAGAGCCGCACTTCTACAGGCCATCGACCACTAACCCGATCCGTAACGAAATCCCAGGAGCAGCAACAGAAGCTCCAAGAAATGATGAATGCTATGGCCGCGCTCACCGGGCCAAAGGAAAACCCAGAAGCATCCTCAGACGCACGCCGGGAGGAAGAGACCGACGCTGAATTCCTTCGCCGGACACTGGAGAAAAGGGACAAAGAGGCGGCCGAACAAGCGGCCAACATACAACGGATGGGCCTTCTCTTTCAAGACGTGATAGGAATGATGATCCAGCAGGACCTGCCCGCCGAAGATCCTCCGATTGTTCTTGAAAACGACCGAGGAGAGACGTCAAATCCACCACCAGCCCTCTCAACGGCCAAGGAAGAGACGATCTCTAAGGCTGACTTGGCTGACTACATAGCCCAGCAAATCCGAGTTCATCACGCAACTGAGGCCGCTGGTCAAACCGTGAAAACCGGGCGTCCGTATCCGAGCTGGTACGACCAAATTAAATACCCACAAGGTTATACGATACCGAAATTCCACGTGTATAAGGGGACCGGCAATCCCCATCAACATGTCGCCCAGTTTCGGGCCCTATGCGGTAACACCGGCGGTGACGATAAATTGTTGCTTCGCCAATTCGTAGGCAGCTTGTCAGAAACGGCGTTTGAATGGTATTCGGAACTCCCGAATGATTCCATCAAAACGTTCGCTGAAATGGAGTTGCTATTCACTCAGCGATTTGCAAGTGCCAGCGAACGCACTCCGATAACTGCACTTATTAACGCCAGGGTAAAACCGAGTGAAACCTGGGTCCAGTACGCTATACGTTGGCGGAACTTGTGGTCGAGATGTGAGCAGCGCATCGAGGAAGCACCTGCGGTGGGCATGTTCGTGGGAACTCTAGACCCTCACGCAACTATCTCCCAGTTTATGATGTTCTTTAAGCCAACCACATTCCAGGCTCTGATTGACAAGTTAGCTCAGATGGACCAGATGGGTCATAGACCACCTACACCGAAGTCGGAACCTCGGAATGACAAGGGTAAAGGAAGGGCAACCTTTGTTGCGAATGCCCAACAGCAACCTAACGCCCCGAAATCGACGGATCAACTGGAGGAAAGACGCCGATACTATAATGAGAAGATGAAGCGTCCCTACTCGTTCCCACAAGACAAGACGAAGCGGTTATTCGAGTTGGCAATACGCAACAGACTTATAAACCTACCAAATCCAAGGCGACCGCCACAACCCACCGAGATGAATAACTCCAACTACTGCCCTTATCATCAGACGGTAAGTCATCCGATTGAAGATTGCTTCGTCTTCAAAGGATGGATCGAAGATCAATACCTTCAGGGGAAATTTGTACTGTCCGAAAAGTGGAAGGTGAACCCACCACAACCACATACTCCTAAGAAGGCCGATACACCGGGGGCAACCTGCTCCTTTATCGAAGAAGCTCCATGGGAGGTCGTGTTATCAACGAAGACCAAAAGAATGCTGAGAGACCTCCATGCATGCCCTGCGATCGGATGGAAGGACCCTCTTGAACCTCAAATTATTGAAGGGATGTTGAAGCCCCGCACCATTGCAAAGACTCATGATAAGGGCCCAAATACTCACGCCCAACCGTCAAAATCTTCAAAGAAAAAGAAGAAGAAATCCAAGAAGCCCGCGAAGCTTGGAGATCGGCGAACAAACTTGCAGAAGCAAATCGACGCGCTGGAAGAATACAATCAAAAGGCGCGAACTCCTGTCACACTGCGAGAATTCCTTAGCCACGTCTTGCAAGATGGAGATGACGAAGAGAGCTCGTCGGATGAATCCGAAGAGTATACGGCAAGTTGCAATGTGATCTCCCACTCGTTTACCGACGATGAGAAAACTCCTAGCACCAGGAAGTTGGAGATGGAGCCTGAGCCAGAGCGTGCGAGGCTGACAACCGATATGATCAATGCTTTCCTAGACGAGATTTGTCTAAAAAGTAAAGCGGATCAAGAACGCGAAATGGCGACGCTAACGGGAACCAGAGGCGGGCAACTGGACGGAAGAGTGGAGTTACCCCTGCCAGAACAAAAGGCATCCGAAGTGGACAAGAAAATATTCAAGACAAGGAAAAGGTTCGCCAAAGCCATGTCAATGGGAATGATGCTACCACCTTCGGAAGCAAATACGCACGACGGGGTGGAGAGGCACCCTGACTATTGCGCATATCACCGGAAGATCTCACACCCCACGGAGGAATGCGATGCCTTCAAAATATGGTGGCAAGGATATGTTATCCGTCAGCAACAGTTTAAGCGTATGAAACGCAAAAGCCGTCGGGAGCAAAGAAGTACTGTCGGAGGGCATAACAAGACTACTGGCAACTGTTACATGGTTGACGCCAGAGGGTCACAAGTTCTCACCTTCGGGAGCGACTCTGATGAAGAAATGGCTCTGGGCCCTCTCTTTACAGAATCCGTTCTAGGAAAAAAGGAGGAATCAGAGGCCTGCGAGAACATCCAGCTGCGCAATCGCACGCTCCCGGAGAAGAATCTCGGGCCCGTCAGCCGAAAAGATAAGGGAAAGGAAAAGATCATTGAAGATATCACTTTAGATGACCAGGTCATAAAAGAGCTAACTAACAAAGACCCTCCCAAAAAGGGTAAGGTGGACTATAACATCCTCGCGCACTTAAGGAAACTACCCTCTCAGCTTAGCATTCTTGATGCCCTTCTATTATCAAAAGAAGCGCGAGACTCACTTATTAAAGCGTTGCAAGAACCTGAGCAATTCCAAGCCTTTCTCGCCACTGAAAAGATGAAGGACGAACTGGAGGAAGTGCATACAGCCGATGTCACTTTCGGTGATGAAGACCTCCTTTTAGGGACGTGCGACCACAACCGCCCCCTATATGTCTCCGGATACTGCCACGACATCAAGATAGGCAAAATCCTGGTGGATAATGGATCCTCCGTCAACCTCCTTAATGTTCGGGTGTTGAAGGAAATCTGTATGAGTGTGCGACACCTCGCTCGTGACAAAATTACTATCTCCGGTTTCGACTCTCAATCATCACGAACTCTCGGATCTGTAATACTGACGTTACGCTTCGGACTTCTCGTCACAGATATCAAATTCCATGTCATTGACGCCAAGACCTGCTACAACGCCTTGCTCGGCCGTCCTTGGCTACACGAGTACAACATCATCCCTTCTACACAACATCAGTGTATGAAGTACTTCAAGGATGGTTTCGAGTACACTGTAACAGGCGAGTTAAACCCGTTTTCTGTGAACGAAGTTCGCAAATACGAAGATGCGAAATACTTTTTGCCAGATTTCGAGGATACAGAAAGGTGTCGCGACCCGGAGAACAAAGCCGCCGCCACCATCCCTGTTTTTGGGAGCGATACCGAAGAAGAGGAAGAGATAGTGTATATGGGGCCATCCCAACACAACAACCTGGGGGCACCCACCCCCATACCGGTCTTCGGGAGTGATTCGGAGGACGAGGTTAACGCCGTGTTCTCCAGTCGGCTGTCAATACAGGCACCCCTTTGCGATGACCATAGTCTGCAAATCACCATGGTACCGCAAGAACACTATAAGGATCTCGACGCGCTTCGAACCCACAGCGTACAGGACCTGCAAACATTTTACGTCCCTCCCAGGCGAAGGGGTGAGAAGGTGATCTTATTTTACCAATCCTCAGAGTCGAAGGTGGATAAAGAGATCTGGCACGGCATGGACGTTACACTTGACAGGCTCCAACCCATCCGTCTACCTAGACACTATACAAATGGATTGAAGAAGTTATTAAAGCGCCAAGGAGTACCCTTAAAACAGACTGTGCGGCAGGCTCGGTTCTACAACAGGATTTGGGACGTCCCCGGGACTCAGCGCAAATTGCCTAATGGGAAAATGGAAACACTTGGGCTTGGGTACACAAGAACCGGAAAACGGGAGCGAGCCCACGGCAGCTACGCCATATATACCTTTGATGAAGAAGAGGGCGCCCTGTCAGGAGAGGCCAACCCCTCATCAAAACTAAACCCTGCGACCGAAGCGCCAAACCCGTTGTTTAAAGGACGAATGGGCAAGCCTACCACGAAAGCGGATCAGAAAATTCGGGAAGATCACAACCACGAAGCGGCCATCTATGAGAAGGCTAGGACGCAACGTCTATTCCAACAGGCTGCACAGGCTGCAAAAGATAAAGATGTTCACCATCGTCAACCTGTCATACGAAAGGCCCGATGCAGGGACGGGAATAAATTAAGAAGCGAGAGAAGAAGCCGACAACAACGACGCAGGATTAGAGGGTTACGGGTATTGCGCGGCTCGGATTCGTCCCTCACGGAAAAGATGAGTCGAGCATACTCCTTCCCCCGAAGCAAGACGGAACGGTTACTCAAGCTCGCCCTAAAACATCAGATGATCACGCTTCCAGAGCCTAGGCATCCTGAGCAAGCTAGCAAGGTCTCTCATCCGGGTTATTGCTCTTATCACCGAGCCATAGGACATCCGACCGAAGATTGCTTCACCTTCAAGAATTGGGTCGAGGACCAATATCGACGGGGTAGATTCGCTTTATCCGATGGTTGGAAAGTAACGCCGCCGCAAAGGCACGAGCCTAAAGCTACGAAAGCAGAACCGGATCCGCCTCGGTCCTGGGAGCGGATTCGTACCTGTTATACGATTACGATATTAAAAGAAGAGCCCGAGAACATAGATGACCTTCCCCGGTGCTTCGAGAACAGCGATGATGAGGTAATCTCGGAATTCCCGCCCGCTCCAAAAGAACTGGAAGACGGTATACATACTACCGCAGATAACCTCAGAAAGATTGAGTTGGGATCGGCAGAGGACCCGCGACCAACCTTCGTCAGTGAGCTACTCTCTGAAGAAAGGGTGGCCGCATTAAAGAACGTGCTTCTACGGCATAAAGACTGCTTCGCGTGGAACTACTCTGAGATGCCAGGATTAGATCCGGAGGTCGCTGTGCACAGATTAGCAATATCCCCAGACATCAGGCCAGTCAAGCAGGCACCAAGAAGGATGCGACTCGAGCTTGAGATGAGCATCAACGCCGAAGTCAAGAAACTGATCGATTCTGGATTTATTCAAGAAGTCCAATATCCCGATTGGATCGCCAATATCGTCCCGGTGATGAAGAAGAATGGGACGGTGCGTATATGCGTGGATTTCAGAGATCTCAACAAGGCCTGTCCAAAAGATGATTTCCCAGTGCCGGTAACCGAGCTAATGATAGATAACACGTCCACTCACGAGATCTTCTCCTTTATGGACGGTTCCTCAGGATACAATCAGATAAAAATGCATCCCGAAGACCAGAAGCACACCGCTTTCCGGACCCCTTTGGGTGTATTTTGCTACAGGGTTATGCCCTTCGGTCTAAAGAACGCCGGCGCTACCTATCAAAGGGCCATGACAAAGATCTTCGATGACCTCATACATGACATCGTCGAGTGCTATATCGACGACCTCGTAGTAAAGAGTATGTCATATGAAGATCACTTAAAGCACCTAGAGACTGTATTTCAACGCCTTCGGCAATATAATTTGAAGATGAATCCCCTCAAATGCGCGTTTGGAGTCTCCTCGGGAAAATTCCTGGGATTCGTCATCCGACACCGAGGTATTGAGATAGATCCGTCAAAGATTAAAGCGATCATGGAAATGCCCCCGCCAAGAACCCTCAAACAATTGCGGTCTCTCCAAGGGAAGCTCGCATACATCCGGCGATTTATCGCAAATCTTTCAGGCAAATGCCGCCCCTACAGTCACCTGATGAAGAAAGGAACCCCATTCGTCTGGGATCAAAAATGCCAAGGCGCACTAGACGAGATCAAGCAGTACCTGCAGAACCCGCCGGTATTAGCTGCGCCGGTCAAGGGAAAACCCCTCATTCTTTATACAACCGCCCTCGAAGGTTCCTTGGGCGCACTATGGGCGCAAGAGAACGATCAGGGGAAAGAGAGAGCACTCTACTACTTAAGTCGAGTTCTACTCGGGGCAGAAAGCAATTACTCTCCCATTGAAAAACATTGCTTGGCGTTAATCTTCGCGATAACAAAGCTCAGGCACTATGCGTTGGCACACGAAGTCTGCCTCATCTCGAAAGTGGATCCTCTTAAATACTTGATGTCAAAAGCCATATTGACGGGACGACTCGCTAAATGGGCCCTGCTCTTGATGGAGTTCTCGATAACATATCAACCTCTCAAGGCAGTAAAGGGCCAGGCCATTGCCGACTTCCTCGCTGAGCACCCGATACCGGCCGACTCTCCTCTAAACTGTGATTTGCCGGACGAGCACGCATTTGATGCAATTGGCGGCAGAGGCACACGATGGGAACTCTATTTCGATGGAGCGTCCTCCATAAAGAAACAGAAACAGGGTAACCCGATCATCAAATCGGGGATAGGCCTTATCTTTGCAACTCCACAAGGAGGAATAATGCGCTTCGCCTTCTCCTTAACAGAGTCAAGGACAAACAATGAAGCCGAATACGAAGCTCTGATAGCAGGCCTCGAAATCGCCATCAACATGGGAATTGAAGACCTCCACATATACGGGGATTCTCAGCTGGTCGTTAGCCAAGTTAATGGTGACTACCAAACGTGCAAACCGGAGTTGGTGAGATACGGCGAAAAAGTGCAACAACTGTTGGCCCAAATTCCCTCTTACACTTTGGAGAACATACCGCGCGCAGAAAACAGCAAAGCAGACGCGTTGGCCAAACTCGCTAAAGAACTGGCTGACGAGAACCTCGATGACGTCAGAATCGTGGTACAAAGCCGTCGAGTGCTCGCCCCGGCAGATATATCTCCGGAATCATGCAAAGAAAAAGGAGCCATTGAGCAAGCGACTCTACAAATAAAAAACCATGAGAAGGCTGAGGACTGGAGGGAAGTCTTCATAGACTACTTTAAGTCCCACCGAATGCCTGAAGAAGCGTCCTCAAGGCATCAGCTTATGAAACGAGCTCTATCCTTCGCTTTCGTCAACGATACCCTGTACAAGAGATCGTTTAATTTTCTATGGCTGAGATGCTTGGGACCTGACGAAGCGAAACGAGTCGTTCAAGAAGTTCACGACGGACTTTGCGGTTCTCACCAGGCAGGCCCAAAGATGAAGTTAAAAATTAAACGGATGGGTTACTATTGGCCCACGATGATCCAGGACTGCCTCGAGTATGCGAAGCAATGCCACTCATGCCAGATCCATGGAGACTTCATCCACCAACATCCGAATCCACTACACCCAACGGTGGCCAGCTGGCCATTCGAAATGTGGGGGACTGACATAGTCGGCCCCATAGAGCCGGCATCAGCCCGGGGACATCGTTTTATCCTAGCGACAACTGACTACTTCTCCAAATGGGCAGAAGCGGTACCACTAAAGGAAGTGAAGACGGAGAATATTCTCCATTTCTTCAAAACGCACGTCATCTATCGGTTCGGAACTCCACGACGGATTATCTCCGATAATGGGCCGGCCTACCGAAGCCATAAGATTAGCCGCTTCGCGCAGCAGCACAATATAGACTGGAGGTATTCTTCAGTTTACAACCCGCGAGCCAACGGTCTGGCCGAGGCCTTCAATAAGACCTTGACGAAGATCATAAAAAAGACCGTCTCCCGGAATAAGAGAGACTGGCACGAGAGGCTGCAAGAAGCCCTTTGGGCTTATCGAACTACATTCAAGACGGCCACAAATACAACGCCATACGCGTTGGTATTTGGGACGGAAGCAGTACTCCCCCTCGAGATAGAGTTACCCTCTCTACGAGTAGCAGTCCACCACGAGCTGACGAACGAAGAAAATGCTCACCTTCGGCTTGAGGAGCTCGATGCCCTCGACGAAACCAGGCTCACAGCGCAACAATATCTAGAAGCCTACAAAGCAAAGATGACGCGCTCGTACGAAAGATTGACTAGGCCAAGGACATTCCGCCAAGGCGAACTCGTACTAGTGGTCAAAAGACCTATGATCCCTAATCGTGCCAAGCGGGGAAAATTTGAGCCAAACTATGAAGGCCCGTACATCATAGACAAGGTCTACCAGGGTGGAGCCTATCTACTCATGGACATGCACGGTGAAAGACCTTTCAGGCCAATAAACGGTCGCTTCTTAAAGAAATACCATGCCTAATAAGCTGCAGCCTAGGTCGATGATAGATGACGACGACTATGTCCGCTCGCTATCTTCCCAGGCTCGGACTTTACAAGCAGCAGCCGGCCTTCCTATAACGACGGACCGAAACGTCCTTAAACTATCACGGACCGAAACGTCCTTAAACTATCTACGGACCGAAACGTCCCTAAACTAATGCCGGACCGAAACGTCCTTAAAACTAACGATGGACCGAAATGTCCTTAAAACTAACGACGGACCGAAACGTCCATAAACTAACGACGGACCGAAACGTCCCTAAACTACTACCGCAGCATCCTTGGGCTGACGAGATAAAAAAAAAAAAAAAAAAAAAAAAAAAAAAAAAAGGAATAAGTATATAAAATAATAAAAACGGTATGTCCATAAGCAAAATGGGCACGGATGAAAACCTGAAAGGGCTCCGTGAGTAAAAACAGCAGGACTGCCGGCGAGTGTTTGTGAAAACCCGAAAGGGCGCAACCTCGTTAAAAGACACTTATAGGGTCCTCTCGACCTTGTAAGGAGAAACCACCTGCGTGAGATCCTTACGACTCACAAAGGAGCTGCACACTTAGGGATCCTCACGATTCCTAAGGAGAAAAAAAAAAACACACTTACGAGATCCTCACGACTCGTAAGGAGAATTCTCTTATGGGACCCTCACGGCTCATGAGATTTGAAAGTCTTAAGTTACAGAAACCTAAACCTGTTCTTAAGCAAATCCTCCACAACCTCCGATATCGCCCTACAAGCGGCTCCATGCTGACCCTTGTATACAATCCACGGGCGCGAATTAACACTTCCCCAACAGAGTCCAACCCTTGTAGGTCCTCTCGACCCATAAGGGGAAAGTCCTCTTGTAGGATCCTTACGACTTACAGAGGAGCACACACTTAGGAATCCTCACGATCCCTAAGGAGAAAATACACCTGCAAGATCCTCACGACTTGTAGGGAGAAATACCTTCGCGAGACCCTTACGGCTCATGAAGTCAAAAGCCTTGGTTAACAGGACCCTTAACCCTGTTTGCTGAGCAACCTTTGTTCATTATCAACAAAGGCAAATGATGATTCGCTCCTGGCAACATTCCAGTAGTAGCGATGCTGATGCCGAGATCGGTGCCTAAAATCCAAGCTTGCAGTGAGAAGGTCAGCAGGCCAAACATGCCTACAAAATAGCCGAAACGATGGGGCAACTTGCAATAAAAAGCAGCAAGTAAAAATGAAGGCATAAAAAAAAAATAACCGAAATGATGGGGCAACTCGCAAAGCAGCGAGCAGAAAATAGAAAAATAGCCGAAATGATTGGGCACCGCGAAAAATAGCCGAAATGATTGGGCAATCGCGATTTTCGCGATATAAAAGCTGAAATGATAGAGCATCGCGGAAAAAGAAATAAAATCAAAATAAAATTTATGCCCTACAGGTGATATTCCATCACACCCTGTACACAATCCAAGGGCGTAAACAAAAAAGGGATCATACTTCTCCCCCAGGTTTCATCAGAAAAAGAAGCCAAGTCTCGATGGGCCACAAGCGACCTAGAGATCATCCAAACACTCGTCTCGTAACAACGGACATGACTTCAAACGAAACGGAACAGCGGCAACCCCCAGTTCCATGACTCGGTGATATACACATCACCAAGAGTCAAACCTCCATTCCGTGAAATGCGGATACAATCAACAAACTTCCTGGTTACGTGGAAAGCGGATAACGTCACTCTTTGACCCCGTGGAAAACGTCCAGAGCGGATCCTGGTCCTCGCAGAGCATGGCAGCGAACCCATGCGAAGCATCCAGAGCGGAGCCTAGTCCTCGCCTAACGCGGCAGTGAACCCGTGTGAAGCATCTAGTGCAAACTTCCTGGTTACGTGGAAAGCGGATAACGTCACTCTTTGACCCCGTGGAAAACGTCCAGAGCGGATCCTGGTCCTCGCAGAGCATGGCAGCGAACCCATGCGAAGCATCCAGAGCGGAGCCTAGTCCTCGCCTAACGCGGCAGTGAACCCGTGTGAAGCATCTAGTGCGAACTTCCTGGTTACGTGGAAAGCGGATAACGTCACTCTTTGACCCCGTGGAAAACGTCCAGAGCGGATCCTGGTCCTCGCAGAGCATGGCAGTGAACCCATGCGAAGCATCCAGAGCGGAGCCTAGTCCTCGCCTAACGCGGCAGTGAACCCGTGTGAAGCATCTAGTGCGAACTTCCTGGTTACGTGGAAAGCGGATAACGTCACTCTTTGACCCCGTGGAAAACGTCCAGAGCGGATCCTGGTCCTCGCAGAGCATGGCAGTGAACCCATGCGAAGCATCCAGAGTGGAGCCTAGTCCTCGCCTAACGCGGCAGTGAACCCGTGTGAAGCATCTAGTGCAAACTTCCTGGTTACGTGGAACGCGGATAACGTCACTCTTTGACCCCGTGGAAAACGTCCAGAGCGGAGCCTGGTCCTCGCCAAGCACGGCAGTGAACCCGTGTGAAGCATCCAGAGCAAATACCGGACTGTGGAGTCCTTAAAATCCACGGACTATGATGTCCTTAACCTCGACCGTGATGTCTTAAAACTAACGATCAACCACCCCGATTCCCTACGGATTTTGCCTTGGTTTAAGAGTACATCTCTTCACTCCTTTGATACCTGGCGTTGTAATTCTTCAACGTCTTCAGAGAGGTGACGGGTCCCTGCAACCGCACATCGGACTGTGGAGTCCCTAAATCCACGGACTATGAGGTCCTTAACCTTGACCGTGATGTCTTAAAACTAACATCGGACTGTGGAGTCCTTAAATCCACGGACTATGAGGTCCTTAACCTTGACCGTGATGTCTTAAAACTAACATCGGACTGTGGAGTCCTTAAATCCACGGACTATGAGGTCCTTAACCTTGACCGTGATGTCTTAAAACTAACATCGGACTGTGGAGTCCTTAAACCCACGGACTATGAGGTCCTTAACCTTGACCGTGACGTCTTTAAACTACGATACCTGGAGAGATCCCTAACCCCGTGAAATACGGAAAAAGGTGATCACACCCGGCACTTGCAGGCCCTCACGACCTGTAAGGAAGAAAAACTCTCTTGAGATCTTTACGACTCTCAGGGGAAAACCCGCTTAAGGATCTTCACGATCTTTAAGAAGAACTCACACCTATGGGATCCTTTCGACCTATAAGGAGAAAAACTCCTTATGAGACCCTCGTGGCTCATAAGATGCAAAAGCCTTAGGAAACAGATCCTAACCCTGAATCCTAAGCCACGGCCGTCTTGTAAGAAGATTAAGATAGATTATCCGCAGAATGCATTCAATGAAAAGGAGACACGTCACTGAGAGAAAAATTGTATCTTTTATTCATGACCCAAAATGGATACAAAATACAATTCAAAAAAAAAAAAAAAAGAGATACTCTTATTCATGAGTATGTACAAAAAGAAAAAAGATACAAGTCCTCAAGCCGGCGGGCGGTGCAATAATTTCACCAGCTCATCATTTTGTTGTTGAGCTATGGCTTCGTGACGCAAGATCTCCATAAGACGCGCCTCCGCCTGAGCTTGCTGGGCCTGATATGAAGCGAGCCGGACTTCAAGCTCCTTTTCAGTGGCCTTGTGAGCCTCAACTCTCTCGCGAGTAAACGTGGCGGCCTTATCAAGAGCCACCACCTCTGTGATGGACTCCTGAAGCACCCGCCATAGCTCATATGCTTTATTGGCTTTGGCTGTAAGACTGGCCTGAAGCTCGCCCAACGCCTTGGAGGCTAGCTCCCTCTCCGAGAACTTGCGGCCAAGTCTCTTCTCGCACGACGTCATGTTGGCCGCATGTCGCGCTATCAGACCCCGCAACTCCGCTTTTGCAGCCACGGCTTCTGAAGAAAGGCGAGAACATTCAAGGGCGTGCAGACAAGCCTCCACCTTCCTACAGAACTCTACCCAGACCCGCACCACCTCCTCGCTATGATAAGTGGCGAGAAAAGGGAGGGAGCCGTTAGCTTCAGCGGCGAACGCTTCGGCCGTGGTTGCACTACCAGCACGGAGCTCTTCGATGAAAGAAGATAAGGAGACCAGGCTCAGTTGGGCCAAGCGCTCTGAAGCCCGCAAAGCGTAGGGGCCGGACGGCATCACAATGCGCGATTCCAAAGCCATGGAGACTGGCAGAGCTGTTCAGATTTGGCAGATGTTAGTAAAACTTTTAAACACAGGATGAACGAGACTATGATAAAATGTCACTCACCGACAGTCATGCACGTAGGAGCTGAAGGTTCCCCTGGCCCTTCAACGACCTCGACCTCATCATCGGCTTCCAGAACTATAAGAGACATTAACGTCATTTCACAAAATAGTGACAATGCTATGATAAAAAATGGCGAATGACACTAACCCTGCCCGGAGGAAAGGATGATACGTTGAGGGGGAATCGCCTGCGGGGCTGCCATCTCCAATAGACGCTGAAATGATTGGCGAGGTGATAGATCCGCGATCGTGGCTGCCAAACCGCGTAATTCTGGAAAAGATAAAAGATTTTAGACCATGAAAGGGTTACTAAATTAAAACGCAGAAGGATACCTTCGACACTCCTCCCATTCTGAGCCGGGGGGATAGCAGCCTCGACGGTCTCCGCCGTAACCTCAGGCTCCAACAAAGGGAGAGTTGTCCCGACTACCCCACTTCCAGCCTTTGGACCACCCTCAGCAAGAGTCATTGGGATGGCGGCCTCCATAAGAGCATCCCCCGAGGGGGCAAGCACTCCCTGATCAAGAGCCGCCGCTGGAGGTTCTATCACGAGAGGAGCGGCCTCATCAGCCCCCTCCACGCCTAGCAAGGCCTCGTTGAGAACTTCGGCGGGCTTTAGCTTTAAGGGGCCAGTAGGAAGCTCCCCCAGCGTTGAAGATTCTGCACGGTTCAAATAAAAATAATGATACATACCCACGAGCATAAATAATCGAAAAGACTACAAAAAAAAAAAAAAAAAAAAAAAAGCACAGCGTACCTATGCGCAAAGAGGCCCTTAACATGGCTTCTTCAAGCCGCTTTTCCTTCTCAAGGAGATAAGCTCGCCGAGGCTTAAGGGTAGACTCATGACCACCGGTCCATAGAGAAAGTGCATCAGCTGCATCCTCTGAAGCGACCTGCTTCAAAGCCCTTTCCCCCCATTCCTCCAAAGGGCCGATAAATCGCCGCCGAATCCACGAAGGGTCCTCGTAAAAAATTACAGCGGGATACGACTTCCTCGGAACCTTGGCATCATGGGACGGGTCTTGCGAACGCCGTAAGGCCTCAGCCAGTTGTGCGGCCTCCTCGTCAGCCGAACTCGGAAGGAGGAGTGCAGTATCAGACGCGGGCAAGGCCAAGAGATCGTCGTCAAGGATAGGCTCAGATTCCATCACAGAGTCGAGCGGGGTAGTAGCCACTTTCTTTCGTCGCTTAGACCCAGGGCCGGTCGCCGAAGATGGCCGCTTCCTCCCTCGCGAAGCCTTAGGGCGACGCTGGCCCACATCGCCTTCGATGCCTTCGTCCCTGGAAGACGTCGGCGTCGTCGACGCTGCGGGAGGCGGCACCGCCACCGGCAGAGATGCCACTACTGGAGCCCTTCTACTCCGCGACCGGGAACCCAAGGGCATACCAGCTGTCGGAGTAAGGTCCACCCCGGACTCCCCTGGAATGAGCGCAGTGCCGATCTCTCTCAAAGGAAAGCGGACTGGAACCCTCGGTCGTAACCCAGTCCCGGGAGCTAGAAGAGGGACATCTCCACCAAGAAACACCCTCCTTTCCTCAATAATGACTGGGTTGACTCGATGAAGATACCAGCCCGTAAATGCACCCACACATCGGGGCATGTACTCGGCTTCGGGGACCATGAAATGGGAGCCGGTGTTCAGCCGCATAAAATGATGAGCGGCATCGCGAACAGCATCGAGCGAAGGGATCGGGGCAATTATAAAAGCCTCAAAAGGAACGCCTTGGTCGTATCCAAGCTGCCGGGCAAATCGGTGCGGATTGTACCGCATAAAAAGAGCTGCACTATCCTGGCGAAACACCAAGTAGCCCGGTCTAATTGAATACAAGTGTATGGCCTCCCGAGGCTTCAGAGAAGGCGCGTCGTCCTTTGACTGGTCCCAAAGTTGCTGAACGGGCCCCGAAGGAGAAGAAAGAACTCGATCATTAAAGACTAACCCGCCAGCGGTGGCGTGAGGGGAAATCAGCACCCGAATAGCCCCTAACTGAGTTGGATCGGCAGCAGAAGCGCCCACCAGTCGCATGAGTCGCGGGAAGGTATAGGCATCGTAAAAAGCGGGCCTCTGATGCATAGCGAAAGACCCCAGCACGTGCATCTCAATCCATGATGTGAAGTAATGAAGAGAAAAGTTCACTACGTCCACACCAGGCGTAGAGGTATTAGCTGCGGTGCCCAATCCATTATAGAGGTGCGCCAAGGCTGGGATGCCGATGGCCAACCGCGTCCCCTCAGCAATACGATGAGCCGGGTAGATGACCGAGGCTCTCATGAAGCGGCGATGCATCGGGATAACAAACCAGCTAAGCCAAACACTGATAAACCCCACAAAAAACGTCTCCTCATCCATACCGGGTGCTGCAATGGACTCAAAAGGCATCGGCGACACGATGGGGATATAATATTGTGGCAAGTCCGATTCAGCAGTCGGTAGCCTCTTCGGACCAAATCCAAAGGGGTCTCCAATGTTAGCAAACTTCGGAGCAGTCTTCGATACGGCGTCCTCACGAAGGAAACGAGCGATGAAGCTCTTGAAAGTAACGCCCTGCTCTTCGGACTCGGTGAACAATCGGTCGAAGATACCTAGGGCCTTGATCAAACTGGGGCGCTTATGGCGAATGGCATTCTCAGCAGACAGACCGTCAACTGGGGCAGACTCGGGCTCAAAAACGTACTCGTCAGAAGGCAACAACTCCTCGTACAGATTACCCCTTATCGGCAACCCCGAGATATCATAGAATTCGGCCAAGGAAATCGAAACTTCTCGATCTCCCAGAATGAAAGTATTGGTAGGAAGATTCCACTGGTTCAGAAACGCCTTGACCCACCAGGCATGTGGGGACTTGTAATGGAATAGCGACGCGTATACGGCCTGATAAAGCCCAACTTTCTGCAATCGCGCCCGATGGGCAGAAAGGATGTAGCGAGCCCAAAGAAGGTAGCCCGTAGGATGCCTGGGAGTGAGCCCTATCTTATAAATCTGCCCCCACGGGTGGGCCTCACCCTGGCAAATGCGCCGTCCCAAGATGTCTATAGCCGGGATCGGATGGTTCGGAATGCCGGTCGTCGAAGGCTCCAGTCTCCCCGTTGGAGTCCAATTGGGCATTTCCACGGCGAAAGCTGTCCTTGGAGGATCCATCGGTAAAAATGGGAAAGTAGGCTCCGTTGGCACCGCGCAAAGAAAACTCCTGCGACCTTGAATAATCTGACTGTACCAAGGTCCCCATTGAAGAAGGTTGGCGCAGTTCGGGTCATGGGCTCTAATCATCGCCATCGCCTCTTCATCAGACGGTGACTGAGGAAAGGCCGCCTCCGAGCGAGAGAAAGGGAAGCGTGGAGCAGAAGTCATCGCACCTGAAAACCAATAAAGGAAGACCGTTAGAAGAAAAGTCGGCAACGTACATTCATGCATGAACATGAAGACTAAGTAAAGAAAGCAAAAACAAAGCTTCCTGGGACCATTGGCTACAAAACACATGGGCTCCACAGAATCCGGATGACGGCGCATTTATAATAAGGCCAAAACGTTACAATAAGACAAAAGGAATGTCCGCATTTAATAAAAGGTGGTAACCATGCAAATTCCCCTCAACGAGAGCTGTCTAGGGCTCTACAGAGAACCCAACAAAATCAAGGGAATTAAATTCCCACAAAGGGCATCATTACAAAATCCCCATTGCATTAATGGCAGAAGAACCGCCTCGAGCCGAGAGACCCCAGAGATTCTCTGTGTGAAGAAATCGAGTTCTTCGCTGGAATTTAATTCCTTACTAAGGAAAGGGAATTAAATTCCCAGAAACATTTTGAATGGAATTAAATTCCATGGGTTTGAACCGCCGTCACCGTCTCCCTAAGGGATCATCTGAACCCTAAGTGACCTACTACGGGAAGTCAAGTGGTCTCATATTTTGGTTAAATTACTTGGAGAAAAATGAGTTCTTCGGGAAACCCTCGATCTGGATTTTAAATCCAGAGAGGTTTGTCAAAACAAAGATGCTTCGATTACCATTACCTGAGGAAGAAGGGCCCTTTTCGGACAGAGTTAAACTCTGGAAAATCTTAAAACAGAGAACTAAGCTCTGGAAGAAGAGAATTAAATTCTCAAAGAAAAGTTCTCAGGGGAAGAAGACGAGCAAGGTGAAGGCTCCTATGAAGAGACAGAGCTATTTATAGAAGATAGTGGAAACGTTTCATCTCCCCAGATCCCTAAGGGAATCCAACGGTCGCGAGAGGTGACAGCGTTGCACTCACGTGCTGACACGTGAGAACAACGCTGTGGGGGCATTTGTTTCCTGATTTAAAATCAGGAAAGCTTCTGGGAAAAGCTTCAGAGGAGAGTCACGTGCTTACACGTGACTAGCGGTCACGTGTTGGCACGTGACACCTTAAAAGCATCATCAAGTCGAATTCAGCCTACTGACTACGCTGAAGAAAGTGGGCTTCAGAAAGAGTCACGTGCTCCCACGTGACCAGGGTCACGTGGTGACACGTGACATTTAAAAGCAAGCGTCCAACACGCAAGTTCTCTGATCAAGTGAAGAAAGTGGGCTTCAGAAAGGGTCACGTGCCCCCACGTGACCAGGGTCACGTGGTGACACGTGACATTTAAATGCAAGCGTCCAACACGCAAGTTCTCTGATCGAGTCAAGAAAAAGGGTTCAGAAAGAGTCACGTGCTCCCACGTGACCAGGGTCACGTGTCTGCACGTGACGTTCAAGGCAGCAAGCGCGTTTCCAGAACAACCAAGGAAAGAGAGTTCAAATAAAGGGTCACGTGCTCACACGTGACCAGGGGTCACGTGGTAGCACGTGATGTTTAAGCAGCAATCAGAAGACACAGTGCAGAAGGCTCGTTCCAAAGGGGGTCACGTGCTCACACGTGACCATGGATCACGTGGTCACACGTGACCGGCTTTCAAAGCCCATGTTGACGACAGAACTAAATTCTGAAGGAAATTCGAATCTTTCCAAAGGAAAGTAATTATTTGGGACTAATCAAATTAAAAATTCAGAGATGATTAAATATCATCTATCTATGGAAAATCTCGGCTTTGGGAAAGATTTCCCCCTTAAATCTAACCAAAATATCAAAGGAGAATCCCTGGATTTAAGATCCAATGGTGAATAAAATTCACCTAATAATCCAAAGGCCCAAAATGAATGATGGATGCAAATCAAATCTCCCAATGAAGATTCGTCAAAAACTGATTGATGCGACTGCCTCTCCTATAAATAGGAGCCAAGAGACAAAAAAAAAAGAGATATACATGCGCAGAGAAGAAAAAGAGAAGGGGAGAAGAGCTTTGATACTTCGAAAAGACTCAGATCTTCTGCAAAAAAAAAAACCCTAGGTAAGAAAGGGAAGGCCTCTTGGAAAGAAGCAGAATTTAATTCTCAACAGAGTTTAACTCTGATAATATAAAAGCAGAAGAACTTATTTCTTCTCTCTTTGATAGAGGATCTGCAAAGTGCACATCTCCCCTTAAGGTTGAGAATTTAATTCTCAATGGGTTGAGATCCTGCCATGCAGATCCAAAACATAGAGAAGGAGTGCAAGCTCGAGAATTTAATTCTCACAGAACTATAGGAATTTAATTCCTCCAAAATAAAGTAGGGCTAGACCCTATGTCATGGGAATTTAATTCCTTCAGAACAAAAAAAGAGAGGGTTTAACCCTAATTAAAGAACTTAGTTCTGTTGAAACAACGGGAATTTAATTCCCTTAATCATCATTTCCTCAAAAACTTTTATTAGGGTTTAACCCTATTCAGCCCTCCACATAAACGAGGAATTTAAATCCCACAGAAAATTCAGAGTTAAACTCTATTCCAGAATACAAGTCTTCAAAAGAAAGAAGGATTTAATTCCTCTGAAATTAAAAGTCTCTGGAATTTAATTCCTAAAAAAAAAAAGGAGGAGTAACAAATCCTCTGAAAAAACCACATTAAGGCAGGGTCACGTGTCACCACGTGACCCCCCCCAAAAGCCCTACAGAAAACCCCTTTGAGGCGGCACCCCACGTGACCCACGTGACCTTCAGCAGAAGCCTTAACACATAGGCATTTGAATGCCCATCACGTGCTGACACGTGATGCTATCAAAGACACAGTAATTTCAGCAGAACAAATGAAGGAAGGGCGCTCCCACGTGCTGCCACGTGACCCCTCTTGTCTTCGTGTTTAACACTAAATTGAAACTCTCGAAATCAGTGTTAAAATATTGTTGGGCCTTAGTGTTCAACACTAATTAAAAAGCTTCATTTGCAGTGTTCAACACTGATCCGTTAGTGTTTAACACTAATTTGAGAAGCCCTATTGCTGGTGTTTAACACCAATTATTTCTTAGTGTTAAACACTAACTTGTTAACCGCATGCCCAGTGTTCAACACTGATTGCTCTGTAGTGTTTAACACTAGGCTTTGGCCCAATTGGCTAAATGGATAGAGGCAAAGCCTCTCCTTCAATGGACCAGCAAGAGTCAATATTCCAGACCTGACTGGACTTAGCCCAAGCTGGCCATAAGTCCTCAATTTGTGATTAACTGGGCTAATGAGCTCATAACATAATTGATCAGTCTTGACCCAAATTGGGCCAGGGACTATTTAATCCACCCCGGTTCTAGGGTACATCTCTTCACTCCTTTGATGCTTGGCATTGTAATCCCTCAATGTCTTCAAAGAGGTGACGGGTCCCGATGACCACTCATGATATGGACTGTGGGGTCCTTAAACCCATGCCTAATGCTAAACTTCCTGGTTACGTGGAAAGCGGATAACGTCACTCTTTGACCCCGTGGAAAACGTCCAGAGCGGATCCTGGTCCTCGCAGAGCATGGCAGTGAACCCATGCGAAGCATCCAGAGCGGAGCCTGGTCCTCGCCTAGCACGGCAGTGAACCCGTGTGAAGCATCCAGAGCACATACCGGACTGTGGAGTCCTTAAACCCATGGACTATGACGTCCTTAACCTTGACCGAGATGTCTTAAAACTACCCACGGACCGCAATGTCCTTAAACTACCCACGGACCGCAATGTCCTTAAACTACCAACGGACCGCAATGTCCCTAAACTACCCATGGACCGTAACGTCCTTAAACTACCCACGGACCGCAACGTCCCTAAACTAGAACAATTGAGCCCTCCATATGCTCTTTTGTCGGATCTAAACGGTCCCGTTTAAGTTGATCTTAGCCTCCAAAAATGGCTAACGCGTCCTTAAACCTTCAAACAGATTGGACTACGAATCCCCTAAATTAACTCCGGCTTGAGGGTACATCTCTGAACTCCTCTGACATCCGTCGTTGTAATCTTTCAACGTCGTCAGAGAGGTGATGGGTCCCGACGGTCATACATACGGTGGACCACTACGTCCCTAAACTGGAACAATAGAGCCCAAATGCTCTTTTGTCGGATCTAAACGATCCCGTTAAGTTGATCTTAGTCTCAAACTGGACTAACGTATCCTTAACAAACGTTTAAGTTGATCTTAGCCTCAAATATGGCTAACGTGTCCTTAAACCAAACCCCCAAACCCAAATTTAAGATAATGCGGATTTGGACTAGTCCACGCCCTACGGGTGACGACATAACTCAGTCTCCGTAAACAATCCACGGGCAATAAAACAAACACCCACGACACGAAGTGACCATCTGGAGAAGGAGAAAGTTGTTACCGCAACGCGGTAGCGTAATTAACTGCAGGGGCTTGCGCCTGCAGGGAAGAGCGTCCCCACAATCAAAAACCCCTCAAATGAGGGGGAATCTGACGAAGTCTGCTACATCGGACGCATCCGTCTAAACCTTCGACACATGGTGCCATAAATCAACTTGGCATCTTCGGAGGGGTGGACGGATAGCACCAATTAGCATCTGCCCCGAACCCCAGGCATTCGGACGCCCCGACGTCCCGGCCGCCGTTCGGAGGGGAACAGGGAGTTTTCTCTCGCCTCCTTCTTTTGTGGGCCGTTGAGGTTGAAGGAACCGTTGAAGTAGGCATCCTAGCAGCTGCTGTCCCCTGCTGTTTAATGGGACGGTCTTTGTCTTTTTCCACCTTCGCCTTTTTCTGGCGATGAGAGTGACCTGGGTCAATCACGGAGTCTTGAACCCTCCGCCAAACTTTATAAATTTTTGAAGACAACCGTTGAGGGGGCTGTTCTTGCTTTGTTTCCGGATCTCTCTCCATAGGTGGAGGGGATCTTTTCAGTGTAGCGGTTGGAGAGTTCTTTCGTACCCTCCTCAGCAGTTCAAAGCTGTTCCCGGTCGGGACAGCAGCGTTGACCTCCACTATTGGAGCGGGTGAAGTTAACCCTGAGGGGGAGTTGCCCCCTGCCTTTCTTACTCGTCGCCAATGGCGACGTCTAGCATGACGAGCCGTTGGGACTGGCTCGGAGATAGAGACGTCTTCTTTTTGCCCCTTGTCCGGCTGAGGCGCTGCTGGTGTTAACCTCTTAAAAACTGAGGTTGTTCCTTGCGGGGTAATATCCAATCTGTCAAAGACAGATCTTCGTGTAGGGGCAGGAACAGGAATTGTCAGTCTTGAAAAGACTGACTCTTTGACGGGAGAAGCCGCCTTAACGTCTTCCGGAGCAGCGGCCGTTGCCCTCCTTGGGACAGCCATTTTAGAGTTCCTGGGCTTCTTAGCGGGCCCTTCAGAGTTTTGATCCAGCCTCGCAAAGACAGAGGCTGTTGGCTTGGTGGTGGGCGACCCGTTGACAGGGGTCGTGGTAGCAGTGAGCCGGTCGAACACCGACTTCTTGTTCACTTCCGGTGCAGGTATCGGCATAGAGTAGCTTGTAGGTGGGACCATAGTCCCGAAAAACAGGCCGGTGGCGGCCTGGGTCACCTGTTCTACCGGCAGAGCGAGGAAAGAGGCCGCTTGGGGCCCATATGCTACACCTCTAGGTGAGGTGGAGCGTCCGTTGCAGTGGCACTTCGTGCAGTTGGTGCAGTTAGAATCCATGGATGCTTGAGTTCTGCGCCAGACAAAAGACCAAATCTTAGTAACTTGGAAATCCAAAGGCAACCGTTAACAAACCGCGATTGGTTCGCGAAGACGACACACGAAGTGTGGATTGGAAAGAGGAAAAGGTCCCACCGGGCGTGCCAGAATCTGTTCCCTTCCGAATGGCGGCGCAGACTTTGCGTCTATACCTGAGATTCGGGGTAGATGCTATATGGTTTTATCCGTCTACCTCTCCGAAGATGCCAAGTTGATTTATGGCACCGTGTATCGGAGGTTTAGACGGATGCGGCCGATGTAGCAGACTTCGTCAGATTCCCCCTCAGGGTGAGGGGTTTTTGATTGTGGGGACGCTCTTCCCTGCAGGCGCAAGCCCCTGCAGTTAATTACGCTACCGCATCGCGGTAACAACTTTCTCCTTCTCCAGAATTTCACTTCGTGTCGTGTGTGTTTGTTTTGTTTGTGGTTGCCCGTGGATTGTATACGGAGACTGAGTAATGCCGTCTCCCGTAGGACGTGGATTAGTCCAAATCCGTATTTACTTAGATTTGGGTTTGGTGTTTTTAGTTTAAGGATGCATTAGTCGCGTTGCGGCTGAGATCAACTTAAACGTTCGTCGAGGATACGTTAGTCCTGTTTTGGACTAAGATCAACTTGACGTGATGATCGATTTAATATCTGGCCGTCGGGACTCGTCACCTCTCTGACGTCGTTGAAGGATTACAACGACAGGTGTCAGAGGAGTTCAGAGATGTACCCTTGAACCAAAATTGATTTGGAGTTTTATCATTCATTTAAATGTCTAAGGATACGTTAGCCGTATTTGGGGCTAAGATCAACTTAAACGGGACCGTTTAGATCCGGCAAAAGAGCATTTGGAGGCTCTATTATTCCAGTTTAGGGACGTGGTGGTCCATCGCCAGTTTAGGGACGTGGTGGTCCATATTCCAGTTTAGGGACGTGGTGGTCCGATATTAGTTTAAGGACGTTTCGGTCCGATATTAGTTTAAGGACGTCTCGGTCCGATATTAGTTTAAGGACGTTTCGGTCCACGAGTTTAAGGACACCGCAGTCCATATTCATGTGTGGTCGTTGGGACCCGTCGCCTCTCTGACGTCGTTGAAGGATTACAACGATAGATGTCAGAGGAGTTCGGAGATGTACCCTCAAACCGGTAGTAAATTGATTTAGGGAGCAGCCGTGCTCAGTCAATTTAATTTGAGGACTTATGGCCATGACTGGGCTAAGTCCAGTTGGATGTTCAACATTTTTATTTGTCTTTGGCCTATTAGACCTGAGTTAGGGCTTTGCCCCTTTTCAAATAATGCATTGCATTATTTTTGTTTTGTTTGGGCTCTGCCCTTTTATAAATGATGCAGAGCATCTATTTTGTTTGGGCTCTGCCCCTTTTATTGCACTGCAATTTAATTAGGCCTACTAGGTCTTTTTGATGTGGGCCTGGCCCTTTAGGAAATGCATTGCATTTGTGCAAAGCACTAAAAATCCTTTTAGATTCAAAACAGAAGTGCAAAGCACTTTTTGATCCCTTGATCTAAACAAGTTTTTCCTTGTTTCAGAGAACCAAAGGTTCATAACAAGTGCAATGCACTATTTTTATTTTTTATTTTATTTGTTTATTTATTTATTGAGGATCCATGATCTTGTTCATAAGAGAAATTTCTCTTCTTTCAAAAGTTTTTACCTTTTTTTTATTCTTGAGAAATTCTTCAGAGTCCTCTTTCTCTATTTTTTTGTTTAGCAAGATGTTCCTCCCTTTTGAAATGAGGTCTGGGGTCCTTTTTATAGAGCTCACAAATTAGTTAAATTTGTTACAGAGATATTTTTCTGAGTGATTTGGGGAGTTTTCCCCACCGTTGGATCTTTGATCCAAAGGCCCCTGCTTTACAGAAGAAAATCTTCTTGTTTTAACAAGAACAGAAAAGATTTATTCTGTTTTGCGCAACTCCAACTGCGCAGACACGTGTCGCGCAGTGCAGCGCTTGCGCAGCTGTGCTTGCGCGACTGCGCAGACACGCGTCGCGCAGCTGCGCAGACACGTGTCGTGCAGCGCAGAGCTTGCGCAGTTGTGCTTACGCAACTGCGCAGACACGTGTTCTGCAGCGCAGCGCTTGCGCAACTGAACGTTGCTTCTTTTACTTTTTGTTTTTTTTTAAAAGAGCCCTGCTCTGATTGGATGCACCGCCTTGGGCGTTGCGCTGTCGTATCAACTTCTGACACGTGGCGCGTTGCGCGCAGCGCACAGGATTTGAAGCATTGCTTCAAAATTTGAATTTTTGAAATTCAAACAGAGCCTTGCTCTGATTGGGGAAACATCCCCGAAAAGCGGGTTCTTTTAAACAAAAACATATTCAAATTTGTGAAAAGGGTATATTAAAACCCTAAAATTCCTAAAAAAAGAAAATATCCAAGAACAGTAAAGGGAATAAAATTCCTAAAGTCTCTAAGAATCAAAGCAGAGCTAAGCTCTGCAAAAAAAATGGAATTAAATTCCCCCAAATGATGGGATTAAATCCCAGAAATCCCTCATGTCGAGAAACATATGGGTTTAAATAATAGAATTAAATTCCAGAAATCCTCAAATGTCAGGATTAATGATGGGGCAAAACCCTAAGAAGAGAATCAAAAATTCTCAAGAATATCCATTGACTCAAATCTCGGATATGGACATCAAGATCCACGATCTACATAAAAAAATTCTTTTTTTAAGATCTCTAAGAGATTGGTTCAAGAAAAGAGCTAAGCTCTACCAAAGATGATAATGGGTTTAAAATTCGAAAGAAAAAATATACTTCCAAAAGATATTAAGAGCTAAGCTTTATTCACAGCCCTCACCAAAAAATTTGGCGGAGTGTACTCTGCAGGGTTCCCTAGGACGGCAGCAAGGTTTCGAGAAGTATCATCCATGCCAATTTCAAAAATTGTCGTTCTAGTTAACCCTAACTCTAGAATCTTTACTAGAAAATGCGACGAAACAATATGTAAACAACTTTACATCTAAGTGAATGAGGAATACAACCTTTGTAGATCGGTCCTTCACTTCTAATGCTCCGTGTAGTAGTCCCTTCGTTGCAAGTCATGAACACCCGAACTTTAGAAAGGGTTCTCCCGGAGAAATGAACAAGCTTGCTCAAAGTCTTCGAGGCCGAAGATGATCTACGTCGAGGAGACTCAAGCTCATGCTACCTCTTCACTAATGGTAAAATTAGTAAAGCAAACACCCTAAACTAAATGGCTAATAGTAGAGGATGATGAAGTAGGAATGGGTTCACTTTATTTTTCTTTTTCTCACAATATTTTCTCATTTTTTTCAAAAGCTAGAAAGCTTTTACTCATGAAGAAGAAGATGAAGAATCAAGAAAAGAGAAATGAACTCATGAGGTGAGAATAACAACCATGGGTGAGTTAGTGTCATACACTAACCTATGTAGAGATTAAACCATGGCTAACAATAATGGTTAGGTTAATAAATATCTATAAGTAAAACAAAAAGAATGGACTTGGTCAATGGTTCCACAAGCTTCTACAACCCTCAACCATATGACAATTTCCAACCAATTTTGATTTATTTTAAATAAATAAAAACCCATGAGTCTCATACACCCATGTTGCATGTGGCATTAAGCATGACACATAAATAATGTATATTAATATATATCACATATATACTAAATGTACATAAGTGAGAAAAAGTCTTAAGTGAGCAAATATTAGTTAATGTAAATTAATATATCACATATATAATTATACATTAAATTATTAGATAAACACTTGATTTAATAATCCGGCTATATCACATACAACCGACTAATATCAAATGCAACAACTTATCGAATCAACACTTGATCCGATAACCCGGCTATATCACATATAACCGCCCGATATCCCATATCGCGAGAATAGAATGCAGTATCACATAAACGCATTAATCTCGGTCCTGCACAAATCACATATGTGCTCCTACTTCGTTTCGCATGAACCAGGAAACCTCTGTGTAGGACTTTAAAGACTCGTCAATACGCTGGCAGTAGGTGATTATCATATCAAACACCCACAAGCCGCAAGCGGTCTGCTAAACGTAACGGCCACCCGAGTATTGAGCGATCAGAAGATCAACAAGTAAGCCTGCTCATACTCCTGCGAATCCAATCAGTAACACTACCGTACAGTCCGGTCTCTTCATCTGATATGTCGCATATCTCGCCTGGGAGTGGTAAACGTCAGACCCCAATAGCTTGATAAGTCATGCCGATGTGAGGCTCATAACGGGTCGAGAAACTACTGATAACACTTACCAGTAAATCTTAGAAACAACCCTGGCTAAGGACTTTCTGTTATAGCCAATCGAGCACAGCGCAACATCAACCCCCAATACCGGGAGAGACGAAATCCCCTCATATCGCTCATTGCCTCCATGTAACTCGGGACTGTACCCAAAACCCACCATTTTGCACGTTCTTTTGAACGTGGTAAGGTGGAAATCAAAGCACAGTGGGAATCACACAAGACTCTATGACGATCTTGGGTCGACAGACTAACCTGTACCAGTGTCACCAGAGAACAGCCATCTGACGTGAGGTATAATACCATCTAGGAGTTCTCAGCGGGTCCGTCCAGTGTACCCAGTCTCCACTGAGCACCCGTATATCATCTCTGATGTCAAACACCAATGGATATGGGATCATCCATCGCCTATTGTAGGGTTACTAGGCACTCTAATAAGGTTCTACAAGGCATCAACCATGCCGGATTAAAATTTTAGCCGTGCCGGATTAAAATTTTAGCCGTGCCGAATAACTCTAAACAAGATCTTTGCTAGAAAATTAGGTTAACACATGCAAGTTAAACTCTTTAACACTAAGTGAATTCGAAATACAACCTTTGTAGATCGGTCCTTCACTTCTAAAGCTCCTTGTAGTAGTCCCTTCGCTGCGATCATCGAACACCCGGACTCTGGGACGGCTCCATAAGAAGAGGCAACGGTATTGCTTGAAGTCTTCGAGGCCGAAGATGATCTACGTCGAGGGAATACGAACTCAAGCTTCTACTTCACTAACCAAATAATTAGTGAAGAAAACACCCTAAACTAAAGTGCTGGTCTAGTAGAGGATGATGAAATAGGAAATGGGTACACTTTAGAATTTCTTTTCTCACATTGTTTCTCTCTCTTTTTCAAACCCTAGAAAGAAAATCTTGAGGAAGAAGAAAATGAGCTCAAAATGAATATGAAAAATAATCAAGAGAGAGAGTGAGCTAACCATGGTGAATGAGTATCATATACTAACCCATGTAGAGACATTACCATAGGTAATCATAGTGGTTAGGTTAACTAATATCTTAAGTAAAACAAAACTAGTGGACTAAATCAAATGCAAACAAAAGCTTCATGAAGCTTCATGCATTTGTGCTCTTTATCCATTTGTTTTAGAATTACTTTAAATATAAAAAAAACCTAACAAATATAATTAGTATGGTATAAGTCTTCTACACCCATGATAGTTGTATCAACAACCATGATACAATTTGTACACTAATAAATATATATCACATATATATTACCTTGCGCACAAGTGAGAAAAATAAATGCTTAAGTGAACCAATGTTAGTTAATGTAAATTAGTATATCACATATACAATTATACACTAAATTATTAAATCAACACTTGACTTAATAATCCGGTTATATCACATATAACCGACTAACATCCAATGTATCGACTTATCGAATCAACCCTTGATTCGACAACTTGGTTATATCGCATATAACCGATCGACACAAACTCGCGAGAATAGAATACGGTATCGCATACACGCATTATTCTCGGTCCCGCACATATCACATATGCGCTCCTATTTCGTTTTGCCTGAGCCAGTACAACCTCTATGTAGGACTCTAAAGACTCGTCAATACGCCGGCAGTAGGTGATGATCATATCAAGCACCCACAAGCCGTCAGCGGTACTAGCTGGACGTAACGGCTACCCGGGTATTGAGCGATCAGAAGATCAGCAAGCAAGCCCGCTCCAACTCCTGCAAAAAGCCTGACAGTGACACTACCGTACAGTCCGGTCTCCTCGTCTGATATGTCGCATATCAAGTCTAGGGGTGGTAAACGTCAGACCCCAATAACCGATAAGTCATGCCGATATGAGGCTCATAACGGGTTGAGAAACTACTGGTAACACTTACCAGTATATCTCTAAACCATCCCTGGCCAGGGACTTCCCTGTTATGGCCAATCGAGCATAGCGCAACATCAACCCCCAATACCGGGAGAGACGAAACCCCTCCTATCGCTCATTGCCTCCATGTGACTCGGGACTGTACCCAAAAACCACCGTTTTGCACGCCCTCTTGGACGTGGTAAGGTGGAAATCAAAGCACAGTGGGAATCACACAAGACTCTATGACGATCTCGGGTCTGCAGACTAACCTGTACCAGTGTCACCAGAGAACTGCAATCTGACGTAAGGTATAATACCATCTGGGAGTTCTCGGCGAGTCCGTCCAGTGTACCCATTCTCTACTGAGCACCCGTATATCATCTCTGATGTCAAACACCAATGGATATGGGATCATCCATCGCCCATTTGTATGGGTCGAGAAGGTATACGCTAGTCTACTCTGGTATATCGATGCCATGTCTCGATACACCCACGACTAGGGACCTTGAAGGATGTACTTATGGACTACCATGTCCCCACTAGTATGATCCGCATCATAGTCCAGGTAGTCAAGTACACATCCTAAGGGCTTTACCAACATGTAACAGAGAGACAATCAGTATACACGTTAAGGTAAAGAGTAACCAGATAGCATACTATCATGTCGAGCAAGAAAGTCTTCCCTATATATGTCCAAGCATCCACTACAATATACATCTCATGTATAGTAATGGCCTCTAGGGCATACATATAACTAACAATCTCCCACTTGCACTAGGGCCATCTGATAACAGTGGTTGTAGTATCTCATACTCAACCATCCCATAAAAGTCTCTCTCTGGGAAAAGGCCTTCGTGAGTGGATCCGCCGTGTTGTCCTCTGAGTCTACTCTCCTAACCTCGATCCCCTGGAGATCAACCATCTCCATGATCAGGTGACACTGCCTTAGAATATGTCTGGATCACTGATGGGACGGGCGTTCCTAGGCATAAGCCACAACTCCATTGTCATACCATGGTAGGAACGAAGTTCATCTCATGAACTAATATATACCCAGACTTCCTCTTTGGTAGCATCTTTGGTAGCGATGTATCTTGCCTTTATCGTCTAGTATGCCACGGTATCTGTCTTGGAACTCTTCCAACATACCGTCCGTTTACTGAGGGTAAAGACAATGCCTGTGACTGACTTTCAGTCGTCCTTATCACTCTGGAACCTTTCCAGTGATCCTCCCTAGGATCAATTGATACCATCTCACTACAACTAGTGAGTATCCTAACATCCAATTAGATCTATCTCATAGATCAAAACTCAGGATTTAGGAGGTATCATTTTGATCCTATATGGAGAATCATTGTGATAAGCGAAGATTGATCGAGCGTAGCATAGGAAACTCCTTCCCCATCAAGAGCATGTCATCCACGTACTCTACGAGGATCACCACCATACTCCCTACTACCTTTTTAGTATATACAAGGTTCATCTATCATTTTGATGATGTCAAACTCTTTGACTAATACATCAAAACAGACGTTTCAACTCCGCGATGCCTACTTTATCACATAAAACATCTTGCACACGTTTCCGCTACTCCCACTGTCTACGAAGCCCTCTGACTGTGTACTTATAGACTCTCTCTTCTAAAACATCATTTAGAAAAGCAGTCATGACACCCAACCGCCAGATATCGTAGTCATGGTATGTCGCCGTGGCAAGTAGGATCTGGATGGACTTAAGCATAGGTACTTAGAAAAGGTTTCATCATAATCCATACCTGGTCAATGATGCAAACCTTTAACAAGTCTGGCTTTGAAAGTCTCAACTTGCTCCTGATGGGAATTTAACCCTTCAGATAAAGCAACCAAAGTCCATACTTTGTTGGTGTATAAGGATTCCATCTCAGATCGTTAAGCATTCAACCATTCTTACAGAGTCCCACTCCTGATGGCCAGCTCGAAACTAGTTGGGTCATCATCTCATGATGCAATCCTCGCTCCCACTGTCATAGAGAAACCGAAGTATCTCTCAGGTGGGTGAGGAACCCTACTAGATCGGCGGAGAGGCTGAGGTTCGTTGGAAGCTATTGAATCCTCCGGTTCTACCAAATCGTCAGCTGTAGTTTGTATAGCTGGAACTCTTTCCAGTTCTACATAACAGACCTTGCCTCGAGCTTGTCCGGATTTTGCTTTTCAGACATAGGCCGGACAACCCCAAATCTTAACTGACTTAAGATATGGGCTCTTCCTTTTCCATATCTTATATGAAGTGGTAGGCAACTGATTTGATCGGAACCCTATTCAATAGGTATGAAACTTCTCCAGTGCATAACTCCCAAAAGGAAATAGGTAACTCAGTAGTACTCATCATAGAGCACACCTTATCACATAGGGTGTGATTGCTCCGCCCCGATACACCGACGTGCTATGGTGTATACAGAGGAGTAATGCTGAGAGAGAATCTCATTCTCCTTTAAAATAATCCAGGAATTCCGTGCTCAAGTATTCTCCTCCTTGATCACATCAAAGGACATAATACTTATACCCGTTTTGGTTCTCTACTTCTAACTTATATTCTGTGAATATCTCAAAAGCTTCGGACTTGTGTTTCAACAGGAACATATGTCTGAATCTTGTGAGATCATCAGAGAATGTAATGAAGTACAAAGAACCGGTCTTGGCATGTGTAGACAGGGGACCTTCATACATCAGTATGTATCAATCCCAAGAGTTCACTAACTCTTTCTCTGCTTCCTGTAAATGGAGCTATGGTCATCTTATCTTTGTGACATGACTGGCAAGTTTCAAAAGATGTAAATTTACACTAATTTAAATATGCATCTTTATGTAACTTCAGCTAGTCAGGTCGCATTGATATGAGCTAGTCTAAAATACCTCAAGAAGGATTTGTTCATTTCTGAACTCTTCCTCTTGTGTGTGTTCTGTATACTAAGAACTGTAGTTTGATTTAGAACGCCAATGCTTCTAGATAACGTGCCTGAACCGATCAACTTTTGATATAGGAAATGTTCAAAACATTATCCAACAATACAAAATTATATCCTTCTTTACGAATAAAGAGACTAATATGATGTTGTATATCAGGTTCGGTATCTAATGACATTTGTTCAGAATCAATGTATTCTGGTAATACAGGGTGATAGTGACCAACAGACTTGGCTGCAACACTTGCACCGTTTTCTATCTCATGAAACTTATCACTCGTTCACAGTTCTCTACCTATCTGTAGCCCATGTAACAGATTACATATGCGGGATCCTGATCCGGTATCACATATCCAGGACGTAAAGGATACTGAGAAACAGTTCTCTGTAATGAACACAACCGAAGAAGATGCATCATCATGCACTTTCTTCATTTGGACGGCACGGGAATTCTGGTAATCCCTAATTTTCTGCTCTGTCTTATAACAATTATAAGTTGGAGCGGGACCAACGTTCCCCTAGCACAGTATAACAAGCGGGTTCAGTCAATTCAACCGTATTATTATCTTGATTAAGGAGTGATATGGTCGCTACCTGGAGAGAGAGAGAAGAAACACTCTGCGTGCGCTCTTGCAAGATCAGATTGGTTATTATTTTATCTAATCAGGATGGCTCCCGTTGTTTTTATCAAATCTTCCTTCAAACCCTAAAAAGAAAGACTAGCCGGGATTAATTACACCTTACAACTTCGCCAATCTTTCAGCCAGGCCAGTGTCGGTACTTTGAGGGAGGTTCCCCGTGCTTTCGCACGGACCTAATTAAAGTAAACCTCGTTTTCCCAGAGGCGTAACCCCGTTGACACCTTTCTAGACACCTACTTGATCGGCTAATTGTAATGTGTAAAACTCTCCCAGGAGTAACAATTACTCGCAGTGGGTATCGGGATCCAACTATCTCATAGAAGGTATGCAATCTCATTACAAATTTCAACACTTGAAATTCCCGATAATTTTGCCCCTAACCTCCTATGACCTTGACAAAGGCCAACAAACCATAGGATGCTAGTCAAGTTCAACCCGTCATTTCTTGATTGAATTAAACCCATCCGCACGACCCTTGACAAAGGCCAACAAGGTCGTACAACTACCCTAACCCAATCTGCATCGTATGCATAAGCAGATAAGCACTAGTCAGCTACCGCACACTACGCCTTGACAAAGGCCAACAAACGCAGCACGAATACTCACTACTACTTATCTGAAATGACGGAGGGCTACGACAGGTTTTTCTGAAAACCTATTGCGTAATGAACTTGATATCGTTGTAGAATCAAATGATTTTAAAATGGAGTGTTTTTTAGGCTTTTGCTAGTTTCGCTAAAGAGGTCACTCCCGGTGAAGGGATCTCGGCCCTTTCCTCGTCGAATGAGGTGCAGGACATATCACATATATCACTATGCAAAGCAAGAACTAGAAAAGCAATCAAAAGACAAAACCGAGGGGTGTAGCATCTGCCAGTCATTGCTAAAGGGGTCACTCCCGGTGAAGGGATCTCGGCCCTTTCCTTATCGAATAAGGTGCAGGATGTTCTACAAGGAACACCGCGATGCAAAGCAAGAACTGTAGCTACCTGTTTTTGAAAATTCGATTCCACAACATTGTTTAGGTTTCTTTTCTTTCATTAATCACATTAATGAAGTCCCATCATTTAAGTCACCTAAACATCACAGATAAATACGACGTACACTTATGCCATCCGCATTCGCCTCGATGTCCCCTCGTGCACCGTTAGGTTATGTAACTAACGGCAAAGCGGGGCAGGGCTAGCGCGGGTGTAAAACATAAGTAACGTCTATATAATATATCATATATACTATATACAGTATCTATCACAGCACATCAAATGATCACATCACAGATATCGCAGCAGAAGAAACATATGAAACATTGGATATACTAGGACGTCCGTGTTTTATTTTGAGCCTCTATAAAACACGGATTCCACGGTCGCGATGAATAGCCAAACCCACACCCCTAGACCCCTACGAGAGAGGCAAGCAACCCTACCAATTCTAGAGTTAGGAGATCCGAACTCGACTCCTCGAGTTGGTCTCCCACTGGACTCCAGAACCCGGTTACTTGTGCTCTCCTCCTTGGGTCTATCCTAGTGCGGAAAAGTAAATAATATACAAAAGGTGACATCAACCTCATCCCGGAAGTGCCCCAATAAAAGAATATTACATACATTAATTTTACATGAATGAAAATAAAAACTCTCATCTCACATAAAACTCCCGGCTATTCAGAACGCGACGATCCAATATAACATATCCAGCAACACATAACATCACATGTCATCAACGTAAGTAAATATGCGCATCCCAATTATCGTTGACATATAGCAACGAAACCGGCGATATCACATATTACACTTACGGTCGCAGAAAAGAAAGTGTAAAACTACAACAGTTGGAATCCGCAATCTCCTTAGACATCGTATGCCTAACAATTATAAACCCCGCATTTTAGTCTCTATATCGAAAACACTTTTCAATATCTAGTCGGGCAATTCAACAAGATTCCCGATATTTTGATCGAATACTCGTCGCAAACTTTAGTAGACGGCCGCACCCCCGATACCGTCGACGAAGTGCACTAAGGCGGAACACCGCTGCCGCGAGCACCCGAACGGATGCTTTTGGCGACGGGGTTCTCCTATAGTCACTTGGTCGGGGCTATGGGGCATGGTTGTCTATTAAGTTTACCCGGTGAGTATCCGCGTACGCTACGTGATTGCGACGGACTTTTGATCGCATCAAAATTCCGTAGCAACCGATCATTTGAGACTAAACTGCTATGTTTATAACATCCAAATTAGTTATCACATAACTACTTGTGGATTCCAAATATTGTATCACATTCCAGATAAATAGACAATGTTAAACTTTCCGATCGAATAAACAAACATCCAAGTTTTCTAAAATAGTTCTCAACACTTTAGGGGAGTTTAAAAACATCCATCACATGCCACAGTACCAATGGTCCAGCCGTAGAAGGGTCAAGCCAACGCCTCACATGTGGCACGCCGTACTGCCCCAAACCCTAAGGTTCAAAAGGCAGTTCAAGACGGTCACATAATCGAGTTAAGGTTTGTTGTCTTCTAGAGGGTCCATCGCGTAACTTGCATGATCTAGACGTTCTTAAACAAACGGAAAAATCCAACACTTGGAAATTTTCCGGGTCGGGAAAAAGTGAGTTATTGATATCCGTTCGAACTTTTAATACGTTCTAAATATTCGGAAAACACAATGAAATTAAATTTTTCGATCGAATCTACGAATACAAAATAAACCCCAGAATACTCAACACTTGAGTCAGGTTAAAAATACTCAGAAAGATCAAGAAATTAAATAGGAACATTACTGTGCAAAAAGATAAGTATGACGTCACCATATAGCCGCGGAACCGCCGCGGGAGCCTGCTCGTGTCGCGGTTCCGCGGCGCTTTGGGCGCCAAACATTGTCGTTTTGCTCAGTTTCCCTTATAATTGCCTGCTGATTTTTTAAGCATTTTTAATTCAGAAAAATCCCGGTTTTGAAAAATTTTCCAGAGAGGGGTTTACTTTGTCGATTCCGGGTTCGATCGGGGTTTTAACTTCGTAAACACATCGCCTAATACTCTAGCTAGGCTCTGATACCACTGTAGGGTTACTAGACACTCTAATAAGGTTCTACAAGACATCAACCATACCGGATTAAAATTTTAGCCGTGCCGAATAACTCTAAACAAGATCTTTGCTAGAAAATTAGGTTAACACATGCAAGTTAAACTCTTTAACTCTAAGTGAATTCGAAATACAACCTTTATAGATCAGTCCTTCACTTCTAAATCTCCTTGTAGTGGTCCCTTCGCTGCGATCATCGAACACCCGGACTCTGGGACGGCTCCATGAGAAGAGGCAACGGTATTGCTTGAAGTCTTCGAGGCCGAAGATGATCTACATCAAGGGAATACGAACTCAAGCTTCTACTTCACTAACCAAAGAATTAGTGAAGTGAACACCCTAAACTAAAGTGCTGGTCTAGTAGAGGATGATGAAATAGGAAATGGGTACACTTTAGAATTTCTTTTCTCACATTGTTTCTCTCTCTTTTTCAAACCCTCGAAAGAAAATCTTGAGGAAGAAGAAGATGAGCTCAAAATGAATATGAAAAATAATCAAGAGAGAGAGTGAGCTAACCATGGTGAGTGAGTATCATATACTAACCCATGTAGAGACATTACCATAGGTAATCATAGTGGTTAGGTTAACTAATATCTTAAGTAAAACAAAACTAGTGGACTAAATCAAATGCAAACAAAAGCTTCATGAAGCTTCATGCATTTGTGCTCTTTATCCATTTGTTTTAGAATTACTTTAAATATAAAAAAAACCTAACAAATATAATTAGTATGGTATAAGTCTTCTACACCCATGATAGTTGTATCAACAACCATGATACAATTTGTACACTAATAAATATATATCACATATATATTAACTTGTGCACAAGTGAGAAAAATAAATGCTTAAGTGAACCAATGTTAGTTAATGTAAATTAGTATATCACATATACAATTATACACTAAATTATTAAATCAACACTTGACTTAATAATCCGGTTATATCACATATAACCGACTAACATCCAATGTATCGACTTATCGAATCAACCCTTGATTCGACAACTTGGTTATATCGCATATAACCGATCGACACAAACTCGCGAGAATAGAATACGGTATCGCATACACGCATTATTCTCGGTCCCGCACATATCACATATGCGCTCCTATTTCGTTTTGCCTGAGCCAGTACAACCTCTATGTAGGACTCTAAAGACTCGTCAATACGCCGGCAGTAGGTGATGATCATATCAAGCACCCACAAGCCGTCAGCGGTACTAGCTGGACGTAACGGCTACCCGGGTATTGAGCGATCAGAAGATCAGCAAGCAAGCCCGCTCCAACTCCTGCAAAAAGCCTGACAGTGACACTACCGTACAGTCCGGTCTCCTCGTCTGATATGTCGCATATCAAGTCTAGGGGTGGTAAACGTCAGACCCCAATAACCGATAAGTCATGCCGATATGAGGCTCATAACGGGTTGAGAAACTACTGGTAACACTTACCAGTATATCTCTAAACCAGCCCTGGCCAGGGACTTCCCTGTTATGGCCAATCGAGCATAGCGCAACATCAACCCCCAATACCGGGAGAGACGAAACCCCTCCTATCGCTCATTGCCTCCATGTGACTCGGGACTGTACCCAAAAACCACCGTTTTGCACGCCCTCTTGGACGTGGTAAGGTGGAAATCAAAGCACAGTGGGAATCACACAAGACTCTATGATGATCTCGGGTCTGCAGACTAACCTGTACCAGTGTCACCAGAGAACTGCTATCTGACGTAAGGTATAAGACCATCTGGGAGTTCTCGGCGAGTCCGTCCAGTGTACCCAGTCTCTACTGAGCACCCGTATATCATCTCTGATGTCAAACACCAATGGATATGGGATCATCCATCGCCCATTTGTATGGGTCGAGAAGGTATACGCTAGTCTACTCTGGTATATCGATGCCCTGTCTCAATACACCCACGACTAGGGACCTTGAAGGATGTACTTATGGACTATCATGTCCCCACTAGTATGATCCACATCATAGTCCAGGTAGTCAAGTACACATCCTAAGGGCTTTACCAACATGTAACAGAGAGATAATCAGTATACACGTTAAGGTAAAGAGTAACCAGATAGCATACTATCATGTCGAGCAAGAAAGTCTTCCCTATATATGTCCAAGCATCCACTACAATATACATCTCATGTATAGTAATGGCCTCTAGGGCATTCATATAACTAACAATCTCCCACTTGCACTAGGGCCATCATATAGCAGTGGTTGTAGTATCCCATACTCAACCATCCCATAAAAGCCTCTCTTGAGAAAAGGCCTTTGTGAGTGGATCCGCCGTGTTGTCCTCTGCTCTCCTAACCTCGATCTCCCTGGAGATCAACCATCTCCATGATCCGGTGATACTGCCTTAGAATATTTCTGGGTCACTGATGGGACGGCGGTTCCTAGGCATAAGCCACAACTCCATTGTCACACAATGGTAGGAACAAAATTCATCTCATGAACTTATATACACCAAGACTGCCTCTTTGGTAGTATCGTTGGTAGCGATGTATCGAGCCGTTATCGTCTAGTTTATCACGGTATCTAGCTTGGAACTCTTCTAACATACCGTCCCTCCACTGAGGGTAAAGACAATGCCTGTGGCTGACATTCAGTCGACCTTACCACCCTGGAAGCTATCCAGTGATTCTCCCCAAGATCTATTGATACCATCTGACTACACCTAGTAAGAATCCTAACATCCACTTAGATCTATCTCATAGATCCAAAACCCAGGATTTAGGAGGTATCATCTTGATCTTATGTGGTGAATCAATATGATAAGAGGAGATTGACCGAGTGTAGCATAGGAAACACCTTCCCTATCAAGAGTATGTCTTCTACGTACAATATGAGGAAGACCACCTTACTCTCTACTACCTTTTTGTATATACAAAGTTCATCTATCATTTTGATGAAGTCAAACGCTTTAACTACGACATCAAAACAGATGTTCCAACTCCGCGATACCTGCTTTAACCCGTAAAAGAACTTGCACATGTTTTCGCTGCTCCCACTGTCTATGAAGCCCTCTGGCTGTGTACTTATAGGCGCTCTCTTCTAAATCACTATTTATAAAAGCAATCATGACACCCAATCGCCAGATATCGTAGTCATGGTATGTAGCAATGGCAAGTAAGATCCGGATGGACTTAAGCATAGCCATTGGAGAAAAGGTTACATCATAATCTATACCTGGTAGATGACGAAAACCTTTTACAACAAGTCTAACTTTGCAAGCCTCAACTTTTCCATCTACACCAAGTAATCTTCTCAAGATATACTTGCTCCTGATGGGGGTTTAACCCTTCACAGATAGCAACCAAAGTCTATACTTTGTTAATGTATATAGATTCCATCTCAGATCGCTTAGCATCCAGCCATTCTTACAGAGTCCCCACTCTTGATAGCCTTCTCGAAACTTAGTTGGGCCATCATCTCATGATGCAATCCTCGCTTCCACTGTCATTGAGAAAACCGAAGTATCTCTCAGGCGGATGAGGAACCCTACCAGATCGGCGGAGAGGCTGAGGTTCGTCGGGAGCCATTGAATCCCCCGGTTCTACCAAATCATTAGCTGTAGTTTGTATAGCTGGAACTCCTTCCAGTTCTACCTCATGTCCACAAATTTCTTTCCAAACTAAATTTCTTTTCTAAAAAGGTGGCATGCCGAGAAATAAAACACCTTTTGTTCCTCGGTACGGTAGAAGATATTCCCTTGCGAATGCTTGGGATATACAACAAACTTCCACAGAACAAACCTTGCCTCGAGCTTGTCCGGATTTTGCTTTTGGCATTGGCCGGACAACCCCAAATCTTAAATTACTTAAGAGATGTGCTCTTCTCATACCATATCACATATGGAGTGATAGGCACCTGATTTGGTTGGAACCCAATTCAATAGGTATGCAGCTTCCTCAAGCGCATAACCCCAAAAAGAAATAGGTAACTCAATGGTACTCATCATAGAGCGCACCATACCTAATAGGGTGCGAATGCTCCGCCCCGATACACCGACGTGCTCTGGTGTATACGGAGGAGTAATGCTGAGAGAAAATCTCATTCTCCTTTAGAATAGTCCAAGATCTCCAAGCTCAAGTATTCTCCTCCCTGATCACATCAAAGGATATAATACTTATACCCGTTTTGGTTCTCTACTTTTGACTTATATTCTATGAATTTCTCAAAAGTTTCAGACTTGTATTTCAATAGGAACATATGTCTGAATCTTGAGAGATCATCAGTGAATGTAGTGAAGTACAAAGAACCAGTCCTAGCATGTGTAGACAGGGAACCTACATACATCATCATGTATCAATCCCAAGAGTTCACTAACTCTTTCTCTGTTTCCAGTAAACAGAGCTATGATCATCTTATCTTTGTAACATGACTGGAAAGTTTCACAAGATGTAAATTCAAACTGATTTAAATATGCATCTAAATGTAACTTAGCTAGTTGTGTCGCATTGATATGACCTAGTCTACAATGCCTCAAGAAGGATTCGTTCATTTCTGAACTCTTCCTTTTGTGAGTATTTTGTACGTTAGGAACTGTAGTTTGATTTAGAACGTATATGTCATTAGATAACGTGCCTGATCTGATCAACTCTTGATATAGGAAATGTTCAAAACATTTATCCAACAATACAAAATTATATCCTTCTTTACTAAATAAAGAGACTGATATAATGTTGCATATCAGGTTCGGTATCTAATAACATTCGTTCAGAATCAATGTATTTGATAATACAGGGTGATAACTGCCAACACCTTGGCTGCAACAATTGCACTGTTTCCAACTCTTAAAACGTATCACTCATTCCCAGTTCTCTACCTATCTGTAGCCCATGTAACAGATTACATATTGGGATCCCGATCCGGTATCTTATACCCATGACGTAGAGGACACTGAGAAACAGTTCTCGGTAATGAACACACCCGAAGAAGATGCATCATCATGCACTTTCTTCGTTTGGGCGACACGAGTATCCTAGTAATCCCCTATTTCCTGCTCGGTCTCATAACAATTATAAGTTAGAGCGGGACCAACGTTCCCCAGCGCAGTATAATAAGCAAGTTAGGTCAATACATCCATATTGTTATCTTGATTAAGGCGTGACATGGTCGCTACCTGGAGAGAGAGAGAGAAGAAAACACTCAGCGTATGCTCTTGCAAGATTAGATTGCTTATTATTTTATCTAATCAGGATGGCTCCCACTGTTTTTATCAAATCTTCCTCCAAACCCCAAAGGGAAAGACTAGCCGGGATTAATTAAACCCTACAAGTTCGCCAATCTTTCAGCCAGGATAGTGCCGGTACTTTGGGGGAGGTTCCCCATGCTTTCGCACGGACCTAATTAAAATAAACATCGTTTTCCCAGGGACGTAACCCCGTTGACACCTTTCTAGACACCTACTTGATCGGCTAATTGTAAAGTGCAAAACTCTCCCAGGAGCAACTCTTACTCGCAGTGGGTATCGGGATCCAACTATCTCATAGAAGGTATGCAATCTCAATGCAAATTTCAACACTTGAAATTCCTGATAATATTTTTCCCCTAGCATGGCTATGACCTTGACGCAGGCCAAACTACCCATAGTCCGCTAGTCAAGTTCAACCCGTACATTTCTTGATTGAATTAAACCCACCCGCACGACCCTTGACGCAGGCCAAACCACGTCGTACGAATGCCTTTACTCAATCGCATCATATACATAAGCAGATAAGCACTAAATAGCTACCGTACACTACGCCTTGACGCAGGCCAAACTACCATAGCACGAATACTAAAATAGCACTTATCTGAAATGGCGGAGGGCTACGACAGGTTTTTAAGAAAACCTTTTACGTAATGAACTTGATATCGTTGTAGAATAAAATGATTTAAAATGGAGTGTTTTTTAGGCTTTTGCTAGTTTCGCTAAAGAGGTCACTCCCGGTGAAGGGATCTCGGCTATTTCCTCATCGAATGAGGTGCGGGACATTCATAATACCACTATGCAAAGAAAGAACTAGAAAAGCAATCAAAAGACAAAACCGAGGGTTGTAGCATCTGTCAGTTATTGCTAAAGAGGTCACTCCTGATGAAGGGATCTCAGCTCTTTCCTTACCGAATAAGGTGCAGGATATTCTATAAGAAATACCGCTATGCAAAGCAACAACCAGAGCTACCTGTTTTTGAAAATTGGATTCCACAATATCATTAGGTTTATTTTCTTTCATTAATCTCATTAATGAATGTCCCATCATTTAAGTTACCTAAGCAACACAGATAAATACAATGTACGCTTATGCCATCCGCATTCGCCTCGATGTCCCATCATGCACCGTTAGGTTAAGTAACTAACGGCAGAGCGGGGCCGGGCTAGCGCGGGTGAAAAACATAAGCAATATCTATATAATATATCATATATACTATATACAGTATCTATCCCATCATATCAAGTGATCACATCACAGAATATTGCAGCAAAACTCAACATATGAAATATTGGATATACTAGGATTTTCGGGTTTTAAATTAAGCCTGTATAAAACACGGATTCCACGGTCGTGATGAATAGCCAAACCCACATCCCTAGACCCCTACGAGAGCGGCAAACAACCCTACCAATTCTAGAGTCAGGAGACCCGGACTCGACACCTCGAGATGGTCTCCCACTGGACTCTAGAACCCGGTTACATGTGCTCCCCTCCTTGAGTCTATTCTAATGCGGAAAAGTAAATAATATACATCAACGGTGACATCTTCCTCAACCCGGAAGTGCCCCAATAAAAGAATATTACATACAAGTTTTTACATGAATGAAAATGAAAAACTCTCATCTCACATAAAAAAAAACCGGCTATTCAAAAGCGACGATCCAATATAACATATCCCAGCAACACATAACATCATATATCATCAACGTAAATAAATATGCGTATACCAATTGTCGTTGACATATAGTAACAAAACCGGCGATACTCCACATATTACGCTTACGGTCGCATAAAAGAAATTGATAAACTACAACAATTGGAATCGTCACTGCCCTTAGACATCATAAACCCGGAATATCACATATTCTGAATTTCATGTCTAACAATGCAAATCTTACATTTAGGTCTCAACTATGAAAACACTTTTCAAAAGAAGTCGGGTAATTCAACAAGATTCCTGATTTCATCCGAGACCGAAATGTTAAACCTGCACGAAAATAAATAAATTCCAATTATTGTATTACAATCACAGACAGCTAGACGAAATTAAACTTTTCGATCGAATAAGCAAGCGCCCAAAATTTCCCAACAAGCTCAACACTTGAGCGGAGTTCAAAAAGTTCCCAGAAACTGCTACAGCTCCTATGAACCATCCGTAGAAGGGCCGACCCATGCCTCGCTCATGTTGCCACGGAACTGCGGCAAGCCCTAAAGTATGACCGCGGTTCCGCGATCCAAAAAAGTCGAGTTTGGGTATCGTTCTTCTAGAGGGTCCACAGAATCGCTTGCATGATTATATGAAAATTTTAAACTCGGAAAAATCCAACTCTTGGAAAATTTCAGTGAGGAAAAATATGGGTTATTGATATCCGTTCAAACTTTTTAACATCGTCTAAATAACCCGAATACATGTTAGAATTACGACTGCGAAATACTCCGAATTGCCTTTGCAGAAAGTTAACATCACATGCAAATTTAGCAAAAACAAACAACACCTGAAACACCAAAACCCAGAGACTGGAACACCATGAAAATTTGAACCCCAAACTCCAAAATTGGGCCGAGCTCGCCGGTTTTTACCATGATGTAGCTGGCCACTTTGAGGTGAAATTGGACCAAATTTTGATAGTGTTCATGTTGTATCTCATACATCATTCTGTACTTGTTTAAAAAAAATTTGAAGACTTTATAAATTCGACAGAAACCGGGTTGTTTTGTTTCAAGTTTAGGAGTCATTTTGGTTTCGTAATCTAACAAATATCGTCTAATATTCTAGCATGGCTCTGATACCACTCCACTGTAGGGTTCCCTAGGACGGCAGCAAGGTTTCGGAAGGTATCGTCCATGCCAATTTCAAAAATTGTCATTCTAGTTAACCCTAACCCTAAAATCTTTACTAGAAAATGCAACGAAACAACATATAAACAAATTTACATCTAAGTGAATGAGAAATAAAACCTTTGTAGACCGGTCCTTCACTTCTAATGCTCCGTATAGTAGTCCCTTCGCTGCAAGTCATGAACATCCGAACTCTAGAAAGGGTTCTCCCGGAGAAATGAACAAGCTTGCTCGAAATCTTTGAAGCCGAAGATGATCTACGTCGAGGAGACTCAAGCTCATACTACCTCTTCACTAATGGTGAAATTAGTGAAGCAAACACCCTAAACTAAATGGCTAATAGTAGAGGATGATGAAGTAGGAAATGGACTCATTTTAGTTTTCTTTTTCTCACAATATTTTCTCATTTTTTCAAAAGCTAGAAAGCTTTTACTCATGAAGAATCAAGAAGAGAGAAATGAACTCATGAGGTAAGAATAGCAACCATAGGTGAGTTAGTGTCATACACTAACTCATGTAGAGATTAAACCATGGCTAACAATAATGGTTAGGTTAATAAATATCTACAAGTAAAACAAAAAGAGTGGACTTGGTCAATGGTTCCACAAGCTTCTACAAGCTTCAACCATGTGACAATTTCCAATCAATTTTGATTTACTTTAAATAAATAAAAAGCCATCATTATTATAAGCATGGTGTGAGTCTTATATACCCATGTTGCTTGTGGCATCAAGCATGACACATAAATAATGTAAATTAATATATATCACATATATACTAAATGCACACAAGTGAGGAAAAAAATTCTTAAGTGAGCTAATATTGGTTCATGTAAATTAATATATCACATATATAATTATACATTAAATTATTAAATCAACACTTGATTTAATAATCCGGCTATATCACATGCAACCGACTAATATCAAATGCAACAACTTATCGAATCAACACTTGATCTGATAACTCAGCTATATCACATATAACCGACCGATATCACATATCGCGAGAATAGAATGCGGTATCACATACACGCATTAATCTCGGTCCTGCACATATCACATATTTGCTCCTACTTCGTTTCGCATGAACCACAAAACCTCTGTGTAGGACTCTAAAGACTCGTCAATACGCCGGCAGTAGGTGATGATCATATCAAACACCCACAGGCCACAAGCGGTCTGCTCAACGTAACAACCACCCGGGTATTGAGCGATCAGAAGATCAACAAGCAAGCCTACTCATACTCCTGCGAATCCAATCAGTAACACTACCGTACAGTCCGATCTCTTCATCTGATATGTCGCATATCTCGCCTGGGGGTGGTAAACGTCAGACCCCAATAGCTTGATAATTCATGCCGATGTGAGGCTCATAACGGGTCGAGAAACTACTGATAACACTTACCAGTAAATCTCAGAAACAGCCCTGGCCAGGGACTTCCTGTTATGGCCAATCGAGCACAGCGCAACATCAACCCCCAATACTGGGAGAGACAAAATCCCCTCCTATCGCTCATTGCCTCCATGTGACTCGGGACTGTACCCAAAAACCACCATTTTGCACGTTCTTTTGAACGTGGTAAGGTGGATATCAAAGCACAGTGGGAATCACACAAGACTCTATGACGATCTCGGGTCGACAGACTAACCTGTACCAGTGTCACCAGAGAACTGCCATCTGACGTGGGGTATAATACCATCTAGGAGTTCTCAGCGAGTCCGTTCAGTGTACCCAGTCTCCACTGAGCACCCGTATATCATCTCTAATGTCAAACACCAATGGATATGGGATCATCCATCGCCCATTTATATGGGTCGAGAAGGTATACGCTAGTCTACTCTGGTATATCGATGCCCCGTCTCGATACAACCACGACTAGAGACATTAAAGAATGTACTCATAGACTACATTTGTCCCACTAGTATGATCCGCATCATAATCCAGGTAGTCAAGTACACATCCTAAGGGCTTTACCAACATGTAACAGAGAGACAAACAGTGTACATGTTAAGATAAAGAGTAACCAATAGCATACTATCATGTCGAGCAAGAAAGTTCTCACTATGTATGTCCAAGCATCTACTATAATATGCATCATATGTACAATAATGGCCTATAGGGCATACATATAACTAACATATTCTGCTCAAAAGAGTTCTTGAAGACCGAGATCTAAGCTCTAGAACGAGAATTAAATTCTCAAAAGAAAATGAATGTTTAGGGAAGAAGATGAAAATACAGGTAGTCATCTCAAGGGCCAAAGGCCCCATTTTAAAAACATGGGAGGATCGGTTCAACTCCCCGAGGTGATCCAACGGTAGTAAAATTAACACCATTGCACTCACGTGTAAACTACCTGAGAACAACGGTAGGGGGCATTTGTTCCCTCATAAAAAAATTGTTTTTAAATCGGTCAGGCAGTGCCTCACGTGTTTCCCATGTGAGCGCCAGCGCCAGTATTTAGTAGAATTAAAAAGACCTATGCAAACGCCTCACGTGAAGCTCACGTGAGCACCGACGTGCAAAGTACGTGGTGCCTGATTCCGTAGCAATTAAATTTTTAGGCGGCGCCTACATACATACCACGTGAGCATCAGCGCCCAAATTAAAAAAGGAATAATTAAATTCTATATGGGAAATTATTTCTCTAAAATCTGGGGATATTCTCTGTTAAACAAAGCCATTGGATCAAAGATCCAATGGTAATTAAAATCATCAAATGATAGAATTAAATTCTATTTTGGAAAAAAATATATCTCCTTGATCTTTTTTAAATAAAAAAGATCTTTTCTGTTAAACAGAGAGTTGTTGGATCAAAGATCCGATAATAGAATTAAATTCTAATATGGGAAAATCTTTCTAAATGAGAAAGATAAATTCTGAACCCTTGGATTAAAAAATCCAATGGTGATTAAAAATCACCATTTGATAAAATTAAATTCTATCTATGGGAAAATATTTTCCTAATCTTATTAAAAACAATAATATATATTCTGTAAAATAGAAATTCACTGGATCAAAAATCTAACGGTGGATAAAATCCCCCAAATAATCTTTAAGCCCAATTAAATCAATTGGTATCTCTCAAATGAGAGATTTTCTCAAACTAATTAACAATTTGCATCTCCTATATAAAATATAGAAGACTTCAAAAAAAAAAAAAAAAATCGACCCCCCAAGCTTCTGGAAAAAAAAAAGTCAGAAGTCACAAAACTGAGAATTCAGTTCTCCTCTCAAAGAAGAAGATCCTCGCTCATTCCAATCCCTACGTAAAAAAGAAAATAAGAGATAAAATGCATCTCATTTGCCTAGCATAAAGAAAACAAGGGTCTAACCCTTCATAAAAAGAACTTAGTTTTTCCTCTGATATGAGATTTGTAAAGCAAATTTCTCCACAAGTTGAGAATTTAATTCTCATTGAGAAGATTCTGTTCTGCAAACTCAAAATTTAGGGGAAAGATCTAGATTAAAAAAAAAGAAGAAGAGAACGTATGTTCTAGGAATTTAATTCCTCTAAAAACAGGGTTTAACCTTACATAAAGAACTTAGTTCTTATAAAAAGAATAGAAGAACTTAGTTCTCCAACAAAACCGACCCCAGATTTTCAAAACAGAGATTTTGGTGATCATTAATGGTCAAAATACCATTAACATAAATTAAAACTTCTTCAAAAAATATCAACAGAGATTAAATCTTTAAAAAGAAAAGGACTTGGTGCCTCATGTGAAACACACACGAGTGCCCAAAATATTCCATTAAATGAGACTCGACACCTCACATGCTTCCCAGTGAGCGTCCAAAACAAAAAACTCGGCGCCTCACGTGAAACACACGTAAGCGTCCAACAAAACAAAAAAGGAGCTCAGCGCCTCACGTGAAACATACATGAGCTCCAAACAAAACAGAATGCTCAGCGTCTCACGTGCTCCACACATGAGCGCCCAAAATAAATACTCAGCGCCTCACGTGCTCCCCACGTAAGCGCCATACAAAGTGCTCATCACTCTATATTCAGTAAAAATGACTAAGTGCTTAGCACTGATTGGGCAGTTTCTATGTCTGAGTGTCTCATGTTTTTCCCACGTGAGTGCCAGAACCACAAATAAGTGCTTAGCACTTTTAAAAATGGAAGGAAAGACCAAGACTGAGTAGACCAAGCCCAAATTGGCTAAGTCTCTGAAATTTTTTTCTTGCAACTGAGCCCAAATGCTCTGTTGTTGGATCTTAAATAAAAAATTATCATTAAAATGTTGCTAAGTTGATCTTAGTCTCAAATAGAGCTAACGTATCTTTAGTTAAAATAAATTGAGCTCAAATGCTCATATATTTAAGTTGACCTTAACCTAAAAAAATAGATTGACGGTCCTTAAATAAAACAAAATACTCTTTAAACTGATGGAACATACAACCTAAGTCCAATCCCTAAATCTAAAATATACAGATTTGGACTAATCCGCACCCTACGGGCGACGATATAAACTAGTCTCCGTATACAATCCACGAGCAACCTTAACAAACAAAATAACATACGACACGAAGTGACCTTCTGGAGCAGAAGAATATGGTTATCGCAATACGGTAACGTAATTAACTGCAGGGACTTGCGCATGTAGGGAAGAGCGTCCCCATAATCAAAAACCTCTTACAAATAAGAGGGAATCTGATAAAATTTGCTACATCGGTCACATCTTTCCAAACCTCCGATATATGGTGCGATAAATCAACTTGGTATTTTCAGAGAGGATGATGGATATGTCCAAATAGTATCTGCCCCCCAAATTCAGGCAAGACGTTCAATCCTAGTTCATCTCTGTTTTCGATGGTAAACAGTCGCATATATCCCTTCTACTCCTACTTTCCCTTTGCATTTCTCCAAACACTTCGTATCACTAAGGAGATCCATATTGCTTGGAAAGACCATCGTATAGTTACATACGAACTCGAAGAAATTATTTCAGTCGAGGATGGATACTGGTTCTGGAGAAAATTGAATAAAATTATTCGGTTGTCTCTTTCATTTACCTTCTATCAGCTTGCGAGGGCTCCTAGTATTAGGAGAGTACACATGTTACGCTTGTTGGGTAGTCTTCTTCCAAACCTTAAGCTGGTGCCGAAAGGTAGAGAAGAAAGAAACCAATTAGCCTAAGTGTGGTATACAGAAGGTAAAATGTAGAGACATATGAAGGGTTGGAGTGAGGGTAAAGGAAATTGCAATTATTGTCGTAAATCGGGATAATGGAAAAGGCATTACTAGGAATACCCAGCCACCCCATTAAAACATTTTCATGTTTAAGTTTTTTTTGTGTAGTTATTATTGAAAACTGTTTTCCCAATTAATTCAGACTCAAGGGTATGTATATACCAGATTAGGATCTCATATCTGTAGGGCATTACAGATGCTGAGTAGAAGTAGAATATTGGGAAATGGGCAATTTGATCCTCAATATCGGAATTCGTAGCAATTGGTGATATTGGATTAAATCGCCTGGTTTTTGCCTCATGGTAAATATTTGGTTTTGAATAACCGTTGTTATGCACCAATTTTTAAAATGATATATTTGTATCTTTATTTTATAACGTGAGATATAAATTTTAAGAATTGTGTTCTAAATATTTATCTTTATCAGTTGAGGATAAGGTAGGGTGTATTGAATAACGGTATAGACATTCTTAACCAAGATGAAGATTTTCAATTTATAACACACGGATTATGAGTTAGTATACTCATGGACTTATACATGGTAATGTATGTCGTCCGGTGTCCTTCAGGACAATGGGTTGGTACTCTTACTTCATTCAAGTTTACCAATAATTTCTCTGGTTTTAGACACGCATTCGTTGTAATGCAAGGTCTAAAGATTTTGAGAACTTTATAGGTATAAGAATAAAGTAGAGAACTATATGTTCGAAGTATCAGAATTCTTCAAGGTGGTCGAAGATGTAGATACTTATGCTAGATATTCCATTATATTAATATTGAGAATATGATTCTCTCACAGGTTATTCATCCGTAGGTGCGCTCCTTGATGAGTAATGTTGCATAGCTTTTTTCCATATGGGATATACGCTGGACACAGTTTGGTGTTGTGTAAATATGAAGTATGGAGTATGGAGTGGTAAGAAACCATGTCTTAAATTTATTAAGATATGGGGGTGTCCAGCTTATGTTAAAAAACACAATCCGAAAAATCTCGAGACACATTCAGTGTTGTATAAATTTATGGGATATTCCAAGCATCGCGAGGATATCTTTTTTACCATGTAAAGGAACAAAAGATTGTCGTCTCTAAGAATGCCACCTTTTTGGAATGGCGGTTTCTTGCAAAAGAAACCTGTGGGGGCATGGTAGAACTGGAAGAAATTCCAGATACACAAACAACGACTGAAGATTTGGTGGAACCAAAGGATCCAATAATCCCAGACGAATCTCAGCCACTCCGCAGATCTAATAGGATTTCTCATCCGTCCGAGAGATACTACGATTTTCTCATAGACGGGAATCGAGAGGATTGCATCGTGGAAGAAAATGATCCTACTAGTTTCAAGCAGGCCATTACCAGTAGGGACTCTGATAAATGGCTGGATACTATGCGGTCCAAAATGGAGTTTATGTACACCAATAAATTTTGTACCTTGGATATTGTTCCTCCTGAGGTAAAACCCATTGGATGTAATTGGATCTTCAAAAAGAAAATTGGTGTAGATGGACAGATAGAAACTTATAAGGCTGGACTTGTTGCAAAAGGTTTTCGTCAAAGACCCGGTGTGGAGTCCAGTAGCTATGCTGAAATCCATTCAGATCTTACTTGCCATTGCTGCCTTCCATGACTATGAAATCTGGCAAATGGACGTAAAAACGGTTTTTCTAAATGAAAGTTTGGAAGAGTACGTTTATATAGATCAACCAGAGGGATTCGTAGACAGTGGGAGCAGCGGGAAGGTGTGCAAATTGCTTAAATCCATTTATGGAAGTAGGCATCGCAGAGCTGGAACATCTGTTTTGATGAGACGTTCAAGGAATTTGATTTCATAAAAAATGAGGATGAGCTTTGTATATATAAGAATATTGTAGGAAGAACAGTCGTATTCCTTATCTTGTACATAGATGACATTCTCTTGATAGGAAATGAAATTCCTATGCTGCAATCGGTCAAGCTGTTCTTGTCACAAAAGTTCTCCATGAAAGACCTGGGTGATGCCTCTTACATTTAGGAGATTAAGATCTATATAGATAAATCCAAGAGATTGTTAGGACTTTCACAGTCCAAGTACATAGAGACCATACTGAAGAGATTTAGTATGGAAGATTCTAAGCGCGGTAATATACCCGCTTTGCATGGAATCACCCTCTCCAAAGAGATGTCTCCGAAGACTGATAAAGAGAGAACCCACATGAGACTTATACGATACATTTTGGTGGTAAGATCTATAATGTATGTGATACTATGTATCAGACCAGATGTAGCATATGCGTTTAGCGTGGTGAGCCTGTATCAGTCAAATCCATGTGAGAATTATTGGACGGCTATGAAGAACATTCTTAAGTACCTGAGAAGGACCAAGGAGATGTTCTTGGTTTACGGTAATGAAGACCTCCAGATGGAGTCTTTTATCGACTCAAGTTGCAAAGTGAAAAGAATGACAGCAAGTCTTTCTCGGGTTTTGTGTTTACCCTCAACGAAAGGGCGGTCTGTTGGAAGAGCTCCAACCAGGACACTGTCGTAGACTCGACAATGGAGGCTGAATACATTACTACCAACGATGCCGCAAAAGAAGCGGTCTGGATGAAGAAGTTCATAACTGAACTTAATGTAGTTCCGTCCATTATTAATCCAATACCTTTGTATTGCGATAATAATGGGGCTATGGTTTTAGCGAAAGAACCACGGTCCCATCAGAAATCTAGACATATCTTGAAGCCATATCACCTGATCTGGGAGATCATAGATCGCCGGGAGATCGAGATCCGGAGAGTAGTTACAAAAGACAACACGGCGGATCCATTTACAAAGGCCCTCCCTCAAGCGCATTTCGAGTGACTTTTTGAGATGTTGGGTATGCAATACACCAAAAATTGGCTCTAAAGCAGACATTGGGTATTCAGTACGCCAATTACAGGCCTTAGTGCAAGTAAGAGATTGTTAGATATATATGCCATAGAGGCATGTATTGTATAGGATGCTAGAGATATGTATGTATAGGAAAATATTGCTCAGTTGTATAGTATACTATTTGAGTTGTCTTTATCTGAACATGTGTATTTGTTTTACTTACTGCTTTATATTGCTTATACTCATTGATAAAAACTCATTACAGTAGTATACTAGTTTGGTTTATCTTTATCTTAACATGTGCATATGTTATACTCGATATCACATATGGCTGATAGATGTTAATAAAGCTTGTACGATTTTGTTTGACTACCAGCGTTATGATGGCGATCATACTTGTGGGGACTGGTTAGTCTATAAACACATCCTTAAATGTCCCAAGTCGTAGGAATATCTCGATGAGGGGCGGTGGTTAGTCCCACGGCCATTGGTGTGATCACCTAAGATTGTATACAGGTGCTCACTGGGGGTGGGTACACTGGACGGACTCGCCGAGAATCTCTAAATAGTATTATACTTATCGTCAGATAGCAGTTCTCAGGTGACATGGGTACAGGTTAGTCTTTAGACCGGAGATCATCATTTGTTTTGTGTGAGTTCCCACTATACTTAGATCACTATCCCACCATGGCTCTACTAAGTCATGCAAATAGGTTTTGGTTGGGTACAGTCCCGAGCTATATGGAGGCAGTGAGCGATTGTCAGGGATTCGTCTCTCCCGGTATTGGGAGTCGATAGCGCACTGTGTCCGGTTGGCTAGAACCATAAGACCTTGGCCAAGGCAGTTGTGATTTACTGATGATTAGATCGGTAGTTCCTCGGATCGATCCTGAGCCACATCGACACGACTTTCGGGTCAGTAGGGGTCCGACGTTTACCACCTCCCTCAGACCCGGTATGCGATACTCTTAGACGAAGAGACTAGACTGTACAGAAATTGTCACAGATAGGCTTAGTATGGGTTCGGATGAGCTTGCTCTCCGGCCTTCCTTTTCAACAGATACCCGGGTAGCTGTTACGTACAGCTAGTGCCGCTGACGTGCTTGGGTTATGGATTTATCCAGTAACTTACTGCCGGCGTACTGTCGAGTCTTTAGAGTCCCATACAGAGGGTTTTTCTGGTTCAGGCAAAATGATGTAGTAGCCGTATTTTGATACGTGCAGGGTTCCAATCGAATGATTGTACTAGCTACTCGGACTTTTGATCGGACGATTGATAATACTAGCCGGCTTAGGATTGAGCCGGATTATTAAATCATGTATTGATTTAATAATTTACATATACATATTTCGATATGTATATTCTAGTATTATATTCTTTGTGTTATTCTATCTCTTTAGGTAGTCGTATTTTGATACAAATACGAGTATGTATATACGGTAGAGTGTATTTCGTATTTATACGGAAAACATACTAGAAAAAGGACGTCTCATTTCCTTGGTTTTTCTTTTCTAGAAATTACAAATGAGGTGGAGGGGTGAGGTGGCAAGAGAATGGTGTTAGGCATGGTTGAATAGGATAGACAAATGAATTTATAATTCATTTTTCTACACTATTCAAGTATGGTTGGTTTTTATATTTGCAAATATCATTTGACAAAACCATACTTGCTTGATTATTGTGATGAGATTTTTTCCATTTCACCATTCTTTTTCTCTCTCTCTCTTTTGAGCTTCTTCTTCATCTTCCTCCTTACCATTTCATGAGTTGAGAATTAAGGGTGGAAGAGAGATAGAAATGCACTAGAACAACTCACTACATCACTAGACACTCTAAATTAGCAACCTAGAGGTTTAAGTTGCTACACTAGATTTTTAGTGTAGAGTTGAGCCATGAACCACATCCCTCGGGTGGATCATCTTCGATGGAGGAAGACCGGCGGTCAAGCTCGATCAAGGAGAGCTCAAGGAGTAAGGAAGAGAGTAGAAAACCGAAGGACACGGATCATTTAGTATAACCCTCTTTACAAAGTAGTTAGAACTTCTCTAGATTACTAGTTTAATATTTTGTTTCGATTCTAGGTAGTTATTTCTAACACCAAGTTTTTTAAAAGTTAAAGTTTTTCGTTCCGCAATGGCCGCAGTTAGCGGCTAGGGCGCTAGAAACTCCAATAAATGGCTAATAGAAAAGTTGGGTATTCAGTAGCACACAAGCTATGAGTATGTGATACCGTAATAATTGGCCTTAAGTGCAAATGGGGGGTTGTTGGATATAGTGCCCTCAAAGCAATTATTGTAATTATAAATAGGCGATTATGATAATTGAAAGAGGACCTATACAGCTAGAACAGTCTTACTCAAAATGATAGTATACTATCCGGTTTGTCATTATCATTGTGGGTAATACATAATGATAAAGCCCGTAGGATCAATACTTGACTACCAGCATTATGATGGCGATCATATACGAGGGAGCTGGGTGGTCCATAAGCACATCTTTAAATGTCCCTAGTCGAGAAAGTATCGAGACTGGACATCGATACTCCGGGGTAGGATGGTGTATACGTTTCGAGACCCCGAAAAGGGGCGGTGGCAAGGTCTCACAAGCCATTGGTGTTGACTCATCTAAAATAGTATACAGGTGCTTACTAGAGGTGAGTACACCGGACGAACCCGCCGAGAACTTCTAGATGGTATTATGTCTATCGTTAAATGGAAGTTCTCTTACGACATGAGTACAGATTAGTCTTTTGACATGAGATTTTCATTTGTCTCGTGTGAGTTCCTACTGTACTTAGATTACTACCCTACTATGGCTTAAAGGAGTCGTGCAAACAGATTTTAGTTGGGTATAGTCCCGAGCCACATGGAGGCAGTGAACAATCGCCAAGGATTCATCTCTCCCAGTATTGGGAGTTGATATCGCGTTGTGTTGGGTCGGCTATCGCCATAAAATCCTTATCAAGTTAGTAGGGGTCTGACGTTATCCACTCCCTAGACCCGGTATGCGATACTTTTAAAAGAAGAGACCGGACTGTACGGAGATTGTCACAGACAGGCTCAGTAGGGGTACGGATGAGTTTGACTATCGGCCTTCCTTTCGTTCAATACCTGGGTAGTCGTTAAATACAGCTAGTGTCGCTGACGTGCTTGTGGTTAAATCCACTGCCGGTGTATTGACGAGTCTTTAGAGTCCCACACAAATAGTTTTTCCGGTTCAAGCGAAATGATGTAGTGGTCGTATATTTATACGTGCAGGATTCTGATTAAATAAGTGTACTGGCTACATGGACTTTAATCTGGCGGATGATAATACTAGCCAGTTTAGGATTAAACCGGATTATTAAATCAAGTACTGATTTAATAATTTATATATATTTTTTTATGTGTATATTCTAGTATTATGTTCGTTGTATTTTTCTATCTCTTGGGCATTCGTATATTGATACGAATACGGACATGTATTTACAGGGACGTAATTTTGTATTCATACAAAAATATATTCTAGAAGGTGGACACCTCATTTGTGTTGATTTTCAATTTTCGGAAAATAGAAATGAGGTGGAGAGATGAGGTGGTTCATGGTATGGTGAGAAGGATGGGCAAATGAATTTTTAATTCATTTGCAAACACTATTGAGGTATGGTTGCATTTTAATAAAGAAAAAAAAGATTTTTGGTTAAGAAAAAACGAAAAAAGATGCCTAATTTCTCATTTGATGTTTATCCATGCCATTGTCGTTCCTCTCTTTCTTTAGCTCTTGAAGCTCCTCCTTCATCCATTTCTTCTAGCATCTCATGAGTTAAGAAACAAGAAGAAAATGAGATAAGAAAATTGTTTGAACACACCACTATATCCCTAAGTTTCACTTCTTAGCAAGTTGTGAACCTTAGTTGCTTCACTAGGTTATTTTGGTGTGAAACTAGAGCTTGGACTTAGTTCTCTTAGGTAGATGATCTTCGGCAAAGGAGGACCGGCTCGCAACCGCGATCTGGAGCTCGTGAGAGCTTTCTATAATCCAACATTGGAGCTCTTGAAGAAAGCTTAAGGATGTGAGTATTCTACACATAGTAGATTAGCATAGCTCACTAGGTTTTTGTTTACAAGTTCTAGCTCTTTGGTTTTGATTCATGGTTTTAAAATTTCAGCAAACTAAAAATTTTTTAAATCCATGTTGTTATCTTCTAAAATTAGCTTGCTAGTGTGTGTGAGTTCCTAATAGTATGAAGTGATGAGGATTTTTCAGGTATTTACGTGGAATTGATCCACTATACCTTATGCTATGAGGGATCAGACTTGCAATTATGTGGATATACAGATGCCGTTGCGTGGAGGCGATAAAGATTGGATAAAGAACGTGACGTCGACGAGAATAACAATCCCACCATCGAATCTGGTGTTCCGGTAAAATCCTTACATATATATGTAATTATTTCCGCCGCCATGATTGTATCATGTTTATGTATCTATGCAGCTTTTTGCAACAATATATAATATGAAAAGTATTCCTTGCAAAGCTTTTCAACAAACATTAATTATACTCATTGTATTAAATAGTTATGCAACATCCATTTCAAATTAAATAGCAACGTGCTTGTAAAAGTCAACACAATTCCCTATAAAAAGAAAACGCGACCAATGAGTAATGTTGAAATTTTGCAGTTGCTCATAAGCTAGTGTTGTAGGTTTATAGAATAATTTGAATTCAAAAGCTATTAAAAATAGAGAAGGACAAACGGTAGTTAAAACCAAGAGAGTTTGAAAACAACTCATCTCTCATGCATGCATTGTTTGTGGGTCCCACTAACAAAGTAGGCACGCATGTTTTGAATTAACATAATTTAATAAGTCATTGTATCTAACTAGTTAATTGCAATTTAAAAATATCATATATTGTCAGAATATTATGTAAAAATAATATTTAGAGTCCGCACGTTACCATGAATCTATTGATAATAATTTTGTCGTCCGATGAAACAAGATTTTTCAACTTATTTTCTAACATAATAAAATTATTTTCAGTTTAAATAATCATTAGAAAAATAACAAAAGACTCTGAAAACCATGAAAGATATTTTTCAAGTTTTAGAAAAATTTAGTGATCATAATGATATATAATTTGTCGACTTTTATGCATCATGAGAAAATGATATTTTGATAAAAAATATTGATGTGAAATGCATATGTGATGTGTGTGCAACTTCCTAGTATCTTAGTCCATTTATATTTGATACTTAAAGAATTAGGTAAAATAAAAGAAACGAACCCAAAAACCCAAAATGCGACTCTTCAACTTCACGAGTGTCATTGTGTAGCTTGTGTAATGACTCGACTTGATTTTTGTAGGCTTCAATCTTTATATTAATTTTTAGGCTTGTAAAGTCCGAACTTGTCTTTCTGATCACTTATGGTTTTATGGTTTTAATAATGTGATTCAAAACATGAATAGGCTTGTAGTGTCACATGATTATCTTTCCTTCTCTATAGATACTAAACCAGTATACACTTATTGTCTAGCATGCTTATCCTATATGTGTATATCGAGTAATATATCAATATCAATATACTTTACTTGTGTTATATTTTTTGATATCGATATATTACTCACATTTATTATTTTAATGATTCACAATATAAATATGTATATAAATGTGTTCTATATCTTGGTTTTCATATAACATGTATATATGTATGGTATAACAATATCTCATGCTTTGCTTTTGATTTATATCTTGATATTGATATGCTATTCATAGTTGTGATATCGAAACAATGAATGTTTATATACATGTGTTTATATCTTGTTTATTCTATAACACTGTATATGATGAGCTTGGTCTTTGAAATTACATTTTAGGATATCGGATATCTCGAGACGAAGCTCTATAAAGGAGCATGGAGAAAATTGAGTTTAACCGACATATCTAATTGGAGGTTAGAGGATACGGACGAGAGCTTCTCATATTGCATATCAAGCTTCATGAGTTCAAACTACGTAGCCGAGAAACAAGAGTTCAAGAATTCAAACTATGAATAGCTAAGAAGCTAGAAACCAAGTTCAAGTTGAACGTCGAAGTCAAGGCCAAGATTTGAAGTTCAAGATATCAACTTCAAGACGCTAGTGAGTGGATTGGAGAGTTCCGAAGTTCAAGTGAAGCGGATTGTCAAAGTTCAAAAGCTAGAGATGATAAGAATTAAAGAATTCAAAGATTTGTGAAACCGACTGATTGATGTGAAAAATTGAGTTTTAAAGTATCCTAAATACCGCAATCAATAACGGTATCGCAAATAGCTAGCCGATATTAAGTACGGGTCGTCCACAGGGAGATGGTGCATTATTTATTTTGTTTTAGATGAGTTAATAGAAGAAATGTTGGATTTTTATCGTTTTATACTAAAAATGATTTAAAACTTTATAAGAGAATGGCTTGTGAGGTTTTTCGATTTGGGTAGTTTAAAAGATGGTTTTTATTATAAAAATATTCTTTTTATCTTTTTAATTAATTAATGTTAGAGTAATAATGATGAATATGGATTAGGGTGTTAAGAGGGGTACTAGGGATTCCCACTATTTACCTTTGTTCCTCCATTGATCGTTATTACGCTAAACCCTTCAATTAAAACAACCTTAACTAAAATCAAATTGAGATCACAACTTTCATGAATTGAGGATGCGCCTAAATAAGAGGGTTAAGATTCTCTTTGATTAAAGTTTATAAAGAATTAAAAATCATAAAAAGAATTTAAAGTAATTTTCCATCAATTAAACTACCCTCTCCTTCAAAGCATAACAAGTAAGAAATTACTCGCTCATTGAAACCAATTAAAATAAAAAGAAAAGAGAAAAATAAGGAATAAGAGAGACAAGGCTAACTATTAGGGCCTTCATGAAAATAAGGAGCGTCTTTGAATATCATTGCCTTGAAAATATTCAGAAAGAAGAAGGGGAAAAATAAAACCCATAAAAAAAATCATCAAATCTACGGTCTAAATAATTAAAGAGCAATAAAATAAAATTGCAAGGAATTAAAGTGCGGAAATTAAAAGAGACAAGAAATGAAATAAATCTACCTTTTATTCATAACTTGAAGTTTCATACAGAATTTGAATGGCTAAAGAAATAAAGAAGAAACTAAAACTAAAAAAAATCTAAAACTTAAACATTAAATCTTAGATACCTCTTTGTTGGGTGCTCTCGCTGCTATTTATAAACTCTGAATAACGAAATCCTAAAACTTATATCGACACAAGTGAAAAGACGATCATGCCCAAAAAAACCTAGATCAAACGGCCCACATTCGGCCACTGATCAGCCGCGATTGTGCTTGTTCCACCGCTGAACCGCTGCTTTTTTATGGTTTTAGGTCTTCAATTTTTTTCTGTGTTTTCATCGCAATTTTAGAAGGTCTTCCAGATAATAATTTCTTTAAAATATTTTCTTTTCTCTGCAGTTGTGTGAATCTTCAATCTGGTCCCAAACTTGGCAGCTTTGATTGTTGCAATTAATTTGATTTGGATCTATTGATTTTATTTGCCATCTTGAATTGATTTGTTACTTTAATACATGCACGATATCTCAAATTAAATTATTGGTAGCATTTATTTCATTAAAGAAAATATTCCAACCAACTTTTGCTCACAATTAAATTACTTAATGTTTAAGCAACATATAAATAATTGTTAAAAGATATGGTTGCAATTATTTTTCTTAATAATGAAGAATCACATAGATATTTATTTGAATAAGATATGCAGCATAATACTCCAAATTATATTACTTATAATTTAAGAAACATATGACAATATTTTTTTACACATAAACCCACATATGTTCTCAAATTATAAATAACACCATTTATTAATGAATAAAAATAGGAGAAATGATAGTAAAAATATGCAATAAATATGACTGATCTAATACCCCCAAACCTATCCTTTGGTCGTTTCAAGCAAACTGTTTTATTTTAAAAGAAAAAGAAAACCTAGCACACTTTCATAGGCAACACGATTGCACTTAGCTCGTGCAACAAACCTTTAAATCTCTAGGTGTTCCCAGTAAGAGAAGTGTTGTCTCCTGAGGGTTTTCAGCGGATTACACTCACAAAATACCGTCAAGCTAGTTTCATAAGTTAACCATCGATTTTAATTCTAAAGTTCAGTATCTAAGTTAGAGACTCTATCATCTTAAGTTAGAAACATCCACCCCTTATTCTTCACGCATCATGTTCACTTAACTTAAGCTCATATACGTCTTTACGTGCTCGTGCAAAAAGTATCGTTTTGTTTCAAAATTTTCGAAGAAAAGTCTCCATGCTTTCAATAAAGATCAGGAAAAACTTCAAAAGTATCTCACGAGTTTGCAAAGTCCTAAGTTTTTCTTGAGTTTTCATTCTACAGCTTAGTCTCAAATCTAGGATTTTTATCATCTTTAACAAAGACTTGGTCTTATTCTTCACTCCACCTCTCACCTATTTTCGTTCATATAAACCTTTGTGAACGTGCAATAGTCTTTAGTCTTATAACTTCAATTTAAAATTTTATATCTTCGTTAAATTCCTTTTTAAAGTTTTATATCTTGTACTTGAAACTCGTCCTTAACCAAGATTACTCTCCCACAAAGAACCGTGAGGACTTTTAACTTGGAGAGAACACTTGCTTGGAATGTTTTATTAGGTTTTCTAGGTTTCTTAAAGAGCATTGGATCAATCACTCCAAAACCAGATGATTTTAGGGTATTAGGTATAGAGACACCCCAAGGACTTAATTACTCAAGTCACCAAGGCCACAAAATAAAGAATTTTTTATGCATGAAAATTCTTAGAAAGTAAATCAACGGGGATACTTCAAGTTATTCTTTTCATCCCATAATTAAAGACATGTAAGTGTAGAAAAGATATATAATCACTCCAATCAAACTCAAGATGTGTTATTTTTCAGAATTAGTCCCCATTAAAGATTCAATATTTTCCCTTCATATTAACTTCACTCATGAATCATACTCAATATTAGTTATTTCCAAACAAACTTATTTGATCTTAAGAAAATTCATAAAATTTTAACTTAGTCATATCAAATTTTTCATCTAGTTCTCAAAAAATCACAACACGTATAGTATGGTGCAAAGATGTAAATTTGCTACAGTTAAACTTAAGGAATGTTATTTTTCAGGTTTTCAACTTCTAATCTTGGGATTTAGTTACTTCTAACCTATCAATCTAAACTGTCGGACTTTGAATTTAAGTTTCCCACTAGCTAATTTGACGACAAAGTTTTTTTTATATTTTGGAAAATTTTCAATTTTATGGGTTTTATATATATATATATGCAATGCAGAATTTAAATATGATGCAATACGGAAATTAAACATGCAAAAGAAAAGGAAAAAAACGGAAATAAATGTGCAAATGCAAGCGGAAAGTAAACATGAATGTAAAGACATAAAGTCCACCGAGCATCCTCCAAACTTAAACTTGACAATGTCCTCACTGTCATGTCATACAAAGAGGTCACAAAAGTTTTGAGTTTTCAAAATTTTAGGAGAGAGATTTTTTTTATAAAAAAAAGACAAAATATATACACTAAAAAATGCTCCCCCAAACTTAATAAAAATAGTGTATCCACTATTTAAGCATTTTAAGTTCAAAGTAAGAAGGGAGAAAATAGCATTAGTATATAGAAAACTTTACAAAACTAAAAAATCAACACCAACCATTCAAATATTTTATCACGATGACACCATGGTTGGTGAAAGAAACTGAAATGGATGTACATGAAGAATACTCGATATTGTATATGAATGGATCGGATGTTAAGCCTCAAGTGGAAAGAACGGAAGTGAGAGTGGCGATAGGAGATGATGTGGAGAGAAGACAAGAAGTGTATTCGAAAGGTTTTACGTCTCGGTTGGCGGAGACGGAAAAAGTGAGTGTGATTGAAAACGAAAATGTGAAAGATAAAGAGTAAGTGGAATAGTCACATTCTCATATGTGATAAGAAGAAAGGGTGACGGTTCAACTTCTTCAGCCTCAAACGGAGACGCACGAATTTTTGGTGGGTTTTAATTCAACACAGCATCCAATTCTTCAAGAAACGCGAGTTCTTCGGCCAAAATATCTTCAAAACTGTTATCAATGTCCCTAATGATGATTGCTAGTGATATATATGCCCTAGAGGCCATTATTGTATGATATAATGGATGCTTGGACATATATATGGATGACATTCTTGCTCGACATGATAGTATGCTATCTGATTTCCTTTATCTTAATATGTTCGCTGGTATTATTATACCGTCTCTCATATACATGTTGATAAAGCCCTTAGGATGTTGGCTTGACTACCAGGGCTATGATGCGGATCATACTACTGGAACCTGGGTAGTCCACAAGCATGTCCTTCAATTGTTCATAGTCGAGGATATATCGAGATAGGGCATCGATACACCAGAGTAGACTAGTGTGTACGTTTCTTGACCCTGTATGGGGAAGATGGTTGATCTCATATCCATTGGTGTTTGACATCAAAGATTGTACACAGGTGCTTATTAGACAATTGGTACACCGAACAGGACTCGCCGAGAACTCCTAGTTGGTATTATACCTATCGTCAGATAGTAGTTCTCTAGTGATACTGGTACAAGTTAGTCTGTAGAGCCGAGATCGTCATAGAGTCTTGTGTGGCTCCTACTGTGCTTTGATTTCCTCCTAACCACGGATCAAAAGAGTTGTGCAAACAGGTGGATTTTGGGTACAGTCCTGAGTCAACTGGAGGCAATGAGCGACAGGAGGGGTTTTGCCTTTCCCGGTATTAGGAGTTGATGTTGCGCTATGCTCGGTTAGCTATAACAGTAAGTCCCTGGCCATGGCTGTTGATGAGATTTACTGGTAAGTGTTATCAGTGGTTTCTCATACCGTTATAAACCTTATATCGGCATGACTTATCAAGTTATTGGGGTCTGACGATACCACCCCTAGACTTGATATGCGACATATCAGACGAAGAGACCGTACTGTACGGTAAGTGTTACTTATAGGCTTCATGGAAGTTTGGACAAGCTTGCTTGTTGATCTTCTAATCGCTTAATACTTAGGTAGCCGTTACGTCCAGCTAGTACCGCTGACGGCTTGTGGGTGACTGATGTGATCAGCACTTACTGTTGGCGTATTGACGAGTCTTTAGAGTCCCACACAGAAGTTTTCTGGTTCAAGTGAAACGAAGTAGGGCACATATGTTGATATGTACGGAGGCCTGATTAAATACGAGTATGTGATACTATATTCTATTCTGGCGGTTATTTGTTATCGGTTAGGTTATATGTGATATAACCAGTTTATCGAATCAAGTGTTGATTCGATAATACGATATACAGATAAATGATATTAGTCGGTTATATGTGATATAACCGGATTATTAAATCAAGTGTTGATTTAATAATATGATATATATTTATATTTGATATAATTATATATTAACTAATATTATTGCTCATTAATCTTTTTCTTTATATATATATATATATATATTATTTGATATATATATTATTTGATATATATATATATATATTATGAAGCATAGTTAGATTTTTATTTTGAGAAAATAGAAATGTGGAAAATGAGGAGCATGGGATGAAACATGGCTTTTATATTTCTTTATTACTCTTGACTTAGTATTGAAGCATGGTGCTATATTTTTATTAAGGAAAATTGGATGCTTCAATGAATGAGATATTATTGAGAGCTATTCTTCATTCTCATTCTAACACTTGTGTTTTTCTTGAGTCGGGCTCATATGCTCTCTAGCTCTCACCTCATTCTTCACCTCCACCTCCAAGCTCAAACCCTCACATGAGTTGTGAATCCTTAACCTTGTGAGAACCCTAGTGAGTAAACAATACCCCTACTTCACCATCCCACATTAGATTAGCACTTTGGTGTGGTGTGTTTCTTTCACTAAAGAGTTTAGTGAAGAAGTGGCTTGGATTGGCGGACTTCGGATGGATGATCTTCGGCACGAAGGTCATCGGAGGAAGTTCGTTCAACCTTCAAGTGGAGCCTAGTGAAGTCGTGTGGACTATAACCCGGAACTTTAGAAGAGAATGACACGGTCTAAAAAGGTTGTAGAATTCTTCTCTTAGTTTAGTTTTTGATATCTTAATTACACCCTAATCATCTAGTTTAAGTTCTTGGTTAGTGTAGATTAGCACATCTAAAATTTTAAAAACGGCATGCTTGATGCTAGTAAAACCAAGTGGTGGTGCTAACGTACACTTTCATAGTATCATAGCCAAAGCTAGAAGATTATACGATGTAGTTAAGATTATGAAAACGAAACAACTCCGAAACCGAAACCCAAGTTGCCAAGTTTCTGTCATTTTTCAAAAGCTCTCTAAAAATTTTTAAACAACTATAGAAAGTTGCATGTGATGTAACTAGAACACCATACAAATTCGAGACCAATATTCCCATTTTGAACCGGCGAGAATGCCTAAATTACTAACCTCGCCGGCCGTACTCTCTCTGTTTGGTCCCGTATTTGTTTGATGATCTGTTGGCTTGGTTTTAGGGTTTCAAGTATTGTTTGATTAGCCCAGTTTACACGTGATGTTGACTTTTCTATAGGAACTAATAAGGAGTGTTTCGTAGTCGTAATTTTTATATCGTTTCGGGTTTAAGTTTGATATGTGTTGCAATGATTGGAATCTACATTTAATTGGTTTTGAGAAAACTAGTTGGTGATTGTAAATCTAGCATATTAGTCTCTTTTGATCGATTGCCACAAAGTTTTGATTTGGATCGAAACTCCGTCGCAATCGCGTATCGTACGTGAATACTCACCAGATAACTTTAATAGGTAGCCACGCCCCATAGCCCCGACCAAGTGACTTTAGGAGAACCCCGTTTCCAAAAGCATCCACTCAGGTGCTCGCTGCCACGGTGTTCCGCCTAAGTGCACTTGGTCGACGGCATCGAGGGTGCGGCCATCTACTAAAGTTCCCGACGAGTATTCGATCGGGTAGTCAGGAATCTTATTGAATTACCCGTCTAAGTTATTGAAAAGAGTTTTCAATTCAAGACTAAAATGCAAGGTTTAACTAGTTAGGTATGAAATTCGGAATATGAGATATTCTGGGTTTATGATGTCTAAAGTAATGAGGATTCTAATTATTGTAGTTTTTCATTTCTTTTCTACGACCGTGAGTGTAATATGTGGGGTATCCCAAATCTTGTTGTTATATGTCAACAGAATCGAGATACGCATATTTACTTACGTTGATGATATGTGATATTATGTGTTGCTATGATATGTTTTATTGGATCGCCGTGATTGAATAGCCAAGGGGTTTTATGTGAGATGAAAGTTTTTCATTTTCATTTATGTAAAATCTGTATGTAATATTCCTTTATTGGGGCACTTCCGGATTGAGGATGATGTCACCATTAATATATATTATTTATATTTCCGCATTAGGATAGACCCAAGGCGGGGGGCACAAGTAACCGGGTTCTGGAGTCCAATAGGAGACCATCTCGAAGAGTCGAGACCGGATCACCTAAATCTAGAATTGGCAGGGTTGCTTGCCGCTCTCGTAGGGTCTATGGATGTGGTTTGGTTATTCATCACGACCGTGGAATCCGTGTTTTTCATTATTGGCTTAATTTAAAACACGGACCTCCTAGTATATCCAATATTCCATAAGTTGACTTCTGCTGCTTGGTTCTGTGATGTGATCATATAAATGCGTGAGACGAATGCTTTATATATATGATATATAATAAATGTTGCTTATGTTTTGCACCCGCGCTAGTCCAGCCTCCGCTCTGCCGTTAGTTAAGTAACCTAACGGTGCATGACGGGACCCCGTGGCAAATGCGGATGGCATAAGCGTACGTTCTATTTTCTTTTCATTTTCTGTGATGTTTAAGAAACACTAAATGATGGGACTTCATTAATGAGATTAATGAAAAGAAAAGAAACCTAAAGATATTGTAGAATCAAAAGTTTTTTAAAAAAATAGCTCTAGTTCTTGCTTTGCATAGTGGTATTCCTTGATGAATATCCAGCATCTCATTCAATGAGGAAAGAGCCGAGATCCCATTACCGGGAGTGACCTCTTTAGCGAAACTAGAAAATGCTACCACCCACTCGGTTTATCATCATATCTTCTATAGTTCTTGCTTTGCATAGTGGTATTCCTGAATATCCAGCACCTCATTCGATGAGGAAAGAGACGAGATCCCTTCACCGGGAGTGACCTCTTTAGCAAAAGCTAATAAAAGTTATACGGTTTGTTTTTGAAAACTACTCGATTTTAAAAGCGGAGCTTAAACCACTACTTTTCAAAATCACTAGATTCTAAAACAATATCAAGTTCATTACGTTAAAGGTTTTCTTAAAAACCAGCCATAGCCCTCCGTCATTTCAAATAAGTGTTATTTAGTATTCGTGCTGCGTTTGTTGACCTTGTAAAGGCGTAGTGTGCGGTGGCTGATTAGTGCTTATCTGCCGCATGTGATGCGATTTGATTAGGGTAATCGTGCGGCTTTGTTGACCTTGTTAAGGGTCGTACGGGTGGGTTTAATTCAATCAAGAAATGACGGGTTGAACTTGGCTAGCGCTTATGATTTGTTGACCTTGTTAAGGTCATAAGTGTCTAGGGGTAAAAACGGTTATCGAGAATTTCAAGTGTTGAAATTTCCAATGAGATTGCATATCTTCTATATGATAGTTGTATCCCGATACCCACTGCGAGTAAGTGTTACTTCTGAGAGAGTTTTGCACTTTACAATTAGCCGATCCATTAGGTGTCTAAGAAAGGTGTTAACGGAATGATGCCCCTGCAGAAATGAGGTTATTTAATTAGTTTTATGTGAAAGCATGGGAAGACTCCCTCGGAGTACCAATACCTGTCTGGCCGAACGATTGGTGAACTTATAGGGTGTAATTAATCCTGGCTAATCTTACATTTTAGGGTTTGAAGGAAGATTTGATAAAAACAGTGGGAGTCATCCTGATTAGATAAAATAATAACCAATCTAATCTTGCAAAGAGCGCACACAAAGTGACTATCCTTCTCTCTCTCCTGGTAGTGACCAATGACATGCCTTAATCAAGATAACAATATGAGTATTGACCGAACCCACTTATTATGCTGGGCTAGGTTCCGCCCTATCTTATGATTGTCATAAGTCTGAGCAAGAAATAGGGGAATATCAGGATTTCCACGCCACACAAACGAAGAATAAGTATGTTGATGCATCGTCTTCGGGTGTGTTCATAACCAAGAACTTTTTCTCAGTTTGCTCTACGTCCTAGGTATTGGATACCGGATCAGGATCCCACGTATGTAATTTGTTGCATGGGCTAAAGAAAGGTAAAGAACTGGGAAAGGGTAATAAGTCTCTAGTAGTAGGGAATGGTGCAATTGTTGCAACCAAAGCAGTTGGCGAATATCACCTTGTATTACCAAGTGGTAACACAATGATTCTGAGCGACTGTTATTTCGTACAAAAAATATTGTGAATATTTTCCTAAATCAAGTAGTGATTGGGGATGGTACGTTGTATAACGGTATATACGTTCTAAATCACAAAACAGTTCTAAGTATACAGAACACACACAAGAAGAACATTTCAAAAATGAACGAAGCCTTCTTGTGGTATTGTAGACCAGGTCATATCAATGCGACAAGACTAGCTCAAGTTGCATAAAGATAGATATTTGAATCCGTTCGAATTTACATCTTATGAAACTTGTGAGTCATGTCTTAAAGGTAAAATGATCAAAACTCCGTTTACTGGACACGGAGAAAGAACTACTGAACTCTTAGGACAGATACATAGTGATGTATGCGGTCCTATGTCTACATATGCCAGGAATGGTTCCCCGTACTATATTACATTCACCAATGATCTCTCAAGATTCAGACATGTGTTCCTGTTGAAAAACAAATCTGAATCCTTTGAGAAATTCAAGGAATATAAGTACGAAGTTGAGAACCAGACGGGTAAAAGTATTCAAATCCTTCGATCTGATCGGGGAGGAGAATACTTGAGCATGGAATTCAGAAACTACTTTAAAGAGAATGGGATTCTCTCTCAACTTACTCCTCCGTATACACCACAGCACAACGGAGTTTCAGAGTGGAGGAATCGCACCCTATTAGATATGATGCGCTCTATAATAAGTAATGCTGAGTTACCCATTTCCTTTTGGGGATATGCACTTGAGATAGTTGCATACCTATTGAATAGAGTTCCGACCAAATCCGTTGCCTACCACTCCATATGAGATATGGAATGGGAAGAGACCATCTCTTAAACGAGTTAAGATATAGGGTTGTCCGGTCTATATTAAAAAGCAAAATCCGAACACGCTCAAGGTAAGGTCGATTCTGGGCAAGTTTGTAGGATATCCCAAACAAACGCGAGGGAATATCTTCTACCACACCGAGGAACAAAAGGTGTTTGTTTCTCTACATGCCATATTTTTAGAAAAGGAATTTTTGTGAAAGAAATCAGTGGTTATGAGGTAGAACTGGAAGAAGTTCTAGCAATACAAACTATAACTGACGATTTGGTGGAACCAAAGGATTCAATAGTCCCCGACGAACCTTAGCCACTCCGCAGATCTAATACGGTTCCTCATCCACCTTAGAAATACTACAGTTTTCTCATAAACGGTGGGAGCGAGGATTACATCATGGAAGATGATGACCGAACTAGTTTCAAGCAGGCCATCATAAGTGGAGACTCTATGAAATGGCTGGATGCTATGCGATCTGAGATGGAATCCATGTACACCAACAAAGTATGGACTTTGAAAGTTGCTCCTTAAGGGATAAAACCCATCGGGGGCAAGTGGATCTTGAGAAGATAATTGGTGTAGATGGAAAAGTTGAGACTTTCAAAACTAGACTTGTAGCAAAAGGTTTTCGTCAACGACCAGGTGTCAACTATGATGAAACATTTTTCTCCAGTGGCTATGCTTAAGTCCATCAGGATCCTACTTGCCGTTCCTGCATACCATGACTACGAAATCTGGCAGTTGCACGTCAAGACCGCTTTTCTAAATGGTGATTTAGAAGAGAGCGTGTACCTGACACAGCCAGAGGGCTTCATAGACAGTGGGAGCAGCAGAAGCGTGTGCAAGCTGTTTAAATCAATTTACGGATTAAAGCAGGCATCGTGAAGATGGAACATCTGTTTTGATGAAGCTATCAAAAAGTTTAACTTCATCAATAATGTAGATGAACCATGTATATATAAGTAGGTAGTAGAGATTAAGGTTTTCTTCCTCGTATTGTACGTGGATAACATACTCTTGATAGGAAACGTTGTTCCTATGCTACACTCGGTCAAGCTCTTCTTATCACACATGTTCTCCATGAAATATCTAGGTGATGCCTCCTACATCTTAGGGATATAGATCTATAAAGATAGATCTAAACGGATGTTGGGATTGTCCCAATCTAGACAGGATGTAGCTTACTCACTAGGTGTAGTGAGTAGGTATCAAACAAATCCTTGGGAGAAATACTGGACAGCTGTGAAGAACATTCTTAAGTACTTGAGAAGCACTAAAGAGATGTTCTTGGTGTATGGTAACGGTGAACTCCAGGTGAAGTCCTTTACCGATTGGAGCTTCCAGAGTGATAAGGACAACAGTAAGTCGGTCTCGGATTTTGTCTTTACCCTCTATGGAGGGACGGTATGTTGGAAGAGTTCCAAGCTAGATACTGTAGCAGACTCGACAATGGAGGCTGAATACATCGCTACCAACGATGCTGCCAAAGAGGTTGTCTGGATGAACAAGTTCATAGCTGAACTTAGTGTGGTTCCTACTATTGAGCATCCAATACCTGTGTATTGTGATAACAATGGAGCTGTGGCTTTGGCCTAGGAACCCCGGTCCCATCAGCGATCCAGACATATTCTTAAGTGGTATCACCTGATCAGGGAGATAATAGATCTCTGAGAGATCAAGGTCAGGAGAGTTGACATTGAGGATAATACAGCGGATCCACTCACCAAGGCCCTCCCCTAGATGCTAATCGAGAGACTTTCTGAGATGTTGGGTATGAGATACTACAACAACTGGCCTTAGTGCAAGTGGGAGATTGTTAGTGATATGTATGCCCTAGAGGCTATTATTATATGATATAGTGGATGCTTGGACATATATATGAAGGACTTTCTTGCTCGACATGATAGCATGCTATCTGATTTTCTTTATCTTAACATGTTCACTGGTATTATTATATCGTCTCTCATATACATATTGATAAAGCCCTTAGGATGTTGGCTTGACTATCAGGACTATGATGTGGATCATACTACTGGGACCTGGGTAGTCCACAAGAATGTCCTTCAATTGTTCCTAGTCGAGGATATATCGAGACATGGTATCGATACACCAGAGTAGAATAGTGTGTACGTTTCTTGACCCTGTATGGGGGCAATGGTTGATCCCATATCCATTGGTGTTTGACATCAAAGATTGTACACAGGTGCTCATTAGAGAATGGGTACACCGAACAGGACTCGCCGAGAACTCCTAGCTGGTATTATACCTATCATCATATAGCAGTTCTCTGGTGACACTGGTACAGGTTAGTCTGTAGACTCGATATCGTCATAGAGTCTTGTGTGGCTCCCATTGTGCTTTGATTTCCTCCCTACCACGGCTCAAAGGAGTCGTGCAAATAGGTGGATTTTAGGTACAGCCCCGAGTCACATGGAGGCAATGAGCGATAGGAAAGATTTCGTCTCTCCCGGTATTGGGAGTTGATGTTGCGCTATACTCGATTAGCTATAACAGTAAGTCCCTGGCCAGGGCTGTTGATAAGATTTATTGGTCAGTGTTATCAGTAGTTTCTCATACCGTTATAGGCCTTATATCAGCCCGACTTATCAAGTTATTGGGGTCTGATGATACCACCCCTAGACTCGATATGCGACATATCAGACGAAGAGACCGGACTGTACGGTATGTGTTACTTATAGGCTTCATGAGAGTTTGGACAAGCTTGCTTGTTGATCTTCTAATCACTCAATACATGGGTAACCGCTATGTCCATCTAGTACCGCTGACGGCTTGTGGATGACTGATGTGATCATCACCTACTGCTGGCGTATTGACGAGTCTTTAGAGTCCCACACAGAAGTTTCCTGGTTCAAGAGAAACGAAGTAGGGCACATATGTTGATATGTACAGGGGCCTGATTAAATATGAGTATGTGATACCGTATTCTAATCTGGCGGTTATTTGTTATCGGTTAGATTATATGTGATATAACTAGTTTATCGAATCAAGTGTTGATTCGATAATGCGATATACAGATAAATGATATTAGTCGGTTATATGTGATATAACCGGATTATTAAATCAAGTGTTGATTTAATAATATGATATATATTTATATTTGATATAATTATATATTAACTAATATTATTGCTCACTAATCTTTTTCTTTATATATATATATATTAATATATATATATATATATATATATATATTATGAAGCATAGTTAGATTTCTATTTTGAGAAAATAGAAATGAGGTGGAAAATGAGGAGCATGGGATGAAGCATGGCTTTTATATTTCTTTATTACTCTTGACTTACTATTGAAGCATGGTGCTATATTTTTATTGAGGAAAATTGGATGCTTCAATGAACAAGATATTATTGAGAGCTATTTTTCATTCTCATTCTAACACTTGTGTTTCTCTTAAGTTGAGCTCATATGCTCTCTAGCTCTCTCTTCATTCTTCACCTCCACCTCCAAGCTCAAACCCTCACATGAGTTGTGAATCTTTGAGCTTGTGAGAACCCTAGTGAGCATACAACACCCCTACTTCACCATCCCACATTAGATTAGCACTTTGGTGTGGTGTGTTTCCTTCACTAAAGAGTTTAGTGAAGAGGTGGTTTGGATTGGCGGACTTCGGGTGGGTCATCTTCGGCACGAAGGTCATCGTTCAACCTTAAAGTATAGCCTAGTTGAGTCGCGTGGACTACAACCTGAAGCTTTAGAAGAGAAGGACACGGTCTACAAAGGTTGTAGCATTCTTCTCTTAGTTTAGTTTTTGATATCTTAATTAAACCCTAATCATCTAGTTTAAGATCTTGGTTAGTGTAGATTAGCACCCCTAAAATTTTAAAAACGGCATGCTTGATGCTAGTAAAATCCGGTGGTTGTGCTAACGTACACTTTCAATGATCTCATCGGAAAGAAAGGAAACGATATCCATATTAGTGAAATAGTTAGATTCACTAGAAATATTGAAAGTTTCGAGGTCAATGTGTTTCGCACCAGGATTCAAAGTACTCGAGCCGTCAGGAATTGTGGAGGTAAGAGACTCGAAAAGCTCGCCTACCTCGTCCTTAAAAGAATCTAACTCAGACTGTTGTACGTCAAGAATTATAAAACTAGAGATATCGGAGTGTGGTTTATCAAGTCTCAGTGGAAGTGAAAGAAGAGGAGAAGAAGAACAAAAGAAAGTGTGTAAGAAAATAGGTAAGCAAACTTGTGTGATGAGCATTGTTGATCCAGATATAGGAGATGAAGGCTGAATATCATTTTGCATATCGGATAGCTTGGTGGTAAGAATAGGATCGGTTAAAGGTACATGAATATGTTCACATTCAATAGAAGGGACATAATGAGTCGGGGAATCCAACTCATCCAACATAGCGAGTTCATCCTCAAAAATATTCTCAACACTAATCTCACTAGCACCGTCCGTTAAATCAAACAAATAGTTCTTTAAAAATTCATCAACTATATTATCCTCAATCGATAAATTACTAGGTTCACTTGATGGGATTGAAAGACTGGAAATGTCAAGATTAGTCAGATAAGGATCAGTTTGATTTGAAATGGTGTAAGGCTCTCTTTCACACACATGATTGGGCAAGTCAAATATGTTATACTTGGACACCTCATCAATTAGATAATTAAGTTGTTGATCATCAAATACATTCGGTTGGAGTTCAGGATGGAAGATGTTGAGATCAAAAGAATTGGTTCTGGTTTGAGTAAAAGGGATCTTTGGTTCTTTCTCGCTACTCAATTCCAATTCTACTTCAAAACTAGATATGGTGTGTGAAGAAGTTTCAATGAAGGATTTCCTTTGAACCATGGAACTTCCTAATTGATGCTCAGAAGTACTGTCTAGATAAGATGTAAAAGTTGAGTATGGTTGGAGTGGGTTTAATTTTTGGCTACGAGCCAGTTCAATGTGTTCCGCAATAGAAATGGGTTTACGAATTTCCATATTAGCCTCGAGAGAAGTATCAATATGAGAGGGTGTGAAAGTTTGGTACTGTTGATAAGAGTTAGATGGTTGTATCCAATTTTCATAAATAGAATTAAGATCAATATTGTCATATGAAAAAGATTGAGATTGGTTGAATTGTTGGTAATTGGCTTTTGCAATTTGCTCAGCAATGGTCATGAGTTTAAAAGTTGTTATATTCGCCTCAAAAGGAGTATCAAACTTTTCATATGGAAATGATTGTACTTGTTGTCCTAAGAGTTTTAGAGTGGTGAAAGGTATGAAACTTTGGGTACGAGCTTTTGTAATATGCTCAGTAATGGACATGCGTTTAAAAGTTGCCTCACGAGCCTTAAAAAGATTATCAATATAACAAGGTGTTGAATTTTGACACGGTTAATAGGAATTTGAGTGTGGTGTCCGACTGTAATTTTTAGAGCCCTCTATCCTATCCCTTAAAAAATGGTAGGGTCGGAAGTTCTACCAAAGCAATAACGATATAAAGAAATATCAGGTTGTGTATAGCAAAGCTCTCCAAGAGTTGGTCGGTTTGGGTTATCCATCATAAGAGAAGTGAAAAGAATTTGAGATGAAAAGAAAAAAAGGTGAAATGGTAAGTTTTTTTTAGTTCTTTTTTTTTGAACTTTTGAAATTTTTTGCTTCGAAAGATGGACTCGACTCAACCAATCACAAACGTGCACAAACAATATTTAGATTTAGGGTCACCTAAGTCAAATCACTAAACCGCTCCTAGACTTCCAGAGGACAAAACGTAGGATAAATCCTCTATCATCTCTTTATCAATCTTGCAGCCAGATAAGTGGGAGCTATCCGCTATACGAATTACCGAAATAGCGGGCCTAATTAAGTAAACAATTAGCCTTAGTCACACTTGCCTCAGACACCGCAAGAAAAATGCGGATAAGCAATAGATTACTCATGACCCTCTCTTGTCCTAATCGAGCGCGAATGTCCTTAAGGTTTTGTCTGGATCTTTTTTAATTAATGTAGAGTGATGCTTATACTTGTTTATGATTTTTGGGAGTTAGGAAGGGTAATAAACTCCCTACCTAATTTTGATTTGGGTTTCTTGCGCCTTCAGTCCGTATTATTTGATGCAAAACAAAACCAATCCAAAAATCTAAACACGCAAAAAGATTTTTCCTAATGGCGTTGTTTCCAAAAAATCCTGCAAAGAAATACAATTTATTGGAGCTACAGAGGGGGTGTTATGAAGAGAAGAATCTTACCAAAAAAATTTATCATGTGGTCTCTCTGTAAAGCCGTGGAATCTCGGTCGAACAAGATGGATGGCCGTGGATTCGCGATCAAGAATAGGCTGATCTTCCCACAACTTTGGCGCTGTTCTCCATCTTCTCTTTCCTTCTGTTTCCAGTGTTCAAGTTCTCTATTGGCTCACTCTAAATGCTCAAGAATTTTACACACTCAACAAACCGTCAAAAGAAATAAGATACGGTTTTTATTTTATTATTTTTTTTAGTTTTTATTTTAAAAAAAATCAACCCAAATAACAAGAAAAATAATATTACCGTCTCCCCGGCAACGGCGTCATTTGATTGATGTGAAAAATTGGGTTTTAAAGGGTCCTGAATACCGCAATCAATAACGGTGTCGAAAATAGCTAGCCGATAGTGAATACGGGTTATCCATAAGGAAATGGTGCATTATTTATCTTGTTTTAAACGAGTTAATAGAAAAAAGGTTGGATTTTTATCGTTTTATACTAAAGAGCTTTGAAAACATTATAAGAGAATGGCTTGTAGGGTTTTTCGAATTGGGTAGTTTGAAAGATGGGTTTTTTATAAAAATATTCATTTTATCTTTTTAGTTAATTAATGCTAGAGGAATAATGATGAATGTGGATTATAGTGCTAATAGGAGTACTAGGGATTCCCTCTATTCACCCTTGTCTCTCCATTGATCGTTATTACGCTAAATCCTTCAATCAAAACAATTTTAACTAAACTCAAATCGAGATCGCAACTTTCATGAATTGAGGGTGCGCCTAAATAAGAGGGTTAAGATTCTCTTTGATTAAAGTTTATAAAGAATTAAAATTCATAAAAAGAATTTAAATTAATTTTCCATCAATTAAACTGCCCTATCCTCCAAAGCCTAACAAGTAAGAAATTACTCGCTCATTGAAACCAATTAAAATGAAATGAAAAGAGAAGAAGAAGGAATAAGATAGACAAGGCTAACTACTAAGGCCCTCACAAAAGCAAAGAGTGTCTTTGGGTATCATTACCTTGAAAACATTCAGAAATAAGAAGAGGAAAAATAAAACCCATAAAGAAAATCATTAAATCTACGATCTAAATAATTAAAGAGCAATAAAATAAAGTTGCAAGGAATTAAAGTACGGGAAATTAAATTGCAGAAATTAAAAGTGACAAGAAATGGAATAACTCTACCTTTTATTCATAACTTGAAGTTTCATACAGAACTTGAATGGCTAAACAAATAAAGAAAAAACTAAAACTAAAAAAATTCTAAAACATAAACATTAAACCCTAAATGTCTCTCTGTTGGATACTCTCACTGCTATTAATAGACTCTAAAAGACGAAACCCTAAAACTCATATCGACGCATATGAAAAGACGATCATACCAAAAAAAAAAACCTAGATCGAACGGCCCGCATTCGGCCGTTGATCAGCCGCGATTGTGCTTGTTCCGTCGCTGAACCGCCACGCTTTTGTGGCTTTAGGTCTCCAATTTTTTCTGTGTTTTCATCGCGATTTTAAAAGGTCTTCCAGATAATGATTTCTTGAAAATATTTTTCGTTTATCTGCAGTTGCATGAATCTATAATCTGGTTCCAAACTTGGTAGCTTTGATTGTTGCAATTGATTTGATTTGGATCTATTGATTCTATTTGCAGTCTTGAATTGATTTGTTGTTTTAATACCTGCACAATATCTCAAATCAAATTATTAGTAGCATTTATTTTATTAGAGAAAATATTCCAACCAATTTTTGCTTACAATTAAATTACTTAATGTTTAAGCAACATATAAATAATTGTTAAAACATATGATTGCAATTATTTTTCTTAATGATTAAGAATCACATAGATATTTATTTGAATAAGATATGCAACATAATGCTCCCAATTATATTACTTATAATTTAAGAAACATATAACAATGTCTTTTTACACATAAACCCATATATGTTCTCAAATTATAAATAACACCATTTATTAATAAATAAAAATAGGAGAAATGATAATAAAAATATGCAATAAATATGACTGATTACCGACATAGGAATCCTTATAAGTACTCTATAGATTATGATTATATCATTTAGAGCTCTTGAACACTCACTCAATAGCATGCATGAAATATTTGGTTTTAACTTTGCAAAGATTTTCATTCAAAATGATTTCTTATTTTAAAAAGCAAAGTTTTCAGTGTCTTCCTTATTCAGACGTTTGTCCATTATTGGTTCATACATCTATCTACTATTGAAAACTAAATATCGGTTTCAAATATCTGTTTTCACTTCAGAAAAAACGTCTGAAGTTTTCCAGAACAGATGTCTGCATCTTTGACAAACGTCTGGACCAAAGTCTCGGATTGAAAATCTTTTCTTCTTTAGACGTTTGTCCCATACTTCTTTAGACGTCTGTCTGTTCTCTATGCCTTTTATTGACTTGATTTGGTTAAAAGAACAAACGTCTGAAAATATAGGAAACAAACGTCTGCAGTAAAAAATCTTTGAAAATCATTTCTTATTCAGACGTTTGGCTAAAACTTCTTCGGACGTTTGTTTAATCTCTGTGTTTTGTTTTAGCTTCTTTGAAAATATCGATGAACGTATGAACCTTTAGAACACCAACGTCTGAAGCTTAAAAAGTTTGAAAAAGTTACTGCTTATAACCATTGGGGGTTTACAAATAAACTGCAGATGTCTGCCCATATTTCCTTCAGACGTATGTTGTGCTTTAAAACTGCTGTCCCCGCCTGTTTTCTCTTTGGGACTATAAATAGGTTTTGGTTTGGATATTTGATGGTTATCACTTCTAAAATCAAATACTTGAATATCGAAGTGATCATCCAATCTTGTGAAAGTGAAATTCTTGTTTGCATTTTATCTTCTCTCATACACAATCAAAATCTCAAATTTGATTATCCATACTTTGTAAGAGTATTAGAAAGAGAGTTTTGAGAAAAACTCCTTTATGAGTAATTGTGCTTCATTGTAGTCCTCTTCTTTTTTTGTGTAAGAACTTTTGAGTGTAAAAGTGTCTTTATGAAAGAGAAGATTGAGAAGTTTTCCTTTTCTTTATGTGAGGATCTGAGTGCAAAGATGACTTTGTAAGAGAGGAGAACTTGTAAACTGAAGAGTTGCTCGTGTGTCGAGCAACATATTGTCTCGGTAGAGACATGAATGTAAGAAGTTGCGGGTACGCAACGTGTTATCTCGGTGGAGACATGTTGAGTGAAACGGGCTCGACGCCTAAAGAAAGTGAACTAAGAGATCTCCCGAACCACTATAAACCTTGCGTGTTTGCGTTTGCAATTTCTTCTCTCTAGTTGCTTATTTGGTTTAGCTTAGAAATTGCATGCTTGTTCCCTCCTTGCTCGTTATGCTCATTACTTGATATTGTTGCTTGCTTGTGTGGTTTCTGTTGCACAATTATAATTAGCTTAACCTCTATCTCTATTGGATTATCCTTTGCTTAGCTATTCAATTGTGTTTTGTATTTGCAAGTATAGTTTAGAATTTTTAATTTTGGCATATCGATAGTATATTCCTATTCACCCCCTTTCTAAAAATACTCACTTTCAACCTCCTTAGGATATAACAACGTAGCTCTTTCCTCCGCCATCTATCCATCAAATGTTCCATGATCAATTGATCCTATAAAAATTGTTAACACAAGCATAGAGAATAATTTGTTTGCCAGTAATCAAAATTAAACCGGAATTGAGTCTAACAAAGATATAGGGATAATCTTTCAGTTATATATAAGAGAGAAGTAATTTGCATCTCAGGTGCAAGTGCACAGACACAAATTAAGCAAAATTACAAGGCTGTGCAGGAAAAATAGGGCTTCAACGGAAATGAATGTCAGCAGCTTTTTATGATAGCTTCATCTCACAAAGACAATGTAAATGTTGCATCTGATTTATTTTGGTGACTCCTACATTCACACAAAAAGCAATGGTTAATTTTTTAAGAGAATGTAAATGCCATGGCCCTCCATGATAAAACGAATCGAACAGAATCCCTATAGCATCTGCATCTTTTAGCCCAGCGATCCACTCAACCCAATAACACCCTTTTTGCCTTCTCAAGCCAAATAAAAAGAATCACCAGACCAAACATTCCTATAAATTTCTCATAAAATATTTAGAATTAGATCAAAACACATGAGCCAACCCTGAGACACTGGCTTGTTCTTGGCACAGAGACTACCTAAAAAGTTCATATTTTCGGGCAATATAAGTACAACATATATTCACCAAGACCTGATGAAGAATATTTACAAATTACTACAACAACTTGATATTTAGACAGGATTTTACTAAAGGTCTGTGAGCTGTAATTTGACATTGGTCTCCATGTCGATCACTGTTGTATACTGATAAGGGTGGTCGCCAAACGCTAAAATATTTTTACAACAATGGAGAAAAACACATGCTTCCTCTACCTACCACACGAATGTGAGAATAAACCCTTTTATCTTTCAAAATTGAATAAATATGATCACCTCAGATCGAAACATCAACACACGGTCCGACCATAGCACATTGAGGCAATATAGAGATTCTTAGCCCATTTTTCCTGAGAAAAAAGCAAAGGTTAGTCAACAATAATGATATAAATTAAACCTGCATCCAACAAGCTCTAAATAGAAGTAACAACAAACATAATTGAGTTCTTACATTTAAAAAAATAATGTCAGCTCCATAATACTAGTACCGATAATATTATTAATTAAACAAGCTTGTGTTTTTTAATTTCTTTTTAAATAATAAGCCGTGACTTGAAGCAAAACGAATTTGAAATCTAGACCTCTTGCTCAACAAGAGGTTTTATCATTGTGCTATGGTGACACTCCCAAATAAGCTTGCATTGCGTATTAACAAGATTTAAGCATATGCAATGCACTCAAATTAATTTTTTGGGATCCATAATACAAGTTTTCTTTAATGCAAATTATATATTTTGATTCGTAAGGGGGGGAAAGGTTTATTTACTTGATAATTAAGATGACAGAGCTAATAATTGTGAAGGGTTGCATAAAAAAAGGCATAAGCATGACCACCTGCAATTGCACAAGAAAACAAGTTGCAGTCGCTGGACAGAGCTATTGTGAAGGGTTGAATAGAAAATAGGCACACACATAGCCTTCTGCAATTGCACTCAAGAAAACAAGTTGCAGCTCTCAAGATGGTATATGACATTTTTGTTTTAAAATGTTCGTGCCGGATTAGGGTCAACTTCACTGAGGCTTCTTAATCATACGGCAAAAAGATGCAAACTAGGGCTATTGGGTTACTACTTCTGCGAAGAAATTGAACATCCATGCACTGAACAATTTTATGGAAAAAGGTTTAATTGTTTTGTAGTATTTTTTTTTCAGACTGCATGCAATCTAGTCTCAGTTTTATGAATTTTTCTTTGTTAGTTACGGCAGGAACTTTTACAGAACTGAACTAAAACCAGGTAATGGGAACAAATGATAGTATCAAGTGCTCAAAACAATGCTGTATCAAAACAGAATTTCCTACCAAGTAGCACAATAGCTAAAATGGTTTGCTGCGATTCAGTGCTGCGATTCAGTGCCGCGTTAATTTGTCTATTAAGCCTAGATTGTAGTTTCAAATGTTAATCAATTTATATGAAAATCATACGATCATGTTTCACAAGTAGTTGTATGTTCTCAGGTGGATATCATTTTATTGGGTGTACCTACAACGTTAACTAAGAATCACAAGTTTGCTGTCCACTACGCAGTGAGATTATTGGAAAAACTGAAGACTCATATTATTATGAATAAAATGAGTAAAAGAATTACCTTTACATGGTTGCTAGGAAAAGCAGATGTTCGAAGAGTTTCTTGAGTCTCATCCATCAGTTTCCTTTTCGGTATGCTTAATATCAATGCAGCCTGATCAGCCGTGGCTGCAGTTGAAGTTATCCTATAACCACTTTCCCATCGCCGATGGATCCCTTCGCTTGGGTAAAGGAAATCCAATTCTACAACCTGCTCAAAAAATTTAGTTTTTGAGTAATAGAAGGAATTAAATATCTCTGTGCTGAATATTTATCAGACATCTATCAATATGGTTAATTTGGCATAACAAAAGCAGGTCAACATTACAAAGAATTTGCCTAAAAGTTTACGGTTAAATTGCACTGAACTACCTTAACTACCGTTGTTTTTCACTAAACTACCTTAATTTTTATTCCGGTAAACTTTAGTTTCAGCCGATTTTTTCGCTAAACTACCCTTATATATTTAGCACATGGAGCTCACTGTTAATAAAAAAATTAAGGTAGTTGACTGAAAAAACAGCAACATTTAAGAGTAGTTTTGTGCAAATTAGTCATATTCAGAATATAACCTGGTTGGTTTGGTGCAGGGTTGTTCAAAAACAATGCTAGTCAGTATAACAAGTATTCAGACAGCCAATAAATGGTATCATCATAAATAATTCAGACACCGGTTTAGGTGAATCCGATCATCGAAATATTTTGTGGATCAAAAGTTCTCATTCTTATTTTGAGAACCAGTTCTCAATGCATACATGCATGAATACATACATACATGAATACATATAACTGGATTTATATAAAAAAGAATTTGTGTATCAGGGTAAATTTCTCAAGGCTAAAAATTAATCTTAGTGGTCAGAATGATGGATGGCAGATTTAATAGACTTCGGGGAAACATCTACTTTTCGAAAATGAGGTAGATGGGAGTAGAAGGAAAATTTCAATTACCACTTCAGCAAATATTTTCTACAAAAGAAAGCAGGTTAACCGATGCTTTAATCTTTAAAAATGGTCGATATCGACAGGAATACACTTCATGAAGAAGAAAAAAAAGAATTTAACCAAATTTGCAAAGACCAAAAGAATAGCGACATGCAGAATATACGAAAAGGACTAAAATATCTGAACCATTTTTAATAGTCCCTTAAAAGAAGAAACAAGATGCTAAAATTATGGAAATTATCATTAGATGTTCAAGTCAAATAAATATTCTATTACCTGGTCAGAATAGCCAGCATTTCTCGACATAACTACACCCCAACGGCTTCCAGCAGTAGTCATAGACGTAACATGAAAGCCTTCTTTCCACTTTTTATTGATCCATTTGAAAGGAAATGATTCACCAACTTTAAAGGACTGCTGGGTGTATGGGGTTCCTACAAAATGACAGAAAAAAGTAACAGTATCATTATGGTGATTGTGGCTATCAAAACATGAAGCCAATGCCCAATGGATAATGAGTGATATGAGTTCTTTGTTTAGAAAAATTATTCAGAGCAAAGACTGGCAGTAATGTGCAATTTGGATTCTCACAGATCACTCGGAATCCAGTATATACACTAGTAAGTAAATTAAAGGCTAATTTGCAGGAAACTCCTCACTTCTGCCTAATTAGCAGGACACCATGCTCGATTCTAAAAACCTGCACTTTGCCCCCTGATTAAATGCTAAACTTTTTCCGTTTTTACTAAATTTTATTCCCAAAGTACCCCTCAAGTAAAGTACTATTACATGAAACAATTGTAGAAATTTGATAGAACTTCAGGGGCATTTTGGGAATAATTAGCAGAAATAATAATGCCGTTATAGTCGGAGGGGGTATAATGCAAGTGTAGGTTTTAACAGGGCAATTTCTTGCAATTCAGGTATAAGTCCTGCCATTTAGCCTAGATTATACTCTCAACATTCTGAGCAAACCTTTGGACATCACGACTAATGAACTTCCGTTATTTGCTCCTGCTATAGCACTAATGTAATAATTCTTCTCCCACTGCTCCATAATCCAGTCCTATACCAAACCCAATTGGAAAAAAGTAATCAGCAGCTGGAAGCGAGAACAAAAAAATATAAAGGAAGCATGATTCACCAACGAGATTATGACACAAACCTTGTGCAAAAAGACAGGTGACAATTCATTGACCTGCGAAGAAAAGCCTGTTCCTGCATCCATAATGAGCGCCCAAAGGTTTGCTGAAGAAGCCACACAGCTTATGTACAGACCATCTTCATTGCCCTTTTCTATGTGCTGGTGAAGCCTTGAATCCGCCACATTATAGTGGTATCTATTAAAATTGCAGAAAATAATTTGTTCGGTAAATAACTGTTATAATTTGATATATGGGATGTTGAACTTATATGAGTGCACTTTTGGGGGTTCCAATCTATATATTATACCCATGCATCTCTTGTTGTTTCCAGCGGGACTATTCCTACACCCCCACACCCACACCCAAACTTGCTTCAACTTCCAACACTTCTACTTACATGCAACCACTATCTTTTCTTTCATGGTTGTCATGCGGATCGAGCAACACTTGTAGAATTAATCATTTATTGGCATTCTCTATTTTTTGTACTTGTAGATTGCTCTCTCAAAGGAACTGTTGAGGTCCCAATGTGGGCTTTATATGGGGTGTTGAGCTTATACGAGTGAACATGGTTTTTTCAATACAGTTGAGTTTCCATTCAAAAGGCCTAAGCCTTTTCTGTGGGGTTCCCATATCTTATACTCATGTGCGTCTCTTGTTGTTTCCAACGTGGGACTATTCTTACTCCCCCCCCCCCCCCAAATCAAACCCCACGCCCTAAAGGACCCAAACTCACTTGATTCAACTTACAACAATGACAAACACAAGTCGTTGGCTTTATATATTGGAACAAATATTTATATTTTTATCAATATACATGAAAGAAGATTATATAAGAAAAAGGGCACATAGACAAGCTTGGAAATAGCTCAACAATGAAAAGTGATAAAATCACATGGAAGGAGATGATGCATCTCTATACCCATTATTTTGAGCATCCACGTGTACAGTTAAATTAATCAATATTAATGACATGAACAATTTAAGGTTGGTCAAGACCACTCCTTTAAAATGCAAATATCGCAGATTTATGCCAAAAACGACAAAGTGGTTCCAAATTTATTATTCATGGAGATGGGGCTCTTAAGCTAAAATATAGGTGTATTTAGAACATAGTATATTAAAAAAATACCAGGTTCCACTTGTTATTATTTATAACCAAAAGTTGGGCAGCCCTTGAACATTGCTGACATTATACCTTAGGCATGAGTTTTAGTAGACCCAAAAATTGGTATAGCCCTATACCATGTCCAAACTTCGGGTACTCAAAAATCTAGTTACTAGAAAGAGTCCAAGGGGCAAACTGTTTCTAAAACAAGATTTAAACATTCAAAAAAATGGTATAGCATGAAAATCACTTGCAATGTAGCATTGATCATTTTTTACCTCTTGCAAAAAAAAAAATGGTATAGCCCTATACCATGTCCAAACTTCGGGGAACCCAAAATTTAGTTTCTAGAAGAGTTAGGGGCAAACTGTATGTAAAACAAGCTTTACACATTCAAAAAATATGGCGTAGCAAGGAAACCACTAGCAATGTAAAATCGATCAATTTTTACCTCTGTTTCATAGGTCGTCTTGCATTGTAAACTGAAATCCATTGGGTAGCTGGACTTCCCAATCGAACTTTCTTTCTAGGCTGTTCATCTTCTTCAAGATTCACAAGCAATCTTCCACGCTTCTGCCCGACCTAAATAATAAGTGATGAAAATTTTAAATAACAATGAATATAGCTGTTCTTGTAACAGAAAAAATGCAGCATGAAACAAAATCAAGATACATGCTAAAAATCAGGAACCACTGCACATCGAACCCTTATAGCAAACCTTCAGAGCTCCATCGATTCTGATAGGTCTCAGCGAAGTGCATGGCTCAATCAAACTATCAAAAAGAGAAATAAGTTTGGAGTAATTTGGCTCTTCATCAAACGTCATACTCGTCACAATATCAAGGAAATTTTTTAATGGAGTCGGGCAGAAACAACACAATTGTTCTGGAGAGGTAGCCATCTTCTTCTTACAAACCAAAAAACTCTTGTTGTCTCCCTGAATTATTAGAAAACATTAAAGAGGCGTTGAAAAATCAGAAAATGGATAAGTAGAAACATAAGTTGTCGATACAGTAATATGAAATAAAAAGCTACCTGATAACCTTGCCATGGTAATCTTCCTCTGATGAGGAATATAAGCATGTAGGCCAATGACTCGAGGTCATCCCTCCTACTTCCAGTGCGACCTAAATGTGCATGTACACTCGCATATCTTATTGTGCCCCTGCAAAGAAGAATATGTATAGAACACATCTTAGAGAAAAGAATCTATGAAGTCCCTGCCACTGCACCAAATATGTGATGAGGGTTGTAATGAGAGTTAGGGGATATTGTGATGATGGTTGGGGGATATATATTATTATATTCTAACCCATCCCTGCAGGCCAAGTACTTTTTAATGGGACGATAAATGGGCCTTTATATATGCAGCAGTATTTTCTCTTTTCTTTCTTTTTTTTCTTTTTTAAAAAATTAATCCACACCCAGAGGTTGAAGCTGGACTGCTCTCCTATTGTCTTTAAAGTCTGTGCCTCTGCACCAAAGCTCAAAGGTTGTGGAAAGAGTTGCAGGAATATTTTTTTAACCATTAAACACATTAGAACCTGAATATATCTGGCCTTTGATCATACTCGACGTGTTGGCCTGATGATGCTTCCTTCCATCTAGATGCTGTACCATATTACACTCATTTTCAGGATAAAATTTTGAAATTGTAGGCAAATACATTAAAAATTAAAAGAGCTTTGTAAGTGAAACTGACAGCAAGGTGAGAGCATACCCAAACCAAGATCGATAAGGAAGAGTTTTTTCTCGTCAGGAGTTCCAGGCCGACCAAGCAAAAAGTTCTCTGGTTTAACATCTCCATGTACAAACCTAGCCAAGGTAAATAAAAGGCAACCCTTAAATAGGAAGTCTTCGTAAACGTTTTGTCCTCTAAATAGAATAGGCTAAATTACAGTAAACTACCCTTACTATTGCCATGCTTCCACTAAACTACGTTAAAGTTTTTCATTACAATAAGCTGATAAGATCTCTTAAAGTGCTGCATTTAAGGCATTTTACTAAAAAGGACTCCCTTATAACCGAAGTGCAAGGGATTTTACTGTAATAGAAAACTTTATGGTAATTCACTAAAGAAAACGGTGATGGTTAAGGGTAAAGTAATTTAGCCCAGTAAATATAGAAGATTGAATTAGAAAACAACAAATAAAGGTACCCCTTCATATGAAGCTTCTCAAGGATTGATATAGCCTCCACAGCGATGCAAGCCGCCATATTTGGCGACATCCTGTTCCAAATGGTAGATATTAATTCACAAATGATATTGCGCTCGAACAATGGAATAGGAAACTAAAGATTTCTGCTACATACGCTTGGCCCACAGAATTCCAGACATCCCAAAGACTTGGCCCGAGCATATCCATTACCTGAAAGAATGGATTCAATTGCATTTAATAATGAATCCACATTTCTATACTTTTAATTAGTTTTTTGCTTATATTTAACCTACCAAAATGTAGTAATCTCCTAGCTGTCCCTTGTAATGAACCCATGGTATCCCATAACATCCATTGAGAGTGCTGACCACGAAATCATTAAGTCATCCATATTTCATAGCTTAGTCAAGGAAAAAAGAAATGTGTACAAGAGGGTAAATTTCACTAAATACCCATAACATATTGTTAAGAAAGATATATATTAGGTTTATTAGATTTAGATTTGATAAGATTTGTTTAGATTATTTGTATTTCCTATTATCAGAAAATCAATAATATATATATATGAGGTAGAGGGGATTCTCTAGCTACCTCATATGTTATCCCTAATTTCATGGTATCATAGCCCAACTCTAACCCCAATACCTAGCCATCCCCTCGTCACCCTCACCGCTCACCGCCGCCTACCCCCGCTGCCCAATTGCATCTCACCGCAACGAACCGCCTGTCCAATAGCCGCCGCCATCACCTCGCTACCCAACCGTTGCTACCCTCACTACCTAATCGCCGCAGCCAACCATCAGATCGCCACCACCTAATCACCGCCGCCGATCAACAGACCGCCGGTGCCCTCGTGATCGACTCATAATCGCCGCCAAAACCCTCGCTAGACTTATAATCGAAGGTTGGTGATTGAAGTGAAAAGTCCTTGTTCTTCATTCTTTTGTTCATCGTCCTGGAGAGGTTAGCGGTGGCCTCACCGATTTTTTTTCCCTTGGTTTTTGGAAGATATGTTGCATTATTGTTTTTTAAGGGTTTAAAGAAAAAAAAATCGATTGGTGTTAGATGGCATTTGATTAGAGTCCTCTAGAGAAAGCAGCCAATTTTTTTTTTTGATTGGTGTTAGATGGCATTTGATTAGAAAACGGAATGATTGGTTCGAGGACCTTTTGGAGTGTTAAAAAAATTGATTAGAAAACAGAATGATTGGTTAAAAAAATTGATTGCAAGTGTTATAGCAAAGAAGTCGATAGAGTCTTCGTCTTTACTGATATGACCTTTCATGAAAATACTCCTTTCTTTGGTACTAATATAATACCCCGATCACTTAGAGAGGGTTTTCCTATCAATGAAAATGATGTTCTTGTTATCGAATCCTCTTCGACCAATCCTCATGTCTCAGTGGCACCAAATACTTCAGAACTAAATGATCAAATAATTGAGCAACCAACTCAGGTGGAAGAAAACAAGGAAGAACAGCCTCCAGTCATTGAAGAACCAACACTTGTACCAGACACGGATCCGATTCAGACTGATCTTGATCTTCCAATTGCCCTTCGCAAAAGTATCCGTACCACTAAACCTCTCTATCCTCCATCAGATTATGTCACATATGCTAAACTTTCTCTCTCATATAGAATATTTGTTGTTGATTCTTATGTTATTCTTTTTTCTACATCTGATGCTCTGACTCATCCTGGATGGAGGAAAGCCATGGAAGAAGAAATGTTAGCCTTATACTTGAATGGTATATGGAAACTTGCTCAGTTACCTGTTGGAAAGAGAGCAGTTGGTTGCAAATGGGTATATACCATAAAGCTTAATCCAGATGGCTCATTGGCTCGTTTGAAGGCCAGACTTGTTGCCACGGGCTATTCTCAGACTTACGGAGAAGATTATGATGAGGCTTTTTCTCATGTGGCAAAGATGGCGTCTGTACGTATATTCATATCACTTGCAACTACGCACAATTGGTCTCTACATCAGCTTGATGTGAAGAATGCATTTCTTCATGGTGACTTGAAGGAGGAAGTATATATGGAGAAACCACCTGGTTTTGTTGCTCGGAGAGTCTGGAAAAGTCTGTAAACTTAAAAGATCTTTATTTGGTCTCAAACAGTCTCCGCGTGCTTGGTTTGGAAGACTGGATAGCATTGTTCGAGCTTTTGGGTTATGCAGAAACATCAATGATCATTCTGTTTTCTTTAGAAATCGAGGAGGCTGCAGAATTTTGATGGTTGTTTATGTTGATATTGTGATCACAGTCGATGATGCGAAAGGTATTACTGAGTTAAAAACTTATCTTCAGAAGAAGTTCAGCGCTAAAAACTTGAGGAAGTTGAAATACTTCCTTAGCATTGAGGTGGCACGTTCTTCTCCTCGGAACAGTATCTTTGTAACTCTAATGAAGTATGTTCTTGATATGATTAAGAAAGCAAAAATGTCTGATTGTAAACCTATTGACTCGCCTATGGATTCTAATGTCAAGCTATATGCAAGGTAGGGGGAGCCACTTACCGATCTAGGACGATATCGTAGATTGATTGGTAAGCTTAATTATTTGACTGTGACAAGGTCTGATATCTCTTTTCCTGTTAGTATAGTTAGCCAGTTTATGGCGGATCCTAAAGATTCGCATTGGAGTGCAGTGATGTGTATCCTTCGCTATTTGAAAGCTACACCAGGGAAAGGTATTATGTATAAGAATTTTAGGCATTCTAAAGTTACAGGGTTTACAGATGCAGATTGGACTGGATCGCCAAGTGATCGAAAATCAACCACAGGTTTTTGTGTGTTTGTTGGAGGCAATTTGGTCTCGTGAAAAAGCAAAAAACAGAATGTTGTCTCACTTTCGAGTGCTGAATCAGAATATAGAGCAATGGCTAATACTACGAGTGAGCTAGTATGGATAGATTCTCTTCTTCGATAACTTTGTTATCAGTCTAAGAAGCTGGTAAAACTGTATTGTGACAACAAAGCTGCCATTTATATTGCCAATAATCCAGTTTTCACGAACAAATAAAGCACATCAAAGTAGATTGCCATTTTGTTCGAGAAAAAATTGAAGAAGAAGTCATTGATACAGTCCATGTGAAAACCGACTATCAATTAGCAGATCTATTCATCAAGCCTTTAGGAAGGAGTCGAGTACAGTTTCTTTGTACCAAGTTGGGCATGTGTAATATATATGCTCCAACTTGAGGGGGGTGTTAAGAAAGATATATATTAGGTTTATTAGATTTAGATTTAATTAGATTGATAAGATTTTTTTAGATTATGTGCATTTCCTATTATCAGAAAAACAATAATATAAATATGAGGTAGTAGGGATTCTCTAGCTGCCTTCTAATCTTTCCCTAATTTCACATATCATTGTGTTTCACTAAACTTCTCATTACAATAAATTCCCGTAAACTTTTACTTTTAAAGGGTTCCACTAAATGCCGTCAAATATATCACTTTAAGGGAGCTTTTTGTAATTTAAAAAACTTTTAAGGTAGTCTGATAAAGGAAAAGGGGTATTTTAATGAAACCCATGTAAACACAAGGGAATAAAGTGCTTACTTGTAGACTTGCCACTCGTACGGTGGGCCATAGTTGCACCCTTTACTGCTCCGATGCTCAAATTTCAGCGCAACCTGAGTATAAATATAACACAGATATTACGATATCAACAAAAAAAGATCCTTAGTTCTTAAGACTTCAAAGCTGAGTTTTGAGATTCTGATGCTCAACCTCAAAGGCATCTTGTCCTATGCGTTCTGTCCCACCAGTTACCCTTCTTCCGATGTATACTTGGCCGAAACCACCTTTACCCAACTTTTTCTCTACTTTATATACAGGGGAGTTACCTACTTGAACCTGCAACAGAGTGATAGTACTCAATTGCACGAAATCTTATCAATTTCAGAATAAATGCAGATATCAAGAATGTTTAATGCTTACAGTGTGCTCATAGCTATTATTAGCAAGTATCATAATTCGAGATGAGGTGTTTTTGTTTGAAGAAACCACAGAAGTAATATGACGGGATTCAGGCAACCCAAAATGCAAACAAGTGCAAAGCCATGCTGTTGATAATTTTATAGTATGTTTTCATAAATTGAATACAAGCAAAGCTTCAGCATAATTGCATTCATATACCTGTGTTTACGTATATTGAAGACAAGAAAAGACGAGAAAGGCTTCGATGTATTATTATGCATGGCCATAAACACGTGGCATTTATAGCCGCACTCAACAAAACTTTTTTTTGTAGCATAATTAGGTCAAAGCTCTACTCCTTATATCGAGCCCAAAAAAAAGTCCATGATACGCTTAAATGACTAATTCTTTCACTTCCTATCCCAAGCCAGGATAAAGTAGTGGAGTTTTGTTAGGTAGCCAACAGTCTGCATAAAACATATTATAACACAATGCAATGAATCTTAAGAAATATATTTGTCGTAATTAGGCAAAAAAATATTTAAAACAAAGATGATGATGAAGAAAAAGATATCTTTATATTGACTCGAATAACTAGCTTTTAGCATTCTAACGATCTCAAGCAAAAAATATGCTAAGAAACGGACCAAAATAAGTTAAAAGGGCATACTCTTTCGGGTACGGGGGCCCCATTGGCTTCATCATCCGCCAACAATTTATCAGCGCTACCACCATCCATTGCCAATTTCTCTTCAGGTAAAACTTCACAAGGCTGATCAGGATCTAAATCAATAACGTTAACAATACCTCCTCTCCCTCTTCCTCTTCCCCTACCACCAACTGAAGGTCCGAAGGGATTAGTTGCAGGCCCTTTGCCTATAGGTGCTGCTGCTGCATTAGATCCCCTTCCCCTTCCATGCCCTGGCATTATTGTTCGATTGTTGGTAGTTGGAAGAGCCCAGTTCTCAGCTTGTTCTAACAGCAGTGGTTGTTGTTGTTGGGCTCCGATCTCTTCAAGTTGATTCGATCTCAACCGAGCTTGTCGGACTCCACTTCGCAACACTGGCATCATATCCCCATGCAAGTCACATGTGCATTAAATTCCTTGCCATCTTCTCCAATCTCCTAATCTTGGAAAGATGACGACAAACGAATCAGCATAATGCAGCAAAAAATTAACAATAAACAAGAAATAAGATATGTTGCTTCCAATAAACGACAAGCAGCTTAAATTTACTCCTTTTTCAAATTACGAGTACATTTGGCCTATTGCGCACCAATCAACTTCTTCAAAGGGAATGATAGAGGTTTAAAAGTCAATATCACTGTCATGTTGGCATTTGGGAATTGACAGAGTTATTCAGTTCCAAAAACTTTCGGCTAGTTTTGGCAATTTAGATCTAAATTGCATTAAGTATGGGAGTAAATTCTGAAACATACATTTTGACACTCTAAATGAACAAGCAATTTGAAACAAGAAAAAACGTGGTGAAAAGGATAAGTAAATTGAATCGGAGGGAGTATTAGCAGTCAGATCATACTAATACAACAATCATCAAAAATGTGTGCCAGATAATCTCTAGAGCAACAGAAACAAAAGAGGTAACTAACATCTAATGAGCTTATTTTGCATCAACATTCTATCTTGTTCCCTAAAAAAGCAATCTACACTAAAGAAAGCCATCAAAGCATCGATTCAGCCTTAATCTTCACTTCACGCCTCTATCAAACAAGATTAAGCACACCATTACAACAATCATCAAAAATAAGTACTAGATATTGATATTTCCTAATGTCGCAAACAACAATAGGTCTATGTATCATATATAATGGGCTGATTCCACAACAAAATTCCTTCTTGTTCCCAAAAAACAAAATCTGCATCCAAAAAAGATCTCCCAACAAAACCTACTCATAAAACACAAAAAAGAGCCGATCTTTATGCTAATCAATCATCAGCAAACCAAATCAACCAAATAAACTCCCTCTACTTCCGATCAAAAACGATCCTTTCACAAATCAAAACCGATCGTCATCTGAATCAAACGAACAAACAATAAAAAGAGCTAAACTGAAACGATCGGAAGGCTTGAGCTCTTACGATGAGGCGATCATCAATCAAGCTCCGATCGCGGTCGATTCGTTTGAGGACTAGGCGGCGATGCTTTGCATTGCAATGAGAGAGGAAAAGGGCTCGAGATTCGTGAGTTGAATTAGGGTTTTGATTTTGTTTTTGATCACCTTTTTTTTTTGAGGGGATCGAAAAAAAGGGAGGAGATTGTGAGCGAGCTCTCTGGCTCCTTTGCTTGTTTATCGGCGGTGTCTGAAAAATCTTTACTGCGTTTTGGACACCATACATGCATGCATATCTTTTGAATTTTATGGGTAAGGATGTGGTCTTTTTTCCTCAAACAAATTTTTTTTTTTTTTTGTTTTGTTTGATGGATTTGGTTGCTAGATTTTGCTTAACATATTTTTAATTTATTCCTCATTTAGTATAAAAATTGAGTATCCTTATTTGCGTGCGTGTGTGTATATATATGGTAATAAGAACTTGCTCAAGATGCAATAATACGGAGAACAAAATGAAATATGCTATCATTTAAATACATTTTGTTTAAATGCTATGTCGAGGACACAGTGAAGATGCGGTAAGGTTGAGGGAATATGTGTTGGTTATCGATCAACGTCGTAAAATTAGATGTTTGGATCTATTTGGATAAATAAAAGAGTTTAAAGAACGAAAGTTGAACAAGAGACTTGTCCTTTTGATAGATGGTAAAAGCAAATGTCATGTTCAAGATACGCAGAATATTGTTTGGAAAATATTATATTGAAAACACCAGAAAATTTGGCACTGGTTGTTAACAAACTTTAATTTTTGATTACCTGTGATTAAGAACATATTCTTGTCTCAGTTTAAAATGTTTTTTTCCGTATATACGCCGGTTAGATGAGTGTAATATGAATGGATTTAGGGCCGGGCTTTTTCCGGATTTTTGTTTAAATGATGGGAGAGACAACAAGGAAAATGTTATTACGACCAAAGCAAGCATTATAGAGTAAAGATTATTTTATATTACTGACTCGCTCTCTGCCCCCAGTAACTTCTGCTCAACCACAGTAACATTGTGAATCAATAAGATTTACTAACTAGGTAAAACAATCATATCCAATACCTAGGTAGAGATCCAATCTGAAGAACAAGGAGAATAAATTTTGTACTTATCCCACAATCCTTTATATTTGCTGGCTCATTAATGTTGTTGTCTAAGTTGATGGGGAGCCCCGTATTGGCATTAATCTACAGCAACTTTTCCAATAATTTTTGTAATTTTCGTTTTTTTAATGCGAAAAATATTCTGCATCACACGTTTAATTTTTGTCATATGTTACTGTACCACCTTTGAATAAGCTTTTTAGCCAAATTCTTTGCACAATTATGAAAGAATTACTCTCTATCTATAGCAAATCAACTTATGTATAGAAAAGTTGTGCTCTATATAGATAGCGGCGTCAAGTGAACGTCTTAACCATCTATTGATGGGTCATATAGAGTTTCAGGTCATATGTATACAGACAAACATGATAGACTTTAAATATGTTCGTAAAATAGATATCTTACAACATTTCCTTATGTTAATTAGCAGTCGAAGGACCCTTCAAACTGTCTATGCTGGTCATCCATCAGTGAACCGGCCGATTAAGGTAGAAAATACAACTTCAAAATTTTACTTCTTCTAAAAACCCTAGGTTCTTTTTTTCCTCAAAAAAATAAAAATAAAATAAAATAATTACAGGATATATGAGGTATCCATTCCTGACCTTTTCTCATTCTGAATTTACCCCTTGGATTAAAATAAAAAAAAATTCAAGCACTGGACAATTAAACAAAAGTAATCTTTCGCAATTCCATAGGTCAGTTAATCTCCTTCAGACATAAAAGCTAAATTGCAGGCAATTCCCCTCCATTTTACCCGTAAAGTAGAAATCCCCACTTTAACCTGAAAAACTTGATTTTAACCCAAAAATTTAACATGTTATGTTTTTCAGTATATTTGTCCCGAAATACTATTTTATTCATTCTTCCCCAAATATTTCCCCCCTTTTTTCTTTATTTAAATATGCTTTCCCCTCAATTTATTCTCGAGTGAGGGAGCATGGATTAATACAAGAAACGAAACTAATTGAATTAATCAATTAGAATCGACAGAGTGATTTGGTATAGAAAATTCTCATGAATAGGAAAACTAATGGTGAGGAATGAAGGCTTTTTTGAAGTCAAGAAAGGGTTCTGTTTTTCGAGCGCTAGCATTTTTTTTTATGTGCGATGCATGCTAATATTATAAATTGGAAGTGACCAACAACGGGGCAAATTTAAGAAAAAATACGTCTTAAGCAAATAACTAAATTGTATGCATTATATTATTATAATAGCGGCTAAAATATGATATATACGATGGATGAATCAAAATGTTATTATTCATTTTCAAATAATAGCGGCTGAAATATGATATATACGATGAATCAAAATGTTATTATTCATTTTCAAATAATAGCGGCTGAAATATGATATATATGAGGCATCAAAATGCTATAAGTACAAATTAAAAAGTTTATTTATTCTTAGTATAACCCAATGTCATTTTTTTAAGGAGATGGCTGTGGTTTGGTTGGAGAGAGAGAGAGTTATTTCCTTCTTTTGGCTTTTCTTGAAAAGAGGGAAGATGACAATTCATACTCCTTGGGTTTGAGTTATCATGTCTCATTTAACTTTTTTATTTGAAAAAAGATCACATGGAGCTCTTTAGCAAATATCATTTCTCCTTTTCCCTTAAATTTTTTGTTATAAAATAATGCAATAATGACATCAGCATCCAAGTCTTGGATTATAATAGTAAAGATAAAGATAAAGATTGTTAAGAAAGTTTTATAGAGATAAAAGAGAAATATAGAAAATCAATATAAAGAAAGTAGTTGTTTATTCTTATTGTCTCCGATGCATTTTACAATATCTTTATTTGTAGGCTGATGAAATAAGAAATCAAGAGTCATAAGTTCTAAGGAGTTATCATCCACTCTCTCCACTTTCTCCAATATCTCATATATTGATGAAAATGCATAAATACAAAGAGTTAATTATTTAGGTCAGGGTAACCAAAAGATATCCACTATGTCATAAAAATACAATTTATAACACTCTTTCTTGGATGTCTATTTTGCAAAGATATGCTATGTTAAAACCTTATTAGGGAAAACCCGGTGGGAAAATCTTAGCTAAGGAAAAAGAGTACATTATACTTTACATTAGATAATACGAACAAATTGCTGCCTCATTAAAAACCTTGTCAAGAAAACCCAATGGGAAAAACCATGGACTTTGTAAACAAATCTGCTAGATTATCACTTGAACGAATTTGTTGAATTTTAATTTTGCTCTTTTCTTGAATGTCATGCGTAAAAAAGAACTTTGGTGAAATATGGTTCATTCTATCGCCTTTGATAAATCCACTCTTTAGCTGGGCAATACAGGTGTCATTATCTTCATATAGTGTTGTTGGAATTTCTTTATATGAATATAGACCATGGATTTTTTGAATATGATGTTAGTGTATTATGTTCGCGCAGCGACGCCCGCAGCCAAGACGGAAGCGAAAACAAAAATTTATGCAAGCACAAGTTATACAAACCCAAGAATACATCCATACCTTAAACTAGCAAGCAAAACAAGTTTAGGGAATACAACTTTTAATGCGTGTCAACCTAATCGTGGAAGAACCCTCCAAACTCCTTATAGACCGTCGGGAACAACTTGAATGGCGACCGCCCTTTTCGAAGATGATCCACCCAAAAGAACCGATCCAAACTCCAGCTTCACTTAGTGAAGCAACCAACGCTCCAAGCTCACTTGGAATGGAGAGTGAGAATGTAGGAATTTTCTACTATCTTTTTCTCTCTAATTTGTAGCTCAAGAGAGCATCTCAAGAAGGAGGAGGAGGTGAAAAAACTTAGCCATCACTAGAATAAGCTAAGTGTTAGCATGGGAGAATGAATGAAGAATAAGGAATGGCTTAATATTTTTTTTCAACCATACAAATAAAATTTCATACCATTTCGTAATAAACAAATGAAAGCTCATTCCTCTCAACATCTTTTCAACCATGCTCAAAACCATCTCACCCTTCATCTCATTTCATGAATATTCATAAATGAGGTGTTCTTCGTCTAGAACAAATTCCATATAAATATGGAATATAAGCCGGTATACGTATCGAAATACATATACGTGTATCCGTATAAAAATACAAATATCCAAGACGGAGAGAATGAATAGCGGACAATGATACTAGAATACATACATATATATATATATATATATATATATATATATATATATATTATTAAATCAAAAACCTGATTTAATAATCCGGCTTAATCCTAAACCGCTAGTATTATCAGCCGTCCGATTAAAATCCGTGTAGCCTGAACACGTATTTAATCGGATCCCTGTATGTACCAACATACGTCATCTACATCATATCGCCTGAACCTGAAAAACTCTCTATGTGGGAATCTAAAAACTCGACAATACATTGGCAGTGATTTACTGGATAAATCCAAAAACCACAAGTACGTCAGCGGCACTAGCTGTACGTAACGACTACCCAGGTATATACCGAAAGGGAGGTCGACAATCAAGTCCGTCCGTACCCTACTGAGCCTGAATGTGACAATCTATATACAGTCTGGTCTCTTCATCTAAGAGTATCGCATACCGGGTCTAGGGGTGGATAACGTCAGACCCGTAATAACCCGATAAGTCGTGTCGGAGTCAAGCTCATCACCAACTGAGAAACTACTGAACTCATATCAGTAAATCTTATCCACCGTGGTCACAGATCTAGGGTGATGGCCAACCGAACACCGCACGATATCTACTCCTAATACCAGTAAAGACGAATCCCCGACAATCGCTCACTGCCTCCATGTGGCTCAGGACTGTACCCAACTAAAACATGTTTCACAACTCCTTTGAGCCGTGGTAGAATAGTAATCAAAGTACAGTGGGAACTCACACGAGACAAATGAAGATCTCAGGTCAAATGATTAATATGTGCTCATGCCACTAGAGAACTTCCATCTGAAGATAGATATAATACCATTTAGAAGTTCTCGGTGAGTCCGTCCAGTGTACTCACCTCCAGTGAGCACCTGTATACTATCTTAGGTGATACAACACCAATGGCTTGTGAGACCGGCCACCGCCTCTCGTCGGGGTCTCGAAACATATACACTAGTCTACTCCGGAACATCGATGCTCAGTCTCCATATTTCTACGACGAGGGACATTTAAGGATGTGCTTATGGACTACCCAGCTCTCACGTATATGATTGTCATCATAATTCTTGTAGTCAAGCAAGAATTATACAGGCTTTATCATTATGTATTAGTGACAAGTAATAACAAATAAAACGTATACACATCAATGATAAAGACAAACAAGATAGCATATTATCATCTCGAGTAAGATTGTTCTAACTGTATAGGTCCTCTTTCAATTATCATAATCGCCTACCTGCAATTACAATAATTGCCTTGAGGACACTATATCCAACAATCTCCCACTTGCACTTAAGGCTAATTATTGCGGTATCGCATACCCACATCCCGTGTGCTACCGAATACTCAATTTCTCTACTAATCAGTTTCGCAAAGCTCGTTTGAGAAACATCCGTGTTCGAGAAATAGCCTCAATGAGTGGATCTGCTACAATGTTCCAACTTCATCCCTTTATATCTCAACTTCACGGAGACCAACAATCTTCCGAACTGAGCGATACCCCGCCTCAAGAATTTGTCTGGATACATGATGGACCAAGTTCATAAATGAACATCTTTATCCAACAAACTTCTTGGGTTGTATTCTCCGTTGAATCATAACCAGCATCTTGCATCATGCCTACCTCAGCATCCTTACTGGATTCCTATCCAATATACTGCTCCTCAAAAGAGGGTAAACTCAAAACTCTTACAATATCTCTGTCATCCAGGTCACCTGAGAAGTCTGAAACGATAACCGCCTCGTAGAAGAGGCTGCCATTGCCATATACCAAGAACATTCTCTTATGTTCACAACCGCTTTGTTCCCCTCCGAATGGCGGCCAAGACACGGACGTCTCGCCTGAGATTCGGGACAGATGCTATTTGGTTTTATCCGTCCACCTCTCCGAAAATGCCAAGTTGATTTATGGCACCGTGTATCGGAGGTTTAGACGGATGCGGCCGATGTAGTAGACTTCGTCAGATTCCCCCTCGCTTGAGGGGTTTTTGATTGTAGGGACACTCTTCCCTGCAGGCGCAAGCCCCTGCAGTTAATTACGCTACCGCATAGCGGTAACAACTTTCTCCTTCTCCAAAATTTCACTTCGTGTCGTGTGTGTTTGTTTTATTTGCGGTTGTCCGTGGATTGTATACGGAGACTAATTTATGTCGTCACCCGTAGGACGTGAATTAGTCCAAATCCGTATTTACTTAGATTTGGGTTTGGGGTTTTAGTTTAAGGATATGTTAGAGGCTAAGATCAACTTAAACGTTCGTTAAGGGTACGTTAGTCCGATTTGAGACTAAGATCAACTTAACGGGAAGAGCATTTAGGGGGCTCTATTGTTCCAGTTTAGGGACGTAGTGGTCCATTTAATATATGGCCGTCGGGACCCGTCACCTCTCTGACGACGTTGAAGGATTACAACGACAGGTGTCAGAGGAGTTCAGAGATATACCCTTGAACCAAAGTTGATTGGGGGATACGTTGGCCATATTTGAGGCTAAGATCAACTTAAACGGGATCGTTTAGATATGGAAAAAGAGCGTTTGGGGGCTCTATTGTTCCAGTTTAGGGACGTAGTGGTCCATAGGTAGTTTAGGGACATTGCGGTCCATTGCCAGTTTAGGGACATGGTGGTCCATTTCCGGTTTTGGGGACGGATATTGGTTTAAGGACGCATAAGTCCGTGAGTTTAAGAACCCCACAGTCCGTATGGATGTGTTTAAGGACGCATTAGTCCATTAGTTTAATGACGCATAAGTCCATAGGTTTAAGGACCCCACAGTCCATATTTTGGTTTAAGGACGCATAAGTCCATGAGTTTAAGGACGCATCAGTCCATATGGGTGTGTGGTTGTCAGGACCCGTCACCTCTCTGACGTCGTTGAAGGATTACAACGATAGATGTCAGAGGAGTTCAGAGATGTACCCTTGAACCGGATGTAAATTGATTTAAGAGAGCAGTCTTGCTCAGTCAATTTAATTTGAGGACTTACGACCATGATTGGGCTAAGTCCAGTTGAGAATATTCAACGTTTTTATCTTTGGCCTATTATGCCTGTGCTAGGGCTTTGCCCCTGTTTAATAATACATTGCATTTTCTTTTGGCCTGGTAGGCCTTTTTGATTTGGGCTTTGTCCCTTTTAAATGATGCACAGCATCTGTTTTTGTTTGGGCTCTGCCCTTTTTAAAATAATGCATTGCATTTTATTTGGCCTGTTAGGCCTTTTTTAATTGGGCTTGGCCCTTCTGTAAATAATGCAGTGCATTAATCAAACTGACAGTGGCCATGTGGCCTGTCAGGCGCTTTGCGCCAATTATTGAGCGCAAGCGCATGTGGAGGTGACACGTGTCACGCTCTGGTGAGCTCAAGCGCAGTGCGCTGCGCTGCTGACACATAGCGCGCTCTGGTGAGTTGCGCTAATTTTAGAGAGCAATGCTCTATCTTAAAAGCGCACAGCGCAAGTGGTTTCTGGAGCTGACACGTGGCGCTCTCTGGTGGCTTGTGCCAACCCAAGAGTGCAACAGTGCAGATTTTCAAGTGCAAGGCACTGTTTTAATATCTTGATCCAATTTTGGATTCAAGAAAAGAATCTTTAAGATTCCAGAACCAATGGTTCATAAAAAGGCAATGCCTTTGTTATTATTATGTTTTTTATTGAAAATCTTTGATTTTGTTCTTAGATCAATGATCTTTTCAGAAGAAGTTCTTCTTTTTAAAAGGTTTACCTTTCTTTTTTCTTTCTGAATTCTTCAAACTTTTCTTTAGAGGGGTTCTCTTTTTATTTCTGTGTTTTTCTATCTCTTTGTTTCTCTATCTCTGTGTTGTGTTTTGAAATTGGGGTCTAGGGGCCTTTATATAGTGCCCATTAATTTGTTAAATTTGTTAAAGAGATCATTCTCTGAGTGATTTGGGGATTTTTCCCCACCGTTGGATCTTTGATCCAACGGCTTCTGTTTTACAGAAGACAATCTTTTTGTTTCAACAAGAACAGAAAGATCCTGCTGGAATTTTAATTCTGTTTGGCGCAAACGCACCTGCGCTTGACACGTGTCGCGCAGCGCAACTGCGCTGGCGCAACTGGCACAGCGCAGAGCGCAGCGCATCTGAAGCGTTGCTTCTTTTAATTTTGTTTTAAATAGAGCCTTGCTCTGATTGGGCGCACTGCCTTGGGCGCTGCGCCGACGTATCAGATTTTGACACGTGGCGCGTTGCGCGCAGCGCAAGGAATTTGAAGCGTTGCTTCAATTTTTGAATTTTTGAAATTCAAACAGAGCTTTGCTCTGATTGGGGGAAACAAATGCCCCCCCACCGTTGCGCTCACGTGGCGCACACGTGAGTGCAGCGGTGGTAAGATCCTAGCCATTGGATCAACTGATAAGTTGAAGGGGCGCAAGCGCCTATAAATAAGACCCTTGGTCCTCAGTAAATAGTTACCTATTTTCAAGAACTTGAGTTTTCAGTGCCTTGCTCTTGTTTTTAAGAACTTTAGAGCCCTCGTTTCTTTTCAAGAACTTCAGAGTTCAAATTTTAAATCATCTTAGGTAAAATTTAACTTAAATTAAATTAATTTTAATTAACAAAGCCTTGCTCTCATAGATCTTTGATCTAAAGAAAACCCCTTTGGGGTTTCATCAACAGAGCCTTGCTCTCAAGATCCATAGATCTACAGAGATCTTGTTTCATGGGTTTTAACCCATGAACAGAGATTTGCTCATGGATCAAATGTATATCTTTTTGATCTGAAAATGAATAACTCCTAAGAGTTTTCATGGATCTTTAAGATCCCAAATTTTTTAATTCTTTCAAGAGTTAAATGTTTCTTTTGATGGATCCTTCCATCATTATTACAGAGCTAGGCTCTTTTTAGGAAATTTTATTCCCTTGAGACCAGAGTTTGACAAATGTCACTCCGTGACAGAGCTTTGCTCTGAAAGAGGAGATTTTCTCCTTATCTCTAGGGATTTCCCATTAATGAGAATATTCTCTTGGGGATCTCTTCATTAATTGACAGTCTCATCCAATGATGGGGCTGTTTTATTAACCGATGCACTGTCATCCAGATTTTGTGGGTCCCTTTTGGTCCCCTACCCACTGCATTGCAATGTGGTATAAATTTTAAAGCACCAAGCGTTGGAATTACAACACTGACGGCTAATTTTTGTCCCTCCACAGGAAACATGCCTGCTGACCTATCATTCCCGTTTGTTCGCTCGGAGGGAGGATTTCCCCAGGCACCAGTGGACCGAGAGGTGCTCACTCTCATCAAGGATCATGACCCCGAGCACAAGAACCTTCACCTGTGGGGTTGGTGGTATAATGAGATCGTCCAGGGTCGCCGAAGCTTCGGTTCTGCTACGCCGTCTGAGCCCATATTTTCGATCCCCTATGCGGATGAACCCCCGGTGAAGTATGCCGTGGAGGTCAAAAATTGGAATTCGGATGACCTCCTCCAGCTTGCAATTGGTGCTATTCCCGTGCAGCCGCCGCCGGCAATAGACATTTTGGGGAAGCGAATCTGTCAGGGTGAAGCACGCCCTTAGGGACAGGCCTATAACATTGGATTGATCCCGCGACCATCCGCCGGATATTTGCAGTGGGCCCGGTACATCTTATCGGCGAAGAGGACTCATCTGATGAAGATTGGTTTGTATTCGGCAATCTACGTCTCGCTCTTTGAGTATCTCTCTCCTCCAACGTGGTGGATTAAGGCTTTTATTAAACAATGGAATATCCCCACCCACACCTTCCTGATGACGGACAGGGAAGTCTCTATCTCCTTGGAAGAGTTCGCTGAAATCTCGGGTCTACCGATGAGGGGGGAGCATTACGAGGAGCTGCTTCCTCCTGACGAATACGTCTTTGCCACCAAACCGCCGGTGTTTGATCTGACGCCGGAGAACGCTATTCAGCACCAGTTTCCAGGCTTGGTGAAGGTGCTGGACATATATGAAGGGCTCTATTTGGAATCAGGCATCTGGGGAGTCAGTTTCGTAGATTTTATCGCCCGTTTCATTCGACCGGAGTTTCTATCGGAGCAGAGAGAGAAGTTCGCCCAGCTTGATGACCCTTTTGGCTTTGGCTTGGACCGTCGACCCACATCGGAGGATGATCAAAAGGACTTTTATCTCCCCGGCGCCGCCGTCATGCCCTTGTCAGAAATTGCCGTCCCGAGCATGGATGAGGAGACCTTTTTGTGGGGTTCCTGAGATTGTGGCTGTGCAGCTTTGCGCTCCCCATGCACCCGCGCCACATGCGGCCGTCCGTTTTCTACCCAACGCATCGGATGGTGGCTGGCCTGCAGTTGACAATAGGAATCGCCGTGTTGGCCCACCTATACAATGGACTTAGCGTGGCGGCGGACGCTAATGAACCTGGGGTGCAGCCTGCTAATTTCTCGATGCACTACTTCACCTCATGGATGGAAATGCATGTGCACAGGGTGTTCGACGTTCATAAGATCCCTCCATTTTTTGAGAAGTGCAGACTCCCAAGAGTCATGCGGCTGGTCGGCGCCTCGATCGTGGTTGCGCCTCCGCGGGAGGTTAGGGGGTTGCTCCTTCGTCCACACCTGGTCGGAGCGAAGGTTTCTTTTTTGGATAAAGTCATAACCATAGGCTCAGAAACCTCCAAGTCGGTGGTGGCGCTGCGCGACGACTTCAAGGACGGGGCCTCCGTACTGAAAGCCGGGGAGATTCTTCACCTCTACTCCATTCAAACGGGCTACCTGGTTTTCAGGCAGAATGAGACGGCGCTTTTCATGAGGTATAACCCTCACCGGTTCGCCCAACAATCCATCTATCATCAGGGGATCCCGCCGGAAGCCTTTTTGGAAGAGCCCATGGCCAGCCGGGAGGGGATAAGGAGTGCGATGCACCATTTTATGCGGCTTAACACGGGCTCCTACTTCTTCATCAGTGAGCCAAGCTGCGTTCCCAAGGTCCTCAACGCGTACGTGGCCTGGTACGCGCATGCAATGGGTCCGGTTATCCATATGGAGAAGCGCATGCTGGTTAACCGCAAGGGTGCGCCTCCCGGCGGCGATCACAAGGCTCCCTTGAAGCCAAGGACTCCGGTTATTCCTCCGCTGAAAGATGCCGGAGTTGTGCCACCGCGCGTGCTGAGCCCTCCGCGTGGATTGCCACTCCGTGATACTGTGGATGCGCCACCAGCACCCCGTGCTCCAGTGGAGACGGTAAATGTGATTTCGCCGGAGTCCGGCGTGGGCGCGGATATCGGGACCCGCCGCCCTAAGGTGCCTGCAAAGCGCAAGTCGATCTCGAGTGCACCCAGGGCTGGCGGGCAGAAGAGGAAGAAGAATTCGCTCCTCTCTCTCGATGCTATCCTTGGTTTAGAGCCTGAGGTCCCTTTTACCGAAGGTATAAGCGAGTACAGCAGCAATAAGGGCCTCTCGGTAGATCCAGCAGACACCAATCTGGCGGCCGCCATTGCGGCTTCTGAGCGATCAGCCAGACTCGAAGCGTGGTTGGATAAACTCGCTCGAGCAGGTAATCATTAGCTGCACTCTTTGTCATTTTATCGCATTCTTATCATTATCTTCGACTAATGCTTTCCCCCCTTTTTTTAACAGGTGTCACTACTGAAGAAGCTATCGCTGCCTCTTTAAAAACCTTCCAGGAGGAGGAAAAGAAGCGAGCTTTAATGGGCGTTGGTATGTCTCGCCTTATTAAGTTTTTGTCCTCTTTTCTGATGGCCAACCTAACCTTCTTCCTTTGTCTCTTTGCAGGGGCTGCGCCAGCTGATGCAGGGACTCTCCCCGGGCCAGCTACTGAAGTCCCGGTTTCTTCGGGGCCACCGCGAGAGCCTCAACTGGCGATGACGCCTCAATGAAGGAAGCTTTGAAGAGGTCCGTCCTGACGGCTCGGGAGGAGAGAAAGCGGTTAAGGCGCGAGGCGAAGGCACGCATGGCTGCTTTGGCTATGGGAGCGGGCCCAAGCACCGTCCCTCGTGCTAATACTCCCTCAGAAGAGCCCCCGGTCGCTTTGTCTACCGCTCACAGACGGGTGGTGCGTGCAGCTCGTGGGGCTAATGATCAGTCCACCTCAGGTAACGTGTCTTTCGAGATTTCGTTGTAAGAATTGTAAACCTGTCGGTTCTTATATATCTTGTCTTGCAGGGCCAAGTCCAGCCGAAGGGGAGGCAGAAACCGTCGAACCTAAGGGGACAGAGGAGGAGGCACCGGCTGAACCCGAGCCGACGGTGGGCGACGTCGCCGGGGTTGCTGGACCTGAGCTGGGGGCTGAAGAAACTGCGCCAGAGAAGGTCGTCGATGCCGAGCCTGAGGTAGAGGCAAATGAGACGATTGCTATAACTGAGCCTGGAGCAGCGGCGGATGGAGCACCTGAGACTGGTGACCCCATGGTAACGGCGGACGAGACAACGGCGACCGCCGAGCCCGAAGGAGTAGCGGGTGAGATGGGCATGACTCCCGGGGAAAAGCCAGCCCCTCTTTCTCAAAAGTCTAGCAATGCTCCAATTATTGCTCTCCCCGTCTACGGTCCTCCGCCGTCTCCTGGTCACGCGAGCACGACGACAGCCCCCGTAGAGTCGGGTGATGAGGCCACGGGCGGTGGACTCATGTCGATGGAGGAGGGAGACGCCTCCGTTTCGACTGGCAGCTCATCAGGTAAATTTCGGGTTATTGTCCTTTTTTCTTTATTTTATAATCCTTCCTGACAGGTTTATCTTTGTTCTTTAACGCAGGTGCGGCCAGTGCTGACGCTCCATTGCTCGAGGGGGCACCGTCAACTACCGCCTTGGCGGTGACCACCTCTCAGCCTTCCCTCGTACCATCACAGATGCTGGAAGGTATGGATTTGCAACCCATTAGTTTTATCTTTCAGCCACATGATCTATGTACTAATGTCGTACTATTGCGTCTTTGCAGGAGCGCTTTTTGATCACCTCTACCAGGTGTTTCACCCGCACTTCTCCTTCCCATTTGAATTCAATTCTTCCTCCAGTGGCGCTGGTGAGTATAGTTTCCAATTGATGTCTTTCTTTTTTCAGTAATGGAATTATTTCTGACTCTTCCTTGTCCTGATTGCAATGCTAGAAATCGAAGGAGGAGATGAAAGATCGGACGCGCCACCGGCCTTCCTGGCTTTGCTGCCCGCTGTAGCTGGTATAGTAAACTATCCCATCGATGACTTTTTCACATTTCTTGAGCCGTCATCTAATCATATTTTGTTTTTCTCAGCTGTCGTCCCGATTCCGGCGCCCTTTGAGTCTCGCGTCATAATGCCGGCGGGTCCCTTCCTGAGACGTCCGTCTTCAAAGGGTGCTGTAATGTGCTTGGGCATGCTGAGCGGATACGTCTCAGAGCTTGACGCAGACGCTCCCCCATCTGCTGTGGATTTCGCTGCGGAGGTTAACCCGATGTTAGAGGCGCTTGTGAATTTTCACGATAGAGGCGTCGTCGAGCTTTGGGTTAATCATTGCAGGGAAATCGAGGTCCGCCTACATCAATCGGAGTTTATGCGCCCTGCTCCCGAGACCTTAGCCGCAAGCAATCAAAGAGCAGCATGGATCGAGCAAAGCGCTTCTTACTTCCGTCACTTGGAACAAGAAGCGGCTTTAAGGCTGAGGGAATACCAAGAGACCTCAAACGAGATGGCTCGTCTGCGTGCTGAGGTTGAGGTGAACGCTGCCCAGGTGAAGGCTATCTTCGATGGCCTTCTGGAACGTATCTCAAATGGGCTAAACCTGAAGCAGAAGCTCGATGCCGCTGAGCGTGATGCCCAAGGTCGCAAAGCAGCTCAGAAGGCAGTTGGGGAGCAGCTTTCATCCTTCTTGCAGCAACGGGCTCAAGTGGAAGCAGAACTGGCGGTGGCGGCCGATCAGGAGAAGGCATGGAAGGAAGTGCACGAACAACTGATAGGGCTATTTAAGACGCTTCCTTCCCAGTAGCTGCCCTTGTATTAATATACTTGTAAAAAATTTCTTTTTTGAATAAGATGTATACATTCTTTATTCTTTTGTACGATTCGCCATGTACTTGATTGAATTAATAAATAAAGATACACATTTTTTCTTTGCAATGTCTTGTATCATTTCTTTGCTTTCTCCCTTCTCTTATTATCAGCATGCTGTCTTGATAAACATGGTTGACACATAATAGAGTAAGTATCTTGGTTTCTTCGAGAGATAGCGATGGCTTAGGCCGCAGGTTCAGATCTGCTGCCTAAGACTTTTCAACTCTATGACCCGTGAGGGTCTCATAGAGACTTTTCTCCCTACGGATCGAGAGGATCTCGTAGGTGGATTTTCTCCTTAGGAATCGTAAGGATTCCTAAGTGCGTTTTCTCTTATAAGTCGTAAGGATCTTATAAGAGAATTTTCCCTCTTTCGAGTCGAGAGGACTTGTAAGCGGTTGTTTCTCTCCTTGTCGAGATTCGACTTTGGAGAGTGAGACCCGTGAATAGTATACAAGAGACCGTTTTAGGCCGACTTGCAGGGTCCCAGTGCTTAGGAAACAAGTTTTTTAATCCTTGCTGCCTAAGGCTTTATCTTGCAAGTCGAGACGAATCGGGATGTCCTCGCGAAGACACTAATTTCCTCACGAGTCGAGACAAATCGAGCAGCTCCCATCAAGGACACTAATTTCCCTGAGTTGAAGTATTTTGCCAAGGACGCTGGTTTCCTCGAGGTTGAAACGAATCGAAGTATTCCTGCGGAGACACTGGTTTCTCTGTGGGCCGACGCGAATCAGGAGGCTCTCATCAAGGACGCTAGTTTCCCTGAATTGAGGTATTTGCCAAGGACACTGATTTCCCTGGGGTTGAAACGAATCGATGTATTCCTGCAAAGACGCCAGTTTCCCTGCGGGTCGATGCGAATCAAGATGTTCTCGTCAAGGACACTGGTTTCCTTGAGTCAAAGTATTTTGCCGAGGACACTGGTTTCCTCGGGGTTGAAACGAATCGGAGTATTCCTGCAAAGACGCTAGTTTCTCTGTGGGCCGACGCGGATCAGGAAGCTCTCATCAAGGACGCTAGTCTCCCTGAATTGAGGTATTTTCCAAGGACACTGGTTTCCCTGGGGTTGAAACGAATCGATGTATTCCTGCAAAGACGCTAGTTTCTCTGCGGGTCGACGCGAATCAAGATGTTCTCGTCAAGGACACTGGTTTCCCTGAGTCGAAGTATTTGTCGAGGACGCTGGTTTCCTCGAAGTTGAAACGAATCAGAGTATTCCTGCGGAGACACTGTTTTCTCTACGGGCCGACGTGAATCAGGAAGCTCTCATCAAGGACGCTAGTTTCCCTGAATTGAGGTATTTGCCAAGGATATTGGTTTCCCTGGGATTGAAACGAATCGATGTATTCCTGCAAAGATGCTAGTTTCTCTGCGGGTCGACCCGAATCAAGATGTTCTCGTCAAGGGCACCGGTTTCCCTGAGTCGAAGTATTTGCCGAGGACGCTGGTTTCCTCGAAGTTGAAACGAATCGAAGTATTCCTACGGAGACACTGGTTTCTCTGCGGGCCGACGCGAATCAGGAAGCTCTCATCAAGGACGCTAGTTTCCCTGAATTGAGGTATTTGCCAAGGAAACTGGTTTCCCTAGGGTTGAAATGAATCGATGTATTCCTGCAAAGACGCTAGTTTCTCTACAGGTCGAAGCGAATCAAGATGTTCTCGTCAAGGACACTGGTTTCCTTGAGTCGAAGTATTTGCCGAGGACGCTGGTTTCCTCGAAGTTGAAACGAATCGGAGTATTCCTACGGAGACACTGGTTTCTCTGCGGGCCGACACGAATCAGGAAGCTCTCATCAAGGACGCTAGTTTCTCTGAATTGAGGTATTTGCTAAGGACACGGGTTTCCCTGGGGTTGAAATGATCTATGGTGGTCTTTCAGGTTTTATATAAGTTACCGTCAAAACCGTGAAGCTAGGAATTTGATCTTCATTTCGTTTGTTGGCACTGTGTCTGCTGTATCGAGACGAATGTCACGGTTGTCTCTAGGTTGTTGGTGAACCGTCGAGATTTGGCTTCGCTTTCTGGCGGAGCCTGTTGAGAAGGTGTGGTTCCCTCTTTGTTTGTGCCCTTGGATTGTATACAGGGATCGACGTGATCTCAACTGTAGGGCAAAAGTTTCATCATATTTTTTTTATTATTGTTTTATTTCCACGATGCTTTATCATTTCAGCTTTTATATCGCGAAGGTCGCGATTGCCCAATCATCTCGGCTATTTTTCGCGGTGCCCAATCATTTCGGCTGTTTATTTTATTTTTACTCGCTGCTTTTTATTGCGAGTTGCCCAATAATTTCGGCTATTTTGTGTGCATACGTTTTTACTTGCTGCTTTTTATTGCAAGTTGCCCCATCATTTCGGCTATTTCGTGTGCATACATTTTTACTTGCTGCTTTTTATTGCAAGTTGCCCCATCATTTCGGCTATTTTGTGTGCATACGTTTTTACTTGCTGCTTTTTATTGCAAGTTGCCCCATCATTTCGGCTATTTCGTATGCATGTGCGGCCTGCTGGCTTTTCGCTGTAAGCCTGGAATTAGACACTGATTCCGGCATCAGCACCGCTACAACCGGGATATTGCCAGGAGCGAATCATCATTTGCCTCTGTTGATGTCGAACAAATGTGGCTTAGCGAACATGGTTAAGGTCCTGTCGACTAAGGCTTTTGACTTCATGAGCCGTAAGGGTCTCACAAAGGTATTTCTCCCTACAAGTCGTAAGGATCTTGTAGGTGTATTTTCTCCTTAGGAATCGTAAGGATTCCTAAGTGTATGTTCCTCTGTAAGTCGTAAGGATCCTACAAGAGGGTTTTCTCCTTGTAAATCGAGAGGACCTACAATGGTTGTTCACCATACGAACATATCCCCAGTCACGGATGGGACTTGGTTAGGGAAATGTTTATTCGCGCCCGTGGATTATATACAAGGGTCAGTATTGAACCATTTGTAGGGCAATATCGAAGGTTGTGGGGGTTGCTTAAGTACAGGTTTAGATCTCTGTAACTTAAGACTTTCAAATCTTATGAGCCGTGAGGGTCCCATAAGAGAGTTCTCCTTACGAGTCGTGAGGGTCTCGCAAGTGTATTTTCTCCTTAGGAATCGTGGGGATCCCTAAGTGTGTTTCTCCCTTGTGAGTCGTAAGGATCTCACGCGGGCGGTTTCTCCTTACAAGGTCGAGAGGACACTGTAAGTGTCCTTTAACGAGGTTGCGCCCTTTCGGGTTTTCACAAACACTCGCCGGTAGTCCTGCTGTTTTTACTCACGGAGCCCTTTCGGGTTTTCATCCGTACCCATTTTGCTTATGGACGTACCGTTTTTTTAATTCTTTTTATTCTCTTTTTTTTACGAGGTCGCGCTCTTTCGGGTTTTCACGAACACTCGCCGGTAGCCCTGCTGTTTTTACTCACGGAGCCCTTTCAGGTTTTCATAGACATACCGTTTTTTTATTCTTTTTTTTTTATATCGGCTTTGTGATGTTTCAATCCACCGTAGTTTATCGACATCTCGGTCAACAGCTAGTTTTAGGACGTAGTGGTCCGTCATTAATTTAAGGACGTTTCGGTCCGTCATTAGTTTAAGGACCTTTCGGTCCGTCATTAGTTTAAGGACGTTTCGGTCCGTCATTAGTTTAAGGACGTTTCAGTCCGTTGTTGAAGAAGGCCGGCTACTACTTATAGAGTTTGGGCTTAGGAAGATAGCGAGCAGACATAGTCGTCGTCATCTATCATTGATCTAGGCTGTGGCTCATTAAGCGTAGTATTTCTTTAGGAAGCGGCCATTTATTGGCCTGAAAGGCCTTTCACCGTGCATATCCATGAGTAGATAGGCTCCACCTGGTAGACCTTGTCTATTATGTACGGGCCTTCATAGTTCGGCTCGAATTTTCCTCACTTGGCGCGATTGGGGATCATAGGCCTTTTGACCACTAGCATGAGTTCGTCTTGGCAGAATGTCCTCGACCGGGTCAATCTTTCATATGAGCGCGTCATCTTTGCTTTATAAGCCTCCAGATTTTGTTGCGCTATGAGCCGTGTTTCATCAAGGGCATCAAGCTTCTCAAGCCGAAGGTGAGCATTTTCTTCGTCCGTCAGCTCGTAGTGGACTGCCACTCGCAGAGAAGGTAATTCTATTTCGAGGGGGAGTACTGCTTCTGTACCGAAGACTAACGCGTACGGCGTTGTGTTCGTGGCCGTCTTGAACGTAGTTCGATATGCCCAGAGAGCTTCTTGCAGTCTCTCGTGCCAGTCCTTCTTATTTCGGGACACCGTCTTCTTCATGATCTTTGTCAAGGTCTTGTTGAAGGCCTCGGCTAGACCATTAGCTCGCGGATTATAAACCGAGGAATATCTCCAGTCTATATTATGCTGCTGCGCGAAGCGACTGATCTTGTGGCTTCTGTAGGCTGGCCCGTTATCGGAGATGATCCGTCGCGGAGTTCCAAACCGGTAAATGACGTGCGTCTTGAAGAAATGGAGGATATTCTCCGTCTTCACTTCCATCAGCGGTACTGCTTCTGCCCATTTGGAGAAGTAGTCAATCGTCGCCAGGATGAAACGATGTCCTCTAGACGATGCTGGTTGATGGGTCCAACTATGTCAGTTCCCCACATTTCGAACGGCCAGCTAGCCACTGTTGGATGTAGAGGATTTGGGTGCTGATGGATGAAGTCCCCATGAATTTGGCATGAGTGGCATTGCTTCGCATACTCAAGGCAGTCCTGAATCATCGTGGGCCAGTAGTAACCCATCCGTTTTATCTTCAACTTCATCTTCGGGCCTGCTTGGTGAGAACCGCAGAGTCTGTCGTAAATTTCCTGAATGACTCTTCTCGCCTCGTCAGGTCCCAGGCATCTCAGCCACAAAGAATCAAATGACCTCTTGTACAGAGTATCATTGACGAAGGCGAAAGACAAAGCTCATTTCATAAGCTGATGTCTTGAGGTCGCATCTTCGGGCGTTCGACGGTATTTGAAGTAGTCTATAAAGACTTCTCTCTAATCCTCAGCCTTTTCCCGGTCTTTTATTTGTAGGGTCGTCTGCTCAGTCGCTCCCTTTTCTTCGGATGATTCCGGAGATATTTCTGCTGGGGCAAGCACTCGACGGCTTTGTACCACGATTCTGACGTCATCGAGGTTCTCATTAGACAGTTCCTTAGTGAGCTTGGCTAACGCGTCCGCCTTGCTATTCTCTGCACGCGGTATGTTTTCCAAAGTGTAGGAAGGAATTTGGGTCAACAGTTGTTGCACCTTTTTGCCGTACTTCACCAGTTCTGGCTTGCATGTCTGGTAGTCGCCGTTTACTTGACTAACGACCAGTTGAGAATCTCCATATATGAGGAGGTTTTCAATTCCCATGTCGATGGCGATCTCGAAGCCTGCTATTAAAGCTTCATATTCGGCTTCATTGTTTTTCTTCGGCTTTGTTAAGGAGAAAGCAAAGCGCATTATCCCTCCTTGTGGAGTTATGAAGATGAGACCCACCCACGATTTGATTATAGGGATGCTTTGTTTGCGCTTCTTCATGGAAGATGCTCCGTCGAAATAGAGTTCCCATCGGGTATCACTACCATTGATCGCATTAAACGCATGTTCGTCTGGCAGCTCGCAATTCAAAGGAGAATCGGCGGGTATCGGGTGCTCAGCGAGGAAGTCGGCGATGGCCTGGCCTTTCACCGCCTTGAGAGGCTGGTAGGTTATTGAAAACTCCATTAAGAGTAAGGCCCATTTAGCGAGTCTCCCTGTCAATATGGCCTTCGACATTAAATATTTAAGGGGGTCCACCTTCGAAATGAGACGGACTTCATGCGCCAACGCGTAGTGCCTAAGTTTCGTTATCGCAAAGATCAACGCCGGCAGTGTTTTACAATGGGGGAATAGTTGCTTTCTGCCCCCAATAGAACTCGACTTAAATAGTAGAGTGCTCTTTCTTTCCCTTGATCGTTCTCTTGAGCCCATAATGCGCCTAAGGAACCTTCAAGGGCGGTTGTATAAAGAATGAGGGGCTTTCCCTTGACCGGAGCAGCCAACACTGGCGGGTTCTGCAGGTATTGCTTGATCTCGTCTAGCGCGCTTTGGCATTTTTGGTCCCAGACGAACGGGGTTCCCTTCTTCATCAGGTGGCTGTAAGGACGGCACTTACCTGAAAGGTTGGCTATAAATCGCCGTATATACGCGAGCTTCCCTTGGAGAGACCGCAGCTGTTTGAGAGTCCTTGGCGGAGGCATTTCTATGATCGCCTTGATCTTTGACGGATCTATTTCGATACCTCGATGTCGGACGATGAATCCTAAGAATTTGCCTGAGGAAACTCCGAATGCGCACTTGAGAGGGTTCATCTTCAAGTTGTATTGTCGAAGGCGTTGAAATACGGTCTTCAGATGCTCTAAATGCTCCTCGTATGATTTGCTCTTAACCACGAGGTCGTCGATATAGCACTCGACGATTTCATGTATAAGGTCATCGAAGATCTTCGTCATGGCCCTCTGATAGGTGGCACCGGCATTCTTTAGACCGAAGGGCATCACTTCGTAGAAGAATATACCCAGCGGGGTCCGGAAAGCGGTGTGCTTCTGGTCTTCAGGGTGCATCTTTATCTGATTATATCCTGATGAGCCGTCCATGAAGGAGAAAACTTCATGAGTGGACGTGTTGTCTATCATCAGTTCGGTGACTGGCACTGGGAAATTGTCCTTCGGGCAAGCTTTATTGAGATCCCGGAAGTCCACGCATATGCGCACCGTCCCATTTTTCTTCATCACCGGGACGATGTTGGCGATCCACTCGGGATACTGAACCTCCTGGATGAAGCCAGAGTCGATCGGCTTCTTGACCTCAGCATTGATACTCATCTCAAGCTCGAGCCGTATTCTTCTTGGCGCCTATTTGACCGGCTTGACGTCCGGAGATATCGCCAATTTGTGCACAGCGATTTCTGGATCTAGTCCCGGCATTTCAGAATAGTTCCATGCGAAGCAATCTTTATGCTGCATAAGCACGTCTTTTAACGCAACCACCCTTTCTTCAGATAGCAGCTCGCTGACGAATGTCGGTCGCGGGTCATTCGCCGTCCCCAACTCAATTTTCTTGAGGTTATCCGCAGTGGTATGTATTCCATCTTCCAGCTCTTTCGGCGCTGGTGGGAATTCTGAGATCACCTCGTCATTGCTATTTTCAAAGCACTAGGGAAGGTCATCCATATTCTCGGGCTCTTCTTTTGATATTGTTATCATATAACAAGTACGAGCTCGCTTCCAAGATCGATGTGTATTTGGTTCTACTCTCGTAGCCTTGGGTTCATGCTTCTGTAGCGGCGTTACCCTCCAGCTGTCAGATAGAGCGAACTTGCTGAGCTGATACTGATCTTCGACCCAGTTCTTAAAGGTGAAGCAATCTTCGAGAGGGTGCCCTATTACCCAGTGATAAGAGCAATAGTTCGGGTGTGAGACTTCGCCTGCTTGTTTGGGGTGCTTGGACTCCGGAAGTGTAAGCATTTGGTGCTTTATAGCTAGGTCAAGTATCTTCTTTGTCTTGTCTTGAGGAAAAGAGTATGCTCGACTCATTTTCTTCATAAAGGACAAATCCGGACCGCTCGATTCCCGACTGCGTGGCTTCTTGGTCCCGCTTTGTCGTTGCTGAATGTCTTTTCCGCCTTTTGAATTGTTTCTACCTCTGTGTCGCGCCTTTTTTACAACAGGTTGACAGGGAGCGGCATTTTCGTCTTTCACAGCCTATTGAAGGAGGCGTTGCGTCCTTGCTTTCTCGTAGATGGCCATTTCGCGGTTGTGGTCGTCTCAAACTTTTTGACCAGCTTCCCTTATAAGCTTGTCCATTTGTTCTTCGAACGACGGACTGGGCATTTTTGCATCGGGGACTTTTTCTAGCTCAGGATTAGCATCTTCCCATTGAGCATCCCCTTCCTCATCAAAGTTATGCACAACATAGCGGTCAAGGAGTAGCTCCCGTTTCTTGGATCGAACATATCCGAGCCCGATTGCTTCCATTCTCCCATTGGGCAACTTATGCTGAGTTCCAGGAACGTTCCAGATCCTATCATAGAATTTAGCTTTTCGAGCGGTCTATTTGAAGGGTATCCCTTAGCGCTTTAATAGACTTTTCAAGCCTTCTGTATAATATCTGGGCAGACGGATGGGCTGAAGCCTGTCAAGCATAGGATCCGCGCCGTGCCAGATTTCTTTCTCCACTTTGGTTTCTTCAGAGCGGTAGAATAGAATTGCCTTTTCTCCTTCTCACCTGGGAGGGACATAGAACGTCCGCAGCTCCTCTACACTGTAGGTATTGAGCGCATCCAGTTCTTTATGATGTTTAAGTGGAACCATGGCGACTTGTAAACTTTGCTCCTCATTAGCGAAAGTTTGTATTGAAGGCCGAGCGGAGAATACAACATGGACTTCATCTTCCGAATCGCTGCCAAAGATCAACAGTGGAGCGGACGGTCCTGGATTGTTGTACTGGGGTGGGCCCGAATAAACCATCTCTTCGTCCTCCTCGGTATCGCTCCCGAAGACAAGGATTGTGGTGATAGCTTTGTTCTCCGGCTTGTGACACCTCTCCGTGTCTTCGAAATCCGGTAAGAAGTATTTTGCGTCTTCATATTTGCGGACTTCGTTCACGGAGAATAGGTTCAACTCTCCTGTTACGGTATACTCGAGACCATCCTTAAAATATTTCATACACTGATGCTGTGTAGAAGGGATAATGTTGTACTCGTGTAACCATGGTCGGCCGAACAGAGCATTATAGAATGTCTTGGCGTCTATGACGTGGAATTTAATGTCCGTGACGAGTAGCCCAAAGCGTAACGTCAGTATCACAGACCCAAGAGTCCATGATGATTGAGAGTCAAAACCAGATATGGTGATCTTATCACGAGCGAGATGCTGGGTACTCATGCAGATTTCCTTCAACACTCGCATGTTGAGGAGATTGACGGAAGACCCATTGTCGACCAGGATTTTTCCTATCTTTATATTGTGGCAGTATCCTGAGACATAGAGGGGGCGGTTGTGCTCACACGTCCCAAGGAGAAGGTCTTCATCACCGAAAGTGACATCGGCCGTGTGCACTTCTTCCAATTCATCCTTCATCTTTTCTTCGGCGAGAAAAGCTTGGAATTGCTCCAGCTCCTGTAGTGCCTTGATTAATGAATCCCTTGCCTCTTTTGATAGTAAAAAGGCGTCAAGAATGCTGAGCTACGATGGTAGCTTCCTTAGATGCGCTAAAACGTTGTAATCCACCTTATTTTTCTTCGGCGGGTCCTTGGTGGCTAGCTCTTCCATGACTTGGTCATCTAAGGCGATATCCTCAGAGACCTTTTCTTTCCCTTTATCTTTTTAATTTGAGGGTCCGAGATTCTTTTCAGGCAGCGTACGATTACGCAGCCGGATATTTTCGCAGACCTTCGGCTCTTCTTCTTTTCCCGAGATGGACTCTTTAAAGAGGGGGCTAAGAGCCATTTCCTCGTCAGAGTTGCTCCCGAACGTGAGAACTTGCAATCCCCTGGCATTAACCATGCGACATCACCGGTAGTTCTGTTAAGCCCCCCGGTCGTACCTTTCCGCTCCCGACGAGTTTTGCGCTTCTCCCGCTTGAAATGTTGTCGGTGAGCAACATATCCCTGCCACCATTTATTGAAAGCTTTGCATTCTTCGGTGGGGTGCGAAATCTTCCGATGATACAAGCAGTAGGAGGGGTGCATTTCTGCTTCACCAGTAATGTTTTCTTCAGAGGATGGTAGCTTCATACCCATTGATATGGCTTTAGCAAACCTTTTCCTCATCTTGAATTTGCTTTTATCTGCGGTGGACGTACTTTGCTCCAGCGGGAGTGTCTCAACTCTTTTGTCAAGTCGCTGTCGCTTGGCCCTTTCAAATATGGCCGTCTCGCGTTCCCGATCAGCTTTACTTTTCAAAAGACCTTCGTTGAGGAATGCATCAATTGTCTCATTTGATGGCCCCAGAATTTCCGGTATAGGATCTGCCCCCAGCTTCTCAGCTCAAGGAATTTCCTCATCGTCTGTAAACGAATGGTAAATCATATGACAGCTCGCCACATATTCCTCGGATTCATCCGACGAACTCTCTTCCTCATCTTCCTCTTGAAAGACGTGGTTGAGGAACTCGTGGAGTGTGATGGGAGTCCGTGCTTTCTGGTTGTACTCCTCCAGTGCGTCAATCTGCTTTTGTAAGTCCGTGCGCTTGTCTCTAGGCTTCACGGGCTTCTTGGATTTCGTCTTCTTCTTCTTTGAAGATTTTGACGGCTGGTTGTGAGTGCTTGGGCCACCACCATCGATCTTTGGAGTTGGGCGCGGCTTCAACATCCCTTCAATGATCTGAGGTTCCAACGGGTTCTTCCACCTGATTGCTGGGCATGTTTGAAGATCGTTCAGCATCCTCTTTGTTTTGGCTGATAGCACAACCTCCCATGGAGCTTCTTCAACGAGAGAGCACGTTGCCCCCGGCGTATTCACCCTTTTAGGGGTGTGAGGCTGCGGCGGATTCACCTTCCATCTGTCAGACAACGCGAACTTGCCCTGTTGGTACTGGTCTTCAATCCAATTTTTGAAGACGTAGCAATCCTCGATCGGATGACCTAATACTCGGTGGAAAGTGTTAGGCCACGGCAGCGCCCCGGCCGTCAGAACGAGGCCAAAATGCGGAAACAATTTTTTTTCTATAAACTAGAACCGGCGCTACCGCGGACATTGAAACCCGGATCGGGCCATTAACCTACTCCTAGCTAAATGAAGAAAGGGGTGGAGAGATATACCGAGCGATTCGTGTCCTTCGGTCTTCTCGTCGTCGTCCCGATCTCCCCGCGGAATCTCCGGTCTTCATCTCCTCGTCGGAAGGGCACCACATCGCCGGGTTCTTTTACGGGCTCCCACCTCTGGACCGAGGCAACTCGGGCACGAAGTTGGCGAGCTGACGTGCCCAAGAAGTGCTGTAGAATAGTGTGGAATGGTTTGTCTTTTGGGGTTACTAGAAGTTGCCATTTTGATGGAGGAATGAGTAATAGGCTTTTTTGATGAACTATATCATTTTTGTGTGAGCCAACAAGATCAAAAACCCTCACACAAAATAATGGACAGCCCTTAAAGAGAATGGCCAGCCAAAAAATTGGAGGGAGAGAGGAATAATACCAAGGGGGTGAGCCAAAAGAATAATGCAAGGTTGAGTGTAAGGAAAAAAGCAAGTCTCACATCCATCATCATAACCCTCCATCATCACCAAGCATGATTACTCCAAAAGTCAAGCAATCATGGACTAAAGAAAGTCAAGGGATGGTGGAACCATCATGAAACCATCATGATGCAACAATATACAAAGACCACCCTCCATCATGCTAATTTGCACAATTGCAAATAAGCCTTCCTCCACCAATTTTCAGCCAAGGAAAGATACAAAGGAAAATGACCGAAACGGAAAGCAAACTGGCAACTTCAGAAAACTGATCCCGTAATAAATTACAGGAAAACCCCGTGACTGTATATACATACCCGCATTGGTATTCCGACCGAATACAAATGCAAAGAGACAAAATCTACACTGTACAATACTAGGATCCGGCTTAAACCAAAGCCCGCTAGTATTATCCGTCCGATCATGATCCATGCAATACCACACGTATATGATCGAACCCTGCCATATCTCCATACGGCCTCTACAGCGTTTCGCCCGAAACTTGAGAAAACGGTCTGTGGGGGACTCTAAAGACTCGTCAATACTTTGGCTGTGGATTTAACCACTAGCACGTCAAAGGTATTAGCCATACGTAACGGGCTACCAGGTATTGACCAAAAGGGACGTCGATGAGCGAACTCATCCTGACACCCTACTGAGCCTGTCAGTGACAATATCCATACAGTCCGGTCCGTTCGTCTATGAGCATCGCATGGCGGGCCTAGGGGGTTGGTAAAAGTCAGACCCCCAAAAGCGGTACAAGTCGTGTCGGAGTGTAGCCCAGAACACCCTGAGATACTACTGGAATACCTACCAATAAATCTCTTGCCTTGGCCAAGGACTTCGTGTAATGGCTCTCTTAGACACAGCACGACCTCACCCCCAATACCGGGAGAGACGAACCCCTGCAGATCCGCTCACTGCCTCCATGTGGCTCGGGACTGTACCCAACTAAAACCTGTTTGCACGTCTCCTTTGAGCGTGGTAGGGTAGTAATCAAAGTACAGTGGGAACTCACACGAGACAAATGACGATCTCAGGTTGATGAACTAACCTGTACACATGTCACCATGGAACTGCTATCTGACGTCGGGTATAAGACCAACTAGCATGTTCCCGGCGAGTCCTGTCCGGTGTATTCATAACCCAATGAGCACCTGTATACATCTTAGGTGAACCAACTGACACCAATGGCTTGTGAGACCGGCCACCGCCCCTCGTCGGGGACACTAGTATACTCTGGAGTATCGATGCCCTGTCTCGAAACTCCCACGACTAGGGACCTTTTAAGGATGTGCTTATAGACTATCAGCTCCCACGTATATGATCGCCCTCATACTGCTGGCAGTCAAGAAAGAATCCTAGGGGCTCTATCAACGCGCAATAGTGACCTGTAAGGTCACCTAAAGCAATACACGATGATAAAGATAAACCAGATAGCATACTATCATCTTGAGTAAGACTGTCCTACCGGTATAGGTCATCCCTCAATCATTGCAATCACGTGCCTGTGATCCAATAATTGACTCTGAGGGCACTATCTCCAACAGTAAGGATAGTAATTGGGATCATTGACGTCGTTTGGCTGCGACGGACGTCTTGGATCCGGCAGATTTATGAGTCGGTTGCGCAATGCGAGCTCGAACAGTCTTCTTGAGGAAACGAGTAAGGACGTCCTAGCCTTTCCTCAAGGGGTACGCGCAGACGCATATTATTTTGACGGACAGCCGGCTTCAAGTTGCTCGGCTGTTGTTGAGCATTGGCGACAACGATCGCTTTTCCCTTCCCCTTCTCGTTTCGAGAGTCCGGCTTTGGAGGGGGCGGTCTATGGCCCATCTGGTCCATTTGAGCTAGCTTGTCGATCAGGGCCTGGAAGGTAGTCGGCTTGAAGAACATCATGAATTAGGATATGGTCGCCTGCGGATCGAGGGTTCCCACAAACATGCTTACTGCCGGAGCCTCTTCTATGCGTTGCTCGCATTTTGACCATAAGTTCCGCCACCGTATCGCATACTGAACCCATGTTTCACCTGGCTTCATCCTGACATTAATCAATGCCATTATCGGGGTGCGTTCGCTGGCGCTTGCGAAATGCTGGGTAAACAGCAGCTCCATCTCCGCAAATGTCTTGATAGAGTCGTTTGGGAGCTCGGAGTACCACTCGAATGCTGTATCCGATAAGCTACCGACGAACTGGCGAAGCAACAATTTATCATCACTGCCGGTGTTGCCGCAAAGTGCTCTGAACTGGGCAACATGCTGGTGGGGATTGCCCGTCCCTTTATAGACATGAAATTTCGGTATTGTATAGCCCGGCGGGTACTTTATCTAATCGTACCAGCTCAGATAAAGTCGTCCTGTTTTTACGACCTGACCGGCTGCCTCAGTTGCCTGATGAACCCGTATCTGCTGAGCTATATATTCGTCCAAGTCAGTTTTGGAGATTGTCTCCTCCTTGGCTGTTGACAGAGCCGGTGAAGGATTGGACATTTCTCCCCTGTCGTCTTCAAGGACGATCGGAGGATCTTCAGCAAGAGGATCTTGTTGGATCATCATACCCACCATGTCCTGGAACAGAAGGGCCATTCATTTTATATTGGCTGCTTGTTCTGTAGCCTCTCTATCCTTCTTTTCCAGTATCCTACGAAGGAATTCGGCGTCAGTTTCTTGCTCCTGGCGTTGATCCGAGGACGCTTCGGGGCTTTCTTTTGGCCCAGTGAGTGCGGCCATCGCGTTCATCATTTCTTGGAGCTTCTGCTGTTGCTCCTGAGCTTTGGTCACTGACCGTGTAAGCGGTCTATGACCTGTAGATGCACGGCTATCCTCCTTCCCCGACGCTATGTATACAGTATGGACTACAATACCCCCGGACTTAGGGCATTTGGGCTCGCCGCCTATGACATTTTCCGCAGGCGTGGGAATTTTCTCCGGCCTCCTTCTCTTGTGGGCCATTGAAGTTGAAGGGGCCGTTGCAGCGGGCACCCAGGCAGTTTTCGTCCTTTGCTGTTTAACAGGACGGTTCTTTTCTTCCTGCACTTTCGCCCTTTTCTGCCGGCGAGAGTGATCTTGGTCGATTACGGAATCTTGAACCCTCCGCCAGACTTTATAAATTTTAGAGGACAGCCGTTGAGGGGGCTGCTCCAGCTTAGTTTCTTTAACTCTCTCCGCAGGTGGAGGAGATCTTTTTAGCGTAGCAGTCGGAGAGTTCTTACGTACCCTCCTTAGTGGTTCAAAGCTGTTCCCAGTTGGAACAACAGCATTAACTTCCACCACTGGAGCGGGTGGAGTTAGCCCTGAGGGGGAGTTGCCCCCGGCCTTCCTTACTCGGCACCAGTGGCGACGTTGAGCGTGACGAGCCATTGGGATTGGCTCGGCGATAGGGACAGCTTCGTCTTGCCCTCTGTCCGAATGAGACGCTGCTGGTGCCAGCCTCTTAAAGACTGATGTTATCTTTTGAGTGGCGATGTTCAGTCTGTCAAAGACAGACCCTCGAGTAGGAGCAGGAGCCGGAATAGTCAGCCTTGAAAAGACCGACTCTTTAATAGGAGAAGCCGCCTTGACGACTTCAGGAGCAGAGGTGGCTATCTTCCTCGGGATGGCCACTTCAGGGTTCATGGGCTTCTTGGCGGGCCCATCAGGGTTCTGGTTCAGCCTGGCAAAGATAGAGGCTGCCGGTTTGATATTGGACGACCCGTTGAAAGGGGCCGTTGTAGCAGTGAGCCGATCAAAGACCGACTTCTTTTGCGCTTCCGGTGCGGGCACTGGAATGGTGAAGCTTGCAGGCGGGAGCATGGTCCCGAAAAACAGACCGGTGGTGGCCTGGGTCACTTGTTCCACCGGCATGGCAAGGATGGAGGCCGCTTGAGGCCCATATGCTACACCTCCAGGTGAGGCGGAGCGTTGGTTGCACTTGCATTTTGAGCAGCTTGAGCAGTTGGATGCCATCGCTGTTTGATTTCTGTGCCAAGAAAGATACCAAATCTTAGTAACTTGAAACCCAAAGGCAACCATTAACAAACCGCGATTCGTTCGCGAAGACGACACACGAAGTGTGGAGTGGAAAGAGGAAAAGGTCCCACCGGGCGTGCCAGAATCTGTTTCCCTCCGAATGGCGGCCAAGACACGGACGTCTCGCCTGAGATTTGGGGCAGATGCTATTTGGTTTTATCCGTCCATCTCTACGAAGATGCCAAGTTGATTTATGGCACCGTGTATCGGAGGTTTAGACGGATGCGGCCGATGTAGCAGACTTCGTCAGATTCCCCTTCGCTTGAGGGGTTTTTGATTGTGGGGACACTCTTCCCTGCAGGCGCAAGCCCCTGCAGTTAATTATGCTACCGCATAGCGGTAACAACTTTCTCCTTCTCCAAAATTTCACTTCGTGTCGTGTGTGTTTGTTTTATTTGTGGTTGCTCGTAGATTGTATACGGAGACTAATTTATGTCGTCGCCCGTAGGATGTGGATTAGTCCAAATCTGTATTTACTTAGATTTGGGTTTGGGGTTTTAGTTTAAGGATACGTTAGCTATGTTTGAGGCTAAGATCAACTTAAACGTTCGTTAAGGGTACGTTAGTCCGATTTGAGACTAAGATCAACTTAACGGGAAGAGCATTTAAGGGGCTCTATTGCTCCAGTTTAGGGACGTAGTGGTCCATTTAATATATGGCCGTCAGGACCCGTCACCTCTCTGACGACGTTGAAGGATTACAGCGACAGGTGTCAGAGGAGTTCGGAGATTTACCCTTGAACCAAAGTTGATTGGGGGATACGTTGGCCATATTTGAGGCTAAGATCAACTTAAACGGGATCGTTTAGATCCAACAAAAGAGCGTTTGGGGGCTCTATTGTTCCCGTTTAGGGACGTAATGGTCCATAGGTAGTTTAGGGACATTGCGGTCCATTGCCAGTTTAGGGACATGGTGGTCCATTTCCAGTTGTGGGGACGGATATTGGTTTAAGGACGCATAAGTCCGTGAGTTTAAGGACCCCATAGTCCGTATGGATGTGTTTAAGGACGCATTAGTCCATTAGTTTAAGGACGCATAAGTCCATGGGTTTAAGGACCCCACAGTCCATATTTTGGTTTAAGGACGCATAAGTCCGTGAGTTTAAGGACGCATCAGTCCATATGGGTGTGTGGTTGTCGGGACCCGTCACCTCTCTGACGTCGTTGAAGGATTACAACGATAGATGTCAGAGGAGTTCAGAGATGTACCCTTGAACTGGATGTAAATTGATTTAAGAGAGCAGTCTTGATCAGTCAATTTAATTTGAGGACTTACGGCCATGATTGGGCCAAGTCCAGTTGAGAATATTCAACGTTTTTATCTTTGGCCTATTAGGCCTGTGCTAGGGCTTTGTCCCTGTTTAATAATGCACTGCATTTTCTTTTGGCATGCTAGGCCTTTTTGATTTGGGCTCTGTCCCTTTTAAATGATCCACAACATCTGTTTTTGTTTGGGCTCTGCCCTTTTTAAAATAATGCATTGCATTTTATTTGGCCTGTTAGGCCTTTTTTAATTAGGCTTGGCCCTTCTGTAAATAATGCAGTGCATTAATCAAACTGACAGTGGCCATGTGGCTTGTCAGGCGCTTTGCGCCAATTATTAAGCGCAAGCGCATGTGGAGGTGACACGTGTCACGCTCTGGTGAGCGCAAGCGCAATACGCTGCGCTGTTGCGCTGCTGACACGTGGCGCGCTCTGGTGAGCTGCGCCAATTTTAGAGAGCAATGCTCTATCTTAAAAGCGCACAACGCAAGTGGTTTCTGGAGCTGACACGTGGCGCTCTCTGGTGGCTTGCGCCAACCCAAGAGCGCAACAGTGCAGATTTTCAAGTGCAAGGCACTGTTTTAATATCTTGATCCAATTTTGGATTCAAGAAAAGAATCTTTAAGATTCCAGAACCAATGGTTCATAAAAAGGCAATGCCTTTGTTATTATTATGTTTTTTATTGAAGATCTTTGATCTTGTTCTTAGATCAATGATCTTTTCAGAAGAAATTCTTCTTTTTAAAAGCTTTACCTTTCTATTTTCTTTCTGAATTCTTCAAACTTTTCTTTAGAGGGGTTCTCTCTTTGTTTCTGTGTTTTTCTATCTCTCTGTTTCTCTATCTCTGTGTTGTGCTTTGAAATTGGGGTCTAGGGGCCTTTATATAGTGCCCATTAATTTGTTAAATTTGTTAAAGAGATCATTCTCTGAGTGATTTGGGGATTTTTCCCCACCGTTGGATCTTTGATCCAAGGGCTTCTGTTTTACAAAAGACAATCTTCTTGTTTCAACAAGAACAGAAAGATCTTGCTGGAATTTTAATTCTGTTTGGCGCAAACGCATCTGTGCTTGACACGTGTCGCGCAGCGCAGAGCACAGCACAACTGCGCTAGCGCAACAGCGCTGACACGTGTCGCGCAGCGCAGAGCCTACTTGTTGAAAAAACAAGTACTATCGTTGGATATGTATGCCTTATGGACGTATTCTTCCCCTCTTTTTTTTATACACACACACTCCACAACACCGTCCCCGTTAAAAAAAATTCTAACGGGGTGCTGCCCCGCACCCCGCAAGGGAGCTGCTAGCCTCCTTGACCCCCAGCCCGCTATCCGGGTAGCGGGACCCCCGTAAAAACTATTGGATATGTATGCCCTAGAGACCATTATTGTATATGTATACATATGGATGCTTGGACATATATATGTACATGACAGTCTTGCTCGATATGATAGTATGCTATTTGGTTTGACTTATCTTAACATGTGTATGTTTTACTTGATATTACATATCTTTTAGACATGTTGATAAAGCCCGTACGATCGTTGCTAGACTACCTGCATTGTGATGGCGATCATACTTGTGGGATCTGGGTAGTCGGTACACACATCCTTAAATGGTCCATAGTCGTAGGAGTATTGAGACTGGGCATCGATACTCCAGAGTAGACTAGTATATACGTTTCCAGACCCCGACGAGGGGCGATGTTTTGGCCCCGCAACCATTGGTCTTTAGACCTAAGATCGTATACATGTGCTCACTGAGGGTGAGTACACCGGACGGACTCGCCGAGAAATTCCAGATGGTACTATACCCATCATCAGGTGGAAGTTCTCAGGTGACATTAGTACAGGTTAGTCTTTAGACCTGAGATCGGCATTTGTCTCGTGTGAGTTCCCACTGTGCTTTGATCACTACCCTACCACGGCTCTGCCGAGTCGTGCAAACAGGTTTTGGTTGGGTACAGTCCTGAGCCACATGGAGTCAGTGAGCGATTGTCGGGGATTCATCTCTTCCGGTATAGAGAGTCGATATCGCACTGTGTTTGATTGGTCAGGACCATAAGACCTTGGCCAAGGCAGTTGAGATTTACTGATAAGCTGATCAGTAGCTTCCCAGATTGGTCCTGAGCCACATCAGCACGACTTATCAGGTTATTACGGTCTGACGCTCACCACCCCCTAGACCCGGTATGCGATACTCTCAGACGAAGAGACCGGACTATACGGATATTGTCACGGATAGGCTCAGTGGAGATCCGGACAAGTTTGCTCATCAGCCTTCCTTTCGACAGGTACCCGGGTAGCCGTTACATACAGCTAGTGCCGCTGACGTGCTTGTGATTATGGATTTATCCAGTAACTCACTGCCGGCGTACTGTCGAGTCTTTAGAGTCCCACACAGAGGGTTTTCCTGATTCAGGCAAAATGATGTAGTAGCCGTATTGGATACGTGCAGGGTTCGATCGATTGATGTACTTTGTACTCGGACTTTCCATCGGACAGTTGGTAATACTAGCCGGCTCGGGTTTTAGCCGGATTATTAAATCAGGTATTGATTTAATAATTTACATATATGTATTTCGATATATATATTCTAGTATTACGTTTTTCGTGTTATTCCATTTCTTTAGGCATTCGTGTTTTTATCCGAATGCAGGTATGTATATACAGTAGACTGAAATCCGTATTTATTACAAATTTCCTTCTAGAAGGTGGCCACCTCATTATGTATTTTCCATTTATTTGATAAATTGAAATGAGGTGTAAAGTATGAAGGTATGGGAGGAATGGAGTTGACCATGCTTCAATAATTAACATATGAATTTATAATTCATTTGTAGTTACTATTGAAGTATGGTTGTGAATTTTTTATTCTAAAAAATAATATACAAAACCATTGTAATCATTTTCTCTCTCCACGGTTGCTTCATTATTCTTGAGCTCCATTTTTCTCTCCATCTCCTCCTTCCTCTCTAGCTTCCTCCACCTTCATCTTCTTCCTCTTTACTACCTTCTTATGTATTGAGAATCAAGTGAAGATGCAAGAAAGAGATAGATTTACACTTAGATATTCAAACTACATCCTAGATCACTTGGACTAGCATCCCAAGTTTTCTAGTTGCTCCTTTTGACACTTAGCAAGGAGCTAGAGCCATGGATCAAACCCCTCGGGTGGATCATCAAGGACCAAGGAAGACCGGAGAACAAGCTCGATCCCGAAGAACCGACGGAGCAACAAAAGAAGATCAAGCAAGTTCAAGGTGGCTACTAGAAGCTAAGGATGAAGAACGAAGACCGAAGGACTTGGTTCGTTTGGTAAGAATCCTTCATCATAATAAATAGCTCTCCTAGTATAGCTAGTTAGTTTTATGGAAAGATCCGGGTCTTTGGGTTATCTTAGCGCCTTTTTGAAACCCTAGAAAAAATTTTGTTCCGCAAACCGCCTTGTTAGAAGACTCGGGTGTCAAGGTAACTCAACATGGTATTAGAGCCACCCCATAAAACCTATACTAGCTTGTTTTAACGAGTTTAGAATATTGATCGACCAAAATTTTCAAAACCGCAATTTCATTTTTAAAGTTTTTGTCGAATTTTTAAAGTGTTCTAAAAATCATTTTCAGTGCATAAGAAAATCGTGCATGCTTTTTTAAGAACCCACATGAAATTTGACCCCATGATTCATCATGTTGGCCGCGGAACCGCCGCACAAACCCCATGTTTGCCGCAGTTCCGCGGCTTAATAAGGGATTCTGGGCTTACAATTTCATCTGGGAATCTTAATCTTTGAATTGTGGTTTCTGGAATGTTTATTTTTTGGGTCCAGATTTGTTTCAGTACTGGATTAGAACTTGGGGCCCACTTTGAAAAGTTTAGTCGATCGAAAATTTAAAATACGTATTTTGTTATCAGTACTTAGATTAGCATTTGCGACCGTGAATGTCATTTGATTGGTAAATCCGTCTATCTGCTATATGTTCTTTTAGACGGATTTGCGAACGTGACATTCACATTGATGTTTCTGTGATTGTGCTGATTTTATGGTTGGATTGTCGTGGTGGATAGCATGTGGTGCAATGTTAGTAGTACAGTTTATATTCATTTGTATATTTGTTATTGCGGGACGAGCGTCCGATATGTGAACTGCCGTCTTTGCCAGATTGTATATTATTTTGGGGCACGACCGGTTGAGGCCGATGTCACCGTTTGTACATATTATTTTCTTTTTCTGTATTAGGATTACCCCGCGGTGGAGTGCACGAATAGCCGGATTCTAGAAGGCAACAAGCCCGCATCTCATGGCGTTGAGACGGAGGGGGCTTCATTCTAGAATTGGCGGGCTATTCACCGCACTCGTAGGGGGTATAGTTTTTCATTGCACAGGCTATCTACACGACCGGGAACGTCGGGTTTTATTTGCGGCTCAAATGAAACCCGGGGCTCCAAGATTATCCACCATTCTGTATTGTTGGCTGAGATTCTGTGATGTTGATTATTATCATGGCTGGGACGAATGGTGTATATACTTATATATATACTAGTAGATGTTGTATATGTTTTGCACCCGCGCTAGTCCAGCCCCCGCTCTGTCGTTAGTTAAGTAACCTAACGGGTGATGATGGGGCCCCGTGGCGAATGCGGATGGCATATACGTGCATTTTATTTTTGTTCTTTTCTGGTGTGATAGGTTAAATTAATGGAACCGCATTGATTTTTATTAATGCAAGAAAATAAACCTAAAAGATGTTGTTGGAACAGATTTCGAAAAACTGACATTACAGACATTCACTTTTGCTTTGCACAGTGGTATTCAATCATGAATATCCAGCACCTCATTCGACGAGGCAAGGGCCGAGATCCCTTCATCGGGAGTGACCCCTTGAGTAAAAGTTTGCGTCAACATAATAACTTCACTATAGCCGACTATTTTTTCTTTGCGTCGTGGTATTCATTTTGGAATATCCTGCACCTCATTCGACGAGGAAAGAGCCAAGACCCCTTCACAGGGAGTGACCTCTTTAGCAAAAGTTTTCGCCACTATATATATTTCTTAAAAACTACTCATGTTCCTTCAACGATATCAAGTTCATTACGTTGACGGGTTTTTCGCCAAAAACCCAGCCGTAGCCCTCCGTCATTTCAGATGGATACTACCTAGTATTCGTGCTGTGTTTGTTGGCAAGCATCAGGACACAGTGAACGGTAGCTGAGTGATATTTATCTGTTGCATAGATATGCGATTAATCGAGACAGTCGTACAGCTTTGTTGGCAAGCGTCAAGAGTTTGTGCGGGTGGGTTCGAGTTAATCCAGGACAATGACAGGTTGAACTTGACTAGTTGCCTATGACTTGTTGGCAAGCGTCAAGGTTATAGGTCGTTAGGGGCAAAAACCACATCTGGAGTTTCAAATATACAGGAAACTTGCAGATTTAGCATACCTTCTGGAGTGTAGTGACTAGAGTGGATTCCATCTAGTGCATCACACAATGATAGTTGGATCCCGATCCCACTGATGAGTAGGATTACTCTCGGGAGATTATTTCACTCAACAATCAATGCTATAAACCAAGTAGGTGTCTAAAACAGTGTTAGAGGGGATACGCTTCCAGGGAAAAGAGGTTATGTAATTAAGGAACTTCGCAAAATCGTTGGAAAACCTCTCTCGAAGTACCGACACTAGCCTGGCTGAAAGGTTAAGCAAGTATTGTGACGTGTGATTAATACTGACTAGTTCTCCTTTTAAGGTTTGAAGGAGAATTTGAGGAAATAGTGGGAGCCATCCTAATTAGTAAACTAATAACCAATCTAATCTTGCAAGAGCGCACGCTGAGTGTTCCTTTTCTCTCTCTCCAGGTAGCAACCATTTCACGCCCTAATCAAGATAATAAAATGTATCGCTTGACCGATCCGAATTCTTATTCGGGGCTGGGGAACGTCGGTTCGGCTCTAACTTATGACAACAGTCATAAATATGAGCAAGGGAAAGAGGATTGTTTGAATTCCTTGATGACCCCATCGAAAGAGAAACATACTATTATGTCTCTTTTAGGTGTTCTTGTTATTGAGAACCGCTTTTCGGTCAGTCCTACCTCCTGGGTACTTGATACTGGATCAGGATCTCATATCTGTAATTTATTGCAGGGACTGAGAAAAAGTAGGATAGTTGGACCTGATGATATGTCCCTCAAGGTAGGGAATAGAGCACAAGTTAATGCTGCAGCCGTCGGTGAATATCACCTAGTATTGCCAAATGGCAATACTATGATTTTGAACAATTGCTACTATGTACCTTCCATGGTTTGCAACATAATATCAGTCTCTTTACTTGATAAAGATGTATATAATTTTGTTCTTGATAGAAATATCATGAACATTTACCTTGATAAGGCACTGGTTGCAGAAGGTACACTGTGTAATGTTATCTATGTTCTAAATCAGAATACAGTTCTAAATGTACAAAACACACGCAAGAGGAAGAGTTCAGATATGAATGAATTCTACTTGTGGCATTGTAGACTTGGTCATATCGGAGAGAAAAGACTAAGTAAGTTACATAAAGATGGACTCTTGAATACGTTCGAATTTTCATCTTATGAAACTTGTTAGTCTTGTCTCAAAGGAAAGATGACCAAATCTCCGTTCACTGGACATGGAGAAAGAGCAACAGAGCTCTTGGGACTCATACACAGTGATGTGTGTGGTCCGATATTTATACATGCATGGGGTGGGTTCTCGTACTTCATCATATTCACTGACGATCTTTTTAGGTTCGGATATGTGTATCTTATGAAACACAAATTTAAAACTTTTGACAAATTCAAAGAATTCAGAAACGAAGTAGAGAACCGGACTGCTAAAAGTATAAAGATCCTCCGATCTGATAGAGGAGGAGAGTACTTAAGCACGGAATTCCTAGAATACTTAAAAGAGAATGGAATTCTCTCTTAGCTTACTCCTCCTTACACACCACAGCACAACGGTGTATCAGAGCGGAGGAATCGTACCCTATTGGATATGGTTCGCTCCATGATGAGTAGTGCTGAGTTGTCTCTTTCATTCTGGGGATATGCCCTTGAAACGACAATATATGTATTGAATAGGGTTCCTACCAAAGCTGTGCCTACCACTCCACATACACTATGGGAGCGGAAGAGACCATACCTTAATTTTATTAAGATATGGGTTTTCCATCATATGTAAAGAAGCAAAACCCGGACAAACTCGAGGCACGGTCAGTTTTGTGTAAGTTTGTAGGATATCCTAAGCATTCGCAAGGGTATCTGTTCAACCACACTGAGGAATAGAAGGTGTTTGTTGCTCACCACGCCGTCTTCTTAGAGAAGGAATTTCTTGCAAAAGAAATTAGTGGGAGCACGGTAGAACTGGAAGAAATTCCAGAAGAACAAACTGTAACTAATGGTTTGGTAGAACCAGAGAATTCAATAGCCCCAGACGAACCTCAGCCACTCCACAGATCTGGTAGGATTTCTCATCCACCCGAGAGATACTACGATTTTCTTATAGACGGGGATCGAGAGGATTGCACTTGGATGAAAATGATCTTACTAGTTTCAGGCAGGCCATTGTCAGTAGGGACTCTGATAAGTGGCTGGATGCTATGCGATCCGAAATGGAGTCCATGTACACCAATAAAGTGTGGACCTTGGATATTGCTCCACCTGGGGTAAAACCCGTTGGATGCAAATGGATCTACAAAAGGAAACTTGGTGTAGATGGGCAGGTGGAAACCTATAAGGCTAGACTCGTTGCAAAAGGTTTTCGTCAAAGACCAGGTGTGGACTATGACGAAACCTTTTCTCCAGTGGTTATGCTCAAATCCATTCGGATCCTACTTGCCATTGCTGCCTTCCATGACTATGAGATCTGGCATATGGACGTAAAAATGGCTTTTCTAAACGGAAGCTTAGAAGAGTGCGTTTATAGGGATCATCCGGAAGGTTTCGTAGACAGTGGGAGCAGCGGGAAGGTGTGCAAGTTGCTTAAATGCATTTATAGACTGTGTTAGTGTATATGCCCTAGAGGCCATTACTGTATCATACTAGTTTGTATATTACTTGATGGAAGCTTGGGATATTCACAGTTGTATATACAATCTTGCTCGAAATGGTAGTATGATACTTGGTTTGTCTCTGCTTTAATATGTGCATGTGTTTCTTTTAGCATATCACTGATATACATATTAGTAGAGCCCTTAGGATCTTTGCTTGATTACCAGCGTTGTGATGGCGCTCACACTCGTGGGAGCTGGGTAATCCATAAGCACATCCTTATACATGTCCCTAGTCGTCGGACTATCGAGACAGGGCATCGATACTCCGGAGTAGACTAGCGTATGCGCTTCTCATCCCAGTGTGGGAGACGGTCTGTCCCACAGCCGTCAGTACGTCGTACTTGAGATAGTATACGGGTGCTCGTTAAGTTACGAGTACACTGGACATGACTCGTCGGGAACTGTTGGTTGGTATTATATCTATCGTCAGTTATCAGTTCCCAGGTGACATGAGTACAGCTTAGTCCGCTGACTTGACACTGTCACTTCGCCTCGAGTGTGTTCCTACTGCACTTTGATTACTACCCTACCACGGTTCAAAGGAGTCGTGCAAACAGGTAGTTTTTGGGTGCAGTCCCGAAGCACTTGGAGGCAGTGACGGTTAGACAGGATTCGTCTCTCCCGGTATTTGGGGGTTGACATCGCGCTGTGTCCAGGAAAGCCATTACACAAGTAGTCCCTGGCCAGGGCAAGCGAGATATACTGGTAGGTTTCCAGTGTTATCTCAGGGTGTTCTGGGCTACACTCCGACACGACTTGTACCGCTATTAGGAGACTGACGTTCACCGCCCCCTAGGCCCGCCATGCGATGTATCAGACGAACAGACCGGACTGTACGGAGACTGTCACATACAGGCTCAGTAGGAGTTCAGATGGGGTTCACCTCGTCAGTCTTCTTATCGGCATCTACCTGGGGACCGTTACGTATAGCTAGTGCTGCTTGCAGTCTGTGGTTAAACCCACTGCCAGCGTAGTGTCGAGTCTTTAGAGTCCCACACAGAGAGATATTCTCCTTTAGGTAAAATGAGTAGAGGTCGCATGGTTTTGCGACAGGTTCTTTCGCATCCGCGCACTTATGCACGTTTGCTGTCCGGACAGCTTATACTAGCGGGCTTTGGTTTAAGCCGGATCCTAGTATATGATTTGGGATTGGTTTTATCTCTTTGTATTCGTGTTCCTCGGATCGCGAATACGGGTGTGTATGCACAGTTGCTTGAGACAGAGGGAGAGGACTTTGATTAGGGTTAATAACCATTGTCATTTTATTAACCCTAATGCTTATGTGTGTATTATGGTTAATTGATATTAGTTTAATATAATTGTGCATGGTTATGGTTGTTGACCATTTGACTATCTTGACTTGTTGACCTTAGTTGACATGTTGACCATCATCATTCCATATAAAAGATGCTCTTTGATCCTTGCAATTAGCATTAAATATGAAATGATAATGGTCATGTCTTGATTAACCATGACAATTATCTAGCTAATTATCAATTTATAATAATTCAAACATATATGTGAGAATGGTTTATTTTTCTCTCAATTCTATCATTTACTTTCTCTCTTTTGTTCTTCCTCTCCCTCAAGCTCTCCCCTCTCATGTGTTGAGAAACACTTGAGCCTGAGAAAAACCACTTCTTGATAATCTCTACTCTCATCTAGGGTTCTAGGATTAGCACTTCTAGCACCCTAGTTACTTCTAGCTTGGAGTTGAAGCCAAAGGTTGAGGCTTTCGGGTGGATCCTTCTTCGACGTAAGAAGACGACAAAGGTGACCTCTTTCTACTACTCCAAGGAGCAAGGAGAGAAGGACATAAAGCCCTAGGTATAACCATTCTAAGACTTAGCTAGTTTCTAGTTAGCTTTAGCTTGTTTTTGTTTAGCAAAGATCCTTCTTTGTCTAGTCCATGTTGCCTATAGTTGATAAAAATTTGATTTTTATTCCGTTTTCCGCCTCCCCGTAAGCACCGGGGTGGGCAACGTGGACTTACAGTGGTATCAGAGCCTAACTAAATATAAACTAGCTAGGTAGTAAAGTGTATCGAAGTTCAATCGGAAAAATCGCAAAACCGAGTTTTCAAAACCCTAACTTTCTGTTAAAATTTTTTTTGTTCAAAATAAAATAAATCATACTCCAAAAATTATCTCAGGGTTTTGTGAAGAAAGCCACCAAAAACGATCCAGAGATTCGCTCAAAGCGCCGCGGTTCCGCGGCAATAGGAAGCTATTGCCGCGCAACCGCGGCCGTTTTGGCTCGGTTCTGGGTCGAGTTTGGTGCAGTGTTTTTCTGGCTTGGTTTTGGGATTTTTAAGATGGTTTATATGTGCCCAGGTTTTCCAGAAAAGAAATTTGTTTTTGGGGGCCTATAAATCCGTATTTTTTATTGAACTTCTCTACACTTTGACTAAAGGGTTATATCTGTGATGTTTATATGTATTGAACGTCGGCTAATCGCTATATGTCGATTAGTCGGGGTTATACATATATGTGATCTGCGTTTGGTGTTGGTATGTGTATATGAATGTGTTGGATTGTCGCGGGTGAATAGCCGGGGTGGATGTGAGATGAGTGTTTCTTTTTCTTTCATTCATTATAATATGTAAATTGATGTAATAATATTTGTATGGCCGCACAACCGGGTCGGGGTTGTAGCCGTCATTGTATAATTCTTTTTACTGTTTTTGCTCCTAGGATAGAGCCATGGAGGGGGTGCACAAACTACCGGGTATCTCGAAGTGCCGAGTGGCCTACTCACGGTGTTGAGGGAGGTTGCTTCGCTTCGGGTACTTCGCGGGTAGTTTGCCGCACCCGTAGGGGTTTTGGGTGGGGTTTTGGCTATTCACCGCGACCGTGTAATCCGCTTTTCGTTGTAGGCTCGAACGGATTGCGGATTCCTAGTATATCCAATGTATTCATCTGTGATCTGTAATGTCTATCATTGCTATATATTTATATATGATAACTATTTAGGCGTTGCTTATGTTTTACAGCCGCGCTACCCCAACCCCCGCTCTGTCGTTAGTTAAGTAACCTAACGGGTGATGACGGGGCCCCGTGGCGAATGCGAATGGCATAAGCGTACGTCATATTTTGGTTGTTTTCTGCAATGGTAGGATTAAATGATGGGATGCATTAAAAGAACTAATGCAAGAAAATAAACCAAGTAAAAGTCGATTGGAACACTTTGAAAACCACTCGGTTCTTTTCAAAACTAAACTTTTAAACGCGGAGCTTGAACCACTCCTTTTAAAAGCTATCTCGTTCCATCGATTATATCAAGTTCACTACATTCACGGTTTCGCCAAAACTATTCGTAGCCCTCCGTCATTCCACATGAATGGTCAAAAGTATTCAAGCTATGTATTTTGGCCAAAGTCAAGGCATAGTGATTGGTAGCTATTGGGTATTCATGTGCAGCATAGATAGATGCGTTGGTTTGGGACAGTCGTGCTGCCATTTTGGCCAAAGTCAAGGGTAGGCACGGGTGGGTCCAAATTAACCAGGAGAATGACGGGTAGAACTTGACATGTGACTTATGATATTTTGGCCAAAGTCAAGGTCATAAGAGCATGGGGCAAAAATCCACATCGGGAGTTTCATAAGTACTGAAACTTCCTAGCGCTGCATACCATTTGGAGTGTGATGATTCTGGTAGGATTCCTTCGGTTTTATCACGCGATGATATTTGCATCCCGATCCTACTGTGAGTATATGCTACTCCTCGGGAAAACTCTCACTTAACGATCAATGCTATAAACTTAGTAGGTGTCTAGAAAGGTGTTAGCGGGGCTACGCCCCCAGGGAAAAGAGGTTCTTAAATTAAGGAACTTCGCGAAAGCGTTGGAAAACCTCCCTCGAAGTACCGACACTGGCCTGGCTGAATGGTTAATCAAGTATTGTACAGTAAGATTGATCCTGACTAATCCTTTCTTTACGGTTTGAGAAGGGATTCGAGAGACAGTGGGAGCCATCCAGTTTAGACAAACTAAAAACCACTCTAAACTTGCAAGAGCATCATGCTAAAGTGTTTCTTTTCTCTCTCCTAATTGCAGCGACCATTCAACATGACCGGACTTAAGTTATTACTAGATAAAAACATATTGACAGGGCCAAACTACAAAGATTGGCTCAGGAATGTCAAGATGGCAATCACTTACGACAAGTTGGGGTATATCCTTACCACCAAAGCTCCCCCTGTCCCAGGTCCCACTTCCAGCGTCGCGGATGTAGAAATCCGTAAGACATGGGAGATAGATTGCGCGAAGGCCAAATGCCTCGTACTTGCCTCGATGGACAACGAACATCAGAGGAGGCACGAGAATATGGACCTAGAGTCCATATTTCTCCATACAAAAGAACTGTATGGAGAGCAGTCTCGTATCGCAAGATACGAAGTGTCGAAGAAGCTATTTTCGGCAAGATTGGCCGTCGGATTATCGGTAGCGGAACACGTGCTTAAGATGATTGGCTACATAGAGGAGCTCGCGGACCTTGGGACCACGTTGGAGAATGAACTCTATACTGATTTGATTCTCCAGTCCTTTCCTTCCACTTACGCCTAGTTTATCCTTAACTTCAACATGCAAGGAAAGGAGGTTGAACTTTCCGAACTTCTGAACATGTTGAGGAGTGCTGAGGGCACCCTACAGAAAGGTAGGGAGACATCCACTTTGTTTATAGGAGGATCTTCCTCTTCTAGATCCAGGGCGAAAGCCAAGGGTAAGAAGAAGAAAGCCCCCGCCAAACCAAGAGGCGGTGTCAGTAAAGTGGATACGAAGGGAAAAGGAAAAGCAACAAAGGTAGTGGGAAAGCTGGTGGGGAAGGAAGAATGCTTCTATTGTCACAAAAGTGGTCACTGGAAACAGGATTGCAAGACTTGGAAGGCCAGAACACAGGATTTGAAGCGAGTTGTGGCTTCAGCTTCAGGTGTGTATGTTATTGAAAACTGTCTATCAATAAACTCTACATCCTGGGTATTGGATACCGGATCAGGATCTCATATCTGTAATTCTTTGCAGGCGTTGAGAAAGCGTAGAGTTTTTGTTAGTTATATATATGCCCTAGAGGCCATTACTGTACATGGGATGTATATTGTAGTGGATGCTGGGACGTATATAGGGAGGACTTTCTTGCTCGACATGATAGTATGCTGTCTGGTTACCCTTTACCTTAACGTGTATGCTGATTGTCTCTCTGTTACATGTTGGTAAAGCCCTTAGGATCTGTACTTGACTACCTGGACTATGATGCGGATCATACTAGTGGGGACATGGTAGTCCATAAGTACATCCTTCAAAGTCCCTAGTCGTGGGTGTATCGAGACGGGGCATCGATATACCAGAGTAGACTAGCGTATACGCTTCTCGACCCATGTGATGGGCGATGGATGATCCCATATCCATTGGTGTTTGACATCAGAGATGGTATACGGGTGCTCAGTGGAGACTGGGTACACTGGACGGACTCGCCGAGAACTCCCAGATGGTATTATACCTCACGTCAGATGGCAGTTCTCTGGTGACACTGGTACAGAGTAGTCTGTTGACCCGAGATCGTCATAGAGTCTTGTGTGGTTCCCACTGTGCTTTGATTTCCATCTTACCACGTCCAAGAGGGCGTGCAAAACGGTGGTTTTTGGGTACAGTCCCGAGTCACATGGAGGCAATGAGCGATAGGAGGGGATTCGTCTCTCCCGGTATAGGGAGTTGATGTTGCGCTGTGTTCGATTGGCTATAACAGGAAATCCCTGGCCAGGGTTGCTGAGATTTACTGGTAAGTGTTACCAGTAGTTTCTCGAAGTGTTATAGACCTCATATCGACACGACTTATTGAGCTATTGGGGTCTGACGTTTACCACCCCTAGGCGAGATATGCGACATATCAGACGATCAGACCGGACTGTACGGTAGTGTTACTGGTCGGATTCACTGGAGTGTGAGCGGGCTTGCTCGTCGATCTTCAGATCGCTCAATACCCGGGTGGCCGTTACGTTTAGCAGACCGCTTGCGGCTTGTGGATGTTTGATATGATCATCATCCGCTGCCGGCGTATTGACGAGTCTTTAGAGTCCTACACAGAGGTTTCCTGGCTCAAGCGAAACGAAATAGGAGCGCATATGAGATATGTGCGGGACCGAGAATAATACTGTATGCGATACTGTATTCGATTCTCTCATTGTGACATCGATCGGTTATATGCGATATAGCCGGGTTATCGGATCAAGTGTTGATTCGATAAGATGTTACTAATGATACCCGTCGGTTATGTGCGTCATGACCGGGTCGTTAAATCAAGTGTTGATTTAATGATTTAATGCATAATTATATATTTGATATATTACTTTGCATTAACTAGTATCGGTTCACTTTGAATGGATTTTCTCACTCGGGTGTGCGCATTGCATATGCGATATGATTTTTGTGCACTTGATTGTATCATGTTTGATGATACATATCTTTTTGTTAAGTGTAATGAATTAAACCTAGGTTAAATAAATGATTAGGGTTTTCTTTTATTCATTCATTTATATTTTCATTTGTATTTAAAAGATAAATGTGAAAAGAAAAAGAAGTCAAAAATGGTGGCTATTTTTGTTTTCAACTTGAAGCTTCATGAAGCTTTCTTCATGTCACCATTTTTGTCTCATCTCCTTTACCCTAACCATTCTTTAACCTTGGTCAATTCTCTACACTTAACTTGGGTTAAAATTATGATAAGAATTGTTTTTTCTTTTCTTATTTTTTTAACTTATCATAACTATTATATTCTTCTTCTTCTTCCTTGCTTCAAGTGAAGAAGCTTGAGGTCATCAATGGTGGATTGATGTTTTGAGTGAGAAATCCATTTCCAAAGTTTACCCACATCCTATTTCTTCATCCTCTACCTCTTGCCAAGAAGTAGAGTGTGTTTCCTTCACAACTTTTCACGGTTTGGTGAAGGTGGAGCTTGATTCATTGATGCCTCGACGTAGATCATCTTCGGCATGGACATCGACGACCTAGCTTGCCCATTCTCCGACGAAGCCGACTCTAGAGCCCGGATTTGATTTGGACAGCGGAGACGACCTCGTTGCGGAGCTTTGGAGGTGGAGCAAACGGATCTACAAAGGTTGTATTTCCGTATTTTTCTTTAGCTAAGTTGTTAGCTAGTTTACTTTTCGCCTAGACATCTAGTTATCGATCCGTACACTAGGGTTTGTAGGCACCACAATTTTTGAAATTGCCATGGTTGATGGCTTGAGAGACCTCACTAGGGTGCCTAGGAACCCTGCAGTGGTATCAGAGCCTAGCTAGAGCCTTAGGCGAAGCGTAGACGGAGTTTGAAGTCCGATCGAACCGAAATCCGATCTCCAAATTGCTCTCTGTACTTTTTTGTAAAATGTGGATTTTTGCAAATTAAAAATATGTAGAAAAATCAGCAGGGAAATATAAGAATTACGGTGCAAAAATTATCAAATGATCCCTCTAAAGTGCGGCGGAACCGCGGCATTAGCGTGCTAATGCGGCCCTTCCGCTGCCGTTTTGTCTTATTAGGCACTCAATTTTGCACAGTAACTCCTATTTTTCAGTGTTGGTTTTCCTGGGAATTTTTAATCTGAAATAAAGAGTTGAGTATTTTGGGTTGTATTGGGAGTTCATACATTCGATCGGATTATCAAATTTTGTCTATGTGTCGTTCCGGATAAATTTTAGAATATGTTAAAAAGTTCGACCGGATATAAATACCCGATTTTTCCCCTGTCGGGAAATTTCCAAGTGTTGGATTTTTCCGTAGTTTAACGACGTTCTAAGTAGTGCAAGTAACGCGATGGACCCTCTAGAAGACAACAAACCTTAACTCGATTATGTGACCGTCTTGAACTGCCCTTTGAACCTTCGGGTTTGGGGCAGTACGGCGTGCCACATGTGAGGCGTTGGCTTGACCCTTCTACGGCTGGACCGTTGGTACTGAGGCACGAACGGAATGTTGTTATACTTGTTTCATGTGTTGATCAGTATCGGGAAAACTTGGGTGTTCGATTGTTCGATCGAAAAGTTTAACATTTTCTGTTTATCTGGAATGGGATACAATAATTGGAATTCACAATAAGTTATGAGATAACTGAATGAATGTTATAAACGTAGCAATTTAGTCTCACTTGATCGGTTGCCACGGAATTTTGATGTGATCAAAAGTCCGTCGCAATCACGTAGCGTACGCGGATATTCGCCGGTAAACTTAATAGACAGCTTCACTCCATAGCCCCGACCAAGTGACTGAAGGAGAACCCCGTCGCCGAAAGCATCCGTTAGGGTGCTCGCGGTAGCGGTGTTCCTCCTTGGTGCACTTCGTCGACGGTATCGGGGGTGCGGCCGTCTACTGAAGTTTGCGACGAGTATTCGATCAGGATGTCGGGAATCTTGTTGAATTGCCCGACTTGGTATTGAAAAGTGTTTTCGATTTTGAGACTAAAATGCGGGGTTTATAATTATTAGGCATGCGATGTCTAAAGAATTCATTTGGTCAGGCATGTGATGTCTGAGGTGGTTGCGGATTCCAATTGTTGTAGTTTTACACTTTCTTTTCTGTGACCGTAAGTGTAATATGTGATATCGCCGGTTTCGTTGCTATATGTCAACGACAATTGGGATGCGCATATTTACTTACGCTGATGACATGTGATGTTATGTGTTGCTGGATATGTTATATTGGATCGTCGTGTTGAATAGCCGGGGTTTTTTATGTGAGATGAGTGTTTTTTCATTTTCATTCATGTAAAAACTTGTATGTAATATTCTTTTATTGGGGCGCTTCCAGGTAGCGGAAGTAGTCACCGTTTGTATATTATTTACTTTTCCGCACTAGGATAGACCCAAGGAGGAGAGCACAAGTAACCGGGTTCTGGAGTCCAGTGGGAGACCAACTCGAGGAGTCGAGGCCGGGTCTCCTAACTCCAGAATTGGCAGGGTTGCTTGCCGCTCTCGTAGGGGTCTAGGGGTGTGGGTTTGGCTATTCATCACGATCGTGGAATCCGTGTTTTATACTGGCTCGTATTGAAAACACGGACGTCCTAGTATATCCAATATTTCATATGATTCTTCTGCTGCGATATCTGTGATGCGATCATGTGATGTTCTATGATAGATACTAGATATAGTATATATGATATATTATATAAACGTTACTTATGTTTTACACCCGCGCTAGCCCTGCCCCGCTCTGTCGTTAGTTACCTAACCTAACGGTGCACGAGGGGACATCGAGGCGAATGCGGATGGCATAAGTGTACGTCATATCTATCTGTGATGTTTAGGTATTTAAATGATGGGACTTCATTAATGTGATTAATGAAAGAAAAGAAACCTAAGATGTTGTGGAATCGAATTTTAAAATTAAAACAGGTAGCTACAGTTCTTGCTTTGCACAGCGGTATATGTGATATATCCTGCACCTTATTCGATAAGGAAAGGACCGAGATCCCTTCACCGGGAGTGACTCCTTTAGCAATAACTGGCAGATGCTACACATTCGGTTTGTCTTTTGATAGCTTTTAAGAGTTCTGCTTTGCACAGTGATATATGTGATATATCCCGCACCTCATTCGACGAGGAAAGGACCGACGATCCCTTCACCGGGAGTGACTCCTTTAGCAAAACTAGAAAAGCCTCAAAAGCACTCCATTTTTAAATTTCATTTGATTCTACAACGATATCAAGTTCATTACGCTCATGGTTTTATGAAAACCTGCATAGCCCTCCGTCATTTCAGATAAGTATTAGTTAGTATTCGTGCTGCGGTAGTTTGGCCTCCGTCAAGGCGCAGTGTACGGTAGCTAACTAGTGCTTATCTGCTAGCATATGATGCGATTGGATTAGGGTATTCGTACGGCGTTGTTTGGCCTCCGTCAAGGGTCGTGCGGGTGGGTTTAATTCAATCAGGAAATGACGGGTTGAACTTGACTAGCGGACTATGGGTTGTTTGGCCTCCGTCAAGGTCATAGGACGCTAGGGGCAAAATATTATCGGGAATTTCAAGTGTTGAGATTTGCAATGAGATTGCATACCTTCTATGAGATAGTTGGATCCCGATACCCGCTGCGAGTAAGTGTTACTCCTGGGAGAGTTTTATACATTACAATTAGTCGATCAAGTAGGTGTCTAGAAAGGTGTTAACGGGGTTACGCCTCTGGGAAAACGAGGTTTACTGTAATTAGGTTCGTGCGAAAGCACGGGGGACCTCCCTCAAAGTACCGACACTGGCCTGGCTGAAAGATTGACGAACTTGTAGTGTGTAATTAATCCCGGCTAGTCTTTCCTTTTAGGGTTTGAAGGAAGATTTGATAAAAAGCAGTGGGAGCCATCCTGATTAGATAAAATAATAACCAATCTATTCTTGCAAGAGCGCACGCTGAGTGTTTTCTTCTCTCTCTCTCCTGGTAGCGACCATGTCACGCCTTAATCAAGATAATAATACGGATTATTGACCGAACCCGCTTGTTATACTGAGCTGGGGAACGTTGGTCCCGCTCCAACTTATAATTGTTATAAGACCGAGCAGGAAATTGGGGAATACCAGATTTCCCGTGCCGCCCAAACGAAGAGAGTGCATGCTGATGCATCATCTTCGGGTGTGTTCATTATACAGAACTGTTTCTCAGTATCCTCCGCATCCTGGGTATGTGATACCAGATCAGGATCCCAGATATGTAATATGTTACATAGGGCTGCAGATAGGTAGAGAACTGAGAACGGGTGATAAGTTTCATGAGGCAGAAAACGGGGCAAGTGTTGCAGCCAAGTCTGTCGGTCACTGTCACCCTGTATTACAATACATTGATTCTGAACGAATGTTATTAGATACCGAACCTGATATACAAAATCATATCAGTCTCTTTATTAGTAAAGAAATGATAAAATTTTGTATTGTTGGATAATGTTTTGAACATTTCCTATATCAAAAGTTGATCGGTTCAGGCACGTTATCTAAAAGCATTAATGTTCTAAATCAAATTACAGTTCTTAGTATATGGAACACACACAAGAGGAAGAGTTCAGAAATAAACGAATTCTTCTTGAGGTATTGTAGACTAGGTCAGATCAATGCGACCCGACTGGCTGAAGTTACATTTAGATGTATATTTAAATCAGTTTGAATTTACATCTTGTGCAACTCGCCAATCATGTCACAAAGATAAGATGACCATAGCTCCGTTTACTGGAAACAGAGAAAGAGTTACTAAACTCTTGGGATGATACATGTTGATGTATGAAGGTCCCCTGTCTACACATGCCAGGACTGGTTCTTTGTACTTCGTTACATTCTCTGATAATCTCTCAAGATTCAGACACATGTTCCTGTTGAAACACAAGTCCGAACCTTTTGAGATATTCATAGAATATAAGATAGAAGTAGAGAACCATAATATGGGTATAAATATTATGTCCTATGATGAGATCAAGGAGGAGAATACTTGAGCACGGAAATCCTGGATTATTCTAAAGGAGAATGAGATTCTCTCTCAGCATTACTCCTCCGTATACACCATAGCACGATGGTATATCGGGGCGGAGCAATCACACCCTATATGATATGGTGTGCTCTATGATGAGTATTACTGAGTTACCTATTTCCTTAAGGGAGTTATGCACTTGAGAAGTTGCATACATATTGAATAGGGTTCGAATCAAATCGTTGCCTACCACTTCATATGTGATATGGAAAGGGAAGAGCCCATCTCTTAAGACAGTTAAGATTTGGGGTTGTCCGGCCTATGTCTGAAAAACAAAATCCGGACAAGCTCGAGGCAATGTCAGTTATGTACAACTGGAAATGTTCCAGCCATACAAAATGCAGCTGATGATTTGATAGAACCAAAGGATTCAGTAGAAACCAACGAACCTCAGCCTCTCCGCCGATCTAGTAGGGTTCCTCACCCACCTGAGAGATACTTCGTTTTCTCTATGACAGTGGGAGCCAGGATTGCATCATGAGATGATGACCTAACTAGTTTCGAGCTGGCCATCAGGAGTGGGACTCTATAAGAATGGCTGGATGCTTAGCGATCTGAGATGGAATCCTTATACACCAACAAAGTATGGACTTTAGTTGCTATATCTGAAGGGTTAAATCCCCATCAGGAGCAAGTATATCTTGAGAAGATTACTTGGTGTAGATGGAAAAGTTGAGACTTTCAAAGCTAGACTTGTTAAAGGTTTTCTTCATTGACCAGGCGTGGATAATGATGAAACCTTTTCCAATACCTATGCTTAAGTCCATCCAGATCCTACTTGCCACGGCTACATACCATGACTACGATATCTGGTGGTTGGGTGTCATGACAGCTCTTCTAAAATGAGTTTTGGAAGAGAGTGTCTATAAGTACACAGCCAGAGGGCCTCGTAGACAGTGGAAGCAGCGGAAACGTGTGCAAGATGTTTTATCTGATAAAGCAGGCATCGCGGAGATGGAACGTCTGTTTTGATGTGTTAGTCAAAGAAGTTGACATCATCAAAATGGTAGATGAACCTTGTATAAACAAAAAGGTAGTAGGGAGTATGGTGGTGATCCTCGTAGAGTACGTGGATGACATACTCTTGATAAGAAAGGAGTTTCTTATGCTACGCTCGATCAATCTCCGTTTATCACAATGATTCTCCATATAGGATCAAGGTGATACCTGCTAAATCCTGGATTTTGGATCTATGAGATAGATCTAAATGGATGTTAGGAAACTCACTAGTTGTAGTGAGAAGGTATCGATCGATCCTGGGGAGAATCACTGGAAGTGTTCCAGGGTGATAAAGACGACTGAATGTCAGTCGCAGGCATTGTCTTTACCCTAAGTAAAGGGACGGTATGTTGGAAGAATTCCAAGCTAGATACCGTGACATACTAGACGATAAAGGCACGATACATCGCTACTTAAGATGCTACCTAAGAGTATGTTTGGATGTATAATGGTTCATGAGATGAACTATGTTCCTCCCATTGTGTGACAATGGAGTTGTGGCTTTTGCCAAGGAACGCCGGTCCCATTAGTGATCCAGACTTATTCTAAGGCAGTATCACCTGATCATGGAGATGGTTGATCTCCAGGGTGATCGAGGAAAGGAGAGCAGACTTAGAGGATAACAAAGCGGATCCACTCACAAAGGCCTGTTCCCAGAGAGAGATTTTTATGGGATGGTTGAGTATGAGATACTGCAACCACTGCTACAGATGGCCCTAGTGCAAGTGGGAGATTGTTAGTTATATATATGCCCTAGAGGCCATTACTGTACATGGGATGTATATTGTAGTGGATGCTGGGACGTATATAGGGAGGACTTTCTTGCTCGACATGATAGTATGCTATCTGGTTACCCTTTACCTTAACGTGTATGCTGATTGTCTCTCTGTTACATGTTGGTAAAGCCCTTAGGATCTGTACTTGACTACCTGGACTATGATGCGGATCATACTAGTGGGGACATGGTAGTCCATAAGTACATCCTTCAAAGTCCCTAGTCGTGGGTGTATCGAGACGGGGCATCGATATACCAGAGTAGACTAGCGTATACGCTTCTCGACCCATGTGATGGGCGATGGATGATCCCATATCCATTGGTGTTTGACATCAGAGATGGTATACGGGTGCTCAGTGGAGACTGGGTACACTGGACGGACTCGCCGAGAACTCCCAGATGGTATTATACCTCACGTCAGATGGCAGTTCTCTGGTGACACTGGTACAGAGTAGTCTGTTGACCCGAGATCGTCATAGAGTCTTGTGTGGTTCCCACTGTGCTTTGATTTCCATCTTACCACGTCCAAGAGGGCGTGCAAAACGGTGGTTTTTGGGTACAGTCCCGAGTCACATGGAGGCAATGAGCGATAGGAGGGGATTCGTCTCTCCCGGTATAGGGAGTTGATGTTGCGCTGTGTTCGATTGGCTATAACAGGAAATCCCTGGCCAGGGTTGCTGAGATTTACTGGTAAGTGTTACCAGTAGTTTCTCGAAGTGTTATAGACCTCATATCGACACGACTTATTGAGCTATTGGGGTCTGACGTTTACCACCCCTAGGCGAGATATGCGACATATCAGACGATCAGACCGGACTGTACGGTAGTGTTACTGGTCGGATTCACTGGAGTGTGAGCGGGCTTGCTCGTCGATCTTCAGATCGCTCAATACCCGGGTGGCCGTTACGTTTAGCAGACCGCTTGCGGCTTGTGGATGTTTGATATGATCATCATCCGCTGCCGGCGTATTGACGAGTCTTTAGAGTCCTACACAGAGGTTTCCTGGCTCAAGCGAAACGAAATAGGAGCGCATATGAGATATGTGCGGGACCGAGAATAATACTGTATGCGATACTGTATTCGATTCTCGCATTGTGACATCGATCGGTTATATGCGATATAGCCGGGTTATCGGATCAAGTGTTGATTCGATAAGATGTTACTAATGATACCCGTCGGTTATGTGCGTCATGACCGGGTCGTTAAATCAAGTGTTGATTTAATGATTTAATGCATAATTATATATTTGATATATTACTTTGCATTAACTAGTATCGGTTCACTTTGAATGGATTTTCTCACTCGGGTGTGCGCATTGCATATGCGATATGATTTTTGTGCACTTGATTGTATCATGTTTGATGATACATATCTTTTTGTTAAGTGTAATGAATTAAACCTAGGTTAAATAAATGATTAGGGTTTTCTTTTATTCATTCATTTATATTTTCATTTGTATTTAAAAGATAAATGTGAAAAGAAAAAGAAGTCAAAAATGGTGGCTATTTTTGTTTTCAACTTGAAGCTTCATGAAGCTTTCTTCATGTCACCATTTTTGTCTCATCTCCTTTACCCTAACCATTCTTTAACCTTGGTCAATTCTCTACACTTAACTTGGGTTAAAATTATGATAAGAATTGTTTTTTCTTTTCTTATTTTTTTAACTTATCATAACTATTATATTCTTCTTCTTCTTCCTTGCTTCAAGTGAAGAAGCTTGAGGTCATCAATGGTGGATTGATGTTTTGAGTGAGAAATCCATTTCCAAAGTTTACCCACATCCTATTTCTTCATCCTCTACCTCTTGCCAAGAAGTAGAGTGTGTTTCCTTCACAACTTTTCACGGTTTGGTGAAGGTGGAGCTTGATTCATTGATGCCTCGACGTAGATCATCTTCGGCATGGACATCGACGACCTAGCTTGCCCATTCTCCGACGAAGCCGACTCTAGAGCCCGGATTTGATTTGGACAGCGGAGACGACCTCGTTGCGGAGCTTTGGAGGTGGAGCAAACGGATCTACAAAGGTTGTATTTCCGTATTTTTCTTTAGCTAAGTTGTTAGCTAGTTTACTTTTCGCCTAGACATCTAGTTATCGATCCGTACACTAGGGTTTGTAGGCACCATAATTTTTGAAATTGCCATGGTTGATGGCTTGAGAGACCTCACTAGGGTGCCTAGGAACCCTGCAGTTTTGAAGGCAGGTGACATGACCCTCAGAGTTGCAATCGGTGCTAGCATGGATGCTGAGGCCGTGGGGGACTATCACCTAGGATTGTCGGATGGATATTTTTTGGTTTTGCGTAGTTGTTATTATGTACCAAATGCAACCTGTAATATCATTTCTGTATCTTTATTATCTAAGGAAGGTTATGAATTTGCATTTGTAAGTAATGTAGTGAACATTCACCTTAATCAAGTTTTGATTGGGTCAGGTACATTGAACAACGGTATATACGTTTTAAATCAACCACAGATTTTCAATGTCCAGAATACACACAAAAGAAAGTCTCCAGAAATTAATAAAACTTTCTTATGGCATTGTAGACTGGGTCACATCAATGAGAGAAGGTTGACTAAGTTACATGCAGAAGGATATTTGGATCCGTTCGAATATCAATCGTATGCAACTTGTCAATCCTGTCTCAAAGGAAAGATGACAAAGACTCCGTTCACTGGACACGGAGAAAGAGCGAGCGAGCTCTTGGGACTCGTACACAGCGACGTGTGCTGTCCAATGTCTACACATGCGCGAAGCGGTTATTCTTACTTCATTACTTTTACGGATGACTTTTCAAGGTACGGTTATGTCTTCTTAATGAAACATAAATCCGAGGCTTTTGAAAAATTCTAGGAATATAAGAATGAAGTAGAAAAACAAACAGGAAAAAGTATCAAGGCACTGAGATCTGATCGAGGTGGTGAATACTTGAGTGCCGAGTTCCTGGGTTACTTAAAAGAGAATGGAATTCTCTCTCAGCTTACTCCTCCATACACTCCGCAACATAACGGTGTATCGGAGAGACGGAACCGAACCCTATTGGATATGGTACGGTCCATGATGAGTAACGCTGAGTTGCCGCGATCGTTCTGGGGATATGCGCTAGAATCAGCTGCATACCTTTTGAACCGAGTTCCAACTAAGACTGTGCCTACTACACCATATCAGATGTGGTGTGGGAAGAGACCCTATCTTAATCACATTAAGACATGGGGATGTCCAGCTTTTGTAAAAAAGTAGCATGCAGACAAGCTCGAGGCATGCTCAGTACAGTGCAAGTTTGTGGGATATCCAAAGAACTCCAAGGGATATTTCTTCTATTACGAAGATGAACAAAAGGTCTTTGTTTCTCGCCATGCCCACTTTCTAGAACACCAGTTCATAGAAAAAGAACTAAGTGGGAGCGCAATAGAACTGGAAGAAATTCCAGAACCACAAGCTATTACTGAAAGCTTAGTAGAACCAGAGGGTTCGAAAGATCAGGACATTCCCACCCCACTCCGCAGGAGTAGTAGGCAGTCTCATCCGCCCGAGAGATACTACGGTTTTCTCATTGACGGGGATAGAGAGGATTGCATCATAGATTGTGATGAGCCTACTAGCTTCCAGCAAGCCATTCAGAGCGTCGACTCGGTAAAATGGCTGGATGCAATGCGGACCGAAATGGAGTCCATGTACACCAACAAAGTATGGACGTTGGACATTGCTCCAGATGGGGTAAAACCCGTAGGATGCAAGTGGATCTTCAAAAGGAAGATTGGTGTAGATGGACAGGTTGAGACCTATAAAGCTAGACTGGTTGCAAAGGGTTTTCGTCAGCGACCTGGTTTGGACTATGACGAAACCTTTTCTCCAGTAGCTATGCTGAAATCCATTCGGATCCTTCTTGCCATTGCTGCCTTCCACGATTATGAGATTTGGCAGATGGACGTAAAGACCGCTTTTCTAAATGGACATTTCAAGGAGTGTGTTTATATGGACCAGCCAGAGGGTTTCATTCAGAGTGGGAGTAGCGGAAAGATGTGCAAGTTGCTTAAGTCCATTTATGGACTAAAGCAGGCATCGCGGAGTTGGAACATCTGTTTTGATGAGACAGTCAAGGAATTTGGCTTTATCAAAAATCCAGATGAACCATGCATCTATTGTAGATTTGTAGCGAGAACTGTAGTATTCCTCGTTTTATACATGGATGACATTCTCTTGATAGGAAATGACATTCCTATGCTACAATCTGTCAAGGGGTTCTTGTCACACAGGTTCTCCATGAAAGACCTGGGTGATGCCTTATACATTCTGGGTATCCGGATCTACCGTGACAGATCCAAGAGGATATTAGGACTTTCACAGTCCAGGTACATCGACACCATACTGAAGAGATTCAGTATGGAAGATTCCAAGCGCGCTAATCTACCGGCTTGTCACGGGATCACCCTCTCCAAAGAGATGTCTCCCAAGACTGATTTGGAGAGGGATCGCATGTCTATTATACCCTACGCTTCTGCGGTAGGCTCTATAATGTATGCGATGTTGTGTACCAGACCGGATGTGGCTTATGCACTGAGTGTGGTAAGAAGGTATCAGTCAAACCCTGGGGAGAAACATTGGATAGCGGTAAAGAACATTCTCAAGTACCTGAGAAGGACTAAGGAGATGTTCTTGGTGTATGGCGGAAAAGACCTGCAGATTGAGGCCTTTGCTGACTCCAGCTTCCAGAGTGACAAGGATGATTCCAAGTCCATGTCGGGTTTTGTCTTTACCCTCAATGGAGGGGCGGTGTGTTGGAAGAGTTCCAAACAGGAAACCGTTGCTGACTCGACTATGGAAGCGGAATACATCGCTGCATCTGATGCCGCAAAAGAAGCTGTCTGGATAAGGAAGTTCTTGAAAGAACTTCAGGTGGTTCCGTCCATTGTTGACCCAATACCTCTGTATTGCGACAACAACGGGGCTATAGCTTTAGCGAAGGAACCCAGGTCCCATCAGAAATCCAGACACATCTTAAGGCGGTATCACCTGATCAGGGAGATCGTGGATCGCCAGGAGATCGAGGTTCGGAGGGTTGCTTCAGAATATAACACAGCAGATCCATTCACCAAGGCCTTGCCCCAGACTCAGTTCGAGCGGCTGATCGAGATGATAGGTCTTCGATACGCCAGTACATGGCCTTAGTGCAAGTGGGAGATTGTTAGTGTATATGCCCTAGAGGCCATTACTGTATCATACTAGTTTGTATATTACTTGATGGAAGCTTGGGATATTCACAGTTGTATATACAATCTTGCTCGAAATGGTAGTATGCTACTTGGTTTGTCTCTGCTTTAATATGTGCATGTGTTTCTTTTAGCATATCGCTGATATAAATATTAGTAGAGCCCTTAGGATCTTTGCTTGATTACCAGCGTTGTGATGGCGCTCACACTCGTGGGAGCTGGGTAATCCATAAGCACATCCTTATACAGGTCCCTAGTCGTTGGACTATCGAGACAGGGCATCGATACTCCGGAGTAGACTAGCATATGCGCTTCTCATCCCAGTGTGGGAGACGGTCTGTCCCACAGCCGTCAGTACGTCGTACTTGAGATAGTATATGGGTGCTCGTTAGGTTACGAGTACACTGGACAGGACTCGTCGGGAACTGTTGGTTGGTATTATACCTATCATCAGTTATCAGTTCCCAGGTGACATGAGTACAGCTTAGTCCGCTGACTTGACACTGTCACTTCGCCTCGAGTGTGTTCCCACTGCACTTTGATTACTACCTTACCACGGCTCAAAGGAGTCGTGCAAACAGGTAGTTTTTGGGTGCGGTCCCGAAGCACTTGGAGGCAGTGATGGTTAGACAGGATTCGTCTCTCCTGGTATTGGGCGTTGACATTGCGCTGTGTCCAGGAGAGCCATTACACAAGTTGTCCCTGGCCAGGGCAAGCGAGATATACTGGTAGGTTTCCAGTGTTATCTTAAGGTGTTCTGGGCTACACTCCGACACGACTTGTACCGCTATTAGGAGACTGACGTTCACCGCCCCTAGGCCCGCCATGCGATGTATCAGACGAACAGACCGGAATGTACGGAGACTGTCACATACAGGTTCAGTAGGAGTTCAGATGGGGTTCACCTCGTCAGTCATCTTATCGGCATCTACCTGGGGACCGTTACGTACAGCTAGTGCCACTTGCGGTCTGTGGTTAAACCCACTGCCAGCGTAGTGTCGAGTCTTTAGAGTCCCAAACAAAGAGCTATTCGCCTTTAGGCAAAATGAGTAGAGGTCGCATGGTTTTGCGACAGGGTTCGTTCGCATCCGCGCACTTGTGCACATTTGCTGTCCGGACAGCTTATACTAGCGGGCTTTGGTTTAAACCGGATCCTAGTATATGATTTAGGATTGGTTTTATTTCTTTGTATTCGTGTTCCTCGGATCGCGAGTACGGGTGCGTATGCACAGTTGCTTGAGACAGAGGGAGAGGACTTTGATTAGGGTTAATAACCATTGTCATTTTATTAACCCTAATGCTTATGTGTGTATTATGGTTAATTGATATTAGTTTAATATAATTGTGCATGGTTATGGTTGTTGACCATTTGACTATCTTGACTTGTTGACCTTAGTTGACATGTTGACCATCATCATTCCATATAAAAGATGCTCTTTGATCCTTGCAATTAGCATTAAATATGAAATGATAATGGTCATGTCTTGATTAACCATGACAATTATCTAGCTAATTATCAATTTATAATAATTCACACATATATGTGAGAATGGTTTATTTTTCTCTCAATTCTATCATTTACTTTCTCTCTCTTGTTCTTCCTCTCCCTCAAGCTCTCCCCTCTCATGTGTTGAGAAACACTTGAGCTTGAGAAAAACCACTTCTTGATAATCTCTACTCTCATCTAGGGTTCTAGGATTAGCACTTCTAGCACCCTAGTTACTTCTAGCTTGGAGTTGAAGCCAAAGGTTGAGGCTTTCGGGTGGATCCTTCTTCGACGTGAGAAGACGACAAAGGTGACCTCTTTCTACTACTCCAAGGAGCAAGGAGATAAGGACATAAAGCCCTAGGTATAACCATTCTAACACTTAGCTAGTTTCTAGTTAGCTTTAGCTTGTTTTTGTTTAGCAAAGATCCTTTTTTGTCTAGTCCATGTTGCATATAGTTGATAAAAATTTGATTTTTATTCCGTTTTCCGCCTCCCCGTAAGCACCGGGGTGGGCAACGTGGACTTACAGATTGAAGCAGGCATCGCGGAGTCGGAACATCTGTTTTGATGAAACAGTCAAGGATTTTGACTTCATCAAAAACGAGGATGAACTTTGTATTTATAAGAAGATTGTAGGATGAACTGTCGTGTTCCTAGTCTTGTACATGGACGACATTCTTTTGATAGGAAATGACATTCCTATGCTACAACCGGTCAAGCTATTCTTATCACAAACATTCTCCATGAAAGACCTAGGTGATGCCTCGTACATTCTGGGGATCAAGATCTACAGAGATAGATCCAAGAGATTACTGGGACTTTCACAGTCCAGGTACATAAAGACCGTACTACAGAGATTTAGTATGGAAGATTCCAAGCGCGGTAACATACCTGCATTGCACGGAATCACCCTCTCCAAGGAGATGTCTCCCAAGACTGACGAGGAGAGGGTTCGCATGAGCACTATACCCTACGCTTCGGCGGTAGGATCTATAATCTATGCGATGCTATGTACAAGGCCAGATGTAGCTTATGCGCTAAGCGTGGTGAGCCGGTATCAGTGAAACCCAGGTGAGGACCACTGGACATCAGTAAAGAACATTCTCAAATACCTGAGAAGGACAAAGGAGATGTTCTTGGTTTATGGTAATGAAAACCTAAAGGTCGAGTCCTTTACCGACTCAAGCTTCCAGAGTGACAAGGATGACAGCAAGTCTGTCTCGGGTTTTGTGTTTACCCTCAACGGAGGGGCGGTGTGTTGGAGGAGTTCCAATCAGGACACCGTCGCAGACTCGACGATGGAGGCTGAATACATTGCTGGGAGCGATGCCGCAAAAGAAGCAGTCTGGATGAAGAAGTTCATAGTTGAACTTCAGGTAGTTCCGTTCATTGTTGATCCAATACCTGTGTATTGCGATAACAATGGGGCTATAGCTTTAGCGAAGGAACCACGGTCCCATCACAAATCCAGGCACATCTTAAGGCGGTATCACCTGATCAGGGAGATCGTAGATTGCCAGGAGATCGAGATCCGGAGAGTGGATACAAAAGACAACACTGCGGATCCATTCACCAAGGCCCTTCCTCAAGAACAGTTCGAAAGACTTTTTGAGATGTTGGGTATACGGTACGCCAACAGCTGGCCCTAGAACAGACGTTGGATACTCGGTATGCCAATATATGGCCTTAGTGCTAGTGGGAGATTGTTGGATATGTATGCCCTAGAGGCCATTATTGTATATGTATACATATGGATGCTTAGACATATATATGTACATGACAGTCTTGCTCGATATGATAGTATGCTATTTGGTTTGATTTTATCTTAACATGTGTATGTTTTACTTGATATTACATATCTTTTAGACATGTTGATAAAGCCCGTACGATCGTTGCTAGACTACCTGCGTTGTGATGGCGATCATACTTATGGGAGCTGGGTAGTCGGTACACACATCCTTAAATGGTCCATAGTCGTAGGAGTATTGAGACTGGGCATCGATACTCCAGAGTAGACTAGTGTATACGTTTCCAGACGAGGGGCGATGTTTTGGCCCCACAACCATTGGTCTTTAGACCTAAGATCGTATACAGGTGCTCACTGAGGGTGAGTACACCGGACGGACTCGCCGAGAAATTCCAGATGGTACTATACCCATCATCGGGTGGAAGTTCTTAGGTGACATTAGTACAGGTTAGTCTTTAGACCTGAGATCGGCATTTGTCTCGTGTGAGTTCCCACTGTGCTTTGATCACTACCTTACCACGGCTCTGCTGAGTCGTGCAAACAGGTTTTGGTTGGGTACAGTCCCGAGCCACATGAAGGCAGTGAGCGATTGTCGGGGATTCATCTCTCCCGGTATAGGGAGTCGATATCGCATTGTGTTCGATTGGTCAGGACCATAAGACCTTGGCCAAGGCAGTTGGGATTTACTGATCGGCTGATCAGTAGCTTCTCGGATTGGTCCTGAGCCACATCAGCACGACTTATCAGGTTATTAGGGTCTGATGCTCACCGCCCCCTAGACCCGGTATGCGATACTATCAGACGAAGAGACCGGACTATACGGATATTGTCACGGATAGGCTTAGTGGAGATCCGGACAAGTTTGCTCATCAGCCTTCCTTTCGACAGGTACCCGGGTAGCCGTTACGTACAGCTAGTGCCGCTGACGTGCTTGTGATTATGGATTTATCCAGTAACTCACTGCCGGCGTACTGTCGAGTCTTTAGAGTCCCACACAGAGGGTTTCCCTGATTCAGGTGAAATGATGTAGTAGCCGTATTGGATACGTGCAGGGTTCGATCGATTGATGTACTTTGTACTCGGACTTTCCATCGGACAGTTGGTAATACTAGCCGGCTCGGGTTTGAGCCGGATTATTAAATCAGGTATTGATTTAATAATTTACATATATGTATTTCGATATATATATTCTAATATTACGTTCTTCGTGTTATTCTATCTCTTTAGGCATTCGTGTTTTTATCCGAATGCAGGTATATATATACAGTAGACTGAAATCTGTATTTATTACAAATTTCCTTCTAGAAGGTGGTCGCCTCATTATGTATTTTCCATTTATTTGATAAATTGAAATGAGGTTTAAAGTGTGAAGGTATGGGAGGAATGGAGTTGACCATGCTTCAATAATTAACATATGAATTTATAATTCATTTGTAGTTACTATTGAAGTATGGTTGTGGATTTTTTATTCTAAAAAATGATATACAAAACCATTGTAATCATTTTCTCTCTCCATGGTTGCTTCATTATTCTTGAGCTCCATTTTTCTCTCCATCTCCTCCTTCCTCTCTAGCTTCCTCCACCTTCATCTTCTTCCTCTTTACTACCTTCTCATGTTTTGAGAATTAAGTGAAGATGCAAGAAAGAGATAGCTTTACACTTAGATATTCAAACTACATCCTAAATCACTTGGACTAGCATCCCAAGTTTTCTAGTTGCTCCTTTTGACACTTAGCAAGGAGCTAGAGCCATGGATCAAACCCCTCGGGTGGATCATCAAGGACCAAGGAAGACCGGTGAACAAGCTCGATCCCGAAGAACCGACGGAGCAACAAAAGAAGATCAAGCAAGTTCAAGGTGGCTACTAGAAGCTAAGGATGAAGAACGAAGACCGAAGGACTTGGTTCGTTTGGTAAGAATCCTTCATCATAGTAAATAGCTCTCCTAGTATAGCTAGATAGTTTTATGGAAAGATCCGGGTCTTTGGGTTATCTTAGCGCCTTTTTGAAACCCTAGAAAATATTTTGTTCCGCAAACCGCCTCGTTAGAAGGCTCGGGCGTCAAGGTAACCCAACAAAAACTTTGCGGGGTCCCCAATATATCCAAAACCCCTTCAAAACATAACACTGCACGTCGAGTTCGCATGACCTTTTTGACCCGTCAATCGGAGGTCCACTCGCTCCAAAGGCGATGGGTAATTAACGGCAGCTTAGTTCGCGGCTGCCGCAGATTCGGATCCCCACAATCAATAAACCCCAGCCTACCCTAGGCAGGGAGAATCTGTAATGTGCGCATATTGCCATCTCAATGGGGTGACGAAAAACACCGTACAGATTCTGGCACGCCCGGTGGGACCAATCTCTCCTCCCATATTTCAGGTTAAACGTTCATGCGAGCTCAATCAATGTACATATCGATTGCCTGTACTGAAATCATGTTTCTATTTGCAGGGTGTTAACAATTTTCAATTGCCATCTTCGAACGCAAGTCGGTATTTGAACGACTTTCCTTAGCCCCAGCCGGGGGCAAGACCATCAACACCGACAAAGTAATAAGGCATCTCGGGAAAGCTCCACCGGTGCCTCTGACAACTACTCAATCGGGTATCTTCTCTAAGCTCCCTATCGGATGACCTCTAAGTATTTAAACTGGAAACAGATGGCCTCTAAGTCGTTAAACTGGAAACAGATGACCACCACGTCGTTAAACTGGAAACAGATGACCTCTAAGTCGTTAAACTAGAAACAGATGACCACCACATCGTTAAACTAGAAACAGATGATCTCTAAGTCGTTAAACTGGGAACAGATGACCTCTAAGTCATTAAACTGGGCACAATGACCTCTAAGTCGTTAAACTGGAAATAGTAGACCTCTAAGTCTTTAAACTGGAAATATATGACCTCTAAGTCGTTAAACTAGAAACAGTTGACCACCATGTCGTTAAACTGGGAACGCTGACCACCACGTCGTTAAACTGGGAACGATTGACCACAACGTCGTTAAACTGGGAACAGCTGACAACCATGTCATTAAACTGGGAATAATCGACCTCTAAGTGGTTAAACTGGGGATGTAAAAATGTGTAAATAAAACAAAAATAAAAAAATAAACCGCCGAAATGATGGGGCAACTCGCAATAAAAATCAGCGAGTAAAAATAAAGATGAAAATAAAGCCGAAATGATGGGGGCACCGCGAATAAATAGTCGAAATGATAGGGCGATCGTCACCTTCACGATAAGAAAAGCTGAAATGATAGAGTAATCACGGTAAAAGAAAAATGGCGAATGATGAGTCGCTCCTGGTACCATATTCCAATGCATCGATGCAGATGCCGTCCAAAACTCTGAATATCCCCAACGGCGAATGATGAGTCGCTCCTGGTACCATATTCCAGTGCAGCGATGCAGACGCCAACCAAAATTCAAATCCCCAGACGGCGAATGATGAGTCACTCCCAGTACCATATTCCAGTGCAGTGATGCAGACACCGACCAAAACTCTGAATATCCCCAACGGCGAATGATGAGTCGCTCCTGGTACCATATTCCAGTGCAGCAACGCAGACGCCAACAAAGTCCCGAAATTCTTCCGGCCCTACGGTCTGGATCATACATCTTGCAAAACCGTATACAATCCACAGGCGTAAAATGATCCCAATCTCTCCCAAGTCCTACCGGCGAGACCACATTTAAAGTCCCACCAGCATTGAAGATTCCCAAAAAAAAAAAGATGGAAAAAAAGAAAAAAGAAAAGGGTATGTCCACAAGAAAAATGGGCATGGATGAAAACCCGAAAGGGCTCCGTGAGTAAAAACAGCAGGACTGCCGGCGAGTTTGTGAAAACCTGAAAAGGCGCAAACTCGTGAAAAAGAGATGAAATGCACTCGCAAAGTCCTCTCGATTTTGTGAGGAGAAAATTCCCGCATGAGATCCTTACGACACACAAAGGAGCAACACACTTAGGAGTCCCCACGACTCCTAAGGAGAAAATACACCTACGAGATCCTTTCGACTCATAAGGAGAAAATGCTTTTATGGGACCCTTACGGCTCATAAAATTGAAAAGTCTTAGGTGATAGGGACCTAAACCCGTCTCCTAAGCCATCGCTCCTCAAAGGGCAAAGGCAAATGATGAATTGCTCCTGGCATTATTCCAGTGCAGCAATGCAGATGCCGACCCAAAAACCAATTCCCAAATCCTTCCGGGGCAAATGATGAGTTGCTCCTGGCATTATTCCAGTGCAGCAATGCAGATGCCGATCAAAACCAAAATCCCCAAATCCTCTCATGGCAAATGATGATTTGCTTCTGGTACCATATTCCAGTGTAGCGATGCTGATGTCAACCCAAATCACAATCAACAAGTCAACTTCAACCCCGACACCGCAGAAAGCGGAGCAAGTCAAAATCCAATCTTGACACCGCAAGAAGCAGAGAAAGTCAAGTTCATCCCTGACACTGCAAGAAGCATAGCAAGTCAAATCAAGCATTGACCATCCACATCGCTAAAAGGGCAGCACCGACCGTCCAAGTCGCAAAAAGGGCAGCAACGACCGTCTAAGTTGCAAAAGGGCAGAACCGACCGTCCACGTCGCTAAAAGGGCAGCATCGACCGTCCAAGTCGCTAAAAGGGCAGCATCGACTGTCCACGTCGCTAAAAGGGCATAACTGACCGTCCAAGTCGCTAAAAGGGCAGAACCGACCGTCCAAGTCGCAAAAAGCATGGCACCGACTGTCCAAGTCGCTAAAAGGGCAGAACCGACTGTCCAAGTTGCAAAAAGGGCAGCATCGACCATCCACATCGCTAAAAGGGCAGCACCGACCGTCCAAGTCACTAAAAGGGCAGAACCGACCGTCCAAGTCTCAAAAAGGGCAGCATCGACCGTCCACGTCGCTAAAAGGGCAGCATCGACCGTCCACGTCGCTAAAAGGGCAGCACCGACCGTCCAAGTCACTAAAAGAGGGCAGAACCGACCACCCAAGTCGCAAAAAAGGCAGAACCAACCGTCCACGTCGCTAAAAGGGCAGTATCGACCGTCCAAGTCGCAAAAAGGGCAGTATCGACCGTCCAAATTGCTAAAAGGGCAGAATCGACCTTCCACGTCACTAAAAGGGCAGCATCGACCGTCCATATAGCTAAAAGGGCAGCACCGACCATCCAAGTCGTAAAAAGGACAACATCGATAGTCCACGTCGCTAAAAGGGCAGCACCGACCGTCCAAATCGCAAAAATGGCAGCAACGACCTCCTCGTCGGAATTATGCTCCACCTTGGAATTAGGTCAACCAGACACTACATGCCGGAAAAACGTCAACCAGCGACACTCCGTGCCGGGGACACGTCAACCACTGACACTCAGTCTCGGAGACACGTCAAGCATCGACCGTCCATTTCGTAAAAAGGCCAGTGCCAGCTTCCCAAAAAGCGGGAACCAAATCAAGTCGCCTCCACGTGAAAGAAGATCCATCAATTTCATACACACGACCCACGTATGCGGTGTGCATTTATTGATGGGGGGCACTTTGTTGGGGTCAAAAATTACACCCCGGTTGACCAAGTCAAAGTCAAAGTCAACCCTAAGCCAGGTGGGCCCAAGCCCAGGCTAAGTGGGCCCATGCCCAAGTCGAGCCCCGCGGCCAGCCACCCCCATGTCAAAATGTAATCATGTAATAAATAATTTTGATATATTTTTTATGCATGAATGTAAGGAAAATGGGCATAAAGCCTAATTTTTGTAAGGCCTATGGCTTATGTGCAAAAGAAATTAGCATATGAAATATGAGATGGGCAAAATGCCATTTTGTAAAGCACAAAGGGCTATATGTAAGTGTGTAAGCCTATATAAGGAAACATGATAATGAAAAAAAGCTTTTTTCTCTCTCTCAAAAAAATTAGGGTTTGTGCCTCCTTCTCCTTCCTCAAGGTTCTAAAACCTTCTTCATCTTTTTTGAATTAAATCAAGAGTTTAACTCTTCCTTTTCTAAAAATAAATAGTTTTTCACTATCAAACCCTTGAAGGGGAACTCAGATCTTCTATTAGATCTCAAAAGGGGAAGATTTTGAATCTCACACCCCTTTTCCTCCATGATCCGGCCAACAAAGAGGAGGAAGAAGGAAACCAATCTCCGCAAATCCCACTTTGGAAAAGATCCAAGACTCAAGAGAAGATCCAAGGCTTAAAAGAGAAGAACCTCTGAATATCTTTGGGGAGTTCAACTCCAAGACCCATATTCTCAAAGAAGTTTAACTCCTAATCCAGATCTTTTAGGAGTTTAACTCCAAATCTAAATCTTTTGGAGTTTAACTCCACCCAAAATCCTATTTTCGGGGCTAAAAGCCCATTCTTTTCGCCGGCACCCAAGAGCCCACTTGCCGGGCACGTGAGGCGCGAGCGCCCGAGCGCCCAGCGGCCACGTGCCGGGCACGTGAGGCGCTAGCACCCAGCGCCCACATGCCGGGCACGTGAGGCGCTAGTGCCCAAGCGCCCTGTTGGGATTCCTTAGCACCCTATTGGGTTTTCACTGCAACTACCATGCCAATTTGAAATTTTCTAGAGTGTTAATGAACCCTAACCGAGGATCTAGCTAGAGTGAATAGACAAAATAAAGCATGTAATCTACCATTACACTAAGTGAACAAGGAATACAACCTTTGTAGACTGGTCCTTCACTTCTAAATCTCCATGTAGAAGTCCCTTCGCTGCAAGTGGGGATCTCCCGAACTCTAATATGGGTTCCCTTGGAGAAATGAACAAGCATGCTCGAACTCTTCGAGGCCGAAGATGATCTACGTCGAGGAGACTCAAACCCAAGCCACCTCTTCACTAGGTGATAAACTTTGTGAAGAGAACACCCTAAACTAAATGGCAAGTAGTAGAGGATGATGAAGTAGGAAATTGGCTTACTTTAGATTTTATTTTCTCACAATATTTCATCACTTCTTCAAAACCTAGAAAGTTTTGGAGATGAAGAAGAAGATGAAGCAAACGAAGAATGAATGAATGTTATGAGTAACCATGGGCGAGTTAGTATCATATACTAACCATTGTAGAGACATAACCCTAGTTTAAGATAATGGTTTGGTTAATAAATATCTTAAGTGAGACAAAATTAGTGGACAAAGTCAAACAATCTACAAGCTTCCACTTATGACAATTATCCATCTAATTTTGAATTAAATAAATTAAATAATAACCTAAACATCATCTTAAGTATGGTGTTAGTCTCATACACCCATGACTCATGTATCATCTAGCATGATACAAAATCATGTGCACAAATATATATCACACATATATTTAATGCACACTCAAGTGAGAAAAAGCAATCTTGAGTGAGCAAATACTAGTTAATGTAAATTAATATATCAAATATATAATTATATATTAGATTATTAAATCAACACTTGATTTAATAATCCGGCTATATCACAACTGACTAATATCATGTGTATCATTTTATCGAATCAATACTTGATCCGATAACACGACTGTATCACATATAACCGACCGATGGCACAAATCGCGAGAATAGAATACGGTATCACATACGCATATCAATCTCAGTCCCGCACATATCTCATATGTGCTCCTACTCCATTTCGTTTGAGCCAGGAAACCTCTGTGTAGGACTCTAAAGACTCGTCAATACGCCGGCAGTAGGTGATGATCATATCAATCACCCATAAGCCGCAAGAGGCCTGCTAAACGTAACGGCCATCCGGGTATTGAGCGATCAGAAGATCAACAAGCAAGCCTGCTCATACTCTTGCGAATCCAATCAGTAACACTACCATACAGTCCGGTCTGTTCGTTTGATATGTCGCATATCTCGCCTAAGGGTGGTAAACGTCAGGCCCCAATAGCTTGATAAGTCATGCCGATGTAAGATCCATAGTGGGCGAGAAACTACTGATAACACTTACCAGTAAATCTCATCTATCCTGGCCAAGGATTTCCAGTTATGGCCAATCGGGCATAGCGCAACATCAACCCCCAATACCGGGAGAGATGAATCCCCTCCTATCGCTCATTGCCTCCATGTCACTCGGGACTGTACCCAAAAACCACCTGTTTGCATGACTCAGTAGAGCCGTGGTAGGGTGGAAATCAAAGTACAATTGGAGACACACAAGACTCTATGAAGATCTCGGGTCGACAGACTAACCTGTACCAGTGTCACCAGAGAACTGCTATCTGACGTGAGGTATATTGCCATCTTGGAGTTCTCGGCGAGTCCGTTCAGTGTACCCAGTCTCCACTGAGCACCCGTATACCATCTCTGGTGTCAAACACAAATGTATATGGGATCATCTTTTGCCCATCACATTGGTCGAGAAGATATATGCTAGTCTACTCTGGAATATCGATGCCCCGTCTCGATATTCCCACGACTAAAAACATTGAAGGATGAACTCATGGACTACCCAGGTCCTACTAGTATGATCTGCATCATAATCTTAGAAGTCAAGTACCCATCCTAAGGGCTTTATCAACATGTAACAAAGAGACAGTGAGTGTACATGTTAAGATAAAGAGCAACCAGATAGCGTACTATCATGTCGAGCAAGAAAGTCCTCCCTATATATGTCCAAGCATCCACTATAATATACATCTCATGTACAATAATGGCCTCTAGAGCATACATACAACTAACAATCTCCCACTTGCACTAAGGCCAGTTATTGTAATATAGCATACCCAACGTCCTATAAAAGTCTCTCACAGGAAAGACCTCAGTGAGTGGATCCACCGTATTGACCTCTGAGTCTACTCTCCTAACCTCGATCTCTTAGAGATCAACCATCTCTATGATCAGGTGATACTGCCTTAGAATATATCTGGGTCACTGATGGGACCGGGGTTCCTAGGCCAAAGCCACACCTCCATTGTCACACAATGGTGGGAACCTAGTTCATCTCATGAACAAATATACACCTAAACTGCCTCTTTGGTAGTTTCTTTGATAGCGATGTATCCAGCCTTTATCGTCTAGTCTGCCCCGGTATTTAGCTTGGAATTCTTCCAACATACCATCCCTCCACTGAGGGTAAAGACAGTGCATGTGACTGACTTTCAGTCGTCCTTACCACCTTGGAAGCTATCTAGTGATTCTCCCCAGGATCGATTGATACCATCTCACTACACCTAGTGAGAATCCTATCATCCACTTAGATCTATCTCATAGATCCAAAACCCAGGATTTAGGAGGTATCACCTTGATCCTATATGGAGAATCAATGTGATACGAGGAGATTGACCTAGTGTAGCATAGGAAACTCCTTTCCTATCAAGAGTATGTTGTCCACGTACAATACGAGGAAGACCACCTTACTCTCTACTACCCTTTTGTATATACAAGGTTCATCTACAGTTTTGATGAAGTCAAACACTTTGACTACCACATCAAAATAGATGTTCCAACTTCGCGATGCCTGCTTTAACGTATAAAGCAATTTGCACATGTTTCCGCTGCTCCCACTGTCTACGAAGCTCTCTGGCTGTGTACTTATAGACGCTCTCTTCTAAATCAGTATTAAGAAAAAGCAGTCATGACACCCAACAACCAGATATCGCAGTTATGGTATGTAGCAATGGCAAGCAGGATCCGGATGGACTTAAGTATAGCCATAAGAAAAGTTTTCATCATAATCCACGCCTGGTCGATGACGAGAACCTTTTGCAACAAGTCTAGTTTTGAAAGTCTCAACTTTTCCATCTACACTAAGTAATCTTCTCAAGATATACTTGCTCCTGATGGGGATTTAACCCTTCAGATATAGCAACCAAAGTCCATACTTTGTTGGTGTACATGGATTCCATCTCAGATCGCTTAGCATCCAGCCATTCTTACAGAGTCCCCACTCTTAATGGCCTGCTCGATACTAGTTGGGTCATCATCTCCATGATGCAATCCCCACTCCCACTATCATCGAGAAACTTAAGTATCTCTCAGGCGGATGAGGAACCCTACCAGATCGGCGGAAAGGCTGAGGTTCGTTAGGAACTATTGAATCCTCCGGTCCTACCAAATCATCAGCTGTAGTTTGTATAGTTGGAACTAATTCCAGTTCTACCTCATGACCACAAATTTCTTCCTTAAAAATTCCTTTTCCTAAAAAGGTGGCATGCCGAAAAATAAAACACCTTTTGTTTCTCGGTTTGGTAGAAGATATTCCCTTGCGAATACTTGGGATATCCAACAAACTTCCACAGAACCGACCCTGCCTCGAGCTTGTCTGGATTTTGCTTTTAGACACAGGCCGGACAACCTAAATCTTAACATGCTTAAGAGATGGGTTCTTCCCATACCATATGTCATATGGAGTGGTAGGCACTGATTTGATTGGAACCCAATTCAATAGGTATGCTGCTTCTTCAAGCGCATAACCCTAAAAAGGAAACAGGCAACTCAGCAGTACTCATCATAGAGCACACCATATCTTATAGGGTGCGATTACTCTGTCCTGATAAACCGTTGTGCTGTGGTGTATACGGAGGAGTAATGCTGAGAGGGAATCTCATTCTCCTTTAAAATAGTCTAAGAATTCCATGCACAAGTATTCTACCCCCTGATCCCATCAAAGGACATAATACTTATACCTGTTTTGGTTCTCTACTTCGGATTTATATTCATTGAATTTCTCAAAAGCTTCAGGCTTGTGTTTCAACAGGAACACATTTCTGAATCCTGAGAGATCATCAGTGAATATAATGAAGTACAAAGAACCAGTCCTAGCATGTGTAGACATGGGACCACATACATCATCATGTATCAGTCTCAAGAGTTTACTAACTCTTTCTTTGTTTCAAGTAAACGGAGCTATAGTCATCTTATCTTTGTGATATGACTGGCAAGTTTCACAAGATGTAAGTTCAAACTGATTTAAATATGCATCTTAATGTAACTTAGTTAGTCGGGTCGCATTGATATGACCTAGTTTACAATGCTATAAGTAGGACTCATTCATTTCTGAACTCTTCCCCTTGTGTGTGTTCTGTACATTAAGAACCGTGGTTTGATTTAGAACGTATTTGCTATTAGATAACATGCCAGAATTGATCAACTCTTGATATAGAAAATGTTAATATTATCCAACAATACAAAATTATATCCTTCTTTAGTAAATAAAGAGACTGATATAAGGTTCGGTATCTAATAACATTCATTCAGAATCAATGTATTACCATTTGGTAATACAGGGTGATAACTGCTAACACCTTGGCTGCAACAATTGCACCGTTCTCTATACTTAGAGACATATCACCCATTCCCAGTTCTCCACTTTTCTGTAGCCCATGTAACAGATTACATATGCGGGATCCTGATCCGGTATCATATACCCAGGACGTAGAGGATATTGAGAAACAATTCTCTGTAACGAACACACCCAAAGAAGATGGATAAATCATGCACTTTCTACGTTTGGGCGGCATGGGAATCCTGGTATTCCCCTATTTCCTGCTCGGTCTTATAACAATTATAAGTTGGAGTAGGACCAACGTTCCCTAGCTCAGTATAACAAGCGGGTTCGATCAATACATCCATATTTATTATCTTGATTAAGGCGTGACATGGTCGCTACCTGGAGAGAGAGAGAAGAAAACGTTCTGCGTACGCTCTTGCAAGATTAGATTGGTTATATATTTTATCTAATCAGGATGGCTCCCACTATTTTTATCAAATCTTCCTTCAAACCCTAAAAGGAAAGACTAGCCGGGATTAATTACACCCTACAAGTTCGCCAATCTTTTAGCCAGGCCAGTGTGGTACTTTGAGGGAGGTTCCCCGTGCTTTCGCACGGACCTAATTAAAATAAACCTCATTTTTCCACGGGCGTAACCCCGTTGACACTTTTCTAGACACCTACTTGATCGGCTAATTGTAAAGTGCAAAACTCTCTCAGGAGTAACAATTACTCGCAGTGGGTATCAGGATCCAACTATCTCATAGAAGGTATGCAATATCACTGCAAATTTCAACACTTGAAACTCCCGATAATGGTTTTTACCCCTAGTACTTATGACCTTAACTATGGTCAACATATCATAAGCACTAGTCAAGTTCTACCCGTCATTTCATGATTAATTAGACCCACTCACATGACCCTCAACTACGGTCGACATAATCACATGAATGTCCTAACTAATCGCATCATATGCTGTGTAGGAAGACATCACTTAGCTACCGTACACTACGCCTCAACTATGGTCGACATACGCAGCACGAATACTAAGTACTCTACTTTCTAAAATGATGGAGGGCTGCGGATGGTTTTTAAGAAAACCTTTAACGCTTTGAACTTGATCTTGTTGCAGAATCAAATGATTTAAAATGGAGTGTTTTTTTAGGCTTTTGCTAGTTTCGCTAAAGAGGTCACTCCCGGTGAAGGGATCTCGGCTCTTTCCTTATTGAGTGAGGTGCAGGATATTCAAAATACCACTATGCAAAGCAAGAACTAGAAAAGAAATCAAAAGACAAAACCGAGGGTTGTAGCATCTGCTAGTTATTGCTAAAGAGGTCACTCCCGGTGAAGGGATCTCGGCTCTTTCCTCATCGAATAAGGTGCAGGATATTCTACAAGAAATACCGCTATGCAAAGCAACAACTAGAGCTACCTATTTTTGAAAATTTGATTCCACAACATCTTTAGGTTTATTTTCTTTCATTAATCTCATTAATGAATGTCCCATCATTTAAGTTACCTAAGCATCACAGATAAATACAACGTATGCTTATGCCATCTGCATTCGTCACGATATCCCGTCATGCACCGTTAGGTTAGGTAACTAACGACAAGGCGGGGCAAGGCTAGCGCGGGTGAAAAATATAAGCAACGTCTATAATATATCATATATATTATATATAGTATTTATCTCAGAATATAACGTGATCACATCACAGAATATCAGCAGCAGAAGACAACATATAAAATATTGGATATACTAGGATTTCCGGGTTTTAGTTTAAGCCTGTATAAAACACGAATTCCACGGTCGTGATGAATAGCCAAACCCACATCCCTAGATCCCTACGAGAGCGGCAAGCAACCCTACCAATTCTAGAGTTAGGATACCCGGACTCGACGCCTCGAGATGGTCTCCCACTGGACTCTAGAACCCGGTTACTTGTGTTCCCCTCCTTGGGTCTATCCAAATGCGGAAAAGTAAATAATATACATCAATGGTGACATCTTCCTCAACCCGGATGTGCCCCAATAAAAGAATATTATATACAAGTTTTTACATGAATGAAAATGAAAAACTCCCATCTCATATAAAACCCCCCGGCTATTCAAACACGACGATCCAATATAACATATCCCAGCAACACATAACTGTTGGAGATAGTGCCCTCAAAGTCAATTATTGGATCGCAGGTACGTGATTGCAATAATTGAGGCAGGACCTATACCGATATGACAGTCTTGCTCGAGATGATAGTATGCTATCTGGTTTGACTTTATCATCGTATACATGCTTTAGTTCATTATTGCATGATGATAGAGCCCATAGGATTCTTGCTTGACTACCAGCAGTATGATGGCGATCATATACGTGGGAGCTGGGGTCTGTAAGCACATCCTTAAAGAGTCCCTAGTCGTGGGAGTTTCGAGACAGGGCATCGATACTCTAGAGTAGACTAGTGTATACAGTCGAGACCCCGACGAGGGGCGGTGGCCGGTCTCACAAGCCACTGGTGTCAGTAGGATCACCAAAGATGTATACAGGTGCTCATTGGGTTATGAGTACACCGGACAGGACTCGCCGGGAACATGCTAGTTGGTATTATACATATCGTCAGATAGCAGTTCCCTGGTGACATGTGTATAGGTTAGTTCATCGACCTGAGGTCGTCATTTGTCTCGTGTGAGTTCCCACCGTGCTTAGAATACTACCCTACCACGCTCAAAAGAGTTGTGTAAACAGGTTTTAGTTGGGTACAGTCCCGAGCCACATGGAGGCAAGTGAGCGGACCGGCAGGGGATTCTTCTCTCCCGGTATTGGGGGTGAGATCGCGCTGTGTGTAGGATAGCCATTACACAAAGCCCTCGGCCGAGGCAGGAGATTTACTGGTAGGTACACCAGTAGTATCTCAGGGTGTTCTGGGCCACTCTCTGACATGACTTATACTGCTATTGGGGGTCTGACGTTACCAGCCCTTAGGCCGATATGCGATACTCATAGACGAACGGACCAGACTGTATGCATATTGTTACTGTTAGTCTCAGTAGGGTTTATGGATGAGTTCGCTCGTTAGCTTCCCTTCCAATCAATACATAGGCAAACCGTTACGTACAGCTAGTACCTCTGACGTGCTAGTGGTTATACCCAGTACCAGTGTGTTGATGAGTCATTAGAGTCCCCCACAGACACTTTTCCAAGTTCGGGCGAAACGTTGTAGAGGCCGTATGGTTATATGGCAAGGTTCGGAAAATACAAGTGCGTTTTCGCACGTGTCATTTTTCGGGCAGATAATACTGGTCGGCTTTGGTTTAAGCCGGATCCGAGTATTATACTGTGTAGATATAATATCTTTGTCTCAGATGCATTTGTATTCGGTCGTAATACAAATGCGGGTATGTTTATACCATTATGGGGTTATCCTGAAATTCGTTTCAGGATCACTTTTGGAAGTTGACAGTTTCCTGTTTTCTATCGGCCGTATTTAACATTCGGATAAATACGGATTTATCTTTTCTTCTCTTGGGTGAGTCATGAGGGTGAGTCGTGCTTCTAGAGGTTTCTAGATGATGACTAGGATTAGTGACTCATGGTTGCATTAATTGTTCCATTAATGTTTTGGTGACTAGGGGGGTGATTCATTAGTTCATTAATATGTTCATACTAGGTGTAATTTTCATTAATGAGGTTTTGTATTGCTTAGGATATTTTGTGAGAAGCTTTCCTTTATGGTCACCAAACCCTAGCTCCTACACTCACCTCCCTCCTCACTACAAATATGGCCGACCCCTCTTGCTTGAAGAGGATGGTTGTTGATTCAAAAAGATTAGGGTTTTGGCTTCATGGAAATTTAAGATATTCATTTCTCATTTCAGTTGAATCCAAAAGGCAACTTCATTAACCGTTCGTCCATAGTCTTGGACGTAACGAGACAAAGTGTTCTACTCATTCTCTACATCAATCTTGGTCATCTCTTTTAGCAAACTTGATGATCGAGTTGCCTCGGTTCAGAGGCGGGAGCCCGTTTAAAGATCCGTCGAGGTGGTGCCACCTGGACGAGAAGATTGGAGATTCAGGAGATCGGAGCAGCCGCAACAAAGCGTGGGATGATGGTTAAAGACCGAAGGACTCGGATCGTTCGGTATAACTCTTCTACCCTCTTTATAGTTTGTTAGTTTAGCTTTAATGGCACATCCGGGTTATAGTACGCGATAGCGCCAGTTGTAAAAAGTTTTTGATCCGCATTTGGCGTCTGTTAGACGGCCGGGGCGCTACCGTGGACTTACAGTGGTATCAGAGCCTCACCATTAAGCTATACTAACTTGTGCTAACGCCTTTAAAAGATCGATCGAACGGAATTTCCGAAATCACAATTTTCAAGTGCTTAAGTTTCTGTCGATTTTTAAAAGGGTCCTAACATTATTTTACATATCACAGAAAACAAAGCAGGGTTTTTTAAGCAAACGGGGAAATTTTGAGCACGTGATCCCACGTGGACGCCGCGGATCCGCGGTCAAACCTAGGGTTTGACCGCGGAACCGCGGCAGTACTGTGGGAACCGTGCATCAAAATTCTCCAGTAGGCTTTCCTTGGGAAATTGTGGTTTTTGGTACTGTTCTTTTGGGCCCAGTTTTTGTTACTGTACAGCAGATGTACGTGGGGCCCACTTCGGGAAATTTTGTTGATCGAAATTTTAAACTTGTTAGTATACAGTACTTACTTTATATCTCCGACCGGGAATGTCATTTGATCGGTAAACCACGTCTAATTGCTATAGTTCTTTTAGACGGGTTTGCGAACGTGACATTCGCGTTGATGTTCTGTGTTGTGCCGTGATGTTGCGGATTTGTTGTGGTGGATAGCAGGGTGCAATGCTAGTGCAGTTTGGATTTATTTGTACATTTGATATTGCGGGGCGAGTGTCCAACATGTGGACTGCCGTCACTGCCTGTTGTATAATATTCTTTTGGGGCACGACCTGGTTGAGGTCGATGTACCCGTTGTACATATTTTTATTTCTGTACTAGGTTTATCCCGCGAAGGAGTGCACGGATAGCCGGGTTCTGGAGGGCAATGGGTCCGTATCTCATGGCTTTGAGAGGCAGAGGGACCTCACTCTAGGATTGGCAGACTATTCGCCGCACTCGTAGAGGGTACAGGTTGACCCAAGGAGGGGTGCTCAATTTACCGGATTCCGTGAAGTGGCGGGTGTTCCATTCACTATGCTGTGGGGGACTGCCTCGCTTCAGGTTTTGGCGGGTAACTTGCCGCACCCGTAGGGGTCTAGGTTTCATTGCACAGGATATCTACACGACCAGGGGAACGTCGGGTTTCAGCAGCGGCTCTGTGAAACCCGGGGATCCCAGATTATCTGTATTGTTCTGTGATGCTTATTACTTTTCTGTAATGTTGCATATTATCACGCCTGGAGCGATTATTGTATATTGGTATATATACTATTAGATGTTGTATATATTTTACACCCGCGCTAGTCCAGCCTCCGCTCCGTCGTTAGTTAAGTAACCTAACGGGTGATGACGGGACCCAGTGACGAATGCGGATGGCATATACGTACATTTTATTTTCGTTCTTTTCTGGTGTGATTGATTGATGGGACTGCATTGATTCTTATCAATGCAAGGATAAAACAAACCTATAATTAATGTTGTTGGAAAATTTTTTAAAAGGTGTTATTACAAAGATGTTTACTTTTGTTTTGCATAGTGATATTCAGTCAGAATATCCCGCACCTCATTCGACGAGGCAAGGGCCGAGATTCCTTCACCGGGAGTGACCCCTTGGGCATAAGTTTACGTCAGGGTAATAACTTCACTATAGTCGATTACAAATTGCTTTGCATCGCGGTATTCAGTTGGAATATCCTGCACCTCATTCCACGAGGAAAGAGCCGAGATCCCTTCACCGGGAGTGACCTCTTTAGCAAAAGGTTTTCGCCACTATATTTTTATAAAAAGCTATCACGTTCCTTCAACGAGATCAAGTTCATTACGTTAAAGGTTTTTCGCCAAAAACCAGTCATAGCCCTCCGTCGTATCTTATGGATGGTCAGTAGTATTCAAGCTATGTTTGTTGACTTTCGCCAAGGCATAGTGCTTGGTAGCTGCTGGGGTATTCATTTGTAGCATAGATAGATGTGTTGGTTTGGGACAGTCGTATTACCTTGTTGGCTTTCGTCAAGGGTATGTATGGGTGGGTTCAAATTAACCTGGACAATGACGGGCAGAACTTGACATGTGACTTATGATTTGTTGGCTTTCGTCAAGGTCATAAGAGCATGGGGCAAAAATCACATCGGGAGTTTCAAACATACAGGAAACTTGCCAGGCATGCGCATACCTTTTGGAGTGTGATAACTTGAGTGGCTTCCATCAAGTTATCATGTGATGATAGTTGGATCCCGATTCTCACTGATGAGTCGGTTTACTCTTCGGGTGATCCCGACTAATTCTTCTTTCAGGTTTGGAGAAGAATTTGAGATTACAGTGGGAGGTTTCCTGATTAGATAAATTGATAACCATTCTGATCTAGGTTAGAGTGCACGCAGAGTGTTTCTTTTCTCTCTCTCTCTTTGGCAGCGACCTTTGACCGACCCTAGACTATGACTCAGTGACCAAGTTGACCGAACCTTCTTAAAATACCGGCCTTTGGATTGTCTAAGTTGCATAAGTCATTGCCGCTCCTTCTTTTACCCTTTGCTTTTCTCAGAACACCCCGTATTACTACGGATATCCACTTCCATTGGATAGATCCATCGTATGGTTTTATACGAACTCGAAGGTACTACTTCGAGGATGGATCCAGGTTCAGGAGAAATAGAATTGGTTTATTCAGTTGTCTTTTATTATCACCTTCTCTCAGGTTGCGAGGGCTCCTTAGTTTAGGAGAGTACACCTATTACACTTATTGTATAGTCTTATTCCAAACCATAGGCTGGTGCCGAAAGGTAGGGAATGAAGAAAACCAATTAGATTAAATAGGGTGTACAAAAGGTAATATATAAAGACAAAATAAAGGGATTAGAAAGAGGGCAAAGTAAATTGCGACTGCTATCATTCACGACCAAACCACGTACTTCATCGCCACTCCTATTTCACCTTTGCTTTTTTCCCCAGTTTGGGAGAAATAGAATAATGTATTATTCAGTTTTCTTTTATCATCACCTTCTCTCAGGTTGCGAGTACTCCTAGGATTAGGAGAGTACACCTATTATGCTTACTGGATAGTCTTCTTCCAAACCATAGGCTGGAAGAAAACCATTTAGCCTAACGAAGGTGTACAGAAGGTAACGACTAAAGACAAATAAAGGGATTTGGAGAGATGGTAGAGAAATATACGGTTAAAGTCATGAATTGGATTATGGAAGAGGCATTACTAGGAATACCAGGATACCCCTACGAAACATTTTCATGTTTCAGTTACACTGTGCATTGTTAAAAGGAAAACTGATTTCCCGATTAGATGCTTACTCCAGGGTATGTATTTACCAGGTTTCATTCTCATATCTGTATAGTTTTACAGTTGATGAGTGGGAGTAGGTTATTGGGAATAAGGTGATCATCCTCATTATATCGGAATTCGTTGTAATTGGTGGTATTTGAGGAAATCACCTGGGTACAGTTTTCAATCTACGATGCACAGGTTTTGAGTTATTCAACTCAGCGGACTTATACAGAGTATTGTATGTTGTCCAGTGTCCGTCAGGACAAAGGGGTTGGTCCTCGTACTATGTTCTGTTTACTTATGACTTCTCTAGTTTTTAGACAAGTGTTTCGCAGAAATACAATGTCTAAGTTTTAAGAAGTTGTGGGTATAAGAATAAAGTAGAGAACCAGATGTCTCAAGTATCGAAGATATAGATTCTTGTGATTGGTATTCAGTTGATAGTATCGGTTTTGAGAAACTTGTTTCTCTTTCAGGTTACTCATAATTGGATGGATTTCTAAGTTGAGTAATGCTGATTAGCCTCTCTCCATTAAGTTGATATGCACTGGAGACAGCTGCATAATTTGAATCTGGTTCCAATTAAATTAGTGCCTCTATTTCTATATTGTATATAGAATGGTTCATATCTTAACGATGTTAAGATACGGGGAGTTGTCCAGCTTATGCTTAAAACTAGACACTGGATAAATCAATGCACGTTTCTGTAATTGTGGGTTGACCCTCGCTTTGACGAGGGTTAACATTTCTACTATTTGGAAGATCGATAGTGATGTTGTTCTTGACTCGCCACAGTTTTATTAAAATGGACTTTTTCAGAAAACAGTAGTGGGAGTATGGTAGAACTGGAAGTGATTCGAGAACCGCAAACGATCACGGAAAATTTAATAGGACCAATATATTCAATCAGGTTTGACATTCCATTAGCCACTCCGCAGACATGGTGGGTAACCTCCGACACCCGAGAGGTATTCCGGTAGCCTCAAGGACGGTGACATGGAGGTTTTTGTTTACCCAGAATTGACACTACTGTTGTTTCAGACCATGAGACCCGGCAAGAGGATAAGTATAACGTCGTTCTAAACAAGCTTTAGAAGTGTACGTAGATATTATTCTGCCAGAGGGTTGTCGTAGTCAGTGGGAGCAGCGGAAGCATAGTGGGCAAGTAGCTTATGTCTATTTATAGACTTGAGCAGATATAGCGGAGATAAGATCATCTAATTTTGATGTGACAGTCATAGGTTTGACTTTATCAGAATAGGGGATGGATCTGTTAAAAAGGTAGTAGGGTGTGATGTCCTGGTATTTAAATGACATACACAGAGTAGGAAGTAAAATTCCTATACTACGATCGGTTGTACTGTGGTCGTCACACTGTTGTTTCTCCAGACAGGATATGGATATAATGTCAGACATTCTGGTTACTAGATCTATGGTATTAGATCTAGATTTGGGTAGTTTCCCAATGTGGGTACTTTGACAATATTCTAATAGTATTTTAGAATAGATGACTCCTGGCATGATGGAGTCACCCTCTCTAAAGGTGTCTTAGAGACTAAAGAAGAGAGGGATGTGCATGATTGGCAGATCACTTGCTTAGGAAATTGAGTCAATCATGAGATGTCAAGTACCACACCAGATGTAGTTTTTGTACTTGATGCGATAAGTTTATATTAATCCAATCCTGGAAAGGAAGCAGTTTTAGAACATAAGTGCATGTTCTACGGATTTGATGAAGGCACCCTCCTTCGGGAGACGGTTATCATTCCAGGCTTCAAAGGTGACATGGATGACAGAGTGATTGTTAGAGTTATAGTTTTCCCTAATCGAGGGACAGTATTTTGGACAGGTGGTCCAAGAGGATACTGTGGGAAGCATGGTGCTGGATACTGATTAGGTTCAGTTATCGATACAGTCTAAGAAGTTTGGATTTGGAGTTCATTTATGAACTAGGTCTCATCAAATATCCAGACATATTCTAAGACAGGTATTACTCAATTCGGGAGATGGCTTTCTCCGCGAACTTGAGATTAAGAGAGACATAGAAAGAAACATCAGGGCGGATCCACTCACTGAGGCTATTTCTCGAACACAAGAGTTTTACAAACTAGGTTTATGAAATTGATTAGTAGAGGAGTTGGATGTTCGGTATTACACGGGCTGTGAGTATGCGACATCGCAATAATTAGCCTTAAGTGCAAGTGGGAGATTGTTGGAGATAGTGCCCTCAAAGTCAATTATTGGATCGCAGGTATATGATTGCAATGATTGAGGCATGATCTATACCGATATGACAGTCTTGCTCGAGATGATAGTATGCTATCTGGTTTGACTTAATCATCCTATACATGCTTTAGTTCACTATTGCATGATGATAGAGCCCATAGGATTCTTGCTTGACTACCAGCAGTATGATGGCGATCATATACGTGGGAGCTGGGGTCTGTAAGCACATCCTTAAAGAGTCCCTAGTCGTGGGAGTTTCGAGACAGGGCATCGATTCTCCAGAGTAGACTAGTGTATACAGTCGAGACCCCGACGAGGGGCGGTTGCCGGTCTCACAAGCCATTGGTGTCAGTAGGATCACCAAAGATGTATACAGGTGCTCATTGGGTTATGAGTACACCGGACAGGACTCGCCGGGAACATGCTAGTTGGTATTATACATATCGTCAGATAGAAGTTCCCTGGTGACATATGTACAGGTTAGTTCATCGACCTGAGGTCGTCATTTGTCTCGTGTGAGTTCCCACCGTGCTTAGATTACTACCCTACCACGCTCAAAGGAGTTGTGCAAACAGGTTTTAGTTGGGTACAGTCCCGAGCCACATGGAGGCAAGTGAGCGGATCGGCAGGGGATTCGTCTCTCCCGGTATTGGGGTGAGATCGCGCTGTGTCTAAGAGAGCCATTACACAAAGCCCTTGGCCGAGGCAGGAGATTTACTGGTAGGTACTCCAGTAGTATCTCAGGGTGTTCTGGGCCACTCCCTGACACGACTTATACTGCTATTGGGGGTCTGACGTTATCAGCACCTAGGCCGATATGCGATACTCATAGACGAACGGACCGGACTGTATGTATATTGTCACTGTTAGGCTTAGTAGGGTTTATGGATGAGTTCGCTCGTCAGCTTCCCTTCCAATTAATACATAGGCAAACCGTTACGTACAGCTAGTACCTCTGACGTGCTAGTGGTTATACCCAGTACCAGTGTGTTGATGAGTCATTAGAGTCCCCCACAGACACTTTCCTAAGTTCGGGCGAAACGTTGTAGAGGCCGTATGGTTATATGGCAAGGTTCGGAAAATGCAAGTGCGTTTTCGCACGTGTCATTTTTCGGGCAGATAATACTGGTCGGCTTTGGTTTAAGCCGGATCCGAGTATTATACTGTGTAGATATAATATCTTTGTCTCAGATGCATTTGTATTCGGTCGTAATACAAATGCGGGTATGTTTATACCATTACGGGGTTATCCTGAAATTCGTTTCAGGATCACTTTTGGAAGTTGACAGTTTCCTGTTTTCTATCGGCCGTATTTAACATTCGGATAAATACGGATTTATCTTTTCTTCTCTTGGGTGAGTCATGCTTCTAGAGGTTTCTAGATGATGACTAGGATTAGTGACTCATGGTTGCATTAATTGTTCCATTAATGTTTTGGTGACTAAGGGTGGTGATTCATTAGTTCATTAATGTGTTCATACTAGGTGTAATTTTCATTAATGAGGTTTTGTATTGCTTAGGATATTTTGTGAGAAGCTTTCCTTTATGGTCACCAAACCCTAGCTCCTACACTCACATCCCTCCTCACTTCAAATATGGCCGGCCCCTCTTGCTTGAAGAGGATGGTTGTTGATTCAAAAAGATTAGGGTTTTGGCTTCATGGAAATTTAAGATATTCATTTCTCATTTCAGTTGAATCCAAAAAGCAACTTCATTAACCGTTCGTCCATAGTCTTGGACGTAACGCGACAAAATGTTCTACTCATTCTCTACATCAATCTTGGTCATCTCTTTTAGCAAACTTGATGATCGAGTTGCCTCGGTTCAGAGGCGGGAGCCCGTTTAAAGATCCGTCGACGTGGTGCCACCTGGACGAGAAGATTGGAGATTCAGGAGATCGGAGCAGCCGCAACAAAGCGTGGGATGATGGTTGAAGACCGAAGGACTCGGATCGTTCGGTATAACTCTTCTACCCTCTTTGTAGTTTGTTAGTTTAGCTTTAATGGCAGATCCGGGTTATAGTACGCGATAGCGCCAGCTGTAAAAAGTTTTTGTTCCGCATTTGGCGTCTGTTAGACGGCCGGGGCGCTACCGTGGACTTATAATAACATCACATGTCATCAACGTAAGTAAATATGCGTATCCAAATTGTCGTTGACATATAGCAACGAAACCGGCGATACACTACATATTACACTTACGGTCGCAGAAAAGAAAGTGAAAACTACAACAATTGGAATCCGCAACCACTTTAGACATCATAAACCCGAAATGTCTCATATTCCGGATTTTATGCCTAACAATATGAATTCCTTAGATATCACATGCCTAACAATTATAAACCCCGCATTTTAGTCTCGATATTAAAAACACTTTCCAATAATTAGTCGGGCAATTCAACAAGATTCCCGACATCCTGATCGAATGCTCGTCGGAAACATTAGTAGGCGGCCGCACCCCCGATACCGTCGACGAAGTGCACTTAGGCAGAACACCGCGGCCACGAGCACCCGGACAGATGCCTTTGGCAACGGAGTTCTCATACAATCACTTGGTCGGGGCTAACGGGCGTGGCTATCTAGTAAAGTTACCCGGCGAGTATCCGCGTACGCTATGTGATTGCGACGGACTTTTGATCATATCAAAATCCCGTGGCAACCGATCAAATGAGACTAAATTGCTAGATTTATAAAATTCAAATATTGTGGATTCCAAGTATTGTATCCCATCACAAATATCCGGACGGCGTTAAACTTTTCGATCGACTAATCAATGTCCCGCAATTCTCCGAGAGCTCAACACTTGAGCACAGTTTAAAAATACCCAGAACATGCCACATCATCTATGGACTAACCGTAGAAGGGCAAACCCAAGCCTCATTAATTGTACCGCGGAACTGCCACAAACCCTAAGGTTCAAAGCGGTTCCATGGTCATTATATCGAGTTAGGGTTTCATTCTTCTAGAGAGTCCACAGAATCGCTTGCATGATTTTCCGAATACCTTAAACTTGGAAAAATATGTTTTTGACATTCGATCGAACTTTTTAACTTCGTCTAGATAACATGTGAAAACCCGAAACCAATGTTAAACTACAAATACGAAACACTCCGAGTTGCCTATATAGTGCATCATATGCAATTTTAGAAAAACAAACAACACCTGAAACACCAAAACCCAGAGACTGGAACACCACCAAAATTTGAGGCAAAAAATCCAAAATTGGGCCGAGCTCGCCGGTTTTGAGGGGGTTGTAGCCGGCCACAGTGAGGCTAATTGGGACCAAATTTTGGTAGTGTTCATGATGTATCTCATACGTCATTCTGCAGTTGTTTAAAAAAAATTCGAGGACTTTAAAAATTCGACAGAAACTAGTATTTGGTGTTTCAAGTTTCGGAGTAGTTTCGGTTTCGTAATCTAACAAATATCGTTTAATACTATAGCCCGGATCTGATACCACTGTTGGAATTCCTTAGCACCCTACTGGGTTTTCACAGCAACTACCATGCCAATTCTAGAATGCTAATGAACCCTAACCTAGGATCTAGCTAGAGTGAATAGACAAAATAAAGCATATAATCTACCATTACACTAAGTGAACAAGGAATACAACCTTTGTAGACCGGTCCTTCACTTCTAAAGATCCATGTAGAAATCCTTTCGCTGCAAGTGGAGATCTCCCGAACTCTAGTATAGGTTCTCTTGGAGAAATGAACAACCTTGCTCGAAGTCTTCGATGCCGAAGACGATCTACGTCGAGAAGACTCAAACCCAAGCTACCTCTTCACTGGGTGATGAAATTTGTGAAGAGAACACCCTAAACTAAATGGCAAGTAGTAGAGGATGATGAAGTAGGAAATTGGCTCACTTTAGATTTTATTTTCTCACAATATTTCATCACTTCTTCAAAACCTAGAAAGCTTTGGAGATGAAGAAGAAGATGAAGCAAATGAAGAATGAATGAATGTTATAAGTAACCATGGGTGAGTTAGTATCATATACTAACCATTGTAGAGACATAACCCTAGTTTAAGATAATGGTTTGGTTAATAAATATCTTAAGTGAGACAAAATTAGTGGACAAAGTCAAACAATTTACAAGCTTCCACTTATCCATCTAATTTTGAATTACATAAAATAAATAATAACCTAAATATCATCTTAATTATGGTGTTAGTCTCATACACCCATGACTCATGTATTATCTAGCATGATACAAAATCATGTGCACAAATATATATCACACATATATTTAATACACACTCAAGTGAGAAAAAGCAATCTTGAGTGAGCAAATACTAGTTAATGTAAATTAATATATCAAATATATAATTATACATTAGATTATTAAATCAACACTTGATTTAATAATCCGGCTATATCACATATAACTGACTAATATCATGTGTATCATTTTATCGAATCAACACTTGATCCGATAACCCGGCTGTATCACATATAACCGACCGATGACACAAATCGCGAGAATAGAATACGATATCACATATCCATATCAATCTCGGTCCTGCACATATCTCATATGCGATCCTACTCCATTTTGCGAGCCAGAAAACCTCTGTGTAGGACTCTAAAGATTCGTCAATACGCCGGCAATAGGTGATGATCACATCAATCACCTACAAGCCGCAAGAGGCCTGCTAAACGTAACGGCCACCCGGGTATTAAGCGATAAGAAGATCAACAAGCAAGCCTGCTCATACTTCTGCGAATCTAATCAGTAACACTACCATACAGTCTGATCTGTTCGTCTGATATGTTGCATATCTCGCTTAGGGGTGGTAAACGTCAGACCCCAATGGCTTGATAAGTCATGCCGATGTAAGGTCCATAACGGGCGAGAAACTATTGATAACACTTACCAGTAAATCTCCTCTACCCTGGCCAGAGATTTCCAGTTATGGCCAATCGGGCATAGCACAATATCAACCCCCAATACCGGGAGAGACAAATCCCCTCCTATCGCTCATTGCCTCAATGTCACTAGGGACTGTACACAAAAACCACCTGTTTGCATGACTCAGTAGAGCCATGGTAGGGTGGAAATCAAAGCACAGTGAGAGACACACACGACTCTATGACAATCTCGGGTCGACAGACTTGTTGGTTTTTTTAGCACCACACAAAGGTTTGTCTTGCATCAAACATGCTACAATTAAAAATTTGAGATACTAAGTAAACTAACCTAGGATCAAAACTAGAAATTTAGGGTAACAAAATAGTATCACATACTATAACTAGTGTCTAACACTAAGTAGAGAAGAATACAACCTTTGTAGACCTCCTTGCTAGACTCCTTGGAACAACAAGAGTTTGAACCGGTCTGCCTGAATCCTTCGTTGTCCACGACGATCCACCCGGAGTTCCTTTGCTCAAGCTCCAAGCTCCACTTTATCAAGGATGAAGATGAAGCAAACACTCCACACTAGTGGGCTAGACTAAAGTAGAATGGTGATGTGGGTTTTAATATCACTCAAAAGCCTTTTCTTTTTAATTCTTTCTCTTTCTTTTCAAAACCTAAAGAGCTTTTAGGAGAGAGAGGAAGAAGGAGATGGCTTAAACTAAACCCAAGAGAATAATATGATAACTCTTTCTAAACTCAAGAGAGTAAGTGAGAGTCATCCATGCTAAACTATGGTTGAGTTTAAGCAAGACCATGGGCTAAAACCATGGGCAATGAAACCATTGGCTTTTGTCAACTCAAGAGAGTTGAATAGTCAACCATGATTTTAATCCCATTTTGCTTTTCTCAAATAGTCAAAATATCTAAATATGTAACCATGTGAGTTTTGCATTGCCACCACCAATGTATCATCAACCATGATACATGTATGCTTGCATGTGTGCATCCGTATCAACATATACATACACTCATGCATGCATCATAAAGAAATATGTTTTAATTAAAAAGGCTAATGGTCATTAAATCAACAATTGATTTAATAAACCGGTCATATCACATACGACCCGACCAATAGAAACTGCTAGATTATAATGCAGTATCATATACACGCATTTAATCAAGCACCCGCGTATATCACCATATGCACCCCACATCGTTTCGCCTGAGCTAGGTAACCCCTTTGTGGGACTATAAGACTCATCAATACGCCGGTAGTAGATGATGATCATATCAAACACCCACAAGCCGCAAACGGTCAGCTAAATATAATGGCTACCCGGGTATTGAGCGAGCAGAAGAAAAACAAGCGAACCTGTCAAAACTCCTGTCGAGCCAACCGGTAACACTTACCGTTCAGTCCGGTCTCTTCGTCAGATATGCTGCATATCGAGTCTAGGGATGGTATCGTCGACCCCAACAACAATAAGTCATGCCGATGTATGGCCTATAACAGATCGAGGAACTACTGATAACACTTATCAGTAAATCTCATCAGCCCTGGCAAGGGACTTGCTGATATAGCCAATCGAGCACAGCGCAACATCAACCCCAAATACCGGGAGAGACGAAACCCCTCCTATCGCTCATTGCCTCCATGTGTCTTGGGACTACCCAAAAGCCACATGTTTGCACGACTCAGTAGAGCCGTGGTAAGGTGGAAATCAAAGCATAGTGGGAGAACACACAAGACTCTATGACGATCTCGGGTCTACAGACTAACCTGTACCAGTGTCACCTGAGAACTGCTATCCGACGATAGATATAATACCACATTGGAGTTCTCAGCGAGTCCGTCCAGTTTATCCAGTCTCCACTGAGCACCCGTATACAATCTTGGTGTCAAACATCAATGGATATGGGATCATCCATCGCCCATCACATGGGTCAAAAATCGTATACGCTGGTCTACTCTGGAATATTGATGCCCCGTCTCGATACACCCACGACTAGGGCCATTTCTGGATATGCTTATAAACTACACACGTCCTACCAGTATGATCTGCATCATAATCACAGTAGTCAAGAAAATATCCTCAGGGCTTTATCAACATGTACCAAATGAATAAAAGCATGATCAAGTGAACATGTCAAGATAAAGAGTAACCAGATAGCATACTATCATATCGAGCAAGAAAGTTTCCTGAATATATATATACATGTAAAAGTACATCCACTATCAAATAATGGCCTCTACGGCATACATATATCCAACAATCTCCCACTTGCACTAAGGCCAATTATTGGCGTATCTCATACCCAACATCCCAAAAAGTCGCTCATGCCGCGGCTGAGGGAGGGCCTTGGTTAGTGGATCCGCGATATTATTCTTTGTATCTTCTCTCCGAATCTCGATCTCTCGGCGTTCAACTATCTCCCGGATCAGATGAAATCACCTCATGATGTGTCTGGATCGCTGATGGGACCTGGGCTCCTTGGCTAACGCCTAGCCCCATTATTGTCACAATACAATGGTATTGGATCAATAATGGTTGGAACTACTCCTAGTTCCGAGATGAACTTCCTTATCCAGAAGGCTTCCTTGGCGGCATCATTTGCAGCAATGTACTCAGCTTCTATCATAGAGTCTGCAACGGTATCCTGTTTGAAACTCTTCCAATACACCGCCCCTCCATTGAGGGTAAATACAAACCCAGAGATAGATTTGTTGTCGTCCTTATCACTCTGGAAGCTCGAATCGGTAAAGGCCTCCATTTGGAGATCTCCATTACCATACACCAAGAACAATTCTTTAGTCCTTCACAAGCACTTAAGAATGTTCTTCACAGCCGTCCGGTGATTCTTCCCTGAGTTGGACTGATACCTGCTTACTACATCTAGTGTATAAGCTACATCAGGGCGTGTACACAATATCGCATACATTATAGATCCTACGGCTGAAGCGTAGGGAATAATGCTCATGCGAGCTCTCTCTTCATCGGTCTTTAGGCAAAAGTCCTTGGAGAGAGTGACTCCGTGGCAAGCGAGTAATGCACCCCGCTTGGAGTATTCCATACTAAACTCTTTAGGATGGTGTTGATGTACCTGGTTTGGGAATATCCCATTAACCTTTTGGATCTATCCCTATAGATCCTGATGCCCAATATGTACGTGACATTACCCAGGCCCTTTCATGGAGAACCTTTATGATAAGAATGATTTGACCGACTGTAGCATAGGAACATCATTTCCTATCAGAAGAATGTCATCCACGTACAATACAAGGAATGCGACAGTTCTCCCTACAGTCTTCTTATAAACACAAGGTTCATCTGGATTTTTAATGAAATCAAACTCTTTGATAACATCATCAAAATAGATGTTCCAACTCCATGATGCCTGCTTTAATTCATAAATGGATTTAAGTAATCTACATGCTTTCCCGCTGCTCCCAATGTCATCGAAGCCCTTTGGCTGATCCATATAAACGCATTCATCTAAATCACCATTTAGAAATGCAGTGTTAACGTCCATCTGCCAGATTTCATAGTCGTAGTGAGCAACAATAGCTAGTAGGATCCTAATGGATTTAAGCATGGCTATGGGAGAAAAAGTTCCGTCATAGTCCAGACCCGGTCTTTGACGAAATCCTTCCTCCACAAGTCTTGCCTTATAGGTCTCCACCTGCCCATCTACACCAATCTTTCTTTTAAAGATCCATTTGCACCCTACGGGTTTTACCCTAGGGGGTACGATGTCCAAAGTCCATACTTTGTTGGTGTACATAGACTCCATTTCAGTCTCATAGCATCCAGCCACTTCACAGAGTCACCACTCGTGATAGCTTGCTGAAAACTAATAGGATCATCTTCCTCCATGATGCAATCTTCTCTATCACCATCAATGAGGAAACCGTAGTACCTCTCCGGTGGGCCAGAAGTCCTACTAGATCTACGGAGTGGCTGAGGTTCATCAGTTTCTGTTGCAACAATAGGCTCAACCATGTCGTCATTTGTAACTTGTGTTTCTAGAACCTCTTCTAGATCTACCACGTTACTATCAGTATTTGTAAAAAGTTCATTTTCTAAAAATGTGGCATGTCGAGAAAACAATCACTTTTTGTTCCTCCTTGTGGTAGAAAAGATATCCATATGAATTCTTTGGATATCCCACAAACTTACACATGACTGACTGTGTCTCGAGTTTGTCCGGATTCTGCTTTTTGACATAGGCCGGACAACCCCAAATTTTAACTCATTTAAGAGATAGCCTCTTCCCATACCATATCTCATATGGTGTAGTAGACACGGCTTTGGTTGGAACCCTGTTCAATATAAATGCTGCAGTCTCCAATTCATGCCCTAAAATGAGACAGGTAACTCAGTATCACTCATCATAGAACGCACTATATCTAATAGGGTCCGATTTCGTCGTTCTGATACACCGTTGTGTTGTGGTGTGTATGGAAGAGTGAGCTGAGAGAGAATCCCATTCTCTTTTAGAAAATCTAAAAATTCTATACTGAGATACTCTCTAACTCGATCCGATCGAAGTATCTTGATACTTAATCCGGTTTGTTTTTCTACTTCAAGTTGTACTCAGTGAATTTCTCGAAAGCTTCAGATTTATGCTTTAATAAAAACACGCGACCGAATCTTGAGAAATCATCAGTAAAAGTTATGAAGTAAGAAAAACCGCCTCTAGCCTGTGTAGACATTGGCCCGCATACATCACTATGTATGAGGCTTAAGAGCTCAACAGCTCTTTCTCCGTGTCCTATAGACGGAGATTTGGTCATTTTACCCTTGATACAAGACTGACAAGTCGCATAAGATTTATATTCAAAGAGATTTAAATATCTATCTTTATGTAGCTTATTTAGTCTTGTTTCATTAATATGACCAAGTCTACAGTGCCAAAGAAAAGCTTCATTTATATCTGAAAATTTTCTTTATTAGTGTGTTGTATGCTGAAAACTGTGTGTTGATTTAGAACGTATATCCCGTTATTAAGTGTACCATACCCAACCAACATTTGATTCAGGTTAATATTTATAACATTGTTCTACAATACAAAATTATATCCTTTATTTTCTAACAAAGAAACAGATATTATATTACAAAGCATACTAAGTACATAATAACATGGGTTCAAAACCAATATACACCCTGATGGCAACCCCAGGTGATGCTCTTCCACTGAAACCATTTCCAACTCGGAGAGTATGGTCGCCTGTCTTCAAAACTTTGCTATTTCTCAGCCCTTGCATAGAATTGCATATGTGAGAACCTGAACCGGTATCTAATACCCAGGAAGTAGAGTTTATAGAAAAACAGTTTTCTGTCACAAACACACCTGCGCGGAAGCATCACCATGCTTCTTCTTCTTCTTCTTGAGATCCAGGTACTCAGCACAGTTGTGATTCCAGTGTCCCGCTTTGTAGCAGTAATAACACTCCCCTTTCCCCGATTCCCTAGCCGTGGACTTGTCTTTCCCCTTAGCCTTTTTAACTCCACCTCTAGGTTTGGTGGGTTTCTTCTTCATCTTTCCCTTGGCCTTTGGGCGAGAGGAGGAAGATGGCCCATCAATCAAAGTGGGAGTCTTCACTGCTTTGAGTGTGCTCTCTGCACTTCTCAACATATTGAGAAGTTCCGGTAGTGACTGTTCCCCGCCGAATCACGGAGACGCGACCTCGCAGGTCCGTCTCGCCTGAAATTCGGGGCAGATGCTAATTGGTGCTATCCGTCCACCTCTCCAAAGATGCCAAGTTGATTTATGGCACCATGTATCGAAGGTTTAAACGGATGCGGCCGATGTTGCAGACTTCGTCAGATTCCCCCTCGTTTGAGGGGGTTTTGATTGTGGGGACGCTCTTCCCTGCAGGCGCAAGCCCCTGCAGTTAATTACACTACTGCATCGCGGTAACAACTTTATCCTTCTCCAGATGGTCACTTCGTGTCGTGGGTGTTTGTTTTGTGTTCGGTTACCCGTGGATTGTATACGGAGACTAAGTTATGCTGTCGCCCGTAGGACGTGGATTAGTCCAAATCCGTATCTTTCTTAGATTTGGGTTTGGAGGGAGTTGTGTTTAAGGATACGTTAGCTTTATTTGAGGCTAAGATCAACTTAAACATTTGTTAAGGACACGTTAGTCTAATTTTAGACTAAGGTCAACTTAACGGGATAGTTTAGATCCAACAAAAGAGCAATTGGACTCTATTGTTTAGTTTAGTGACATTGCGGTCGATAATTAGTTTAAGGACATTACGGTCCATTGTTAGTTTTAAGACATCGCGGTCGAGGTTAAGGACATCATAGTCCGTGGATTTAAGGACTCCACAGTCCGACGTTAGTTTTAAGACATCGCTGTCGAGGTTAAGGACATCATAGTCCGTGGATTTAAGGACTCCATAGTCCGATGTTAGTTTTAAGACATCACGGTCGAGGTTAAGGACATCATAGTCCATGAGTTTAAGGACCCCACAGTCCATAGCAATGTGTGGTTGTCAGGACCCGTCACCTCTCTGACGATGTTGAAGGATTACAACGACGGATGTCAGAGGAGTAAAGAGATGTACCCTCGAACCGGGTGTAAATTGATTGGAAGAGCGGTTGTGCTCAGTTCAATTTATATTGAGGACTTATGGCCAGAATTGGGCTAAGTCCAGTTAAAAATGTTTAACATTTTATTTTATGTTCTGCTTGTTAGGCCTTTGTTTGGGCTCTGCCCTTTTAATAATGCATAGCATTTATCTGACAGCGTGCCACGTGGCACATCAGGTGCTTTGCGCCAATTAAAGAGCGCATTGCGCTAGCGCACATAATGGTGACACGTGTCGCTTAGCGCTAAGCGCTGGTTTGTTAGCGCACTGCGCTTTATGAGTGTGCTGCGCCAGTTTATGGGTGTGCCAGTGAGTGACACGTGGCGCACTCGGCGCTGAGCGCCAACCCAAGAGCGCATTGCTCTATTTTTAGAAGCGCAAAGCGCAAACTGTTCTGTGGTTGACACGTGGCACGTTTTGGCGCTGCGCGCCAGTCCAATAAGCGCAAAGGCGCAATTTAAGAGTGCAAAGCACTTTCCAGTAGCGCAAAGCGCATCAGATCAAATTTAAGATCAAAGAACAAGTTTTTTGTTCTTCAAAGGAGGTCTTGCCTCAAGATCTAAGAACCAAAGTTCTTTTTCTTATCAAAAAAGGCTCTGCCTTTATAGATCAAAAGATCTGTGAATGAAGTAAAGTACTTCTTTTAGTCTTTTTATGATTAGATCTTTTTGATCTTTTATGTTTAATCAAAGACCTTGGTCTTTTTTGTTTTTAAATCTATGATCTTTTCAGAAGATGTTTCTTCTTTTTACTAGATGATTTCATCTCTGTTGTTCAAGAATTAATTCTTTTATCTTTAAAGATGAAGAAATGATCTTCTTTCTTCAAATGCTTGCCTTTCTTTCTCTTTGAGTTCTTCTCAAAGTTTGCCCAGGGTTTTTCTATATGAGACTTGAAGTCTTAGGGCCTTTATATAGGGCCAATTGATTTGTTAAATTAGTTGAAGAGATCTTTCTCTGATTGATTTGGGAATATTTCCCACCGTTGGATCTTTGATCCTAAGGCTTCTGTTTTACAGAAGATAATCTTCTTGTTTTAATAAGATTGGAAAATCTTTCCATAACAGAATTTTAATTCTGATTAATTAATAATTTATTATTATTAGATCTTTTAATCTAACGGTGGGGAATTCTTTTAACTCCAGCGCTGGTGCACTTGGCGCTCGCGCGCCTGTGTTTGACACGTGGCGCGCAGCGCAGAGCGCAGCGCAACTGCGCTAGAGCCCTGTGTTTGACATGTGGCGCGCAGCGAGCGCAGCGCAACTGCGCTAGCGCACCTGTGTTTGACACGTGGCGCGTAGCGTAGAGCACTGGATCTGAAGCGTTGCTTAAACTTTTAAAATTTGAATTTTGAAACAGAGCTTTGCTCTGATTAGGGGTGCGCTGCCTAGGGTGCAGCGCTCCTGGCACCGGCGTGTCTGCTTTTGACACATGGCGCACAGCGCGCAGCGCACGAGATCTGAAGCGTTGCTTCAATTTTTGAATTTTGAAATTCAAAACAGAGCTTTGCTCTGATTGGGGAAACAACGACTTCTCCATTTTGTGCATGTTGAAGTTTACTACAAATTGAGCAAAGGCAGGGGGAGAGACTGTATAACAATATCAACATATTGTTCGTTCTCCATTGTCCATCCGATGTCCTCAAGCTTTTCAATAAGAGCTATCATCTTCAAAACGTGGTCACCTACTGGTGTGCCAGGAGCCATCCGCATCTGAAACAACTTTCATGATGCTTCGTATCGTAGGACACGAGATTGCTCCCCATACAAGTCTTTTGTATAGAGAAAGATGGATTGAACATCCATCTGCTCGTGCTACTTTTGATGTGTGTTATCCATCGATGCAAGCGCGGTGCATTTGGCCGTGGCACAGTTAATATCCCATGTTTTGCGGATCTCCCGATCTGCAACTGAAGATTCAGGGCCTGGGACGGGTGGGGCTGGAGCTGTGAGGACATATGATACCTTATCATAAGTTAGGGCAATGTTAATGTTCCTCAGCCAGTCTTTATAATTGGTCCCATTCAGTTTATTTTTCTTTAGTAGAAGCTTATGTCCTGTCATTGGTATCTGCCATTAAGAGAGAGAAAAGAATACACTCAGCGAAAGCTCTTGCAAAGATCAGATTGGTTATTATCTTATCTAATCGATGTCTCCCACTGCTTTTTATCAAATTTTCCTTCAAATCTTAAAAAGAAAACTAGCCAGGATTTATTACATTCTACAACTTCGCTAACTGTTCAGCCATGCCAGTGTCGGTACTTTGAGGGAGGTTCCTCGTGCTTTCGCACGGACCTAATTAAAATAAACCTTGTTTTCCTAGAGGCGTAGCCCCGTTGACACCTTTCTAGACACCTAATGGGTTAGCTAATTGTAAAGTGTAAAACTCTCCTGGGAGCAACTCTTGCTCACACTGGGATCGGGATCCAACCATCATATGGAAGGTATGCAATCTCATTGCAAATTTCAACTCTTGAAACTCCCGATATGGTTTTTACCCCTAGCACTCATGACCTTGACTATAATCAACATATCATAAGCACTAAAGTTCTACCCGTCATTTCTTGATTAATTAGACCTACTCATATGACCCTTGACTATAATCAACATAATCACATGAATGTCCTAATTAATCGCATCATATGCTTTGTAGGAAGACACCACTTAGCTACTATACACTACGCCTTGACTATAATCAACATACGTAGCACGAATACTAAGTACTCTACTTCCTAAAATGATGGAGGGTTACGAATGGTTTTTAAGAAAACCTTTAACGCTTTGAACTTGATACCGTTGTAGAATCAAATGGTTTTCAAAAAGAGTGGCTTAATCTCTGCATTTTGAAATGTAGTTTTTTCATAAAAAGCCGAGTGGGTTTCAAATTCGATTCTACAACATCTTTTAGGTTTATTTTCCTTTAAATTAATCACATTAATGTAGTCCCATCATTTAAGTCCTTAAGCCATCATAGAAAAGAAACGAAAATAGAACGTACGCTTATATCATTCGCATTCGCCACAGTGTCCCGTTATGTACCGTTAGGTTACTTAACTAATGGCATAGCGGGGCAAGACTAGCACGGATGTAAAACATAAGCAATGCTTACTATATATCATATATATAATAATACCATTCGTCTCATCATATAAAGTGATCACATCACAGAATATCAACAGCAGAAGCACAAAAATGAATATATAGGATATACTAGGAATTCCGTATTTTGTATTTAGCCAACGATAGAAAATAAGGGTTCCACGGTCGTGATGAATAGCCAATCCCACGAATCCTACGAGAGTGGCAAGCGACCCTACCAATTCTAGAGTTAGGAGACCCGGTCTCGACTCCTCGAGATGGCCTTCCACTGGACTCTAGAATCCGGTCATTTGTGCTCCCCACCTTGGGTCTATCCTAATACAGAAAAGTAAATAATATACATCAACGGTAACATTATCCTCAACCCGGATGTGCCCCAATAAAAGAATATTATATATAATGAATTTTACATGAATGAAAAAGAAAACTCTCATCACACATAAAACCCCCGGCCATTCCTTCACGATGATCCTATACATCATGTCATAGCAACACATAACATCACATATCATCAACGTAAGCAAGTATGCGTACCCCAATTGTCGTTGACATATAGCAATGAAACCGGCGATACACCACATACTACACTTACGGTCGCAGAAAAAATATCATATATCAAGACGATGTTAAACGTTTCGATCGAATCAACAAACATCCACAAATTACCCCGAGAGAGCTCAACACTTGAGCAAAATTAAAATACCCAAAAAGTGTGCCACAGTATCTATGGACCAGCCGTAGAAGGGTCAACCCTTGCCTAACTTATGGCGCCACAGGACTACGGCAAACCCTAAGGTTTAGCCGTTGTTCCATGGTCATAAAATCGAGTTAGGGTTTTGTTCGTCTAGAGGGTTCATAGGAATACTTGCACAACTATTCGAATATTTTTAACTTGGAATATTCCAACACTTGGAAAATTTCAGCGAGAGTAATAAGGCGGTGTGTGATATTCGTTCGAACAGTTAAACGTCGTCCAAGTTATCAATACAATGTTAAAACATATGACTATGAAACACTCCGAATAAGTCCCTAAGAAAAATTAGCATCACATGAAAATTTGGCCTAAACAAACAATACCTGAAACCCCAAAATCTACAGACCAGAGCACCAGAGCAACACGAGGCGATTAAGAGGGAAAAGGGCTAGCTTGGCCGGAATTTTGAGCATTGTGCTCGGCCAAAAACCGATGGAAGCCCCTCGTTTTTCTCTGGTGTACTCATTGTATCACATACAAGCTTCTGCAGTTGTTTGAAATTTTTTTCGAGTTCGTTTTAAAATCGACAGAGAAGCAAATTTTAGGGTTTCAGTTTTGTTAATTCGGAGTTGTTTCGGTTTCGTAATTAATCTAATATCGTCTAAATTTCTAGCTTGGCTCTGATACCACTGTTGGGTTTTCTTAGCACCACACAAGGGTTTGTCTTGCATCAAATATGCTACAATTAAAATTTTGAGGTGCTAAGTAAACTAACCTAGGATTAAAACTAGAAATTTAGGGTAATAAAATAGTATCACATACTATAACTAGTGTCTAACACTAATTAGAGAAGAATACAACCTTTGTAGACCTCCTTGCTAGACTCCTTGGAAAAACAAGAGTTTGAACCGGTCCGCTTGAATTCTTCGTTGTCCACGACGATCCACCCGGAGTTCCTTTGCTCAAGCTCCAAGCTCCACTTTATCAAGGATGAAGATGAAGCAAACACTTCACACTAGTAGGCTAGACTAAAGTAGAATGATGATGTGGGTTTTAAGCTCACTCAAAAGCCTTTTCTTTTTAATTCTTTCTCTTTCTTTTCAAAACCTAGAGAGCTTTTAGGAGAGAGAGGAAGAAGGAGATGGCTTAAACTAAACTCAAGAGAATAATATGATAACTCTTTCTAAACTCAAGAGAGTAAGTGAGAGTCATCCATGCTAAACTATGGTTACAAAATATCTAGATATTTTGTAACTTGAGTTTAAGCAAAACTATGGGCTAAAACCATGGGCAATGAAACCATTGACTTTTGTCAACTCAAGAGAGTTGAATAGTCAACCATGATTTTAATCCCATTTTGCTTTTCTCAAATAATCATAATATCTAAATATGTAACCATGTGAGTCTTGCATTGCCACCACCAATGTATCATCAACCATGACACATGTATGCTTGCATATGTGCATCCATATCAATATATACATACACTCATGCATGCATCATAAAGAAATAGGTTTTAAGTAAAAAGGCTAATGGTAATTAAACCAACAATTGATTTAATAAACCGGTCATATCACATACGACCCGACCAATAGAAACTGCCAGATTATAATGCGGTATCATATACACGCATTTAATCAAGGACCCGCGCATATCACCATATGCACCCCACATCGTTTCGCCTGAGCTAGATAACCACTTTATGGGACTCTAAGACTCGTCAATACACCGGTAGTAGGTGATGATCATATCAAACACCCACAAGCCGCAAGCGGTCAGCTAAACGTAACAGCCACCCGGGTATTGAGCGAGCAGAAGAAAAACAAGCAAACCTGTCAAAACTCATTTCGAGCCAACCGGTAACACTTATCGTACATTCCGGTCTCTTCGTCAGATATGCTGCATATCGAGTCTAGAGATGGCATCGTTGATCCCAATAACTCAATAAGTCATGCCGATGTATAACCTACAACAGATCGAGAAACTACTGATAACACTTATCAGTAAATCTCATCAGCCCTGGTCAGGGACTTGCCGATATAGCCAATCGAGCACAGCGCAACATCAACCCCCAATACCGGGAGAGACGAAACCCCTCCTATCGCTCATTGCCTCCATGTGTCTCGGGACTGTACCCAAAATCCACCTGTTTGCACGACTCAGTAGAGCCGTGGTAGGGTGGAAATCAAAGCACAGTGGGAGAACACACAAGACTCCATGACGATCTCGGGTCTACAGACTAACCTGTACCAGTATCACCTGAGAACTGCTATCCGATGATATATATAATACCATATAGGAGTTCTCAACGTGTCCGTCCAGTGTACCCAGTCTCCACTGAGTACTCGTATACAATCTTGGTGTCAAACACCAATGGATATGGGATCATCCATCGCCCATCATATGGGTCAAGAATCGTATACACTAGTCTACTCTGGAATATCGATACCCCGTCTCGATACACCCACGACTAGGGAATCAGGATATGCTTATAAACTACACACGTCCCACATGTATGATCTACAACATAATCACAGTAGTCAAGCAATTATCCTCAGAGCTTTATCAACATGTACCAAATGAATAAAAGCATGATCAATAGAACATGTCAAGATAAAGAGTAACCAGATAGCATACTATCATATCGAGCAAGAAAGTCTTCTGAATATATATATATATATATACATGTAAAAATACACCCACTATCAAATAATGGCCTCTTGGGCATACATATATCCAACATGACTATCATGTACCAGTGTCACCAGAGAACTGCTATCTGACGTGTGGTATAATACCATCTAAGAGTTCTCGATGAGTCCGTTCAGTGTACCCAGTCTCCACTGAGCACCCGTATACCATCTCTGATGTCAAACACCAATGGATATGGGATCATCCATCGCCCATCACATGGATCGAGAAGATATACGCTAGTCTACTCTGGAATATCGATGCCTCGTCTCGATATCCCCACGACTAGGAACATTGAAGGACGAACTCATAGACTACCCAGGTCCCACTAGTATGATCTGCATCATAATCCTAGAAGTCAAGTACCTATCCTAAGGGCTTTATCAACATGTAACAGAGAGACAGTGAGTGTACAAGTTTAGATAAAGAGCAACCAGATAGCGTACTATCATGTCGACCAAGAAAGTCCTCCCTATATATGTCCAAGCATCCACTATAATATACATCTCATGTACAATAATGGATTCTAGGGCATACATATAACTAACACGCTCAGCGCCCACGTGCCGGGCATGTGAGGCGCTAGCGTCCAAGCGCCCAGCGCTCAAGTGCTAGGTACGTGAGGCGCTAGCACCCACGCGTCTTATGGACTCTATTCTTCCCCTCTTTTTTTTATACACACACACTACACAACACCGTCCCCGTTAAAAAAATTCTAACGGGGCGTTGCCCCGCATCCCGCAAGGGGGTTGCTAGCTCCTTTGACCCCCAGCCCGCTATCCGGGTAGCGGGACCCCCGTAAAAATTCTGCGGGACCCTTGATATATCCAAAATCCCTTCAAAACACAACACTGCACGTTGAGTTCGCATGACCTGTTTGACCCGTCAATCGGAGGTTCTCTCGCTCCAAAGGCGAGAGGTAATTAACGATAGCATAGTCTGCGGCTGTCGGAGATTCGGATCCCCACAATCAATAAACCCTAGCCTACCCTCAGGGGGAATCTGTAATGCGCCTGACAAGCGCGCGTGTATTTCCATCTCAATGGGGTGACGAAAACACCCTACAGTGATGATAAATCATCAAATAATAGAATTAAATTCTATTAGGAGAAAATATCTCCCTAATCTTTCTAAGTGAAAAGGATATTCTCAGTTGGATCAAACATGCAATAATAGAATTGAATTCTATTTTGGGAATATATTTCCCAAATTTTTCTAAACAAAGAAATGTCGCTCTCTGTAAAATAGAGAGCCTTTGAATTAAAAATCCAATAGTGATTAAAAATCACCATTTGACTGAATAAAATTCTATATATGGAAAAATATTTCTCCAATCTTGTTAAAAAAACAAGAAAATATATTCTGTGAAACAAAAATCACTGGATCAAAGATTCAACAGTGGATAAAATCCCCCGAGAAAATTTTGAGGCCAATTAAATCAAGTGGTATCTTTCAAATGAGAGATTTTCTCAAACTAATTAACAAATTTGTCTCTACTATATAAAGGACCCGAGACTTCAATTCTCAGAGGATACCATCAGATATATAAAATTGACCCCATAAGTTTCTAAAAAGAAAAAGAAAAACAGAGAATTTAATTCTCAAAAGAAGAAGAAGATCTCCCTCTTTTCAAACCCTTGGTAAAGAAAAAAAAGAGATCAAAATATCTCATTCGCCTAGTATAAAGGGAAACAAAGGTTAAACCCTTCATATAAGAACTTAGTTTTTCCTCCGATTTGAGATTTGCAAATCAAATATCCCCACAAGTTAAGAATTCAATTCTCATCGGGGAGATTCTGTTATTCAGATTCAAAATCTAGGAGAAAAGAACTAGGTTAAAAAGAAAGAAAAAGAATCTATCCTATAGGAATTTAATTCCACTGAAAATAGGGTTTAACCCTAAAAGAAACTTAGTTCTTATAAAAGAAAAAATATAAGAACTTAGTTCTTAAAGAAAACATGATCCCAGATCTTCAAAACAAAGATCTTGGTGATCATTAATGGTCAAAATGCCATTAACATAAATTCAATTTCTAAAAAAAAAGAAAAGGAATTAGCGCCTCACATGCTTCCTACGTGGGCGCCCTCTGTTAGATATGTATGCCCTAGAGAACATTATTGTTAGTTGTATGTATGCCCTAGAGACCAGTATTGTACGGATGATGTATATTATATTGGATGCTTGAACATATATAGAGATGACTTTCTTGCTCGATATGATAGTATGCTATCTGGTTGCTCTTTATCTTAACATGTATACTTATCTCTTTAAACTGTCTTATAGTTACATGTTGGTAAAGCCCTTAGGATGTGTACTTGACTACCTGGACTATGATGCAGATCATACTAGTGGGGACATGGTAGTCCATAAGTACATCCTTCAAGGTCCCTAGTCGTAGGTGTATCGAGACGGGGCATCGATATACCAGTGTAGACTAGCGTATACGCTTCTCGACCCATGAGATGGGCGATGGATGATCCCATATCCATTGGTGTTTGACATCAGAGATGGTATACGGGTGCTCAGTGGAGACTGGGTACACTGGACGGACTCGCCGAGAACTCCCAGATGGTATTATATCTCACGTCAGATGGCAGTTCTCAGGTGACACTTGTGCAGGTTAGTCTGTAGACCCGAGATCGTCATAGAGTCTTGTGTGATTCCCACTGTGCTTTGATCTCCACCTCACCACGTCCATGAGGGCGTGCAAAACGGTGGTTTTTGGGTACAGTCCCGAGTCACATGGAGGCAATGAGCGATAGGAGGGGTTTCGTCTCTCCCGGTATTGGGGGTTAATGTTGCGCTGTGCTCGATTGGCCGCAACAGGGAAGTCCCTGGCCAGGGCTGATTCAGAGATTTGCTGGTAAGTGTTACCAGTAGTTTCTCGACCCGTTATGAGCCTCATATCGGCACAACTTATCAGTTATTGGGGTCTGACGTTTACCACCCCTAGACTTGATATGCGACATATCAGATGAGGAGACCGGACTGTACGGGAAGTGTTGCCGGTTTGCTCGACGGGAGTTGTAGCAGGTTCGCTTGTTCTCTTCTGATCGCTCAATACCCGGGTGGCCGTTATGTTTAGCTGACCGCTTGCGGCTTGGGGGTGCTTGATATGATCATCACCCACTGCCGGCGTATTGACGGGTCTTAGAGTCCCACAATGGAGTTACCTAGTCCAGGCGAAACGTTGTGGTGCGTGTATGCGATATGCGCATGGACCCGATTAAAATGCGCGTATTGGATACCGTATATTGATTGGGCGGCTTGCTTTTGGTTAGGGTCGTATGTGATATGGACAGATTGATAAATCAAGTGTTGATTTATCATTTAACCATTACATTCTCACTAGAAATCTTTTCTTGTATCTTTGGATGTATGCATGCATGTATGCATTTCTTATTGTTTCATGCACATATGGATGTGCATGCACACATACATACATACATCAACTATCATGGTTGATTATACATAGAAAATGGTGGATATATAAGACTCACACCATGGTTTATATTATGGATATTTATTTCTATTTTTGCTAAATCAAAAGAAAAGAGAAAAAGATGAATGATTGGTTATCTTTTACACTCTTCTCTTGACCTAACCATTTTCACCTACCATTTAACTATGATTTATCTTCTTCTTCTCTTTTAACTAAGATGAAATAAATATTCATATCAATTAACCATAGTTTGAGATGGGAAAGGAAAATATATATACTTATGTTTTTCTTTTTCTCTAGTGAGTTATTCTTCTCTTCTTCATAATATCCATCATCTTCTTCAACCTTGAGCTCTTGCTCTCTTGAATTTTCAAGTGAGCAAAATATTCATCAAAATAGGATTTTGAAGTGAGAAAGATAACCACAACACTATTCTACACAAGTCTAGCCCACTTGTTTGGAGTGTTAGCTTCATATCGTTCTCTTGATCGGGTGAAGTTGCAAGCTTGGATAAAGCGGACTCCGGGTGGATCATCGGTGACCTAGAGGAGTTCAAGCGGAGCTTTTTCAAACCCCAAGTAGCCGAGGATTCTAGCGTAGGGAGCTACAAAGGTTGTACTCTCTAAACCCTAGCTTTTTTTTCATATGATGATGTGAAAAATTTGAAACCCTAATTTTTCTAAGAACGATTCTATGTTCGTTAACTTAGCACCCTAAAAATTCAGTTTTTGGTTCATGTGATGCTTCCAAACCCTTCCTGAGGTGCTAGGCAAACCTTTCATTGGTATCAGAGCCAACCTAGAACATTAGGTGTCCACTTTAACGAAGTTAAAACTCCGATCGAACCGAAATGCGGCCTTTTAGAATGCTCTCTGGACATTTTTTAAATTCTGCTTATTTTCAGAATTAAAAATATGCAAAAAATTCAGCAGGTAAAAATAACAGTTACTGTGAAAAACGAGTCAATGAACAGTTATTTTCGCCGCGGAACCGCGACAATAGCCTGCTTAGGCCGTGGTTCCGCGGCAGTTCTGTTGACTCATGGACTCGTTTTTGTACAGAAACTAATTTCTCTGCTTGTATATGGTTTTTGGTATTTTTAATCTGAATTTAGTTCTGTAAATTCTGGAGATGGTTTTGGACTCGTCGATTCGATCGGAATTTTCATTTCGTGGCTTTTCCGGATAAATTAGAAAGTATTGAAGTGTTTGAACGAGTATCATTTGCTCACTTTTCACGGGGTTTAAAAGCTTTCGGAAATACGTGCAAGTTTGTTTGTGGTGGACCCTCTAGAAGACAACAAACCTTAACTCGATTATGTGACCGTCCTGAACTGCCTTTTGAACCTTAGGGTTTGGGGCAGTACGGCGTGCCACATGTGAGGCGTTGGCTTGACCCTTCTACGGCTGGACCGCTACCACTGTGTCACACTCCGGGTTTTTGAACTCCTCTCAAGTGTTGAGCTTTAGGAAATCTTGGGTATTTGATCGTTCGTTCGAAATCTTTAATACTGTCTAATTATCTGGAATGTGATGCAATATGTGGAATTTATATAGTTGGACATGAAATACGAAGTATGTGATATTTCGTATTTATGATGTCTAAAGAGAATGTGGATTCCAAATATTGCAATTTTACACTTTCTTTTCTGTGACTGTAAGTGTAGTATGTCGATATCGCCGGTTTCGTTGCTATACATCAATGACAATTGGGGTACGCATACTTACTTACGTTGATGATACGTGATATTATATGTTGCTGAGATATGATGTGCATGATTGTCGCGATTGAATAGCCGGGTTTTTTTTTATGTGAGATGAGAGTTTTATATTTTCATTCATGTAAATTCAAATGTAATGTAATATTCTTTTATTTGGGGCACTTCCGGGTTGAGGTCGATGCCACCTGTGTTGTATATTATTTACTTTTCCGTATTGGGATGGACCCATGGAGGGGAGCACAGGTGACCGGGTTCTGGGGTTCAGTGGGAGGCCATCTCGAGGAGTCGAGACCGGGTCTCTTAAACTCCAGAATTGGTAGGGTCGCTTGCCGCTCTCGTAGGGGTCCAGGGTGTGGGCTTGGCTATTCATCGCGACTGTGGAATCCGTATTTTCTATTGTTGGCTAAATACTAAATACGGACGTCCTAGTATATCCCACATTATATCTATGTTTCTGCTGCGATATCTGTGATGTGATCATTAGATATGTTCTGTGATGGATACAGTATATAGTATATATGATATATTATATAGGCGTTACTTATGTTTTACACCCGCGCTAGCCCTGCCCTGCTCTGCCGTTAGTTACCTAACCTAATGGTGCACGAGGGGACATCGAGGCGAATGCGGATGGCATAAGTGTACGTCGTATTTATCTGTGATGTTTAGGTAACTTAAATGATGGGACCTCATTAATGCGATTAATGAAAGAAAAGAAACCTAAAAGATGATGTAGAATCAAATTTTCAAATAAAATGGTAGCTACAGTTTTGCTTTGCATAGTGGTATATATGATATACCCCGCACCTTATTCGATGAGGAAAGAGCCGAGATCCCTTCACCGGGAGTGACCTCTTTAGCAAAACTGGTAGATGCTACAACACTCGGTTTGACTTTTGACTGCTTTTGGAGTTTTGCTTTGCACAGTGATATATATGATATATCCCGCACCTTATTCGATGAGGAAAGAGCCGAGATCCCTTCACGGGGAGTGACCTCTTTAGCAAAACTAATGAAAGCCTCAAAATCACTCCATTTCAAACTTCACTTGATTCTACAACGATATCAAGTTCTTTACACTCATGGTTTTCAGAAAAACCTGCGTAGCCTTCTGTCAATTCAGATATGTAATATTTAGTATTCGTGCTACGGTTGTTTGGCATGCGTCAAGGCGTAGTGTACGGTAGCTGATTATTACTTATCTGTAGCATGAGATGCGATTGGATTAGGGTATTCGTACGGCGTTGTTTGGCATGCGTCAAGGGTCGTACGGGTGGGTTTAATTCAATCACGAATTGTACGGGTTGAACTTGACTAGCGGACTATGGGTTGTTTGGCATGCGTCAAGGTCATAGCACGCTAGGGGCAAAATATTATCGGGAATTTCAAGTATTGAGATTTGCAATGAGATTGCATACCTTCTATGAGATAGTTGGATCCCGATACCCACTGCGAGTAATTGTTACTCCTGGGAGAGTTTTACACAGGACAATTAGCCGATCAAGTAGGTGTCTAGAAAGGTGTCAATGGGGTTACGCCTCTGGGAAAACGAGGTTTACTTTAATTAGGTCCGTGCGAAAGCACGGGGAACCTCCTTCAAAGTACCGACACTGGCCTGGCTGAAAGATCGGTGAAGTTGTAGGGTGTAATTAATCCCGGCTAGTCTTTCCTTTTAGGGTTTGAAGGAAGATTTGATAAAAACAGTGGGAGCCATCCTGATTAGATAAGATAATAACCAATCTGACCTTGTAAGAGCATACGCTAAAGTGTTTTCTTCTCTCTCTCTCCAGGTAGCGACCATGTCATGCCTTAATCAAGATAATAATATGGATGTATTGACCGAACCCGCATGTTATACTGTGCAGGGGAACGTTGGACCCGTTCTATCTTATAAGTGTTATAAGATTGAACAGGAAACAGGAGAATGTTTGGATTCTCATGCCGCCCAAACGGAGGACATGCATGTTGATGCACCTTCTTCGGGTGTGTTTGTCATTGAGAACTGTTTTTCAGTTCACCCTACGTCCTGGGTATTAGATACCGGATCAGGATCCCACGTATGTAAACAATTACATGGGCTACGGAAAGGTAGAGAACTGGGAAAGGGTGATCATTCCGTTCAAGTAGGGAATGGTGCAAGTGTTGCAGCCAAAGCACTTGGCGAATATCACCTTGTATCACCAAGTCGTAATACACTGGTTCTGAATGAGTGCTATTATATACCGAACATGATGTGAAACATTATATCAGTTTCTTTACTGAGTAAAGAAGGATATAATTTTGTAGTACAGGATAATGTTATGAACATCTTCCTATATCAAAAGTTGATTGCATCAGGCTCGTTACATAATGGCATATTCATTCTCAATCAAAATACAGTCCTCAATTTACAAAACACACACAAGAGGAAAAGTTCAGAACTGAACGAATCCTTCTTGTGGCATTGCAGACTAGGTCACATAAATGCGACACGACTAGCTAAGTTGCATAAAGATGGATATTTGAATCCGTTTGAATTTTCATCTTATGATACTTGCCAGTCATGTCTCAAAGGTAAAATGACCAAAACTCCATTTACGGGACACGGAGAAAGAGTTATGGAACTCTTAGGGCTGATACATAGTGATGTATGCGGTCCCATGTCTACACATGCCAGGGTCGGTTCTTCCTACTTCATTACATTCACTGACGATCTCTCTAGATACGGACATGTGTTCCTGATAAAACACAAGTCTGAAGCTTTTGAGAAATTCAGAGAATATAAGCACGAAGTAGAGAACCAAACGGGCAAAAGTATTAAGATCCTTCGATCTGATCGAGGAGGAGAATACTTGAGCAATGATTTTCTAGATTATTTAAAAGCGAATGGGATTCTCTCTCAGCTCACTCCTCCTTATACACCACAGCACAATGATGTATCGGAACGGAGAAACCGCACCCTATTAGATATGGTGCGCTCAATGATGAGTACAGCTGAGTTACCTATTTCCTTCTGGGGATATGCGCTTGAGACAGCCATGGACCTATTGAATAGAGTTCCTACCAAATCAGTGCCTACCACTCCATATGAGATATGGAAAAGGGAAGAGACCACATCTTAATTACATTAAGATATGGGGTTGTCCAGTCTATGTCTAAAGACAAAATCCGGACAAACTCGAGGCAAGATCAGTCTTATGTAAGTTTATAGGATATCCCAAAAATTCACAAGGGTATATCTTTTACCACCCCGAGGAACAAAAGGTGTTTGTTTCTCGACATGCCACTTTCTTAGAAAAAGGTTTTCTTATGAAACAGATAAGTGGCATTGAGGTAGAACTGGAAGAGGTTCCAGCGACACAAACTATAACAGAAGACTTGGTAGAACCAAAGGATTCAGTAGTACCTGACGAACCCCAGCCACTCCGCCGATCTAGCAGGGTTTCTCGTCCACCTGAAAGATACTACGGTTTTCTCATTGACGGTGGGAGCGAGGATTGCATCATGGAGGATGATGACCCAACTAGCTTCGAGCAGGCCATCACGAGTGGGGACTCAGTGAAATGGCTAGATGCTATGCGGTCCGAGATGGAATCCATGTACACCAACAAAGTATGGACTTTGGAAGATGCTCCTGAAGGGGTAAAACCCATTGGGAGCAAGTGGATCTTCAAGAAAAAACTTGGTGTAGACGGGAAAGTGGAGACTTTCAAAGCTAGACTTGTTGCAAAGGGTTTTCGTCAAAGACCAGGTGTGGACTATGACGAAACCTTTTCTCCAGTGGATATGCTTAAATCCATCCGAATCATGCTTGCCATCGCTGCATATCATGATTACGAAATCTGGCAAATGGATGTTAAGACCGCCTTTCTAAACGGTGATTTAGAAGAGTGCGTGTACATGACTCAGCCAGGGGGCTTCGTAGATAGTGGGAGCAGCGGGAAGGTGTGCAAGCTGCTTAAATCCATTTATGGATTAAAGCAAGCATCACGGAGTTGGAAAATCTGCTTTGACGTCGTTATCAAAGAGTTTGATTTCGTCAAAAACGTAGATGAACCTTGTATCTACAAGAAGGTGGCAGGGAGTAAGGTTGTCTTCCTCGTATTGTACGTGGACGACATACTCTTGATAGGAAATGACATTCCTATGCTGCAATCGATCAAGCTCTTCTTATCACAAAGATTCTCAAGGAAAGATCTTGGTGATGCCTCCTGCATATTGGGAATCAGGATCTATAGAGATAGATCCAAACGGATATTGGGATTGTCCCAATCCAGGTACATTGACACCATACTAAAGAGGTTTAGTATGGAAGAATCCAAGCGTGGGAACTTACCCACGATCTCTGGAGTCACTCTCTCCAAAGAGATGTCTCCCAAGACTGATTTGGAGAGAGCTCGCATGCAAGGGATACCCTATGCTTCGGCTGTAGGCTCTATCATGTATGCGATGCTATGTACCAGACCCGATGTAGCATACTCACTAAGTGTAGTGAGTAGGTATCAAGCTGATCCTGGAGAGAGTCACTGGACGGCTGTGAAGAGCATTCTCAAGTACTTACGATGGACTAAAGAGATGCTCTTGGTGTATGGTAATGGATAACTCCAAGTGGAGTCCTTTACCGATTCGAGCTTCCAGAGTGATAAGGACGAATCTAAGTCGCAGTCGGGATTTATCTTTACCCTTTACGGAGGGGCGGTTAGCTGGAAGAGTTCCAAGCAGGAAACCGTGGTAGACTCGACGATGGAGGCTGAATACATCGCTGCCAACGATGCTGCCAAAGAGGCTGTCTGGATCAAGAAGTTCATTACTGAACTTGGAGTGGTTCCATCCATTGAGTATCCAATACCTTTGTATTGCGATAACAATGGAGCGGTGGCTTTGGCCAAGGAACCTAGGTCTCATCAGCGATCTAGGCATATTCTGAGGCGGTATCACCTGATCCGGGAGATAGTTGATCGCCGGGAGATCGAGGTCAGGAGGGTTGACACGAAGAACAACACAGAAGATCCACTCACGAAGGCCATTCCCCAGATACAGTTTGAGAGACTCTTCGGGATGCTCGGTATGCGATACTACAGCAGCTGGCCCTAGTGCAAGTGGGAGATTGTTAGTTGTATGTATGCCCTAGAGACCAGTATTGTACAGATGATGTATATTATATTGGTTGCTTGGACATATATAGAGATGACTTTCTTGCTCGATATGATAGTATGCTATCTGGTTGCTCTTTATCTTAACATGTATACTTGTCTCTTTAAACTGTCTTATTGTTACATGTTGGTAAAGCCCTTAGGATGTGTACTTGACTACCTGGACTATGATGCAGATCATACTAGTGGGGACATGGTAGTCCATAAGTACATCCTTCAAGGTCCCTAGTCGTAGGTGTATCGAGATGGGGCATCGATATACCAGTGTAGACTAGCGTATACGCTTCTCGACCCATGAGATAGGCGATGGATGATCCAATATCCATTGGTGTTTGACATCAGAGATGGTATACGGGTGCTCAGTGGAGACTGGGTAAACTGGACGGACTCGCCGAGAACTCCCAGATGGTATTATACCTCACGTCAGATGGCAGTTCTCAGGTGACACTTGTGCAGGTTAGTCTGTAGACCCGAGATAGTCATAGAGTCTTGTGTGATCCCTACTGTGCTTTGATCTCCACCTTACCACGTCCATGAGGGCGTGCAAAACGGTGGTTTTTGGGTACAGTCCCGAGTCACATGGAGGCAATGAGCGATAGGAGGGGTTTCGTCTCTCCCGGTATTGGGGGTTGATGTTGCGCTGTGCTCGATTGGCCGTAACAGGGAAGTCGCTGGCCAGGGCTGATTCAGAGATTTGCTGGTAAGTGTTACCAGTAGTTTCTCGACCCGTTATGAGCCTCACATCAGCACGACTTATCAGTTATTGGGGTCTGACGTTTACCACCCTTAGACTTTATATGCGACATATCAGATGAGGAGACCGGACTGTACGGGAAGTGTTGCCGGTTGGCTCGATGGGAGTTGTAGCAGGTTCGCTTGTTCTCTTCTGATCGCTCAATACCCGGGTGGCCGTTACGTTTAGCTGACCGCTTGCGGCTTGGGGGTGCTTGATATGATCATCATCCACTGCCGGCGTATTGACGAGTCTTAGAGTCCCACAATGGAGTTACCTAGTCCAGGCGAAACGTTATGGTGCGCGTATGCGATATGCGCATGGACCCGATTAAAATGCGCGTATTGGATACCGTATATTGATTGGGCGGCTTGCTTTTGGTTAGGGTCGTATGTGATATGGACGGATTGATAAATCAAGTGTTGATTTATCATTAAACCATTACATTCTCACTAGAAATCTTTTCTTGTATCTTTGGATGTATGCATGCATGTATGCAATTCTTATTGTTTCATACACATATGGATGTGCATGCACACATACATACATACATCAACTATCATGGTTGATTATACATAGAAAATGGTGGATATATAAGACTCACACCATGGTTTATATTATGGATATTTATTTCTATGTTTGCTAAATCAAAAGAAAAGAGAAAAAGGTGAATGATTGGTTATCTTCTACACTCTAATCTTGACCTAACCATTTTCACCTACCATTTAACCATGATTTGTCTTCTTCTTCTCTTTTAACTAAGATGAAATAAATATCCATATCAATTAACCATGGTTTGAGATGAGAAAGGAAAATATATATACTTATGTTTTTCTTTTTCTTTAGTGAGTTATTCTTCTTTTCTTCATAATATCCATCTTCTTCAACCTTGAGCTCTTGCTCTCTTGAATTTTCAAGTGAGCAAAATATTCATCAAAATAGGATTTTGAAGTGAGAAAGAGAACCACAACACCATTCTACACAAGTCTAGCCCACTTGTTTGGAGTGTTAGCTTCATATCGTTCTCTTGATCGGGCGAAGTTGCAAGCTTGGACAAAGCGGACTACGGGTGGATCATCGGTGACCTAGAGGAGTTCAAGCGGAGCTTTTTCAAACCCCAAGTAGCCGAAGAGTCTAGCGTAGGGACCTACAAAGGTTGTACTCTCTAAACCCTAGCTTTTCTTTCATATGATGATGTGAAAAATTTGAAACCCTAATTTTTCTAAAAACGATTCTATGTTCGTTAACTTAGCACCCTAAAAATTCAGTTTTTGGTTCATGTGATGCTTCCAAACCCTTCCTGAGGTGCTAGGCAAACCTTTCAATTATTGTATATGTATACATGTGGATGCTGGGGATATGTATGTACAGGATGATCTTGCTCAGTTATATAGTATATTATTTCAGTTATCTTTATAAGGATATATATTTATTTTTATTTATGCTTTATCCAGTTTGCACATATTGATAAAGACTTGATATAGTAGTATACTATTATGGTTTGACTTTATCTTAACATGGCATATGTGTAGGGTTGCTAGGCACTCGCACAAGGGTCTACGAGGCATCAACCATGCCCGATTTAAAATTTAGCCGTGCCGAACAACCCGAATACGGAACTTTAAACTAGAGATTAGGCGATAACAACATGCTAAACAATTTAACACTAAGTGAGAGGGATTACAACCTTTGTAGATCCGCTCCTTCACTTCATATGCTCCGTGTTGTGGTCCCTTCGCTGCGATCATCGGGATCCGGACTCTCGAGAGGTTCCACGAAGAGAAAGACGCAACCTTTGCTTCCGATCTTCGATACTAAGATGATCTACCTTGAAGTTTCTTTAACACAAGCTAACACTCATGAAATGATGTGAACACCCTCATCTAAATGGCAAGGAAAGATGAGGATGATGAAGTAGGAATTTTGCTCTCTTTATTTATCCTTTTCTCATATTTATTCATCACCTTTTGAAAAACAAGTAAGCTTTTTCATAAAAGAATTGAAGGAAGAAGATGAACAATATTAGAATCCTTTTGTGATGAATAGGAAAAGAATAATATGATAGAATTATGCAACCATGGTCAAGTGAACCTTTGTAGAGAATTAACTAGGGTTAGGGTTTGGGTTGGGTTAAAGCATGAGTCACTTGAAAAAATCTTTATCATGACAAAATGAAAAGCTTCTAGAAACATCTAGAAAGCTTAACCCTAATCCAAACCCTAATCATGTTTAAACTCCACTAAACAAGTTGCATTAGTTATCATATCATGTTACAATATTATATATCACATATATAATATTTATCGTAACAAAATAAAATAATACATTTAACATATATCGCATATATATCAATGTATTACCCGAGTGAGAAAAAGAATCTTTTAGTGAGCAAATATTAGTTAATACAATTTAATATATCATATATATTATTATACATTAAATTATCGAATCAACACTTGATCCGATGACCCGGCTGATATCAAATATCGCGAGAATATAATACGGTATCTCATATCGTATTATCCTCGGTCCCGCACATATCACATATGTGCCCCTACTCCGTTTTGCCTGAGTCAAGAAACCTCTGTGTAGGACTCTAAAGAATCGTCAATACGCCGGCAGTAGGTGATGATCATATCAAACACCCACAAGCTGCAAGCGGTCAGCTAAACGTAACAGCTACCCAGGTATTGAGCGCTCAGAAGATCAACAAGCAAGCCTGTAACTTCTCCTGCGAATCCAAACAGTAACACTCCCGTACAGTCCGGTCTCGTCGTCTGTTATGTTGCATATCTCACCTAGGGGTGGTAAACGTCAGACCCCAGTAGCTCGATAAGTCATGTCGATACGAGGTATATAACAGTTCGAGAAACTACTGATAACACTTACCAGTAAATCTCAGCAACCCTGGCCAGGGATTTCCGGTTATAGCCAATCGAACACAGCACAACATCAACTCCCTATACCGGGAGAGACGAATCCCCTCCTATCGCTCATTGCCTCCATGTGATTCGGGACTGTACCCAAAAGCCACCTTTTTGCACGCCCTCTTGGACGTGGTATGATGGAAATCAAAGCACAGTGGGAACCACACAAGACTCTATGACGATCTCGGGTCAACAGACTACTCTGTACCAGTGTCACCGGAGAACTTCCATCTGACGTATGGTATAATACCATCTGGGAGTTCTCGGCGAGTCCGTTCAGTGTACCCAGTCTCCACTGAGCACCCGTACACCATTCTTGATGTCAAACACCGATGGATATGGGATCATCCATCGCCCATCATATGGGTCAAGATGCGTATACACTAGTCTACTCTGGTGCATCGATGCCCTGTCTCGATACACCCTCGACTAGGAACAGTTATAGGATGTACTCGTTGACTACCGTGGCCCCACTAGTATGATCTCATCATAGTCCCAGTAGTCGAGTACATATCCTAAGGGCTTTATCAACATGTAATATAGAGACAATCTGAGTACATGTTAAGATAAAATACAACCAGATAGCATACTATCATGTCGAGCAAGAAAGTCCTCCCTATATATGTCCTAGCATCCACTACAATATACATCGAATGTACAGTAATGGCCTCTAGGGCATACATATAACTAACAATCTCCCACTTGCACTAGGGCCATCTGTTATGGTATCGTATACCCAACAATTAGCTGCGATTGAAGTATCTCAAACTCAACAATCCCATAAAAGTCTCTACTGGGAAAAAGGCCTTCGTGAGTGGATCCGCGCTGTTGTCCTCTGTGTCTACTCTCCTAACCTCGATCTCCCTGGAGATCAACCATCTCCATGATCAGGTCATACTGCCTAAGAATTATATCTGGATTTCTGATGGGACGGAAGTTCCTTGGCTAAAGCCACAACTCCATTGTCACATAATGGTAGGAACGAAGTTCATCTTATGAACTTATAAATATCCAGACTGCCTCTTTTGCAGTATCATTGATAACAATGTATCTTGCCTTTAATCGTCTAGTATGTCACGGTATCTAGCTTGGAATTCTTCCAACATACCGTCCCTCTACTGAGGGTAAAGACAATGCCTGCGACTGACATTCAGTCGTTCTTATCACTCTGGAACCTTTCCAGTGATTCTCCCCAGGATCGATTGATACCATCTTACTACAACTAGTAAGAATCCTAATATCCAATTAGATCTATCTCATAGATCCAAAAACCCAGGATTTAGGAGGTATCACCTTGATCCTATATGGAGAATCCTTGTGATAAGCGGAGATTAACCGAGCGTAGCATAGGAAAACCCTTCCCTATCAAGAGTATGTCATCCACGTACTCTACGAGGATCACCATCATACTCTCTACTACCTTTTTGTACATACAAGGTTCATCTACCATTTTAATGAAGTCAAACTCTTTGACTACCACATCAAAACAGATGTTCCAACTCCGCGATGCCTGCTTTATCATATAAAACATCTTGCTCACGTTTCCGCTGCTCCTACTGACTGCGAAGCCCTCTGGCTGTGTACTTATAGACGCTCTCTTCTAAAACATCACTTAGAAAAGCAGTCATGACACCCAACCACCAGATATCGTAGTTTTGGTATGTAGCCGTGGCAAGTAGGATCTGGATGGACTTAAGCATAGATCCTTAGAAAAGGTTTCAACATAATCCATACCTGGTCTATGATGCAAACCTTTAACAAGTCTAGCTTTGAAAGTCTCAACTTTTCCATGTACACCAAGTAATCTTCTCAAGATATACTTGCTCCTGATGGGGATTTAACCCTTCAGATAAAGCAACCAAAGTCCATACTTTGTTGGTGTATAAGGATTCCATCTCAGATCGATAAGCATCCAGCCATTCTTACAGAGTCCCACTCCTGATGGCCAGCTCGAAAATAGTTGGGTCATCATCTCATGATGCATTCCTCGCTCCCACTGTTATAGAGAAACCAAAGTATCTCTCAGGTGGGTGAGGAACCCTACTAGATCGGCGGAGAGGCTGAGGTTCGTTGGTAACTATTGAATCCTTTGGTTCTACCTAATCATCAGCTGCAGTTTGTATAGCTGGAACCTTTCCAGTTCTACATAACAGACCTTGCCTCGAGCTTGTCCGGATTTTGCTTTTAGACATAGGCCGGACAACCCCAAATCTTAACAAACTTAAGATATGGGCTCTTCCCATTCCATATCACATATGAAGTGGTAGGTTACTGATTTGATTTGAACCCTATTCAATAGGTATGCAGCTTCTCAAGCGCATAACTCCCAAAAGAAAATAGGAAACTCAGTAGTACTCATCATAGAGCACACCATATCTAATAGGGTGAGTTTGCTCCGCCCCGATATACCATCGTGCTATGGTATATACGGAGGAGTAATGCTGAGAGAGAATCTCATTCTCCTTTAGAATAGTCCAGGAATTCCGTGCTCAAGTATTCTCCTCCTTGATCTCATCAAAGGACATAATACTTATACCCGTATTTTGGTTCTCTACTTCTAAATTATATTCTGTGAATATCTCAAAAGGTTCGGACTTGTGTTTCAACAGGAACACATGTCTGAATCTTGAGAGATTATCAGAGAACGTAATGAAGTAAAAAGAATCGGTCTTGGCATGTGTAGACAGGAGACTTTCATACATCAGCATGTATCAATCCCAAAAGTTCACTAACTCTTTTTCTGTTTCCAACAAACAGAGCTGTGGTCATCTTATCTTTGTGACATGACTGGCAAGTTTCATAAGATGTAAATTCAAACTAATTTAAATATGCATCTAAATGTAACTTCAGCCAGTCGGGTCGTATTGATATGACCTAGTCTACAATACCTCAAGAAGGATTCATTCATTTCTGAACTCTTCCTCTTGTGTATGTTCCTTATACTAAGAACTGTAGTTTGATTTAGAACGTCAATGCTTTTAGATAACGTGCCTGAACCGATCAACTCTTGATATAGGAAATGTTCAAAAACATTATCCAACAATACAAAATTATATCCTTTCTTTACTAATAAAGAGACTGATATGATTTTGTATATCAGGTTCGGTATCTAATAACATTTGTTCAGAATCAATGTATTCTGGTAATACAGGGTGATAGTGACCAACAGACTTGGCTGCAACACTTGCACCGTTTTCTGTCTCATGAAACTTATCACCCGTTCTCAGTTCTCTACCTATCTGTAGCCCATGTAACAGATTACATATAGGGGATCCTGATCCGGTATCACATACCCAGGACGTAAAGGATACTGAGAAACAGTTCTGTGTAATGAACACACCCGAAGATGATGCATCAGCATGCACTTTCTTCGTTTGGGCGGCACGGGAAATCTAGTATTCCCTAATTTCCTGCTCTGTCTTATAACAATTATAAGTTGGAGCGGGACCAACGTTCCCCAGCTCAGTATAACAAGCGGGTTCAGTCAATATATCCATTTTATTATTTTGATTAAGGCGTGATATGGTCGCTATCTGGAGAGAGAGAGAAGAAAACACTCAGCGTATGCTCTTGCAAGATTAGATTGGTTATCTAATATATCTAATCAGGATGTCTCCCACTGTTTTAGTCAAATCTTCCTTCAAACCCTAAAAGAAAAGACTAGCCGGGATTAATTACACGCTACAAGTTCGCCAATCTTTCAGCCAGGCCAGTGTCGGTACTTTGAGGGAGGTCCCCCGTGCTTTCGCACGAACCTAATTAAAGTAAACCTCGTTTTCCCAGAGGCGTAACCCCGTTAACACCTTTCTAGACACCTACTTGATCGGCTAATTGTAATGTGCAAAACTCTCCCAGGAGTAACTCTTACTCGCAGCGGGTATCGGGATCCAACTATCTTATAGAAGGTATGCAATCTCATTGCAAATTTCAACACTTGAAATTCCCAATTTATTTTGCCCCTAGCGATCTATGACCTTAACTAAGTCAACAAACCATAAATCGCAAGTCAAGTTCAACCCGTACATTTCCCGATTGAATTAAACCCACCCGTACGATCCTTAACTGAGTCAACAAAGCCGTACGAATACCCTAATCCAATCACATCTCATGTTTTAGCAGATAAACATTACTTAGCTACCGCACACTATGCCTTAACTAAGTCAACAAACATAGCACGAATACTAAATAATATCTATCTGAAATGACGGAGGGCTACACAGGTTTTTCAGAAAACCCTGAGCGTAATGAACTTGATATCGTTGTAGAATCGAGTGATTTTAAATGGAGTGTTTTTGAGGCTTTTCTAGTTTTGCTAAAGGGGTCACTCCCGGTGAAGGGATCGTCGGCCCTTTCCTCATCGAATAAGGTGCAGGATATATCATATATACCGCTGTGCAAAACAGAAACTATAGAAGCAATCAAAAGACAAACCGAGGGTTGTAGCATCTGCCAGTTATTGCTAAAGGAGTCACTCTCGGTGAAGGGATCTCGGTCCTTTCCTTATCGAATAAGGTGCTGGATGTTCTACAAGGAACACCGCTATGCAAAGCAAGAACTGTAGCTACCAGTTTTTATAAACAAGTTTCTACAACATCTTAGGTTTCTTTTATTTCATTAATCTCATTAATGAAGTCCCATTTTTAATTATGCTTCGCAAGCATCTCTTTTGAAACGAAATCTGCAATATAACATATATCTCATATATATAAAATATAAACATTCGTCTCAGGCAGTAATATGATCTCATCACAGAACATTGCAGCAGAAGAACATATATAAAATATTGGATATACAAGGACGTCCGTGTTTTCAATACGAGCCTGTATAAAACACGGATTCCACGTTCGCGATGAATAGCCAAACCCACATCCCTAGACACCCCTACGAGAGCGGCAAGTAACACTGCCAATTCTAGGGTTAGGAGACCCGGTCTCGACTCCTCGAGATGGTCTCCCACTGGACCCTAGAACCCGGTTACTTGTGCTCCCCGCCTTGGGTCTACCTAATGCGGAAAAGTAAATAATATACAACGGTGACAGCTTCCGCTACCTGGAAGTGCCCCAATAAAAGAATATTACATACAAATGAATTTTACATGAATGAAAAAGAAAAAATTCTCATCTCACATAAAACCCCCGGCTATTCAAACGCGACGATCCAATATAACATATCACAGCAACACATAATATCTCATATCATCAACGTAAACAAGTATGCGTATCCCGATTGTCGTTGATGTATAGCAACGAAGCCGGCGATACACCACATACTACGCTTACGGTCACAGAAAAGATAGTGTAAAACTACAACAGTTGGAATCCGCAACCTCCTTTGACATCACATGCCTAACAATTATAAACCCCGCATTTTAGTCTCCTTATCGAAAACTTTTTTCAATATCAAGTCGGGCAATTCAACAAGATTCCCGACGTCCTGATCGAATGCTCGTCATAAACTTTAGTAGACGGCCGCACCCCCGATACCGTCGACGAAGTGCACCAAGGCGGAACACCGCTACCGGGAGCACCCAAACGGATGCTTTCGGCGACGGGGTTCTCCTACAGTCACTTGGTCGGGGCTATGGGCGTAGCTGTCTATTAAGTTTACCCGGCGAGTATCCGCGTACGCTACGTGATTGCGACGGACTTTTGATCGCATCAAAATTCCGTGGCAACCGATCATCTGAGACTAAAGTGCTATGTCTATAATATTCAAAACAGTTATCTCATAACTACCTGTGGATTCCAATTATTGTATCGCATTCCAGATAAATAGAAAAAAATTAAACTTTCCGATCGAATCATCAAGCACCCAAGATTTCCCCAATATATCTCAACACTTGAAATGAGTTTAAAAACATCCATCACATGCCACAGTACCAATGGTCCAGCCGTAGAAGGGTCAAGCCAATGCCTCACATGTGGCACGCCGTACTGCCCCAAACCCTAAGGTTCAAAAGGCAGTTCAAGACGGTCACATAATCGAGTTAAGGTTTGTTGTCTTCTAGAGGGTCCATCGAGTTACTTGCACGACTTAGAACATTCTTAAACACGAGGAAAAATCCAACTTTTGAAAAATTTTCCGACAGGGGAAAAAGTGAGTTATTGATATCCGTTCGAACTTTTTAACAGTTTCTAAAAGTTATCCGGAAAACCACATAGACAAAATCTGATACTCCGATCGAATCATCGAATCCCCAAAACAACCCCAGAAAATTCAACTCTTGAATAAATATTAAAAATTCCCAGAAAATCCAGCATAATAAAATAGGAGTTACTGTGCAAACAAAAATTGATGACGTCATCATTGCGCCGCGGAACCACCGCAGAAGGCATGCTTCTGCCGCGGTTCCCCCGCGCTTTTTACTGTTCATCAAAAAAAATTTGTACCGTAATTCTTAGATTTCCCTGCTGAATTTTTTAAGCATTTTTAATTTGGAAAAATCCCAGTTTTTAGAAAAAGTCCAGAGAGCGGGTTTTATTGGGGTTCCGGGTTTCGATCGGACTTTAAACTTCGTCTAGACTTCGCCTAAAGCTCTAGCTTGGCTCTGATACCACTGTAGGGTTGCTAGGCACTCGCACAAGGGTCTACGAGGCATCAACCATGCTCGATTTAAAATTTAGCCGTGCCGAACAACCCGAATACGGAACTTTAAACTAGAGATTAGGCGATAACAACATGCTAAACAATTTAACACTAAGTGAGAGGGATTACAACCTTTGTAGATCCGGTCCTTCACTTCATATGCTCCGTGTTGTGGTCCCTTCGTTGCGATCATCGGGATCCGGACTCTCGAGAGGTTCCACAAAGAGAAAGACGCAACCTTTGCTTCCGATCTTCGATACTAAGATGATCTACCTTGAAGTTTCTTTAACACAAGCTAACACTCATGAAATGATGTGAACACCCTCATCTAAATGGCAAGGGAAGATGAGGATGATGAAGTAGGAATTTTGCTCTCTTTATTTATCCTTTTCTCATATTTATTCATCACCTTTTGAAAAACAAGTAAGCTTTTTCATGAAAGAATTGAAGGAAGAAGATGAACAATATTAGAATCCTTTTGTGATGAATAGGAAAAGAATAATATGATAGAATTATGCAACCATGGTCAAGTGAACCTTTGTAGAGAATTAACTAGGGTTAGGGTTTGGGTTGGGTTAAAGCATGAGTCACTTGAAAAAATCTTTATCATGACAAAATGAAAAGCTTCTAGAAACATCTAGAAAGCTTAACCCTAATCCAAACCCTAATCATGTTTAAACTCCACTAAACAAGTTGCATTAGTTATCATATCATGTTACAATATTATATATCACATATATAATATTTATCGTAACAAAATAAAATAATACATTTAACATATATCGCATATATATCAATGTATTATCCGAGTGAGAAAAAGAATCTTTTAGTGAGCAAATATTAGTTAATGCAATTTAATATATCATATATATTATTATACATTAAATTATCGAATCAACACTTGATCCGACAATCCGGCTATATCGCATATAACCGGCTAAAATTTATCCGTACCGATTCATCGAATCAACACTTGATCCGATGACCCGGCTGATATCAAATATCGCGAGAATATAATACGGTATCTCATATCGTATTATCCTCGGTCCCGCACATATCACATATGTGCCCTACTCCGTTTTGCCTGAGTCAAGAAACCTCTGTGTAGGACTCTAAAGAATCGTCAATACGCCGGCAGTAGGTGATGATCATATCAAACACCCACAAGCTGCAAGCGGTCAGCTAAACGTAACAGCTACCCAGGTATTGAGCGCTCAGAAGATCAACAAGCAAGCCTGTAACTTCTCCTGCGAATCCAAACAGTAACACTCCCGTACAGTCCGGTCTCGTCGTCTGATATGTTGCATATCTCGCCTAGGGGTGGTAAATGTCAGACCCCAGTAGCTCGATAAGTCGTGTCGATACGAGGTCTATAACAGTTCGAGAAACTACTGATAACACTTACCAGTAAATCTCAGCAACCCTGGCCAGGGATTTCCGGTTATAGCCAATCGAACACAGCACAACATCAACTCCCTATACCGGGAGAGACGAATCCCCTCCTATCGCTCATTGCCTCCATGTGATTCGGGACTGTACCTAAAAGCCACCTTTTTGCACGCCCTCTTGGACGTGGTATGATGGAAATCAAAGCACAGTAGGAACCACACAAGACTCTATGACGATCTTGGGTCAACAGACTACTCTGTACCAGTGTCACCGGAGAACTGCCATCTGACGTATGGTATAATACCATCTGGGAGTTCTCGGCGAGTCCGTCCAGTGTACCCAGTCTCCACTGAGCACCCGTACACCATCTTTGATGTCAAACACCGATGGATATGGGATCATCCATCGCCCATCATATTGGTCAAGATGCGTATACGCTAGTCTACTCTGGTGCATCGATGCCCTGTCTCGATACACCCTCGACTAGGAACAGTTATAGGATGTACTCGTCGATTACCGTGGCCCCACTAGTATGATCTCATCATAGTCCCAGTAGTCGAGTACATATCCTAAGGGCTTTATCAACATGTAATATAGAGACAATCTGAGTACATGTTAAGATAAAATACAACCAGATAGCATACTATCATGTCGAGCAAGAAAGTCCTCCCTATATATGTCCTAGCATCCACTACAATATACATCGTATGTACAGTAATGGCCTCTAGGGCATACATATAACTAACAATATGTTATACACGTTATTACATATTGCAGTTACATGTTGATAATGCCCGTAGGATCTTGCTTGACTACCGATGTTGTGATGGCGATCATACTTGTGGGAGCTGGGTAGTCTATAAGCACATCCTTAAATGTCTCAAGTCCCAGGAGTATCGAGATCGAGCATCGATACTCTAGAGTTGACTTGCGTGTATGTTTCTAGACCCCGACGAAGGGCGGAGGTTGGTCCCACAACCATTGGTGTGATCACCTAAGATTGTATACGGGTGTTCACTGGGGGTGAGTACACTGGATGGACTCGCTGAGAACCTTTAGATGGTATTATACCTATCGTCAGATAACGGTTCTCTTTTGACATGTGTACAGGTTAGTCTTTGGATCTGAGATCATCATTTGTCTCGTGTAGGTTCCCACTGTGCTTTGATCAATACCCTACCACGGCTCTACTGAGTCGTACAAACAGGTTTTGGTTGGGTACAGTCCCGAGCCATATGGAGGCAGTGAGTGATTGTCAGGGATTCGTCTCTCCAGGTATTGGGAGTTGATATCGTACTGTGTTCGATTGGTCAGGACCATAAGACCTTGGCTAAGGCAGTTGGGATTTACTGATAGGTTGATCAGTAGTTTCCCGAATTGGTCCCGAGCCGAATCAACACGAATTATCGGGTTATTAGGGTCTGACGCTTACCACCCCTAGACCCGGTATGCAATACTCTTTGACGAAGAGACCGGGCTGTACGGATATTGTCACGGATAGGCTCAGTAGGGATTCGGACGAGTTTGCTCGTTGGCTTTCCTTTTCGACAGGTACCCGAGTATCTGTTACAGTCTAGTTAGTGCCGCTGACGTGCTTGTGGTTATGGATTTATCCAGTAACGCACTGCCGGCGTACTGTCAAGTCTTTAGAGTCCCACACAGAGGGTTTCTCTGCTTCGGGCGAAACGATGTAGAGGCCGTATGGTTTTACGGCAGGGTTCGATCACATACGTGTACTTGTGCATGTATGATGTTTGGCGGATAATACTAGCGGGCTTTGGTTTAAGACGGATCCTAGTATTATATTGTTGGATTATTTTCATCTCTTTTGTATTCGTATTTTTCGAAATACGGATACGAGTATGTAAATATGGTGAGGGGTATCCTTGTAATTTGTTATAAGAGTGCTTCTAGAAGAATAAACCTCATTATTTGTTTTAACCATTTAGTTAAATGGTTAATGAGGTGGAGGTATGAGGTGTTGACTTTTATTAAGTGAAGCATGGCTACTTGTTGACTCACTTGGTGAGTCATGGGTTATTATTGAGGCAAGGTGGCATCTAGATATTTTGTAGAAAATATCTAGATATTTTGTGGTGAAGATAATTTTTTATTATTATCTTTGGCATGCTTGCTTTATTAGTCACAAGACTTAGCCATTCTTCACTTGATTTCTTATGTTGCTCTCTACAATACTCTCGTCTCCTCGAAGCTTCTCTTCTTCTACCTCAAACTCTAATAGTCTCATGTGTTGAGAAACCTAGGGTTCTTGAGACAAAACAATCCATCATCACTCTCTACATCCTTTAAGCTACATAGATTAGCATACTAAGTAATATAGTTACCTTAGTTTGAAGGTAGGGGCTCAAAGTAGACACTCTCGGGTGGATCATCTTTGACACGAGGAAGCCGTTGATCAAGCTCGATCATGGAGGCCACTAGGAGCATGCTAAAGGAGAGGAGTGAATGTTGGAGATAGTGCCCTCAGAGTCAATTATTGGATCACAGGCACGTGATTGTAATGATTGAGGGAAGACCTATCCCTGTAGGACAATCTTACTCGAGATGATAGTATGCTATCTGGTTTACCTTTATCATCGTGTACTGCTTTAGGTGACCTGACAGGTCGGTATTGCACGTTGATAGAGCACCTAGGATTCTTGCTTGACTGCCAGCAGTATGAGGGCGATCATATACGTGGGAGCTGGTAGTCTATAAGCATATCCTTAAATGGTCCCTAGTTGTGAGAGTTTCGAGACAGGGCATCGATACTCCAGAGTAGACTAGTGTATACAGTCGAGACCCCGACGAGGGGCGGTGGCCGGTCTCACAAGCCACTGGTGTCAGTTGGTTCACCTAAGATGTGTACAGGTGCTAATTGGGTTATGAGTACACCGGACAGAACTCGCCGGGAACATGCTAGTTGGTCTTATACCAGACGTCAGATGGCAGTTTCCTGGTGACATGTGTACAGGTTAGTTTATCGACCTGGGGATCGTCATTTGTCTCATGTGAGTTCCCACTGTACTTTGATTACTACCCTACCACGCTCAAAGGAGACGTGCAAACAGGTTTTAGTTGGGTACAGTCCCGAGCCACATGGAGGCAGTGAGCGCATCTTCAGGGGTTCGTCTCTCCCGGTATTGGGGGTGAGGTCGTGCTGTGTCTAGGAGAGCCATTATACGAAGTCTTTGGCCAAGGCAGGAGATTTACTGGTAGGTATTCCGGTAGTATCTCAGGGTGTTCTGGGCTACACTCCGACACGACTTGTACCGCTTTTGGGGGTCTGACTTTTACCAACCCCCTAGGCCCGCCATGCGATGCTTATAGACGAACGGACCGGACTGTACGGATATTGTCACTGTCAGGCTCAGTAGGGTTGTCAGGCTGGGTTCGCTCACAGACGTCCCTTTTGGTCAATACCTGGTAGACCGTTACGTATTGGCTTATACCTCTGACGTGCTTGTGGTTAAATCCACAATTAAGGTGTTGACGAGTCTTTAGAGTCCCCCACATTCAGTTACTCAAGCTTTCGGGCGAAAAGCTGTAGAGGCCGTATGGAGATATGGCAAGGTCCGATCAGATACGTGCCGTATTGCACGGATCAGAATCGGACAGTTTGTACTATAGGCCGTATGGATATATGGCAGGGTTCGATCAGGTGCGGTATTGCACGGATCAGGATCGAACGGATATTACTAGCCGGCTTTGGTTTAAGCCGGATCCTAGTATAGTACAGTGTAGATTTTGTCTCATTGCATTTGTATTTCGGTCGGAATACAGATGCGGGTGTGTATGCACAGTAGCGGGGTTTTCCTGTAATTTATTACGGGACCAGTTTTCTGGAGTTGCCAGTTTGTTTTTCGTTTCGGCCAATTTCCTTTGTATCGTTCATTGGTCGAAGATTGGTGGAGGAGGGCTTATTTGCATTTGTGCAAATAAGCAATTGTGGAGGGGGGTCTTTGCATTTTATTGTGACATCATGATTGTTGCTCCACTATTGACTTCATAACCTCATGATTGCTTGACTTTCTTTATCATCATGGTTTTGATGATGGTTGTTGATGAGTGTAGTTGTGGTTGTGATGATAATTCCTCATCATCACCCTTTTTCTCTTGATTATTGATCTACCCCCTCTTGGACTTTTTGACCACTCTCTCATTCTCTCCTCTCCCACCTAAGGAGGCCGGCCACTCCTCATATGGGCTGTCCCAATTTTTGGTGGTGGGGTTCATCTCATTTGTCATGCAAAAATTCCCAAGTTCCTTCACAAAAGTATATACTTCATTTCCTCCACCAAAATGGCAACCTCCATGAACCTCAAAGTGAGACATGAGCACTACACATTCTACAGCAAACCTTGGGCACGTCGGCTCGCCAACTTTGTGCCCGAGTTGCCTCGGTATTGAGGTGGGAGCCCGTAAAAGATGCAGACGATGTGGTGCCCTTCCGGCAAGGAGGCGACGACCGGAGTTTCCGTGGGAGATCAGGACGACGACGAGAAGACCGGAGGACACGGATCAGTCGGTATATCTCACTTCCCTTTCTTGTAGTTAGCTAGGACTAGTTAATGGTTCGATCCGGGTATTAGTGCGCGGTGCTGCCGGTTCATGAAAAATTTAAGTTAACCACCGCTTCCGCATTTGGCCTCGGGATGGAGGCCGGGCCGCCGCCGTGCACTTACACTGGTATCAGAGCCTCGCCATTAACCTAGTCTAGCTTTGTTTAATGTGTTTACATTTCCGATCGACCAAAATTCCAAAATCCGCGTTTTTCACATGCATCAGTTTTCTGTTGAAATTTTCTGGAGTCGAAATTTTTTTCAGGTTGTAGAAAAGTGATGTACTGAAAATTCTAAGAACACTGTAGAAATTCGATACAGTGACTCCACAATAGGAGCGCGGAACCGCGGCCAAACCCCCCTTTAGGCCGCGGTTCCGCCGCACCATGTTGAGATCACTGCATCAAATTTCAGCAGTTGCTTTCTGGGTTAAAATTAGGGTTTTTGGAATGTTAATTTTGGGCCCAGAATTTCTTGATGTGCTACAGTAGTACTTGGGGGCCCACTTGTTAAAATTTGATCGATCGGATATTTTAAACACATTAGTTCATAGTATTTACATTATATCTGCGACTGTGAATGTCACTTGATCGGTAAATCCTGTCTAACTGCTATAGCCCGGTTAGACGGATTTGCGAACGTGACTTTCACGTTGATGTTCTGTGATTTTGCTGTGATGTTGCGGATCGGTCGTGGGGGATAGCCTGGATGCAATGCTAGTACTGTTTTGTTGTATTATGTACATTTGATATTGCGGGGCGAGCGTCCGACATGTGGACTGCCGTCACTGCCTGATTGTATTATTATTTTGGGGCACGGCCAGGTTGCGGTCGATGTACCCGTTGTATGTATATTTTACTTTCTGTACTAGGATTACTCCGCGGAGGGGTGCACGGATAGCCGGGTTCTAGAGGGCAACAAGCCCGCATCTCATGGCATTGAGACGGAGGGGGCTTCACTCTAGGATTGGCGGGCTATTCGCCGCACTCGTAGGGGGTACAGGTTGACCCAGGAGGGGTGCCCAAGTTACCGGATTCCGTGAAGTGCTGGGTGGTCCATTCACTTTGCTGAAGGGGGCTGCCTCGCTTCAGGTTTTGGTGGGTAACTTGCCGCGCCCGTAGGGGTCTAGGATTTCATTGCACAGGCTATCCACACGACCAGGGGAACGTCGGGTTTCAGTAGTGGCTCTGTGAAACCCGGGGATCCCAGATATCTGTATTGTTTCTGTGATGCTGTACATTTCTGTGATGTTGTATTTTATCACGCCTTGAGCGAATATAATATATTGGTATATATATTAGTAGATGTTGTATATGTTTTGCATCCGCGCTAGTCCAGTCCCCACTCTGTCGTTAGTTAGCTAACCTAACGGGTAATGACGGGACCCAGCGGCGAATGCGGATGGCATATACGTACATCAGTATATTTTCGTTCTTTGTGGTGTGATCAATTGATGGGACTGCGTTGATTCGGATCAATGCAAGTTAAAAACAAACCTAATCTGATGTTGTTGGAACACTTTTTCAAAAAGCTGTTATTGCAAGGACGTTCACTTTTGTTTTGCATCGTGGTATTCAGTTGGAATATCCTGCTCCTCAGTCGACGAGGCAAGGGCCGAGATCCCTTCACCGGGAGTGACCCCTTGGACAAAAAGTTTGCGTCAGGGCAATAACTTCACTATAGCCGATTACTTCTGCTTTGCACCGTGGTATTCAGTTGGAATATCCTGCACCTCATTCTACGGGGAAAGAGCCGAGATCCCTTCACCGGGAGTGACCTCTTTAGCAATGGTTTTCGTCACTATATTTTTTAAAGCTATCAGTTCCTTCAACGATATCAAGTTCATTACGTTAAAGGTTTTCGCCAGAAACCATTCGTAGCCCTCCGTCGTTTCATATGGGTAGTCAATAGTATTCAAGCTGTGTTTGTTGGCCAAAGTCAAGGCACAGTGTTTGGTAGCTGTTGGGTATTCATATGCACCATAGATAGATGCGTTGGTTTGGGGCAGTCGTATAGCCTTGTTGGCCAAAGTCAAGGGCTTGTGCGGGTGGGCTCAAATTAACCTGGAGAATGACGGGTAGAACTTGACATGTGACTTATGATTTGTTGGCCAAAGTCAAGGTCATAAGAGCATGGGATAAAAATCTACATCGGGAGTTTCAAAAGAACTGAAACTTGCCAGATATGCGCATACCTTCTGGAGTGTGACACCGTGAGCGGATTCCGTCACGTTATCATGCGATGATAGTTGGATCCCGATTCCCACTGATGAGTTGGTTTACTCCTTGGGTGATCCCGACTAATTCTTCTTTCAGGTTTGGAGGAAAATTTGACGGTACAGTAGGAGGTTTCCAGATTAGATAAATTGGTAACCATTCTGATCTAGGTTAGAGTGCACGCTGAGTGTTTTTTTTCTCTCTCTCTTTGGCAGCGACCATTGACCCGACTCTAAGACTATGACTCAGTGACCAAATTAACCGAACCTTCTTAAACACTGGCTTTTGGATTGTCAGAGTTGCAAACCTCATTGCCACTCCTACTTTTACCCTTTTCTCCAGGACACCCCGTATTACTACGAACGTCCAGTTCCATTGGACAAAACCATCGTATGGTTAGATACGAACTCGAAAGAATTTATTCGAGGATGGTTTCCGGTTCTGGAGAAAACGAATAGGACTATTCAGTTGTCTTTTCCTTTTGCCTCCTCTCCGGTTACGAGTACTCCTTGGTTTAGGAGTAGTACACCTGTTACGCAAATTGGATAGTCTTCTTCCAAACCTTAGGCTGGTGCCGACCGGTAGGGAATGAAGAAAACCAATTAGCCTAACGATGGTGTGCAGAAGGTATTAAGTTAAGACAAAGCAAGGGATTAGTAAGAGGGCAAAGTAAATTGCGACTGCTATTCACGACCAAACCAAGTTTTTCTTCGCCAATCCTGAATCACCTTTGTATTTCTCCAGAACACTCCGTATCACTACGAAGATCCACGGTTTATTGGATACTCCATCGTATGGTTATATACGAACTCGAAAGGAACTTGTTCCAGTTCGGGGATGGATTCTGGTTCAGGAGAAATAGGAATAAGGTTCATTCAGTTGTCTTTTATCTTCACCTTCTCTCGCATTGCAAGTGCTCCTAGGATTAGGACAGTACACCCATTATGCTTATTGGATAGTCTTCTTCCAAACCATAGGCTGGTGCCGAACGGTAGGGAAGGAAGAAAACCATTTGGCCTAAGGGGTGTACAGAAGGTAATGACTAAAGACATATAAAGGGATTTGGAGAGGTGGCAAAGAACTATACGGTTACAGTCGTGAATCTGGAAGAGGCATTACTAGGAATACCGGGATACCCCATCGAAACATTTCAATGTTTCAGTCTCACTGTGTACTGTTAAAGGAAAACTGATTTCCCGATTAGATACTTACTCCAGGGTATGTATTTACCAGGTACGATTCTTATATCTGTATGGTTTTACAGATGATGAGTGGGAGTAGGTTATTGGGAATTGGGTGATCATCCTCATTATATCGGGATTCGTTGTAATCGGTGATATTTGAGGAAATCACCTGGGTTGTTTGCCGGACGACAAATATTTGGTTTTGAATATCCGCTGTTGTGCACCAATTTCAAATTGATATATCTGTATGTCTATTTTCATAGAGTGAGATATACCTTTTTGAAATTATGTCTACGATATTTACCTATATCAGTGGATGGTTAGGTAAGGAGCATTAAACAGCGGTGTAATTCTTCTTAACCATAAGTACAGTTTTCAACCTACGACACACAGTGAATGAGTTATCAGACTCAAGGGACTTATACAGAGTATTGTATATTGTCCAGGGTCCATCAAGACAGAGGGGTTGGTCCTCGTACTATATTCGGTTTACTTATGACTTCTCTAGTTTTTAGACAGGTGTTTCGTGCAAACACAGGGTCCGAATTTTGAGAAGTTATTGGTATTTGAATAGAGTAGAGAACCAGGTGTTGCAAGTATCGGGATTCTTCAAAGTGATCGAAGATATAGATACTTGTCTATGGTATTCAGTTGATAGTAGTGATTAAGAGAACTTGCTTCTCTTTCAGGTTACTCATAATTGGAAGTGCTCCTAAGTTGAGTAACGCTGATCGGGCTCCTTCCATTTAGTTGACATGCACTGGAGACAGCTGCATGATTTGAATCTGGTTCAATTAAATCAGTGCCTCTGGTCCTATATTGGATATAGAACAGTTCGTATCTTAACGATGTTAAGGTACGGGGAGTTGTCCGGCTTATGATTAAAACCAGACTCTGGATAACTCAAGGCACGTTTCTGTAATGGCTGTTTGTGGGTTGACCCAGGCTATGACGAGGGTTGACTTTCTATCATAAGAAAGATCAATAGTGATATTGTTCTAGACTCGCCACAGTTTTATTAAAAATGGATTTTTCAGAAAACAGTAGTGGGAGTATGGTAGAACTGGAAGTGATTCCAGAACCACAAACGATTACTGAAGATTTGATAGGAACCTAAAGATTCAATCTGGTTTGACATTCCATTGGCCACTCCGCAAATAAGGTGGGTAACTTCAGGCACCCGAGAGGTACTCCGGTAGCCTCAAGGACGGTGACAGGGAGGTTCTTGTTTACCCACACTTGCCATTGCTGTTGTTTCAGACTGTGAGACCCGGCAAGAGGATGAGTATAGCGTCGTTCTAAACTTGCTTTAGAAGTGTACGTCTATATGACTCTGCCAGAGGGTTGTCGTAGTCAGTGGGAGCAGCGGAAGCATTGGTGGACAGGTAGCTTATGTCTATTTATAGACTAAAGCAGATGTAGCGGAGATAGATCATCTATTTTTGACGTGACAGTCATGGGTTTGACTTCATCAGAATAGGGGATGGATCTGTTGAGAAGGTAGTAGGGTGTGATATCCTGGTATTTGGATGACATACACAGAGTAGGAAAAGAAACTCCTATACTACAATCGGTTATACTTTGGTTGTCACACAGTGGTTTCTCCACATGGGACTTGGAAATTATATCAGACATACTGGTTACTAGATCTATGGTTTTAGATCTAGATTTGGGTGGTTTCCCAATCAGGGTACTTAGACAGCATTCTAAGAGTATTTAGAATGGACGACTCCATGCACGGTAGTGTACCTGCAGAAGATGGAGTCACCCTCTCTAAAGGTGTCTTACAGACTAAAGGGGAGAGGGATGTGCATGATTGGCAGATCACTTGCTCAGGCAATTGAGTCAATCGTGAGATGTAAAGTACCACACCAGATGTTGTTCTTGCACTAGGTGCAATAAGTTGACATTGATCCAATCCTGGAGAAACAGTCGGAAGCAGTTTTAGAACATAAGTGGATGTTCTAGGGATATGATAACGACAGCCTCATTCGGGAGACAGTTATCATTCCAGGCTTCCAAGGTGACCTGGACGACAAGGAGGTTGTCAGAGTTGTAGTTTTCCTTCTGACGAGGGGCAGTATTTTGGACAGGTGGTCCAAGGCAATACTGAGGGAGGCATGGCGCAGGATACTGATTAAGTTCAGTTGACGATACAGTCTAAGAAGTTTGGATTTGGAGTTCATTTTTGAGCTAGGTCCCATCAGACAGCCAGACACATTCTAAGACAGGTATTGCTCATTTCGGGAGATGGCTTTCTCCGCGAACATGAGATATAGAGAGACATAGAAAGAAACATCAAAGCGGATCCACTCACTAAGGCTATTCCTCGAACGCAATAGTTTCGGAAACGAGCTTTGTGAGACTGACTAGTAGAGGAGTTGGGTGTTCGGTATCACACGGGCTGTGAGTATGCGACATCGCAATAATTAGCCTTGAGTGCAAGTGGGAGATTGTTGGAGATAGTGCCCTCAGAGTCAATTATTGGATCACAGGCACGTGATTGTAATGATTGAGGGAGGACCTATCCCTGTAGGACAATCTTACTCGAGATGATAGTATGCTATCTGGTTTACCTTTATCATCGTGTACTGCTTTAGGTGACCTGACAGGTCGCTATTGCACGTTGATAGAGCCCCTAGGATTCTTGCTTGACTGCCAGCAGTATGAGGGCGATCATATACATGGGAGCTGGTAGTCTATAAGCATATCCTTAAATGGTCCCTAGTAGTGAGAGTTTCGAGACAGGGCATCGATACTCCAGAGTAGACTAGTGTATACAGTCGAGACCCCGACGAGGGGCGGTGGCCGGTCTCACAAGCCACTGGTGTCAGTTGGTTCACCTAAGATGTGTACAGGTGCTCATTGGGTTATGAGTACACCGGACATGACTCGCCGGGAACATGCTAGTTGGTCTTATACCAGACGTCAGATGGCAGTTCCCTGGTGACATGTGTACAGGTTAGTTTATCGACCTGGGGATCGTCATTTGTCTCATGTGAGTTCCCACTGTACTTTGATTACTACCCTACCACGCTCAAAGGAGACGTGCAAACAGGTTTTAGTTGGGTACAGTCCCGAGCCACATAGAGGCAGTGAGCGCATCTTCAGGGGTTCGTCTCTCTCGGTATTGGGGGTGAGGTCGTGCTGTGTCTAGGAGAGCCATTACTTGAAGTCCTTGGCCAAGGCAGGAGATTTACTGGTAGGTATTCCGGTAGTATCTCAGGGTGTTCTGGGCTACACTCCGACACGACTTGTACCGCTTTTGGGGGTCTGACTTTTACCAACCCCCTAGGCCCGCCATGCGATGCTCATAGACGAACGGACCGGACTGTACGGATATTGTCACTGTCAGGCTCAGTAGGGTTGTCAGGCTGGGTTCACTCACAGACGTCCCTTTTGGTCAATACCTGGTGTAGGGTTCCTAGGCACACACTAGAGGTCTCATAAGGCATCAACCATGCCAATTTATAATTTTACAAGTGCCGAGAAACCCTAATACGGATCGTTAACTAGAATTTTAGGCGACAAAAGAAACTAGTTAACAACTTAACTAAAATAACGGAAATACAACCTTTGTAGATCCGGTCCTCCACCTCCATAGCTCCGCAATGAAGTCTCCTCACTGTCCAAATCCAATCTAGGGCTCTAGCGTCGGCTTCATCGGAGAAATGGGCGGGCTAGGTCATCGACAACGATGCCGAAGATGATCTACGTCGAGGCATCACAAGATCAAGCTCCAACTTCACCAAGTCATGAAACTTGTGAAGAAAACACCCTATACTACTTGGGAAGTGGTAGAGGATGAAGAAATAGGAAGAGGGTTCACTTTAGAATTGGATTTCTCACTCTTTTCATCAAATCACCATTGATGATGCAAGGTTTTCTTCATGTGAAGAAGAAGAAGAAGATGAATATTATGATAAGTTCTCTTGAAATAGAAAAGAAAATCAATACTTATCATAATACAACCATGGTCAAGTGTAGAGAATGAACTAGGGTTAAATGGAGTGGTTAGGGTTAAGCATGAGACAAAATGGTCACTTAGTCAAAGCTTCATGAAGCTTCAAGATGCAAACAAAGAAAGCCACCATTTTCTCTTTATGCCATTTATTTTCCAAAATGAATAAACAAATAAATAAATGAATAAATAAGTAATGGAAAAACAAAACCCTAATCATTAGTTTAACCATGGTTTAATTCTTTACACTTAACCAAGTAAACATGTATCATCAAACATGATACAATCATTTGCACAAAAAATATATCACATATACAACTTGTACATCCAAGTGAGAAAATCCATTTAAAGTGAACCAATACTAGTTAATGCAAAGTAATATATCAAATATATAATTATACATTAAATCATTAAATCAACACTTGATTTAACGATCCGGTCATATCGCATATAACCGACTAGTATCCTATGTATCGGCTTATCGAATCAATACTTGATTCGATAACTAGGTTATATCGCATACAACCAATCGATACATTCATCGCGAGAATAGAATACGGTATCACATAAACGCATTATTCTCTCATATGCGCTCCTATTTCGTTTCGGTTGAGCCACGAAACCTCTGTGTAGGACTCTAAAGACTCGTCAATACGCCGGCAGCAGATGATGATCATATCAAACACCCACAAGCCGCAAGCGGTCTGCTAAACGTAACGGCCACCCGGGTATTGAGCGATGAGAAGATCGACGAGCAAGCCCGCTCACACTCCTTTGAATCCAACCAGTAACACTTACCGTACAGTCCGGTCTCGTCGTCTGATATGTCGCATATCTCGCCTAGGGGTGGTAAACGTCAGACCCCAATAGCTCGATAAGTCGTGTCGACATGAGGTCTATAACAGTTCGAGAAACTACTGGTAACACTTACCAGTATATCTCAGCAACCCTGGCCAGGGATTTCCGGTTATAGCCAATCGAACACAGCGCAGCTTCAACCCCCTATACCGGGAGAGACGAATCCCCTCCTATCGCTCATTGCCTCCATGTGATTCGGGACTGTACCCAAAAACCACCGTTTTGCACGCCCTCTTGGACGTGGTAAGGTGGAAATCAAAGCACAGTGGGAACCACACAAGACTCTATGATGATCTCGGGTCAACAGACTACTCTGTACCAATGTCACCTGAGAACTGCCATCTAACGTAAGGTATAATACCATCTGGGAGTTCTCGGCGAGTCCGTCCAGTGTACCCAGTCTCTATTGAGCACCCGTATATCTCCTCTGATGTCAAACAGCAATGGATATGGGATCATCCATCGCCCATCTGTATGGGTCGAGAAGGTATACGCTAGTCTATACTGGTATCTCGATGCCCCGTCTCGATACACCCACGACTAGGGTCTTTGAAGGATGTACTTATGGACTACCATGTCCCCACTAGTATGATCCGCATCATAGTCCAGGTAGTTAAGTACACATCCTAAGGGCTTTACCAACATGTAACAGAGAGACAATCAGTATATACGTTAAGGTAAAGAGTAACCAGATAGCATACTATCATGTCGAGCAAGAAAGTCCTCCCTATATATGTCCAAGCATCCACTACAATATACATCCTATGTATAGTAATAGCCTCTAGGGCATACATATAACTAACAATCTCCCACTTGCACTAGGGCCATCTGATAGCAGTGGTTGAAGTATCTCATACTCAACCATCCCATAAAAGTCTCTCTCTGGGAAAAGGCCTTTGTGAGTGGATCCGCCGTGTTGTCCTCTGAGTCTGTTCTCCTAGCCTCAATCACACTGGAGATCAACCATCTCCATGATCAGGTGATACTGCCTTAGATTATGTCTGGGTCACTGATGGGACCTATGTTCCTTGGCATAAGCCACAACTCCATTGTCACACAATGAGAGGAACATAGTTCATCTCATGAACCAATATACACCCAAACAGCCTCTTTGGTAGCATCTTAAGTAGCGATGTATCCTGCCTTTATCGTCTAGTATGCCACGGTATCTAGCTTGGAACTCTTCCAACATACCGTCCCTTTACTGAGGGTAAAGACAATGCCTGTGACTGACATTCAGTCGTCTTTATCACCCTGGAACCCTTCCAGTGATTCTCCCCAGGATCAACTGATACCATCTCACTACAACTAGTGAGTATCCTAACATCCACTTAGATCTATCTCATAGATCCAAAATCCAGGATTTAGTAGGTATCACTTTGATCCTATGTGGAGAATCATTGTGATAAGCGAAGATTGATCGAGCGTAGCATAGGAAACTCTTTCCCTATCAAGAGTATGTCATCCACGTACTCTACGAGGATCGTTACCATACTCCCTACTGCCCTTTTGTTTATACAAGGTTCATCTACCATTTTGATGATGTCAAACTCTTTGACTAATCCATCAAAACAGATGTTCCAACTCCGCGATGCCTGCTTTATCTCATAAAGCATCCTGCACACATTTCCGCTGCTCCCACTGTCTACGAGGCCCTCTGGCTGTGTACTTATAGACGCTCTCTTCCAAAACATCATTTAGAAAAGCAGTCATGACACCCAACCACCAGATATCGTAGTCATGGTATGTAGCCGTGACAAGTAGGATCTGGATGGACTTAAGCATAGCTACTTGAAAAGGTTTCATCATTATCCACACCTGGTCAATGATGCAAACTTTTAACAAGTCTAGCTTTGAAAGTCTCAACTTTTCCATGTACACCAAGTAATCTTCTCAAGATATACTTGCTCCTGATGGGGATTTAACCCTTCAGATATAGCAACTAAAGTTCATACTTTGTTGGTGTATAAGGATTCCATCTCAGATCACTAAGCATCCAGCCATTCTTACAGAGTCTTACTCCTGATGGCCAGCTCGAAATTAGTTGGGTCATCATCTCATGATGCAATCCTCGCTCCCACTGTCATAGAGAAAACGGAGTATCTCTCAGGTGGGTAAGGAACCCTACTAGATCGGCGGAGAGGCTGAGGTTCGTTGGTATCTACTGAATCCTCTGGTTGTACCAAATCATCTGCTGTAGTTTGTATAGCTGGAACTTTTCCAGTTCTACATTACAGACCTTGCCTCGAGCTTGTCCGGATTTTGCTTTTAGACATAGGCCGGACAACCCCAAATCTTAACTAACTTAAGATATGGGCTCTTCCCTTTCCATATCGCATATGAAGCGGTAGGCAACTGATTTGATTCGAACCCTATTCAATAGGTATGCAGCTTCATAAGTGCATAACCCCCAAAAGGAAATACGTAACTCAGTAATACTCATCATAGAGCACACCATATCATATAGGGTGTGATTGCTCCGCCCCGATATACCATCGTGCTATGGTGTATTCGGAGGAGTAATGCCGAGAGAGAATCTCATTCTCCTTTAGAAAAGTCCAAGAATTCCGTGCTCAAGTATTCTCCTCCCTGATCTCATCATAGGACATAATACTTATACCCGTATTTTGGTTCTCTACTTCTAAATTATATTCTGTGAATATCTCAAAAGGTTCAGACTTGTGTTTCAACAAGAACATATGTCTGAATCTAAAGAGATCATCAGAGAACGTAATGAAGTATAAAGAACCAGTCCTGGCATGTGTAGACAGGGGACCTACATACATCAACATGTATCATCCCAAGAGTTCACTAACTCTTTCTCTGTTTCCAATAAACAGGGCTATGGTCATTTTATCTTTGTGACATGACTGGCAAGTTTCATAAGATGTAAATTCAAACTGATTTAAATATGCATCTATATGTAACTTCAGCTAGTCGGGTCGCATTGATATGACCTAGTCTACAATACCTCAAGAAAGATCCGTTCATTTCTGAACTCTTCCTCTTGTGTGTGTTCTGTATACTAAGAACTGTAGTTTGATTTAGAACATTAATACTTTTAGATAACGTGCCTGAACCGATCAACTTTTGATATAGGAAATGTCCAAAACATTATCCATCAATACAAAATTTTATCATTTCTTTACTGATAAAGAGACTGATATGATTTTGTATATCAGGTTCGGTATCTAATAGCATTTGTTCATAATCAATGTATTGGTAATACAGGGTGACAGTGACCAACAGACTAGGCTGCAACACTTGCCCCGTTTTCTGTCTCATGAAACTTATCATCCGTTCTCAGTTCTCTACCTATCTGTAGCCCTATATAATAGATTACATATCTGGGATCCTGATCCGGTATCTCATACCCAGGACGTAAAGGATACTGAGAAACAGTTCTTTGTAACGAACACACCCAAAGATGATGCATCATATGTACTTTCTTCGTTTGGGCGGCACGGGAAATCTGGTATTCCCTAATTTCCTGCTCTGTCTTATAACAATTATAAGTTGGAGCGGGACCAACGTTCCCCAGCTCAGTATAACAAGCGGGTTCGGTCAATATTCCGTATTATTATCTTGATTAAGGCGTGATATGGTCGCTACCTGGAGAGAGAGAGAAGAAAACACTCAGCGTGCGCTCTTGCAAGATCAGATTGGTTATTATTTTATCTAATCAGGATGGCTCCCACTGATTTTATCAAATCTTCCTTCAAACCCTAAAAGGAAAGACTAGCCGGGATTAATTACACACTACAAGTTCGCCAATCTTTCAGCCAGGCCAGTGTCGGTGCTTTGAGGGAGGTCCCCCGTGCTTTCGCACGAACCTAATTAATGTTAACTTCGTTTTCCCAGAGGCGTAATCTCGTTAACACCTTTCTAGAAACCTACTTGATCGGCTAATTGTAATGTATAAAACTCTCCCAGGAGTAACTCTTACTCGTAGTGGGTATCAGGATCCAACTATCTCATAGAAGGTATGCAATCTCATTGCAAATTTCAACACTTGAAATTCCCGATAATTTTGCCCCTAGCACCCTATGATCTTGACGGAGGTCAACAAACCATAGGCTACTAGTCAAGTTCAACCCGTCATTTCTTGATCGAATTAAACCCACTTGCACGACCCTTGACGGAGGTCAACAAGGCCGCACCACTACCCTAATCCAATCTGCATCATATGCATAAACAGATAAATACTAGTTAGCTACCGCACACTACGCCTTGACGGAGGTCAACAAACGTAGCACGAATACTAAATAGGACTTATCTGAAATGACGGAGGGCTACGACAGGTTTTTCTGAAAACCTATTGCGTAATGAACTTGATATCGTTGTAGAATCAAATGATTTTAAAATGGAGTGTTTTTGAGGCTTTTCTAGTTTTGCTAAAGGAGTCACTCCCGGTGAAGGGATCGTCGGTCCTTTCCTCGTCAAATGAGGTGCGGTATATATCATATATATCACTGTGCAAAGGAAAAACTCTTAAAAGCAATCAAAAGACAAACCGAGTGTGTAGCATCTGCCAGTTATTGCTAAAGGAGTCACTCCCGGTGAAGGGATCTCGGTCCTTTCCCTATCGAATAAGGTGCAGGATATATCATATATACCGCTGTGCAAAGCAAGAACTGTAGCTACCTGTTTTATTTTGAAATTCGATACTACAACATCTTAGGTTTCTTTTATTTCATTAATCATATTAATGAAGTCCCATCATTAAAGTACCTTAACATCACAGATAAATACGACGTACACTTATGCCATCCGCATTCGCCTCGATGTCCCCTCGTGCACCGTTAGGTTAGGTAATTAACGGCAGAGCGGGGCAGGGCTAGCACGGGTGTAAAACATAAGTAACGTCTTTATAATATATCATATATACTATATACTGTATCTATCACAGAACATCACACGATCACATCACAGATATCGCAGCAGAAGAATCATATGAAATATTGGATATACTAGGACGTCCGTGTTTTCAATGCGAGCCAGTACAAAACACGGATTCCACGGTCGCGATGAATAGCCAAACCCACACCCCTAGACCCCTACGAGAGCGGCAAGCAACCCTACCAATTCTAGAGTTAGGAGACCCGGACTCGACTCCTCGAGTTGGTCTCCCACTGGACTCTAGAACCCGGTTACTTATGCCCTCCTCCTTGGGTCTATCCTAGTGCGGAAAAGTAAATAATATACAAATGGTGACATCTTCCGCAACCTGGAAGTGCCCCAATAAAAGAATATTACATACAAGTTTTTACATGAATGAAAATGAAAAACACTCATCTCACATAAAACCCCCTCGGCTATTCAAACACGACAATCCAATATAACATATCCAGCAACACATAACATCACATGTCATCAACTTAAGTAAATATGTGCATCCCAATTGTCGTTGACATATAGTAACGAACCGGCGATATCACATATTACACTTACGGTCACAGAAAAGAAAGTGTAAAACTACAACAGTTGGAATCCGCAACAACTTAGACATCACATGCCTAAACCAATGAAATACTTAGACATCACATGCCTAACAATTATAAACCCCGCATTTTAGTCTCATTATCGAAAACTCTTTTCAATATCAAGTCAGGCAATTCAACAGGATTCCCGACATTTTGATCGAATGCTCGTCGCAAACTTTAGTAGACGGTCGTACCCCCGATACCGTCGACGAAGTGAACCAAGAAGGAACACCGCTACCGCGAGCACCCAAACGGATGCTTTCGGCGACGGGGTTCTCCTACAGTCACTTGGTCGGGGCTATGGGGTGAGGCTGTCTATTAAGTTTACCCGGTGAGTATCCGCGTACGCTACGTGATTGCGACGGACTTTTGATCACATCAAAACTCCGTGGCAACCGATGAAGTGAGACTAAACTGCTATGTTTATAATATTCACTCAGTTATCTCATAACTATTTGTGAATTCCAATTATTGTATCCCATTCCGGATAAATAGAAAATATTAAACTTTCCGATCAAACATTCGAACACCCAAGTTTTCCCGAAACCGTCCAACACATGAAATAAGTTCAAAGACACTCACTTCATGCCTCAGTACCAATGGTCCAGCCGTAGAAGGGTCAAGCCAACGCCTCACATGTGGCACGCCGTACTGCCCCAAACCCGAAGGTTCAAAGGGCAGTTCAAGACGGTCACATAATCGAGTTAAGGTTTGTTGTCTTCTAGAAAGACCATCAAGTTACTTGCACTACTTAGAACGTCTTTAAACCATGGAAAAATCCAACACTTGGAAATTTCCCGACAGGGGAAAAATTGGGTATTTATATCCGGTCGAACTTTTTAACATATTCAAAAAATATCCGGAAAAACACAGACAAGATTAGACATTCCGATCGAATCACCGAAGTCCCAATACAACCCCAGAAAACTCAACTGTTGAGTGCAAATTAAAACTTGCCAGAGAACACAGGAAACAGATACGGGCATTACTGTATCAAAACGACTCCCTAATCATTACAGACGGCCGCGGAACCGCCGCAAAAGGAGGCTATTGCCACGGCTCCACGGCGCTTTAGTGGAGTTAGGGGTTCATTTTCTACAGTAACTCTTAGAATTTCCTGCTCTATTTTCTGAGAATTTTTAATTCACAAAAATCCCTATTTTTGAAAAAAGTCCAGAGAGCATGTACAATTGGGGTTTCGGGTTCGATCGGGTTTCTAACATCGTCTACGCATCGCCTAAGGCTCTAGCTAGGCTCTGATACCGCTTAGGTCAGGCAGCCACCCCATCCAACAGGGTCGCCGTGGCACCAACGGGTCCCTCAGCCGCTACTTTTTACGCATGCCCCCTCGCGAGGACTACAACCCACCGGAACACCTTCCGGTCTTGGGACACCCTGGGGGTAAGAGCCTATGCTTCGCCACACTGTCACACAGTGAGAACCCCCCATAGGTCAACATCCAATGCCTAGTAGCTCTGATACCACTGTAGGGTTCCTAGGCACACACTAGAGGTCTCACAAGGCATCAACCATGCCAATTTATAATTTTACAAGTGTCGAGAAACCCTAATACGGATCGTTAACTAGAATTTTAGGCGACAAAAGAAACTAGTTAATAACTTAACTAAAAGAATGGAAATACAACCTTTGTAGATCCGGTCCTCCACCTCCATAGCTCCGCAATGAAGTCTCCTCGCTGTCCAAATCCAATCCCGGGCTCTAACGTCGGCTTCATCGGAGAAATGGACGGGCTAGGTCATCGACAACGATGCCAAAGATGATCTACGTCGAGGCATCACAAGATCAAGCTCCAACTTCACCAAGTCATGAAACTTGTGAAGAAAACACCCTATACTACTTGGCAAGTGGTAGAGGATGAAGAAATAGGAAGTGGGTTCACTTTAGAATTGGATTTCTCACTCTTTTCATCAAATCACCATTGATGATGCAAGGTTTTCTTCATGTGAAGAAGAAGAAGAAGAAGAAGATGATGAATATTATGATAAGTTCTCTTGAAATAGAAAAGAAAATCAATACTTATCATAATACAACCATGGTCAAGTGTAGAGAATGAACTAGGGTTAAATGGAGTGGTTAGGGTTAAGCATGAGACAAAATGGTCACTTAGTCAAAGCTTCATGAAGCTTCAAGATGCAAACAAAGAAAGCCACCATTTTCTCTTTATGCCATTTATTTTACAAAATGAATAAACAAATAAATAAATGAATAAATAAGTAATGGAAAAACAAAACCCTAATCATTAGTTTAACCATGGTTTAATTCTTTACACTTAACCAAGTAAACATGTATCATCAAACATGATACAATCATTTGCACAAAAAATATCAAAAAATATATCACATATACAACTTGTACATCCAAGTGAGAAAATCCATTTACAGTGAACCAATACTAGTTAATGCAAAGTAATATATCAAATATATAATTATACATTAAATCATTAAATCAACACTTAATTTAACGATCCGGTCATATCGCATATAACCGACTAGTATCCTATGTATCGGCTTATCGAATCAATACTTGATTCGATAACTAGGTTATATCGCATACAACCAATCGATACATTCATCGCGAGAATAGAATACGGTATCACATACACGCATTATTCTCTCATATGCGCTCCTATTTCGTTTCGGTTGAGCCACGAAACCTCTGTGTAGGACTCTAAAGACTCGTCAATACGCCAGCAGCAGATGATGATCATATCAAACACCCACAAGCTGCAAGCGGTCTGCTAAACGTAACGGCCACCCGGGTATTGAGCGATGAGAAGATCGACGAGCAAGCCCGCTCACACTCCTTTGAATCCAACCAGTAACACTTACCGTACAGTCCGGTCTCGTCGTCTGATATGTCGCATATCTCTCCTAGGGGTGATAAACGTCAGACCCCAATAGCTCGATAAGTCGTGTCGACATGAGGTCTATAACAGTTCGAGAAACTACCGGTAACACTTACCAGTATATCTCAGCAACCCTGGCCAGGGATTTCCGGTTATAGCCAATCGAACACAGCGCAACATCAACCCCCTATACCGGGAGAGACGAATCCCCTCCTATCGCTCATTGCCTCCATGTGATTCGGGACTGTACCCAAAAACCACCGTTTTGCACGCCCTCTTGGACGTGGTAAGGTGGAAATCAAAGCACAGTGGGAACCACATAAGGCTCTATGACGATCTCGGGTCAACAGACTACTCTGTACCAGTGTCACCTGAGAACTGCCATTTGACGTAAGGTATAATACCATCTGGGAGTTCTCGGCGAGTCCGTCCAGTGTACCCAGTCTCTACTAAGCACCCGTATATCTCCTCTGATGTCAAACACCAATGGATATGGGATCATCCATCGCCCATCTGTATGGGTCGAGAAGGTATACGCCAGTCTACACTGGTATATCGATGCCCCGTCTCGATACACCCACGACTAGGGCTTTGAAGGATGTACTTATGGACTACCATGTCCCCACTAGTATGATCCGCATCATAGTCCAGGTAGTTAAGTACACATCCTAAGGGCTTTACCAACATGTAACAGAGAGACAATCAGTATACACGTTAAGGTAAAGAGTAACCAGATAGCATACTATCATGTCGAGCAAGAAAGTCCTCCCTATATATGTCCAAGCATCCACTACAATATACATCCTATGTATAGTAATGGCCTCTAGGGCATACATATAACTAACACCTGGTAGACCATTACGTATTGGCTTATACCTCTGACGTGTTTGTGGTTAACTCCACAACCAAGGTGTTGACGAGTCTTTAGAGTCCCCCACATTCAGTTACTCAAGCTTTCGAGCGAAAAGCTGTAGAGGCCGTATGGAGATATGGCATGGTCCGATCAGATACGTGCGGTATTGCACGGATCAGAATCGGACAGTTTGTACTATAGGCCGTATGGATATATGGCAGGGTTCGATCAGATACGTGCGGTATTGCACGGATCAGGATCGAACGGATATTACTAGCCGGCTTTGGTTTAAGCCGGATCCTAGTATAGTACAGTGTAGATTTTGTCTCATTGCATTTGTATTTCGGTCGGAATACAGATGTGGGTGTGTATGCACAGTAGCGGGGTTTTCCTATAATTTATTACGGGACCAGTTTTCTGGAGTTGCCAGTTTGTTTTTCGTTTCGGCCAATTTCCTTTGTATCGTTTATTGGCCGAAGATTGGTGGAGGAGGGCTTATTTGCATTTGTGCAAATAAGCAATTGTGGAGGGGGGTCTTTGCATTTTATTGTGACATCATGATTTTTGCTCCACTATTGACTTCATAACCTCATGATTGCTTGACTTTCTTTATCATCATGGTTTTGATGATGGTTGTTGATGAGTGTAGTTGTGGTTGTGATGATAATTACTCATCATCACCCTTTTTCTCTTGATTATTGATCTACCCCCTCTTGGACTTTTTGACCACTCTCTCATTCTCTCCTCTCCCACCTAAGGAGGCCGTCCACTCCTCATATGGGCTGTCCCAATTTTTGGTGGTGGGGTTCATCTCATTTGTCATGCAAAAATTCCCAAGTTCCTTCACAAAAGTATATACTTCATTTCCTCCACCAAAATGGCAACCTTCATGAACCCCAAAGTGAGACATGAGCACTACACATTCTACAGCAAACCTTGGGCACGTCGGCTCACCAACTTCATGCCCGAGTTGCCTCGGTATTGAGGTGGGAGCCCGTAAAAGATGCAGACGATGTGGTGCCCTTCCGGCAAGGAGGCGACGATCGGAGTTTCCGCGGGAGATCGGGACGACGACGAGAAGACCGGAGGACACGGATCAGTCGGTATATCTCGCTTCCCTTTCTTGTAGTTAGCTAGGACTAGTTAATGGTTCGATCCGGGTATTAGTGCGCGGTGGTGCCGGTTCATGAAAAATTTAAGTTAACCACCGCTTCCGCATTTGGCCTCGGGATGGAGGCCGGGGCGCCGCCGTGCACTTACAGTGAAGTCCCAAAGGAATTGAGACTCTTAGTATAAACCCTTTTCATAGTAGATAGCTTCTCAAGTTTTGCTAGTTCGGTTTATGGTAGATCCAGTTTAGGGTTATTCTGGCGCCAAGTTTACCTTGTTAGAAAAAAATTTGTTCCGCAATCGGCCTCGGTTGATGGCCAAGGCGTTAGAATAACTTTTCATTGTATCAGAACCAGCCCATAAACCATACACTAGCAAGTTTAAACCATGTTAAAGTAACGAAACAGAAATTACTCCGAAACACGAAACGAAAATCCAAGTTTCTGTCAAAATTTTCAGAGGCTCAAATTTTTTTAAACAATTGCAGAGTGCTCCTTTTGTTGTGAGATGAACACAGACAAAAAACGAGACGATTCCATCTCTTCTTGGCCGGCCAAAATGCCTATATGGCCGGCCCCACCGGTTTTGTAGAGAAGGATTGGCTTGGTATGTGTTCTTGTCTCTTAGATTTTGGGTTTCAGGTATTGTTTGTTTTTTCCCAGGTTGGATATTCTGTTATCTTTGAGTTTGGGGCTTTACGGGATATTTCGAAGTCGTTATTTTTAACACTATTTAATAAGTTTCAGTACATACATTACTATCTGCGACCGTGAATGTTATTAGAGTGGTATAGCTCGTCTAACTGCTATATGTTCTTTTAGACGGGTTTGCGAACATGACATTCACGTTGATGTTCTGTGTTTGTACTGTGGTTGCGCTTGGATAGTCATGGTGGATAGCTTGTGGTGCAATGTTAGTGGTACAGTTGAGATTCATTTGTACATTTGTTATTGCGGGGCGAGCATCCAACATGTGGACTGTCGTCACTGCCATGTTGTATATTATTTGTTTGGGGCATGACCGGGTTGAGGTCGATATCACCATTGTACATATTATTTTCATTTTCTGTACTAGGATTACCCCACGGTGGAGTGCACGAATAACCAGATTCTAGAAGGCAACAAGCCCGCATCTCATGGCGTTGAGACAGAAGGGGATTTATTCTAGAATTGGCGGGCTATTCGTCGCACTCGTAGGGGGTATAGGATGACCCACGGAGGGGAGCTCAAGTTACCGGATCCCGTGGAGTTCTGGGTGGCCCATTCACTTTATTGATTGGGGTTGCCTCACTTCTGGTATTGGCGGGTAACTTGTTGTTAGTTATATGTATGCCCTAGAGGCCATTACTGTATATAGGATGTATATTGTAGTGGATGCTGGGACATATATAGGGAGGACTTTCTTGCTCGACATGATAGTATGCTATCCGGTTACTCTTTACCTTAACGTGTATACTGATTGTCTCTCTGTTACATGTTGGTAAAGCCCTTAGGATGTGTACTTGACTACCTGGACTATGATGCGGATCATACTAGTGGGGACATGGTAGTCCATAAGTACATCCTTCAAAGTCCCTAGTCGTGGGTATATCGAGACGGGGCATCGATATACCAGAGTAGACTAGCGTATACCTTCTCGACCCATACAGATGGGCGATGGATGATCCTATATCCATTGGTGTTTGACATCGGAGATGATATACGGGTGCTCAGTGGAGACTGGGTACACTGGACGGACTCGCCGAGAACTCCCAGATGGTATTATACCTTACGTTAGATGGCAGTTCTCTGGTGACACTGATACAAAGTAGTCTGTTGACCCGAGATCGTCATAAAGTCTTGTGTGGTTCCCACTGTGCTTTGATTTCCATCTTACCACGTCCAAGAGGGCGTGCAAAACGGTGGTTTTTGGGTACAGTCCCGAATCACATGGAGGCAATGAGCGATAGGAGGGGATTCGTCTCTCCCGGTATAGGGAGTTGATGTTGCGCTGTGTTCGATTGGCTATAACCGGAAATCCCTGGCCAGGGTTGCCGAGATTTACTGGTAAGTGTTACCAGTAGTTTCTCGAATTGTTATAGACCTCATACCGACACGATTTATCAAGCTATTGGGGTCTGACGTTTACCACCCCTAGGCAAGATATGCGACATATCAGACGATCAGACCAGACTGTACGGTAAGTGTTACTGGTTGGATTCACAGGAGGGTGAGCAGGCTTGCTCGTCGATCTTCTCATCGCTCAATACCCGGGTGGCCGTTATGTTTAGCAGACCGCTTGCGGCTTGTGGGTGTTTGATATGATCATCATCTGCTGCCGGCGTATTGACGAGTCTTTAGAGTCCTACACAGAGGTTTCCTGGCTCAAGCGAAACGAAATAGGAGCGCATATGAGATATGTGCAGGACCGAGAATGATACCAGTATGTGATACTGTATTCGATTCTCGCGATCTGTGACATTGATCGGTTATATGCGATATAGCCGGGTTGTCGGATCAAGTGTTGATTCGATAAGTTGTTACTGTTGATATTAGTCGGTTATATACGATATGACCGGATCATTAAATCAAGCGTTGATTTAATGATTTAGTGCATAATGGTATATTTGATATATTACTTTGCATTAACTAGTATCGGTTCACTTTAAATGGATATTCTCACTCGGATGTGCACATTGTATATGTGATATACTTTTGTGCACTTGATTGTATCATGTTTGATGATACATGTTTGCTAGGGTTTTTGTGTAAAGATCAAACCATGGTTACATGATAATGGTTAGGGTTTTGTTTTATTCACTTATTTATTTATCTATTGATTTTTGGAAAATGAAAAGCATAAAGAGAAAATGGTTGCTAACTTTGTTTGTATTATGAAGCTTCATGATGCTTTGACTTAGTGACCATTTTGTCTCATGCTTAACCCTAACCATTCCACTTAACCCTAGTTTATTCTCTACACTTGACCATGGTTAGTTTATGATAAGTATTCTTTTATTTCCTATTTTCATATACTCATGATAATACTTATCATCTTCTTCATCTTCATCTTCATGAAAAAGAAGCTTGCTACCAACAATGGTGTCTTAATAAAAAGAGTGAGAAATCCAATTCTAAAGTGAACCCACTTCCTATTTCTTCATCCTCTACCTCTTGCCAAGTAGTATAGGGTGTTTCCTTCACAAGTTTTCTTGACTTGGTGAAGTTGGAGCTTGATCTAGCGATGCCTCAACGTAGATCATCTTCGGCATCGTCGTCGATGACCTAGCCCGCTTTTTCTCCGATGAAGCCGACGCTAGACCCCAAGATCCGATTTGGACAGCGGAGAGGACTTCATCACGGAGCTATGGAGGTGGAGAAACGGATTTACAAAGGTTGTATTTTCGTAAACTCATAGTTAAGTTGTTAACTAGTTTCTTTTTCACCTAAACTTCTAGCCAACGATCCGTATTAGGGTTTCTCGGCACCGTAATTTTTGAAATTGGCATGGTTGATGCCTTGTGAGACCTCTTGAGAGTGCCTAGGAACCTTTCATTGGTATCAGAGCCTAGCTAGAGCCTTAGACGAAGTCTAGACGGAGTTTGAAGTCCGATCGACCTGAAACCCCAACCCTAAAATGCTCTCTGGACAATTTCTGAAATCTGGTCTTTTTCGAAAATAAAAATATGCAGAAAAATCAGCAGGGAATCCTAAGAATTACTGTGCAACACGTGTCCATGATTCCACTATAGCACGGCGGAACCACGGCACAAGCTGGCTTGTGCGGCTGTTCCGCGGCTGTTTTGTCGCCTTGTTCATTGAAAATTGCACGGTAATGTCACATTAGTACTACTGAGTTTTCTGGGAATTTTTAATATTTATTCTAGAGTTGAATTTTTTTGGGTTGTTTTGGGGGTTCGATGATTCGATCGGATTATCAGATTTTGTTTATGTGGCTTTCCGGATATTTTAGAATATGTTAAAAAGTTCGACCGGATATAAATACCCAATTTTTCCCCTGTCGGGAAATTTCCAAGTGTTGGATTTTTCCGTAGTTTAACGACATTCTAAGTAGTGCAAGTAACGCGATGGTCCCTCTAGAAGACAACAAACCTTAACTCGATTATGTGACCGTCTTGAACTGCCCTTTGAACCTTAGGGTTTGGGGCAGTACGGCGTGCCACATGTGAGGCGTTGGCTTGACCCTTCTACGGCTGGACCGTTGGTACTGAGGCACGAACTGAATGTTTTTAGACTTGTTTCATGTGTTGATCTGTATGGGGAAAACTTGGGTGTTTGACTGTTCGATCGGAAAATTTAACATTTTCAGTTTATATGGAATGGGATACAATAATTGGAATTCACAAGTAGTTATGTGATAACTGAATGAATGTTATAAACACAGCACTTTAGTCTCACTTGATCGGTTGCCACGGAATTTTGATGCGATCAAAAGTCCGTTGCAATCACGTAGCGTACGCGGATACTCGCCGGGTAAACTTAATAGACAGCCTCATCCCATATCCCCGACCAAGTGACTGTAGGAGAACCCCGTCGTCGAAAGCATCCGTTCGGATGCTCGCGGCAGCGGTGTTCCGCCTTGGTGCACTTCGTCGGAGGCATCGGGGGTGCGGCCGCCTACTGAAGTTTGCGACGAGCATTCGATCAGAATGTCGGGAATCTTGTTGAATTACTCGACTTTATATTGAAAAATGTTTTCGATTTTGAGACTAAAATGCGGGGTTTATAATTTTTACGTATGCGATGTCTAAGGAATTCATTTGGTCAGGCATGCGATGTCTGAGGAGGTTGCGGATTCCAACTGTTGTAGTTTTACACTTTCTTTTCTGTGACCGTAAGTGTAATATGTGATATCGCCGGTTTCGTTGCTATATGTCAACGACAATTGGGATGCGCATATTTACTTACGTTGATGACATGTGATGTTATGTGTTGCTGAATATGTTGTATTGGATCGTCGTGTTTGAATAGCCGGGGGTTTTTATGTGAGATGAGTGTTTTTCATTTTCATTCATGTAAAAACTTGTATGTAATATTCTTTTATTGGGGCACTTTCAGGTTGCGGAAGATGTCACCGTTTGTATATTATTTACTTTTCCGCACTAGGATAGACCCAAGGAGGGGAGCACAAGTAACGGGGTTCTGGAGTCCAGTGGGAGACCAACTCGAGGAGTCGAGTCCGGGTCTCCTAACTCCAGAATTGGTAGGGTTGCTTTCCGCTCTCGTAGGGGTCTAGGGGTGTGGGTTTGGCTATTCATCGCGACCGTGGAATCCGTGTTTTATACTGGCTCGTATTGAAAACACGGACGTCCTAGTATATCCAATATTTCATATGTTTCTTCTGCTGCGATATCTGTGATGTGATCATGTGATGTTCTGTGATAGATACTGTATATAGTATATATGATATATTATATAGACGTTACTTATGTTTTACACCCGCGCTAGCCCTGCCCCGCTCTACCGTTAGTTACCTAACCTAACGGTGCACGAGGGGACATCGAGGCGAATGCGGATGGCATAAGTGTACTTCGTATTTATCTGTGATGTTTAGGTAACTTAAATGATGGGACTTCATTAATGAGATTAATGAAATAAAAGAAACCTAAGATGTTGTAGAATCTAATTTCAAAATAAAACAGGTAGCTACAGTTCTTACTTTGCACAGCGGTATATATGATATATCCTGCACCTTATTCGATAAGGAAAGGACCGAGATCCCTTCACCGGGAGTGACTCCTTTAGCAATAACTGGCAGATGCTACACACTCGGTTTGTCTTTTAATTGCTTTTAAGTGTTTTTGCTTTGCACAGCGATATATATGATATATACTGCACCTCATTCGACGAGGAAAGGATCGACGATCCCTTCACTGGGAGTGACTCCTTTAGCAAAACTAGAAAAGCCTCAAATACACTCCATTTTAAAATCATTCGATCCTACAACGATATCAAGTTCATTACGCAATAGGTTTTCAGAAAAACCTGTCGTAGCCCTCCGTCATTTCAGATAAGTAGTAGTTAGTATTCGTGCTACGTTTGTTGGCCTGCGTCAAGGCGTAGTGTGCGGTAGCTAACTATTATTTATCTGCTTATGCATATGATGCAGATTGGATTAGGGTAGTCGTGCGACTTTGTTGGCCTGCGTCAAGGGTCGTGCGGGTGGGTTTAATTCAATCAGGAAATGACGGGTTGAACTTGACTAGCGCACTATGGTTTGTTGGCCTGCGTCAAGGTCATAGGACGCTAGGGGCAAAATATTATCGGGAATTTCAAGTGTTGAAATTTGTAATGAGATTGCATACCTTCTATGAGATAGTTGGATCCCGATACCCGCTGCGAGTAAGAGTTACTCCTGGGTGAGTTTTATACATTACAATTAGCCGATCAAGTGGGTGTCTAGAAAGGTGTTAACGAGGTTACGCCTCTGGGAAAACGAGGTTTACATTAATTAGGTTCGTGCGAAAGCACGGGGGACCTCCCTCAAAGTACCGACACTGGCCTGGCTGAAAGATTGGCGAACTTGTAGTGTGTAATTAATCCCGACTAGTCTTTCCTTTTTGGGTTTGAAGGAAGATTTGATAAAAAGCAGTGGGAGCCATCCTGATTAGATAAAATAATAACCAATCTATTCTTGCAAGAGCGCACGCTGAGTGTTTTCTTCTCTCTCTCTCTCCTGGTAGCGACCATATCACGCCTTAATCAAGATAATAATACGGATTATTGACCGAACCCGCTTGTTATACTGAGCTGGGGAACGTTGGTCCCGCTCTAACTTATAATTGTTATAAGACAGAGTAGGAAATAGGGGATTACCAAAATTCCCGTGCCGCCCAAACGAAAAGAGTGCATGCTGATGCATCATCTTCGGGTGTGTTCGTTACAAAGAACTGTTTCTCAGTATCCTCCGAATCCTGGGTATATGATACCGGATCAGAATCCCAGATATGTAATCTATTACATAGGGCTACAAAAGGGTAGAAAAACTGAGAACGGGTGATAAGTTTCATGAGGCAGAAAACGCGGCAAGTGTTGCAGCCAAGTCTGTTGGTCACTGTCACCCTGTATTGTAATACATTGATTCTGAACGAATGTTATTAGATACCGAACCTGATATACAAAATCATATCTGTCTCTTTATTAGTAAAGAAACAATAAAATTTTGTATTGTTGGATAATGTTTTGGACATTTCCTATATCAAAAGTTGATCGGTTCAGGCGCGTTATCTAAAAGCATTGATGTTCTAAATCAAACTACAGTTCTTAGTATACAGAACACACACAAGAGGAATAGTTCAGAAATGAACGAATCCTTCTTGAGGCATTGTAGACTAGGTCATATCAATGCGACCCGACTAGCTGAAGCTACATGTAGATGCATATTTAAATCAGTTTGAATTTACATCTTGTGAAACTTGCCAGTCATGTCACAAAGATAAGATAACCACAGCTCTGTTTAAAGGAAACAGAGAAAGAGTTAATGAACTCTTGGGATTGATACATGTTGATGTATGTAAGGTCCCCTGTCTATACATACCAAGATCGGTTCTTTGAACTTCATTACATTCTCTGATAATCTCTCAAGGTTCAGTTATATGTTCCTGTTGAAACACAAGTCCGAACCTTTTGAGATATTCACGGAATATAAGTTAGAAGTAGAGAACCAAAATAAGGTTATAAGTATTATGTCCTTTGATGAGATCGAGGAGGAGAATACTTGAGCACGGAAATCCTGGATTATTCTAAAGGAGAATGAGATTCTCTCTCAGCATTACTCCTCCGTATACATCATAGCACGATGGTATATCGGGGCGGAGCAAACACACCTTATATGATAAGGTGTGCTCTATGATGAGTAATACTGAGTTACCTATTTTTTTTAAGGGGTTATGCACTTGAGAAGCTGCATACCTATTGAATTAGGTTCAAATCAAATCACTTGCGTACCACTTCATATTTGATATGATAAGGGAAGAGCCCATCTCTTAAGTTAGTTAAGATTTGGGGTTGTCCGGCCTATGTCTAAAAGAAAAATCCGGACAAGCTCGAGGCAAGGTCAGTTATGCAGAACTGGAAAGGTTCCAGCTATGCAAACTACAGCAGATGATTTGGTACAACCAAAGGATTCAGTAGATTCCAACGAACCTCAGCCTCTCCGCCGATCTAGTAGGGTTCCTCACCCACCTGAGAGATACTTCTGTTTCTCTATGACAGTGGGAAAGAGGATTGCATCATGAGATGATGACCCAACTAGCTTCGAGCTGGCCATCAGGAATAAGACTCTGTAAGAATGGTTGGATGCTTAGTGATCTGAGATGGAATCCATGTACACTAACAAAGTATGGACTTTGGTTGCTATATCTGAAGGGTTAAATCCCCATCAGGAGCAAGTATATCTTGAGAAGATTACTTGGTGTACTTGGAAAGGTTGAGACTTTCAAAGCTAGACTTGTTAAAGGCTTGCATCATTGACCAGGTGTGGATTATGTTGAAACCTTTTCTAAGGATCTATGCTTAAGTCCATCCAGATCCTCCTTGTCACGGCTACACACCATGACTATGATATCTGGTGGTTGGGTGCCATGACTGCTTTTCTAAATAATGATTTAGAAGAGAATGTCTATAAGAACACAGCCAGAGGGCTTCGTAAACAGTGGGAGCAGCGGAAACGCGTGCAAGATGTTTTATGTGATAAAGCAGGCATCGCGGAGTTGGAACGTCTGTTTTGATGAATTAGTCAAAGAGTTTGACATCATCAAAATGGTAGATGAACCTTGTATAAACAAAAAGGTAGTAGGGAGTATAGTGATGATCCTCGTAGAGTACGTGGATGACATACTCTTGATAGGGAAGGAGTTTCCTATGCTACGCTCGATCAATCTCCGCTTATCACAATGATTCTCCGTGTAGGATCAACATGATACCTCCTAAATCCAGAGTTTTGGATCTATGAGATAGATTTAATTGGATGTTAGGATTCTCACTAGTTGTGGTGAGATGATATCAATTGATCCTGGGGAGAATCACTGGAAGTGTTCCAGGGTGATAAAGACGACTGAATGTCAGTCACAGGCATTGTCTTAATCCTCAGTAGAGGGACGGTATGTTGGAAGAGTTCCAAGCTAGATACCGTGACATACTAGACGATAAAGGCAGGATACATCGCTACTTAAGATGCTACCAAAGAGCATGTTTGGGTGTATATTGGTTCATGAGATGAACTGCGTTCCTACCATTATGAGACAATGGAGTTGTGGCTTATGCCAAGGAACGCCGGTCCCATCAGTGATCCAGACATATTCTAAGGCAGTATCACCTGATCATGGAGATGGTTGATCTCTAAGGAGATCGAGGTTAGGAGAGTAGACTCAGAGGACAACACGGCGGATCCACTCACGAAGGCCTATTCCCAGAGAGAGACTTTTATGGGATGGTTGAGTATGAGATACTACAACCACTGCTGTACAGATGGCCCTAGTGCAAGTGGGAGATTGTTAGTTATATGTATGCCCTAGAGGCCATTACTGTACATAGGATGTATATTGTAGTGGATGCTGGGACATATATATGGAGGACTTTCTTGCTCGACATGATAGTATGCTATCCGGTTACTCTTTACCTTAACGTGTATATTGATTGTCTCTCTGTTACATGTTGGTAAAGCCCTTAGGATGTGTACTTGACTACCTGGACTATGATGCGGATCATACTAGTGGGGACATGGTAGTCCATAAGTACATCCTTCAAAGTCCCTAGTCGTGGGTATATCGAGACGGGGCATCGATATACCAGAGTAGACTAGCGTATACCTTCTCGACCCATACAGATAGGCGATGGATGATCCCATATCCATTGGTGTTTGACATCGGAGATGATATACGGGTGCTCAGTGGAGACTGGGTACACTGGACGGACTCGCCGAGAACTCCCAGATGGTATTATACCTTACGTCAGATGGCAGTTCTCTGGTGACACTGATACAGAGTAGTCTGTTGACCCGAGATCGTCACAGAGTCTTGTGTGGTTCCCACTGTGCTTTGATTTCCATCTTACCACGTCCAAGAGGGCGTGCAAAACGGTGGTTTTTGGGTACAGTCCCGAATCACATGGAGGCAATGAGCGATAGGAGGGGATTCGTCTCTCCCGGTATAGGGAGTTGATGTTGCGCTGTGTTCGATTGGCTATAACCGGAAATCCCTGGCCAGGGTTGCTGAGATTTACTGGTAAGTGTTACCAGTAGTTTCTCGAATTGTTATAGACCTCATATCGACACGACTTATCGAGCTATTGGGGTCTGACGTTTACCACCCCTAGGAAAGATATGTGACATATCAGACGATCAGACCGGACTGTACGGTAAGTGTTACTGGTTGGATTCACAGGAGGGTGAGCGGGCTTGCTCGTCGATCTTCTCATCGCTCAATACCCGGGTGGCCGTTACGTTTAGCAGACCGCTTGCGGCTTGTGGGTGTTTGATATGATCATCATCTACTGCCGGCGTATTGACGAGTCTTTAGAGTCCTACACAGAGGTTTCCTGGCTCAAGCGAAACGAAATAGGAGCGCATATGAGATATGTGCGGGACCGAGAATGATACCAGTATGTGATACTGTATTCGATTCTCGCGATCTGTGATATTGATCGGTTATATGCGATACAGCCGGGTTGTCGGATCAAGTGTTGATTCGATAAGTTGTTACTGTTGATATTAGTCGGTTATATACGATATGACCGGATCATTAAATCAAGCGTTGATTTAATGATTTAGTGCATAATGATATATTTGATATATTACTTTGCATTAACTAGTATCGGTTCACTTTAAATGGATATTCTCACTCGGATGTGCACATTGTATATGTGATATACTTTTGTGCACTTGATTGTATCATGTTTGATGATACATGTTTGCTAGGGTTTTTGTGTAAAGATCAAACCATGGTTACATGATAATGGTTAGGGTTTTGTTGTATTCACTTATTTATTTATCTACTGATTTTTGGAAAATGAAAAGCATAAAGAGAAAATGGTTGCTAACTTTGTTTGTATTATGAAGCTTCATGAAGCTTTGACTTAGTGACCATTTTGTCTCATGCTTAACCCTAACCATTCCACTTAACCCTAGTTTATTCTCTACACTTGACCATGGTTAGTTTATGATAAGTATTCTTTTATTTCCTATTTTCATATACTCATGATAATACTTATCATCTTCTTCATCTTCATCTTCATGAAGAAGAAGCTTGCTACCAACAATGGTGTCTTGATAAAAAGAGTGAGAAATCAAATTCTAAAGTGAACCCACTTCCTATTTCTTCATCCTCTACCTCTTGCCATGTAGTATAGGGTGTTTCCTTCACAAGTTTTCTTGACTTGGTGAAGTTGGAGCTTGATCTAGCGATGCCTCGACGTAGATCATCTTCGGCATCGTCGTCGATGACCTAGCCCGCTTTTTCTTCGATGAAGCCGACGCTAGAGCCCAAGATCCGAATTGGACAGCGGAGAGGACTTTATCACGGAGCTATGGAGGTGGAGAAACGGATCTACAAAGGTTGTATTTTCGTAAACTCATAGTTAAGTTGTTAACTAGTTTCTTTTTCGCCTAAACTTCTAGCCAACGATCCGTATTAGGGTTTCTCGGCACCGTAATTTTTGAAATTGGCATGGTTGATTCCTTGTGAGACCTCTTGAGAGTGCCTAGGAACCTTTCACTTGTCTCACTCGTAGGGGTCCAGGTTTTATTGCACAGGCTATCCACACGACCGGGAACGTCGGGTTTTATTTGCGGCTCAAATGAAACCCGAGGCTCCAAGATTATCCACCATTCTGTGTTGCATGCTGAGATTTTGTGATGTTGATTATATCATGCCTGGGACGAATGTTTTATATATATATATATATATATATGTATACACACACACACACACTAGTAGATGTTGTATATGTTTTGCACCCGCGCTAGTCCAACTCTCGCTCTGTCGTTAGTTAAGTAACCTAACAGGTGATGAAGGGGCCCAGTGGTGAATGCGGATGGCATATACATACATTTTATTTTCGTTCTTTTCTGGTGTGATGGGTTAATTGATGGGACCGTTAATTTGTTAGTGTTTATGCCCTAGAAGGCCATTACTGTATCATACTAGTTTGTATATTACTTAACGGAAGCTTGGGATATTCACATGTATATAACAGTCTTGCTAAACATGGTAGTATGCTACTTGGTTTTTTCTATCTTAATATGTGAGTGTACGTATTGATAGAGCTCTTAGGATCTGGCTTGTCTACCAGCGTTGTGATGGCAGTCACACTAGTGGAGGCTGGGTAGTCTACAAGCACATCCTTATTCAGGTCCCTGGTCGTTGGATTATCGAGACAGAGCATCGATACTCCGGAGTAGACTAGTGTGTACGCTTCTCATCCCAGTTGGGGAGATGGTCTGTCCCATAGCCGTCAGTACGTCGTACTGAAGATAGTATGCAGGTGCTCGTTAGGTTACGGGTACACCGGACAGGACTCACAGGGAACTGTTGGTTGGTTTGATACCAGTCGTCAGTAAACAGTTCCCAGGTGACATGAGTACAGCGTAGTCCGCAGACTTGACACTGCTACTTCGCCTCGAGTGTGTCCCACTGTTCTTAGATTGCTACCCTACCACGGCTCAAAGGAGTCGTGCAAACAGGTAGCAGTTGGGTGCAGTCCCGAGCACTTGGAGGCAGTGGCGGTTAGACAGGATTCGTCCCTCCCGGTATTGGGAGTAGATATCGTGCTGTGTCAGAGAGCCATTACGCAAAGTCCCTGGCCAGGGCAAGCGAGATTTGCTGGTAGGTTCCAGTAGTTTCTCAGGGTGTAATGGGCTTCACTCCGACACGACTTATACCGCTATTAGGGGACTGACGCTTGCCGCCCCCCTAGGCCCGATATGCGATAGTCTTGGACGAACGGACTGGACTGTATGGAGATTGTCACATCAGACTCAGTAGGAGTTCGGATGGGTTTTCTCATCGGCCTTCTTATCGACAACTACCTGGGGACCGTTACATACAGCTAGTGCCGCTTGCGGTCTGTGGTTAAACCCACTGCCAGCGTAGTAGTCGAGTCTCTAGAGTCCCACACAGAGAGTTTCCTACTCCAGGCGAAACGATATAGAGGTTGCATGGTTTTGCGACAAAGGGTTCGGACGCATACGTGCGTTTACGCGCGTACGACTTTCGGACAGTTTTTACCAGTCGGCTTTGGTTTAAGCCAGTTACTGGTATCCGGTTATTGGATTTATACAGTCTAAAGTTTTTCCGTATTTTTACGGATCGGAGGGGCGTTCTCGTAATTACTCGAGAAGCTTCTAGAAGATGGTGACTAAGGAGGGTTATGTGTCATATTCATTAAATGAGTTATATGAGTCATGGTGGTGATTCATTCATTTCATTAATACACATTTATTGCTTAATGACTCATGCTAATGAATCACCACTAGATATTTTATGAAGCATGATTATTCATCACTCTTTATTCTTTTCTTCTTATTAGAAAATGCTTCATATATGATATGATACTCATAACTTATTTATCATAATATTATTCACATTCTCTCTCCTCAAGCTCGCTCTCTTCAAAAGACTAATCCTCACCCTCATGTGTTGAGATCTAGGATTAGTTAGACTAATCAATCCATAACCATCACTCTATTTCATCTATCTTCTTTGATTAGCAATCCAAGAAGGTTAGTTGCTTCAAGTTTAGAGGTTTAGCTTGGAGTTTTGCTCTCGGGTGGATCGTCTACTACCTAGAGAAGGCCGAGGTCGTAAAGACGAAGGACTGGTTTCGATAGGTATAATCCCTAAGCATAGTAGTTTAGAACAACTATATGTTTGGTTAGTTATCGTTTAGCTTCGATTCAAGCGGTTAGTCGATGTTCGTTCTTTAAACTTGATCGTTTTTGAAAATTCCGCCTCCCCAAAAGTACTGGGGTGAAGTACATCGACTTACAGTGGTATCAGAGCCTCGCTAAACAATAAATAACTTAATTGCAAATTTGTACGAATTTCGAACGGAAAAACGAAGCCGGAAAACCCTAAATCTGTTCAGTTTCTGTCGAACTTAAAATGAAGTCCTAAAATTTTTCAGGTGTGTTCAGAGAGCTTGACATGACCACAGGAGAACACCCAAGAAAAATAGGCCCCTGAATCGTCTAACTCGCCGCGGAACCGCGGCCTCAGCCTACTGAGTCGCCGCGCTTCCGCCGCCGAGTTGGCGAGTCAGGAGCCCAATTTTCTTCTGTTGCTTCTCTGTGATATTTGGGGTTTACTGGTATATTTTAATTTTGCTCAGGTTTCCAGTTAACAGAGCAGATTTTGGAGCAATATTAAAGATGTTTATTCGATCGAAATTGTACAGTATTTGCATATTGGATTATATCTGTGATTGTTTAATGTGTTCGTAAACCTCCCCTAACTGCTAGTATGTCGGTTGGCAGGGGGTTGCACATTTCTGAAATGGTTATATCTGTTTGTGCATATAAACTGTATTGGACTGTTGTGGTGTTTAGCCGGGGTTTAGCAATGGGTTATTGTTTAATTCATTTGTTGTAAATGTAATTTGTTGTAATATTATTTTGCGGGGCACATCCAGGTTGCGGTTGTAGCCACCGTTGTATTATTTCATTTTACTGTTTTTGCTCCTAGGACTGACCCAAGGTGGGGTACACAAACTGCCGGGTGGGTAGTTTGCCGTACCCGTAGGGGTCGAGGGTGGGGTAAAGGCTATTCATCACAACTGTGTAATCTGTCTTTTCTTGCAGGCTCAAAAGAAATACAGATTGCTTGCAAATCCAATATTGTTTATCTGTGTTCTGGAATGAATATCATTGCGTCAGACGAATGTAAAATATCTATATTTATTGTAGCTATTTAGACGTCACTTATGTTTTACACCCGCGCTAGCCCTGCCCCCGCTCTGTCGTTAGTTAAGTAACCTAACGGGTGATGACGGGACCCCGTGGCGAATGCGGATGGCATAAGAGGACGTTGTATTTTCGTTGTTTCTGCAATGATAGGTTAATGATGGGACGCATTATCTATAATGCAAAGAAAATAAACCAAGTTTAAATCGTTGGAACAATTTAAAAGAAACCACTCGGTTATTTTTAAAAAACAGATATTTTTAAATGCGGAGATTTAACCACTCATTTTAAAAGCTATCAGGTTCCTTCGGTTATATCAAGTTCACTACGTTCACGGTTTCGCCAAAACCAGTCGTAGCCCTCCCGTCATTTCTTGTAACATCTTCAAAAATATAAAATATTAATTTTGGGAATTTTTATAATTTAATATTATTTTATTGATTATTTTAATATTAAATGCAAATAAATAGGAAAAATGTTAGAAAAATTATGAAAAATTATGGAAAATTCTAAAATAGGGTAAATTAGTGAATTATGACATTTTTAAGTTTTTGTGATTAGTTTGACACTAATTTAGTGCTAATCGCGATTAAAATCGCTAATTGGGTTTTTTGGCAATTTTGTGCAAAACTTGCACATATCATTCTTTCTACACTTGTGTATTTTTCTATGCCATGGTTTTCATTTGGGCTTACTATTCTTGTGAGAAGGGTTGGATTTAAAAGAAAGGAAAAGAAAAGAAATGTAATGATGAGGGTAGGTGAGAGAGAGAGAGAGGTGGACTTTGACCTTATACCCTTAGCCATTCTTTTCATTCTCATTTCTCTCCCTCTTCCTCCTCTAGCTGCTGCTGCCCCTTCTCCATTTCCCTCCCCTCCTCAAGCCATGAATCATCTCTAAAACTACACCAAAACCCCAAACTCCTTTCACTAAAAATGTCCAAAATCCCTAGATCTACACATGGAGCTAAAGAAGCATGGATTTGGCCACTAGAGGGCAACTCAAGAAAATTCTTCAGTTGCCAAATGAGGTATTTTCTGGATCATTAGTTTGGTTTATGCATTACTTATACCCCATGTTTAGTTTAGAATCGATATTGTGGTTTTTTTGAGGATTTGAGAGAAACCTAGTTAGGGTTTGAGTGAATTGGTGTTGCATTATGAAATTGGGCTCGGTATTGATCTTACCAACACCCTAGTGTTTGAATTGGAACCCCAACCCTGATGCTATAACCAGAATACGGATTTTTAGAAACCGATATCGGGGAAATTGTGTAATCTGTGAAGGTTAATTGAAATCTGCTATCACCCGAGATGCCCTAAAATAAAATTGGATTTACAGTGACATGTGCAGGCACCATGGAACCAACACCCCAAACCCTAGCCCCTACCTCTTCTTCCCGGCCGCCAAAACCTCCATTCTGGCCGCAATTTGCGGCCAGACCAGTGAGGAACTTCCTCGTTTTCTGTGCACAGCCCCAATTCCCCAATTCTTGGCCCTGGGTACTTCTAGTTTTGACAGATTCTATCTAGGGTGAAATCTGGGACATATATCCTATGTTGTCGTTTTGGATTCGTGTTTCCGTATTCCGTATTTTTGGATTCTGAAATGGTGGAATGTGTTTTGCCTCGACTATTGTCGTTTATACGACGATATAGAGGATTATGAATGGTTTTGAAGGCGTGCCATAGGTTCTCACCTATAGGCCCCCTTATCGTATCGTTTTGGATTTTATGCGCCGTTTTAGCTTGGATTGGTTTTGATGCGCATATACGATATTTGATGTGTAGGTACCCATGAAGACTTCAGGACGACAAGCAATACGTGGTGACGTCCGCAATTGGTGATGCGAGGTGAGTAGATTATATCTACGGGGGAAAGTCGGGTGGATGGCGTATAGCACCCCCGCAGTCCGTAGATAGCTTATTATATAGTATTGTGATATTAGGTGTATTTTGGATATGTAGGGTTAGAAGTGACTAGTGTAGTTCATAGTCGCGAACCCTAGGATAGAATTACACCTATACCTATACCCTTGCTTTTCACATGTACTTACACTGTGATTGATGATATGTGATGACTTTGGAGATGAGTTGATGATGTGGGCTTGGTGCCCGGAGATCGGTATTTTGATACGATTCATATGTGGGATATGACTTGTGATTCTTGCGGGCTTGGGATGTGTGTTTACCCCCGCATGCATACTTTACCGATGTTACCGTTTGTACTAGATATAGAGTAGTACATCCAGACTATATGATCTGATGATGGTGATATTTGTTATGTGATGAGACAATGAGATGTTGACCCCTACCCAGCTTTTGGGAATGCCGTACGATGATTTACCGTACGAGCTGATATTGATGATAGATCCGCACTCATAGCTAGAGGATATCTTACGACATGACATTGAGGCGGGATCACCGACTATATATCTACATATATATACTTAGACTCAGTTTTAGGTGGTTTCCACACCTACCCCTCCTGATTGACAGGATACTTAGATGTAGTTTGCATAGTAGATACTTTACTGTGCTGTTGATTCCTAGATTTCCGCATATTCATGCTTTTCACATTGCTGGCATATGTTCATTACCATGTTATTATCATGCTATTAGGACACCAGCACCATTATCGATGATGCGTATGTATCACGTACACTACTTGCCGGCTCACACACTTCATCATCGATAATTGCCATGTCACTACACAGTAGTACTATTACATTCGTGATATGATGCTTCATTCGACATATGCGCATTCCTATTCCATGTTGCATGATTTCCGATATGATTACTATCTTTACATGTCGCATATATCATGGATTGATTTCATAGTACATCGCATTGGATTTACTGCTTGATGTTGGATTTTCATGTGATTTCTGGTTTTGAGGACCGGGGGATTATTTAAGAAAAGATGTTCTATTATGAAAAACCCGGTACCTCGTGATATGATATTTCGGTGCGTCCACCACGCGTTTTCTCGGTGCTGAGACGTGTGCTTGAAACCCGATTCGAGGAGGTGATGTACCGTTTGCGGGTTCGTGGTGGGCCCGGTATGGTTCCCCTCGGCGAGATGATCGATGGGTTATGCCGATTGAGCCTGGAGGCGGGCGAGTACCTACCGGTGATTTTACCTGAGCTCGGCGGATATCCGGGGGATACCGCCTGGAGCCGAGAGATGGGCATACTGCCGGGGCCGACGGGCCGATATCCGCAGACGGAGCCCAGAGATGGACATGGGTTGACTCATACTGCCGGGGCCGAGGGCCGATATCCGCAGACGGAGCCCCATATGGATGAGGATTTACGTGTCGGTGTTTGGCACGGGTTTCATGATGAGTTTTCCATGATTTTGGTTATATCCTCACATTGCATACATGATGCTTGCTGTCAGTGGGTGACAGGTGGACGGGTTCCACATATATACAGACACGGTTCATATACAGACTGGGTTTACACTTATCTTACACCAATATTAGTGGTATGGGACGCTAATATATGTGTATTGATATTATTGATATTTCTTCATTGATACTTCATGCAGATATACCTTACACCGATGACATGTTATTACCTGAGTACCTGGCACTATATACATGATTAGATGTTACCTTGCCACCTTATTACACTCAGATGTACTCTTGTGGATTATATTACTGATCGTTGACTTAGGATTATGTCTTGCATTCGATTTATCCTTGTAGATGTTTCTATTCACGAGTTGGCAACTCACCCCCGTTGTGCCACAGTTCTTGCAGGTTTTGCCGTACAGGTTCTATTGCGGCATTTCTGGCACACTACCTTCTTGCGGGTGATTTGCTATTGGTAGGTGGATTCTTTTGCATCAAGAATCCCCATTTTGTACTTATTTATTCATTGTATCTAGAAATGTCCATCAACCAAAACTTGTGTATTCTTTCAGACCTAGACTTCTGTGTTGTATATTTCGACCTTAGAGTCGCGCTTAGTTGTATTGTGGATTTCCTTGTTGCTTTGAGCTTTCTTTTGGATTTGATCCTCGCCACTTGGCGTTGTATATTATCATATCATTGCGTGGTTGTGACCGTCGATTGACGAAGAGCTAGCTCCCGCTTGGGGATGCCTTTATCATGTTATATCTTGTTATTATCGTTTTACCCCATTCGGGGCCAGTTTTACAAAGGAAACTCTGCCGAAATTTCTAGAAAAGACTGTACCGTTTTTAAAATGCACATTCGGCTTAGTTATTTAAAAACCTTGATTTCAAACCTGTATTTCTTCACTTCCTTAAACCAGTTTTCTTTACTTATTCTTCAAAATGGTTTTAGATTTCTGGGCTTTTGGTTTACTTGGATCAGACGGAGTCCTTTAGGCTTCATTTGGTTCAAGGGCCAGTCACGTGCTCTTTCGGGTCGTGACATTTCTTATGAATGGTCAGTAGTATTCAAGCTATGTTTGTTTGGCCCTTAGTCAAGACATAGTGATTGGTAGCTGCTGGGGTATTCATTTGTTGCATAGATAGATGAGTTGGTTTGGGACAGTCGTATTACTTTGTTTGGCCCTTAGTCAAGAGTATACGGATGGGTTCAAATCAACAGGATAATGATGGGCAGAACTTGACATGTGACTTATGATTTGTTGGCCCTTAGTCAAGATCATAAGAGCATGGGGCAAAAATCTATATCGGGAATTTCTAAAGAAACTGAAATTTGCAAAGAGATGCATACCATTTTGAGTTTGATGAATGTTGGTAGCATTCCTACAGCATTATCAGACGATGATATTTGGATCCCGATCCTACTGTGAGTATATGCTACTTATCAGGATATTCGTCACTTAACGATCAATGCTATAAACCTAGTAGGTGTCCAGAAAAGTGTCAGCGGGGTTACGCCCCCAGAGAAAAGAGGTTATTTAATTAAGGAACTTCGCGAAAGCGTTGGAAAACCTCCCTCGAAGTACCGACACCAGCCTGGCTGAACGGTTAAGCAAGTATTGTACGGTGAGAATAGTCCTGGCTAATTCTTCTTTTATTGTTTGAGGAAGGATTCGAGAAACAGTGGGAGCCATCCAGTTTAGATAAACTAAAAACTACTCTAAACTTGCAAGAGCATCATGCTAAAGAGTTTTCTTCTCTCTCTCCTAATTGCAGCGACCCTGAAAATGACTGGACTTAAGTTACTTTTAGAGAAAAATATACTGACGGGGCCAAACTATAAAGATTAGCTGCGGAATGTCAAAATGGCTTTGACCTATGACAAACTGGGGTACGTCCTCACCGCTACGGCACCTGCTGTCCCTGGTCCCAAATCCAGCAATGCGGATAAGGAAATCCGCAAAACCTGGGATTTAGATTGCGCGAGAGCCAAGTGCATCGTGCTTGCCTCGATGAACAATGAACATCAGAGGAGGCACGAGGATATGTCCCTAGATGGCATATTTCTCCATACAAAGGAACTTTATGGGGAGCAATCTCGTATAGCAAGATACGAGACCTCTAAGAACTTGTTTCGAGCGAGGTTGGCTGTCGGGTCATCGGTAGGTGAACATGTCCTAAAGATGATCGGCTATATTGAAGAGCTCGCAGACCTTGGGACGACTTTGGATAATGAGCTCTATACAGACCTTATTCTCCAGTCCCTTCCTCCCACCTACGCCCAGTTTATCCTCAACTTCAATCTTCAAGGAAAAGAAGTTGAACTTGCGGAACTCCTGAACATGTTAAGGAGTGCAGAGGGCACCTTGCAGAAGGCAAGGGAAACACCCGCTATGTTTGTTGGCGGTGCATCTTCTTCCGGGTCCAAGGCTAGGGCCAAAGGAAGGAAGAAGAAGGCCGCACCCAAACCTAGAGGAGGTGTTAGTAAGGTGAGAGGGAAGGGAAAGAAAAAGACTGCAGTACCGATAGTTGGCCAGGATGAGTGCTTCCATTGTCACAGGAAAGGGCACTGGAAGAAGGATTGCAAGGCGTGGAACGCCAAGAACCAGGAACCGAAGCAAGCTGTGGCTTCGACTTCAGGTGTGTTTGTAATTGAGAATTGTCTGTCGATCAACTCTACTTCCTGGGTATTGGATACCGGATCAGGATCTCATATTTGCAATTCTTTGCAGGCACTGAGAAACCGTAGAGTGCTGAAGGAAGGTGATATGACCCTAAAGGTTGCTAACGGAGCTAGCGTGGGAGCTGCGTCCGTCGGGGACTATCACCTAGGATTGACGAGTGGACACATTTTGGTTTTACATAACTGTTATTTTGTACCAAGCTTAACGTGTAATATCATATCAGTTTCCTTGTTATCAAATAAAGGTTATGATTTCACGTTTGTAAGAGATGTTGTCAACATCCACCTTAATCATGGTTTGATTGGGTCCGGTACATTAAATAACGACATATATGTTTTAAACCAACTCCAAATTTTCAATGTCCAGAACACACTAAAAAGAAAGTCTCCAGATTTAAAAAAAGCTTTCTTATGGCATTGTAGACTGGGTCACATCAATGAGAGAAGGTTGACTAAGTTGCATAGAGAAGGATATTTGGACTCGTTCGAATATCAATCTTATGACACTTGTCAATCTTGTCTCAAAGGAAAGATGACAAAGACTCCATTTACTGGACAAGGAGTAAGAGCGAGCGAGCTCTTAGGACTCATACACAGCGATGTATGTGGTCCAATGTCTACACATGCAAGAGGTGGTTATTCCTACTTCATTACTTTTACAGATGATTTCTCTAGGTATGGATATGTTTTTCTTAATGAAGCATAAATCAGAGGCCTTTGAGAAATTCCTGGAATTCAAGAGTGAAGCGGAAAACCAAACAGGCAAAAGTATTAAGACACTAAGATCTGATCGAGGTGGAGAATACTTAAGTGCCGAGTTCCTAGGTTATCTAAAAGAGAAAGGAATTCTCTCTCAGCTTACTCCTCCATACACTCCACAGCATAACGGTGTATCGGAGAGACGGAATCGAACCCTATTGGATATGGTACGATCCATGATGAGTTACTACGATCTTTCCGGGGTTATGCGCTATAATCAGCGGCATATCTTTTGAACCAGGTTCCAACCAAGACTGTGCCTACCACACCATATCAGATGTGGAGTGGGAAGAAACCCTGTCTAAAACATTTTAGGACATGGGGGTGTCCGGCTTTTGTAAAAAAGCAGCATGTGGACAAGCTCGAGGCACGTTCAGTACAGTGTAAGCTGGTGGGATATCCAAAGAACTCCAAGGGATATTATTTCTATTACGCAGAGGAACAAAAGGTTTTTGTTTCTCGTCATGCCCACTTCTTAGAAACTGAATTTTTAGAAAATCAGAAGAGTGGGAGCGAAATAGAACTGGAAGAAATTCAAGAACCACAAGCTGCTACTGAAAGTTTGGTAGAACCAGAGGTTCAAGAAGAACAGAACATTCCCGCACCCCTCCGCAGGAGTAGTAGGCCGTCTCATCCGCCTGAGAGATACTACGGTTTTCTCATAGACGGGGATAGAGAGGATTGCATCATAGATGATGATGAACCTACTGACTTCCAGCAGGCCATCCAGAGCGGCGACTCGGTACGATGGCTAGATGCAATGCGGACCGAAATGGAGTCCATGTACACCAACAAAGTATGGACTTTGGACTTTGCTCCAGATGGGGTAAAACCCATAGGATGCAAATGGATCTTCAAGAAAAAGATTGGTGTAGATGGACAGGTGGAAACCTATAAGGCTAGACTTGTTGCAAAGGGTTTTCGTCAAAGACCTGGTTTGGACTATGACGAAACTTTTTCTCCAGTGGCTATGCTCAAATCCATTCGGGTCCTTCTTGCTATTGCTGCCTTCCATGATTATGAAATCTGGCAGATGGACGTAAAGACGGCTTTTCTGAATGGAAATTTAGAAGAGAGCGTCTATATGGATCAGCCAGAGGGTTTCAATCAGAGTGGGAGCAGCGGGAAAGTATGCAAGCTGCTTAAGTCCATTTACGGACTAAAGCAGGCATCGCGGAGTTGGAACATCTGTTTTGATGAGACAGTCAAAGAATATGACTTTGTCAAAAATCCAGATGAACCGTGCATATATAGTAAAGTTGTGGCCAGAAGTGTCGTATTCCTCGTCATGTACGTGGATGACATTCTATTGATAGGAAATGACATTCCTATGCTACAATCTGTCAAAGGATTCTTATCACACAGGTTCTCCATGAAAGACCTGGGTGATGCCTCTTACATTCTGGGGATCTGGATCTATCGTGATAGATCCAAGAGGATGTTGGGACTTTCGCAGTCCAGGTATATCGACACTGTACTGAAAAGATTCAGTATGGAAGATTCTAAGCGCGGTAATCTACCGGCTTGTCACGGAATCACCCTCTCCAAAGAGATGTCTCCCAAGACTGATTTGGAAAGGGAACGCATGTCTATTATACCCTACGCTTCTGCGGTAGGCTCTATAATGTATGCGATGTTGTGTACCAGACCAGATGTAGCTTACGCACTAAGCGTGGTAAGCCGGTATCAGTCAGACCCAGGGGAGAAACACTGGATAGCAGTAAAGAACATTCTCAAGTACCTGAGGAGGACTAAGGAGATGTTCTTGGTTTACGGCGGAAAAGACATCAGGTTGGAGGCCTTTGCTGATTCCGGCTTCCAGAGTGATAAGGACGATTCCAAGTCCATGTCGGGTTATGTCTTTACCCTCAATGGAGGGGCGGTGTGCTGGAAGAGCTCCAAGCAGGACACCGTTGCTGACTCGACGATGGAAGCGGAGTATATAGCTGCTTGCGATGCCGCAAAAGAAGCAGTCTGGATGAAGAAGTTCCTAACAGAACTTCAGGTTGTTCCTACCATAGTTGATCCAATACCTCTGTATTGCGACAACAACGGAGCTATAGCTTTAGCGAAGGAACCAAGGTCCCATCAGAAGTCCAGACACATCTTGAGGCGGTATCACCTGATCGGGAGATCATTGATCGTCAGGAGATCGAGGTTTGGAGAGTTGCTTCAGAAGAGAACATTGCTGATCCATTCACGAAGGCCCTTCCTCAGATTCAGTTCGAGAGACTGCTCGAGATCATTGGTCTACGATATGCCAGTACATGGCCCTAGTGCAAGTGGGATATTGTTAGTGTTTATGCCCTAGAAGGCCATTATTGTATCATACTAGTTTGTATATTACTTAATGGAAGCTTGGGATATTCACATGTATATAACAGTCTTGCTAAACATGGTAGTATGCTACTTGGTTTTTTCTATCTTAATATGTGAGTGTACGTATTGATAGAGCTCTTAGGATCTTGCTTGTCTACCAGCGTTGTGATGGCAGTCACACTAGTGGGGGCTGGGTAGTCTACAAGCACATCCTTATTCAGGTCCCTGGTCGTTGGATTATCGAGACAGAGCATCGATACTCCGGAGTAGACTAGTGTGTACGCTTCTCATCCCAGTTGGGAAGATGGTCTGTCCCACAGCCGTCAGTACGTCGTACTGGAGATAGTATGCAGGTGCTCGTTAGGTTACGGGTACACCGGACATGACTCACAGGGAACTGTTGGTTGGTTTGATACCAGTCGTCAGTAAACAGTTCCCAGGTGACATGAGTACAGCGTAGTCCGCAGACTTGACACTGCTACTTCGCCTCGAGTGTGTCCCATTGTTCTTAGATTGCTACCCTACCACGGCTCAAAGGAGTCGTGCAAACAGGTAGCAGTTGGGTGCAGTCCCGAGCACTTGGAGGCAGTGGCGGTTAGACAGGATTCGTCCCTCCCGTTATTGGGAGTAGATATCGTGCTGTGTCAGAGAGCCATTACGCAAAGTCCCTGGCCAGGGCAAGCGAGATTTGCTGGTAGGTTCCAGTAGTTTCTCAGGGTGTAATGGGCTTCACTCCGACACGACTTATACCGCTATTAGGGGACTGACGCTTGCCGCCCCCCTAGGCCCGATATGCGATAGTCTTGGATGAACGGACCGGACTGTATGGAGATTGTCACATCAGACTCAGTAGGAGTTCGGATGGGTTTTCTCATCGGCCTTCTTATCGACAACTACCTGGGGACCGTTACGTACAGCTAGTGCCGCTTGCGGTCTGTGGTTAAACCCACTGCCAGCGTAGTAGTCGAGTCTCTAGAGTCCCACACAGAGAGTTTCCTACTCCAGGCGAAACGATATAGAGGTTGCATGGTTTTGCGACAAAGGGTTCGGACGCATACGTGCGTTTACGTGCGTACGACTTTCGGACAGTTTTTACCAGTCGGCTTTGGTTTAAGCCAGTTACTGGTATCCGGTTATTGGATTTATACAGTCTAAAGTTTTTCCGTATTTTTACGGATCGGAGGGGCGTTCTCGTAATTACTCGAGAAGCTTCTAGAAGATGGTGACTAAGGAGGGTTATGTGTCATATTCATTAAATGAGTTATATGAGTCATGGTGGTGATTCATTCATTTCATTAATACACATTTATTGCTTAATGACTCATGCTAATGAATCACCACTAGATATTTTATGAAGCATGATTATTCATCACTCTTTATTCTTTTCTTCTTATTAGAAAATGCTTCATATATGATATGATACTCATAACTTATTTATCATAATATTATTCACATTCTCTCTCCTCAAGCTCTCTCTCTTCAAAAGACTAATCCTCACCCTCATGTGTTGAGATCTAGGATTAGTTAGACTAATCAATCCATAACCATCACTCTATTTCATCTATCTTCTTTGATTAGCAATCCAAGAAGGTTAGTTGCCTCAAGTTTAGAGGTTTAGCTTGGAGTTTTGCTCTCGGGTGGATCGTCTACTACTTAGAGAAGGCCGAGGAGAACAAGGAGATCGTAAAGACGAAGGACTAGTTTCGATAGGTATAATCCCTAAGCATAGTAGTTTAGAACAACTATATGTTTGGTTAGTTATCGTTTAGCTTCGATTCAAGCGGTTAGTCGATGTTCGTTCTTTAAACTTGATCGTTTTTGAAAATTCTGCCTCCCCACAAGTACTGGGGTAAAGTACATCGACTTACATAATTTTGATTAATGCAAGAAAAGAAACCTAAAAAGATGTAGTTGGAACAAATTTCGAAAAACTACTGTTATATTCTTTCGCTTTGCATAGTGGTATTCGGTTGTGAATATCCAGCACCTTATTACAGGAGGCAAGAGCCGAGATCCCTTCGCGGGGAGTGACCCCTTGAGCCAAAGTTTATACTATAGATTACTCGGTTTTCTTCAAAAACCAGAAGTTTTTCAAAAGCGGAGCTTAAACCACTCATTTTCAAAACTACTCAGGTTCCTTCAACGATATCAAGTTCATTACATTAAAGGTTTTTTCGCTAAAAACCCAGTCATAGCCCTCCGCCATTTAGGATTGGTAGTGCTTAGTATTAGTTCTACGCATTTCGATCTTTAGTCGAGGTGTAGTGTTCGGTAGCTATGTAATACTTTTCTGTTGCATGGTAATGCGATTGGTTAGAACAGTCGTACGATCATTTTGATCTTTAGTCAAGGCTCGTACGGGTGGGTCTAATGCAATCAAGATAAGGACGGGTTGAACTTGACTAGGACATTTTGACATTTTGATCTTTAATCAAGGTCACTTGGGTCCTAGAGGCAAAAAATGTTGGAGATAGTGCCCTCAGAGTCAATTATTGGATCACAGGCACGTGATTGCAATGATTGAGGGAGGACCTATCCCGGTAGGACAGTCTTACTCTAGATGATAGTTTGCTATCTGGTTTACCTTTATCATCGTGTACTGCTTTAGGTGACATGACAGGTCACTATTGCACGTTGATAGAGCCCCTAGGATTCTTGCTTGACTACCGGCAGTATGAGGGCGATCATATACGTGGGAGCTGGTAGTCTATAAGCACATCCTTAAAAGGTCCCTAGTCGTAGGAGTTTCGAGACCGGGCATCGATACTCCATTAGTAGACTAGTGTATACAGTCGAGACCCCAACGAGGGGCGGTGGCCGGTCTCACAAGCCACTGGTGTCAGTTGGATCACCTAAGATGTATACAGGTGCTCATTGGGATATGAGTACACCGGACAGGACTCGCCGGGAACATGCTAGTTGGTCGTATACCAGACGTCAGATGGCAGTTCCCTGGTGACATGTGTGCAGGTTAGTTCATCGACCTGGGGATCGTCATTTGTCTCGTGTGAGTTCCCACTGTACTTTGATTACTACCCTACCACGGCTCAAAGGAGTCGTGCAAACAGGTTTTAGTTGGGTACAGTCCCGAGCCACATGGAGGCAGTGAGCGGATCTTCAGGGGTTCGTCTCTCCCGGTATTGGGGGTGAGGTCGCGCTGTGTCTAGGAGAGCCATTACACAAAGACCTTGGCCAAGGCAGGAGATTTACTGGTAGGTATTCCAGTAGTATCTCAGGGTGTTCTGGGCTACACTCCGACACGACTTGTACCGCTTTTGGGGGTCTGACTTTTACCAACCCCCTAGGCCCGCCATGCGATACTCATAGACGAACGGACCGGACTGTACGGATATTGTCACTGACAGGCTCAGTTGGGTGTCGGGGTGAGCTTCCTCATCGACGTCCCTTTTGGTCAATAGCTGGTGGCCCGTCACGTATTGGCTTATACCTCTGACGTGCTAGTGGTTAAATCCACAGCCATAGTATTGACGAGTCTTTAGAGTCCACCACACTTTCAGTTACTCAAGCTTTCGGGCGAAACGCTGTAGAGGCCGTATGGAGATATGGCAGGGTCCGATCAGATACGTGTGGTATTGCACGGATCAGGATCGGACGGTTTGTACTAGTGGCCGTATAGTTATATGGCAGCGTTCGATCAGATACGTGCGGTATTGCACGGATCAGGATCGAACGGATTTTACTAGCCGGCTTTGGTCTAAGCCGATCCTAGTATAGTACAGTGTAGATTTTGTCTCTTTGCATTTGTATCCGGACGGAATACAAATGCAGGTGTGTATGTACAGTATCGGGGTTATCCTGTAATTTATTACGGGACCAGTTTTCTGGAGTTGCCAGTTTGCTTTCCGTTCCGGCCGGTTTTTCCTTTGTTCTTTCCCGGCCGGACTTTTCTGATGGAGGGGGTTATTTGCAGTTTTGCAAATAACACTTTGTGGAGGACTTATTTGCAAGATGATTAATTATGAAAGCATCTTTTCTTTTCAACCATCACTTGATTTGTATTAATGAGATTAGAAAGGATTTGAGGTTGATAAGAAAGATTGTTATGATGATGTTTAGGATATAGTCACCTTTCTACTTTTCCTACACTCACCTTCCTTCTATGGTTATGCTTCATATTCATTCCTCCACCTTATTCTTCTCACTTGATGAAAAATGGTAGAAAGAAAGAAAGAAGAAAAAAGAAAAGAGAGAAAGAAAAAGAATGAGAGAGTTCATCTTAGTTTTGGGAGGAATTCTTCATCTCCTTCTTCTTCTTGTTTTGGAAAAATGAAAGTACCATTTTTCCTAATCCGATTCCTCCATCTATGGCAACCAACCCCAAAGTGAGCTATGATTCTACACTACACTTCCTACAGCATATCTTGAGCATGTCGAGTTGCCGGCTTCATGCGCGAGTTGCCTCGGTATTGAGGTGGGAGCCCGTAAAAGCATCCGGCTTCGTGGTGCCCTTTCCGACGAGGAGGAGACGGACGGAGATCCCGCGAGGAGATCGGAGTGGAGATGAAGACCGGAGGACTTGGATCGTCGGTATATCTCTTCCCCTTCTCTTTGTAGTTAGCTAGATTTAGTTTAATGGCCTGATCCGGTTTTAGTGCGCGGTGGTGCCGTTTTGCCAAGTCCGCAAAAATTAAAGTTTATCACCGTTTCCGCATTCCGGCGTCGGATTGACGGCCGGGGCGCCGCCGTGCACTTACAGTGGTATCAGAGCCTCGCCATTAACAATAGTCTAGCTTGGTGTAATGTGTTTTTCTGTTTCGATCGATCGAATGTTCCAAAACTGCATTTTAGTTCGAATCAGTTTCTGTTGAAAAGTTTTGGTCTCGAAAAATTTTTCAGGTTGTAAAATATTGATGTACTGGAAAATCTAAGAGTTCTGTAAAAATTTGACGAAGTAACTCCACAGTGGGAGCGCGGAACCGCCGCGAAACCCCCCCTCGTGCGGCCCTTCCGCCGCGCACTATTCATATCACTTCACCAAATTTTTCAGAGGCCTTCTGGGCTTAAAATATGGGTTTTGGAATATTAAAATTGGGCCCAGGATTTCTGTGAGTGCTACAGTTTTGATTGAGGGCCCACTTGTTAATTTTTGATCGATCGGATATTTTAAACACATTTTTCACAGTATTTACATTATATCTGCGACCGTGAATGTCACTCGATCGGTAAATCCGGTCTAACTGCTATAGCCCGGTTAGACGGATTTGCGAACGTGACTTTCACGTTGATGTTCTATGTTTATGCTGTGATGTTGCGGATCGGTCGTGGGGGATAGCCTGGATGCAATGCTAGTACAGTGTTGTTGTATTATGTACATTTGATATTGCGGGGCGAGCGTCCGACATGTGGACTGCCGTCACTGCCTGATTGTATTATTCTTTTGGGGCACGACCTGGTTGCGGTCGATGTACCCGGTGTATGTATATTTTACTTTCTGTACTAGGATTACCCCGCGGTGGGGTGCACGGATAGCCGGGTTCTAGAGGGCAACAAGCCCGCATCTCATGGCATTGAGACGGAGAGGGCTTCACTCTGGGATTGGCGGGCTATTCGCCGCACTCGTAGGGGGTACAGGTTGACCCAGGAGGGGTGCCCAAGTTGCCGGATTCCGTGGAGTGCTGGGTGGTCCATTCACGGTGCTGAAGGGGGCTGCCTCGCTTCAGGTTTTGGCGGGGAACTTGCCGCGCCCGTAGGGGTCTAGGATTTCATTGCACAGGCTATCCACACGACCAGGGGAACGTCGGGTTTCAGTAGTGGCTCTGTGAAACCCGGGGATCCCAGATATCTGTATTGTTCTGTGATGCTGTACATTTCTGTGATGTTGCATTTTATTCACGCCTTGAGAGAAATACTATATATTGGTATATATATTAGTAGATGTTGTATATGTTTTACATCCGCGCTAGTCCAGTCCCCGCTCTGTCGTTAGTTAGCTAACCTAACGGGTAATGACGGGACCCAGTGGCGAATGCGGATGGCATATACGTACATCAGTATATTTTCGTTCTTTTTGGTGTGATCAAATGATGGGACTGCATTGATTCGGATCAATGCAAGTTTAAAAACAAACCTAATCTGATGTTGTTGGAACACTTTTCAAAAAGCTGTTATTGCAAGGACGTTCACTTTTGTTTTGCATCGTGGTATTCATTTGGAATATCCTGCTCCTCAGTCGACGAGGCAAGGGCCGAGATCCCTTCACCGGGAGTGACCCCTTGAACAGAAGTTTGCGTCAGGGCATTAACTTCACTATAGCCGATTACTTTTGCTTTGCATCGTGGTATTCATTTGGAATATCCTGCACCCCATTCTACGGGGAAAGAGCCGAGATCCCTTCACCGGGAGTGACCTCTTTAGTAAAGGTTTTCGTCACTATATTTTATAAAAAGCTATCCGTTCCTTCGACGATATCAAGTTCTTTACGTTAAAGGTTTTCGCCAGAAACCATTCGTAGCCCTCCGTCATTTCAGTTAAATATTCGGTAGTATTCAAGCTATGTATTTTGACCTCACGCCAAGGCATAGTGATTGGTAGCTGCCGGGTATTTATCTGTTGCATAGATAGATGCGTTGGTTTGGGACAGTCGTACTACTATTTTGGCCTACGTCAAGGGTATGTACGGGTGGATTCAAATTAACCTGGATAATGACGGGTAGAACTTGACATGTGACTTATGATATTTTGACCTCACGCCAAGGTCATAAGAGCATGGGGCAGAAATCACATCGGGAGTTTCAAAAGAACTGAAACTTGCCAGATATGCGCATACCTTCTGGAGTGTGATACCGTGAGCGGATTCCATCACGTTATCATGCGATGATAGTTGGATCCCGATTCCCACTGATGAGTTGGTTTACTCCTCGGGTGACCCCGACTAATTCTTCTTTCAGGTTTGGAGGAGAATTTGAGGTACAGTGGGAGGTTTCCAGATTAGATAAATTGGTAACCATTCTGATCTAGGTTAGAGTGCACGCTGAGTGTTTCTTTTCTCTCTCTCTCTGGCAGCGACCATTGACCCGACCCTAGACTATGACTCAGTGACCAAGTTGACCGAACCTTCTTAACACTGGCTTTTGGATTGTCAGAGTTGCAGACCTCATTGCCACTCCTACTTTTACCCTTTTCTCCAGGACACCCCGTATTACCGCGAACGTCCACTTCCATTGGACAAAACCATCGTATGGTTAGATACGAACTCGAAGGAATTCGAGGATGGTTTCCGGTTCTGGAGAAAACGGATAGGATTATTCAGTTGTCTTTTCTTTTCACCCTCTCTCATGTTGCGAGTACTCCTTAGTTTAGGAGTAGTACACCTATTATGCAAATTGGATAGTCTTCTTCCAAACCATAGGCTGGTGCCGACCGGTAGGGAATGAAGAAAACCAGTTAGCCTAAACGGTGTACAGAAGGTATTAAGTTCAGACAAAGCAAGGGATTAGTAAAAGGGCAAAGTAAATTGCGACTGCTATTCACGACCAAACCAAGTATTTCTTCACCAATCCTAAATCACCTTTGTATTTCTCCAGGACACTCCGTATCACTACGAAGATCCCATTTTATTGGATAATCCATCGTATGGTTATATACGAACTCGAAAGGAACTCGTTCCAGTTCGGGGATGGATCCTGGTTCAGGAGAAATAGGAATAAAGTACATTCAGGTGTCTTTTATCTTCACCTTCTCTCGTGTTGCGAGTGCTCCTAGGATTAGGACAGTACACCCTTTATGCTTTTTGGATAGTCTTCTTCCAAACCATAGGCTGGTGCCGAACGGTAGGGAAGGAAGAAAACCAATTGGCCTAAAGGGGTGTGCAGAAGGTAATGACTAAAGACATATGAAGGGATTTGGAGAAGTGGAAAAGAATTATACGGTTATAATTGTGAATCTGGTTAATGGAAGAGGCATTACTAAGAATACCGGGATACCCCATCGAAACATTTTAATGTTTCAGTTCAGCTGTGTACTGTTAAAAGAAAACTGATTTCCCGATTAGACACTTACTCCAGGGTATGTATTTACCAGGTATGATTCTCACATCTGTATGGTTTTACAGATGATGAGTGGGAGTAAGTTATTGGGAATTAGGTGATCATCCTCATTATATCGGGATTCGTTGTAATCGGTGATATTTGAGGAAATCACCTGGGCTGTTTGCCGGTCGGCAAATATTTGGTTTTGAATATCCGTTGATGTGCACCAATTTCAAATTGATATATCTGTACGTCTATTTTCATAGAGTGAGATATACCTTTTGATATTATGTCGATGACATTTACCTATATCAGTGGATGGTTAGGTAAGGAGCATTAAACAGCGGTGTAATTCTTCTTAACCATAAGTACAGTTTTCAACCTACAACACACAGTGAAAGAGTTGTTAGACTCAGTGGACTTATACAGAGTATTGTATGTTGTCCAGTGTCCATTAGGACAGAGGGGTTGGTCCTCATACTATATTCTGTTTACTTTTGACTTCTCTAGTTCTTAGACATGTGTTTCGTAGAAATACAGGGTCTAAGTTTTGAGGAGTTATAGGTATTTGAATAGAGTAGAGAACCAGGTGTAGCAAGTATCGGGATTCTTCAAAGTGATCGAAGATGTAGATACTTGTGTATGGTATTCAGTTGATAGTAATGATAAAGAGAAATTGCTTCTCTTTCAGGTTACTCATAATTGGAAGCATTCCTAAGTTGAGTAACGCTGATCGGCCTCCTTCCATTTAGTTGACATGCACTGGAGATAGCTGCATGATTTGAATCTGGTTCAATTAAATCAGTGCCTCTGGTTCTATATTGGATGTAGAACAGTTCATATCTTAACGTTGTTAAGGTACGGGGAGTTGTCCGGCTTATGCTTAAAACCAGACACTGGACAACTCAAGGCACGTTTCTGTAATGGCAGTTTGTGGGTTGACCCAGGCTATGACGCGGGTTGACTTTCTACCATCTGGATGAACAATAGCAATATTGTTCTAAACTCGCCACAGTTTTATTAAAAATGGATTTTTTCGAAAACAGTAGTGGGAGTATGGTAGAACTGGAAGTGATTCCAGAACCGCAAACGATTACTGAAGATTTGATAAGGAACCTAAAGATTCAATCTGATTTGACATCCCATTGGCCACTCCGCAGATAAGGTGGGTAGCTTCAGGCACCCGAGAGGTACTTCGGTAGCCTCAAGGACGGTGACAGGGAAGTTCTTGTTTACCCACACTTGCCATTGCTGTTGTTCCAGGCTGCGAGACCCGGCAGGAGGATGAGTATAGCGTCGTTCTGAACTAGCTTCAGAAGTGTACGTGTATATGACTCTGCCAGAGGGTTGTCGTAGTCAGTGGGAGCAGCGGAAGCATTGGTGGACATCAGGCTTATGTCTATTTATAGACTAAAGCAGATGTAGCGGAGATAGATCATCCATTTCTGATGTGACAGTCATAGGTTTGACGTCATCAGAATAGGGGATGAATCTGTTGAGAAGGTAGTAGGAAGTGATAGTCCTATACTACGATCGGTTATACTTTGGTCGTCACACAGTGGTTTCTCCACAAAGGACTTGGACATTATATCAGACATACTGGTTACTAGATCTATAGTTTTAGATCTAGATTTGGGTGGTTTCCTAATCTGGGTACCTTGACAGCATTCTATGAGTATTTAGAATGGACGACTCCTGGCATGGTAGTGTACCTGCAAGTAATGGAGTCGCCCTCTCTAAAAGTGTCTTTTAGACTAAAGTAGAGAGGGATGTGCATGATTGGCAGATCACTTGCTTAGGCAATTGAGTCAATCATGAGATGTCAAGTACCACACCAGATGTTGTTCTTGCACTAGATGCAATAAGTTGATATTGATCCAATCCTGGAGAAACAGTCGGAAGCAGTTTTAGAACATAAGTGGCTGTTCTAGGGATATGATAACGGCTGCCTCTTTTAGGAGACGGTTATCATTCCAGGCTTCCAAGGTGACCTGGACGACAAGGAGGTTGTCAGAGTTATATTTCTCCTTCTGACGAGGGGCAGTATTTTGGACAGGTGGTCCAAGGCAATACTGAAGGTGGCATGGCGCAGGATACTGATTAATTTCGGTTGACGATACAGTCTAAGAAGTTTGGATTTGGAGTTCATTTATGAGCTATGTCCCATCAGACATCCAGACACATTCTAAGACAGGTATTGCTCTTTTCGGGAGATGGGTTTCTCCGCGAACTTGAGATATAGAGAGACATAGAAAGAGACATCAAGGCGGATCCACTCACTGAGGCTATTCCTCGAACGCAATAGATTCACAAACGGATTTTGTGAAACTGACTAGTAGGGGAGTTGGGTGTTCGGTATCACACGGGCTGTGAGTATGCGACATCGCAATAATTAGCCTTGAGTGCAAGTGGGAGATTGTTGGAGATAGTGCCCTCAGAGTCAATTATTGGATCACAGGCACGTGATTGCAATGATTGAGGGAGGACCTATCCCGGTAGGACAGTCTTACTCTAGATGATAGTTTGCTATCTGGTTTACCTTTATCATTGTGTACTGCTTTAGGTGACATGACAGGTCACTATTGCACGTTGATAGAGCCCCTAGGATTCTTGCTTGACTACCGGCAGTATGAGGGCGATCATATACGTGGGAGCTGGTAGTCTATAAGCACATCCTTAAAAGGTCCCTAGTCGTAGGAGTTTCGAGACCGGGCATCGATACTCCATTAGTAGACTAGTGTATACAGTCGAGACCCCAACGAGGGGCGGTGGCCGGTCTCACAAGCCACTGGTGTCAGTTGGATCACCTAAGATGTATACAGGTGCTCATTGGGATATGAGTATACCGGACAGGACTCGCCGGGAACATGCTAGTTGGTCGTATACCAGACGTCAGATGGCAGTTCCCTGGTGACATGTGTGCAGGTTAGTTCATCGACCTGGGGATCGTCATTTGTCTCGTGTGAGTTCCCACTGTACTTTGATTACTACCCTACCACGGCTCAAAGGAGTCGTGCAAACAGGTTTTAGTTGGGTACAGTCCCGAGCCACATGGAGGCAGTGAGCGGATCTTCAGGGGTTCGTCTCTCCCGGTATTGGGGGTGAGGTCGCGCTGTGTCTAGGAGAGCCATTACACAAAGACCTTGGCCAAGGCAGGAGATTTACTGGTAGGTATTCCAGTAGTATCTCAGGGTGTTCTGGGCTACACTCCGACACGACTTGTACCGCTTTTGGGGGTCTGACTTTTACCAACCCCCTAGGCCCGCCATGCGATACTCATAGACGAACGGACCGGACTGTACGGATATTGTCACTGACAGGCTCAGTTGGGTGTCGGGGTGAGCTTCCTCATCGACGTCCCTTTTGGTCAATAGCTGGTGGCCCGTCACGTATTGGCTTATACCTCTGACGTGCTAGTGGTTAAATCCACAGCCATAGTATTGACGAGTCTTTAGAGTCCACCACACTTTCAGTTACTCAAGCTTTCGGGCGAAACGCTGTAGAGGCCGTATGGAGATATGGCAGGGTCCGATCAGATACGTGTGGTATTGCACGGATCAGGATCGGACGGTTTGTACTAGTGGCCGTATAGTTATATGGCAGCGTTCGATCAGATACGTGCGGTATTGCACGGATCAGGATCGAACGGATTTTACTAGCCGGCTTTGGTCTAAGCCGATCCTAGTATAGTACAGTGTAGATTTTGTCTCTTTGCATTTGTATCCGGACGGAATACAAATGCAGGTGTGTATGCACAGTATCGGGGTTATCCTGTAATTTATTACGGGACCAGTTTTCTGGAGTTGCCAGTTTGCTTTCCGTTCCGGCCGGTTTTTCCTTTGTTCTTTCCCGGCCGGACTTTTCTGATGGAGGGGGTTATTTGCAGTTTTGCAAATAACACTTTGTGGAGGACTTATTTGCAAGATGATTAATTATGAAAGCATCTTTTCTTTTCAACCATCACTTGATTTGTTTAATGAGATTAGAAAGGATTTGAGGTTGATAAGAAAGATTGTTATGATGATGTTTAGGATATAGTCACCTTTCTACTTTTCCTACACTCACCTTCCTTCTATGGTTATGCTTCATATTCATTCCTCCACCTTATTCTTCTCACTTGATGAAAAATGGTAGAAAGAAAGAAAGAAGAAAAAAGAAAAGAGAGAAAGAAAAAGAATGAGAGAGTTCATCTTAGTTTTGGGAGGAATTCTTCATCTCCTTCTTCTTCTTGTTTTGGAAAAATGAAAGTACCATTTTTCCTAATCCGATTCCTCCATCTATGGCAACCAACCCCAAAGTGAGCTATGATTCTACACTACACTTCCTACAGCATATCTTGAGCATGTCGAGTTGCCGGCTTCATGCGCGAGTTGCCTCGGTATTGAGGTGGGAGCCCGTAAAAGCATCCGGCTTCGTGGTGCCCTTTCCGACGAGGAGGAGACGGACGGAGATCCCGCGAGGAGATCGGAGTGGAGATGAAGACCGGAGGACTTGGATCGTCGGTATATCTCTTCCCCTTCTCTTTGTAGTTAGCTAGATTTAGTTTAATGGCCCGATCCGGTTTTAGTGCGCGGTGGTGCCGTTTTGCCAAGTCCGCAAAAATTAAAGTTTATCACCGTTTCCGCATTCCGGCGTCGGATTGACGGCCGGGGCGCCGCCGTGCACTTACAAAAAACACATCGGGAGTTTTAAATATACAGGAAACTTGCAGTTTTTGGCATACCTTCTAGAGTGTGGTGACTAGAGTGGATTCCATCTAGGTCATCACAAAATGATAGTTGGATCCCGATCCCACTGATGAGTAAGATTACTCTCGGGAGATTATTTCACTTAACAATCAATGCTATAAACCAAGTAGGTGTCTAAAACGGTGTTAGCGGGGCTACGCCTCCAGGGAAAAGATGTTATATATTTAAGGAACTTCGCGAAAACGTCGGAAAACCTCTCTCGAAGTACCGACACTAGCCCAGCCAAAAGGTTAAGCAAGTATTATGACGTGCGATTAATCCTGACTAGTTCTTCTTTTAGGGTTTGAAGAAGAATTTGAGGAAACATTTGGAGCCATCCTGATTAGATAAACTAATAACCAATCTAATCTTGCAAGAGCGCACGCTAAGTGTTTCTTTTCCCTCTCCCCGGGTGGAAACCATTTCACGCCCTAATCAAGATAATAAAATGTATCACTTGACCGATCTGAATTCTTCTTCAGGGCTGGGGAATGTCGGTTCGTCTCTAAACTATGACAGATGTCATGAGTATGAGCAAGGGAAAGAGGATTGTATGAATTCCTTGATGACCCCAACGAAGAAGAAGAATACAATTGCGTCTCCTTCAGGTGTTCTTGTTATTGAGAACTATTTTTCGGTCAGTCCTACCTCCTGGGTACTAGATACCGGATCAGAATCTCATATCTGTAATTTATTGCAGGGACTGAGAAAAAGTAGAATAGTTAGACCTGGTGATATTTCCCTCAGAGTAGGGAACGAAGCATAAGTTGATGCTGCTGCCGTCGGTGAATATCACCTTGTGTTGCCAAAAGGCAATACTATGGTTTTGAACATTTGCTACTATGTACACTCCATGGTTTGCAATATCATATCAGTTTCTTTACTTGATAAAGATGGATATAAGTTTGTTCTTGATAGAAATATTATAAACATTTATCTTAATCAGGTATTGGTTGCAGAACGTACACTGTGTAATGGTATCTATGTTCTAAATCAAAACACAGTTTTCAATGTACAAAACACACATAAGAGGAAGAGCTCAGATACGAACGAATCCTACTTGTGGCATTGTAGACTTGGTCATATCGGAGAGAAAAGACTGAGTAAATTACATAAGGATGGATATTTGGATACGTTCGAATTTTCATCTTATGAAACTTGTCGGTCTTGTCTCAAGGGAAAGATGACCAAATCTCCGTTCACCGGACACGGAGAAAGAGCAGAAGAGCTCTTGGGACTCATACACAGTGATGTATGTGGTCCAATGTCTATACATGCACGAGGTGGGTTCTCGTACTTCATCACATTCATTGACGATCTCTCTAGGTTCGGGTATGTGTATCTTATGAAACACAAATCTGAAGATTTTAAGAAATTCAAAGAATTCAGAAAGGAAGTGGAGAACCAGATTGGCAAAAGTATCAAGATCCTCCGGTCTGATAGAGGAGGGGAGTACTTGAGCACAGAATTCTAGGGCTTTCTGAAAGAGAATGGCATTCTCTCTCAGCTTACTCTTCCGTATACACCACAGCACAACGGTGTATCGGAGCGGAGGAACCGTACCCTATTAGACATAGTCCGCTCCATGATGAGTAATGCAGAATTGCCTCTTTCATTCTGAGGGCTTACGCTTGAAACAACATCGTACCTATTGAATCAGGTTCCGTCTAAATCAGTGCCTAAGACTCCATATGAAATATGGAGTGGTAAAAGACTATGTCTTAAATTCATTAAGATATGGGGTTGTCCAGCTTATTTGAAGAAGCAAAATACGGACAAACTTGAGGCACGATCGGTGTTGTGTGAATTTGTGGGATATTCCAAGCATTCATGAGGATACCTTTTCTACCATGCACAGGAACAAAGGATTATTGTTTCTTGGAATGCCACCTTTCTGGAATGGCAGTTTCTTGAAAAAGAAACCAGAAGAAGCATGGTAGAACTGGAAGAAATTCCAGATACACAAACAACAACTGAAGATTTGACAGAATCACAGGATTCAATAATCCCAGATGAACCTCAGCCACTCCGCAGATCCAGTAGGATTTCTCATCCACCCGAGAAATACTATGGTTTTCTCCTAGACGGGGATCGAGAGGATTGTTGTCACGCCCCGCTTCCCAGAGTACGCTAAGATGGGCACGTGACATAGCCAACCATGCTATCTGTGGATAGGAAACATCCTTCCACAGTCACATTACGGCTGTAGAGATATCAAGAACAGGAAAGTAAACTAACTATCTAGTACATGTCCATAAGCCAGAGTGAAAGAGTCAAGTAATAACAATATGCGGAAGCCAAAAGATACAATAAATGAAACACCTGGAAGTGAAACTACATACCGACAGGAACTTCACCGCCCGACTAACAGCGGCAATACTCCTGCTCAGTCTGCAACAAGGTAGAAGAATCTGGGCCATGCAAAACCCAGACGTCAGCGCGTCATGTCGTCAAGAAATAAAATATGAACAGAGTAACATGCAATGCCAATATAAACATGAATGAAGAGCAGGTGTAACAGTAAGGTAGGTCAAGGCAGTATAGGGTAGTGTGCATTGAGTAAACTAAACAGTTCTATCAGGTTTTCTATTCTAAAGACTTTGAAACCAAATTGGTGAATCATCGATGTAACTCAATAGTATCCCGTGCATACCCGGGACCACGGCCCAGATTCTCGGGCTGAAACCGAGACATGCCGCTAGGCACTAAAACAGGAATGTGTACAGATGAATGATGTCAGCAGCATCATTCCAAGGCTGGCTCAGCCTCTAAAACTGATCAGAACAAGTAGCGAACTGTTGAGTTACAAGTCAGGTTTCACCTTTGATTTCCCCATACCCCCAAGTTATATGTGTATGTCAAGTCAGGTATTCAGTAATCAAGAACTAATGCCAACACAGGATCAGGTATGCAGGTTTGTCTGGATAGACAACAGGAAAGGTCCGTGAGGACTACACGTCAGGTTTGTTGGCATTAGACACAAGATCAGGTAACGGGTCAAGCCATGGTACATCAGGTCGAGCCAGGTAATGTATAAAGGTATCATGTCATGTCAGGGGTTTACGGTACCATGTTATATCAAGTAATAGTTATAGCAGGTCATGTCAGGGTGTACAAGATATCATGTGAGTGCTCAAAATCAAACTAGCATAATCATGGCATACTAAACAAGCAGGTGTACTACTAGAATTAATAAGCTGGAATTTATAACGTGAAATGCAATCATGTACAGATTAAAGTATGTAGATGCACAGATATTTAGTTTGTATTTAATAGATGGTTTCAGCACTACATGAATACTGTAAACACATATGAATGTTAAAATCATGTTAATACGTACTAAGTACTCTAGAGATGCAATGATACATAAAATACGTTCAATGGATGCCACTAGGTATTCGGGGTAGAAGCTATTTAAAGGTGCTAGGAGTTATGCAGTTGATTAGTAAGAAAATTAAATACGGATGTGGGTATACAATATGGTGCTCTAATATGCAACGGATTATGATTTAAGATCTGAGTCTACCATGATATATTCTGACATCGAAATGCAATAATGAAGATTAACAGCCTTAGATTCCATTTACAATCATAAACATGAAATAAATATATATAGATGTTATAATAGCATGTAGCAAGATTAACTTGCCTGGACGGATCCGGAACGGGAATGCGGAACTTCTCACGTCGGCGGAAATGTTGCGACGCGCGTACGGTACACGGAACAGATCCAAACCACGCACAGTGTGATCCCACGGGTCAGGCACGCCCGCTGGGTCGTCGTGATCATCGACGGCACAGCCGGATTCCGGCAAACAAAACAACAGTGAACAAATAGAAAGAAAATGCATGGAAAAAGAAAAGAGAAGCATGGAAGGAGGATAGAGAAGATTGAGAAGAGGAAGCTTACCCACTGGATTTCAGAGGGGCGATGGCGTCGACGGGGATGATCGGCGAAGCTCCGGCGATGAGGTTAGGTTTGTTCTAGAGGAGGTAGGGTTAGGGTTCTTTTCGCTGTGGCTTGGGTGCAGGGTCAGAAGGGATCCTGGTGAGGTGAGGGTGCAGAGGAAGGGAGAGGAGAGGAAGGAGATGGCGATGCGATAAGAGATGGCCGGCGGCGATGGGAAGGCGACGGTGATGGGTTCTGCGATGATGCAGAGGGTGTCCAGGTAAGGTTTAGAAGAAAAAGAAGAGGAGGAAGATGGAGAAGAAAGAAGGAGAAGGAGGAAGATGGTTTGAGGCGACGAGGAGATAGGGTTGTCGGCGGCGAGGGCGAGGATGCGAGTTACGGTGTGCAGGGGTCAGTGAGGTTGAGGTCGGGGTCGTTGGGAGTGGAATAGGGAGGTGATGAAGGTGGTTACGTAGACGAGTGGAAAAAGGTGGTGGTAAGGTGAGGAGGCGACGACGATGCCGTTGGCGGAGAGGACGACGACGACGACGAAGGCAAGCGAGGGTGCAGCGATGGGTTTCCGTGGGTTGCAGTCGGGGAATGAAGGTGTCGAGGAGGGGAAAGAGGAGGAGAGAGAAAGAGGATGATGAGGTGAGGCCGACGAGGTCAACGGTGATGGTGGCGACGGGCGCGAGCATAGGGCGTGGGTTCTCGGAGGCGGAGGCAGGGAAAGGAAAAGAAAGAAGATGAAGGGAGAGGAGTACGTGGGTTGTGAGATATGAATTTGTTAAAGAAAATTTTAAAGGAAGAAAAATAATATTATAGTAGAAGAGAGAGAGAGGAGAGATACAGAGAGTGGGCGTGGGTGAGTTAGGATTTGTATAGGATTGATTGTTAAGAAAAAATATAGGAATATATATTTTGGTTAAAATAAGGTATATAAACAGTTATATAGATTAGAATATAATATTATATTATTAGTCCGTTTTGAGATTTTGGAAAATACAAATTTACTCCAAAACACGCCCGGGTCGGGTCTAAAAATTCAGGTTTAAAATATGAAAATTATATGCAGCTTCCAAATTACAAAATGAATGCTCAGTTAAAGAAAAAGCATACCCCCAAGAACGGATGTACGCACGTGCGCGTAGCCATCCAAACACGTCCGTTTCACTGAACGGGACGAGAACAAGGTGCGCGGATGCTACCACGGGGTTAGGGGTATCATGCAGGCTATGAAATGCAATTTTAATTTATTTTCCGTGACTTAAAAGTTATATGATAAAACATGCGATGTCAGATGAAATACCAATATGCAGTGTATACTAGATGCACGTGTCAATGCAACAAGCCAAGATAACCTATAAATATAAATCAATCAAGTACAAGCAAGCGGGTCGGGTCGAAAGCAATGTAAAATGTAACCTACCATTCGCACCCCCAAACACGATAAATCAAGAAGGACCACGGATAATTAAATACGGAACTGGAATTGGTATAAGTGAACTCGGGTGTTACATTATACCCAACTATAAAAGGATTTCGTCCTCGAAATTCCAAGAACAAGAAAGGATAAATAATCAAGAAACTACAATACTAGATGTAGAAACTTCTGTCGAACTTCGTCTTCTCGTTCCCAAGTTGATTCTCCATGTGAGTGATTACCCCAAGAAACAAGTACAAGATGGCAACTTCGTTCTTAAGAACCTTTTCTCTTCGATCCATAATCAACATCGGTCGCTCCTCCAAAGTCAAATCTTCTTAGACAGTCAGCTTCGAGTGAACCAGCACGTGTTTCATCTCGTATATACTTACGGAGATGAGATACATGAAACACGTCATGAACATTCGCCAAGGGTTGCGGTAACGCCAATCGATATGCCACTTCTCCAATACGCTCCAAAAACTCAAAGGTCTAATGAGTTGAGGGCTAAACTTTCCTCGGCTTCTGCAACGGATCACCCCTCCATTCGGTGGCATCTCCAAGAATACTAAAACACCAACAACGAAATCTAGAGGTCTTCCCGATGTAACTGCCCAACTCTTTTGTCGGTCTTGCTGCTCTTTCATATGATTCCGGATAGTATAAACTTTCTCAACTGTCTGCACAATCAAATCCGGTCCCAACGATCTTCATTCACCGACATCGTCCCAACAAACAGGTGAACGACACTTTCGCCTATGCAAATCTTCAAATGGAGCCATCTGAATAGTTGTCTGACAACTGCTGTTGTAAAAAAACTCCACCAAGTATAGGTGATCCTCCCGTGAACCCTTGAAGTCCAACATGCAAGCTCTCCACACATCTTCCAGAGTTGGATCGTTCTCTCCGACTGACCATCTGTTTGAGGATGATAAGCTATGATAAAATTCGATCGAGTCCCCAAACTTTTCTGTAAGCTCCTCCAAAAGTGCGATAAGAAACGAGTGTCACGGTCGGACACGATGCTCATCGGTACTCCATGCAATCTTACAATCTCCAGCATGTACTGTTCTGCCAAAGCTTCTGATTATTGACCAACTCGAAACGGTATGAAATGAGCTGCTTTGGTCAAACGATCAACGGTCCCCAAACTGCATTGTTGCCCTTTGGACTCTGCGGTAAAGCCGTCACGAAATCCATGGTCATATGTTCCCACTTCGATTGAGGAATCGGAAGTGGTTGTAATAAACCAGTAACCCTCTGATGTTCAGCCTTAACCTGCTGACACACCAAGTACTTTGCCACAAAGCGAGCAATCTCCCATTTCATGCCTTCCCGCCAGAAATGCTGTCGTAATTCTCGGTACATCTTCGTGCCTCCTGGATGTACGGAATAAGATGAATTGTGTGCCTTCCTCATAAGTTCTTTACAAATATCTCCCTCTGGCACACACAACTGCTACCATATCTTAACGAACCATCTTCATGTATCAGTAAATCTGTTCGTAGTCCGGCTTCAACCTGTTCTCAAAACTTTTGAAATCTAAGATCCTGCAATTGCGCTGCCTTAATATTCTCGATCAATGATGAATGTACTCGCAGATGCACTAACTGTCCCGAAGAATGCGGTAACACGACCTCCGAATCAAATCTTCGAAATTCTTCAACGAGCTCCTTCTGCGTAGTCAACATCTGAATTGCTGGTAACTAACTGAGCGCATCCGGTACGACATTAACCTTCTCCGGATGGTACTTAAGATCAAGATCGTAGTCAGCCATCAGCTTCAACCATCTTCGCTGTCTCACGAATAGCTCTTTCTGAGCGAACACTTACTTTAGGCTTTTGTGATCGGTGAATACTTCGACCTCTTTCGCCCAATAAGTAGTGTTACAAAATTTCAAGCGAAAAGTTCCAGCTGCTAACTCCAAGTCATGAGTTGGGTAATTCTTCTCATGGGTCCTCAACTGTCTCGATGCGTAAGTTGCAACCTTCCCATGCCGCACCAAAACATATCCCAATTCTTTCTCCGGTGTGACGCTGTGAATCACCAATTCTCCGGAACCGTCTGGTACGGTCAAAACAAGAGCAGTTATCAATCTCTGTTTCAACGTCTTGAAAGCTGACGCATACCAACCAGTCCATACAAACGGTACTTCCTTGCGTGTAAACCTTGGTCAAGACTCAGCCAAATGAGCAAAATTCCCCACGAATCTTCTGTAATACCCGGCGAGTCCAAGGAACTTCTTATCTCTGCACACTCTTCGGAATCGGCCAATCTCGAATTGCGGCAACCTTTTTGAATCAACGGCGATTCCATCTCCAGCTATGATATGTCCCAAACTTTACTTCTTCAAGCCAAAACTTGCACTTGCTCATCCTTGCATATAACCTTTCTTTCCTCCAAGTCTGCAGTGCGATCTTCAAGTGTTCTGCATGCTCTTCAATGCTCCTCGAGTAGACCAGAATATCTTCCATGACCATTACTAAAATTGGTCCAAGAATGGTGAAAAAGATTCCGTTCATCAAGTCCATAAATGTTGCCGGTATATTCGTTACTCCGAAGGGCATCACTAATACTCGTAATGTTCATACTGAGTTCGGAACGCAGTCTTGAAAATATCTTCCGATTTAACTCGGACCTGATGATATCTGAACCGCAAATCCATCTTCGAGAATACCCTCGCGCCACTAAGGTGCTTAAACACTTCGCCAATGCGAGTGATCGGGTACCAGTTCATAATAATCACTCGGTTTAAATCTCGACAAACAACGCACATCCTCCTTGTGCCGTCTTCTTCCTTACTAGAAGAACTGGAGCTTCCCAAGTTAAATTGCTACTACGAATCCAACCCTTCTCTAGCAATTTGGCAACCTGCTTCTTGACTTCTTCTAACTCCACAGGTTCCATCGGATAGTACGCCTTTGAGATTGGCGTTGCACCGGGAACAAGATCGATCGCGAACTCCACGTCTCGCTTCGGCGGTAAACCTGATATATCTTCAAACACGTCCATTAGCTCTCAACTATAGCCGGCTCTTCTTCCTTAACCACTGCCATTGACGAACGAACATTGTTTGTCGGCCTAGCCCTAAACTCGACTGGCCCGACAGAACTGCTTCCTCCAGCAGAACAACTTCCGGATGTCCGGGGATCTGGAGATTCACTTTCCTTTCCTTACCATCAATATGAGCGTGAAAAGTGCCGCGGAAAAATCTATTACCAAGATAAAAAAAAACAAAGGAACGCACTAGGATTGAATAGTCCTAAAGCGGGAAAAACAAGAACGAGTAAGATACCGAGGTGACTTCATCCGAAGACAAGATACTGAAGAGGATTAAGCACGATAACCATGATTCATGTTGGCGATAAAACAAGAACTGGTAAGTAATGAAACCGAGAGAAGCAAGGTAATATAACGATCATGGAATACGGAAGTGAATCAAGACCAGGACTCCAAGTTACATAAATAGAGTACCGCATTGTAACCATGCTGCAGTTCATGGGCACAATTACATAACTCCACCCAAGTCGCCCAAGCCCTAAAGATAACAAGGAATCAGGTTTTCGAGTCGATGTGCAAAGGAAGTTTGCATATCATATAAGATATAATCAGGAAGAACTTGATTCAAAAACGGTAAAACGGCAAGGTGGCAGGACATGTTTCCTAAATACGGGTATTCTGATTCGTGTATTGGGTACAATACCCAACTACAAAAGAATCAACCCTACTAACCTGGATCTGATACCAAAAGAACCATGTCACGCCTCGCCAGAGTACGCTAAGATGGGCACGTGACATGGCCAACCATGCTACCTGTGGATAGGAAACATCCTTCCACAGTCACATTACGGCTGTAGAGATATCAAGAACAGGAAAGTAAACTAACTATCTAGTACATGTCCATAAGCCAGAGTGAAAGAGTCAAGTAATAACAATATGCGGAAGCCAAAAGATACAATAAATGAAACACCTGGAAGTGAAACTACATACCGACAGGAACTTCACCGCCCGACTAACAACAGCAATACTCCTGCTCAGTCTGCAACAAGGTAGAAGAATCTGGGCCATGCAAAACCCAGACGTCAGCGCGTCATGTCGTCAAGAAATAAAATATGAACAGAGTAACAGGCAATGCCAATATAAACATGAATGAAAAGCAGGTGTAACAGTAAGGTAGGTCAAGGCAGTATAGGGTAGTGTGCATTGAGTAAACTAAACAGTTCTATCAGGTTTTCTATTCTAAAGACTTTGAAACCAAATTGGTGAATCATCGATGTAACTCAATAGTATCCCGTGCATACCCGGGACCACATCCCAGATTCTCGGGCTGAAATCGAGACATGCCGCTAGGCACTAAAACAGGAATGTGTACAGATGAATGATGTCAGCAGCATCATTCCAAGGCTGGCCCAGCCTCTAAAACTGATCAGAACAAGTAGCGAACTGTTGAGTTACAAGTCAGGTTTCACCTTTGATTTCCCCATACCTCCAAGTTATATGTGTATGTCAAGTCAGGTATTTAGAATCAAGAACTAATGCCAACACAGGATCAGGTAAGCAGGTTTGTCTGGATAGACAACAAGAACGGTCCGTGAGGACTACACGTCAGGTTTGTTGGCATTAGACACAAGATCAGGTAACGGGTCAAGCCATGGTATATCAGGTCAAGCCAGGTAATGTATAAAGGTGTCATGTCATGTCAGGGGTGTACGGTACCATGTTATATCAAGTAATAGTTGTAGCAGGTCATGTCAGGGTGTATAAGATATCATGTGGGTGCTTAAAATCAAACTAGCATAATCATGGCATACAGAACAAGCAGGTGTACTACTAGAATTAACAAGCTGGAATTTATAACGTGAAATGCAATCAGGTACAGATTAAAGTATGTAGATGCACATATATTTAGCTTGTATTTAATAGATGGTTTCAACACTACATGAATACTGTAAACACATATGAATGTTAAAAACATGCTAATACGTACTAAGTACTCTAGAGATGCAATGATACATAAAATACGTTCAATGGATGCCACTAGGTATTCGGGGTAGAAGCTATTTAAAGGTGCTAGGAGTTATGCAGTTGATTAGTAAGCAAATTAAATACGGATGTGGGTATATAATATGGTGCTCTAATATGCAACGGATTATGATTTAAGATCTGAGTCTACCATGATATATTCTGAAATGCAATAATGAAGATTAACAGCCTTAGATTCCATTTACAATCATAAACATGAAATAAATATATATAGATGTTATAGTGGCATGTAGCAAGATTAACTTGCCTGGACGGATCCGGAACGGGAATACGGAACTTCTCACGTTGGCGGAAATGTCACGATGCGCGTACGGTACACGGAACGGATCCAAACCATGCACAGTGTGACCCCACGGGTCAGGCACGCCTGCTGGGTCGTCGTGATCATCGATAGCACAGCCGGATTCCGGCAAACAAAACAACAGTGAACAAATAGAAAGAAAATGCATGGAAAAAGAAAAGAGAAGCATGGAAGGAGGATAGAGAAGATTGAGAAGAGGAAGCTTACCCACTGGATTTCAGAGGGGCGATGGTGTCGACGGGGATGATCGGCGAAGCTCCGGCGATGAGGTTAGGTTTTTTCTAGAGGAGGTAGGGTTAGGGTTCTGTTCGCTGTGGCTTGGGTGCAGGGTCAGAAGGGATCCTGGTGAGGTGAGGGTGCAGAGAAAAGGGAGAGGAGAGGAAGGAGATGGCGATGCGATGAGAGATGGCTGGCGGTGATGGGAAGGCGACGGTGATGGGTTCTGCGATGACGCAGAGGGTATCCAGGCAAGGTTTAGAAGAAAAAGAAGAGGAGGAAGATGGAGAAGAAAGAAGGAGAAGGAGGAAGATGGTTTGAGGCGACGAGGAGATGGAGTTGTCGGCGGCGAGGGCGAGGCTGCGAGTTAAGGTGTGCAGGGGTCGGTGATGTTGAGGTCGGGGTCGTTGGGAGTGGAATAGGGAGGTGATGAAGGTGGTTACGTAGACGAGTGGACAAAGGTGGTGGCAAGGTGAGGAGGCGACGACGATGCCATCGGCGGAGAGGACGATGACGACGACGAAGGCAAGCAAGGGTGCAGCGATGGGTTTCTATGGGTTGCAGTCGGGGAACGAAGGTGGTCGAGGAGGGGAAAGAGGAGGAGAGAGAAAGAGGACGATGAGGTGAGGTTGATGAGGTCAACGGTGATGGTGGCGACGGGCGCGAGCACAGGGCGTGGGTTCTCGGAGGCGGAGGCAGGGAGTCGGAGGCGGAGGCAGGGAAAGGAAAAGAAAGAAGATGAAGGGAGAGGAGTACGTGGGTTGTGAGATATGAATTTGTTAAAGAAAATTTTAAAGGAAAAAAAATAATATTATAGTAGAAGAGAGAGAGGAGAGATACAGAGAGCGGGCGTGGGTGAGTTAGGATTTGTATAGGATTGATTGTTAAGAAAAAATATAAGAATATATATTTTGGTTAAAATAAGGTATATAAACAGTTATATAAATTTACTCCAAAACACGCCCGGGTCGGGTCTAAAAATTCAGGTTTAAAATATGAAAATTTTATGCAACTTCCAAATTACAAAATGAATACTCAGTTAAAGAAAAAGCATACCCCCAAGAACGGATGTACGCACATGCGCATAGCTATCCAAACACGTCCGTTTCACTGAACGGGACGAGAACAAGGTGCGCGGATGCTACCACGGGGTTAGGGGTATCATGCAGGCTATGGAATGCAATTTTAATTTATTTTCCGTGAATTAAAAGTTATATGATAAAACATGCGATGTCAGATGAAATACCAATATGCAGTGTATACTAGATGCACGTGTCAATGCAACAAGCTAGGGTAACCTATAAATATAAATCAATCAAGTTCAAGCAACCGGGTCGGGTCGAAAGCAATGTAAAATGTAACCTACCATTCGCACCCCCAAACACGATAAATCAAGAAGGACCACGGATAATTAAATACGGAACTGGAATTGGTATAAGTGAACTCGGGTGTTACAATTGCATCTTGAAAGAAAATGATCCTACTAGTTTCAGGCAGGCCATTATCAGTAGGGACTCTGATAAGTGGTTGGATACTATGCAATCCGAAATGGAGTCCATGTACACCAATAAAGTTTGGACCTTGGAAGTTTCCTCACCTGGGTTAAAACCCGTTGGATGCAAATGGATCTACAAAAAGAAGATTGGTGTAGATGGGCAGGTGGAAACCTATAAGGCTAGACTTGTTGCAAAAGGTTTTCGTCAAAGACCAGTATTGGACTATGACGAAACTTTTTCTCCAGTGGTTATGCTCAAATCCATTCGGATCCTACTTGTCATTGCTGTCTTCCATGACTATGAAATCTGGCAGATGGATGTAAAAATGGCTTTTCTAAATGGAAGTTTGGAAGAGTGCGTTTATATGGATCAGCCAGAAGGTTTCATAGACAGTTGGAGAAGCGGGAAGGTGTTTAAATTACTTAAATCCATTTATGGATTAAAGCAAGTATCGCGGAGCTGGAATATCTGTTTTGATGAAACAGTCAAGGAATTTGACTTCATCAAGAACAAGGATGGGCCATGTATTTATAAGAAGATTGTAGGACGAACCGTCATATTCCTAGTCTTGTACGTGGACGACAGTTTTTTGAAAGGAAATGATATTCCTATGCTACAATCGGTCAAACTGTTCTTATCACAAAGGTTCTCCATGAAGGACCTGGGTGATTCCTCGTACATTCTAGGGATCAGGATCTACAGAGATAGATCCAAGAGATTACTAGGACTTTCACAGTCCAGGTACATAGAAACTGTACTAAAGAGATTTAGTATGGAAGATTCCAAGCGTGGTAACATACCCGTATTGTACGGAATCACCCTCTCCAAGGAGATGTCTCCCAAGACTGATGAGGAGAGGGTTCGCATGAGCACTATACCCTACGCTTTGGCGGTAAGATCTATAATGTATGCGATGTTATGTACAAGATCAGATGTAGCTTACGCGCTAAGCGTAGTGGGCCACAGCAGTGAAGAATATTCTTAAGTACCTGAGAACGACTAAGGAGATGTTCTTGGTTTTCGGTAATGGAGACCTCAAGGTCGAGTCCTTTACCGATTCAAGCTTCCAGAGTGACAAGGATGACAACAAGTCTGTCTCGGATTTTTTGTTTACCCTCAACGGAGGGGCGGTGTGTTGGAGGAGTTCCAAATACGATACCATCGCAGACTCGACGATGGAGGCTGAATACATTGCTGCGAGCGATGCCGCAAAAGAAGTAGTCTGGATGAAGAAGTGCATTACTGAACTTCAGGTAGTTCCGTCCATTGTTGATCCGATACCTTTGTATAGCGATAACAATGGGGCTATAGCTTTAGCGAAGGAACCACGGTCCCATCAGAAATCCATACACATCTTAAGACGGTATCACCTGATCAGGGAGATCATAGATTGCCAGAAGATCGAGGGCCGGAGAGTGGATACAAAAGAGAACACGGCGGATCCATTTACAAAGGCCCTCCCTCAAGCACAATTCGAGCGACTTTTTGAGATGTTGGATATGCGGTACGCCAGCAGCTGGCCTTAGAGCAGACGTTGGATATTCAGTACGCCAATAACTGACCTTTCGTGCAAATGGGAGATTGTTGGATATGTATATCCTAGAGGCCATTATTATATATGTATACATGTGGATGCTGGGGATATATATGTACATGACTATCTTGCTCAGTTATATAATATATTATTTCAGTTGTCTTTATCAGGATATATATATTTGTTTTTATTGATGCTTTATCCAGTTTGCACATATTGATAAAGACTTGATATAGAAGTATACTATTATGGTTTGACTTTGTCTTAACATGGCATATGTTATACACGTTATTACATATTGCGGTTATATATTGATAAAGCCCGTAGGATCTTGCTTGACTACCTGTATTGCGATGGCGATCATACTTGTGGGAGCTGGGTAGTCTATAAGCACATCTTTAAATTTCCCAAGTTGTAGGAGTATCGAGATCGAGCATCGATACTCCAGAGTAGACTTACGTGTACGTTTTTAGACTCCGACGAGGGGCGGTGGTTGGTCCCACAACCATTGGTGTGATCACCTAAGATTGTATACGGGTGCTCACTGGGAATGAGTACACTGGACGGACTCACTGAGAACCTCTAGATGGTATTATACCTATCGTCAGATAGCGGTTCTCTTGTGACATGTGTACAGGTTAGTCTTTAGACCTGAGATCATTATTTGTCTCGTGTGAGTTCCCACTGTGCTTTGATCATTACCCTACCACGGCTCTACTAAGTCATGCAAACAGGTTTTGGTTGGGTACAGTCCCGAGCCATATGAAGGCAGTGAGTGATTGAGATTCGTTTCTCTAGGTATTAGGAGTTGATATCACACTGTGTTCGATTGGTCAGGACCATAAGGCCTTGGCCAAGGCAGATAGGATTTACTGATAGGTTGATCAATAGTTTCCCGGATTGGTCCTGAGCCGAATCAGCATGAATTATCGGGTTATTAGGGTCTGACGCTTACCACCCCTAAATCTGGTATGCGATACTCTTAGACGAAGAGACCGGACTGTATGGAAATTGTCACGGATAGGCTCAGTAGGGATCCGGATGAGTTTGCTCGTTGGCTTTCCTTTTCGATAGGTACCCGGAAAGCCATTACGTACAGTTAGTGCCGCTGACGTGCTTGTGGTTATGGATTTATCCAGTAACGCACTGCCGGCATACTGTCGAGTTTTTAGAGTCCCACACAGAGGGTTTCTCTGCTTCGGGCGAAATGATGTAGAGGCCGTATGGTTTTACGGCAGGGTTCGATCATATACGTGTACTTGTGCATGTATGATGTTCGGGCGGATAATACTAGCGGGCTTTGGTTTAAGCCGGATCCTAGTATTACATTGTTGGATTATTTTCGTCTCTTTTGTATTCGTGTTTTTCGGAATACGGATACGGGTATGTAAATACGGTGAGGGGTATCCTTGTAATTTGTTATAAGAGTGCTTCTAGAAGAAGGGACATCATTATTTTTTTTAACCATTTAGTTAAATGGTTAATGAGGTGGAGGTATGAGGTGTTGACTTTTATTAAGTGAAGTATGGCTACTTGTTGACTCACTTAGTGAGTCATGGGTTACTATTGAGGTAAGGTGGCATCTAGATATTTTGTAGAAAATATCTAGATATTTTGTGGTGAAGATAATTTTTTATTATTATCTTTGGCATGCTTTCTTTATTAGTCACAAGACTCGGCCATTCTTCACTTGATTTCTTACATTGCTCTCTACAATACTCTCATCTCCTCCGAACTTCTCTTCTTCTACCTCAAACCCTAATAGTCATGTGTTGAGAAACCAGGGGTTCGAGAAACAAAACAATCCATCATCACCCTCTACATCCTCTAGGCTACTTAGATTGGCATACTAAGTAACCTAGTTACCTTAGTTTGAAGGTTGGAGCTCAAAGTTGACACTCTCGGGTGGATCATCTTTGACATGAGGAAGCCGTTGATCAAGCTCGATCATGGAGGCACTAGGAGCATGCTAAAGGAGAGGAGTGAAGACCCGAAGGACTTGAGACTCTTGGTATAAACCCTTTTCATGGTAGATAGCTTTTCAAGTTTTGCTAGTTAAGTTTATGGTAGATCCGGTTTAGGGTTATTCTAGTGCCAGGTTTACCTCGTTAGAAAAAAATTTGTTCCGTAATCGGCCCAGGTTGATGGCCACGGTGTTAGCATAACCTTTCACCCTCAACAGCGTCCAGAGCCTCACGTGAAAAACACACGGGCTCCCAAAACAGAAGACTAGCTCCTCATGTGAAATATGCATGAGCGCCGAGTAAAATGCTTAGCACTTCATATGCAGCCAAAATGGCTGAGTGCTTAGCACTGATTGGGCAGCGCCCAGCGCTTCACGTGAAACACACGTGGGCGCTCAAAAAAATAAATGAGATAACGCCGCACGTGCTCCTCTCGTGGATGCCATAAAAAGTGCTTAGCACTATACATATTTAGTCAAAATGACTGAAGTGCCCAGCACTCCTGCACAAAAGGAAAAGGGCTGAACAACCAGAACCCAAATAAGTGCTTAGCACTGTAGGGTGTTTTTCGTCACCCCATTGAGATGGGAATACGCGTTTCTTGTCAGGTATATACAGATTCCTCCTGGATAGGGTAGGCCAGAGTTTATTGATTGTGGAGATCCAAATTTCCGCCAACTACGGACTAAGCTGCTGTTAATTATCCCTTTCCTTTGAAGCGAAGGAACCTCCGATTGACGGGTCAACTAGTCACGCAAACTCAATGTGCAGTGTGCGTATGTGTGTCTTGAGGGGTTTTGGGTATATCGGGGGCCTCGCCGAGTTTACGGGGGTCCCGTTACTCGGATAGCGGGTCGGAGGTCACATGCCCAGCACGTAGGTGTTGGGCGCCTGCGGGTCACATGCCCTATGCGTGGGCGCTGGGCGCTGTAAGGTTAGCTTAGCACCTTGTGAAGGTTTTGGCAAGCATCAATCATGCTACTTTGAAATTTTTGGGGTGCTAAACAAACCCTAACCAATATCTTAACTAGAGACTTATGGTTAAACAAGGAATGTAAACACTTTACATCTAAGTGAACAAAGAATACAACCTTTGTAAACCGGTCCTTCACTTCAATAGCTCCGTGTAGAAGTCCCTTCTCTGCGATCACGATCGTCCGGACTCTAGAGATGCTCCCATTAAGAAACGAACAAGCTTGCTTTGAAGTCTTCGAGGCCGAAGATGATCTACGTCGAGGAGACACTAGCTCATGCTATCTCTTCACTAATTGTGTAGATTAGTGAAGCAAACACACTCTACTAAATGGAAAGTAGTATAGGATGATGAAGTAGGAAGTTTGCTGACTATAGAAATCATTTTCTCACTTTTTATCTCATACCTCCATTGAAGCTAGAAAGCTTTTCATGGAGCTTGATGATGAAGAAGAAGAATTCATGAATAAATCATCCAAAATGAATTATTGCACCCATGGTTGAGTTAAAGCTATCATGCTTAACTCATGTAGAGAATTAACTCATGGCTATGGTTAAGGGTTGGGTCAAGTAAAATATCCTAAGGAATGACAAAAGAGTGGACTTTGTCAAAGTTCTACAAGCTTCTCCAAGCTTAAAACTTTGACCAAGTCTTTTGCTCTTTTGTAATAACTTAAGAAATAATCAAAACCCTAATTTAACCCTAGCATAGTATAAGTCTCATACACCCATCTTGTATGTATCATCAAACATGACACAATACATGTACACAAATATACATATCACATATATATATACAATGTGCACATCAAGTGAGAAAAGAAATCATTAGTGAGCTAAATATTAGTTAATGTAATATAATATATCAAATATATAATTATACATTAAATTATTAAATCAACTCTTGATTTAATAATCCGGCTATAATACATATAACCGACCGATATCATATATAGCGAGAATAGAATACGGTATCACATACTCGTATTAATCTCGGTCCCGCACATATCACATATGTGCTCCTACTCCGTTTTGCATGAACCAGGAAACCTCTATGTAGGACTCTAAAGACTCGTCAATACGCCGGCAGTAGGTGATGATCATATCAAACACTCACAAGCCGCAAGCGGTCTGCTAAACGTAACGGCCACCCGGATATTGAGCGATCAGAAGATCAACAAGCAAGCCTGCTATAACTCCTGCGAATCCAATCAGGAACACTCACGTACTGTCCGGTCTCTTCATCTGATATGTCGCATATCCAGTCTAGGGGTGGTAAACGTCAGACCCCAGTAACCGATAAGTCGTGTCGATATGAGGTCCATAACAGTTCGAGAAACTACTGATAACACTTACCAGTAAATATCAGCAACCCTGGCCAAGGATTTCCAGTTATAGCCAATCGAACACAGCGCAACATCAACTCCCTATATCGGGAGAGACGAAACCCCTCCTATCGCTCATTGCCTTCATGTGATTCGGGACTGTACCCAAAAGCCACCGTTTTGCACGCCCTCTTGTACGTGGTATGATGGAAATCAAAGCACAGTGGGAATCACATAAGACTCTATGACGATCTCGGGTCTACAGACTAACCTGTACCAGTGTCACCAGAGAACTGCTATCCGACGATAGGTATAATACCATCTAGGAGTTCTCGGCGAGTCCGTCTAGTGTACCCAGTCTCCATTGAGCACTCATATACCTTCTCTGATGTCAAACACCAATGGATATGGGATCATCCATTGCCCATCATATGAGTCAAGAAGTGCATACGCTAGTCTATTCTGGAGTACCGATGCCCTATCTCGATACTCCCACGACTATGAACATTTGAAGGATGTACTTATCGACTATCCAGTCCCCACTAGTATGATCTACATCATAATCATGGCAGTCAAGTACTCATCCTAAGGGCTTTATCAACATGTGATCACAAAACAGTATTTGTTTACATGTTAAGATAAAGTGAAACCAGATAGCATACTATCATGTTGAGCAAGAAAGTCCTTCCTATATATCTCCAAGCATCCACTACAATATACATCACATGTACGGTAATGGCCTCTAGAGCATACATATAACTAACAATCTCCCACTTGCACTAAGGTCATTTGTTGTAGTATCCAATACCCTACAATATAGCAGAGATTGTAGTATCCCATACTTAACCATTGTAGAGAAGTCTCTCTAGGGGTAAGGCCTTTGTGAGTGGATCCGTTGTGTCAACCTTCTGGTCTACTCTCCTAATCTCGATCCCTTGGAGATCAACCATCTCCCTGATCAGGTGATACTTGCCTCAGAATATGTCTGGAACGCTGATGGGACCAGCGTTCCTAGGCATAAGCCACAACTCCATTGTTGTCACAATAACAGTTATTGCACGCTCAATGGTAGGAACCTTGTTCATCTTATGAACAAGAATGTCCGGACAGCCACTTTGGTAGTATCGTTGGTAGCAATGTATTTAGCCTTTATCGTCTAGTCTGCCATGGTATTTATCTTGGAACTCTTCCAACATACCGTCCCCGCAGTAAGGGTAAAGACAATGCCTGTGACTGACATTCAGTGGTCCTTATCACCCTGGAACCTTTCCAGTGATTCTCCCCAGGATCGATTGATACCATCTCACTACACCTAGTGAGAATCCTAACATCCATTTAGATCTATCACATAGATCCAAAAACCCAGGATTCAGGAGGTATCACTTTGATCCTATATGGAGAATCCCTGTGATAAGAGGAGCTTGACCGAGTGTAGCATAGGAAACCATTTCTTATCAGGAGTATGTCATCTACGTACAATACGTGGAAGATAACCTTACTCTCTACAACCTTCTTGTATATACAAGGTTCATCTACCATTTTGATGAAATCAAACTTTTTGACTATCACATCAAAACAGACGTTCCAGCTTCCTGAACCCGGTTGGGCCATCATCTCATGATGCAATCCTTGCTCCCACTGTTACGGAGAAAACCCTATTATCTCTCAATTGGATGAGGAACCCTGCCAGATTTGCAGAGAGGCTGAGGTTCTTTGGAAACTATTGAATCCTTTGGTTTTACCAAATCATCAGCTGTTAGTTTGTTTAGCTAGAACTCCTTCCAGTTCTACCTCATGACCACTTAATTTCTTCACAAGAAATTCCTTTTCTATAAAGGTGGCATGCTGAGAAACAAAACACGTTTTACTCCTCAGTTTGTTAGAAGATATTCCCTTACTAATGTTTGGGATATCCTAACAAAATCTCACAACTGACCTTGCCTTGAGCTTGTCCGGATTTTGCTTTTCAACATAGGCCGGACAACTTCATATCTTAACTCGTTTAAGACATGGTCTCTTCCTATTTCATATCTCATATGTAGTGGTAGGCACTGACTTGGATGGAACCTTATTCAATATTTATGCAACTTCTCAAGTTCATAACTCCCAAAAGAAAACAGGCAACTCAATAGTACTCATCATAGAGCGCGCCATATCTCATAGGGTGCGATACCTCCGCCCGATACACCATTGTGCTGTGGTGTATTCGAAGGAGTAAGCTAAGAGAGAATCACATTCTCCTTTTAGAAAATCCAGGAACTCCATACACAAGTATTCGCCTCCTCGATCACATCGTAGGGCTTTAATACTTTTACCCATTTGGTTCTCAAAAAACCAACATTGGCATTTGTAGACATAGGACCATATACATCATCATGCATCTGTCCCAAGAGTTCACTAACTCTTTCTCTGTTTCCAGTAAACGGAGTATTGATCATTTTTATCTTTGAGACAAGACTAGCAAGTAGCATAAGATGAAAATTCGAATAGATTCTTATATTCATCCTTATGTAACTTAGCTAGTTGTGTCGCATTGATATGACCTAGTCTACAATGCCTCAAGAAGGATTCGTTCATTCCTGAACTGCTCCTCTTGTCTGTGTTCTATATACTTTGAACCGTGTTTTGATTTAGAACACATATGCTATTATATAACGTGCCTGATCGAATCAACTCTTGATTCAGGAAAATGTTCACAACATTTTCCTTCTATACAGAATTATATTCTTCTTTAACTTAATAAAGAATATGATGTAATGATGTATATGAGGTTCGGTATGTAATGACATTCGTTCAGAATCAATATATTAATACAAGGTGCTATTTTCCAACTGATTTGGGTACAACAATTGCACCATTCTCTAACACTTAGAGACATATCACCTTTTCTCAGTTCTCTACCTTTCTGTAGCCCATGTAACATATTACATATGCGGAATCCTGATCCGGCATCACATACCCAGGACGTAGAGAATACTGCGAAACAGTTCTCGGCAATAAGGACACCCGAAGAATATGCATCATCATGCACTTTCTTCGATTGGGTGGTACGGGAATCCGGATATTCCCCTATTTCCTGTTCAGTCTTATAATAATTATTAGAAATAACGGAACCAACGTTCCCTAGCCCGGTATAAAAAGTAGGTTCGGTCAATGCATCCATATTATTACCTTAATTAAGGCATGACATTTTTGCAACTGGAGAGAGAGAAGAAAACACTCTGCGTGTGATTTTTGCAAGATTAGATTTGGTTATCATTTTATCAAATCAGGATGGCTCCCACTGTTTTAGTCAAATCTTCCTTCAAACCCTAAAAGGTAAGACTAGCCGGGATTAATTACACCGTACAAGTTCGCCAATCTTTCGGCCAGGCCAGTGTCGGTACTTTGAGGGAGGTTCCCCGTACTTTCGCACGTACCTAATTAAAATAAACCTCGTTTTCTCAGGGGCGTAACCCTGTTAACACCTTTCTAGACACCTACTTTGATCGGCTAATTGTTAATGTGTAAAACTCTCCCGGGAGTAACTCTTACTCGCAGTGGGTATCGAGATCCAACTATCTTATAGAAGGTATGCAATCTCATTGCGAATTCAACACTTGAAATTCCCGATAATACTTTTTACCCCTAGTACCTATGACCTTGGTTATGGTCAACATATCATAAGCACTAGTCAAGTTCTATATGTCATTTCGTGGTTAATTAGACCCACCCACATGACCCTCGGCTATGGTCGACATAATCATATGAATGTCCTAACTAATCGCATCATATGTTGTATAGGAAAAACATCACTTAGCTACCGTACACTACGTCTCGGCTATGGTCGACATACGCATCACGAATACTAAGTACTCTATTTCCTAAAATGACGGAGGGTTACACAGGTTTTTAAGAAAACCATAAGCCTAATGAACTTGATATCGTTGTAGAATCAAGTGAATTTTAAAAAAGAGTGTTTTTTGAGGCTTTTCTTGTTTCGCTAAAGAGGTCACTCCCGGTTAATGGATCTCGGCTCTTTCCTTATCGAATAAGGTGCAGGATATTTCACAAATACTACTATGCAAAGCAAAAACTATAGAAGCAATCAAAAGACAAACAGTGTTTGCAGCATCTGCTAGTTTTGCTAAAGAGGTCACTCCCGGTAAAGGGATCTCGACTCTCTCACTATCGAATAAGGTGCTGGATATTCTACAAGGAATACCACTATGCAAAGCAAGAACTAGAGCTACCAGTTTTTAAACAAGTTTCTACAACATGTTTAGGTTTCTTTTTCTTTCATTAATCTCATTAATGAAGTCCCATTTATTTATGCTTCCCAAGCATCACAGAAGAAACGAAAGCAATAATATTTATATATCATATATATATAGTATAAGCATTCGTCTCACGCATATAAAATGATCACATCACAGAATATCAGCAGCAGAAGAATCACATATGAAATATTGGATATACTAGGAATTCCGTGTTTTAAGTTAAGCCAGTATAAAACACGGATTCCATGGTCGCGATGAATAGCCAAACCCACATCCCTAGACCCCAACGAGAGCGGCAAGCAACCATACCAATTCTAGAGTTAGGAGACCCGGTCTCGACTCCTCGAGATGGTCTCCCACTGGACCCTAAAACCCGGTTACTTGTGCTCCCCGCCTTGGGTCTATCCTAATGCGGAAAAGTAAATAATATACAATGGTGACATCAACCTCAACCCGGAAGTGCCCCAATAAAAGAATATTACATACAATGAATTTTACATGAATGAAAATGAAAAAACTCTCATCTCACATAAAAAACCCCGGCTATTCAAAACACGACGATCCAATGTAACATATCACAACAACACATAACATCACATATCATCAACGTAAGTAAATATGCGTATCCTAGTTGTCGTTGACATATAGCGCCGAAACCGGCGATACACCACATATTACACTTACGGTCGCAGAAAAGAAAGTGAAAAACTACAACATTTGGAATCCACAATCACTTTAGACATCTTAAATCCGAAATATCACATACTTCGCATTTCATGCCTAACTATATGAATTCCACATATTGTATCACATTTCAGATAAATAGACAATGTTAAACTTTCCGATCGAATAAACAAACACCCAAGATTTCCCAAATAGCTCAACACTTGAGCGGAATTCAAAAAATTCCAGAACATGTCACAGCCGCTATGAACCAGCCGTAGAAGGGTCAAACCAACGCCTCACATGTGGCAACACTAAACTACCACAAACAATATGGTTCAGTGGCGGTTTTGACGGTCACATAATCGAGTTAAGGTTACGTTCTTCTAGAGGGTCCACTTCACTTGCATGATTTTCTGAAAGTTTTAAACTCAGGAAAAATCCAACAGTTGAAAGTTTTCCGACAAGGGAAAAAATGAGTTATGGATATCCGTTCGAACCTTTTAATACGTTCTAAATTACCCGGAAAAACTTAAACGAAGTTAAACTTTCCGATCGAATCAACGAGTTCCCAATATTTCCCAGAAATCTCAACACTTGAGTAGAATTAAAAATTCCCAGAAGCATGAAAAAGTACCCAAGAATAAAGCCCTGAAGTATTAGCACCTAACTCCTAAATTTGGCCACGAAACCGCCGCCAAACGCACTGTTTGGCCGCGGTTCCGCGATCACTTCAGTGAGTTATTGCTTCGTACTTCACAGTAATTCTTAGAATTCTCTGCATGATTTTCGGAGTATTTTTAATATGAAAAATTTCAACATTTGAAATTTTTTCCAGAAAGTGGGATTTATCGGGGTTTCGGAGTTCGATCGGACTTCAAACTTCATCTAGGCAACGCCTAATGCTCTAGCTTGGCTCTGATACCACTGTAAGGTTAGCTTAGCACCTTGTGAAGGTTTTTGCAAGCATCAATCATGCTACTTTGAAATTTTTGGTATACTAAACAAACCCTAACCAAGATCTTAACTAGAGACTTAGGGTTAAACAAGTTATGTAAACACTTTACATCTAAGTGAACAAGGAATACAACCTTTGTTCAAGCATCCACTACAATATACATCATATGTACAGTAATGGCCTCTAGGGCATACATATAACTAACAGGCACCCTGGGTTACATACCCTGCACATGGGCCCTGGGCGCCCGCGGGTCACGTGAGTGGTGCGTGGGCGCCCGCGGGTCACGTGAGTGGCGCGTGGGCACCCGCGGGTCACGTGCCCTGCGCATGGACGCTTGGCGTCCGCGGGTCACGTGCCCTGTGCATGGGTGCTTGGCTCCAGCGGGTCACGTGCGCGACACGCGACCGCTGAAAACACTAGCAGAGAAAGGGGATTAACCCCTGGGGTGGGAGTTAAACTCCCGAGGGGCTTTGGAGTTAAACTCCTAAACAAGAATTATGTATAAATTTGGAGTTAAACTCCTAAAAGATTTGGATTTAGAGTTAAACTCCTATGTAATAAATTGGATGTGAATTTGGAGTTAAACCCCTAAAAGGATTTTATTTATGGAGTTAAACTCCAAAAGATTTTTGACAAATGGAATTGGACTCCCAGAAATCTTTGGAGACGATCAAAGGGGGCCCCTTTCTTCTCCCCTTTAGCCCTGGATCTTCTTTTGAGCCTTGAATCTTCCCGAAGTGGGGTTTTTTAGAAGATGGGTCTCCTTCCTTCTCCTCTCTGGGCTGGATCTTGGAGAAAAAAGGGTGAGACTTAAAAATCTCCCCTTTTGAGAATTTGATGGAAGATCTGAGCTCCCCTTCAAGGGTTTTATGGTGAAAAACCGTTATTTTTTAGAAAAATAAGAGTTAAACTCTTGATTTAATTCAAAAAAAGAAAGAGGGTTTAGAACCTTAAGAAAGGAGAAGGAGGCACAAAACCCTAATTTTTGAGAGATTGAAAAGTTGTGTTTGATTTTTTCATCATGTTTGCCTTTATAGGCTACACACTTTACATATAGCCCCTCGGGCTTTGCCAAATAGCACTTGTGCCACTCCATGCTTTATGTGCTTATTTTTTTTGGCACATAAACCATAGGGTTTATAAAATTTTTGGCTTTTTGCCCACTTACGTACATTTATTTCTAAAAATTGCATTTAGACTAATTTATTGCCACCTTTTTGTCATGGAGCCGACCTCTTCTATACTTGCTCTTGACTTGGGCTCGGGCCCACTTAACTTGGCATTGACTTTGACTTGGTCAACTGGAGTGTAATTTTTGACCCCAACAAGTGTTAGTTATATGTATGCCTTAGAGGCCATTACTGTACATGGGATGTATATTGTAGTAGATGCTTGGACATATATAGGGAGGACTTTCTCGCTCGACCTGATGGTATGCTATCTGGTTGCACTTTTTCTTAACATGTTGACTTGTATACGTGATATTGTCTTACTCTCACATGTTGACAAAGCCCTTAGGTTGTGTACTTGACTACCAGGACTATGATGGAGATCATACTAGTGGGGCTAAGGGTAGTCCACAAGTACACCCTTCAATTGTTCCTAGTCATGGGAGTATCGAGACAAGGCATCGATACTCCAGAGTAGACTAGCGTATATGCATCTTGACCCATATGATGGGCGATGGATGATCCCACATCCATTGGTGTTTGAAATCAAAGATGGTATACGGGTGCTCAGTGGAGACTGGGTACACTAGACGGACTCGCCGAGAACTCCTAGATGATATTATACCTATCGTCAGATAGTTGTTCTCTGGTGACACCGTACAGGTTAGTCTGTCGACCCGAGATCGCCATAGAGTCTTGTGTGATTCCCACCGTGCTTTGATTTCCACCTTACCACGATCAATAGATCGTGCAAAATGGTGGTTTTTGGGTACAGTATCGAGTCACATGGAGGCAATGAGCGATAGGAAGGGATTCGTCTCTCTCGGTATTGGGAGTTGATGTTGCGCTATGCTCGATTGGCCATAACAGGAAATCCCTGGCCAGGGTTGCTGAGATTTACTGGTAAGTGTTATCAGTAGTTTCTCGAACCGTTATAGATCTTGCATCGGCATAACTTATCAGGCTATTGGGGTATGACGTTATACCACCGCCAAGCTATGATATGCGACATATCTGACGAAGAGACCGGACTGTACGGTAGTGTTACTGTCAGGCTTTTGCAGGAGTTAGAGCGGGCTTGCTTGCTGATCTTCTGATCGTTCAATACTCGGGTAGCCATTACGTCCAGCTAGTACCGCTGACGGCTTATGGGTGTTTGATGTGATCATCACCCACTGCCGGCGTATTGACGAGTCTTTAGAGTCCTACACAAAGGTTTTACTGGCTCAGGCAAAACGAAGTAGGAGCACATATGTGATATGTGCGGGACCTAGATTAATACAAGTATGTGATACCATATTCTATTCTCGCGATATAAAGTATCGATCGGTTATATGTGATATAGCTAGGTTATCGAATCAAATGTTGATTCGATAAGTCGATACTGTATCGGTCGGTTATATGCGATATAGCAGGATTATCGAATCAAGTGTTGATTCGATATAATGATACCAATAATATTAGTCGGTCATATGAGATATAACCGGATTATTAAATCAAGTGTTGATTTAATGTATAATTATATATTTGATATATTAATTTACATTAACTAATATTAGCTCACTTAAACATTTATTTTTCTCACATGTGTACACTTAATATATATGTGATATATATTAATTGTGTTTTATTTATGTGTCATGGTTGATGATACATGCAACATGAGTGTATGAGACTTACACCATGATAAAGATAATGTATGGTTTATTTATTTATGGTAATTCAATTATTAGTTGGAAAATTGTCACATGGCATGAAGCTTCATGAAGCTTTGAGATCCATTGACTTAGTCCACTAGTTTTGTCTTACACTAGATATTTGTTAACCCAACCATTATCTAAACTCATGGTTAAGTTTCTACATAAGACATATTAGATATTTTCTTACGCATGATTGCCATTCTCACTCACAACATTATCTCTCTTCATCTTCTTCTTCAAGTTCAAGAGCTCTCTAGCTTTTGGGCAAGTGAGAAACTCTAGTGAGAAAATCAATTCCAAAGTGAGCAAAAATCCTACTTCATCATCCTCTACTAGATTAGCACTTTAGTATAGGGTTTTAGCTTCACTAATCCCACATTGGTGAAGAGGGGAGCTTAGGTTAGTGTCTCCTCGACGAGATCATCTTCGGCCTCGAAGACTTCAAGCAAGATCGTTCCTTTCACCTTGAGAAGCCATGCAAGAGTCTGGGAGTTACATGATCACAGCGAAGGGACCACAACAAGGAGATTTTGAAGTGAAGGACCGATCTACAAAAGTTGCATTCCTCATTCACTTAGATGTTAAGTTGTTAACATTGCTTGATTGTTTAAATTTCTAGTTAAAGATTCTTGGTTAGAGTTATTTAGAACAGCAAAAAAATTTAAAAACAGTATGGACGATCCCTTCCGAAACCTTGCTGCCATCCTAGGTAACCCTACAGTGGAATCAAAGTCAAGCTATAAATTTAAACGATGTTTGTTAGATTACTGCTCCGAAACTTGAAACACAAAATCTGGGTTCTGTCGAATTTTTAGGGTGTCAATTTTTTTTTAAAAAAACTGCAGAATGTTTTATGTGATATAACATGAACACTGGCAAAATTTGAGGCATTTTGGAGAAATTTTGGCCGGCCACAATACCCATGATCTCGGCCAAAAACCGAGCTCACCCCCTGAAATTTTGCCTGTGTTCCAGTCTCTGGGTTTTGATATTTCATGTGTTGTTTGTTTTTGCTGAATTTGCATGTGATGTTAACTTTCTGCAAAAACAACTCGGAGTGTTTCGTAGTCGTAATTCAAATATTTATTCGGGTTATTTAGACGATGTTAAAAGGTTTGAACGGATATCAATAACCCAGTCTTTCCCCGCTGGAAATTTTCCAAGTGCTGGACTTTTTCAGAGTTTAAAATTTTTAGAAAATCTTGCAAGCGATTCTGTGGATCTTATAGAAGAACAAAACCTTAACTCGATTATGTGACCGTCAGAACCGCCACCAAACCCTAGGGTTTGTGGTTGTTCAGCGGTGCCACATGTGAGGCATTGGTTGACCCTTCCGGCTGGTTCATAGGAGCTGTGGCAGTTTCTTAGTACTTTTTAAACTCCGCTCAAGTGTTGAGCTTATTGGGAAATTTTGGGTTCTTGTTTATTCGATCGAAAAGTTTAACTTCGTCTAGCTATCTTTGATTGTGATACAATATTTGGAATCCACATAATTAGTTATGAGATAACTAGTTTGAATTTTATAAATCAAGCAATTTAGTCTCATTTAATCGGTTGCCACGGGATTTTGATGTGATCAAAAGTCCGTCGCAATTATGTAGTGTACGCGGATACTCGCCGGGTAACCTTACTAGATAGCCACACCCCATAGCCCCGACTAAGTGACTATAGGAGAACCTCGTCGCGAAAAGAATCCGTTCGGGTGCTCGCGGCAGCGGTGTTCCACCTTAGTGCACCTCGTCGACGGCATCGGGGGTGTGGACATCTACTAAAGTTTCCGATGAGCATTCGATTAGGTTATCGGGAATCTTGTTAATTACCCGACAGGTTATTGAAAAGTAATTTCAATATCGAGACTAAAATGCAGGATTTATAATTGTTAGGCATGTGATGTCTAAGGAATTCATTTGGTTAGGAATGAAATCCAATGTATATGATACATTGGGTTTATGATGTCTAAGGTGGTTGCAGATTCCAATTATTGTAGTTTTTCACTCTCTTTTCTGCGACCGTAAGTGTAATATGTGGTGTATCGCCGGTTTTGGTGCTATATGTCAACGACAACTGGGATACGCATATTTACTTACGTTGATGACATGTGATGTTATGCGTTGCTGTGATATATTATATTGGATCGTCGTGTTTGAATAGCCGGGGGTTTTATGTGAGATGAGAGTTGTTTTATTTTCATTCATGTAAAAGCTTGTATGTAATATTCTTTTATTGGGGCACTTCCAGTTGAGGAAGATGTCACCATTGATGTATATTATTTACTTTTCCGCATTAGGATAGACCCAAGGAGGGGAGCATAAGTAACCGGGTTCTAGGGTCCAGTGGGAGACCATCTCGAGGAGTCGAGATCGGGTCTCCTAACTCTAGAATTGGTAGGGTTTCTTACCGCTCTCGTAGGGGTCTAGGGATGCGGGTTTGGCTATTCATCGCGACCGTGGAATCCGTGTTTTATACGGGCTTAAATTAAAACACGGAATTCCTAGTATATCCACTATTTCATATGTGATTCTTCTGCTGCGGTTATTCTGTGATGTGATCACTAGATATTTTGAGATGAATGCTTATATTATTTATATATGATATATATTATATATTGATTCTTTCGTTTCATATGTGATGCTTGTGAAGCATATTTGATGGGAATTCATTAATGAGATTAATAAATGAAAAAGAAACCTAAAAATATTGTAGAAATTTGTTTTAAAAACTGGTAGCTCTAGTTCTTGCTTTGCATAGCGGTATTCCTTGTAGAATATCCAACACCTTATTCGATAAGGAAAGAGCCGAGATCCCTTCATCGGGAGTGACCTCTTTAGCGAAACTAGCAGATGCTATTGAAGGTGTTTCTACAGCACCACTACTAGGGTTTGGTAGCATCACACATGCCATATTAAAATTTTATAGGGTGCTAGAGTAACTAACCTAAGGATCACACTAGAAAAGCTAGGGTAACAAAACTTTAACACAAACACAAGTGGTAAAAAGCTAGGGTTTGAGAATACAACCTTTGTAGCTCCCTACGCTAGACTCCTTGACCACTTGAGAGTTGAAAGAAGCTCGCTTGAGATCCTCTAGGTCCACGACGATCCACCCGGAGTCCACTTTGTCCAAGCTCAAATCTCCACTAGATCAAGAGAAGAAGTAGAGGCCAACTCTCTAAACTAATGGGCAAGAGTAGTGTAGAATGGTGATGTGGTTTGTTTTCTCACTTCAAAACCCTAACTTGATCACTCTTTTGCTCACTAATGAAAGCTAGAGAGCAAGAGAGAGGAGGAAGAAGATTATGGCAAATGAAGAGCTCAAGATAATGATAAGTATTGAGATAAGAATAAGAAAAGAAAAAATATATATTTTCTTCTTCTCACTCTTAACCCAAGTTTATAAATATCTAGATATTTTCTTTTGGATGCAAAAATGGCCATGGAAATTAACTCAAGGTTAATGCAAAGGTTAGTGGGTGAATAAAATAATCAAGCATGATAGAATTTCCATTTCCATTTTCTTTTATCCAAAAAGAAATATCAACATAGTTATAAGTGTGTGAGTCTTATATTGCCACCATCCATTGTATCAACAACCATGATACAATAGTGTATGCATGTATGTGTGCATGCACATCCATATGTGCATCAATGAGAATAAATGCATACATGCATGCATACAACAAAAGACAAGAAGGGTTTAAAGGGAAAAAGCTTATGGTCAATGATAAATCAACACTTGATTTAGCAAACCGGTCATATCACATACGACCCGACCAATAGTAAACTGCCCGATTAATATACGGTATCACATACAGGCATTTAATCGGGTCCCCGCGCATATCTCAAATGCACACCACATCGTTTCTCCTGGACTAGGTAACTCCATTGTGGGACTCTAAGACTCGTCAATACGCCGGCAGTGGGTGATGATCATATCAATCACCCCCAAGCCGCAAGAGGTCAGCTAAACGTAACGGCCACCTGGGTATTGAGCGATCAGAAGAAAACAAGCGAACCCGTCACAACTCCCGTCGAGCCAACCGGCAACACTACCGTACAGTCCGGTCTCTTCGTCAGATATGCTGCATACTGAGCCTAGGGATGGTAACGTCGACCCCAATAACTCAATAAGTCATGCCGATGAATGGTCTATAACAGATCGAGAAACTACTGATAACACTTATCAGCAAATCTCAACAGCCCTGGCCAGGGACTTACTGATATAGCCAATCTTGCACAGCACAGTATCAACTCCCAATACCGGGAGAGACGAAACCCCTCCTATCGCTCATCGTCTTCGTGTGTCTCGGGACTGTACCCAAAAGCCACCTGTTTGAATGACTCAGTAGAGTCGTGGTAGGGTGGTAATCAAAATACAGTAGGAGAACACACAAGACTCTATGACGATCTCGGGTCTACAGACTAACCTGTACCAGTGTCACTTGAGAACTGCTATCCGACGATAGATATAATACCATATAGGAGTTCTCGGTGAGTCCGTCCAGTGTACCCAGTCACCACTGAGCACCCGTATATGATCTCGATGTCAAACATCAATGGATGTGGGAACATCCATCGCCCATCATATGGGTCTAGTATCATATATACTAGTCTACTCCGGTATATCGATGCCCCATCTCGATACACCTATGACTACGGACATTTTAGGATATGCTTATAAACTACAGACGTCCCACTAGTATGATCTCCATCATAATCACAGTAGTCAAGCAAATATCCTCAGGGCTTTATCAACATGTGTAAATGAATAAAAACATGATCAAGTCAACATGTCAAATAAAGAAGAACCAGATAGCATACTATCATGTCGAGCAAGAATATACACTGAATATATATATATATATATATATATATACATGTATAAATACATCCACTATCATATAATGGCCTTTAGGGCATACATATATCCAACAATCTTCCACTTGCACTAAGGCCAGTTATTGGCGTATCTCATACCCAACATCTCAAAAAGTCGCTCATGCCGCGGCTGAGAAAGGTCCTTGATGAGTGGATCCGCAGTGTTATTCTTTGTGTCTACTCTCCTAATCACGATCTCGCGGCGATCTACAATCTCCCGGATCAAGTGAAAACACCTCAGGATGTGTCTGGACCGCTGAAGGGACTCGGGCTCCTTGGCTAACGCCATAGCCCCATTATTATCATAATACAATGGTATTGGATTAATAATGGTTGGAACTACTCCTAGCTTCGAGACGAACTTCTTCATCCAGACGGCTTCCTTGGCGGCATCATTTGCAGCAATGTACTCAGCTTCCATCGTAGAGTCAACAACGGTATCCTGTTTGGAACTTTTCCAACTTACCGCCCCTCCATTGAGGGTAAATACAAACCTAGAGATAGATTTGTTGTCGTCCTTATCATTCTGGAAGCTCGAATCGGTAAAGGCCTCCATTTGGAGATCTCCATTACCATATACCAAGAACAATTCTTTAGTCCTTTGCAAGTACTTAAGAATGTTCTTCACAGCTACCCAGTGATTCTCCCCTGGGTTAGATTGATACCTGCTTACCACACTAAGTGCATAAGTTGTAAGTCTACGGTAGCGCCCCGGCCGTCGATCCGAGGCCAAAATGCGGAAACGAAAACTTTTTCTAAACTTGAAACCGGCGCTATCGCAGACTTTGATCCCGGATCAAACCATTAACCTATAACTAGCAAACTAGAGAAGGGTTAGAAAGGCTATACCGATCGATCCATGTCCTTCGGTCTTTGGCCAGCTTCCCAAGCTCCTCACGGCATCTCCGATCTCCGGTCTCCTCGTCGGAAAGGGCACCACATCAATGAGTCTTTTTACGGGCTCTCGCTTCATCCGAAGCAACTTGGACACGAAGTTTGCTAGCCGACGTGTCCAAGGTGATGTAGAGAATGTGTGTGATCACTTTGTCTTAAGCATCCATTGATTCTCAACGCATGAGAGTGTATGGATGGAGGTTGAAGATGATGCCATCAATGGAAATAGTAAGCTCAAGAAAGAAGGAGGAAGAAGGAGAGCTTTCTTTTGTGTTGTATGATAAAATGAGAGTGGGATAGAATGATAAACACAATAGAAAACCCTTACCCCTTGGCTGCCCTCTCTCTCTCTTCTTATAATATCAACTCATAAATCAATCAATAATGTGACACATGCACAAAGAAAGAGACCATGAGTCATCACTTGTGCATGTGTCACAATTAATGCTCCTAATCAAGACTTTGAACTCATCATTTCCATTTGTAAACATTAAACCAAATGTTTACAAAAATAAAAAGATATGGCAGCATATAAAGTAAACTCGTGATGGATCACAGGGATACCCCTCACCTGTATATACATACCTGCATCCGCATTCCGACTGAATGCGAATGCGATGAGACTAAAGTAATCCAACAAATCTAATACTAGGATCCGGCTTAAACCAAAACCCACTAGTATGATCCGTCCTATCATGATCCGTGTACTACTGCACGTATATGATCGAACCCTGTGATTGAATGATTCTCGGTGTGTGTAGGTAGAAAATGTATAGAAATCACAACCAAAAAATTTGTAAACCGCAATCAATAACGGTGTCAATTGTAGATTCGTTAGTGAGTGCGGATAGTCCACAGGGAAAGTGAGATTTACTCGTATTTGTTTTAGTTGAATTGAAAATTAAAGAGAAAAGAAAAGAGAATTCGATTCAAGATTTAAAAGTGAATTTCAAGAATTATCAAAATCTAGATCTAATATCAAGAATAGTAAAAAACACGAATCAAGAATTGATGATATCCAAATCAAATGAGTAATCAAGATTTGTCGTGAGGCTCGTAGGAATCGATCAAATCGATAGTGAGGATGAAGACTTGTGATTACGTATTCTTATCCTTTGATGATTTGTTGCTAGATCGATGACGATCAACGAGAATTAGGGATCTCTTGCGAAAACTAGGGTTTTATCTGTTAGTTATATGTATGCCCTAGAGGCCATTACTGTACATACGATGTATATTGTAGTGGATACTAGTGTTAGTTATATGTATGCCCTAGAGGCCATTACTATACATAGGATGTATATTGTAGTGGATGCTTGGACATATATAGGGATGACTTTCTTGCTCGATATGATAGCATGCTATCTGGTTACTTTTTACCTTAACGTGTACACCGATTGTCTCTCTGTTACATGTTGGTAAAGCCCTTAGGATGTGTACTTAACTACCTGGACTATGATGCGGATCATACTAGTGGGGACATGGTAGTCCATAAGTACATCCTTCAAGGTCCCTAGTCGTGGGTGTATCGAGACGGGGCATCGATATACCAGAGTAGACTAGCGTATACCTTCTCGACCCATACAGATGGGCGATGGATGATCCCATATCCATTGGTGTTTGACATCAGAGATGATATACGGGTGCTCAGTGGAGACTGGGTACACTGGACGGACTCGCCGAGAACTCCCAGATGGTATTATACCTCACGTCAGATGGCAGTTCTCTAGTGACACTGGTACAGGTTAGTCTGTAGACCCGAGATCGTCATAGAGTCTTGTGTGATTCCCACCGTGCTTTGATTTCCACCTTACCACGTCCAAGAGGGCGTGCAAAACGGTGGTTTTTGGGTACAGTCCCGAATCACATGGAGGCAATGAGCGATAGGAGGGGATTCGTCTCTCCCGGTATAGGGAGTTGATGTTGCGCTGTGTTCGATTGGCTATAACCGGAAATCCCTGGCCAGGGTTGCTGAGATTTACTGGTAAGTGTTACCAGAGAACTGTTATAGACCTCATATCGACACGTCTTATCGAGTTATTGGGGTCTGACGTTTACCACCCCTAGGCGAGATATGCGACATATCAGACGATCAGACCGGACTGTGCGGTAAGTGTTACTGGTTGGATCCACAGGAGTGTGAGCGGGCTTGCTCGTCGATTTTCTGATCGCTCAATACCCGGGTGGCTGTTACGTTTAGCAGACCGCTTGCGGCTTATGGGTGCTTGATATGATCATCATCTGCTGCCGGCGTATTGACGAGTCTTTAGAGTCCTACACAGAGGTTTCCTGGCTCAAGCAAAATGAAATAGGAGCGCATATGAGATACGTGCGGGACTGAGAATAATACGTGTATGTGATACCGTATTCTATTCTCGTGATGAATGTATCGATTGGTTGTATGCGATATAACCTAGTTATCAAATCGAGGATTGATTCGATAAGTCGATACATTGGATATTAGTCGGTCATATGCGATATGACCGGATCGTTAAATCAAGTGTTGATTTAATGATTTAATGTATAATTATATATTTGATATATTACTTTGCATTAACAAGTATTGGTTCACTTAAAATGGATTTTCTCACTTAATGTGCATATTATATATGTGATATATTTTGTGCACTTGATTGTATCATGTTTGATGATACATGCAAACTTGGGTGTATATTTGATTAAACCTTGGTTAAGTAAATGGTTAGGGTTTTAATTTATTTATTCATTCATTTATTTATTTTATTTTGGCAAAAAGAGAAATGGTGGCTTGCTTTGTTTTATAGTTAAAGCTTCATGAAGCTTTAAAAAAGTCTACCATTTTTGTTTCATGCTAAACCTAACCATTCATCTAACCTTAGTTTATTCTCTACACTTAACCATGGTTGCTAATATGATAAGAATGACTTATTTTCTATTTTCCAAGAATTTTTATCATATCATCATCATCTTCTTCTTCTTCAAGAAGAAAGAAGCTTGCTAGCTTCAATGGTGAAATGAGAAAAAGAGTGAGAAATCCAATTCTAAAGTGAACCCACTTCCTATTTCTTCATCCTCTACCACTTGCCAAGTAGTATAAGGTGTTCTTCACAAGTTTCATGACTTGGTGAAGTTGGAGCTTGATCTTGTGTTGCCTCGACGTAGATCATCTTCGGCATCGAAGTCGACGACCTAGCCCGATCATTTCTTCGATGAAACCACCGCGAGAGTCCCGGATCCGATGGGTACAGCGAGGGAACATCATCACGGAGCTATGGAGGTGGAGGACCAGATCTACAAAGGTTGTATTTTCGTTCACTCTTAGTTAAGTTGTTAACTAGTTGCATGTTTCGCCTATTCTCTAGTCAACGATCTAGTTAGGGTTTCTCGGCACCGGAAAAATTTGAAATTGGCATGGTTGATGACTTATGAGACCTCCTTTGTATGCTTAAGAACCCTACAGTGGTATCAGAGCCTAGCTAGAGTTTTAGGCGAAGTGTTGACGAAGTTAGAAGTCCGATCGAACCCGTAAACCCCGACAAAACCCTTCTCTGTACATTTTTCAAAACAGTGGATTTTTGTGAATTAAAAATTCTCAGAAAAACAAACAGGAAAACCTAATAATTTCTGTGAAGTACGGTCCACTAATTCAATAATTTGACCGCGGAACCGCAGCGAAACCAGGGGTTTGGCGGCGGTTCCGCGACCAAAATTTAGACTTAGTCCCTGAAATTTCATATATTTATTCTTAGGTCCTTTCTTGGCAATTTTTTATGGGAATTTTTTAATTCCACTCAAGTGTTGAGTTTTCTAGGGTTTTATTGGGGACTCGTTAATTTGATCGGATAATTTAACTTCGTTTATGTTTTTTCCGGATATTTTAGAAACTGTTAAAAAGTTCGATCGGATATAAATACCCACTTTTTCCCCTGCCGGGAAATTTCCAAGTGTTGGATTTTTCCGTGGTTTAATAACGTTCGAAGTAATGCAAGTAACGCGATGGACCCTCTAGAAGACAACAAACCTTAACTCGATTATGTGACCGTCTTGAATTGCCCTTTGAACCTTAGGGTTTGGGGCAGTACGACGTGCCACATGTGAGGCATTGGCTTGACCCTTCTACGGCTGGACCGTTGGTACTGAGGCATGAAGTGGATGTTTTTGAACTTATTTCAAGTGTTGAGCTGTTTCGGGAAATATTGGGTGTTTGATTGTTCGATCGGAAAGTTTAACATTTTCTATTTATCTGGAATGTGATACAATATTTGGAATTCACAAGTAGTTATGAAATAACTAATATGAATGTTATAAATCTAGCACTTTAGTCTCAAATGATCGGTTGCCACGGAATTTTGATGCGATCAAAAGTCCGTCGCAATCACGTAGCGTATGCGGATATTCGCCGATAAACTTAATAGACAGCTACACCCCTTAGCCCCGACCGAGTGACTGTAGGAGAACCCCGTCGCCGAAAGCATCCGTTCGGGTGCTCGCGGCCGCGGTGTTCCGCCTTGGTGCACTTCGTCGACGGCATCGGGGGTGCGGCCGCCTACTAAAGTTTGCGACGAGCATTCGATCAGAATGCCGGGAATCTTGTTGAATTGCCCGACTTGATATTGAAAAGTGTTTTCGATAATGAGACTAAAATGCGGGGTTTATAATTGTTAGGCATGCGATGTCTAAGGAATTCATTGGTTTAGGCATGCGATGTCTAAGTAGGTTGCGGATTCCAACTGTTGTAGTTTTACACTTTCTTTTCTGCGACCGTAAGTGTAATATGTGATATCGCCGGTTTCGTTGCTATATGTCAATGACAATTGGGATACGCATGTTTACTTACGTTGATGACATGTGATGTTATGTGTTGCTGGATATGTTATATTGGATCGTCGTGTTTGAATAGCCGGGGGTTTTTATATGAGATGAGTGTTTTTCATTTTCATTCATGTAAAAACTTGTATGTAATATTCTTTTATTGGGGCAGTTCCAGGTTGCGGAAGATGTCACCGTTTGTATATAATTTACTTTTCCGCACTAGGATAGACCCAAGGAGGAGGGCACAAGTAACTGGGTTCTGGAGTCCAGTAGGAGATCAACTCGAGGAGTCGAGTCCGGGTCTCCTAACTCTAGAATTGGTAGGGTTGCTTGCCATTCTCGTAGGGGTCTAGGGGTGTGGATTTGGCTATTCATCGCGACCGTGGAATCCGTGTTTTATACTGGCTCGTATTGAAAACACGGACGTCCTAGTATATCCAATATTTCATATGATATTTTCTGCTGCGTTATCTGTGATGTGATCATGTGATATGTTCAGATAGATGCTGTATATAGTATATATGATATATTATATACACGTTGCTTATATTTTACACCCGCGCTAGCCCTGCCCCGCTCTGCCGTTAGTTACCTAACCTAACGGTGCACGAGGGGACATCGAAGCGAATGCGGATGGCATAAGTGTACGTCGTATTTATCTGTAATGTTTAGGTAACTTAAATGATGGGACTTCATTAATGTGATTAATGAAAGAAAAGAAACCTAAAAGATGTTGTGGAATCGAATTTTCAAAAACAGGTAGCTACAGTTCTTGCTTTGCATCGTGGTGTTCCTTGTAGAACATCCTGCACCTTATTCGATAAGGAAAGGAACGAGATCCCTTCACAGGAAGTGACTCCTTTAGCAATAACTGGCAGATGCTACACCCCTCGGTTTGTCTTTTGATTGGTTCTATAGTTTCTGCTTTGCACAGCGGTATATATGAAATATCCTGCACCTCATTCGACGAGGAAAGGGCCGACGATCCCTTCACCGGGAGTGACCCCTTTAGCAAAACTAGAAAAGCCTAAAAAACACTCCATTTTAAAATCATTTGATTCTACAACGATATCAAGTTCATTACGCAATAGGTTTTCAGAAAAACCTGTCGTAGCCCTCCGTCATTTCAGATAAGTTGTATATAGTATTCGTGATGCATTTGTTGGCTTTCGTCAAGGTGCAGTGTGCGGTAGCTATTTGCTGCTTATCTGCTGCATACGATGCGATTGGATTAGGGTAGTCGTGCGGCTTTGTTGGCTTTCGTCAAGGGTCGTGCGGGTGGGTTGTTGGATATATGTATGCCCTAGAGGCCATTATATGATAGTGGATGTATCTATACATATATATATATATTCAGTATGCATTCTTGCTCGACATGATAGTATGCTATCTGGTTATTCTTTATCTGACATGTTGATTTGATCATGCTTTTATTCATTCATACATGCTGATAAAGCCCTGAGGATATCGACTTGACTACTCTGATTATGATGGAGATCATACTAGTGGGACATCTGTAGTCTATAAGCATATCCTGGAATGTCCTTAGTCGCAGGTATATCGAGACGGGGCATTGATATAACAGAGTTGTAACGTTTTGAAAATCGTTTCGGTGAAATTTCGAAAAATCGGTAAAATAAGGGGGTTTTCGGTAAAAAGTCAAAATACAAATATCTTATTATAAAAATTAAATATACATATTCTAGCTATGTAATTGCTATTATTTGGTGTTTATTGAGCCGCTGGTGAAATTTCAAATTTTTTGAAAAAATATTATTTTATTATTATTTTAAGCCGTCACTAATACATTTAATTAGGGAAAATTACAAATTGGAATGAGTTGAAACAAATTTTGTGCATCATAAAACATTAAATAAAAATTTATCATGTGGTTTTTGGAACGAAATCATTTGCCAAAATGGTTTAGAAATTATTGAAGAAAAAAGGCTTTTTTTTAGCGTAAATGGATGTTTGGGGTATTGTATTTATCATTTTTCATCACCCCACACCCGTGCCCACACCCACACACCCCCACTTACTCCTCCCCATGGCTGAATTCAGCACCCACCCTATTTTTTCCCCACTTGATTTTCAAATGAAAGGAAATGAAAGAAAAGAATAGAAAATGGATAAAGTAGTTAGACTTTTGACTTGCTTTGACCTTGACTTTGTCCCCCCCCATTTTCTCTACCTCCCTCTCTCTCCTCACTCCCATTTCTGGCCGAATCCTTCTCCCCACAGCAGCAGCCCTTCCCCCCCCCCCCAAAATCCACACTATTTTGCTTCAAAAATCCACAAAAAAGCTTCAAAATCCTTACAATTTCAAAGCTTTTTCCAAATCGAACCCTTACCCATTATTTCTTGCCCAAGCAAGCATGGATCTAGGAGCTTGGAGGCCATTTTGGGAGGCTAGATTTCAAGCTTGGTCTCTTGATTTTGTGAGGTATAAATCCTAAGCCAAATTTAAATTGTTGGATAGTTTCTTTCATCAAGGTCTATTAAGTTTAAATGCGATTCTAATTGGGATTTAGTTTGTAATGGAAGAGTTTGAGATCAAGTTAGGTTGTGATCATGTGTTCATGGTTGTGTGATGTTCTTTTTTTGCATCTTAAGCTATGCAACTTAAATTTGTTACTTATTGCCAATTGTAACATGTAAAATGTCTAAATTAAGCTTTTGTGTAAACTAGGGTTTTATAAAATGCATTATATGTGAGGTTAAAAATGTGTTTAGTTTTTTCATGACTTCATTAACTTTATTAAGTGTGGTTTAATGTTTTAGATCATGCAAATCTAAGCTAGATTGTAGTTTGTGTATTTTTTCTTTGAAATTGTTAAAAAGAGTATTTTTGTAAACTAGAATATTAGGGTTTTTGGAATTTAATGAGATTAAATTCCGGAAATTGTTTATATGACTTATTTAAGATATTTAATAAATATATTGGCCGCTACATTCATTTAAATATCATGTTTTGTACAAAAACGGCGAAATGTGCTTGCTAGATTTTCGGAAAAATGACATTTTAAGTGAAATTGGGGTTTTTGTGAGTTTTAACCTAGTTTATATTAAAATTAGTGTTCGTGAATGTGCAAATGAGTGTGATTGAATTTTTCTCGATGGTTTGACGTTTGTACATCGACATCGAGGGTTGGTTTTACTATTCTTGCATGCGTAGGCGATAGGTTTGGACCTATGCGTGATACGCGTGCCGATTTGATTTTCGTATGCCGTTTCGATTTCGAATTTAGTTTTAATGCGATATGGTGCGTTATGATATGTAGGTACCCCCATGTGGACTTCGAGCCGACAAGCAAGCGCGTGGCGACGTCGGCACCGGCTAGCGAGGACCAGGTGAGTAGATTTATATCTACGGGGAGAAGTCGGGTGGATGGCGTATAGCACCCCCGCAGTCCGTGGTGGTGTATACAGATGCGTATACACACCAACAATTATTATATGTTATTTGGGATTAATAGCGATGCTTAGGATGGATATTGGTGTGTTGGATTACTTTAGTGTTGCGAACCCTAGGGTAGTGTTATACACACATACATACTTGCATACATTCCTATTGATATGTGCTCATGAGATTCTTTATAGTTATGGGTTCACATGGGTATGGGACTATGTGTTCACATACGGATTGAGGATGATACTTGGGATTGAGCTGAGTCGATAAGATTTGTTTGTGGTTGTGATCTCGGTGATATGGCAGGATTCGTACTTAAGGTACGTCCTGGTGTTATAGCGGATCTTGCGGCGGCGATACGGGTGAATAGTGTTATAAATAAATGGTCGACATGTGATCGTGATATGAGGCATAATATGCTAGGATATTGATATTTGGCCGTATCGGGCGATGTATACCCCTTGATGATGATATGTGCTGACGATATCAGTTTGTACGAGATTGTCGATCAGTAGTCAGATCATGAGTATATTGAGGATATTGTATTGTACTAGACATAGGTCAGTACCCTAGACTATGATCTTGGATAAAGAGGATACCAGAGGAATAGTGTGAGGAATATGATATTGACCCGTATCCAGATTTGGGGATGCCGTACGACGGATTTACGTACGAGCTATATCTTGATGATTGATCCGCACTCTTGACTTGGGATGTCTGATTATAGATATGGTATCGGATACGATATTATTGAGGCGGGATCACCGACTAATATATATACAGGTATGTATATGTATCGACTCAGATGTTAGCCGGTTTCCTTACCTGTAGTCTAGCTTGTAGCGTAGCCCTTTAGTTTAGTTAGTTGTTAGATGAGATTCGGTTCCTACCTATTTCAAAGCTTACGAATCGTGCGTATTTTTAAAGACAGCCTAAGGGATCTTACGGATATTTCAAAAAAACGTATCTTTTCTTAAAAACACCGTAGCCCCTATTTTCAAAACCCCACGATTCATGTTATTTCAAAAGGCACCATTGTAGGACTTATACTAGGTTAAAACAGATTAATTATCGTTGCGTCTAGTATTCAGCTCCCGCTCATTATTGTTGTTTGCTCCGCATCACATGCTTATATTATGCTTCATATTCTACTGTTGATATCTTGTGGTTAGGACACCAGCACCATTACCGATGATGCGTATGTACCACGTACACTTACTTGCCGGTTCACACACATCTTCATCGGTAATTGCCATGTCACGTACACCTTAGAAAATATTATTGCTTGACATAGCCTGTTAGCTAATAGTTTAGACATGATATTAGTGTACTTGCCTTATATGTTAGTTTAGACATTATAGTTATTACCTGCTACCTCATGCATACTGTTATTCATTGTTATGCCGCATTCATAGATTCTCATGCATATATTCACTTTTTACGTGCTATTGAGGTTTTGGATTTGGATTTCCATGAGATTTTCTGGATTTGGGGAAAACCGCAAAACATATACAAACTTCTTCTTTCTTTTTTTAAATAAAAAGCGCGGTTTTTTCCCATGATGTATGAGTCGTCCACCATGAGTTTGCTGATAGATTTGGAGACCCAATTCGAGGAGTTGGATGAACCGTTTCGGGTACATGGTGGACCCGGTAAGGTACCCCGGGGCAAGAAGCTCGTGGTGATGACGATGAGCCTGGCAGGGGGAGACTACCTACCGGTGATTTTACCCGACGCGTCGGATATCCGGAGGATACCGTCGTGGTCTTGAGATGGATGGTAGGGGCCGGTCTGGACTGACGGCGCCTTAGATATTGAGATTGAGACATTGAGATTTCGAGATATTGAGGTACTGAGATTTGATGATACAGGCCAGTCCGGATGGCCGGAGCCTGAGGTTTTGAGACATTGAGATTTATGTTTTGTGTCGATGCTAGACACTGTTGATGCTGATTTCATTTATGATACCTCATTTTAAAAATACAAAGGAAATCTCACTAATTTATGAAAACAGTTTCTTCATTTACATGTATTCTGTTTTCATGCATTCATACCTCATTCATATGATATATTGCTACCTGAGGCACTGACACGGGCACATGAGATCACCCTCGGGTTAGATATTACCCTAGCCATTGTTATAGGCTACATGTTATTCATATATTTGAGGATATATTATGATCATTGACCTAGGTTGCGTTATTCATGCGATTTTCTGTTCGTAGATCTTTTTCTACTCACGAGTTGGCAACTCACCCCCGTTGTGCCCCAGTTTCTTGCAGGTGTTGCCGTACGGATTTCATTACGGTTTTGCGGGCACGGTTTCTTTTCGGGTGACTTGCTAGTAGGTGGGTTTATTGTATCTTACCCATCATTATACCTTGTATATTATATTTCAGTTGTATCTAGAAGTTCCATCAACCAAACTTGTATTTTTTTGAGATAGAGACCAATAATGTTATTCTTTCGACCATAGAGTAGCATGTTATATTTCTTGAGTTTCTTGCTGGTTGAGTTCCATTTCTGTTGTGATCCTCGCCTTTAGGCGTTGTATATTATATTGCATACAGGTTGATTTGATATGGTTCTTCCTATTCTCTACTACTTCTCTTAGTTTGGATTTCTGGGTTTCGGCTTACTTAGCATACGTTCGCCTTGAGACGTTCGTAGTCTAAGTGCCGGTCATGTTCCGTACTTTCGGGTCATGACAAAGTTGGTATCAAAGCGTTAGGTTTTACCTTCGGAGCGTAGGATGACCCTTGGTTGATGGAATCGGTGACTAAAGTAGAGTGACGTACCGTTGGTATGTTCCGCGGCATATTTACGACACGCCACTCCACTTAAGAAGCCTTAGGATGTACATTTCCTTGTTCAGTATTATATTCCTTCCTGATCTAGCCTCATCGGTACCAGTTTGGTTTTGCCACCACGATTACGGGCAGGGAGAGCTACGGCTAGAGTTGCGGTCAGCACGAGCTCGGCACGAACGAGGACTGACCAGGGCATAATTCCGGCGACACCCGATTATAGAGAGGTGTCTTTTGACTGCGTTTCCACGCCACGAGCGTTTGGCGGATCGCCTTTATGAGGTTACTCGGATGTGCTGATCGACATTAGAGGATTGAGCTAATGATAGAGGCCAGCCAGATCTTGATGACCGTTGGTGTGTTGCTTATTCATGATGATCGAGGCACTGTTCGGCGTGCAGACGAGCGAGCCAGTTATTGCTGCGAACGACGAGGTATTGCCCCAGATGCTGGAGTTAGCGGAGAACGAGTTGTACTAAGAGATGATAGAAGGTCGCTAGTCATCGTGGATGAATGACTAGGACATGTGGATCGTTCGCCTAACCCGATGCGAGGTCATCAGATAGATGGATTCCAGTTAGAGACGACTTCACGTGGAGACGTTGGGAGTCGACAGAGACGATCGAATGTCAGAAACCTATTATTCCAAGTTTAAAGTAGTCGGAAAGACATGCAGGCAATTATATGGTCCCTCTAGAAGAATGAAACCCTAACTCGACTTAATGACCGTGTGAAAGCCTTTGAACCTTCGGGTTTGCGGCAGTTCTACGGCGCCATTAGTGAGGCTTGGGTTTGCCCTTCTACGGCTGGACCACCGAGGCTGTGGTATGTACTCGATACTATTAAACTGTGCCCAAGAGGTTGAGCTCTTGGGGGATTGTGAGGTTTTGACGACTCGATCGGATGGCTCGACTTAATTCGGATGCTAGGTGGTGAGATGCATTCTTGGGAGACTCCAGATACGAGGATAGCCGTTGGAGCTCAGTCCATGCAGCCGCGACGAGACGAGTCCAAAGAAGACGACATTAGAGAAAAGTGGAATAAGAGGTTCGCACCAGATCTAGATGAGATGATGTTCCACTCCGCCGACATCAGAGAGGCGATGCGCATGCCGAGGCATGGTACTTGGACTTACTTTCCAGAAGGAGTTGCGATGAGTATGCAGTCGTTCCAGAGCAAGATGCAGATATAGGAAAGGACAATGACTTCCGGACAGTTGGCAGAGACGAGACATGGAAGAGACCGTGAGCAGGATTCCTTCCAGGATACTGCTGCGATGATAATTGCACCCAGGATCAGATGTGTCACATGCATTCAGAGAGCCAGAGGCCGACGCCAGTGATATGCTGCCTTGACAGGGCCGATGAGCCGATGGATTGTGAGATTGGTAATTCACAGTGAAGACCTTGACTCAGGAGTGGTCATGGTTACGCACACCAGCAGGACAGAGTTCATGATCATCGACGAGACGTCCCACTAGTGACCGCGACAGTTGGACGAGATTCTTAGAGAATGCACTTGAGCGGTACTGTTCCGCCATTATTGATTACGATGTTTTGGGTGATTTATTCGTATGATTTGATTTTGATGATTGAGGATTTACGATCTTTGCACAGTGTTGCACTTGATATCGTTTTCGTGCTTTAGTTTCACATGTTTGTGATTTTACGGTTTTAAACAGTTGAGTTGGTTTTGTGCGTATGCATGCACACGATTTGGTTCCTGCACTCTGTATAGTTATTATATGCTTGCAGTGCAGTGATACGCCTTTTGTGCACTTAGATGCACTGGACTTCGATTTCGATTGTGATACTCGATATTTGTTTTGTGCACTTTATGCACCTGATTGGATTTTGCGCATGTTCGACGCTTGATATTGGATTTCATGATTTCGTGCACGATGGATGCACTTGATTTGGATTTTCGCGCATGTTGGGCGCATGTTTTGAAGGGTGATTTTGGTGCGTACCAGATGCACTAAATCGAGATTATTTTTCGTGCATGTCAGATGCACCTGATTTTGCTGTCAGGCACACATGTTGCCTACGACAGATGTTTCGTGCACACCCGATGCACTTAGATGTTGTTTCTGTGCGCATGTATGGCACATTCATGGATTTTGATTTCCATGCGCACCAGACGCACGTAGTATTCATGTGCATATTTTGGGATTGGTTTCTTATAGAGCAGTACGTTTTTATGATATTGCTATGTGTTTTCGTACTGAGCAGGACTAGTCAGAGGACAGTACCTGAATATATTTTGCATGCATTGATAGTTATTGAGGGGATTTCCAAAAAGCGAGCTATAGCCTCAGTATTTACCTACGTGTCTGATATGACACGAAATGTTTAAAACAAGGAGACCCTTCTAAATTGTTTCCAAAACGGCGGAACGTACATTTCAAACAAAGGTATATATGTATATAGTTATTTCCTTATGATAGACGTCCGCCACTGTGCAGTGTTATACGCGTGCACAGCGACTTAAAGAGATTTGGCATGCATTTCCTTCAGATACTTACATATATAGATTCGATATTTACATGTATAGTTTCGAGTTATGGCATATTGGTTTTGATTTGGATTTGGCATTGATGTCTTCTCCATGACTCCGATGATTGCGGGATGCATGACGGAGTTTCGATTTGAGTTATATGCTCATTTTTCAAGCGCATGCGCTGCGCTACGATTTGTTTTATGTAGTTACAATTTCGGAGCCCCGACGACTTGATGGTTTTTCTTAGATGTTTTAGTATTTGGGGGAGTTTGAATTTAAATTCGGGGACCGAATTTCTGTAAGGGGGAAGATTGTAACGTTTTGAAAATCGTTTCGGTGAAATTTCGAAAAATCGGTAAAATAAGGGGGTTTTCGGTAAAAAGTCAAAATACAAATATCTTATTATAAAAATTAAATATACATATTCTAGCTATGTAATTGGTATTATTTTGTTTTTATTGAGCCGCTGGTGAAATTTCAAATTTTCTGAAAAAATATTATTTTATTATTATTTTAAGCCGTCACTAATACATTTAATTAGGGAAAATTACAAATTGGAATGAGTTGAAACAAATTTTGTGCATCATAAAACATTAAATAAAAATTTATCATGTGGTTTTTGGAACGAAATCATTTGCCAAAATTGTTTAGAAATTATTGAAGAAAAAAGGCTTTTTTTTAGCGTAAATGGATGTTTGGGGTATTGTATTTATCATTTTTCATCACCCCACACCCGTGCCCACACCCACACACCCCCACTTACTCCTCCCCATGGCTGAATTCAGCACCCACCCTATTTTTTCCTCACTTGATTTTCAAATGAAAGGAAATGAAAGAAAAGAATAGAAAATGGATAAAGTAGTTAGACTTTTGACTTGCTTTGACCTTGACTTTGTCCCCCCCCCATTTTCTCTACCTCCCTCTCTCTCCTCACTCCCATTTCTGGCCGAATCCTTCTCCCCACAGCAGCAGCCCTTCCCCCCCCCCCCCCAAAATCCACACTAATTTGCTTCAAAAATCCACAAAATAGCTTCAAAATCCTTACAATTTCAAAGCTTACGAATCGTGCGTATTTTTAAAGACAGCCTAAGGGATCTTACGGATATTTCAAAAAAACGTATATTTTCTTAAAAACACCGTAGTCCCTATTTTCAAAACCCCACGATTCGTGTTATTTCAAAAGGCACCGTTGTAGGACTTATACTAAGTTAAAACAGATTAATTATCGTTGCGTCTAGTATTCAGCTCCCGCTCATTATTGTTGTTTGCTCCGCATCACATGCTTATATTATGCTTCATATTCTACTGTTGATATCTTGTGGTTAGGACACCAGCACCATTACCGATGATGCGTATGTACCACGTACACTTACTTGCCGGCTCACACACATCTTCATCGGTAATTGCCATGTCACGTACACCTTAGAAAATATTATTGCTTGACATAGCCTGTTAGCTAATAGTTTAGACATGATATTAGTGTACTTGCCTTATATGTTAGTTTAGACATTATAGTTATTACCTGCTACCTCATGCATACTGTTATTCATTGTTATGCCGCATTCATGGATTCTCATGCATATATTCACTTTTTACGTGCTATTGAGGTTTTGGATTTGGATTTTCATGAGATTTTCTGGATTTGGGGAAAACCGCAAAACATATACAAACTTCTTCTTTCTTTTTTTAAATAAAAAGCGCGGTTTTTTCCCATGATGTATGAGTCGTCCACCATGAGTTTGCTGATAGATTTAGAGACCCGATTCGAGGAGTTGGATGAACCGTTTCGGGTACATGGTGGACCCGGTAAGGTACCCCGGGGCAAAAAGCTCGTGGTGATGACGATGAGCCTGGCAGGGGGAGACTACCTACCGGTGATTTTACCCGACGCGTCGGATATCCGGAGGATACCGTCGTGGTCTTGAGATGGATGGTAGGGGCCGGTCTGGACTGACGGCGCCTTAGATATTGAGATTGAGACATTGAGATTTCGAGATATTGAGGTACTGAGATTTGATGATACAGGCCAGTCCGGATGGCCGGAGCCTGAGGTTTTGAGACATTGAGATTTATGTTTTGTGTCGATGCTAGACACTGTTGATGCTGATTTCATTTATGATACCTCATTTTAAAAATACAAAGGAAATCTCACTAATTTATGAAAACAGTTTCTTCATTTACATGTATTCTGTTTTCATGCATTCATACCTCATTCATATGATATATTGCTACCTGAGGCACTGACACGGGCACATGAGATCACCCTCGGGTTAGATATTACCCTAGCCATCGTTATAGGCTGCATGTTATTCATATATTTGAGGATATATTATGATCATTGACTTAGGTTGCGTTATTCATGCGATTTTCTGTTCGTAGATCTTTTTCTACTCACGAGTTGGCAACTCACCCCCGTTGTGCCCCAGTTTCTTGCAGGTGTTGCCGTACGGATTTCATTACGGCTTTGCGGGCACGGTTTCTTTTCGGGTGACTTGCTAGTAGGTGGGTTTATTGTATCTTACCCATCATTATACCTTGTATATTATATTTCAGTTGCATCTAGAAGTTCCATCAACCAAACTTGTATTTTTTTGAGATAGAGACCAATAATGTTATTCTTTCGACCATAGAGTAGCATGTTATATTTCTTGAGTTTCTTGCTGGTTGAGTTCCATTTCTGTTGTGATCCTCGCCTTTAGGCGTTGTATATTATGTTGCATACAGGTTGATTTGATATGGTTCTTCCTATTCTCTACTACTTCTCTTGGTTTGGATTTCTGGGTTTCGGCTTACTTAGCATACGTACGCCTTGAGACGTTCGTAGTCTAAGTGCCGGTCATGTTCCGTACTTTCGGGTCGTGACAAGAGTAGACTAGCGTATATGATACTAGACCCATATGATGGGTGATGAATGTTCCCACATTCATCGATGTTTGACATCAAGATCATATACAGGTGCTCAGTGCTGACTGAGTACACTGGACGGACTCACCGAGAACTCCTATATGGAATTATATCTATCGTCGGATAGCAGTTCTCAGGTGACACTGGTACAGGTTAGTCTGTAGACCCGAGATCGTCATAGAGTCTTGTGTGTTCTCCCACTGTACTTTGATTACCACCCTACCACGGCTCTACTGAGTCGTGCAAACAGGTGGCCGTTGGGTACAGTCCCGAGACACACGAAGGCAATGAGCGATAGGAGGGGTTTCATCTCTCCCGGTATTGGGAGTTGATGCTGCGCTGTGCCCGACTGGTTATATCAGTAAGTCCCTGGCCAGGGCTGCTGAGATTTGCTGATAAGTGTTATCAGTAGTTTCTCGATCTGTTATAGACCATTCACCGGCATGAATTATTGAGTTATTAGGGTCGACGTGACCATCCCTAGGCTCGATATGCAGCATATCTGACGAAGAGACCGGACTGTACGGCAGTGTTGCCGGATGGCTCGACGGGAGTTGTAGCAGGTTCGCTTGTTTTCTTCTGATCGCTCAATACCCGGGTGGCCGTTACGTTTAGCTGACCGCTTGCGGCTTGAGGGTACCTGATATGATCATCACCCTCTGCCGGCATATTGACGAGTCTTAGAGTCCCACAAAGGAGTTACCCAGTCCAGGCGAAACGTTGTGGTGCGCGTATGCGATATGCGCATGCACCCGATTGAAATGTGCGTATATGATACCGAACATTGATCGGGCGGCCTGCTTTTGGTGGGGTCATATGAGATATGACCGGATTGATAAATCAAGTGTTGATTTATCATCTAACCATTAGTTTTCTCACTTGAAACCTTTCTAGTATGTGATGGATGTATGCAAGCATGCTTGTGTTTCTTTATTTCTTTCTAGTTTCATGCACATATGGATGTGCATACATGCATACATACATACATACACCCATCCATCATGGTTGTCAGCACATGGAAATGGTGGCAATATAAGACTCACACCATAGATTAAGTGATGGATTTTTATTTAATTTTGTATTTAAAACAAATTGAAAAGAAAAGGATAATCATTTCTATCTTCTACATTCTTCTTCTAACCTAACCAAGCTCACCTACCACTAACCTTGGGTTATCCTTCTCTTTATCATTTAAAACTCAAGTTAAATAAACTCTCCATAACTTAACCATGGTTGGAAATGAGAAGAAATAAAATATATAAAGATATATTTCATTTCTTTTCTATGGTTATCATATTAACCCTTGTTCAAAGAAAGCCTCCATCTTCATCCTCCTTCTTCCTTTTGCTCTCTAGTTTTTTCTAGTGAGTAATACACACTTAAAGAAAGGTTTTTGAAGTGAGAACCTTAACCACAACTTCATTCTACACAAGCTTAGCCGTCTTGTTTAGAGTGTTCTCTTCGGTTTTACGAAGTTGCGAGCTTGGACGGAGAACTCCTTGGTGGATCGTCGTGGATGCGAGAGGACTTCAAGCGGACCTCCATTCAACACCCAAGAGACCAAGGAGTCCAGCGAAAGGGATCTACAAAGGTTGTAGTCTCGAAACCCTAGTTTAGTTCGCTTTAATTTTCCGAAACCCTAATTTTCTAGGATCGATTCCATTGCATGCTTGTTTAGCACCATAAAAACTTGAACTTTGTGACATGTGATGCTTCCAAACTCATTATAGGGTGCTAGGCAAACCTTTCATTGGTATCAGAGCCGACCTAGAACATTAGGCGACGCTTTTACGAAGTAAAAATCCCGATCGGACAAAAAATACGATTTTTTGGACCCTCTCTGGACAAATTTTAAAATCTGACATTTTTCAGAATTAAAAATACTTAAAAAATACAGCAGGGAAAACTAAGAATAATGGTGAAATACGATCAAGTGAACTGTTCATATGGCCGCGGAACCGCGGCAATACCTTGCTTAGGCCGCGGATCCGCGGCCGTACAGTGGCATCTTGCTATAAAAATTGCACCATAATTCCTAGGTCTGCTGGTATACTGTTTTAGGTATGTTTAATCTAAATATAGTACTGTATTTTCTGGAGATGGTTTTGGACGCGTAGTTTTGATCGGTATTTTCATTTCGTAGCTTTTCCGGGTAAATTAGAAAGTGTTGAAGTGTTTGAACGAATATCATTTACTCACTATTCACGGGGTTTAAATGCTTTGGAGATACGTGCAAGTCTTTTTGTGGTGGTCCCTCTAGAAGAAAACAAACCGTAACTCGATTATGTGACCGTCTTGAACTGCCCTTTGAACCCTAGGGTTTGGGGCAGTACGGCGTGCCACATGTGAGGCGTTGGCTAGACCCTTCTACGGCTAGACCGCTACTACTGTGTCACACTTCGGATTTTTGAACCCTGCTCAAGTGTTGAGCTTTAGTGAATCTTGGGTACTTGATCGTTCGTTCGAAAACTTTAATACTGTTTGTTTATCTGGAATGTGATACAATATGTGGAATTCATTTAGTTTAGGCATGAAATACGAAATATGTGATATTTCGCATTTATGATGTCTAAAGAGAATGTGGATTCCAAATATTGTAGTTTTACACTTTCTTTTCTGTGACCGTAAGTGTAGTATGTACGATATCGCCGGTTTCGTTGCTATACATCAACGACAATTGGGGTATGCATACTTACTTACGTTGATGATATGAGATATTATGTGTTGCTGAGATATGATGTGCAGGATTGTCGCGATTGAATAGCCGGGGTTTTTTTATGTGAGATGAGAGTTTTATATTTTCATTCATGTAAATTCAAATGTAATGTAATATTCTTTTATTTGGGGCACTTCCGGGTTGAGGTTGTGTTACCAGTGTTGTATATTATTTACTTTTCCGCATTAGGATGGACCCAAGGAGGGGAGCACAGGTGACCGGGTTCTGGGGTTCAGTGGGAGGCCATCTCGAGGAGTCGAGACCGGGTCTCCTAAACTATGAAATTGGTAGGGTCACTTGCCGCTCTCGTAGGGGTCCAGGGTGTGGGCTTGGCTATTCATCGCGACTGTGGAATCCGTATTTTCTATTCTGGCTAAATACTAAATACGGACGTCCTAGGATATCCCACGTTATATCTATGTTTCTGCTGCCTGTGTTCTGTGATATCTGAGATGAATGACATATTATATATATGATATATAGTAGACGTTGCTTATGTTTTAAACCCGCGCTAGTCTCGTCCCGCTATGCCGTTAGTTAAGTAACCTAACGGTGCATAACGGAACATTGCGGCGAATGCGGATGGCATAAGCGTACGTGTTATTTTCGTTTCTTTTCTGTGATTGGCTTAAGGACTTAAATTATGGGATTACATTAATGTGATTAATGTAAAGAAAATAAACCTAAAAAGATGTTGTAGAATCGGATTTGAAAACTACTCGGCTATTTATGAAAAAGCTATATTTCAAAACTGCGGAGCTCAAGCCACTCCTTTTGAAAACTGTTTGATTCTACAACGATATCAAATTCAAAGCGTTAAAGATTTTCTTAAAAATCATCTGCAACCCTCCGTCATTTTAGGAAGTAGAGTACTTAGTATTCGTGCTACGTTTGTTGACTTTAGTTAAGGCGTAGTGTACGGTAGCTAAGTGATGTCTTCCTACACTGCATATGATGCAGATCAATTAGGACATTCATACGACTTTGTTGACCATAGTTAAAGGTCATATGGGTGGGTCTAATTGATAAAGAAATGACGGGTAGAACTTGACTAGTACTTATGATTTGTTGACCATAGTTAAGGTCATAAGTGCTAGGGGTAAAAATTACATCGGGAATTTCAAGTGTTGAAATTTGCAATGAGATTGCATAACTTCCATGTGATGGTTGGATCTCGATCCCACTGTGGGCAATAGTTTCTCCCAGGAGAGTTTTGCAGTTTACAATTAGCTAACTCATTAGGTGTCTAGAAAGGTGTTAACGGGGCTACGCCTTTGGGAAAACGAGGTTTACTCTAATTAGGTCCGTGCGAAAGCACGGGGAACCTCCCTCAAAGTACCGACACTGGCCTGGCTGAATGGTTAGCGAAGTTGTAGACTGTAATTAATCCTGGCTAGTTTTTCTTTTTAAGGTTTGAAAGAAAAACTCGATAAAAGCAGTGGGAAACATCGATTAGACAAGATAATAACCAATCTGATCTATGCAAGAGCTTTCGCTGAGTGTATTCTTTTCTCTCTCTCTTAATGGCAGATACCAATGACTGGACTTAAGCTTCTACTAGATAAAAACAAACTGAATGGGACCAACTATAAAGACTGGCTGAGGAATCTGAAAATCGCCTTGACTTATGATAAAGTATCATATGTCCTCACGGCTTCAGCCCCACCCGTCCCTGGTCCAAAATCCTCAGTTGCAGACATTGAAGTCCGCAAGACATGGGACGCTGACTGTGCCACGGCCAAATGCCTCGCGCTTGCATCGATGGACAACACACATCAAAAGCAGCATGAGGACATGGACATTCACGGTATATTGCTCCATACAAAGGAGTTGTATGGGGAGCAATCCCGCGTATTACGATACGAAGTATCAAAGAAACTGTTTCAGATGCGAATGGCCCCTGGCACACCAGTAGGAGACCATGTTTTGAAGATGATAGCTCTTATAGAAGAGCTTGAGGACCTTGGATGGACAATTGACAATGAACAATATATAGATATTATTCTGCAGTCCCTCCCCTCCACCTTTGCTCAGTTCATAGTGAACTTCAACATGCACGGCATGGAGAAGGAACTCCCTGAACTCCTTAACATGTTAAGGAGTGCAGAGAGCACTATGAAGTCAGCAAGAACTCCCGTTATGACTATTGGACAGTCTTCCTCTTCTCGCCCGAAAGCTAAGGCCAAGGGAAAGAAAAAGAAGAAACCCACTAATCCTAAGGGAGGAGTTAAAAAGGTGAAGGGAAAGGGAAAGTCCAAAGCTGGAGACCCGGGGAAAGGCGAATGTTTTCATTGCCACAAGATAGGACATTGGAAGCGCAATTGCACGTAGTACTTAAGTCTCAAGAAGAAGCATGGTGATGCTTCTGCTTCAGGTGCGTTTGTGACTGAAAACTGTTTTTCTATATACTCTACTTCCTGGGTATTGGATACCGGTTCAGGTTCTCACATTTGCAATTCTATGCAGGGGCTGAGAAATAGCAAGGTTTTGAGGACAGGTGACCATACTCTCCGCGTTGGAAATGGTTCCAATCTACATACAGTCGCAGTGGGAGAGTATCACTTGGGGTTGCTATCTGGATGTATTTTGGTTTTAAATCCATGTTATTTTATACCAAGTATGCTATGTAATATAATATCCGTTTCTTTGTTGGACAATGAAGGGTATAATTTTGTATTGCAGAACAATGTTATGAACATTCACCTGAATCAAATGTTGGTTGGGTATGGTACGCTTAATAACGGAATATATGTCCTAAATCAACACACAGTTTTCAGTGTACAACACACTAATAAAAGAAAACTTTCAGAATTGAATGAAGCTTTTCTTTGGCACTGTAGACTTGGTCATATTAACGAAACAAGACTAAACAAGTTACACAAAGATGGATATTTAAATTCTTTTGAATATAAATCTTATGCGACTTGCCAGTCTTGTATCAAGGGTAAAATGACCAAAACTCCGTTTACCGGACACGGAGAAAGAGCTACTTAGCTCCTGGGCCTCATACATAGTGATGTATGTGGGCCAATGTCTACACAGGCTAGAGGCGGTTTTTCATACTTCATTACATTTACTGACGATTTCTCAAGATCCGGTCATGTATTTTTATTAAAACACAAGTCCGAAGCTTTCGAGAAATTCATTGAATATAAACAAGAAGTAGAAAAACAAACCGGCTTGAGTATCAAGATGCTTCGATCAGATCGAGGTGGTGAGTATCTCAGTACAGAATTTGCAAACTTCTTAAAAGAGAATGGGATTCTCTCTCAGCTCACTCCTCCTTATACACCACAGCACAATGGTGTGTCAGAACGACGGAATAGGACCCTATTAGATATGGTCCGGTCCATGATGAGTGACGCTGAGTTACCAGTCTCGTTTTGGGGGCATGCATTGGAGACTGCAGTGTTTCTGCTAAACAGGGTTCCAACCAAAGCCGTGTCTACCACGCCATATGAGATATGGCATGGGAAGAGACCATCTCTTAAAAGAATTAAGATTTGGGGTTGCCCGGCCTATGTCAAAAAGCAGAATCCGGACAAACTCGAGACACGGTCAGTCTTATGTAACTTTGTGGGATATCCAAAGAATTCTTATGGATATCTATTCTACCACAAAGAGGAACAAAAAGTGTTTGTTTCTCAGTATGCCACATTCTTAGAAAAAGATTTTTTCACAGATAAAGATGATGGCAAGGTGATGGATCTAGAAGAGGTTCTAGAGACACAAACTACAAATGACGATTTGGTTGAACCGGCTGTTGCAATAGAAACTCAGGAACCTCGGCCACTCCGTAGGTCTGGTAGGACTTCTCGCCCATCGGAGAGGTACTACGGTTTCCTCATTGATGGTAACGGAGAAGATTGCATCATGGATGATGATGATCCTACCAGTTTTCAGCAAGCTATCACGAGTAAAGACTCTGTGAAGTGGCTGGATGCCATGAGATCTGAAATGGAGTCTATGTACACCAACAAAGTGTGGACTTTGGACGTTGTACCCCCTGGGGTAAAACCTGTGGGGTGCAAATGGATCTTTAAAAGAAAGATTGGTGTAGATGGGCAGGTGGAGACCTATAAGGCAAGACTTGTGGCAAAGGGTTTTCGTCAAAGACCAGGTTTGGACTATGACGAGACTTTTTCTCCCGTAGCCATGCTTAAATCCATTCGGATCCTACTTGCTATTGCTGCTCACTACGACTATGAAATCTGGCAGATGGACGTTAAAACCGCGTTTCTAAATGGAAATTTAGAAGAATGCGTTTATATGGATCAGCCAGAGGGCTTCATTGACAGTGGGAGCAGCGGGAAAGTATGTAAATTGCTTAAATCCATATATGGATTAAAGCAGGCATCACGGAGTTGGAACATCTGTTTCGATGATGTCATCAAAGAGTTTGATTTCATCAAAAATCCAGATGAACCTTGTGTTTATAAGAAGGCTGTAGGGAGAGCTGTCACATTCCTCGTATTGTACGTGGACGACATTCTTCTGATAGGAATTGATATTCCTATGCTACAGTCGGTCAAATCTTTCTTATCACTGAGGTTCTCCATGAAGGACCTGGGTGATGCCACGTACATTCTGGGCATAAGGATCTATAGGGATAGATCCAAAAGGTTATTGGGATTGTCCCAAACCAGGTACATTGACACCATCCTAAAAAGGTTTAGTATGGAAGACTCCAAGCGGGGTGCCTTACCCGCTTGCCATGGGGTCACTCTCTCCAAGGATTCTTGTCCAAAGACCGATGAAGAGAGAGCTCGCATGAGTATTATACCCTATGCTTCGGCAGTAGGATCTATAATGTATGCGATGTTATGTACACGCCCAGATATAGCTTATGCACTTAGTGTAGTAAGCAGGTATCAATCCAACCCAGGGGAGAATCACTGGACAGCTGTGAAGAACATTCTTAAGTACTTGCGAAGGACTAAAGAATTGTTCTTGGTGTATGGTAATGGAGATCTCCAAATGGAGGCCTTTACCGATTCGAGCTTCCAGAGTGATAAGGACGACAACAAATCTATCTCTGGGTTTGTATTTACCCTCAATAGAGGGGCGGTGAGTTGGAAGAGTTCCAAACAAGATACCGTTGCAGACTCTACGATGGAAGCTGAGTACATTGCTGCAAAAGATGCCGCCAAGAAAGCCGTCTGGATGAAGAAGTTCGTCTCGGAGCTAGGAGTAGTTCCAACCATTATTGATCCAATACCTTTGTATTGTGACAATAATGGGGCTATGGCGTTGGCCAAGGAGCCCAGATCCCATCAGCGGTCCAGACACATCCTGAGGCGTTTTCATTTGATCCGGGAGATTGTAGATCGCCGCGAGATCGAGATTAGGAGGGTAGACACAAAGAATAACGCCGTGGATCCATTCACCAAGGCCCTCCCTCAGCCGCAGCATGAGCGACTTTTTGAGATGTTGGGTATAAGATACGCCAATAACTGGCCTTAGTGCAAGTGGGAGATTGTTGGATATATGTATGCCCTAGAGGCCATTATATGATAGTGGATGTATCTATACATGTATATATATATTCAGTATGCATTCTTGCTCGACATGATAGTATGCTATCTGGTTATTCTTTATCTGACATGTTGATTTGATCATGCTTTTATTCATTCATACATGCTGATAAAGCCCTGAGGATATCGGCTTGACTACTCTGATTATGATGGAGATCATACTAGTGGGACATCTGTAGTCTATAAGCATATCCTGGAATGTCCCTAGTCGCAGGTATATCGAGACGGGGCATTGATATACCAGAGTAGACTAGCGTATATGATACTAGACCCATACGATGGGCGATGAATGTTCCCACATTCATCGATGTTTGACATCAAGATCATATACGGGTGCTCAGTGGTGACTGGGTACACTGGACGGACTCACCGAGAACTCCTATATGGAATTATATCTATCGTCGGATAGCAGTTCTCAGGTGACACTGGTACAGGTTAGTCTGTAGACCCGAGATCGTCATAGAGTCTTGTGTGTTCTCCCACTGTACTTTGATTACCACCCTACCACGGCTCTACTGAGTCGTGCAAACAGGTGGCCGTTGGGTACAGTCCCGAGACACACGAAGGCAATGAGCGATAGGAGGGGTTTCGTCTCTCCCGGTATTGGGAGTTGATGCTGCGCTGTGCCCGACTGGTTATATCAGTAAGTCCCTGGCCAGGGCTGCTGAGATTTGCTGATAAGTGTTATCAGTAGTTTCTCGATCTGTTATAGACCATTCACCGGCATGACTTATTGAGTTATTAGGGTCGACATGACCATCCCTAGGCTCGATATGCAGCATATCTGACGAAGAGACCGGACTGTACGGTAGTTTTGCCGGATAGCTCGACGGGAGTTGTAGCAGGTTCGCTTGTTTTCTTCTGATCGCTCAATACCCGGGTGGCCGTTACGTTTAGCTGACCGCTTGCGGCTTGAGGGTACCTGATATGATCATCACCCTCTGCCGGCATATTGACGAGTCTTAGAGTCCCACAAAGGAGTTACCCAGTCCAGGCGAAACGTTGTGGTGCGCGTATGCGATATGCGCATGCACCCGATTGAAATGTGCGTATATGATACCGAACATTGATCGGGCGGCCTGCTTTTGGTGGGGTCATATGAGATATGACCGGATTGATAAATCAAGTGTTGATTTATCATCTAACCATTAGTTTTCTCACTTGAAACCTTTCTAGTATGTGATGGATGTATGCAAGCATGCATGTGTTTCTTTATTTCTTTCTAGTTTCATGCACATATGGATGTGCATACATGCATACATACATACACCCATCCATCATGGTTGTTAGCACATGGAAATGGTGGCAATATAAGACTCACACCATAGATTAAGTGATGGATTTTTATTTAATTTTGTATTTAAAACAAATTGAAAAGAAAAGGATAATCATTTCTAGCTTCTACATTCTTCTTCTAACCTAACCAAGCTCACCTACCACTAACCTTGGGTTATCCTTCTCTTTATCATTTAAAACTCAAGTTAAATAAACTCTCCATAACTTAACCATGGTTGGAAATGAGAAGAAATAAAATATATAAAGATATATTTCATTTCTTTTCTATGGTTATCATATTAACCCTTGTTCAAAGAAAGCCTCCATCTTCATCCTCCTTCTTCCTTTTGCTCTCTAGTTTTTTCTAGTGAGTAATACACACTTAAAGAAAGGTTTTTGAAGTGTGAACCTTAACCACAACTTCATTCTACACAAGCTTAGCCGTCTTGTTTAGAGTGTTCTCTTCGGTTTTACGAAGTTGCGAGCTTGGACGGAGAACTCCGTGGTGGATCGTCGTGGACGCGAGAGGACTTCAAGCGGACCTCCATTCAACACCTAAGAGACCAAGGAGTCCAGCGAAAGGGAGCTACAAAGGTTGTAGTCTCGAAACCCTAGTTTAGTTCGCTTTAATTTTCCGAAACCCTAATTTTCTAGGATCGATTCCATTGCATGCTTGTTTAGCACCATAAAAACTTGAACTTTGTGACATGTGATGCTTCCAAACTCATTATAGGGTGCTAGGCAAACCTTTCATGGGTTTAATTCAATCAAGAAATGACGGGTTGAACTTGACTAGCGGGCTATGGTTTGTTGGCTTTCGTCAAGGTCATAGCACGTTAGGGGCAAAATTATCGGGAATTTCAAGTGTTGAAATTTGCAATAAGATTGCATACCTTCTATGAGATAGTTGGATCCCGATACCTGCTGCGAGTAATTGTTAATCCTGGGAGAGTTTTACACATTACAATTAGCCGATCAAGTAGGTGTCTAGGAAGGTGTCAACGGGGTTACGCCTCTGGGAAAACGAGGTTTACATTAATTAGGTTCGTGCGAAAGCACGGGGGACCTCTTTCAAAGTACCGACACTGGCCTGGCTGAAAGATTGGCGAACTTGTAGCGTGTAATTAATCCCGGCTAGTCTTTCCTTTTAGGGTTTAAAGGAGGATTTGATAAAAACCAGTGGGAGCCATCCTGATTAGATAAAACAATAACCAATCTGATCTTGCAAGAGCATACGCTGAGTGTTTTCTTCTCTCTCTCTCCAGGTAGCGACCATGTCACGCCTTAATCAAGATAATAATACGGATTATTGACCGAATCCGCTTGTTATACTGAGCTGGGGAACGTTGGTCCCGCTCCAACTTATAATTGTTATAAGACAGAGCAGGAAATAGGGGATTACCAGAATTTCCGTGCCGCCCAAACGAAGAGAGTGCATGCTGATGCATCATCTTCGGGTGTGTTCATTATAAAGAACTGTTTCTCAGTATCCTTTACGTCCTAGGTATTTGATACCGGATCAGGATCCCAGATATGTAATCTGTTACATAGGGCTACAGAAAGGTAGAGAACTGAGAACGGGTGATAAGTTTCATGAGGCAGAAAACGGTGCAAGTGTTGCAACCAAGTCTGTTGGTCACTGTCACCCTGTATTACAAATACATTGATTCTGAACGAATGTTATTAGATACCGAACCTGATATACAAAATCATATCAGTCTCTTTATTAGTAAAGAAATGATAAAATTTTGTATTGTTGGATAATGTTTTGAACATTTCCTATATCAAAAGTTGATCGGTTCAGGCACGTTATCTAAAAGCATTGATGTTCTAAATCAAACTACAGTTCTTTAGTATACGGAACACACATAAGAGGAAGAGTTCAGAAATGAACGGATCCTTCTTGAGGTATTGTAGACTAGGTCATATCAATGCGACCCGACTAGCTAAGTTGCACAAAGATGCATATTTAAATCTGTTTGAATTTACATCTTGTGAAAACTTGCCGGTCATGTCACAAAGATAAGATGACCACAGCTCTATTTATTGGAAGCAGAGAAAGAGGTAGTGAACTCTTGGGATGATACAAGTTGATGTATGTAGGTCCCCTGTCTACACATGCCAAGACCGGTTCTTTGTACTTCATTAAATTCTCTGATGATCTTTCGAGATTCAGACCTATGTTCCTGTTGAAACACAAGTCCGAACCTTTTGAGATATTCACAGAATATAAGTTAGAAGTAGAGAACCAAAATATGAGTATAAGTATTATATCCTATGATGAGATCAGGGAGGAGAATACTTGTGCACGGAATTCCTGGACTATTCAAAAGGAGAATGAGATTCTCTCTCAGCATTACTCCTCCGTATACACCATAGCACGATGGTATATCGGGGCGGAGCAGATGCACCCTATGAGATATGGTGCGCTCTATGATGAGTACTACTGAGTTATCTTTTTCCTTTTGGGGGTTATGCACTTGAGAAGCTGCATACCTATTGAATTGGGTTCGAATCAAATCAGTGCCTACCACTCCATATGGGATATGGTATGGGAAGAGCCTATCTCTTAAGTAAGTTAAGATTTAGGGTTGTCCAGCCTATGTCTTAAAGCAAAATCCAGACAAGCTCGAGGCAAGGTCTGTTATGTAGAACTGGAAATGTTCCAGCAATACAAATTGCAGCTGATGATTTGGTAGAACCGAAGGATTCAATAGTAACCAACGAACCTCAGCCTCTCCGCCGATCTAGTAGGGTTCCTCACCCACCTGAGAGTTACTTCGGTTTCTCTATGACAGTGGGAGCGAGGAATGCATCATGAGATGATGACCCAACTAGTTTCGAGCTGGCCATCAAGAGTAGGACTCTGTAAGAATGGCTGGATGTTTATCGATCTGAGATGGAATCCTTATACACCAACAAAGTATGGACTTTGGTTTTTATATCTGAAGGGTTAAATTCCCATCAGGAGCAAGTATATCTTGAGAAGATTACTTGGTGTACATGGAAAAGTTGAGACTTTCAAAGCTAGACTTGTTAAAAGTTTGCATCATTGACCAGGTGTCGCGGTTCCACGGCCGTATGAAGCCATCTTTAAAATTTTACCATAATGTGTTGGCGGCTATGGAAAGATTTCCTAGGGGTATATTTGTAATTGTAGACATGCGGTACAATTGTAAACCTAGGGTTTCTATGTCCTATAAATAGAACCCAAAAGCTTTGTAATTTCTTATGCCTCCCTTTAATGAATAAAATTTAGAAATCTTTTGGAGAGCATCGGTGTTTCTTCTCCATTCAGAAATTCAGATCTGACAACCCTGCATGGATGATTGGAGAGATGCATCAGTAAGTAGTTTTATTTAATTGCCCTAGTTTAGATTTTAATTCCTTGCCTTAGATGTTAGCTTTGGGAAAGGCTTTTGAGAGATGAGATCTCTCATCCCTTTCTTACTCTTCACATAGAATCTATAGGACTCCATGCATACATGCACATACCGCTCCCTACGGCACCCTATCCCTCGAGGTAGCAGTGATACCGTAGTATAAAGGCCCGGGTGTGATGTTTTCCATGGAGGTTAGGGTAAGGTTCTCTAAAGGAAGGACAAGAACCTAGAGGAAGGAACACCTTCCCGAATGGATCTAATCCCCTTTATTGATAATTACCATAACTCCTCTTAGATCCTAATCTAGGTATAGAAAGCGTTGAGATTTATTTACATTTCCAAACCATTCCTAAACCTAACCCTAGCAAGATTTAGATCTAGATTAATTTAGTTTTTAGATAGAATCAATTTTTAGATTTAATAATCAACCGAACACCCTTCGGAATTAACTCGTAAGAACGAATCGGAAATTCACAAAATCCCTGTGGACCGACCCGTACTCACCGGCTAGCTTCATGCGACGCCGTTCTTGATTGCGGTTACAAATATTTTTGATCTATCTTTTAGAAAGCGCAAGCACGCTAAATCACTCAAAATCAAATGGCATTTGATTGAATGATTTAGCGTGCTTGCGCTTTCTAAAAGATATATCAAAAATATTTGTAACCGCAATCAAGAACGGCATCGCATGAAGCTAGCCGGTGAGTACGGGTCGGTCCACAGGGATGTTATGAATCTCCTAGTCGTGCTAACGAGTTAATTCCAAAGGGTGTTCGGATTAATTATTAAATCTAAAAATTGAAGTTGTATGATACTAGGATTAGAAAGGATTAGGTTTAGGGAAAATTTGGTAAACAAAGATCTACATCTCTTTCCATTGCCTTTAATTAAAGACATCATATTAGTGTTATGGTAAATCTTAACAAAGGGGATTAGGATGATTGGGAAGATTGATTCTTCCTCTAGATCCTTGTCCTTCCTTTCTTAATCTTTACCCTAACCTCCATGGAAAACCTTAAAATCCGGGCCTTTAGACTACGGAATCACCGTTACTTCGAGGGTAGAGTGCCGTAGGGAGCGGAATAAGAAGGTATGCATGGAGTTCTAATTTTCATAAAAGATTGGCAAAGAAAAGAGATGAGAGATCTTCGTCTCTCAAATCCTTCCCCATTCCTAACCCTAAAAAGCGAGAAAACTACTCACTCATTAGGGAATTGAAGAACATTTATCTAGGGCAGAGAATAAAAATTAACTAGGGCAAGGAATTAAATTTATCTAGGACAAGAATAGAAAATTAATCTAAAGCAGAAAATAAAGAACTTACAAAAATGATGCTCTCCAAAAGAATTCTGAAATTTATTAATGAAGGGAGGCATAAGAAATTACAATGAGTAGAGTTCCTATTTATAGAGAATAGGAAACCCTAGGTTACAATTGATTTGCATGTCTACATTTACCAAAATATCCTTAGAAAGACCTAGTCAAAGTAGACTTCAAGCTTTGGTAAAATTTTATGTCTCTGTCTCTTTAAAGAAAGTATTGGGCCTTGGATCTTTGGGCTTCCTTATTATTTGGTTCTTTATTAAAATAGCTTCTATGTTTCTTCCAGATCTCCAGTGAACAATTGCAGTGGACTTTTAACCGTTCGCTTTGTAATCTTGGACCTTGCATTGCCTTGTACTTTGTGAATTTTATCTTTGATGTAGGCTTGATCAAGAGTCTTCTATTTGTTGATCAAAGTCCACTTTTTCATCGTCTTTACATCGTTTTCACTGTTTTCTGTCCAAGAACCTGTAACCTGAAATATGTAGCAGACATGCGTCAAAAGCACCTGTTTATTTATAAAACGAATAAGAATGGGGAATATAATAATGCAATATTATGGTATGCACAAATACCCCCAAACTTATCTTTTGCTCGTCCTCGAGCAAACTTATTTTTATTCACTAAAATCCTAACCGCACTTTCGCAGGGAAACGCGATTGCACTGAGCACGTGCAACAAGCCGTTAAACCTCTAGGTGTCCCTAGTAGGAGGAGTGTTGTCTCCTGAGGGTTTTCAGCGGATTACACCCACAAAATCTTATCAATTCGGCCTTTCGACTTTTGTTTTTCAATTAAGTTTTCTAACAAGGAATTCTATTATCTTTTGACTCGCAAATTATCCACCCACGTTCTTCACACTTCCTCATTATTTAACTTAAGATTATATATGTTATGTAGACCTACTTAGCTTTCGGCATCTCTTAAGTTTTCCTTCTAGGGTTTCCATCTCCACTTAGGAATTTTTATCAACTCTATTAAAGATACAAGTTCTATTCTTCACTCCTTTCTCTCATCTAAACTCCAATCACATATCCCCTACGTGTGTGTATAGATCACCCCTACACTTGGAAATTCAAATCAAGCAATCGTACTCTCGTCCGTTGTCCAAAGTACTAATTAGTTGGTGAATTTAATTGAATTTTGCTCACACATCCTTCATGCGACTGTTAAAACTTCTTGTGGTACCAACAACCGATTACAAGATGCGTTTGCACTTTAAAGCGTACTTCCTAGTCTTGCAACACCCAAGGCTTTAGCAGTGACTCCCAAACCAGTTGGTCTAAGGCACTAGGTGATAAGGTACCCTTGCTAAATATTTTTCTATTTTTTACAGCCTTAAGTAATCACAAAAACCAGTGTCCATTTTTTTCTTTATTCACATTTTTTTTCTTTTATTTTCATTGTACTAAGGACTTTAGACAAGAGCATTTCAAGGTCTCTTCTACTATTCCAAATTTCAAGGTGCGTGATTGTGCAAATTGTAGGGTATACATTTTCATAATCTAGACTTAAGCTAGGAACTATTTTTCAAACTTATACTCTAATAAGAACATCAATACTCTTCCCTTGTTTCGACTTAGCCCAAGAAGTGAACCCAAAATTTGCCTATTTCTAAATAAACTACAAAGGCATATACTTTCTACCGTTAAACTTTAAGGAAGGTTATTTTTAGGGTTTTTAATTTACTAAGTTTAAGATCTAGTTGTTCCTAGCCAGTTAACCTATTTGTCAAACTCAAGTCAATTAGCCAAAATTGAATACAATGATTTTTATAATTTTTGAAATTTTTTAATTTTTATGGGCTTTCAAATAAATATGCAAATGCAAAAATATGTACAAATGAATGCGAAGGAAGAAGACGTACCGAGCATGCCCCCAAACTTGAACTTGACAGTGTCCTCACTGTCATGCTAAACCAAGAGGGTCAAAATACCGATACTCCCCTGTTTATTTATTTATAATTTTTTTTTATATTTTTAATGTTTTGAAATTTTTATTTTATTCTTTTATAGAAAAAGAAAACAAAAAATATATATACATATGTACAACAAGGTTTTTCCCCCCAAACTTAAGCTTGGCCTTGCACAAGCCAAAAGTTAGCACCAACCATTCAAAAATCTTATCGTGGAAATGGTATAGTTGGTGCAAGAAAATGAGAAGCATGCGAGACCGTGTGGAAAGAAGAATGGTAGAATATGGTCTCGGTGGAGGAGAAGAATGGCGAAAAGAAGAAGGAAGTGGAGTACGATCTTGAGGGTGTAAATTGAGTGAATAAATTAACGCAATATGTGATGACCGATATGTTATAAGTGATTGCGCTAACCTATCAACCCGTCGGGAAATGGGGTCAAATCCCTCAAGATTCGCAAGAAAACATGGGTACGCCGAACTTGGTATAGGAGATGAAAGCGTAACGGTCATTTGTCCGGTCGGAACGATGGGAAGGAGGGAGGGTGATATAACAGTCAAAGGTTCAGGAGGATGAATTGGAAAATCAGACACATCAAATAAAAATGATTCAACCTCAATATTATCCTCAAGACTCTCCTCAATACTATCCTCAATATTCAACTCATCCATGTCATTATCATCAAAATCTAGATGCATATGAGATTCGGGAGAAACATTTAATAACTCAGGATGATGATTTGAACATAAAATTTCAATTAAATCGACAGGTTCATCATCCGAAATATTCCCGGCGTCTATATCCTCAATCAAGTGAAAATCAATTTCTTTAGACACTTCATCCACAGCATGGATATTTATCAATGTAGGTTCTAGAGTGGAGGTGTAAAGATCGAAAGGATTAGGTGCGGTTTCACTCGAAAGGGGTTCCTCACAATTTGGCAAATCAAACACTACAAAATCACATAACTCGTTTTTATTTTCAACTGGTGAATCATTTGGAACAATCGATGGAAAACCGGAGTTGTGGGTTTCAATTGGGTAAGGGTAGGTTTGATTTGAAAATCCTCTCTCATTCTCACTCTGTCCAACTGCTGCCTCATACATTGAAAAATTTGGAGCTAGCGGGACACTAGCAACCGGTTCATTAGGTTGCATAAGGGCGGCCATGGACGCTTCCACATTCTTCATCATTTTATTTGTTGCAGCAATATATGCTTCCAACGACTCTTCCAAACTAGACTTAGGTGGTGAGGGGGTTTCAGTAAAAGATTCAAAATTGGTTGGATATGTGAAACTCCCTAATGGCTGTGTCGAAACAGTGTCTAATGAAGGTGGGAAAGTCGGGTATGACTGGTAGGAAGTGGGTGGTAAGACAGGGGTAGGGTCAACATATGGATAAGAAGGTGAATAACTACTGTGAGATTGAGCAATATGCTCAGCAATAGACATCGTCCTAGGAGTGACAGAAGGACTTGAAGAAGTGGTATCAACATATGTAGGTGGTAAAGGTTGACTCGGTTGACACAAAGTAGGTTGAAAAGTCAAACTATTTCTCCTAGACGTCTCTATGTGATCTTTCAAAGATTTTTTAGGCATGGAGGGATCGTTTTTAAATTGACCGAACAAATTAACATATGACGCAAAATTAGGTTCGGGATACCAAAGTTCGGCTAATGATTTATTATGTGGGGTACCCATGTTAAAAGAAGGGGAAAAGGAAAGAAAGTTTGTTGTGCAAGGATTTATTTGCGGCTAAAAATTTTTGCAAGTTTCTATAAAATATTTGTACTTTTTATTTTCATTTTTCATTAATTTTTTCTTTCTCTTTATTTGAATTTTTTTTTTTTGCAAAAAGATTTTAGAGAAAAGATATGCAACAGCAAAATATTTTATAGACAAGATATGCAACAGCAAAATATAACTTGTAATCAATTATTATTTTAAGCATATCACAAGAATCTTTATTTGGAAAGAATTGTTGCAAAAAGATATTCGACAAAAGATATGCAACAACAAAATATTTCTTGCAATCAATTTAGTTCAAGCGGGGCCCAAAAATCCTGCACAAGATCGTTATTTGGAAGGGAATATATTTTTAAAGTGCACAAAATCCTGCAGGTATTTTTCAGAAAATATATTTCAAAAATTACAGAGGAGAAACAGAAGATCTTACAGAAAATTTTTCGGAAGAAGATGCAACTGTACCGCCGCCTTTCCGCGGTAAAAACGCGTTTGTGCCGCGTTTTCGCGGCGAGATCGTCGGATCGAGTCCCCAAAAAATTTCTGCCGCACTGATTCCACTAGAAGGCCGCGGTTCTGCGGCCTAAGGTGGGTTTTGGCCGCGGAATTGTGGCGGGATGAGGGAATTAGGTCTCCAAAAAAAAATTCACTATTCTGATTTTTAATTTCTCTTCTGTTTCGATATTTGGTTTTCTGTTTCACCTTCTGGGATTTTCCAGATCCGATTTTGTATATCCTGCAAAAATTTAAACAAAAAAGTATCCCTTCCAAAAATAAAAAAATATATATATTTTTATATTTTTTTGATTTTTCAGATTTTTATGAATTTTTAAATTTTATGATTAACCCGAAATTGCGAAAAGGAAAGTTCTACGCCATCCCCGGCAACGGCGCCATTTGATTTTGAATGATTTAGCGTGCTTGCGCTTTCTAAAAGATAGATCAAAAATATTTGTAACCGCAATCAAGAACGGCGTCGCATGAAGCTAGCCGGTGAGTACGGGTCGGTCCACAGGGATGTTGTGAATCTCCTAGTCGCGCTAACGAGTTAATTCCAAAGGGTGTTCGGATTAATTATTAAATCTAAAAATTGAAGTTGTATGATACTAGGATTAGAAAGGATTAGGTTTAGGGAAAATTTGGTAAACAAAGATCTACATCTCTTTCCATTGCCTTTAATTAAAGACATCATATTAGTGTTATGGTAAATCTTAACAAAGGGGATTAGGATGATTGGAAAGATTGATTCTTCCTCTAGATCCTTGTCCTTCCTTTCTTAATCTTACCCTAACCTCCATGGAAAACCTTAAAATCCGGGCCTTTAGACTACGGAATCACCGTTACTTCGAGGGTAGAGTGCCGTAGGGAGCGGAATAAGAAGGTATGCATGGAGTTCTAATTTTCATAAAAGATTGCCAAAGAAAAGAGATGAGAGATCTTCGTCTCTCAAATCCTTCCCCATTCCTAACCCTAAAAAGCGAGAAAACTACTCACTCATTAGGGAATTGAAGAACATTTATCTAGGGCAGAGAATAAAAATTAACTAGGGCAAGAAATTAAATTTATCTAGGGCAAGAATAGAAAATTAATCTAAAGCAGAAAATAAAGAACTTACAAAAATGATGCTCTCCAAAAGAATTCTGAAATTTATTAATGAAGGGAGGCATAAGAAATTACAATGAGTAGAGTTCCTATTTATAGAGAATAGGAAACCCTAGGTTACAATTGATTTGCATGTCTACATTTACCAAAATATCCTTAGAAAGACCTAGTCAAAGTAGACTTCAAGCTTTGGTAAAATTTTATGTCTCTGTCTCTTTAAAGAAAGTATTGGGCCTTGGATCTTTGGGCTTCCTTATTATTTGGTTCTTTATTAAAATAGCTTCTATGTTTCTTCCAGATCTCCAGTGAACAATTGCAGTGGACTTTTAACCGTTCGCTTTGTAATCTTGGACCTTGCATTGCCTTGTACTTTGTGAATTTTATCTTTGATGTAGGCTTGATCAAGAGTCTTCTATTTGTTGGTCAAAGTCCACTTTTTCATTGTCTTTACATCGTTTTTACTGTTTTCTGTCCAAGAACCTGTAACATGAAATATGTAGCAGACATGCGTCAAAATCACCTGTTTATTTATAAAACGAATAAGAATGGGGAATATAATAATGCAATATTATGGTATGAACACCAGGTATGGATTATGATGAAACCTTTTTTAAGTAGCTATGCTTAAGTCCATCCAGATCCTACTTGCCACGGCTACATACCATGACTACGATATTTGGCGGTTGGGTGCCATGACTGCTTTTCTAAGTGATGTTTGAGAAGAGAGCGTCTATAAGTACACAGCCAAAGGGCTTCGTAGACAGCGGGAGCAGCGGAAATGTGTGCAAGATGTTTTATGTGATGAAGCAGGCATCGCGGAGTTGGAGCATCTGTTTTGATGAGTTAGTCAAACAGTTTGACATCATCAAAATGGTAGATGAACCTTGTATATACAAAAAGATAGTAGGGAGTATGGTAGTGATCCTCGTAGAGTACGTGGATGACATACTCTTGATAGGGAAGGAGTTTCCTATGCTACGCTCGGTCAATCTCCGTTTATCACAAGGATTCTCCATATAGGATCAAAGTGATACCTCCTAAATCCTGGGTTTTCATCTATGAAATAGAGGTAATAGGATGCTAGGATTCTCACTAGTAGTAGTGAGATGGTATCAATCGATCCTGGGGAGAATCACTGGAAAGGTTCCAGGGTGATAAGGATGACTGAATGTCAGTCACAGGCATTGTCTTTACCCTCAGTAAAGGGACGGTATGTTGGAAGAGTTCCAAGCTAAATACCGTAACATACTAGACGATTAAAGGCAAGATACATCGTTACCAAAGATAGTACCAAAGAGGAAGTCTGGATGTATATTAGTTCATGAGATGAATTTCGTTCCTCCTATTGTGTGACAATGGAGTTGTGGCTTATCCCAAGGAACGTCCGTCCCATCAGTGATCCAGACATATTCTAAGGTAGTATCACCTGATCATGGAGATGGCTGATCTCCAAGGTGATCGAGGTTCGGAGAGTAGACTCAGAGGACAACACGGCGGATCCACTCACAAAGGCCTTTTCCCAGAGAGATACAATTATGAGATGGTTGAGTATGAGATACTGCAACCACTGCTATCAGATGGCCCTAGTGCAAGTGGGAGATTGTTAGTTATATGTATGCCCTAGAGGCCATTACTATACATATGATGTATATAGGGATGCTTGGACATATATAGGGATGACTTTCTTGCTCGATATGATAGCATGCTATCTGGTTACTCTTTACCTTAACGTGTACACTGATTGTCTCTCTGTTACATGTTGGTAAAGTCCTTAGGATGTGTACTTGACTACCTGGACTATGATGCGGATCATACTAGTGGGGACATGGTAGTCCATAAGTACATCCTTCAAGGTCCCTAGTCGTGGGTGTATCGAGACGGGGCATCGATATACCAGAGTAGACTAGCGTATACCTTCTCGACCCATACAGATGGGCGATGGATGATCCCATATCCATTGGTGTTTGACATCAGAGATGATATACGGGTGCTCAGTGGAGACTGGGTACACTGGACGGACTCTCCGAGAACTCCCAGATGGTATTATACCTCACGTCAGATGGCAGTTCTCTAGTGACACTGGTACAGGTTAGTCTGTAGACCCGAGATGGTTATAGAGTCTTGTGTGATTCCCACTGTGCTTTGATTTCCACCTTACCACATCCAAGAGGGCATGCAAAACAGTGGTTTTTAGGTACAGTCCCGAATCACATGGAGGCAATGAGCGATAGGAGGGGATTCGTCTCTCCCGGTATAGGGAGTTGATGTTGCGCTGTGTTCGATTGGCTATAACCGGAAATCCCTGGCCAGGGTTGCTGAGATTTACTGGTAAGTGTTACCAGAGAACTGTTATAGACCTCATATCGATACGTCTTATCGAGTTATTGGGGTCTGACGTTTACCACCCCTAGGCGAGATATGCGACATATCAGACGATCAGACCGGACTGTGCGGTAAGTGTTACTGGTTGGATTCACAGGAGTGTGAGCGGGCTTGCTCTTCGATCTTCTGATCGCTCAATACCCGGGTGGCCGTTACGTTTAGCAGACCGCTTGCGGCTTATGGGTGCTTGATATGATCATCATCTGCTGCCGGCGCATTGACGGGTCTTTAGAGTCCTACACAGAGGTTTCCTGGCTCAAGCAAAACGAAATAGGAGCGCATATGAGATACGTGCGGGACCGAGAATAATACGTGTATGTGATACCGTATTCTATTCTCGCGATGAATGTATCGATTGGTTGTATGCGATATAACCTAGTTATCAAATCGAGGATTGATTCGATAAGTCGATACATTGGATATTAGTCGGTCATATGCGATATGACCGGATCGTTAAATCAAGTGTTGATTTAATGATTTAATGTATAATTATATATTTGATATATTACTTTGCATTAACTAGTATTGGTTGACTTAAAATGGATTTTCTCACTTAATGTGCACATTATATATGTGATATATTTTGTGCACTTGATTGTATCATGTTTGATGATACATGCAAACTTGGGTGTATGTTTGATTAAACCTTGGTTAAGTAAATGGTTAGGATTTAATTTATTTATTCATTTATTTATTTATTTTATTTTGGCAAAAAGAGAAATGGTGGTTTGCTTTGTTTTATAGTTGAAGCTTCATGAAGCTTTGAAAAAGTCTACCATTTTTGTTTCATGCTAAACCTAACCATTCACCTAACCTTAGTTTATTCTCTACACTTAACCATGGTTGCTAATATGATAAGAATGACTTATTTTCTATTTTCCAAGAATTCTTATCATATTATCATCTTCTTCTTCTTCTTCTTCAAGAAGAAAGAAGCTTGCTAGCTTCAATGGTGAAATGAGAAAAAGAGTGAGAAATCCAATTCTAAAGTGAACCCACTTCCTATTTCTTCATCCTCTACCACTTGCCAAGTAGTATAGGGTGTTTTCTTCACAAGTTTCATGACTTGGTGAAGTTGGATCTTGATCTTGTGTTGCCTCGATGTAGATCATCTTCGGCATCGAAGTCGACGACCTAGCCCGATCATTTCTTCGATGAAACCACCGCGAGAGTCCCGGATCCGATGGGTACAGCGAGGGGACATCATCACGGAGCTATGGAGGTGGAGGACCAGATCTACAAAGGTTGTATTTTCGTTCACTCTTAGTTAAGTTGTTAACTAGTTGCATGTTTCTCCTATTCTCTAGTCAACGATCTAGTTAGGGTTTCTCGGCACCGGAAAAATTTGAAATTGGCATAGTTGATGCCTTATGAGACCTCCTTTGTGTGCCTAAGAACCCTACAACTAGGACATATATAGGGAGGACTTTCTTGCTCGACATGATAGTATGCTATCTGGTTGTACTTTATCTTAACATATACTCAGATTGTCTCTATGTTACATGTTGATAAAGCCCTTAGGATATGTACTCGACTGCTGGGACTATGATGAGATCATACTAGTGGAGCCACGGTAGTCGACGAGTACATCTTATAATTGTTCCTAGTCGAGGGTGTATTGAGACAGGGCATCGATGCACCAGAGTAGACTAGCGTATACGCATCTTGACCCATATGATGGGCGATGGATGATCCCATATCCATCGGAGTTTGACATCAAGGATGGTGTACGGGTGCTCAGTGGAGACTGGGTATACTGGACGGACTCGCCGAGAACTCCCAGATGGTATTATACCTTACGTCAGATGGCAGTTCTCCGGTGACACGGTACAGAGTAGTCTGTTGACCCGAGATCGTCATAGAGTCTTGTGTGCTTCCCACTGTGCTTTGATTTCCATCATACCACGTCCAAGAGGGCGTGCAAAAAGGTGGCTTTTGGGTACAGTCCCGAATCATATGGAGGCAATGAGCGATAGGAGGGGATTCGTCTCTTCCGGTATAGGGAGTTGATGTTGCGCTGTGTTCGATTGGCTATAACCGGAAATCCCTGGACAGGGTTGCTGAGATTTACTGGTGAGTGTTATCAGTAGTTTCTCGAACTGTTATAGACCTCATATCGACACGACTTATCGAACTACTGGGTTCTGACGTTTACCACCCCTAGGCGAGATATGCGACATATCAGACGACGAGACCGGACTGTACGGGAGTGTTACTGATTGGATTCACAGGAGAATGTACAGTCTTGCTTGTTGATCTTCTGAGCGCTCATTACCTGGGTGGCTGTTACGTTTAGCTGACCGCTTGCAGCTTGTGGGTGTTTGATATGATCATCACCTACTGCCGGCGTATTGACGATTCTTTAGAGTCCTACATAGAGGTTTCTTGGCTCAGGCAAAACAGAGTAGGAGCACATATGTGATATGTACGGGATCGAGGAAAATGCGGTATGTGATACCGTATTGTATTCTCGCGATATGAGATATCGGCCGGGTATATGTGATATAGCCGGGTCATCGTATTAGTCGGTTATTTGTGAAATAGCCGGATTATCGGATCAAATGTTTATTCGATAATTTAATGTATAATAATATATATGATATATTAAATTACATTAATTAATATTAGCTCACTAAAAGATTCATTTTCTCACAGGATAATACATTGATATATATAGGATATATGTTAATTGTATTATTTTCTATTGTTACAAAATATATTGTATATGTGATATATAATATTGTAACATGTTAGGGTTACAAATTTAACAATGGTTTAGGGTTTAAACTTGGTTAGGGTTTGGATTAGGGTTAGCTTTTGCATGAAGCTTCATGAAGCTTTGACTTTGTGGTTGCTTGATATTTTGTGAATATATTATCTTAACCCAATCCAAACCATTAACTTTAGTTAACTCTCTACAAGGGTTAACTCTTTCATGCTTAACCCTTGGTTAGATTTGTGACCGCTACAATAATTCATTGTTCATCATAAAAGGAAAAAGATTATTCATTCTTCTTCTTGCTTGAGTTTCTTCTTGAAAAGCTTTCTAGTTTTGCTTTTGTGATGAAAGTGAGTGAGCAAAAGATTATAAATGAGAGCAAAAATCCTACTTCATCATCCTCATCTATCCTTGCCATTTAGATGAGGGTGTTCACTTCATATTATGAGGGTTAGTTTGTGTTAACGAAACTTCAAGGTAGATCATCTATGTTATCGAAGATCGTAAGCAAGGTTGCATCATTCTCTTCGTGAACCCTCTCGAGAGTCCGGAACACGATAATCGCAGCGAAGGGACCTCAACACGGAGCTTAAGAAGTGAAGGACCGGATCTACAAAGGTTGTAATCCCTATCACTTAGTGTTAAAGAGTTTAACATGCTTGTTTTCGCCTAAACCCTAGTTTAAAGATCCGGCTTTGGGTTGTTCGGCACGGCTAAAATTTTAATCGGGCATGGTTGATGCTTCGTAGACCCTTGTGCGCGTGGCCAGCAACCCTACAGTGGTATCAGAGCCAAGCTAGAGCTTTAGGCAAAGTCTAGACGAAATTTAAAGTCCGATCGAACCCGAGAACCCCGATAAAATCCCTTCTCTGGTCATTTTTTAAAAATGTGACTTTTTGTGAATTAAAAATGCTCAAACAATTCAGCAGGGTATTTTAGAAATTACTGTGAAAAACGACACCCTAACTCAACTATTGCACCGCGGAACCGCGGCCAAACCAAGGCATTAGCGGCGGTTCCGCGGCCGTTACTGTAGATTGAGGGTTAGTTTCAGCACAGTAATGACCGTTGGTACTTCCTGATTCTTCTGGGAATTTTTAATTATACTCAAGTGTTGAGTTTTCTGGGTTATATTGGGGACTCGTTGATTCGATCGGATAATTTAACTTCGTTTAAGATTTTTCCGGATAATTTTAGAAACTGTTAAAAAGTTCGAACGGATATCAATAACTCACTTTTTCCCCTGTCGGAAAATTTTCAAAAGTTGGATTTTTTCTCGAGTTTGAAACTTTCGTAAAGTCATGCAAGTAATGCGGTGGACCCTCTAGAAGACAACAAATCATAACTCGATTATGTGACCGTCTTGAACTGCCTTTTGAACCTTAGGGTTTGGGGCAGTACGGCGTGCCACATGTGAGGCGTTGGCTTGACCCTTCTACGGCTGGACCATTGGTACTGTGGCATGTGATGGATGTTTTTAAACTGATTTCAAGTGTTGAGATATATTGGGAAAATCTTGGGTGTTTGATTATTCGATCGGAAAGTTTAACATTGTCTATTTATCTGGAATGTGATACAATATTTGGAATCCACAGGTAGTTATGAGATAACTAATTTGAATATTGTAAATCTAGCAGTTCAGTCTCAAATTGATCGGTTGCCACGGAATTTTGATGTGATCAAAAGTCCGTCGCAATCACGTAGTGTATGCGGATACTCGCCAGGTAAACTTAATAGATAACCACGCCCCATAGCCCCGACCAAGTGACTGTAGGAGAACCCCGTCGCCGAAAGCATCCGTTCGGGTGCTCACGGCAGCGGTGTTCCGCCTTAGTGCACTTTGTCGACGGTGGGTGCGGCCGTCTTCTAAAGTTTGCGACGAGCATTCGATCAGGATGTTGGGAATCTTGTTGAATTGCCCGACTTGATATTGAAAAGAGTTTTCGATAATGAGACTAAAATGCGGGGTTTATATTGTTAGGCATGTGATGTCTAAGGAATTCATTTAGTTAGGCATGCGATGTCTAAGGAGGTTGCGGATTCCAACTGTTGTAGTTTTACACTTTCTTTTCTGTGACCGTAAGCGTAGTATGTGGTGTATCGCCGGCTTCGTTGCTATACATCAACGACAATCGGGATACGCATACTTGCTTATGTTGATGATATGAGATATTATATGTTGCTGTGATATGTTATATTGGATCGTCGCGTTTTGAATAGCTGGGGGTTTTATGTGAGATGCGAGTTTTTTCTTTTTCATTTATGTAAAATTCATTTGTATGTAATATTCTTTTATTGGGGCACTTCCGGGCTGAGGATGATGTCACCATTGTATATTATTTACTTTTCCGCATTAGGTAGACCCAAGTCGGGGAGCACAAGTAACCGGATTCTAGGGTCCAGTGGGAGACCATCTCGAGGAGTCGAGACCGGGTCTCCTAACCCTAGAATTAGCAGTGTTGCTTGCCGCTCTCGTAGGGGTCTAGGGATGTGGGTTTGGCTATTCATCGCGACCGTGGAATCTATGTTTTATACAGGCTCGTACTAAAACACGGACATCCTAGTATATCTAATATTTCATATATGTTCTTCTGCTGCAATGTTCTGTGATAAGATCATATTACTACCTGAGACGAATGTTTATATTATATATATGAGATATATGTTATATTGCAGATTTCGTTTCAAATGAGATACTTGTGAAGCATAATAAAATGGGACTTCATTAATGAGATTAATGAAATAAAAGAAACCTAAAGATGTTGTAGAAACTTGTTTAAAAACTGGTAGCTCTAGTTCTTGCTTTGCATAGCGGTGTTCCTTGTAGAACATTCAGCACCTTATTTGATAAGGAAAGAGCCGACGATCCCTTCACCGGGAGTGACCTCTTTAGCAATACTAGAAAAGCCTCAAAAAGATTCCATTTAAAATCACTCGATTCTACAACGATATCAAGTTCATTACGCAAAAGGTTTTCTTAAGAACCTGTCGTAGCCCTCCGTCATTTCAGATAAGTACTAGCTAGTATTCGTGCTACGTTTGTTGACTATGTTAAGGCGTAGTGTGCGGTAGCTGATTAGTGCTAATCTGTATAAGCATATGATGTGATTGGATTAGGGTAGTCGTGCGACTTTGTTGACTATGTTAAGGGTCGTGCGGGTGGGTTTAATTCAATGGGGAAATGACGGATTGAACTTGACTAGCACTTATGATTTGTTGACTATGTTAATGTCATATAGCAGCTAGGGGTAAAATATTATTAGGAATTTCAAGTGTTGAAATTTGCAATGAGATTGCATACCTTCTATGAGATAGTTGGATCCCGATACCCGCTGCGAGTAAGAGTTACTCCTGGGAGAGTTTTACACATTACAATTAGCCAATTAAGTAGGTGTCTAGAAAGGTGTTAACGGGGTTATGCCTATGGGAAAATGAGGTTTACTCTAATTAGGTTCGTGCGAAAGCACGGGGGACCTCCCTCAAAGTACCGACACTGGCCTGGCTGAAAGATTGGCGAACTTGTAGCGTGTAATTAATCCCGGCTAGTCTTTCCTTTTAGGGTTTGAAGGAAGATTTGATTAAAACAGTGAGAGATATCCTGATTAGATATATTAGATAACCAATCTAATCTTGCAAGAGCATACGCTGAGTGTTTTCTTTTCTCTCTCTCCAGGTAGCGACCATATCACGTCTTAATCAAGATAATAATACGGATGTATTGACCGAACCCGCTTGTTATACTGAGTTGGGGAACGTTGGTCCTGCTCCAACTTATAATTGTTATAAGATAGAGCAGGAAATTAAAGAATACCAGATTTCCCGTGCCGCCCAAACGAAGAAAGTGCATGTTGATGCATCTTCTTTGGGTGTGTTCATTACATAGAACTGTAAGTCTACGGTAGCGCCCCGGCCGTCTACAGACGCCAAATGCGGAACAAAAACTTTTTATCTGGCGCTAACGTATACTTTAACCCGGATCTGTCATTATTGCTAAACTAACAAAATGTAAAGAGTGTAGAAAGGTTATACCGAACGATCTAAGTCCTTCGTTCTTTAACCATCATCCCACGCTCCGTTGCGGCTGTTCCGATCTCGTCGATCTCCGATCTCCTCGTCGAGGTGGCACCACGTCGACGATTCTTTAAACGGGCTCCCGCCTCTGACTTGAGGCAACTCGGTCGTCAAGTTTTCTAAAAGAGACGACCAAGAATGATGTAGAGAATGAGTAGATGACTTTGTCTCATTTCGTCCAAGTCCGTGGACGATCGGTTAATGAAGTTGCCGATGGAAATGAAATGGAACAAGAAATGAACTATGGAATTTCCATGCATCCAAAACTTTGGTCTTTTCTTTTTAACAACCATAATCTTTTCTAGTGAGAGAGTGAAGGAGGAGAGAGAGGGCCGGCCACTTAAAAGGAGGGGGGTGAGTGTAGGAGAAAGTGGTGACCATAACATGAAGCTTATCATGAAGAAAAGATCTTAACAAAAACAAAAAGCAATAAAGTAAACCATGACTCACTTAAACCTAGTCATCATGCAATTAAAGGTTCATGAACCTAGTCACCATCCTAGAAACTTCTAGAACCTTCTAGAAGCATGACTCACCCTCATCCAAGAAAAGATAAATCCGTCTTTAACCGAATGTTAAAAGACGACTGATAGAAAACTGGAAACTGGCAATTTCCAAAAGTGATCCTGAAACGACTTTCAGGATAACCCCGAAACTGTATAAATATACCCGCATTTGTATTACGACCGAATACAAATGCAACTGAGACAAAGATATTATATCTACTCAATATAATACTTGGATCCGGCTTAAACCAAAGCCGACCAGTATCATCTGCCCGAAAAATAACACGTGCGTAAACGCACGTGCATTTTCCGAACCCTGCCATAAAACCATACGGCCTCTACAACGTTTCGCCCGAACTTGGGAAACTGTCTGTGGGGGACTCTAATGACTCGTCAGTACCCTGGCAGTGGGTTTAACCACAAACCGTCAGCGGCACTAGCTATGCGTAACGGCTTCCCATCGACTGACCTCAAGGGAGGCTGATGAGCGAACTCATCCAGAAACCCTACTGAGCCTAACAGTGATAATGTATATACAGTCCGGTCCGTTCATCTATGAGTATCGCATATCTGCCTAGGGGGCTAGTAACGTCAGACCCCCAAAAGCAGTATAAGTCGTGTCGGAGTGTAGCCCAATAACACCCTGAGATACTACTGGAGTACCTACCAGTAAATCTCCCGCCACGGCCGTGGGCTTTGTGTAATGGCTCTCCTAGACACAGCACGATCTCGCCCCCAATACCGGGAGAGACGAATCCCCTGCCGATCCGCTCACGTGCCTCCATATGGCTCGGGACTGTACCCAAAAGCTACCTGTTTGCACGACTCCTTTGAGCCGTGGTAGGGTAGAAATCAAAGCGCAGTGGGAACTCACACGAGACAAATGACGACCTCAGGTCGATGAACTAACCTGTACATATGTCACCAGGGAACTGCTATCTGACGATAGATATAGTACTAACTAGCAGATTCCCGGCGAGTCCTATCCGGTGTACTCATAACCCAATGAGCACCTGTATACATCTTAGGTGATCCAACTGACACCAGTGGTTTGTGAGACCATCCACTGCCCCTCGTCGGGGTCTCGACTGTACACACTAGTCTACTCCGGAGTATCGATGCCCTGTCTCGAAACTCCCACGACTAGGGACCACAATTAAGGATATGCATATAAACCACCCAACTCTCACGTATAAGATCGCCATCATACTGTTGGTGGTAAAGCAAGATCCTAAGGGCTCTATCAAAGTGTAACATGTAATCAGTCACCTGAACATGTACACGACTGATAAAGGCAAATCAGATAGCATACTATCATCTCGAGTAAGACTGTCCTACCGGTATAGGTCCTCCGCAATCATTGCAATCACGTACCTGCGATCCAATAATTGACTATGAGGGCACTATCTCCAACAATCTCCCACTTGTACTCAAGGCTAATTATTGCAATGTCGACTACTCACAGCCCGTGTGAAACCGAACATCCAACTCCTCTACTAATCAGTTTCACAAAGCCCGTTTGTAAAACTATTGTGTTCGAGAAATAGCCTCAGTGAGTGGATCCGTCTAGAAGTTTCTTTCTGTATCTCTCTTAATCTCAAATTCACGGAGAAAGCCATCTCCTGAATCGAGTAATACCTGTCTTAGAATATGTCTGGATATCTGATGGGACCTAGTTCATAAATGAACTCCAAATCCGAACTTCTTAGACTGTATCGATCACTGAACCTAATCAGTATCCTGCACCATGCCTCCCACAGTATTCTCTTGGACCACCTGTCCATGATACTGTCCCTCGTCAGAGGGAAAACTATAACTCTGACAATCACTCTGTCATCCATGTCACCTTTGAAGCCTGGAATGATAATCGTCTCCCGAAGGAGGCTGCCGTCATCAAATCCGTAGAACATGTACTTATGTTCTAAAACTGCTTCCTTATGTTTCTCCAGGATTGGATTAATATAAACTCATCGCATCTAGTGCAAAAACAACATCTGGTGTGGTACTTGACATCTCACGATTGACTTAACTGCCTAAGCAAGTGATCTGTCAATCATGCACATCCCTCTCCTCTTTAGTCTATACGACACCTTTAGAGAGGGTGACTCCATCACCTGCAGGTACACCACCATGCTAGGAGTCATCTATTCTAAAAACCATTAGAATACTGTCAAAGTACCTACATTGGGAAACTACCCAAATCCAGATCTAAAACCATAGATCTAGAAACCAGAATGTCAAATATTATATCCATATCCTGTCTGGAGAAACAACTGTGTGACGACCACAGTACAACCGATCGTAGTATAGGAATTTTACTTCCTACTCTGTGTATGTCATCCAGATACCATGACATCACACCCTACTGCCTTCTTAACAGATCCATCCCCTATTCTGATTGAAGTCAAACCCATGACCGTCACATCAAAACTAGATGATCTATCTCCGCTATAACTACTCAAGTCTATAAATAGATATAAGCATCTTGCCCACTATGCTTTTGCTGCTCCCACTGACTATGACAACCCTCCTACCGGGTCTCATATCCTGGAACAACAGTAGTGTCAAGTCTGGGTAAACAAGATCCTCCCTGTCACCGTCCTTGAGGCTACAGGAGTACCCCTCGGGTGTCTGAGGTTACCCATCATATCTGCGGAGTGGCTATTGGAATGTCAAACCTGATTGAATATATAGGTCCTATTAAATTTTCCGTAATCGTTCGCGGTTCTGGAATCACTTCCAGTTCTACCATACTCCCACTACTGTTTTCTGAAAAAGATCAATTTTACTAAAACTGTGGCGAGTCAAGAACAATATCACTATTGATCTTCCAAATGGTAGAATATCAACCCTCGTCATAGCCAGGGTCAACCCACAAACAGCCATTACAGAAACGTGCCCTGAGTTATCCAGAGTCTGGTTTTAAGCATAAGCTGGACAACTCCCCGTACCTTAACATCTTTTAAAGTACGAACTATTCTATATCCAATATAGAAACTTTGGCACTTATTTAATTGGAACCATATTCAAATCATGCAGCTGTCTCCAGTGCATATCAACTTAATGGAAAGAGTCTAATCAGTATTACTCAACTTAGGAATCCATCCAATTATGAGTAACCTGAAAGAGAAACACGTTTCTCAAAACCATCACTATCATCTGAATACCAATCACAAGAATCTACATCTTCGATCTCTTTGAAGAATCCCGATACTTGTGACACCTGGTTCTCTACTTTATTCTTATACCCACAACTTCTCAAAACTTAGACCTTGTATTTCTACGAAACACTCGTCTAAATACTAGAGAAGTTATAAGTAAACAGAACATAGTACGAGGACCTACCCCTTCGTCCTGATGGACACTGGACAACATACAATACTCTGTATAAGTCCGCTGAGTTAAACAACTCAAAACCTGTGCGTCGTAGGTTGAAAACTGTACCCTGGCGATTTCCTCAAATATCACCAATTACAACGAATTCCGATATAATGAGGATAATCACCTAATTCCCAATAACTTACTCCCACTCATCATTTGTAAAACCATACAGATATGAGAATGAAACCTGGTAAATACATACCCTTGGAGTAAGTATCTAATCGGGAAAACAGTTTTTCCTTTAACAATGCACTGAAACATGAAAATGTTTCGTAGGGGTATCCTGGTATTCATAGTAATGTCTCTTTCATAATCCAATTCATGACTTCAACCGTATATTTTATTGCCATCTCTCCAAATCCCTTTATTTGTCTTTAGTCGTTACCTTCTGTACACCATCATTAGGCTAAATGGTTTTCTTCCTTTCCTACCGTTCGGCACCAGCCTATGGTTTGGAAGAAGACTATCCAGTAAGTATAATAGGTGTACCCTCCTAAATCAAGGAGTACTCGTATCTTGAGAGAAGGTGATGATAAAAGACAACTGAATAATACCTTATTCCTTTAAAGGTGAAATAGGAGTGGCGATGAAGTACGCGGTTTTGGTCGTGAATGATATCAGTCGCAATTTACTTTGCCCTCTTTCTAATCCCTTTATTTTGTCTTTACATATTACCTTCTGTACACCCTATTTAGGCTAATTTGTTTTCTTCATTCCCTACCTTTCGGCACCAGCCTATGGTTTGGAATAAGACTATCCAATAAGCGTAATAGTTGTACTCTCCTAAACCAAGGAGCTCTCGCAACCTGAGAGAAGGTGATAATAAAAGACAACTGAATAAACCAATTCTATTTCTCCTGAACCTAGATCCATTCTCGAAGAAGTCCCTTCGAGTTCGTATATAACCATACGATGGATCTATCCAATGGAAGTGGATATCCGTAGTAATACGGGTGTTCTGAGAAATTCAAAGGGTAAAAGAAGGAGTGGCAATGACTTATGCAACATAGACAATCCAAAAGCCAGTATTTTAAGAAGGTTCGGTCAACCTGGTCACTGAGTCATAGTCTAGGGTCGGTCAAAGGTCTCTGCCAAAGAGAGAGAGAAAAGAAACACTCTGCGTGCACTCTAACCTAGATCAGAATGGTCATCACTTTATCTAATCCGGAAACCTCCCACTGTCCTGTCAAATTCTCCTCCAAACCAGAAAGAAGAATCAATCGGGGTCACCCGAAGAGTAAACCAACTCATCAGTGGGAATCGGGATCCAACTCTCATCGCATGATAACGTGATGGAATGCATCCACGTTACTCATACTCCAGAAGGTATGCGCATACTTGGCAAGTTTCAGTTTCTTTAGAAACTCCCGATATGATTTTTGCCCCATGCTCTTATAACCTTGGCTTTGGTCAAAATGTCATAAGTCACATGCCAAGTTCTACCCGTCACTATCTTGTCAATTTGAACCCACCCGCACATACCCCTGACTTTGGCCAATCGGCAGAACGACTGTCCTAAACTAACTCATCTATCTATGCAACAAATGAATACCCAGCAGCTACCAAACACTATGCCTTAACTTTGGCTAAAATGCATAGCTTGAATACTACTGAATACCCAAAAGAAGTGACGGAGGGCTACGGCTGGTTTTTGGCGAAAAACCTTTAACGTAGTGAACTTGATATCGCTGAAGGAACCTGATAGCTTTTTAAAATATAGTGGCGAAAACCTTTTGCTAAAGAGGTCACTCCCGGTAAAGGGATCTCGGCTCTTTCCTCGTGGAATGAGGTGCAGGATATTCCACTGAATACCGCTATGCAAAGCAACATGTAATCGACTATAGTGAAGTTATTACCCTGACGCAAACTTCTGCCCAAGGGGTCAGTCCCGGTGAAGGGATATCGGCCCTTGCCCCGTCGAATGAGGTGCAGGATATTCCACTGAATACCGCTATGCAAAGCAACATGTAATCGACTATAGTGAAGTTATTACCCTGACGCAAACTTCTGCCCAAGGGGTCAGTCCCGGTGAAGGGATATCGGCCCTTGCCCCGTCAAATGAGGTGCAGGATATTCCACTGAATACCGCTATGCAAAGCAACATGTAATCGACTATAGTGAAGTTATTACCCTGACGCAAACTTCTGCCCAAGGGGTCAGTCCCGGTGAAGGGATATCGGCCCTTGCCCCGTCGAATGAGGTGCAGGATATTCCACTGAATACTGCTATGCAAAGCAACATGTAATCGACTATAGTGAAGTTATTACCCTGACGCAAACTTCTGCCCAAGGGGTCAGTCCCGGTGAAGGGATATCGGCCCTTGCCCCGTCGAATGAGGTGCAGGATATTCCACTGAATACCGCTATGCAAAACAAAAGGAAACGTATTTGCAATAACACTTTTTAAATTTGTTCCAACAACTGCAAACAGGTTTGTTTTTCTTTGCATTGATCAGAATCAACGCAGTCCCATCAATAATCACACCAGAAAAGAACGAAAATAAAATGTATGTATATGCCATCCGCATTCGTCACTGGGTCCCGTCATCACCCGTTAGGTTACTTAACTAACGACAGAGCGGGGACTGGACTAGCGCGGGTGTAAAACATATACAACATCTAATAGTATATAAACCAATATACAATAATCGCTCCAGGCGTGATAATATGCAACATTACAGAAAAGTAATAAGCATCACAGAACAATACAGATATCTGGGATCCCCGGGTTTCACAGAGCCGCTGCTGAAACTCGACGTTCCCCTGTCGTGTGGATAGCTTGTGCAATGAAACCTAGACCCCTACGGGTGCGGCAAGTTACCCGCCAAAACCTGAAGCGAGGCAGCCCCCTACAGCATAGTGAATGGACCACCCTGCACTTCACGGAATCCGGTAATCTTGGGCACCCCTCTTTGGGTCAACCTGTACCCCCTACGAGTGCGGCGAATAGTCTGCCAATTCTAGAGTGGGACCCCTCTGCCTCTCAAAGCTATGAGATGCGGACCCGTTGCCCCCCAGAACCCGGCTATCCGTGCACTCCGTCGCGGGGCAAAACCTAGTACAGTAATGAAAAATAGTACAATAGGTACATCGACCGCAACCTGGTCGTGCCCCAAAAGAATATTATACAACAGGCAGTGACGGCAGTCCACATGTTGGACGCTCGCCCCGCAATATCAAATGTACAAATAAACTCAAACTGTACTACCATTGCACACTGCTATCCACCACGACAAATCCGCAACATTACAGCACAACACAGAACATCAACGCGAATGTCACGTTCGCAAACCCGTCTAAAAGAACTATAGAAATCGGACGCGGTTTACCGATCAAATGACATTCCCGGTCGGAGATATAATGTAAGCACTGTAAACTAACATGTTTAAATTTCGATCGACTAAATTTTCCGAAGTGGGCCCTCACGCAAATCTGCTGCACAATAACAAAATCTGGGCCCAAAAAAAAATATATACCAAAAACCCCAATTTCCAACATGGAATCCACTGTAGAAAATTGAGTGAGTGATCCCACTTTCCTGCGGCGGATCCGCGGCAAACCCTGGCTTAGGCCGCGGATCCGCGGCGGAACAGTGGAATCACTTGCTCGAATTTCTACAGTATTCCTAAAAAACCCTGCTTGATTTTCTGGTATGGTCAAAATGACATTTGGACCAGTTTGAAAATTAACAGAAACTGTCAAATTGAAAAATTGCGATTTTTGATTTCCGGTTCGATCGATGTTTTAAACGCGTTAGCACAAGTTAGTATAGCAAAATGGTGAGGCTCTGATACCACTTTAAGTCTACGGTAGCGCCCCGGCCGTCTACAGACGCCAAATACGGAACAAAAACTTTTTATCTGGCGCTATCGTATACTTTAACCCGGATCTGCCATTATTGCTAAACTAACAAACTGTAAAGAGTGTAGAAAGGTTATACCGAACGATCCGAGTCCTTCGTTCTTTAACCATCATCCCATGCTCCGTTGCGGCTGCTCCGATCTCGTCGATCTCCGATCTCCTCGTCGAGGTGGCACCACGTCGACGATTCTTTAAACGGGCTCCCGCCTCTGACTTGAGGCAACTCGGTCGTCAAGTTTGCTAAAAGAGACGACCAAGAATGATGTAGAGAATGAGTAGATGACTTTGCCTCATTTCGTCCAAGTCCGTGGACGATCGGTTAATGAAGTTGCCGATGGAAATGAAATGGAACAAGAAATGAACTATGAAATTTCCATGCATCCAAAACTTTGGTCTTTTCTTTTTAACAACCATAATCTTTTCTAGTGAGAGAGTGAAGGAGGAGAGAGAGGGCCAGCCACTTAAAAGGAGGGAGGGTGAGTGTAGGAGCAAGTGGTGACCATAACATGAAGCTTATCATGAAGAAAAGATCTTAACAAAAACAAAAAGCAATAAAGTAAACCATGACTCACTTAAACCTAGTCATCATGCAATTAAAGGTTCATGAACCTAGTCACCATCCTAGAAACTTCTAGAACCTTCTAGAAGCATGACTCACCCTCATCCAAGAAAAGATAAATCCGTCTTTAACCGAATGTTAAAAGACGGCTGATAGAAAACTGGAAACTGGCAACTTCCAAAAGTGATCCTGAAATGACTTTCAGGATAACCCCGAAACTGTATAAATATACCCGTATTTGTATTACGACCGAAAACAAATGCAAATGAGACAAAGATATTATATCTACTCAATATAATACTTGAATCCGGCTTAAACCAAAGCGGACCAATATCATCTGCCCGAAAAATAACACGTGCGTAAACGCACGTGCATTTTTCGAACCCTGCCATAAAACCATACGGCCTCTACAACATTTCGCCCGAACTTGGGAAACTATCTGTGGGGGACTCTAATGACTCGTCAGTACCCTGGCAGTGGGTTTAACCACAAGCCGTCAGCGGCACTAGCTATGTGTAACGGCTGCCCATGGACTGACCTCAACGGAGGCTGATGAGCGAACTCATCCAGAAACCCTACTGAGCCTAACAGTGACAATGTATATACAGTCCGGTCCGTTCGTCTATGAGTATCGCATATCTGCCTAGGGGGCTAGTAACATCAGACCCCGAAAAGCAGTATAAATCGTGTCGGAGTGTAGCCCAATAACACCCTGAGATACTACTGGAGTACCTACCAGTAAATCTCCCGCCACGGCCATGGGCTTTGTGTAATGGCTCTCCTAGACACAGCACGATCTCGCCCCCAATACCGGGAGAGACGAATCCCCTGCCGATCCGCTCACGTGCCTCCATATGGCTCGGGACTGTACCCAAAAGCTATCTGTTTGCACGAATCCTTTGAGCCGTGGTAGGGTAGAAATCAAAGCACAGTGGGAACTCACACGAGACAAATGACGACCTCAGGTCGATGAACTAACCTGTACACATGTCACCAGGGAACTGCTATCTGACGATAGATATAGTACTAACTAGCAGATTCCCGGCGAGTCCTGTCCGGTGTACTCATAACCCAATGAGCACCTGTATACATCTTAGGTGATCCAACTGACACCAGTGGCTTGTGAGACCGGCCACCGCCCCTCGTCGGGGTCTCGACTGTACACACTAGTCTACTCCGGAGTATCAATGCCCTGTCTCGAAACTCCCACGACTAGGGACCACAATTAAGGATATGCATATAAACCACCCAACTCTCACGTATAAGATCGCCATCATACTGTTGGTGGTAAAGCAAGATCCTAAGGGCTCTATCAAAGTGTAACATGTAATCAGTCACCTGAACATGTACACGACTGATAAAGGCAAACCAGATAGCATACTATCATCTCGAGTAAGACTGTCCTACCGGTATAGGTCCTCCGCAATCATTGCAATCACGTACCTGCGATCCAATAATTGACTATGAGGGCACTATCTCCAACAAGAACTGTTTCTCAGTATCCTTTACGTCCTAGGTATGAGATACCGGATCAGGATCACGCATATGTAATCTGTTACATAGGCTACAGAAAGGTAAAGAACTGAGAACGGGTGATAAGTTTCATGAGACAGAAAACGGTGCAAGTGTTGCAGCCAAGTCTGTTGGTCACTATCATCCTGTATTACTAGAATACATTGATTCTGAACAAATGTTATTAGATACCGAACCTGATGTACAACATCATATCGGTCTCTTTATTAGTAAAGAAAGGATATAATTTTGTATTGTTGGATATTGTTTTGAACATTTCCTATATCAAGAGTTGATCGGTTCAGGCACATTATCTAAAAGTATTGACGTTCTAAATTAAACTACAGTTCTTTGTATACAGAATACATACGAGAGGAAGAGTTCAGAAATGAACGAATCCTTCTTGAGGCATTGTAGACTAGGTCATATCAATGCGATCCAACTAGCTGAAGTTACATTAAGATGCATATTTAAATTTGTTTGAATTTACATCTTATGAAACTTGTCGGTCATGTCGCAAAGATAAGATGACCATAGCTCTATTTATTGGAAACAGAGAAAGAGTTAGTGAACTCTTGGAATTGATACATGCTGATGTATGAAAGTCTCCTGTCTACACATGCCAAGATCGGTTCTTTGTACTTCATTACATTCTCTGATGATCTCTCAAGATTCAGACATATGTTCCTGTTGAAACACAAGTCCGAAACTTTTGAGATATTCACAGAATATAAGTTAGAAGTAGAGAACCAAAATATGGGTATAAGTATTATGTCTTTTGATGTGATCAGGGAAGAGAATACTTGAGCACGGAATTCCTGGACTATTCTAAAGGAGAATGAGATTCTCTCTCAGCATTACTCCTCCGCACACACCACAGCACATCGGTGTATCGGGGCGGAGCAATAGCACCCTATGTGATATGGTGTGCTCTATGATGAGTACTACTGAGTTTCCTATTTCCTTTTGGGAGTTATGCACTTGAGAAGCTGCTACCTATTGAATAGGGTTCAAATCAAATTAGTTGCCTACCACTTCATATGTGATATGGAAAGGGAAGAGCCCATATCTTAAGTTTGTTAAGATTTGGGGTAGTCCGACCTATGTTTAAAAGCAAAATCCGAACAAGTTCGAGGCAAGGTCAGCTCTGTAAAACTGGAAGTAATTCCAGCTATACAAACTGCAGCTGATGATTTGGTAGAACTAAAGGATTCAATAGTTTCCAACGAACCTCAGCCTCTCCGCCGATCTATTAGGGTTCCTCACCCACCTGAGAGATACTTCGGTTTCTCTATGATAGTGGAAGCGAGGATTACATCATGAGATGATGACCCAACTAGTTTCGAGCTGGCCATCAGGAGTGGGACTCCGTAAGAATGGCTGGATGCTTAGTGATCTGAGATGGAATCCTTATACACCAACAAAGTATGGACTTTGGTTGCTTTATCTGAAGGGATAAATCCCCATCAGGAGCAAGTATATCTTGAGAAGATTACTTGGTGTACATGGAAAAGTTAAGACTTTCAAAGCTATGCTTAAGTCCATCCAGATCCTACTTGCCACGGCTACATACCATGACTACGATATCTGGTGGTTGGGTGTCAAGACTGCTTTTCTAGATGATGTTTTAGAAGATAGCGTCTATAAGTACACAGCCAGAGGGCTTCGTAGACAGTGGGAGCAGCAGAAACGTGAGCAAGATGTTTTATATGATAAAGCAGGCATCGTGGAGTTGGAACGTCTGTTTTGATGTGGTAGTCAAAGAGTTTGACTTCATCAAAATGATAGAAGAACCTTGTATATACAAAAGGGTAGTAGGGAGTATGGTGGTGATCCTCGTAGAGTACGTAGATGACATACTCTTGATAGGGAAGGAGTTTCCTATGCTACGATCGGTTAATCTCCGCTTATCACAAGGATTCTCCATATAGGATCAAGGAGATACCTCCTAAATCTTAGGTTATGGATCTATGAGATAGATCTATTTGGATGTTAGGATACTCACTAGATGTAGTGAGACGGTGTCAATGGATCCTGGGGAGAATTACTGGAAAGGTTCCAAGGTGATAAGGATGACTGAATGTCAGTTGTAGGCATTGTCTATACCCTCAGTGGAGGGACGGTATGTTGGAAGAGTTCCAAGCTAGATACTGTGACTTACTAGACGATTAAAGGCAAGATACATCATTACCAAGGATGCTACCAAAGAGGCAGTCTGGATATATAAGTTCATGAGATGAACTTCGTTCCTACCATTGTGTGACAATGGAGTTGTGACTTATGCCAAGGAACTACCTGTTAGTGTATATGCCCTAGAGGCCATTACTGTATCATACTAGCTTGTATATTACTTGATGGAAGCTTGGGATATTCACAGTTGTATAGACAATCTTGCTCAAAATGGTAGTATGCTACTTGGCTTGTCTCTACTTCAATATGTGCATGTGTTTCTTTTAGCATATTGCTTATATACATATTAGTAGAGCCCTTAGGATCTTTGCTTGATCACCAGCGTTATGATGGCGCTCACACTCGTGGGGCTGGGTAATCCATAAGCACATCCTTATACAGGTCCCTAGTCGTAGGAATATCGAGACAGGGCATCGATACTCCGGAGTAGACTAGCGTATGCGCTTCTCATTCCAGCGGGGGAGACGGTCTGTCCCACAGCTGTCAGTACGTCGTACTTGAGATAGTATGCGGGTGCTCGTTAGGTTACGAGTACACTGGACAGGACTCGTCGGGAACTGTTGGTTGGTATTATACCGATCGTCAGTTATCAGTTCCCAAGTGACATGAGTACTGCTTAGTCCGCCGACTTGACATTGTCACTTCGCATCGAGTGTGTTCCCACTGTACTTAGATTACTACCCTACCACGGCTCAAAGGAGTCGTGCAAACAGGTAGTAGTTGGGTGCAGTCCCAAAGCACTTGGAGGCAGTGACGGTTAGACAGGATTCGTTTCTCCCGGTATTGGGGGTTGACATCGCGCTGTGTCTAGGAGAGCCATTACACAAGTAGTCCCTGGCCAGGGCAAGCGAGATATACTGGTAGGTTTCCAGTGTTATCTCAGGGTGTTCTGGGCTACACTCCGACACGACTTGTACCGCTATTAGGGGACCGACGTTCACCACCCCCTAGGCCCGCCATGCGATGTATCAGACGAACAGACCGGACTGTACGGAGATTGTCACATACAGGCTCAGTAGGAGTTCGGATGGGTTTACCTCATCGGCCTTCTTATCGACATCTACCTGGGGACCGTTACGTACAGCTAGTGCCGCTTGCAGTCTGTGGTTAAACCTACTGCCAGCGTAGTGTCGAGTCTTTAGAGTCCCACACAGAGAGTTTCCCTGCATTGAGTGAAACGTGTAGAGGCCGTATGGTTTTACGGCAGGGCTACGATCACTTACGTGCACTTGTGTGCGTATGCTGTTCGGGCAGGCAATACTAGTGGGCTTTGGTTTAAGCCAGATCCTAGTATTGCACAGATGGATTTGATTTGTCTTCTGTGCATTCGCATTCTACGGAATGCGGATGCGGGTGTGTATGCACAGTTTTGAGGAGCGATGAAGGAGGAGGTGCCCCATTAGGGTTTTAGTAGTTGGTTCGGCCAAAACCGTAATGTGGCACACTCATTAGGGTTTTGACAATTCGTTTGGTCAAAACCGTTATGAGCCGGAGACATAGTTTAATAATCCTTTTAGTGATAGATTAGTGATGGCTAATTGCATTGACCAATTGACCACTTAGACCTCTCTTGACTTTGTTGACCCGTTGACCGTATTGACCATTGACCTTCAAGAGAGATCTACACTCTTCTTTCATTTTCTTTTTAATTCTTGAGTTATGATAATGGTCAATTCAATGTGCCATCAACTCTATCATGATAGGATTAGTAATGATGATTTTAGTGTATTATTGCAACCATGGTTCATTTCATTTGGCTTAATCCTTTTCATTATTCTCTTCTCATTTCTCTCTCTTGAAGTGAGAAGAAAAAGAAAAGCTCTATGGTTGCTAAGTTTCTCCTTCTTCTTCCTCCTCTTGATCTCATCTTTTGATCTCATGTGTTGAGAGAAAAAGATCCCACAAAGACAAACACATCCATACATCTCCTCTACACATCCTAGGGCTTCTTGACTAGCAATCTTTTTGCCCTAGTTGCCTTGGCTCGAGGTGGAGCTCGGTGTACATCTCTCGGGTGGATCGTCTTCGACTCAAGAAGGCCGCGGAGGTGCCCAAGGTCCGGATCGACGCTTGGAGCTTGGATGGACGAGCGGGACAGCGGACAAGGACCGATTCCGTGAGGTATACTTTCTGCAGCATAGTAGTTAAAACCTCTAGTAGTTTACTAGTTTCTAGTTTAGCCAAGATCCTTCCTTTAAGTCCATGTTGCCTTGCGCCAAATCATTGTTTTTTCGCCGTTTCCGCCTCCCCGTAAGAACCGGGATGAGCAACATGGACTTACAGTGGTATCAGAGCCTAGCTAAACATAAACTAGTAAGTTAGCAAAGTGTTTAGAATATCGATCGGAAAAAAGTCACAAAACACGTCCGCAAAACCTCAAGTTTCTGTCGATTTTTATACTGCTCAAAAAGTGATTTAAAATATCTGAAAAATCATCTCAGGGTTTTGTAAAAACACTGCAGAAAAACGATCCAGTGACTCGATCAAATGACCGCGGTTCCGCGGCAATAACATGCTCATTGCCGCGGTTCCGCGGCCGATTTGACTTGGCAGTGGATCGGGTTTTGTGCAGTGTTTTAGTTTGGTTGTTTTGGGATTTTTAATACATGTTTTTTCTACCCAGATTTTCCAGAGAGCAAATTGACTTTTGGGGTGGTTAAAAATCCGTAATTTGATCGATATTCCGTAGACTTTGGCTAATGGATATTATCTGTGATGTGATATATGTATTCAACGTCCGCTAATCGCTATACGTCGATTAGTGGGGGTTATACATATCTGTGATCTGTAATGTTGATGGTTTGTGGATATGAACTCGGTGGATTGTCGCGGATGAATAGCCGGGAATGGATGTGAGATGAGAGTTTCTTTTTCTTTCATTCATTGTAAAATTTGTAAATTGATGTAAAATTATTTGTATGGCCGCACAACCGGGTCGGGGTTGTAGCCATCATTGTATAATTTCTTTTTACTGTTTTTGCTCCTAGGATAGACCCAAGGAAGGGTGCACAAACTACCGGGTATCTCGAAGTGCCGAGTGGCCTACTCACGGTGTTGAGGGAGGTTGCTTCGCTTCGGGTACTTGGCGGGTAGTTTGCCGCACCCGTAGGGGTCTAGGGTGGGGTTTGGCTATTCATCGCGACCGTGTAATCCGTTTTTCGTTGCAGGCTCGAACGAATCGCGGATTCCTAGTATATCCAAAGTGTTCATCTGTGAGCTGTAATGGCTATCATTGCTATATATCTATATATGATATCTATTTAGGTATTGCTTATGTTTTGCATCCGCGCTAGTCCAGCCCCCGCTCTGTCGTTAGTTAAGTAACCTAAAGGGTGATGACGGGGTCCCGTGGCGAATGCGGATGGCATAAGCGTACACCATATTTTGGTTGTTTTCTGCAATGGTAGGATTAAATGATGGGACACATTAAAAGAACTAATGCAAGAAAAATAAACCAAGCAAAAGTCGTTGGAACACTTTCAAAACCACTCGGTTCTTTTCAAAAACCAGCTTTTTAAACGCGGAGCTTGAACCACTCCTTTTAAAAGCTATCTCGTTCCATCGATTATATCAAGTTCACTACGTTCATGGTTTCGCCAAAACCATTCGTAGCCCTCCGTCATTTCGTATGAATATTCAATAGTATTCAAGCTATGTTTGTTGACCTTCGTCAAGGCATAGTGATTGGTAGCTATTGGGTGTTTATATGTAGCATAGATAGATGCTTTGGTTTGGGACAGTCGTATTACCTTGTTGACCTTCGTCAAGGGTATGTACGGGTGGGTTCAAATTAACCTGGACAATGACGGGTAGAACTTGACATGTGACTTATGATTTGTTGACCTTCGTCAAGGTCATAAGAGCATGGGGAAAAAATCCACATCGGGAGTTTCAAAAGTACTGAAACTTGCTAGCGCTGCATACCATTTGGAGTGTGATGATTCTGGTAGGATTCCTTCAGTTTTATCACGCGATGATATTTGGATCCCGATCCTACTGTGAGTATATGCTACTCCTCGGGAACTTTCTCACTTAACGATCAATGCTATAAACCAAGTAGGTGTCTAGAAAGGTGTTAGCGGGGCTACGCCCACAGGGAAAAGAGGTTACTTAATTAAGGAACTTCGCGAAAGCGTTGGAAAACCTCCCTCGAAGTACCGACACTAGCCTGGCTGAACAGTTAAGCAAGTATTGTACGGTGAGATTGATCCTGACTAATTATTCCTTTATGGTTTGAGGAGGGATTCGAGAGACAGTGGGAGCCATCCTGTTTAGATAAATTAAAAACCAATCTAAACTTGCAAGAGCATCATGCTGAGTGTTTTCTTCTCTCTCTCTTAATTGCAGCGACCCAGTGACCACACCTAGGTTACATCTAGATAATAATATGACTGAATCTGACTGTTATGACTGGCAAAGGTCTGTCCAGATGTCCATTGCCCATGACAAGCTGGGACACCTCTTGACTGATCCAACCCCTGCCGTCTTAGGTCCAGTTTCCCCTGTCACGGATATTGATATCCGTAGGACATCGGAAGAAGATTGTGCGAAAGCCAAGTGCCTCGTGTTAGCCTCAGTTGATGGTACATACCAGAGGCAGCACGAGAAGATGGACTCAGTTTCTATCTTCCTCCATAACAAAGATTTATATGGAGAGCAATCTCGTATCGCAAGATATGAGACCTCGAACGAATTGCTTCCAGCGAGGTTGGCTATCGGGTCATCTGTAAGGGGAAACGTCCTTACAGAGACCAGCTCTTTTGAGCTCATGGGCCTGAAGACCACGTTGAAGAATGGGTCAGATGCTGACTTAGTTCAACAGTCTATACCTACTACCCTGAAGGAAACCAGGGAAGTAGAAATAAAGGGAAGGGCAGAAGTTTCGGGACTGGATGTAGTAAAAGAGGGATGTTCCTATTGTAACGGGAATGAACATGGGCAGAAGGATTGCAGGGCTTGCAAAGCCAGTAGCCAGAATTCGAAGCATGTTGTGGTTTCGGCTTCGGGTGTGTTTATAATAGAGAACTGTATGTCAGTTAACCCTACTTCCTGGGTATTGGATACCGGATCAGGATCTCATATCTGTAATTCGTTACAGGCTCTGAGAAACCGTAGGGTTATCAGGAAAGGTGATATGACTCTCAGGGTTGCTAACGGAATGAGCATGTATGCTGAATCCGTAGGGGAATATCATCTAGGACTGACAACTGGGCAGATATTGATTCTGCGTAACTGTTTTTATGTACCAGGTGCAACTTGTAATATCATATCTGTATCCTTAATTTCTAAGGAAGGATATGATTTTACTTTTGTAAGCGATGTAGTTAACATCCACCTAAATCAAGTTCTGATTGGGTCAGGTACATTACAAAACGGAATATACGTATTGAATCAAGCTCAGATCTTCAGTGTCCAGAACACACTTAAAAGAAAGTCTCCGGAAACAAATCAGGCTTTCTTATGGCATTATAGACTGGGTCACATTAATGAGACACGGTTGACAAAGTTACATAAAGAGGGATACTTGAATCCGTTCGAGTATCAGTCTTATGCCACTTGTGAATCTTGTCTCATGGGAAAGATGACAAAGACTCCGTTCACTGGACACGGAGAAAGAGAAAGCGAGCTCTTGGGACTCATACACAGTGATGTGTATGGTCCAATGTCTACACATGCGCGAAGTGGTTATTCATACTTCATTACTTTCACAGATGATTTCTCTAGGTATGGGCATGTTTTCTTGATGAAGCACAAATCCGAGGCCTTTGAGAAATTTTAGGAATACAAGAATGAAGTTGAAAAACAAACAGGCAAAAGTATCAAGACACTAAGATCTGATCGAGGTGGTGAATACTTGAGTGCCGAGTTTCTGGGCTACTTAAAAGAGAATGGAATTCTCTCTCAGCTTACTCCTCCATACACACCACAACACAATGGTGTATCGGAAAGGAAGAATCGAACCCTATTGGATATGGTTCGTTCCATGATGAGTAAGGCTGAGTTGCCGCGATCCTTCTGGGGTTATGCGCTAGAAACAGCTGCATATCTCTTGAACAAGGCTCCAACCAAGACTGTGCCTACCACCCTATATCAGATGTGGAGTGGGAAGAAACTATGTCTCAAGTACCTTAAGACATGGGGATGTCCAGCTTTTGTAAAAAAGCAGCATGCGGACAAGCTCGAAGCATGCTCAGTACTGTGTAAGTTTGTGGGATACCCAAAGAACTCCAGGGGGTATCTTTTCTATTCCGCAGAGGAATAAAAGGTTTTTGTTTCTCAGCATGCCCACTTCTTGGAAACTGAATTTTTAGAAAATCAGATAAGTGGGAGCGCAATAGAACTAGAAGAAATTCCAGAACCACAAGCTATTACTGAAAGATTAGAAAAACCAAAAGTTTCAAGAGAACCAGACATTCCAGCGCCACCCCGCAGGAGTGGTAGGCAGTCTCATTCGCCCGAGAGATACTACGGTTTTCTCATAGACGGGGATAGAGAGGGTTGCACTATGGATTATGGTGACCCTACTAGCTTCCAGCAAGCCATTCAGAGCGGTGACTCGGTAAAATGGCTGGATGCAATGCGGGCCGAGATGGAGTCTATGTACACCAACGAAGTTTGGACTTTGGACTTTGCTCCAGAAGGGGTAAAACCCGTAGGCTGCAAATGGATCTTCAGAAAGAAGATTGGTGTAGATGGGCAGGTTGAGACCTATAAAGCTAGACTTGTTGCAAAGGGTTTTCGTCAAAGACCTGGTTTGGACAATGACGGGATCTTTTCTCCAGTGGCTATGCTGAAATCCATTCGGATTCTTCTTGCCATTGCCGCCTTCCACGATTATGAAATCTGGCAGATGGACGTAAAGACGGCTTTCCTAAATGGAAATTTGGAAGAGTGCGTCTGTATGGATCAGCCGGAGGGATTCATTCAGAGTGGTGTAGGTTTTTCTTAACACCTCTATTAGGGTTTAGAAGCATAACAATAAAATTTTGAGGTGCTAAGGAAACTATACAAAGAATCGAACTAGAATATATGAAGTAACTATTAATAGTATCAACAATTAAGAGTTAAGTTATAATAAGTGATGAGACTACAACCTTTATAGACCTCTTTGGAAGACTCCTTAGCTTTGAAAAGGTTCACTTGATCAACTCCTCGTCCACGACGATCCACCCGAAGCACTTTGCTCTAAGCTTGATGCTTCCTTCGATCTTTGAAAAACTTGAAGCACAACACCCTACACAAGATAGCTAAGGTTGTGTAGGATGATGAAGTGGTTGCTATTCTTATTTATTACCTTTTCTTTTCTTTTTCTAACTCTTTTTTAACATTTAAAAGAGAGCTAGGGTTTTTGAGGAAGAAGATGGCTCTCTTTTCTTTTTAGAATGATAATGATAATGTTGTAAAAGAAAAATGAGAGAGAGAAAAAGATCTTATCATAACCACAACCATAGTTAAAATAATATCTAGATATTTCAATTAAGGTTAAAGGGCAAAAGGAAAAGAAACCATGGTTGAGTTAAATTCAACCATGGAATTGTGTAGAAGAGTGTGGAAAAATGACTCGTTATCTTTTTCTTTTGCCTTTAATCTTTATTGAAAATATCCATATATCATTTTATCTACAATATGATTCTTATATTGCCATCCTCTATGTATCATCAACCATGATACTTTTCATGTATGTATGTATGTATGCACATCATCATGTACATATACATGCATGTATCCATAAGAAGAAAAGGATTTAAATAAATAATATAAAAGCCAATATTAAATCAACACTTGATTTAATAAATTGGTCATATCTTATACGACCCGACTAATATTAAATGCCCGATTAAAATACAGTATCATATACTAGTATTTAATCGAGGCTCCGCGCATATCTCATATGTGCACCACTTCGTTTCGCCAGAGCCGAGAAACTTCTATGTGGGACTCTAAGACTCGTCAATACGCCAGCAGTAGATGATGATCATATCAAACACCTACAAGCCGCAAGCGGTCAGCTAAACGTAACGGCCACCCGGGTATTGAGCGATCAGAATAAGAACAAGCGAACCTGTCAAAACTCCTGTCAATCCATCCGGCAACACTAACCGTACAGTCCGGTCTCTTCGTCAGATATGCTGCATATCGAGTCTAGGGATGGAATCATCGACCCCAATAACTCAATAAGTCATGCCGGTATATGGTCTATAACAGATCGAGAAACTTACTGATAACACTTATCAGTAATATCTCAGCAGCCCTGGCCAGGGACTTCCCGTTATAGCCAATCGTGCACAGCACAGCATCAACCCCCAATACCGGGAGAGACGAAACCCCTCCTATCACTCACTGCCTCCACATGCCTCAAGACTATACCCAAAATCCATCTGTTTGTACGACTCAGTAGAGCCGCAGTAGGGTGGAGATCAAAGTACAGTAGGAGGACACACAAGACTCTATGACGATCTCGGATCTACAGACTAACCTGTACCAGTGTCACTTGAGAACTGCTATCCAACGTATGATATAATACCATATAGGAGTTCTCGGTGAGTCCGTTCAGTGTACCCGGTCTCACTGAGCACCCGTATACTATCTTCGGTGTCAACACACCAGACGGATATGGGATCATCCATCGCCCATCATATAGAACAAGAATGGTATACGCTAGTCTAAGCTGGAATATCGATGCCCTGTCTCGATATACCTACGACTAGGAACATTTCAAGGATATGCTTATAAACTACAGATGTCCCACTAGTATGATCCGCATCATAATTCCAGTAGTCAAGCCAATATCCTTAGGGCTTTATCAACATGCACCAAATGAATATAAACATGATCAAGTGAACATATGATAAAGTAAAACCAGATAGCATACTATCATATCGAGCAAGACTGTCCCCCGAATATATATATATATATATATATATATATATATACACATCAGTGCATACACTATCTCATAATGGCCTCTAGGGCATACATATATCCAACAATCTCCCACTTGCACTTAGGCCAGTTATTAGCATATCTCATACCTAACATCTCAAAAAGTCGCTCATGCTGCGGCTGAGGGAGGAGGGCCTTAGTGAATGGATCCGCAGCGTTGTTCTTTGTGTCTACTCTCTTAATCTCGATCTCGCGGCGATCAACTATCTCCCGGATCACATGATATCGCCTCAGGATGTGTCTGGACTTCTGATGGGACCTGGGCTCTTTGGACAACGCCATAGCCCTATTATTGTCACAATACAAAGGTATTGGATCAATAATGGTTGGAACAACTCCTAGCTCCGCGATGAACTTTCTCATCCAGACGGCTTCCTTGGCAGCATCATTTGCATCAATATATTCAGCTTCCATCGTTGAGTCTGCAACGGTATCCTGTTTGGAACTCTTCCAACTCACCGTCCCTCCATTGAGGGTAAATGCAAACCCTGAGATAGACTTGCTGTCATCCTTGTCACTTTGGAAGCTCGAATCGGTAAAGGCCTCCATTTGGATATCCCCATTTCCATACACTAAGAACAATTCTTTAGTCCTTCGCAAGTACTTAAGAATGTTCTTTACAGCAATCCAGTGATTCTCTCCTGGGTTAGATTGATACCTGCTTACTACACTTAGTGCATAAGCAACATCAGGGCGTGTACATAACATTGCATACATTATCGATCCTACTGCCGAAGCATAGGGAATAATGCTCATGCGAGCTCTCTCTATGTCAGACTTTGGGCAATCGTCTTTTGAGAGAGTGACTCCATGGCAAGCGGGTAAGGCACCCCGCTTGGAGTCTTCCATACTAAATCTCTTTAGGATGGTGTTTATGTACTTGGTTTGGGACAATCCCAATAACCGTTTGGATCTATCCCTATAGATCCGTATACCCAATATGTATGTGGCATCTCCCAGGTCCTTCATGGAGAATCTTTGTGATAAGAATGATTTGACCGACTGTAGCATAGGAATGTCATTTCCTATCAGAAGTATGTCATCTACGTACAATACGAGGATTGCGACATTTCTTCCTACAGTCTTCTTATAAACACAAGGTTCATCTGGATTTTTGATGAAATCAAACTCTTTGATAACATCATCAAAATAGATGTTCCAACTCCGTGATGCCTGCTTTAATCCATAAATGGATTTAAGTAGCTTACATGGTTTACCGCTGCTCCCACTATCAATGAATCCCTCTGGCTGATCCATATAAACGCATTCCTCTAAATCACCATTTAGGAATGCAGTTTTAACGTCCATCTGCCAGATTTCATAGTCGTAGTGAGCAGCAATAGCAAGTAGGATCCGAATGGATTTAAGCATGGCTACCGGAGAGAAAGTCTCGTCATAGTCCAAACCTGGTCTTTGACGAAAACCTTTCGCTACCAACCTTCCTTATAGGTCTCTACCTGTCTATCTACACCGGTCTTTCTTTTAAAGATCCATTTGCATCCCACAGGTTTTATCCCGGAGGGTACATCTTCCAAAGTCCATACTTTGTTGGTGTACATGGACTCCATTTCGGATCTCATGGCATCCAGCCAATTCACAGAGTCACCACTCGTGATAGCCTGATGAAAGCTGGAAGGATCATCATCATCCATGATGCAATCTTCTCTATCACTATCAACGAGAAAACCGTAGTATCTCTCCGGTGGGCGAGAAATCCTGCCAGATCTACGGAGTGGCTGAGGTTCATTAGATTCTGTTATAACTTCAGGTTCAGCCAAGTTGTCATTTGTAACTTGTGTTTCTAGAACTTCTTCTAGATTTACCACATTTCCATTTGTATTGTTTGAAAAAATCTCATCTTCTAAAAAGGTGGCATACTGAGAAACAAACACTTTTTGTTCCTCATTTTGGTAAAAAAGATACCCAAACGAATGTTTAGGATAGTGTCTCGAGTTTGTCTGGATTCTGCTTTTTAACAAAAGCCGGACAACCCCAAATCTTAACTCTTTTAAGAGATGGTTTCTTCCCATGCCATATCTCATATGGAGTGGTAGACACGGTCTTGGTTGGAACTTTGTTTAACAGAAAAGCTGCTGTTTCCAATGCATGCCCCCAAAACGAGAGAGGTAACTCAGCATCACTCATCATGGATCGTACCATATCTAATAGGGTACGGTTCCTTCGTTCTGACACAACGTTGTGCTGTGGTGTGTAAGGTAGAGTGAGCTGAGAGAGAATCCCATTCTCTTTTAGGAAGTCTAAGAACTCAGTACTTAAGTACTCTCCACCTCGATCTGATCGAAGTATCTTGATACTCTTTCCTGTTTGGTTTTCTACTTCATGTTTATACTCCTTGAATTTCTCGAAAGCTTCAGATTTATGTTTTATCAAATATACATGACCAAATCTTGAGAAATCATCAGTAAAAGTTATGAAGTATGAAAAACCGCCTCTTGCATGTGTAGACATTGGTCCGCATACATCACTCTGTATGAGGCCTAGGAGCTCAGTAGCTCTTTCTCCGTGTCCTGTAAACGGGGTTTTGGTCATTTTACCTTTGATACAAGACTGGCAAGTTGCATAAGATTTATACTCAAAAGAATTTAAATATCCATCTTTATGAAGCTTGTTTAGTCTTGTTTCATTAATATGACCAAGTCTACAATGCCAAAGAAAAGCTTCATTTATCTCTGAATATTTTCTTTTCTTTTTGTGTTGTACGTTGAAAACTGTGTGTTGATTAAGGACGTATATCCCGTTATTTAATGTACCACAACCAATCAACTCTTGATTCAGTCTAATGTTCATAACATTGTGTTGTACAGCAAAATGATACCCTTCATTGTCTAACAAGGAAACATATATAATATTACAAAGCATACTTGGTACAAAATAACACGGGTTCAAAACCAATATACAACCCGAAGGCAAACCTAGGTGATACTCTCCTACTGAAACTGCATTTACACTGGAACCATTTCCAACTTGGAGAGTATGATCACCTGTCTTCAGAACTCTGCTATTTCTCAACTCCTGCACAGAATTGCAAATATGAGAACCCGAACCGGTATCCAATACCCAGGAAGCAGAATTAATAGAAAAACGGTTTTCAATTACGAACACACCTGAAGCTGAAGCATCACCATGCTTCTTCTTGAGTTCTAGGTACTCAATACAGTTCCTCTTCCAGTGTCCCGTCTTCTTGCAATGGAAACATTCACCTTTCTCTGTTGCCCCAACCTTGGAATTGCCTTTTCCCTTTACCTTTTTGACTCCACCCTTAGGTTTGGTGGGTTTCTTCTTCATCTTTCCCTTGGCCTTAGCCTTTGGGTAAGATGAGGAGGATTGCCCAACAGACATAACGGGAGTCTTCACTGACTTCAGTGTGCTCTCTGCACTCCTTAACATATTAAGGAGTTCAGGCAGTTCCTTCTCCATATTGTGCATGTTGAAGTTAACGATGAACTGAGCAAAGGTAGAGGGGAGAGACTGTAGAATAATATCTGTATACTGTTCATTGTCCATTGTCCACCCAAGGTCCTCAAGCTCTTCTATGAGAGCTATCATTTTCAGAACATGGTCTCCTACTGCTGTGCCAGCGGTCATGCGCATCTGAAACAGTTTCTTAGACGCTTCGTATCGTAATACGCGGGATTGCTCTCCATACAACTCTTTTGTATGGAGGAATATGGCTTGTACATCCATATTCTCATGCTGCTTCTGATGTGTGTTATCCATCGATGCAAGCGCGAGGCATTTTGCCGTGGCACAGTCAGCGTCCCATGTCTTGTGGATTTCCATATCCGCAACTGAAGGTTTAGGACCTAGGGGGGCAAGGCTGGAGCTATAAGGACATATGATACTTTATCATAAGTCAAGGCTATGTTTAAATTCCTCAGCCAGTCTTTATAGTTGGTCCCATTCAGCTTGTTTTTATCTAATAGAAGCTTAAGTCCTGTCATGTGTATCTGCCATTAAGAGAGAGAAAAGAATACACTTAGCGAATGCTCTTGCAAAGATCAGATTGGTTATTATCTTGTCTAATCGATGTCTCCCACTGTTTTAATCAAATTTTCTTTAAAACCTTTTAAAAAGAAAACTAGCCGGGATTAATTACATTCTACAACTTCGCCAACCTCTCAGCCAGGCCAGTGCCGGTACTTGAGGGAGGTTCCCCGTGCTTTCGCACGGACCTAATTAAAGTAAACCTTGTCTTCCTAGAGGCGTAGCCCCGTTTGGCACCTTTCTAGACACCTACCGAGTCAGCTAATTGTAAAGTGCAAAATTCTCCCGGGAGCAACATTTGCTCGCAGAAATCCTATTATCATAAAGTAGGTATACAATCTCATTGTAATTTTCAACTCTTGAAATTCCCGATATGATTTTTACCCCTAGTACTTATGACCTTAACTAAAGCCAACATATCATAAGTACTAGTCAAGTTCTTCCCGTTATTTCGTGATTAACTAGACCCACTCATATGACCTTTAACTAAAGTCAACATAATCATATGAATGTCCTAACTAATCTGCATCATATGCAGGGTAGGAAGACATCACTCAGCTACCGTTCACTGCGCCTTAACTAAAGTCAAAATACGCAGCACGAATACTAAGTACTCTGCTTCCTAAAATGACGGAGGGTGGCGGATAGTTTTTAAGAAAACTTTTGACGCTTTGAACTTGATATCATTGTAGAATCTAATGGGTTTAAAAAGGAGTGGCTTAAGCTCCGCATTTTGAAACTTGCTTTTTATAAAAAAAGGCCGAGTGTGTTTCAAATCTTGATTCTACAATATCCTTTTAGGTTTATTTATCTTTTACATTAATCTCATTAATGTAGTCCCATCATTTAAATCCTAAGCCATTACAGAGAGAAACGAAAATATAACGTACACTTATACCACTCGCATTCGTCACAGTGTCCTGATATGCACCGTTAGGTTACTTAACTAACGGCATACCGGGACGGGGCTAGTGCGGGTGTAAAACATAAGTAACGTCTAATATATATCATATATAAAATTTCATTCGTCTCAGACATGTATTAAAAGATCACATCAGATAATGAAAACAGCAGAAGCACATAAAGGATATCTAGGAGGTCCGTATTTTATTTTTAGCCAGCAATAAAAATACGGATTCCACGGTCGCAATAAATAGCCAAGCCCACACTCCTAGACCCCTACGAGAGCGGCAAGCGACCCTACCAATTCTGGAGTTTAGGAGACCCGGTCTTGACTCCTCGAGATGGCCTCCCACTGAACCCAAGAACCCGGTCACTTGTGCCCTCCACCTTGGGTCTGTCCTAATGCGGAAAAGTAAATAATATACAACACTGGTGACAACAACCTCACCCCGGAAGTGCCCCAAATAAAAGAATATTACATACAAATTAATATTACATGAATTAAAAGAATACTCTCATCTCACATAAAAAGAAAACCCCCGGCTATTCATTGCGACAATCCTGCATATCAAATCTCATCGACACAGAGAAATAAAATGGGAAAAATACAACAATTGGAATCTTTAACTGCCTTTAGACAACACAAATCCGGAATATCACATATACAAGATTTCATGCCTAAATAATGTAAAGCTCGCATTTGGGTCTCATTCAAGAAAACACCTTTTCAAAACAAACCGGATAATTCAACAAGATTTCCGTTTATCCCGAGACCGAACTGCTAGATTTACACGCAACAAACAAATTTGTAGATTTCAATTATTGTATCACATACTATTAAACTAAGCGACGTTGGAACATCCGATCAAACAAATTAAACAACCACAAACTGCTCTGAAGGCTCAACACCTGAGCAGATTATAAAAATAGCAGTAACAACAGAGAACACATACGGGCCAGCACAAGAAAATACGGCCCATGAATCAACTATACCACCGCGGAACCGCCGCAAAAAGCCTCTTGGGCCGCGGTTCCGCGGCCGTATAGTCGATTTAGGGGATCGTTTTTCTGGTGAGCCCATATATTTCCCTGCTTAATTTTTTACATATTTTTAATTTGAAAAATTCCAGGTTTTTAAAAAATTTCCAGAGAGCACCCCACGGGTGTCGTTTTTCGTCCGTTCGATGTTCTCAACGTCGTTTAGGTTACCACAAAGCTCTAGCTTGGCTCTGATACCATGTAGGGTTTTCTTAACACCTCTATTAGGGTTTAGAAGTATCATACATGCTATAACAATAAAATTTTGAGGTGCTAAGGAAACTATACAAAGAATCGAACTAGAATATATGAAGTAACCATTAATAGTATCAACAATTAAGAGTTAAGTTATCCTAAGTGATGAGACTACAACCTTTGTAGACCTCTTTGGAAGACTCCTTAGCTTTGAAAAGGTTCACTTGATCAACTCCTCGTCCACGACGATCCACCCGAAGCACTTTGCTCTAAGCTTGATGCTTCCTTCGATCTTTGAAAAACTTGAAGCACAACACCCTACACAAGATAGCTAAGGTTGTGTAGGATGATGAAGTGGTTGCTATTCTTATTTATTACCTTTTCTTTTCTTTTTCTAACTCTTTTTTAACATTTAAAAGAGAGCTAGGGTTTTTGAGGAAGAAGATGGCTCTCTTTTCTTTTTGGAATGCTAATGATAATGTTGTAAAAGAAAAATTAGAGAGAGAAAAAGATCTTATCATAACCACAACCATAGTTAAAATAATATCTAGATATTTCAATTAAGGTTAAAGGGAAAAAGGAAAAGAAACAATGGTTGAGTTAAATTCAACCATGGAATTGTGTAGAAGAGTGTGGAAAAATGACTCATTATCTTTTTCTTTTGCCTTTAATCTTTATTGAAAATATCCATATATCATTTTATCTACAATATGATTCTTATATTGCCATCCTCTATGTATCATCAACCATGATACTTTTCATGTATGTATGTATGTATGCACATCATCATGTACATATACATGCATGTATCCATAAGAAGAAAAGGATTTAAATAAATAATATAAAAGCCAATATTAAATCAACACTTGATTTAATAAATTGGTCATATCTTATACGACCCGACTAATATTAAATGCCCGATTAAAATACAGTATCATATATACTAGTATTTAATCGAGGCTCCGCGCATATCTCATATGTGCACCACTTCGTTTCGCCAGAGCCGAGAAACTTCTATATGGGACTCTAAGACTCGTCAATACGACAGCAGTAGATGATGATCATATCAAACACCTACAAGCCGCAAGCGGTCAGCTAAACGTAACGGCCACCCGGGTATTGAGCGATCAGAATAAGAACAAGCGAACCTGTCAAAACTCCTGTCAATCCATCCGGCAACACTAACCGTACAGTCCGGTCTCTTCGTCAGATATGCTGCATATCGAGTCTAGGGATGGAATCGTCGACCCCAATAACTCAATAAGTCATGCCGGTATATGGTCTATAACAGATCGAGAAACTTACTGATAACACTTATCAGTAATATCTCAGCAGCCCTGGCCAGGGACTTCCCGTTATAGCCAATCGTGCACAGCACAGCATCAACCCCCAATACAGGGAGAGAAGAAACCCCTCCTATCGCTCACTGCCTCCACATGCCTCAAGACTATACCCAAAATCCACCTGTTTGTACGACTCAGTAGAGCCGCAGTAGGGTGGAGATCAAAGTACAGTGGGAGGACACACAAGACTCTATGACGATCTCGGGTCTACAGACTAACCTGTACCAGTGTCACCTGAGAACTGCTATCCGACGGATGATATAATACCATATAGGAGTTCTCGGTGAGTCCGTTCAGTGTACCCAGTCTCACTGAGCACCCGTATACTATCTTCGGTGTCAACACACCAGACGGATATGGGATCATCCATCGCCCATCATATGGAACAAGAATGGTATACGCTAGTCTAAGCTGGAATATCGATGCCCTGTCTCGATATACCTACGACTAGGAACATTTCAAGGATATGCTTATAAACTACAGATGTCCCACTAGTATGATCCGCATCATAATTCCAGTAGTCAAGCCAATATCCTTAGGGCTTTATCAACATGCACCAAATAAATATAAACATGATCAAGTGAACATATGATAAAGTAAAACCAGATAGCATACTATCATATCGAGCAAGCCTGCCCCCCGAATATATATATATATATACACATCAGTACATACACTATCTCATAATGGCCTCTAGGGCATACATATATCCAACAAGTGGGAGCAGCGGTAGAGTGTGCAAGTTGCTCAAGTCCATTTATGGACTTAAGCAGGTATCGCGGAGTTGGAACATCTGCTTTGAGTATACTGTCAAAGAATTCGACTTTATCAAAAATCCAGATGAACCATGCATTTACAGTAAGATTGTAGGGAGAACTGTGGTATTCCACGTCTTGTACATGGATGACATTCTCCTAATAGGAAATGATATTCCTATGCTACAGTCAGTCAAAGGATTCTTGTCGCAGAGGTTCTCCATGAAGGACCTGGGCGATGCCAACTACATTCTGAGGATCCAGATCTATCGTGATAGATCTAAGAGGATTAGGGACTTTCACAGTCAAGGTACATCGACACCATACTGAAAAGATTCAGTATGGAAGATTCCAAGCCCGGTAATTTACCGGCTTGTCAAGAGATCACCCTCTCCAAAGAGATGTCTCCCAAGACTGATTTGGAAAGGGATCGCATGTCTATTATACCCTACGCTTCTGCGGTAGGCTCTATAATGTATGCGATGTTATATACCAGACCAGATGTAGCATACACATTGAGCGTTGTAAGCCGGTATCAGTCGAACCCAGGGGAGAAACACTGGATAGCGGTAAAGAACATTCTCAAGTACCTGAGAAGGACTAAGGAGATGTTCTTGGTGTATGGCGGAAAAGACCTCCAGCTCGAGGCCTTTGCTGACTCCAGCTTCCAGAGTGACAAGGATGACTCCAAGTCCATGTCGGGTTATGTCTTTACCCTCAATGGAGAGGCGGTGTGCTGGAAGAGTTCCAAGCAGGAGACCGTTGCAGACTCAACTATGGAAGCGGAGTAGATAGCTGCTTGCGATGCCGCAAAGGAAGCTGTCTGGATGAAGAAGTTCCTCACGAAGCTTCAGGTGGTTCTTACCATTGTTGATCCAATACCGCTGTATTACGACAACAACGGCGCTATAGCTTTAGCGAAGGAACCCAGGTCCCATCAGAAGTCCAGGCACATTTTGAAGCGGTACCACCTGATCAGGGAGATCGTAGATCGCCGGAAGATCGAGGTGAAGAGAGTAAATACGGAGAACAACTCTGCAGATCCACTCACGAAGGCCCTACCCCAGACTCAGTTCGAGCGGTTGATCGAGATGATAGGTCTTCGATACGCCTGTACATGGCCTTAGTGCAAGTGGGAGATTGTTAGTGTATATGCCCTAGAGGCCATTACTGTATCATACTAGCTTGTGTATTACTTGATGGAAGCTTGGGATCTTCACAGTTGTATAGACAATCTTGCTCAAAATGGTAGTATGCTACTTGGTTTGTCATTACTTCAATATGTGCATGTGTTACTTTTAGCATATCGCTTATATACATATTAGTAGAGCCCTTAGGATCTTTGCTTGATTACCAGCGTTATGATGGCGCTCACACTCGTGGGGCTAGGTAATCCATAAGCACATCCTTATACAGGTCCCTAGTCGTAGGACTATCGAGACAGGGCATCGATACTTCGGAGTAGACTAGCGTATGCGCTTCTCATCCCAGCGGGGGAGACGGTCTATCCCACAGCCGTCAGTACGTCGTACTTGAGATAGTATGCGGGTGCTCATTAGGTTATGAGTACACTGGACAGGACTCGTCGAGAACTGTTGGTTGGTATTATACCTATCGTCAGTTATCAGTTCCCAGGTGACATGAGTACAGCTTAGTCCGCCGACTTGACACTGTCACTTCGCCTCGAGTGTGTTCCCACTGTACTTAGATTACTACCCTACCACGGCTCAAAGGAGTCGTGCAAACAGGTAGTAGTTGGGTGCAGTCCCGAAGCACTTGGAGGCAGTGACGGTTAGACAGGATTCGTTTCTCTTGGTATTGGGGATTGACATCGCGCTGTGTCTAGGAGAGCCATTACACAAGTAGTCCTGGCCAGGGCAAGTGAGATATACTGGTAGGTTTCCAGGGTTATCTCAGGGTATTCTGGGCTACACTCCGACACGACTTGTACCGCAATTAGGGGACTGACGTTCACCGCCCCCCTAGGCCCGCCATGTGATGTATCAGACGAACAGACCGGACTGTACGGAGATTGTCACATACCGGCTCAGTAGGAGTTCGGATGGGTTTACCTCTTCGGCCTTCTTATCGACATCTACCTGGGGACCGTTACGTACAGCTAGTGCTGCTTGCGGTCTGTGGTTAAACCCACTGCCAGCGTAGTGTCGAGTCTTTAGAGTCCCACACAGAGAGTTTCCCTGGATTGAGCGAAACGTGTAGAGGCCGTATGGTTTTACGGCAGGGCTACGATCACTTACGTGCACTTGTGTGCGTATGCTGTTCGGGCAGGCAATACTAGTGGGCTTTGGTTTAAGCCAGATCCTAGTATTGCACAGATGGATTTGATTTGTCTTCTCTGCATTCGCATTCTACGGAATGCGGATGCGGGTGTGTATGCACAGTTTTGAGGAGCGATGAAGGAGGAGGTGCCCCATTAGGGTTTTGGCAGTTGGTTCGGCCAAAACCGTAATGTCGCACACTCATTAGGGTTTTGACAATTTGTTTGGTCAAAACCGTTATGAGCCGGAGACATTGTTTACTAATCCTTTTAGTGATAGATTAGTGATGGCTAATTGCATTGACCATTTGACCACTTAGACCTCTCTTGACTTTGTTGACCCGTTGACTGTGTTGACCATTGACCTTCAAGAGAGATCTACACTCTTCTTTCATTTTCTTTTTAATTCTTGAGTTATGATAATGGTCAATTCAATGTGCCATCAACTCTATCATGATAGGATTAGTAATGATGATTTTAGTGTATTATTGCAACCATGGTTCATTTCATTTGGCTTAATCCTTTTCATTATTCTCTTCTCATTTCTCTCCTTGAAGTGAGAAGAAAAAGAAAAGCTCCATGGTTGCTAAGTTTCTCCTTCTTCTTCCTCTTCTTGATCTCATCTTTTGATCTCATGTGTTAAGAGAAAAAGATCTCATAAAGACAAACACATCCATACAACTCCTCTACACATCCTAGGGCTTCTTGACCAGCAATCTTTTTGCCCTAGTTGCCTCGGCTCGAGGTGGAGCTCGGTGTACATCTCTCGGGTGGATCGTCTTCGACTCAAGAAGGCCGCGGAGGTGCCTAAGGTCCGGATCGACGCTTGGAGCTTGGATAGACGAGCGGGACAGCGGAATGAAGACCCGAAGGACCGGTTCCGTGAGGTATACTTTTTGCAGCATAGTAGTTAAAACCTCTAGTAGTTTACTAGTTTCTAGTTTAGCCAAGATCCTTCCTTTAAGTCCATGTTGCCTTGCGCCAAATCATTATTTTTTCACCGTTTTCGCCTCCCCGTAAGAACCGGGGTGAGCAATGTGGACTTACACTACCATCCCATCAGAAATCCAGATATAATTCTTAGGCAGTATCACCTGATCATGGAGATGGTTGATCTCCAGGGAGATCGAGGTTAGGGGAGTAGACACAAAGGACGACAGCGCGGATCCACTCACAAAGGCATTTTTCCTAGTAGAGACATTTATGGTATGGTTGAGTATGAGATACTTCAACCGCAGCTAATTGTTGGGTATGTGATACCACAACAGATGGCCCTAGTGCAAGTGGGAGATTGTTAGTTATATGTATGCCCTAGAGGCCATTACTGTACATACGATGTATATTGTAGTGGATGCTAGGACATATATAGGGAGGACTTTCTTGCTCGACATGATAGTATGCTATCTGGTTGTACTTTATCTTAACATGTACTCAGATTGTCTCTATGTTACATGTTGATAAAGCCCTTAGGATATGTAATCGACTACTGAGACTATGATGAGATCATACTAGTGGGGCCACGGTAGTCGACGAGTACATCCTATAACTGTTCCTAGTCGAGGGTGTATCGAGACAGGGCATCTATGAACCAGAGTAGACTAGCGTATACGCATCTTGACCCATAAGATGGGCGATGGATGATCCCATATCCATCGGTGTTTGACATCAAGGATGGTGTACGGGTGCTCAGTGGAGACTGGGTACACTGGACGGACTCGCCGAGAACTCCCAGATGGTATTATACCTTACGTCAGATGGCAGTTCTCCGGTGACACTGGTACAGAGTAGTCTGTTGACCCGAGATCGTCATAGAGTCTTGTGTGCTTCCCACTGTGCTTTGATTTCCATCATACCACGTCCAAGAGGGCGTGCAAAAAGGTGGCTTTTGGGTACAGTCCCGAATCACATGGAGGCAATGAGCGATAGGAGGGGATTGGTCTCTCCTGGTATAGGGAGTTGATGTTGCGCTGTGTTCGATTGGCTATAACCGGAAATCCCTGGCCAGGATTGCTGAGATTTACTGGTAAGTGTTATTAGTAGTTTCTCGAACTGTTATAGACCTCATATCGACACGACTTATCGAGCTACTGGGGTCTGACGTTTACCACCCCTAGGCGAGATATGCGACATATCAGACGATGAGACCGAACTGTACGGGAGTGTTACTGATTGGATTCACAGGAGAATGTACAGGCTTGCTTGTTGATCTTCTGAGCGCTCAATACCTGGGTGGCTGTTACGTTTAGCTGACCGCTTGCAGCTTGTGAGTGTTTGATATGATCATCACCTACTGCCGGCGTATTGACGATTCTTTAGAGTCCTACACAGAGGTTTCTTGGCTCAGGCAAAACGGAGTAGGAGCACATATGTGATATGTGCGGGACCGAGGATAATGCGGTATGTAATACCGTATTGGATTCTCGCGATATGAGATATCGGCCGGGTATATGTGATATAGCCGGGTCATCGTATTAGTCGGTTATTTGTGAAATAGTCGGATTATCGGATCAACTGTTGATTCGATAATTTAATGTATAATAATATATATGATATATTAAATTACATTAACTAATATTAGCTCACTAAAAGATTCATTTTCTCACGGGATAATACATTGATATATATGCGATATATGTTAATTGTATTATTTTCTATTGTTACAAAATATATTGTATATGTGATATATAATATTGTAACATGTTAGAGTTATAAATTTAATAATGGTTTAGGGTTTAAACTTGGTTAGGGTTTGGATTAGGGTTAGCTTTTGCATGAAGCTTCCATGAAGCTTTGACTTTGTGGTTGCTTGATATTTTGTGAAGATATTATCTTAACCCAATCCAAACCATTAACTCTAGTTAACTCTTTACAAGAGTTAACTCTTTCATGCTTAACCCTTGGTTAGATTTATGACCACTACAATAATTCATTGTTCATCACAAAAGGAAAAAGATTATTCATTCTTCTTCTTGCTTGAGTTTCTTCTTGAAAAGCTTTCTAGTTTTGCTTTTGTGATGAAAGTGAGTGAGAAAAATATTATAAATGAGAGCAAAAATCCTACTTCATTATCCTCATCTATCCTTGCCATTTAGATGAGGGTGTTCACTTCATATTATGAGTGTTAGCTTATGTTAACGAAACTTCAAGGTAGATCATCAATGTTATCGAAGATCGTAAGCAAGGTTGCATCATTCTCTTCGTGAACCCTCTCGAGAGTCCGGAACACGATGATCGCAGCGAAGGGACCTCAACACGGAGCTTAAGAAGTGAAGGACCGGATCTACAAAGGTTGTAATCCCTCTCACTTAGTGTTAAAGAGTTTAACATGCTTGTTTTCGCCTAAACCCTAGTTTAAAGATCCAGCTTTGGGTTGTTCGGCACTGCTAAAATTTTAATCGGGCATGGTTGATGCCTCGTAGACCCTTGTGTGCATGCCCAGCAACCCTACATCATCATCTATCCCTTGTCCTTTCGTTGATTTTCATTCACATTCTTGCCTTTAGGAAATTCAAACATCGATCGTTGATCACTAATTAAGAGCAAAAACATTCAAGAAAGCATCTCGCTCGAAACTAGGTTGTCGATGATTCAATTTTCTAGTATTTAGAAAAATCATAGGACTTAAGAATCGTTCAAGAATTTAATCATCGTCATCTATCAATTTTCTCGATTCCTCCACGAGCGGAGTTTTTACTCAAGCATCATAACAAAGAAAACAATCAAGAATTGAGATCTCATCATAATACTTGAATATAATGATAAGTAAGATAAAGAAATTTCACCTTTTATTATTCAACAATTTCGTTACAATTCGCTCAAGAACTACAAGAATTGAGGAGAGAACTCGATCGTCGAATTAGCATCGCATCGTTTCCGTGAGTCACGGATCGTCTTGGATCACTTGCTCGGTTGAAGATCGGCGTCGCTTCTAAAAGGTTGACGGCTTTTTGGTTGATTTGTACTCGGAGATCTTGAATTTGGCTTTTGGATTTGGATTAGGGTTAGGGTTTGAATGCACAAGTTGTGTCACTCAACTTGTGGGCGAATTGATGTGGAATGATCAACAACCTTGAGACTGAAGCCTCAGGGTCCTCACACGAGACAAATGACGATCTCAGGTCGATGAACTAACTTGTACACATGTCACCAGGGAACTGCTATCTGACGCTAGGTATAAAACCAACTAGCATGTTCCCGGCGAGTCCTGTCCGGTGTACTCATAACCCAATGAGCACCTGTATACATCTTAGGTGAACCAACTGACACCAATGGCTTGTAAGACCAGTCACCGCCCGTCGTCGGGGTCTCGACCCGTATACACTAGTCTACTCTGGAGTATCGATGCCCTGTCTCGAAACTCCCTCGACTAGGGACTTTTTAAGGATGTGCTTATAGACCCCAGCTCCCACGTATATGATCGCCATCATACTGCTGGCCGTCAAGCAAGAATCCTAAGGGCTCTATCAACGTGCAATAGTGACAAGTAATGTCACCTAAAGCATGTACACGATGATAAAGATGAACCAGATAGCATACTATCATGTTGAGTAAGACTGTCCTACCGGCATAGGTCCTCCCTCAATCATTGCAATCACGTGCCTGTGATCCAATAATTGACTTTGAGGGCACTATATCCAACAATCTCCCACTTGCACTCAAGCCTAATTATTGCGATGTCGCATACTCATAGCCCGTGTGATACCAAACACCCAATTTCTCTACTAATCAGTTTCACAAAGCCCGTTTGCGAAACTATTGTATTCGAGGAATAGCCTCAGTGAGTGGATCCGCCCTAATGTTTCTGTAGGGTTGCTGGGCACTCGCACAAGGGTCTACAAGGCATCAACCATGCCCGATTTAAAATTTAGCCATGCCGAACAACCCTAAACAAGATCTTTATACTAGAGTTTAGGTGAAACAATCATGTTAAACACTTTAACACTAAGTGAGAGAGATTATAATCTTTGTAGATCCGGTCCTTCACTTCTCAAGCTCCGTGTTGAGGTCCCTTCGCTGCGATCATCGTGAATTCGGGCTCTCGAGAGGCTCCACGAAGAGAAAGATGCAAGCTTGCTTCCGATATTCGATAACGAAGATGATCTACCTTGAAGTTTCGTTAACACAAGCTCTTACTCACTAAATGAAGTGAACACCCTCATCTAAATAGCAAGATGGATGAGGATGATGAAGTAGGATTTTTGCTCACATTTATAATCTTTTTCTCACATATAATCATCACTTAGAAAAAGCTAGAAAGCTTTTTCCATGAAAGAACTCAAGGAAGAAGAAGAATGAATAATCATTTGTGATGAATAATGAAAAGATGATAATGATGAATAATGCAACCATGGTTAACAATGACTCATGTAGAGATTTAACTAGGGCTAGGGTTTGGGTTGGGTTAAGAATGAGTCACACAAAAATATCAAGCATAATATCTCTTTCATGACAAAAGAAAAACCTTCTAGAAGGTTCTTGAATGAACTAACCCAATTCAAACCCTAATCTTATTTAATCTCCACTAAACATGTTGCATTAGTAATCATATCATGTTATAATATTATATATCACATATATAATATTTATTGTAACAAAAAAAATACAATTAACATATATCGCATATATATCAATGTATTACCCGAGTGAGAAAAAGAATCTTTTAGTGAGATAATATTAGTTAATGCAATTTAATATATCATATATATTATTATACATTAAATTATCGAATCAACACTTGATCCGACAATCCGACTATATCGCATATAACCGACTAATATCTCATTTACCGATTCATCGAATCAACACTTGATCCGATAACCCGGCTGATGTCAAATATCGAGAGAATATAATACGGTATCTCATATCGCATTATCCTCAGTCCTTCACATATCATATATGTGCTCCTACTCCGTTTTGCCTGAATCAAGAAACCTCTGTGTAGGACTCTAAAGAATCGCCAATACGCCGGCAATAGGTGATGATCATATCAAACACCCACAAGCTGCAAGCGGTCAGCCAAACGTAACAGCCACCCAGGTATTGAGCGATCAGAAGATCGACAAGCAAGCATGTACATTCTCCTGCGAATGCAATCAGTAACACTCCCGTACAGTCCGGTCTTGTCGTCTGATATGTCACATATCTCACCTAGGGGTGGTAAACGTCAGACCCCAGTAGCTTGATAAGTCGTATCGATATGAGGTCTATAACAGTTCGAGAAACTACTGATAACACTTACCAGTAAATCTCAGCAACCCTGGCTAGGGATTTCCAGTTATAGCCAATCGAACACAACACAACATCAACTCCCTATACCGGGAGAGACAGATCCCTTCCTATCGCTCATTGCATCCATGTGATTCGGGACTGTACCCAAAAGCCACCTTTTTGCACGCCCTCTTGGACGTGGTACGATGGAAATCAAAGCACAGTGGGAATCAGACAAGACTCTATGACGATCTCGGGTCAACAGACAACTCTGTACCAATGTCACTGGAGAACTGCCATCTGACGTGAGGTATAATACCATCTGGGAGTTCTCGGCGAGTCCGTCTAGTGTACCCAGTCTCTACTGAGCACCCGTACACCATCCTTGATGTCAAACACCGATGGATATTGGATCATCCATCGCCCATCATATGGGTCAAGATGCGTATACGCTAGTCTACTCTGGTGTATCGATGCCCTGTCTCGATACACCCTCGACTAGGAACAGTTATAGGATGTACTCGTCGACTACCGTGGCCCCACTAGTATGATCTCATCATAGTCCCAGCAGTCGAGTACATATCCTAAGGGCTTTATCAACATGTAACATAGAGACAATCAGAGTACATGTTAAGATAAAGTACAACCAGATAGCATACTATCATGTCGAGCAAGAAAGTCCTCCCTATATATATCCAAACATCCACTACAATATACATCGTATGCACAGTAATGGCCTCTAGGGCATACATATAACTAACAATCTCCCACTTGCACTAGGGCCATCTGTTGTGGTATCACATACCCAACAATTAGCTGTGGTTGAAGTATCTCATACTCAACCATCCCATAAAAGTCTCTACTGGGAAAAAGGCCTTTGTGAGTGGATCCGCGCTGTTGTCCTCTGTGTCTACTCTCCTAACCTCGATCTCCCTGGAGATCAACCATCTCCATGATCAGGTGATACTGTTTAAGAATTATATCTGGATTTCTGATGGGACGGTAGTTCCTTGGCTAAAGCCACAACTCCATTGTCACACAATGGTAGGAACGAAGTTCATCTCATGAACTTATATATCCAGACTGCCTCTTTGGTAGCATCCTTGGTAATGATGTATCTTGCCTTTAATCGTCTAGTAAGTCACGTTATCTAGCTTGGAACTCTTCCAACATACCGTCCCTCCACTGAGGGTAAAGAAAATGCCTGCGACTGACATTCAGTCGTCCTTATCACCCTGTAACTTTTCCAGTGATTCTCCCCAAGATCGATTGATACCATCTCACTACAACTAGTGAGTATCCTAATATCCAATTAGATTTATCTCATAGATCCAAAACCCAGGATTTAGGAGGTATCATTTTGATCCTATATGGAGAATCCTTGTGATAAGAGGAGATTGACCGAGCATAGCATAGGAAACTACTTTCCTATCAAGAGTATGTCATCCACGTACACTACGAGGATCACCACCATACTCTCTACTACCTTTTTGTATATACAAGGTTCATCTACCATTTTGATGAAGTCAAACTCTTTGACTATTACATCAAAACAGATGTTCCAACTCCGCGATGCCTTCTTTATCGCATAAAACATCTTGCACACATTTCCGTTGCTCCTACTGTCTACGAAGCCCTCTGGCTGTGTACTTATAGCCGCTCTCTTCTAAAATATCATTTAGAAAAGCAGTCATGACACCCAACCACCAGATATCGTAGTCATGGTATGTAGCAGTGGCAAGTAGGATCTGGATGGACTTAAGCATAGCTTTGAAAGTCTCAACTTTTCCATGTACACCAAGTAATCTTCTCAACATATACTTGCTCCTGATGGGGATTTAACCCTTCAGATAAAGCAACCAAAGTCCATACTTTGTTGGTGTATAAGGATTCCATCTCAGATCACTAAGCATCCAGCCATTCTTACAGAGTCCCACTCTTGATGGCCTGCTCGAAACTAGTTAGGTCATCATCTCATGATGCAATCCTCGCTCCCACTGTCATAGAGAAAAACCGAAGTATCTCTCAGGTGGGTGAGAAACCCTATTAGATCGGAGGAGAGGCTGAGGTTCGTTGGTTACTATTGAATCTTTTGGTTCTACCAAAGTACCAGCTGCAGTTTGTATAGCTGGAACTCCTTCCAGTTCTACCTCATGACCAATAATTTCTTCACAAGAAATTCCCTTTCACAAAGGTGGCATGCTGAGAAACAAAACATCTTTTGTTCCTCGGTTAGGTAGAAGATATTCCATTGCGAATGTTTGGGATATCCAACAAACTTCTACAGAACTGACATTACCTCGAACTTGTCCGGATTATACTTTTAGACATAGGCCGGACAACCCCAAATCTTAACAAACTTAAGATATGGGCTCTTCCCTTTCTATAGCACATATGAAGTGGTAGGCAACTGATTTGATTTGAACCCTATTCAATAGGTATGCAGCTTCTCAAGTGCATAACTCCCAAAAGGAAATAGGAAACTCAGTAGTACTCATCATCTCACATAAAATCCCCGGCTATTCAAACACGACGACCCAATACAACATATCACAACAACACATAATATCTCATATCATCAACGTAAACAAGTATGCGTATCCCGATTGTCGTTGATGTATAGCAACGAAGCCGGCGATATGTAGGGTTGCTAGGCACGCGCACAAGGGTCTACGAGGCATCAACCATGCCCGATTAAAAAATTAGCCGTGCCGAACAACCCGAATACGGATCTTTAAACTAGAGATTAGGCGAAAACTAACATGTTAACAACTTTAACACTAAGTGAGAGGGATTACAACCTTTGTAGATCCGGCCCTTCACTTCATATGCTCCGTGTTGAGGTCCCTTCGCTGCGATCATCGTGCTCTGGACTCTCGAGAGGCTTCACGAAGAGAAAGGTGCAGTCTTGCTTCCGATCTTCGATACAAAGATGATCTACCTTGAAGTTTCATTAACACAAGCTCACACTCACTAAAATTGAGTGAACACTCTCATCTAAAGGGCAAGGGAAGATGAGGATGATGAAGTAGGATTTTTTGTTCTCTTTATTTATCTTTTTCTCACATATTTTCATCACAAATATCAAAACAAGAAAGCTTTGCATGAAGAACTCAAGGAAGAAGAAGAATAGTGATCCATTTTCTTTTGTGATGAATAATGAAAGGATTAATATGATAAATAATGCAACCATGGTTGACTTAACCATTGTAGAGAATTAACCAAGGATTAGGGTTTGGATTGAGTTAAGAATGAGTCACTTAAAAATATCTTTTCCAAAACAAAAAGAAAACCTTCTAGAATCTACTAGAAGTCATTAACCCAAATGAAACCCTAATCTTGATTAATCTTTACTAAACATGTTGCATTAGTTATCATATCATGTTACAATATTATATATCACATATATAATATTTATTGTAACCAAATAAAATAATACAATTAACATATATCGCATATATATCAATGTATTACCCGAGTGAGAAAAAGAATCTTTTAGTGAGCTAATATTAGTTAATGTAATTTAATATATCATATATATTATTATACATTAAATTATCGAATCAACACTTGATCCGACAATCCGGCTATATCGCATATAACCGACTAATATTTATCCGTACCGATTCATCGAATCAACACTTGATCCGATGACCCGGCTGATATCATATATCGCGAGAATAGAATACGGTATCTCATATCGCATTATCCTCGGTCCCGCACATATCACATATGTGCTCCTACTCCGTTTTGCCTGAGCCAAGAAACCTCTGTGTAGGACTCTAAAGAATCGTCAATACGCCGGCAGTAGGTGATGATCATATCAAACACCCACAAGCTGCAAGCGGTCAGCTAAACGTAACAGCTACCCAGGTATTGAGCGCTTAGAAGATCAACAAGCAAGCCTGTACATTCTCCTGTGAATCCAAACAGTAACACTCCCGTACAGTCCGGTCTCGTCGTCTGATATGTTGCATATCTCGCCTAGGGGTGGTAAACGTCAGACCCCAGTAGCTCGATAAGTCGTGTCGATATGATGTCTATAACAGTTTGAGAAACTACTGATAACACTTACCAGTAAATCTCAGCAACCCTGGCCAGAGATTTCCGGTTATAGCCAATCGAACACAGCACAACATCAACTCCCTATACCGGGAGAGACGAATCCCCTCCTATCGCTCATTGCCTCCATATAATTCGGGACTGTACCCAAAATCCACCTTTTTGCACGCCCTCTTGGACGTGGTATGATGGAAATCAAAGCACAGTGGGAATCACACAAGACTCTATGACGATCTCGGGTCAACAGACTACTCTGTACCAGTGTCACCGGAGAACTGCCATCTGACGTGAGGTATAATACCATCTGGGAGTTCTCGGTGAGTCCGTCCAGTGTACCCAGTCTCCACTGAGCACCCGTACACCATCCTTGATGTCAAACACCGATGGATATGGGATCATCCATCGCCCATCATATGGGTCAAGATGCGTATACGCTAGTCTACTCTGGTGTATCGATGCCCTGTCTCGATACACCCTCGACTAAGAACAGTTATAGGATGTACTCGTCGACTACCGTGGCCCCACTAGTATGATCTCATCATAGTCCCAGTAGTCGAGTACATATCCTAAGGGCTTTATCAACATGTAATATAGAGACAATCAGAGTACATGTTAAGACAAAGTACAATCAGATAGCATACTATCATGTCGAGCAAGAAAGTCCTCCCTATATATGTCCAAACATCCACTACAATATAGATCGTATGCACAGTAATGGCCTCTAGGGCATACATATAACTAACAATCTCCCACTTGCACTAGGGCCATCTGTTGTGGTATCGCATACCCAACAATTAGCTGCGGTTGAAGTATCTCATACTCAACCATCCCATAAAAGTCTCTACTAGGAAAACGGCCTTTGTGAGTGGATTCGCGCTGTCGTCCTCTGCGTCTACTCTCCTAACCTCGATCTCCCTGGAGATCAACCATCTCCATGATCAGGTGATACTGCCTAAGAATTATATCTGGATTTCTGATGGGACGGTAGTTCCTTGGCTAAAGCCACAACTCCATTGTCACACAATGGTAGGAACGAAGTTCATCTCATGAACTTATATATATCCAGACTACCTCTTTGGTAGCATCCTTGGTAACGATGTATCTTGCCTTTAATCGTCTAGTATGTCACGGTATCTAGCTTGGAACTCTTCCAACATACCGTCTCTCCACTGAGGGTATAGACAATGCCTGCGACTGACATTCTGTCGTCCTTATCACCCTGGAACCTCTCCAGTGATTCTCCCTAGGATCGATTGGTACCATCTCACTACAACTAGTGAGTATCCTAACATCCAATTAGATCTATCTAATAGATCCAAAAACCCAGGATTTAGGAGGTATCACTTTGATCGTATATGGTGAATCCTTGTGATAAGCGGAGATTGACCGAGCGTAGCATAGGAAACTCCTTCCCTATCAAGAGTATGTCATCCACGTACTCTACGAGGATCATCACCATACTCCCTACTACCTTTTTGTATATACAAGGTTCATCTACCATTTTGATGAAGTCAAACTCTTTGACTACCACATCAAAACAGACGTTCCAACTCCACGATGCCTGCTTTATCACATAAAACATCTTGCACACGTTTCCGCTGCTCCCACTTTCTACGAAGCCCTCTGGCTGTGTACTTATAGACGCTCTCTTCTAAAACATCATTTCAGAAAAGCAGTCATGACACCCAACCACCAGATATCGTAGTCATGGTAAGTAGCAGTGGCAAGTAGGATCTGGATGGACTTAAGCATAGCTTTGAAAGTCTCAACTTTTCCATGTACACCAAGTAATCTTCTCAAGATATACTCGCTCCTGATGAGAATTTAACCCTTCAGATAAAGCAACCAAAGTCCATACTTTGTTGGTGTATAAAGATTCCATCTCAGATCGATAAGCATCCAGCCATTCTTACAGAGTCCCACTCCTGATGGCCAGCTCGAAACTAGTTGGGTCATCATCTCATGATGCAATCCTCGCTCCCACTGTCATAGAGAAACCGAAGTATCTCTCAGGTGGTTGAGGAACCCTGCTAGATCGGCGGAGAGGCTGAGGTTCGTTGGTTACTATTGAATGCTTTGGTTCTACCAAATCATCAGCTGTAGTTTGTATAGCTGGAACATTTCCAGTTCTACATAACAGACCTTGCCTCGAGCTTGTCCGGATTTTGCTTTTAGACATAGGCCGGACAACCCCAAATCTTAACAAACATAAGATATGGGCTCCCCCCTTTCCCTATCACATATGAAGTGGTAGGCAACTGATTTGATTTGAACCCTATTCAATAGGTATGTAGCTTCTCAAGTGCATAACTCCCAAAAGGAAATAGGAAACTCAGTAGTACTCATCATAGAGCACACCATATCACATAGGGTGCTATTGCTCCGCCCCGATATACCATCGTGCTATGGTGTATACGGAGGAGTAATGCTGAGAGAGAATCTCATTCTCCTTTAGAATAGTCCATGTAGTTCCGTGCTCAAGTATTCTCCTCCTTGATCTCATCAAAGGACATAATACTTATACCCATATTTTGGTTCTCTACTTCTAACTTATATTCTGTGAATATCTCAAAAGGTTCGGACTTGTGTTTCAACAGGAACATATGTCTGAATCTTGAGAGATCATCAGAGAATGTAATGAAGTACAAAGAACCGGTATTGGCATGTGTAGTCAGGAGACTTTCATACATCAGCATGTATCAATCCCAAGAGTTCACTAACTCTTTCTCTGTTTCTAATAAACAGAGCTATGGTCATCTTATCTTTGTGACATGACTGGCAAGTTTCACAAGATGTAAATTCAAACAGATTTAAATGTGCATCTCAATGTAACTTAGCTAGTCGGGTCGCATTGACATGACCTAGTCTACAATACCTCAAGAAGGATTCGTTCATTTCTGAACTCTTCCTCATGTGCGTGTTCTGTATACTAAGAACTGTATTTTGATTTAGAACGTCAATGCTTTTAGATAACGTGCCTGAACCGATCAACTCTTGATATAGGAAATGTTCAAAACATTATCCAATAATACAAAATTATATCTTTTCTTTACTAATAAAGAAACTGATATGATTTTGTATATTAGGTTCGATATCTAATAACATTCGTTCAGAATCAATGTATTCTGGTAATACAGGGTGATAGTGACCAACAGACTTGGCTGCAACACTTGCACCGTTTTCTGTCTCATGAAACTTATCACCCGTTCTCAGTTCTTTACCTATCTGTAGCCCATGTAACAGATTACATATGCGGGATCCTGATCCGGTATCTCATACCCAGGACGTAAAGGATACTGAGAAACAGTTCTCTGTAATGAACACACCCGAAGAAGATGCATCAACATGCACTTTCTTCGTTTGGGCGGCACGGGAATTCTGGTAACCCTCAATTTCCTGCTCTGTCTTATAACAATTATAAGTTGGAGCGGGACCAACATTCCCCATCTCCGTATAACAAGCGGGTTCGGTCAAATATATCTGTATTATTATCTTGATTAAGGTGTGATATAGTCGCTACCTGGAGAGAGAGAGAAGAAAACACGCAGCGTATGCTCTTGCAAGATTAGATTGGTTATCTAATATATCTAATCAGGATGTCTCCCACTTTTTTAATCAAATCTTCCTTCAAACCCTAAAAGGAAAGACTAGCCGGGTTTAAATACACGCTACAAGTTCGCCAATCTTTCAGCCAGGCCAGTGTCGGTACTTTGAGGGAGGTCCCCCGTGCTTTCGCACGAACCTAATTAAAGTAAACCTCGTTTTTCCAGAGGCATAACCCCGTTAACACCTTTCTAGACACCTACTTGATCGGCTAATTGTAATGTGTAAAAGTCTCCCAGGAGTAACTCTTACTCGCAGCGGGTATCGGGATCCAACTATCTCATAGAAGGTATGCAATCTCATTGCAAATTTCAACACTTGAAATTCCCAATAATATTTTACCCCTAGCAGCTTATGACCTTGGCTAAGGTCATCAAATCATAAGTGCTAGCCAAGTTCAACCCGTCATTTCCCGATTGAATTAAACCCACCCGCACGACCCTTGGCTAAGGTCAACAAAGCCGCACGACTACCTTAACTCAATCGCATCATATGCTTATACAGATAAGCACTAATTAGCTACCGCACACTACGCCTTGGCTAAGGTCAACAAACGCAGCACGAATACTAAGAAGTACTTATCTGAAATGACGGAGGGCTACGACCGGTTTTTATGAAAACCCTTTGCGTAATGAACTTGATATCGTTGTAGAATCGAGTGATTTTAAATGGAATGTTTTTGAGGCTTTTCTAGTTTTGCTAAAGGGGTCACTCCCGGTGAAGGGATCGTCGGCCCTTTCCTCATCGAATAAGGTGCAGGATATATCATATATACCACTGTGCAAAGCAGAAACTATAGAAGCAAGCAAAAGACAAACCGAGGGTTGTAGCATCTGCCAGTTATTGCTAAAGGAGTCACTCCCGGTGAAGGGATCTCGGTCCTTTCCTTATCGAATAAGGTGCTGGATGTTCTACAAGGAACACCGCTATGCAAAGCAAGAACTAGAGCTACCAGTTTTTAAACAAGTTTCTACAACATCGTAGGTTTCTTTTATTTCATTAATCTCATTAATGAAGTCCCATTTTATTATGCTTCACAAGCATCTCTTTTGAAACGAAATCTGCAATATAACATATATCTCATATATATAAAATATAAACATTCGTCTCAGGCAGTAATATGATCTCATCACAGAACATTGCAGCAGAAGAACATATATGAAATATTGGATATACTAGGACGTCTGCATTTTCAATACGAGCCTGTATAAAACACGGATTCCACGGTCGCGATGAATAGCCAAACCCACATCCCTAGACCCCTACGAGAGCGGCAAGCAACTCTGCCAATTCTAGGGTTAGGAAACCCGGTCTCGACACCTCGAGATGGTCTCCCACTAGACCCTAGAACCCGATTACTTGTGCTTCCCTCCTTGGGTCTATCCTAATGCGGAAAAGTAAATAATATACAACAACGGTGACATCTTCCGCAACCTGGAAGTGCCCCAATAAAAGAATATTACATACAACTGAATTTTACATGAATGAAAAAGAAAAAAACTCTCATCTCACATAAAACCCCCGGCTATTCAAACGCGACGATCCAATACAACATATCACAGCAACACATAATATCTCATATCATCAACGTAAGCAAGTATGCGTATCCCGATTGTCGTTGATGTATAGCAACGAAGCAGGCGATACACCACATACTACGCTTACGGTCACAGAAAAGAAAGTGTAAAACTACAACAGTTGGAATCCGCAACCTCCTTAGACATCGCATGCCTAACCAAATGAATTCCTTAGACATCACATGTCTAACAATTATAAACCCCGCATTTTAGTCTCTTTATCGAAAACTCTTTTCAATGTCAAGTCGGGGAATTCAACAAGATTCCCGATATTCTGATCGAATGCTCGTCGTAAACTTTAGTAGACGGCCGCACCCCTGGATGCCGTCGACGAAGTGCACTAAGACGGAACACCGCTGCCGCGAGCACCCGAACGGATGCTTTCGGCGACGGGGTTCTCCTACAGTCACTTGGTTAGGGCTATGGGGCGTAGCTGTCTATTAAGTTTACCCGGCGAGTATCCGCGTACGCTACGTGATTGCGACAGACTTTTGATCACATCAAAATTCCGTGGCAACAGATCATCTGAGACTGAACTGCTAGATTTATAATATTCAAATTAGTTATCTCATAACTTTTTGTGGATTCCAAATATTGTATCACATTCCAGATAAAACAGAAAATGTTAAACTTTCCGATCGAACAATCAAACACCCAAGATTTCCCCAATATATCTCAACACTTGAAGTTAGTTTAAAAACATCTATCACATGCCACAGTACCAATGGTCCAGCCGTAGAAGGGGCAAGCCAACGCCTCACATGTGGCACGCCGTACTGCCCCAAACCCTAAGGTTCAAAAGGCAGTTCAAGACGGTCACATAATCGAGTTAAGGTTTGTTGTCTTCTAGAGGGTCCACCGCGTTACTTGCACGACTTAGAACGTTCTTAAACACGAGAAAAAATCCAAGTTTTGAAAAATTTTCCGACAGGGGAAAAAGTGAGTTATTGATATCCGCTCGAACTTTTTAACAGTTTCTAAAATTATCCAGACAAACTAAACAAAGTTAAATTATCCGATCGAATCAACGATTCCCCAATACAACCCTTGAAAACTCAACACTTGAGTGGAATTAAAATATTCCCAGAAAAACATAACAAGAAAGGGCCTAAAAATAATTACATGAAATTTCAGGGACTAAGTCCAAATTTTGGCCGCGGAACCGCCGCAAAACCCATGGTTTAGCCGCGGTTCCGCGGTCTAATTTTCGAGTTAGAGGTCCGTACTTCACAGTAATTCTTAGTTTTTCCTGCTTAATTTTCTGAGAATTTTTAATTCAGAAAAAACCTCATTTTTGAAAAATGTACAGAGAGGGTTCCGTGTCGGGGTTTCGGCGTTCGATCGGACTTTAAACTTCGTCTAGACTTTGCCTAAAGCTCTAGCTTGGCTCTGATACCACTGTAGGGTTGCTAGGCACGCGCACAAGAGTGTACGAGGCATCAACCATGCCCGATTAAAAAATTAGCCGTGCCGAACAACCCGAATACGGATCTTTAAACTAGAGATTAGGCGAAAACTAACATGTTAACAACTTTAACACTAAGTGAGAGGGATTACAACCTTTGTAGATCCGGTCCTTCACTTCATATGCTCCGTGTTAAGGTCCCTTCGCTGCGATCATCGTGCTCTGGACTCTCGAGAGGCTTCACGAAGAGAAAGGTGCAGTCTTGCTTCCGATCTTCGATACAAAAATGATCTACCTTGAAGTTTCATTAACACAAGCTAACACTCACTAAAATTGAGTGAACACTCTCATCTAAAGGGCAAGGGAAGATGAGGATGATGAAGTAGGATTTTTTGCTCTCTTTATTTATCTTTTTCTCACATATTTTCATCACAAATATCAAAACAAGAAAGCTTTGCATGAAGAACTCAAGGAAGAAGAAGAATAGTGATCCATTTTCTTTTGTGATGAATAATGAAAGGATTAATATGATAAATAATGCAACCATGGTTGACTTAACCATTGTAGAGAATTAACCAAGGGTTAGGGTTTGGGTTGAGTTAAGAATGAGTCACTTGAAAATACCTTTTCCAAAACAAAAAGAAAACCTTCTAGAATCTACTAGAAGTCATTAACCCAAATCAAACCCTAATCTTTATTAATCTTTACTAAACATGTTGCATTAGTTATCATATCATGTTACAATATTATATATCACATATATAATATTTATTGTAACCAAATAAAATAATACAATTAACATATATCGCATATATATCAATGTATTACCCGAGTGAGAAAAAGAATCTTTTAGTGAGCTAATATTAGTTAATGTAATTTAATATATCATATATATTATTATACATTAAATTATCGAATCAACACTTGATCCGACAATCCGGCTATATCGCATATAACCGACTAATATTTATCCGTACCGATTCATCGAATCAACACTTGATCCGATGACCCGGCTGATATCATATATCGCGAGAATAGAATACGGTATCTCATATCGCATTATCCTCGGTCCCGCACATATCACATATGTGCTCCTACTCCGTTTTGCCTGAGCCAAGAAACCTCTGTGTAGGACTCTAAAGAATCTTCAATACGCCGGCAGTAGGTGATGATCATATCAAACACCCATAAGCTGCAAGCGGTCAGCTAAACGTAACAGCTACCCAGGTATTGAGCGCTCAGAAGATCAACAAGCAAGCCTGTACATTCTCCTGTGAATCCAAACAGTAACACTCCCGTACAGTCCGGTCTCATCGTCTGATATGTTGCATATCTCGCCTAGGGGTGGTAAACGTCAGACCCCAGTAGCTCGATAAGTCGTGTCGATATGATGTCTATAACAGTTTGAGAAACTACTGATAACACTTACCAGTAAATCTCAGCAACCCTGGCCAGGGATTTCCGGTTATAGCCAATCGAACACAGCACAACATCAACTCCCTATACCGGGAGAGACGAATCCCCTCCTATCGCTCATTGCCTCCATATGATTCGGGACTGTACCCAAAAGCCACCTTTTTGCACGCCCTCTTGGACGTGGTATGATGGAAATCAAAGCACAGTGGGAATCACACAAGACTCTATGACGATCTCGGGTCAACAGACTACTCTGTACCAGTGTCACCGGAGAACTGCCATCTGACGTGAGGTATAATACCATCTGGGAGTTCTCGGCGAGTCCGTCCAGTGTACCCAGTCTCCACTGAGCACCCGTACACCATCCTTGATGTCAAACACCGATGGATATGGGATCATCCATCGCCCATCATGTGGGTCAAGATGCGTATACGCTAGTCTACTCTGGTGTATCGATGCCCTGTCTCGATACACCCTTGACTAGGAACAGTTATAGGATGTACTTGTCGACTACCGTGGCCCCACTAGTATGATCTCATCATAGTCCCAGTAGTCGAGTACATATCCTAAGGGCTTTATCAACATGTAATATAGAGACAATCAGAGACATGTTAAGACAAAGTACAACCAGATAGCATAATATCATGTCGAGCAAGAAAGTCCTCCCTATATATGTCCAAGCATCCATTACAATATATATCGTATGTACAGTAATGGCCTCTAGGGCATACATATAACTAACACGATACACCACATACTACGCTTACGGTCACAGAAAAGAAAGTGTAAAACTACTATAGTTGGAATCTGCAACCTCCTTAGACATCGCATGCCTAACCAAATGAATTCCTTAGACATCGCATGCCTAACAATTATAAACCCCGCATTTTAGTCTCATTATCGAAAACTCTTTTCAATATCAAGTCGGGCAATTCAACAAGATTCCTGACATCCTAATCGAATGCTCGTCGCGAACTTTAGTAGACGACCGCACCCCCGGATGCCGTCGACGAAGTGCACTAAGGCGGAACACTGCTGCCGCGAGCACCCGAACGGATGCTTTTGGCGACGGGGTTCTCCTACAGTCACTTGGTTGGGGCTTTGGGGTGTGGCTGTCTATTAAGTTTACCCGGCGAGTATCCGCGTACGCTACGTGATTGCGACGGAGTTTTGATCGCATCAAAATCCCGTGGCAACCGATCATCTGAGACCGAACTGCTAGATTTATAACATTCAAATTAGTTATCTCATAACTACCCATGGATTCTAAATATTGTATCACATTCCAGATAAAAAGACAGTGTTAAACTTTCCGATCGAATGATCAAACACCCAAGTTTTCCCAGATAGCTCAACACTTGAGCGGAGTTCAAAAAGTATCCATCACTCGCCACAGTACTAATGGTCCAGCCGTAGAAGGGTCAAGCCAACGCCTCACATGTGGCAACGCCGTACTGCCCCAAACCCTAAGGTTCAGAGGCGGTTCAGACGGTCACATAATCGAGTTAAGGTTTGTGTTCTTCTAGAGGGTCCATAACGTTACTTGCATGATTTTCCGGAAGTTTCAAACTCGAGAAAAAAATCCAACTTTTGAAAAATTTCTGACAGGGGAAAAAGTGAGTTATTGATATCCATTCGAACTTTTTAACAGTTTCTAAAATTATCCGGAAAAAACTTAAACGAAGTTAAGTTATCCGATCGAATCAACGAGTCCCCTATACAACCCAGAAAACTCAACACTAGAGTAGAATTAAAAATTCCCAGAAGAATCAGGAAGTACCAACGGTTATTACTGTGCAAACCCTATCAATCAATCATCATTTCTTGTCGTGGAACTGCCGCCAATACCCTGGTTTGGCCGCGGTTCCGTGGCGCTTTGGGTGATTTAGGGGGTCGGGTTTCACAATAATTCCTAAAATACCCTGCTGATTTTTTTGAGTATTTTTAACGTGAAAAAATCAACAGTTTTGAAAAATTTCCAGAAACTAGGTTTGAACGGGTATTCGGAGTTCGATCGGACTTTAAACTTCGCTCAGACTTCGCCTAAAGCTCTAACTTGGCTCTGATATCACTGTAGGGTTGTTGGGCACTCGCACAAGCGTCTACGAGGCATCAACCATGCCCGATTTATAAATGGCAAGGATAGATGAGGATGATGAAGTAGGATTTTTGCTCTCATTTATAATCTTTTTCTCACACATAATCATCACTTAGAAAAAGCTAGAAAGCTTTTTCCATGAAAGAACTCAAGGAAGAAGAAGAATGAATAGTCATTTGTGATGAATAATGAAAAGATGATAATGATGAATAATGCAACCATGGTTAACAATGACTCATGTAGAGATTTAACTAGGGTTAGGGTTTGGGTTGGGTTAAGAATGAGTCACACAAAAATATCAAGCATAATATCTCTTTCATGACAAAAGAAAAACCTTCTAGAAGGTTCTTGAATGAACTAACCCAATTCAAACCCTAATCTTGTTATATCTCCACTAAACATGTTGCATTAGTAATCATATCATGTTACAATATTATATATCACATATATAATATTTATTGTAACAAAAAAAATAATACAATTAACATATATCGCATATATATCAATGTATTACTCGAATAAGAAAAAGAATCTTTTAGTGAGATAATATTAGTTAATGTAATTTAATATATCATATATATTATTATACATTAAATTATCGAATCAACACTTGATCCGAAAATCCGTCTATATCGCATATAACCGACTAATAACTCATTTACCGATTCATCGAATCAACACTTGATCCGATGACCCGGCTGATGTCAAATATCGCGAGAATATAATACGGTATCTCATATCGCATTATCCTCGGTCCTGCACATATCACATATATTCTCCTACTCCATTTTGCCTGAGTCAAGAAACTTCTGTGTAGGACTCTAAAGAATCGTCAATACGCCGGCAGTAGGTGATGATCGTATCTAACACCCACAAGTTGCAAGCGGTTAGCTAAACGTAACAGCCACCCAGGTATTGAGCGATCAGAAGATCAACAAGCAAGCCTGTACATTCTCCTGCGAATCCAATCAGTAACACTCCCGTACAGTCCGGTCTCGTCGTCTGATATGTCGCGTATCTCACCTAGGGGTGGTAAACGTCAGACCCCAGTAGCTTGATAAGTCGTGTCGTTATGAGGTCTATAACAATTCGAGAAACTACTGATAACACTTACCGGTAAATCTCAGCAACCCTGGCCAGGGATATCCAGTTATAGCCAATCGAACACAGCACAACATCAACTCCCTATACCGGGAGAGACGAATCCCCTCCTATCGCTCATTGCCTCTATGCGATTCGGGACTGTACCCAAAAGCCACCTTTTTGCATACCCTCTTGGACGTGGTACGATGGAAATCCAAGCACAGTGGGAATCACACAAGACTCTATGACGATCTCGGGTCAACAGACTACTCTGTACCAGTTTCACCGGAGAACAGCCATCTGACGTGAGGTATAATACCATCTGGGAGTTCTCGGCGAGTCCGTCCAGTGTACCCAGTCTCTACTGAGCACCCGTACACCATCCTTGATGTCAAACACCGATGGATATGGGATCATCCATCGCCCATCATATGGGTCAAGATGCGTATACGCTAGTCTACTCTGGTGTATCGATACCCTGTCTCGATACAACCTCGACTAGGAATAGTTATAGGATGTACTCGTCGACTACCGTGGCCCCACTTGTATGATCTCATCATAGTCCCAGTAGTCGAGTACATATCCTAAGGGCTTTATCAACATGTAATATAGAGACAATCAGAATATATGTTAAGATAAAGAGAAACCAGATAGCATACTATCATGTCGAGCAAGAAAGTCCTCCCTATATATGTCCAAGCATCCACTACAATATACATCGTATGCATAGTAATGGCCTCTAGGGCATACATATAACTAACAGTTTCTTTCTATGTCTCTCTTTATCTCAAGTTCGCGGGGAAAGCCATCTCCCGAAATGAGCAATACCTGTCTTAGAATATGTTTGGATATCTGATGGGACCTAGTTCATAAATGAATTCCAAATCCAAACTTCTTAGACTGTATCGTCAACTGAATTTAATCAGTATCCTGCGTCATGCCTCCCTTAGTGTCCGCTTGGATCACCTGTCCAAACCACTGCCCCTCGTCAAAAGGAAAACTACAACTCTGACAGTCACTCTGTCATCCTGGTCACCTTGGAAGCCTGGAATGATAACTGTCTCCTAAAATAGGTTGTTGTTATCATATCCATAGAACATCCACTTATGTTCTAAAACTGATTCCGAACGTTTCTCAAGGATAGGATTAATATCAACTTATTGCATTTAGCGCAAAAACAACATCTGGTGTGGTACTTGACATCTCATGATTGACTCAATTGCCTAAGCAAGTGATCTTCCAATCATGCACATCCCTCTCCCCTTTAGTCTGTAAGACAGCTTTAGAGAGGGTGACTCCATCACTTGCAGGTACACTACCGTGCCAGGAGTCGTCCATTCTAAAACACCTTTAGAATGCTGTCTAAGTACCCAGATTGGGAAACTACCCAAATCTAGATCTAAAACCATAGATCTAGTAACCAGAATGTCTGATATAATATTCATGTCCTATGTGGAGAAACCACTGTGTGACAACCAAAGTATAACCGATCGTAGTATAGGAATTTCACTTCCTATTCTGTGTATGTCATCCAAATACCAGGACATCACACCCTGCTGCCTTCTTAACAGATCCATTCCCTATTCTGATGAAGTCAAACTTATGACTGTTACATCAGAAATAGATGATCTATCTCCTCTATATCTGCTTTAGTCTATAAATAGATATAAGCTACTTGTCCACTATGCTTTCGCTACTTCCACTGACTACGACAACCCTCTGGCAGAGTCATATACACGTACACTTCTAAAGCTAGTTTAGAACGACGCTATACTCATCCTCCTGCCGGGTCTCACAGTCTGGAACAACAGCAATGGCAAGTCTGGGTAAACAAGAACCTCCCTGTCACCGTCTTTGAGGCTATCGGAGTACCTCTCGGGTGCCTGAGGTTACCCACCATATCTGCGGAGCGGCTAATGAAATGTCAATCGTGATTAAATCCTTAGGTCCCTATTAAATTTTCAGTAATCGTCTGTGGTTCTGGAAACACTTCCAGTTCTACCATACTCCCACTACTGTTTTCTGAAAAAATCCATTTTTATCAAAACCGTGGAGAGTCAAGAATAATATCACTATTGATCTTCCAGATGGTAGAAAATCAACCCTCGTTATAGCCCGGGTCAACCCACAAACAGCCATTACAGAAACGTGCATTGAGTTATCCAGAGTCTGGTTTTAAGCATAAGCCGAACAACTCCCCGTACCTTAACATTGTTAAGATATGAACTATTCTATATCCAATATAGAAACAGAGGCACCGATTTAATTGGAACCAGCTTCAAATCATGCAGCTGTCTCCAGTGCGTGTCAACTAAATGTAGAGAGGCCGATCAGTATTACTCAACTTAGGTGTGCATCCAATTATGAGTAACCTGAAAGAGAAGCAAGTTCTCATAATCATTACTATCAACTGAATACCATACACAAGTATCTACATTTTCGATCACCTTGAAGAATCCTGATACTTGCAACACATGGTTCTCTACTTTATTCTTATACCTACAACTTCTCAAAACTTAGACCTTGCATTTCTATGAAACACATGTCTAAGAACTAGAGAAGTCATAAGTAAACAGAATATAGTACGAGTACCAACCCCTCTGTCCTCATGGACACTGGACAACATACAATACTCTGTATAAGTCCCCTGAGTCTAATAACTCATTCCCTGTGTGTCGTAGGTTGAAAACTGTACTTACGGTTAAGAAGAATTACACCGCTGTTTAATACTCCTTACCTAACCATCCACTGATATAGGTAAATATCATAGACATAATTTCAAAAGTTATATCTCACTTTATAAAAATAAACGTACAGATATATCAATTTGAAATTGGTGCATAACAACGGATATTCAAAACCAAATATTTGTCGTCCGACAAACAACCCAGGCGATTTCCTCAAATATCACTAATTACAACGAATCCCGATATAATGAGGATGATCACCCAATTCCCAATAACTTACTCCCACTCATCATCTGTAAAACCATACAGATGTGAGAATCAAACCTGGTAAACACATACCCTGGAGCAAGGACTAATTAGGAAATCAGTTTTCTTTTAATAATACACAGTGAAACTGAAACATGTAAATGTTTCGAAGGGGTTTCCGGGTATTCTTAGTAATGCCTCTTCCATTATCATATTCACAACTATAACCGTATATTTTTTTTTCCATCTCTCCAAACCCCTTTATATGTCTTTAGTCATTACCTTCTGTACACCCTCTTAGGCTAAATGGTTTTCTTCCTTCCCTACCGTTCGGCACCAGCCTATGATTTGGAAGAAGACTATCCAATAAGCGTAATAGGTGTACTGTCCTAATCCTAGGAGCACTCGCAACCTGAGAGAAGGTGAAGATAAAAGACAACTGAATAAAACCTTATTCCTATTTCTCCTAAACCAGAATCCATCCCCGAACTGGAACAAGTTCCTTCGAGTTCGTATATAACCATACGATGGAGTATCCATATAACTGTGGATCTTCGTAGTGATACGGAGTGTTCTGGAGAAATACAAAGGTGAAGTAGGAGTGGCGATGAAATACTTGGTTTGGTCGTGAATAGCAGTCGCAGTTTACTTTGCCCTCTTTCTAATCCCTTTATTTGTCTTAATGTATTACCTTCTGTACACCATCGTTAGGCTAATTGGTTTTCTTCATTCCCCACCGTTCGGCAGCTGCCTATGGTTTGGAAGAAGACTATCCAATTAGCATAATAGGTGTACCGTCCTAATCCAAGGAGCACTCGCAACCTGAGAGAAGGTAAAAGGAAAAGACAACTGAATACTCCTATTCATTTTCTCCAGAACCTGAAACCATCCTCGAATTTGGAACAAGTTCCTTCGAGTTCGTATATAACCATACGATGGTTTTATCCAATGGAAGTGGACGTTCGTAGTGATACGAAATGTTCCGGAGAAAAAGGGTAAAAGCAGGAGTGGCAATGAGGTATGCAACTCAGACAATCCAAAAGCCAGTGTTTTAAGAAAGTTCGGTTAACTTGGTCACTGAGTCATAGTCAAGGGTCGGGTCATGGTCGCTGCCAAAGAGAGAGAGAAAAGAAACACTCTGTGTGCACTCTAACCTAGATCGGAATGGTTATCAATTTATCTAATCAGGAAACCTCCCGCTGTAACCTCAAATTCTCCTCCAAACCTGAAAGAAGAATTAGTCGGGATCACCCGAGGAGTAAACCAACTCATCAGTAGGAATCGGGATCCAACTATCATCACACTCCAGAAGGTATACGCATATCTGGCAAGTTTCAGTTTCTTTAGAAACTCCCGATGTGATTTTTACCATATGCTCTTATGATCTTGACGAAGGCCAACATATCATAAGTCACACGTCAAGTTCTACCCGTCATTATCCAGGTTAATTTGAACCCACCCGTACATACCCTTGACGAAGGCCAAAATTGTAGTATGACTATCCCAAACCAACGCATCTATCTATGCAGCAGAAAAGTAACAAATAGCTACCATACACCATGCCATGACGAAGGCCAACAAACATAGCATGAATACTAAGTGCTACCCGTCTGAAATGACGGAGGGCTACGAATGGTTTTTAGCGAAAAACCTTTAACGTAATGAACTTGATATCGTTGAAGGAACCGGATAGCTTTTTATAAAAATATAGTGGCGAAAACCTTTGCTAAAGAGGTCACGCCTGGTGAGGGGATCTCGGCTCTTTCCCCGTAGAATGAGGTGAAGGATATTCCAACTGAATACCACGATGCAAAGCAAAAAGTAATCGACTATAGTGAAGTTATTACCCTGACGCAAACTTCTGTCCAAGGGGTCACTCCCGGTGAAGGGATCTCGGCTCTTGCCTCGTCGACTGAGGTGCTGGATATTCATAACTGAATACCACTGTGCAAAACAAAAGAAAACGTCCTTGCAATAACAGCTTCTTGAAAAAAAAGTTCCAATAACATCAGAATAGGTTTGTTTAGCTTGCATTGATCCGAATCAATGCAGTCCCATCAATTAATCACACCACAAAAGAACGAAAATATGATGTACGTATATGCCATCCGCATTCGCTACTGGGTCCCGTCATCACCTGTTAGGTTACTTAACTAACGACAGAGCGGGGACTGGACTAGCGCGGGTGTAAAACATATACAACATCTACTACTATATATATCAATATATAATAATCGCTAATGGCATGATAAATGCAACATCATAGAAATGTAATAAGCATCACAGAACAATACAGATAATCTGGGATCCCCGGGTTTCCTTTGAGCCGCAAGTGAAACCTGACGTTTCCCGGGTCGTGTGGATAGCCTGTACAATGAAATCCTAGACCCGTATGGGTGCGGCAAGTTACCCGCCAAAACCTGAAGCGAGGCAGCCCCCTTCAACAAAGTGAATGGACCACCCAGCACTTCACAGAATCCGGTAATTTGAGCACCCCTCCTTGGGTCAACCTATACCCCCTACGAGTGCGGCGAATAGCCCGCCAATTCTAGAGTGAAGCCCCCTCCATCTCAAAGCCAGGAGATGCGGGCCCGTTTCCCTCTAGAACCTGGCTATCCGTGCCCCCTACCGCGGGGTAATCCTTGTACAGAAAAGAAAAATATATACAACGGGTACGTCGACCTCAGCCCGGTCGTGCCCCAAAAGAATAATATACAAACATGCAGTGACGGCAGTCCACATGTCGGACGCTCGCCCCGCAATATCAAATGTACAAATATAACAAAACTGTACTAATATTGTACCAAGCTATCCACCACGACAATCTGCAACATCACAGCACAACACAGAACATCAACATGAATGTCACGTTCGCAAATCCGTCTAAAAGAGCTATAGCAATTAGACAAGATTTACCACTCGAATGACATTCACGGTTGCAGATATAAAGTAAGCACTGTGAACTAACTTATTTAAAATTTTCGATCGACAAAATTTCCCGAAGTGGGCCCCAACCACAACCGCTGCACTCAAAATAATCTGGGCCAAAACCAAAAATTCCAGAAACCACAATTCCAAGAGAAAGACCACCTGAAGAAAAATGGTACAATGAAGCCCCAGAACGGCGGTGGAACCGCGGCCAAAACGTGGGTAAGGCCATGGTTCCGCGGCGCTCCTGTGGGATCACTCTACCAAATTTCTGCAGTGATCTTAAAAAAGCCTGCCTGATTTTCTGAAACATTCAAAATAATTTTTCGACGAAAAAAAATTTCGACAGAAACTGCATAAATTAGAATCACGATTTTGGAAATTTCGTTCGATCGATATTTTAAACACGTTAGAACAAGCTAGTAAAGGTTAATGGCGTGGCTCTGATACCATGTAAGTCTACGGTAGCGCCCCGGCCGTCGATCCGAGGCCAAAATGCGGAAACGAAAACTTTTTCTAAACTTGAAACCGGCGCTATCGCAGACTTTGATCCCGGATCGAATCATTAACTAATAACTAGAAAAATAGAGAAGGGTTAGAAAGGCTATATCGATCGATCCGTGTCCTTCTGTCTTTGGCCACCTTCCCAAGCTCCTCGCGGCATCTCCGATCTCCGGTCTCCTCGTCGGAAAGGGCACCACATCAATGAGTCTTTTATAGGCCCCCGCTTCATCCATAGCAACTCGGACACGAAGTTTGCTAGCCGATGTGTCCAAGGTGATGTGGAGAATGTGTGTGATCACTTTGTCTCAAGCATCCATTGATTCTCAATGCATGAGAGTGTATGGATGGAGGTTGAAAATGATGCCATCAATAGAGATAGTGAGCTCAAAAAAGAAGGAGGAAGAAGGAGAGCTTTCTTTTGTGTTGTATGATAAAATGAGAGTGAGATAGAATGATAAACACAAGAGCAAACCCTTTCCCCTTGGCTTCCCTCTCTCTCTCTTCTTATCATATCAACTCATAAATCAATCAATAATGTGGCACATGCACAAAGAAAGAGACCATGAGTCATCACTTGTGCATGTGTCACAATTAATGCTCCTAATCATGACTTTAAGCTCATTATTTCCATTTGTAAACATTAATCCAAATGTTTACAACAATAAAAAGATATGGCAATATCTAAAGTAAACTCGTGACGGATCACAAGGATACCCCTCACCTGTATATACATACCTGCATCCGCATTCCGACTGAATGCGAATGCGATGAGACTATAGTAATCCAACAAATCTAATACCAGGATCCGGCTTAAACCAAAGCCCACTAGTATGATCCGTCCGATCATGATCCGTGCACTACTGCACGTATATGATCGAACCCTGCCATATATCATACGGCCTCTACAACGTTTCGCCCGAAACTTGAGAAATTGTCTGTGGGGGACTCTAAAGACTCGTCAATACTTTGGCTGTGGATTTAACCACTAGCACGTCAGTGGTACTAGCCGTACGTAACGGGCTACCAGGTATTGACCAAATGGGAGGTCGATGAGCGAACTCATCCTGACACCCTACTGAGCCTATCAGTGACAATATCCTTACGGTCCGGTCCGTTCGTTTATGAGCATCGCATGTCAGGCCTAGGGGGTTGGTAAAAGTCAGACCCCCAAAAGCGGTACAAGTCATGTCGGAGTGTAGCCCAGAACACCCTGAGATACTACTGGAATACCTACCAGTAAATCTCCTGCCTTGGCCAAGGACTTCGTGTAATGGCTCTCCTAGACACAGCGCGATCTCACCCCCAATACCGGGAGAGACGAAACCCCTGCCGATCCGCTCACTGCCTCCATGTGGCTCGGGACTGTACCCAACTAAAACCTGTTTGCACGACTCCTTTGAGCCGTGGTAGGGTAGTAATCAAAGCACAGTGGGAACTCACACAAAACAAATGACGATCTCAGGTCGATGAACTAACCTGTACACATGTCACCAGGGAACTGCTATCTGACGCTAGGTATAAAACCAACTAGCATGTTCCCGGTGAGTCCTGTCCGGTGTACTCATAACCCAATGAGTACCTGTATACGTCTTAGGTGAACCAACTGACACCAATGGCTTGTGAGACCAGCCACCGCCCCTCGTCGGGGTCTCGACCCGTATACACTAGTCTACTCTGGAGTATCGATGCCCTGTCTCGAAACTCCCTCGACTAGGGACCTTTTAAGGATGTGCTTATAGACCCCAGCTCCCACGTATATGATCGCCATCATACTGCTGGCCGCCAAGTAAAAATCCTAAGGGCTCTATCAACGTGCAATAATGACCTGTAATGTCACCTAAAGCATGTACACGATGATAAAGATGAACCAGATAGCATACTATCATCTTGAGTAAGACTGTCCTATCGGCATAGGTCCTCCCTCAATCATTGCAATCACGTGCCTGTGATCCAATAATTGACTTTGAGGGCACTATATCCAACATAAGCTACATCTGGGCGTGTACATAACATCGCATACATTATAGATCCTACTGCAGAAGCATAGGGTATAATGGTCATGCGAGCTCTCTCTTCATCGGTCTTTGGGCAAGAGTCCTTAGAGAGAGTGACCCCATGGCAAGCGGGTAGGGTACCCCGCTTGGAGACTTCCATCCTAAACCTTTTTAGGATGGTGTTAATGTACCTGGTTTGGGACAATCCCAATAACCTCTTGGATCTATCCCTATAGATCCTAATGCCCAGAATGTATGTGGCATCACCCAGGTCCTTCATGGAGAACCTTAGTGATAAGAAAGATTTGACCGACTATAGCATAGGAATATCATTTCCTATCAGAAGAATGTCATCCACGTACAATACGAGGAATGTGACAACTCTCCCTACAGTCTTCTTATAAACACAAGGTTCATTTGGATTTTTGATGAAATCAAACTCTTTGATAACATCATCGAAACAGATGTTCCAACTCCGTGATGCCTGCTTTAATCCATAAATGGATTTAAGCAATCTACATGCTTTCCCGCTGCTCCCATTGTCAATGAAGCCCTCTGGCTGATCCATATAAACGCATTCTTCTAAATCTCCATTTAGAAATGGTGTTTTAACGTCCATCTGCCAGGTTTCATAGTCGTAGTGAGCAGCAATAGCAAGTAGGATTCGAATGGATTTAAGCATGGCTATGGGAGAAAAAGTTTCGTCATAGTCAAGACCTGGTCTTTGACGAAAACCCTTCGCCACAAGTCTTGCCTTATAGGTCTCTATCTGCCCATCTACACCAATCATTCTTTTAAAGATCCATTTGCACCCCACAGCTTTTACCCCAGGGGGTACAACGTCCAAAGTCCATACTTTGTTGGTGTACATAGACTCCATTTCAGATCTCATGGCATCCAGCCACTTCACAGAGTCTCTACTCGTGATAGCTTGCTGAAAGCTGGTGGGATCATCATCCTCCATGATGCAGTCTTTTTTGTCACCATCAATGAGGAAACCGTAGTACCTCTCCGGTGGGTGAGAAGTCCTACCAGACCTACGGAGTGGCCAAGGTTCCTCAGTTTCTGTTGCAACAGCCGGTTCTATTAGTTATATGTATGCCCTAGAGGCCATTACTACACATTGGATGTATATTGTAGTGGATGCTTGGACATATATAGGGATGACTTTCTTGCTCGATATGATAGTATGCTATCTGGTTACACTTTACCTTAACGTGTATACTGATTGTCTCTCTGTTACATGTTGGTAAAGCCCTTAGGATGTGTACTTGACGACCTGGACTATGATGCGGATCATACTAGTGGGGACGTGGTAGTCCATAAGTACATCCTTCAAAGTCCCGAGTCGTGGGTGTATCGAGACGGGGCATCGATATACCAGAGTAGACTAGCGTGTACCTTCTCGACCCATATAGATGGGCAATGGATGATCCCATATCCATTGGTGTTTGACATCAGAGATGATATACGGGTGCTTAGTGGAGACTGGGTACACTGGACGGACTCTCCGAGAACTCCCAGATGGTATTATACCTTACGTCGGATGGCAGTTCTCTGGTGACACTGGTATAGGTTAGTCTGTAGACTCTAGATCGTCATAGAGTCTTGTGTGATTCCCACTGTACTTTGATTTCCATCATACCACGTCCAAGAGGGCGTGCAAAAAGGTGGCTTTTGGGTACAGTCCCGAATCACATGGAGGCAATGAGCGATAGGAGGGGTTTCGTCTCTCCCGGTATAGGGAGTTGATGTTGCGTTGTGCTCGATTGGCTATAATAGGAAGTCCTTGGCCAAGGCTGCTTTAGGGATTTACTGGTAAGTGTTACCAGTAGTTTCTCGACCTGTTATGAGCCTCATATCGACATGACTTATCGAGTTATTGGGGTCTGACGTTTACCACCCCTGGACGAGATATGCGACATATCAGACGAACAGACCGGACTGTACGGTAAGTGTTACTGGTTGGATTCACAGGAGTGTGAGCGGGCTTGCTCGTTGATATTCTGATCGCTCAATACCTGGGTGGCCGTTACGTTTAGCAGACCGCTTGCGGCTTGTGGGTGTTTGATATGATCATCACTTACTGCCGGCGTATTGACGAGTCTTTAGAGTCCTACACAGAGGTTTCCTGGCTCAAGCGAAACGAAATAGGAGCGCATATGAGATATGTGCGGGACCGAGAATAATACCAGTATATGATACTGAATTCTATTCTCGCGATTTGTATCATCGGTCGGTTATATGTGATATAGCCGGGTTACCGAATCAAGTGTTGATTCGATATATTGATACACTTTATATTAGTCGGTTATATGAGATATGACCGGATCGTTAAATCAAGTATTGATTTAATGATTTAATGTATAATTATATATTTGATATATTACTTTACATTAACTAGTATTGGTTCACTTAAGATTGATTTTCTCACTTGATGTGCACAAATTGTATATGTGATATATTTTTGTGCACTAGATTGTATCATGTTTGATGATACATGCAAACTTGGGTGTGTGTATGACTTACACCATGTTTAGTTAATGGTTTAGGGTTTTTTTTTATTTTTAGTGAAATAAAATGGCGGCTCTCATTGTCTTTACTTGAAGCTTCATGAAGCTTTCAAGCATCTTTGACAAAGTCCACCATTTTGTTTTGCATGACACTTTTACTAACCTAACCATTAACTTAAACTAGGGTTTAGTCTCTACAAAGGTTAAAATCACCCATGGTTGCAATACGATAGACTTCACTTGAATTTTCTTTTGATATAATTCATTTTCTTTTCTTCTTCTTCTTCTTCATGAAGTGAAGAAAGCTTGCTAGAAAATTTCAAGTGTTGAAATCAAGTGAGAAATCCAAATCCAAAGTGAACCCACTTCCTATTTCTTCATCCTCTACCACTTGCCATATTGTATAAGGTGTTTTCTTCATAAGGTTCATGACCAAGTGAAGATGGAGCTTGAGTTTGAGTCGCCTCGACGTAGATCATCTTCGGCACCGAAGTCAACGACCTAGCCCGATTATTTCTCCGAAGAAACCATCACTAGAGTCCGGGATTCCGATGATCGCAGCGGAGGGATGTCAACACGGAGCTAAAGAAGTGGAGGACCGGATCTACAAAGGTTGTAATCCATTTCACTTATTAGTAAAGTTGTTTGCTAGCTTATAGTTTCGCCTATCCTCTAGTTAACGATCTATATTAGGGTTTCTCGGTACCTAAATTTTTGAATTTGGCATGGTTGATGCCTTGTGGAACCTCTTGAGTGTGCCTAGTAACCCTGCAGTGGTATCAGAGCCTAGCTAGAGCATTAGGCGATGTGTTTGCGAAGTTAAAACCCCGATCGAACCCGAAAACAACAAATTAACCCCCTCTCTGGAAAAATTTTGAAATCTGGGATTTTTCTATATTAAAAATACCTAAAAAATTCAGCAGAGTTTTTTAAGAATTACCATGAAAAACGAGCCCCCAATTCGTCCACGTAGCCACGGAACCGCGGCAATAAGCCCCCTTTGGCGACGGTTCCGCTGCAAGGTGTGGGTATTAGGGACGGTTTTTTGCACATTTATTCTAGTTGCTGCTTATATATTTTCTGGGTATTATTTTATTCTGACTCAAGTGTTGAGTGTTCTGGGGATTATTTTGTATTCGTTGATTCGATCGGAAATTTTAAATTCGTAATGTTTTCCGGATATTTTTAGAACATGTTAAAAAGTTCGACCGGATATAAATACCCACCTTTTCCCCTGGCGGGAAATTTTCCACTTGTTGGATTTTTCCGTAGTTTGAGAACGTTCTAAGTAGTGCAAGTAACGTGATAGACCCTCTAGAAGACAACAAACCTTAACTCGATTATGTGACCGTTTTGAACTGCCCTTTGAACCTTAGGGTTTGGGACAGTACGGCGTGCCACATGTGAGGCGTTGGCTTGATCCTTCTACGGATGGACCGTTGGTACTGTGGCATGAAGTGAATGTTTTTAAAACTTATTTCATGTGTTGAGCTGTTTCGGGAAAACTTGGGTGTTTGATTGTTCGATCGGAAAGTTTAACATTTTCTATTTATCTGGAATGTGATACAATATTCGGAATCCACAAGTAGTTATGAGATAACTGATTTGAATGTTATAAACATAGCAGTTTAGTCTCAAATGATCGGTTGCCACGGGATTTTGATGCGATCAAAAGTCCGTCGCAATCACGTAGCGTACGCGGATACTCGCCGGGTAAACTTAATAGACAGCCATGCCCCATAGCCCCGACCAAGTGGCTGTAGGAGAACCCCGTCGCCAAAAGCATCCGTTCGGGTGCTCGCGGCAATGGCGTTCCGCCTTAGTGCACTTCGTCGACGGCATCCGGGGGTGCGGCCGTCTACTAAAGTTTGCGACGAGCATTTGATCAGTTTATCGGGAATCTTGTTGAATTGCCCGACTAGATATTGAAAAGTGTTTTCGATATAGAGACTAAAATGCGGAGTTTATAATTGTTAGGCATGCGATGTCTAAAGAGGTTGCAGATTCCAACTGTTGTAATTTTACACTTTCTTTTCTGCGACCATAAGTGTAATATGTGATATCGCTGGTTTCGTTGCTATATGTCAACGACAATTGGGATGCGCATATTTACTTACGTTGATAACATGTGATGTTTTGTGTTGCTGGATATGTTATATTGGATTGTCGCGTTATGAATAGCCGGGGTTTTTTATGTGAGATGAGAGTTTTTATTTTCATTCATGTAAATTTAATTGTATGTAATATTCTTTTATTGGGGCACTTCCGGATTGAGGTTGCTGTCACTATTTGTATATTATTTACTTTTCCGCACTAGGATAGACCCAAAGAGGAGAGCACATGTAACCGGGTTCTAGAGTCCAGTGGGAGACCAACTCGAGGAGCCGAGTCCGGGTCTCCTAACTCTAGAATTGGTAGGGTTGCATGCCGCTCTCGTAGGGGTCTAGGGGTGTGGGTTTGGCTATTCATCGCGACCGTGGAATCCGTGTTTTATACTGGCTCGTATTGAAAACACGGATGTCCTAGTATATCCAATATTTCATATGTTTCTTCTGCTGTGATATCTGTGATGTGATCCTTTGATATGTTGTGATAAATACAGTATATAGTATATATGATATATTATATAGACGTTACTTATGTTTTATACCCGCGCTAGCCCTGCCCCGCTCTGCCGTTAGTTACCTAACCTAACGGTGCATGAGGGGACATCAAGACGAATGCGGATGGCATAAGTGTACGTCGTATTTATCTGTGATGTTTAGTTAATTTAAATGATGGGACTTCATTAATGTGATTAATGAAAGAGAAAAGAAACCTAAAAGATGTTGTGGGATCGAATTTTCAAAAACAGGTAGCTACAGTTCTTGCTTTGCATCGTGGTGTTCCTTGTAGAACATCCTGCACCTTATTCGATAAGGAAAGGGCCGAGATCCCTTCACCGGGAGTGACCCCTTTAGCAATAACTGGCAGATGGTACACCACTCGGTTTGTCTTTTGATTGCTTTTCTAGTTCTTGCTTTGCACAGTGATATATATGATATATCCTGCACCTCATTCGACGAGGAAAGAGCCGACGATCCCTTCACCGGGAGTGACCTCTTTAGCGAAACTAGTAAAAGCCTCAAAAACACTCCATTTTAAAATCATTTGATTCTACAACGATATCAAGTTCATTACGCAATAGGTTTTCAGAAAAACCTGTCGTAGCCCTCCGTCATTTCAGATAAGTCCTACTTAGTATTCGTGCTACGTTTGTTGACCTCCGTCAAGGCATAGTGTGCGGTAGCTAACTAGTATTTATCTGCTTATGCATATGATGCAGATTGGGTTAGGGTAGTCATACGGCCTTGTTGACCTCCGTCAAGGGTCGTGCGGGTGGGTTTGATTCAATCAAGAAATGACGGGTTGAACTTGACCAGTAGCCTATGGTTTGTTGACCTCCGTCAAGGTCATAGGGTGCTAGGGGCAAAATTATCGGGAATTTCAAGTGTTGAAATTTGCAATAAGATTGCATACCTTCTATGAGATAGTTGGATCCCGATACCCACTGCGAGTAATTTTTACTCCTGGAAGAGTTTTACACATTACAATTAGCCGATCAAGTAGGTGTCTAGAAAGGTGTCAACGGGGTTACGCCTCTGGGAAAACGAGGTTTACTTTAATTAGGTCCGTGCGAAAGCACGGGGAACCTCCCTCAAAGTACCGACACTGGCCTGGCTGAAAGACTGGCGAACTTGTAGCGTGTAATTAATCCTGGCTAGTCTTTCCTTTTAGGGTTTGAAGGAAGATTTGATAAAAACTGTGGGAGCCATCCTGATTAGATAAAATAATAACCAATCTGATCTTGCAAGAGCACACGCAAAGTGTTTTCTTCTTTCTCTCTCCAGGTAGCGACCATGTCAAGCCTTAATCAAGATAATAAAACGGATATATTGACAGAACCCGCTTGTTATACTGAGCTGGGGAACGTTGGTCCCGCTCCAACTTATAATTGTTATAAGACAGAGCAGGAAATTGGGGATTACCAGAATTCCCGTGCCACCCAAACAAAGAAAGTGCATACGATGCATCATCTTCAGGTGTGTTCATTACACAGAACTGTTTCTCAGTATCCTCTGCGTCCTAGGTATCTGATACCGGATCAGGATCCCAGATATGTAATCTATTACATAGGGCTACAGAAAGGTAGGGAACTGAGAACGGGTGATAAGTTTCATGAGGCAGAAAACGGTGCAAGTGTTGCAGCCAAGTCTGTTGGTCACTGTCACCCTGTATTACCAGAATACATTGATTCTGAACAAATGTTATTAGACACCGAACCTGATATACAAAATCATATCAGTCTCTTTATTTAGATAAAGAAGGATATAATTTTGTATTGATTGGATAATGTTTTGAACATTTCCTATATCAAGAGTTGATCGGTTCAGGCACGTTATCTAAAAGCAATGACGTTCTAAATCAAACCACGGTTCTTAGTATATAGAACACACACAAGAGAAAGAGTTTAGAAATGAACGAATCCTTCTTGAGGTATTGTAGACAAGGTCATATCAATGCGACCCGACTAGCTGAAGTTACATATAGATGCATATTTAAATTAGTTTGAATTTACATCTTGTGAAACTTGCCAGTCATGTCACAGAGATAAGATGACCATAGCTCTGTTTATTGGAAGCAGAGAAAGAGTTAGTGAACTCTTGGGATGATACATATTGATGTATGAAGGTCCCCTGTCTACACATGCCTAGACCGGTTCTTTGTACTTCATTAACTTCTCTGATGATCTCTCAAGATTCAGACATATGTTCCTGTTGAAACACAAGTCCGAACCTTTTGAGATATTCACAGAATATAAGTTAGAAGTAGAGAACCAAAAACGGGTATAAGTATTATGTCCTTTGATGTGATCAAGGAGGAGAATACTTGAGCACGGGATTCCTGGACTATTCTAAGAATGAGATTCCCTCTCAGCATTACTCCTCCGTATACACCACATCACCTCGGTGTATCGGGGCGGAGCAATCACACCCTATTAGATATGGTGTGCTCTATGATGAGTACTACTGAGTTTCCTATTTCCTTTTAGGGAGTTATGCACTTATGAAGTTGCATACCTATTGAATAGGGTTCCGATCAAATCAGTTACCTACCACATCATATATGATATGGAAAGGGAAGGGCCCATATCTTAAGCTTATTAAGATTTAGGGTTGTCCAGCCTATGTCTAAAAGCATAATCCAGACAAGCTCGAGGCAAAGTCAGTTCTGTGGAAGTTTGTTGGATATCCCAAGCATACGCAAGGGAATATCTTCTACCTAACCGAGGAACAAAAGATGTTTTGTTACTCAGCATGCCACCTTTGTGAAAGGGGATTTCTTATGAAGAAATTTAAGGGCATGAGGTAGAACTGGAAAGAGTTCCAGCTATACAAACTGCAGCTGATGATTTGGTAGAACCAAAGGATTCAATAGCAACCAACGAACCTCAGCCTCTCCGCCGATCTAGTAGGGTTTCTCACCCACCTGAGAGATACTTTGGTTTCTCTATGACAGTGGGAGCAAGGATTGCATCATGAGATGATGACCCAACTAGTTTCGAACTGGCCATTAGGAGTGGGACTCTGTAAGAATGGCTGGATGCTTAGCGATCTGAGATGGAATCCTTATACACCAACAAAGTATGGACTTTGGTTGCTTTATCTGAAGGGTTAAATCCCCATCAGGAGCAAGGATATATTGAGAAGATTACTTAGTGTACATGGAAAAGTTGAGACTTTCAAAGCTAGACTTGTTAAAGGTTTGCATCATTGACCAGGTATGGATTATAATGAAACCTTTTCTAAGTAACTATGCTTAAGTCCATCCAGATCCTACTTGCCACGGATACATACCATGACTACGATATCTGGCGGTTGGGTGTCATGACTGCTTTTCTAAATGATGTTTTAGAAGAGAGAGTCTGTAAGTACATAGTCAGAGGGCTTCGTAGACAGAGAGAGCAGCGGAAACCTGTGCAAGATGTTTTATGTGATAAAGCAGGCATTGGAACATCTGTTTTGATGTGTTAGTCAAAGTTTTTGACATCATCAAAATGGTAGATGAACCTTGTATATACAAAAAGGTAGTAAGGAATGTGGTGGTGATCCTCGTAGAGTACGTGGATGACATACTTTTGATAGGGAAGTAGTTTCCTATGCTACGCTCGATCAATCTCCGCTTATCACAATGATTCTCCATATAGGATAAAAGTGATACCTACTAAATCCTGGGTTTTGGATCTATGAGATAGATGTAATTGGATGTTAGGACACTCACTAGTTGTAGTGAGAAGGTATCAATTGATCCTGGGGAGAATCACTGGAAAAGTTCCATAGTGATAAGGATGACTGAACGTCAGTCACAGGCATTGTCTTTACCCTTGGTAAAGGGACGGTATATTGGAAGAGTTCCAAGCTAGATACCGTGGCATACTAGACGATAAAGGCTGGATACATCGCTACCAAAGATGCTACCAAAGAGGCAGTCTGGGTGTATATTAGTTCATGAGATGAACTTCGTTCCTCCCATTGTGTGACAATTGAGTTCTGGCTTTTGCCAAGGAACGCCCGTCCCATCAGTGATCCAGACATATTCTTAGGCAGTATCACCTGATCGAGGAGATGGTTGATCTCCAGAGGATCGAGGTTAGGAGAGTAGACACAGAGGACAATACGGCGGATCCATTCATAAAGGCCTTTTCCCAGAGAGAGACTTTTATGGGATGGTTGAGTATGAGATACTACAACCACTGCTATCAGATGGCCCTAATGCAAGTGGGAGATTGTTAGTTATATGTATGCCCTAGAGGCCATTACTATACATAGGATGTATATTGTAGTGGATGCTTGGACATATATAGGGATGACTTTCTTGCTCGATATGATAGTATGCTATCTGGTTACATTTTACCTTAACGTGTATACTGATTGTCTCTCTGTTACATGTTGGTAAAGCCCTTAGGATGTGTACTTGACTACCTGGACTATGATACATATCATACTAGTGGGGACGTGGTAGTCCATAAGTACATCCTTCAAAGTCCCTAGTCGTGGGTGTATCGAGACGGGGCATCGATATACTAGAGTAGACTAGCGTGTACCTTCTCGACCCATATAGATGGGCAATGGATGATCCCATATCCATTGGTGTTTGACATCAGAGATGATATACGGGTGCTCAGTGGAGACTGGGTACACTGTACGGACTCGCCGAGAACTCCCAGATGGTATTATACCTTACGTCAGATGGCAGTTCTCTGGTGACACTGGTATAGGTTAGTCTGTAGACCCGAGATCGTCATAGAGTCTTGTGTGATTCCCACTGTGCTTTGATTTCCATCATACCACATCCAAGAGGGCGTGCAAAAAGGTAGCTTTTGGGTACAGTCCCGTATCACATGGAGGCAATGAGCGATAGGAGGGGTTTCGTCTCTCCCGGTATAGGGAGTTGATGTTGCGCTGTGCTCGATTGGCTATAACAGGAAGTCCTTGGCCAAGGCTGCTTTAGGGATTTATTGGTAAGTGTTACCAGTAGTTTCTCGACCCGTTATGAGCCTTATATCGACACGACTTATCGATTTATTGGGGTCTGACGTTTACCACCCCTAGACGAGATATGCGAAATATCAGACGAACAGACCGGACTGTACGGTAAGTGTTACTGGTTGGATTCACAGGAGTATGAGCGGGATTGCTCGTTGATATTCTGATCGCTCAATACCCGGGTGGCCGTTAAGTTTAGCAGACCGCTTGCGGCTTGTGGGTGTTTGATATGATCATCACCTACTGCCGGCGTATTGACGAGTCTTTAGAGTCCTACACAGAGGTTTCCTGGCTCAAGTGAAATGAAATAGGAGCGCATAAAAAATATGTACGGGACCGAGAATAATTCCAGTATGTGATACTAAATTCTATTCTCGCAATTTGTATCATCGGTCGGTTATATGTGATATAGCCGGGTTACCGAATCAAGTGTTGATTCGATATATTGATAAACTTTATATTAGTCGGTTATATGCGATATGACCGGATCGTTAAATCAAGTATTGATTTAATGATTTAATGTATAATTATATATTTGATATATTACTTTACATTAACTAGTGTTGATTCACTTAAGATTGATTTTCTCACTTGATGTGCACAAATTGTATATGTGATATATTTTTATGCACTAGATTGTATCATGTTTGATGATACATGCAAACTTGGGTGTGTGTATGACTTACACCATGTTTAGTTAATGGTTTAGGGTTTTTGTTTATTTTTAGTGAAATAAAATGGTGGCTCTCATTGTCTTTACTTGAAGCTTCATGAAGCTTTCAAGCATCTTTGACAAAGTCCACCATTTTGTTTTGCATGACACTTTTACTAACCTAACCATTAACTTAAACTAGGGTTTAGTCTCTACAAAGGTTAAACTAACCCATGGCTGCAATATGATAGACTTCACTTGAATTTTCTTTTGATATAATTCATTTTCTTTTCTTCTTCTTCTTCTTCTTCATGAAGTGAAGAAAGCTTGCTAGAAAATTTCAAGTGTTGAAATCAAGTGAGAAATCCAAATCCAAAGTGAACCCACTTCCTATTTTTTCATCCTCTACCACTTGCCATGTTGTATAGGGTGTTTTCTTCACAAGGTTCATGACCAAGTGAAGATGGAGCTTGAGTTTGAGTCGCCTCGACATAGATCATCTTCGGCACCGAAGTCAACGACCTAGCCTGTCACGCCCCGCTTCCCAGAGTACACTAAAATGGGCACGTGACATAGCCAACCTTGCTACCTATGGGTAGGAAGTATCCATCTACAGTCATATTACGCTGTAGAGATATCAAGAACAAAATAAAGCTATCTAAAACATGTCCATAATCCAAGATAACATGAGTCAATAATAAATAAGTGCGGAAGCGAAAGATCCAATACAAAATAACTGGAATGTATGTCCCATAATGCGGGCTCACATCAGGAAATAAATGCAGGAAAGACAACTAACTACTACTGACACTCACAGCTCAGCCTGTCGGCTGAAGTACTCCTGCTCGGACTGCAACAGCAGTACAGAATCTGGGCCATGCAAAACCCAGACGTCAGCGCGTCAAGTCATCAAGTAATAACATAATAGACAGGCAATGCGAATATAAACATGAAATAAGCAAGAGTAACAATAATATGAATCAGAGCAGTGCAGGGTAGTGTGCAGTGGGTAAACTAAACCATTCTATCAGGTTCTCTATTCTAAATTCTTTGAAATCAAATTGATGAATCATCGATGTAACTCAATAGTATCCCGTACATACCCGGGACCACGGCCACAATATTCTCAGCTGCAGCCGAGACATGCCGCTAGGCACAAAACAGGAATGTGTACACTCGATAGTATCCCGTACATACCCGGGACCACGGCCACAATATTCTCGGCTTAAACCGAGACATGCCGCTAGGCACAAAACAGGAATGTGTACACTCAGGACAGGTAGTGAACTGTCGAGTTACAAGTCAGGTTTCACCTTTGATTTCCCCATACCCCCAAGTTATATGTGCAAGTCAAGTCAGGTATCCCGAAATCAAGAAACTAATGCCAACACAGGATCAGGTAAACAGGTTTGTCTGGATAGACAACAGGAACGGTCCATGAGGACTACATGTCAGGTTTGTTGGCATTAGACACAAGATCAGGTAACGGATCAGGTCATGGTACATCATGTCAAGTCAAGCAGTATACGGTACCATGTCGGGTCAATCAATGTGTAGGTAGCAAGACAGGTCAAGAAGCAAGCGATATCACAGGTGTGCTCACAATCAGTTATATAATCAAGCATGGATATCAACAATATGAGATAAGCAATGAAGTAAGCAATATGCAGTTTCATTCAATTAGCAATACCGTTATCAATTGTGTCACAGATATGATTTCAACCATATAAGCATGCAGTAAGACAATTATGGCCTTATAATCATGTTAACAAGTTTAAGGACTTTATAGGCGTGATGATTTATTTCTATAAGTCTCTGTTGATTGACCAACCCGGAAAGGAATGAAGTGAGCTGCCTTGGTCAATCGGTCAACAATCACCCATACAGCATTGTTGCCCTTTCGACTCCGCGGTAAAGCCGTCACAAAATCCATGGTTATATGTTCCCACTTCCATTGAGGAATCAGAAGTGGTTGCAATAAACCAGCAACCCTTTGATGTTCAGCCTTAACTTGCTGACACACCAAGCACTTTGCCACAAAGCGAGCAATCTCCCGCTTCATGCCTTCCCACCAGAAATGCTGTCGAATATCTCGGTACATCTTTGTGCCTCCTGGATGTACATAATAAGCTGAATTGTGTGCCTCCTTCATAAGCTCTTCACGAATATCCCCCTTTGGCACACACAAACGGCTACCATACCTCAACGAACCATCTTCGTGGATCAATATATCTGTTCGTAGTCTGACTTCAACCTGCTATCGAAACTTTTGCAGTCTAGGATCCTGTGATTGTGCTGCTTTAATATTCTCGATCAATGACGAATGTACTTGCAGCTACATCAACTGTCCAGTAGAATGCGGTAGCACAACTTCCAAGTCAAATCTTCGAAAATCTGCAACGATCTCCTTCTGCGTAGTTAACACCTAAATTGCTGGTAACCGACTAAGCGCATCCAGCACGACATTAACCTTTCCCGGATGGTACTTAAGATCAAGATCATAGTCAGCCATCAGCTCCAACCATCTACGTTGCTTCATATTCAGCTCCTTCTGTGTGAACACATACTTCAAGCTCTTATGATCAGTAAAAACTTCGACCCTTTCACCCAAAAGGCAGTGTCTCCAAATCTTCAAAGCGAAAATCACTGCCGCAAGCTCCAAGTCATGAGTTGGGTAATTCTTCTCATGGGTCTTCAACTGTCTCGATGCGTACGCTATAACCTTCCCATGCTGCATCAAAACACATTCCAATCCTTTTCCAGATGCGTCGCTGTGAATCACCAATCCTCCGAAATTGTCTGGCACGGTCAGAATAGGGGCAGTTATCAACTTCTGCTTCAACGTCTCAAAAGCTAACGCACATTTATCCGTCCATACAAAAGGCACCTCCTTGCGCGTAAGCTTGGTTAACGGCTCTGCCAAACGAGCAAAGTTCTCCACAAATCTCCTGTAGTATCCGGCCAGTCCAAGGAAACTTCTTATCTCAGCAACATTCTTTGGAATCGGCCAATCTCGAACTGCTACAATCTTCTCTGGATCGACGGCAATTCCATCGCCAGATACAACATGCCCCAAAAACTTCACTTCCTCCAGCCAAAACTCGCACTTACTCATCTTCGCATACAACTTCTCTTGTCTCAATGTTTGCAGTGCGATCTTTAAATGCTCAGCATGATCCTCAAAACTCTTCGAGTAAACCAGAATATCGTCAATGAATACCACAGTGAACTGATCCAAGAACGGTGAAAAGATTCGGTTCATCAAGTCCATGATTACTGCCGGCGCATTCGTTACTCCGAAGGGCATCACTAAGTACTCGTAATGTCCATACCGAGTTCGGAACGCCGTCTTGCAAATATCTTCTGCCTTCACTCGGACCTGATGATATCCGGATCGCAAATCCAGCTTCGAGAATACCCTCGCGCCACTAAGCTGCTCGAAAAGTTTGCCAATACGAGGGATCGGGTACTTGTTCTTAATAGTCACCCGGTTTAATTCTCGATAGTCGATGCACATCCTTCTTGTGCCATTCTTCTTCTTTACTAAAAGAACTGGAGCTCCCCAAGGAGAGTTACTGCTTCGAATCCAACCTTTCTCGAGCAATTCAGCAACCTACTGAAAGGTTCCTATGCACTCTATAGAGGTCTCACAAGGCATCAACCATGCCAATTTCAAAAATTATGGGTGCCGAGAAATCCTAATACGGATCGTCGGCTAGAATTCTAGGCGAAATACGAATCTAGTTAACAACTTAACTAAAGTTAAGAAGCTACAACCTTTGTAGATCCGGTTATCCACTTCCTTAGCTCCACGTGGTCATCCCCTCGCTATCCATCTCGAATCTCGGACTCTCGCGACGGCTTCATCGGAGAAATGAGCGGAATAGGTCGCCGGCTTTGTGCCGAAGATGATCTACGTCGAGGTTGCACAAGTTCAAGCTCCAACTTCACCAAGTTGTGAAACTTGTGAAGAAAACACCCAAAACAACTTGGCAAGAGGTAGAGGGTGAAGAAATAGGAGGTGGGTTCACTTTGGAATTGGATTTCTCACACTATAGCTCAAGTTGCCATTAATGGCATCAAGCTTTTTCTTTTGAAGATGAAGAAGAAGATGAAGCTAGAATTATGATAAGTCTTTTAAAATGAAAAGAAAATGAATACTTATCATAATGTAAACCATGGTCAAGTGTAGAGATTAAACTAAGGTTAGTTGGAATGGTTAGGGTTAAGGATAAGATAAGAATGGTGGACTTATTCAAAGCTTCAAGAAGCTTCAACATAAAAAACAAAATAAGCCACCATCCTTAATAATTTCCAAAATGAATATATAAATAAATAACTAAGTAAACAATCAAAACCCTAACCATTCATATAACCATGGTTTAATCTTTACACAAACCCAAGTGAGCAAGTATCATCAAACATGATACAAACTAGTGTACAAAAGTATATCACATATACAATGTGTACATCAAGTGAGAAAATCCATTTAAAGTGAACCAATACTAGTTAATGTAAAGTAATATATCAAATATATAATTATACATTAAATCATTAAATCAACATTTGATTCAAAGATCCGGTCATGTCGCACATAACCGACTAGTATCCAATGTATCGATTTATCGAATCAATGATTCGATAACTAGGTCATATCGAATATAACCAATCGAAACATTTATCGCGAGAATGAAATGCGGTATCACATACACGCATTATTCTCGCTCCCGCACATATCTCATATGCGCTCCTATTTCGTTTCGCTTGAACCAGGAAACCTCTGTGTAGGACTCTAAAGACTCGTCAATACGCCGGTAGCAGATGATGATCATATCAAGCACCCACAAGCCGCAAGCGGTCTGCTAAACGTAACGGCCATCCAGGTATTGAGCGATCAGAAGATCGACGAGCTAGCCCGCTCACACTCCTGTGAATCCAACCAGTAACACTTACCGTACAGTCCGGTCTGTTCGTCTGATACGTCGCATATCAAGTCTAGGGGTGGTAAACGTCAGACCCCAATAACCGATAAGTCGTGCCGATGTGAGGCTCATAACGGGTCGAGAAACTACTGGTAACACTTACCAGCAAATCTCTGATCAGCCCTGGCCAGGGACTTCCCTGTTACGGCCAATCGAGCACAGCGCAACATCAACCCCTAATACCGGGAGAGACGAAACCCCTCCTATCGCTCATTGCCTCCATGTGACTCGGGACTGTACCCAAAGACCACCGTTTTGCACGCCCTCATGGACGTGGTAAGGTGGAGATCAAAGCACAGTGGGAATCACACAAGGCTCTATGACGATCTCGGGTCTACAGACTAACCTGCACAAGTGTCACCTGAGAACTGCCATCTGACGTGAGGTATAATACCATCTGGGAGTTCTCGGCGAGTCCGTCCAGTGTACCCAGTCTCCACTGAGCACCCGTACACCATCTCTGATGTCAAACACCAATGGATATGGGATCATCCATCGCCCATCTCATGGGTCGAGAAGCGTATACGCTAGTCTACTCTGGTATATCGATGCCCCGTCTCGATACACCCACGACTAGGGACCTTGAAGGATGTACTTATGGACTACCATGTCCCCACTAGTATGATCTGCATCATAGTCGAGGTAGTCAAGTACACATCCTAAGGGCTTTACCAACATGTAACCATAAGACAGTTTAAAGAGACTAGTGTACATGTTAAGATAAAGAGTAACCAGATAGCATACTATCATATCGAGTAAGAAAGTCATCTCTATATATGTCCAAGCATCCAATATAATATACATCATGTGTACAATGCTGGCCTCTAGGGCATACATACAACTAACAATCTCCCACTTGCACTAGGGCCAGCTGCTGTAGTATCGCATACCGAGCATCCCGAAGAGTCTCTCAAACTGTATCTGGGGAATGGCCTTCGTGAGTGGATCCGCCGTGTTGTTCTTCGTGTCAACCCTCCTGACCTCGATCTCCCGGCGATCAACTATCTCCCGGATCAGGTGATACCGCCTCAGAATATGCCTGGACCGCTGATGGGACCTGGGTTCCTTGGCCAAAGCCACCGCTCCATTGTTATCGCAATACAAAGGTATTGGATGCTCAATGGATGGAACCACTCCAAGTTCAGTAATGAACTTCTTGATCCAGACAGCCTCTTTGGCAGCATCGTTGGCAGCGATGTATTCAGCCTCCATCGTCGAGTCTGCCACGGTTTCCTGCTTGGAACTCTTCCAGCTAACCGCCCCTCCGTAAAGGGTAAAGACAAAGCCCGACTGCGACTTAGAGTCGTCCTTACCAGTCTGGAAGCTCGAATCGGTAAAGGACTCCACTTGGAGCTCTCCGTTACCATACACCAAGAACATATCTCTAATCCTTCGTAAGTACTTGAGAATGCTCTTCACAGCTGTCCAGTGATTCTCTCCAGGATCAGCTTGATACCTGCTCACTACACTTAGTGAGTATGCTACATTGGGTCTGGTACATAGCATCGCATACATAATAGAGCCTACTGCCGAAGCATAGGGTATCCCTTGCATGCGAGCTCTCTCCAAATCAGTCTTGGGAGACATCTCTTCGGAGAGAGTGACTCCAGAGATCGTGGGCAAGTTCCCACGCTTGGACTCTTCCATACTAAACCTCTTTAGTATGGTGTCAATCTACCTGGATTGGGACAATCCCAAAATCCGTTTGGATCTATCTCTATAGATCCTAATTCCCAATATGCAGGAGGCATCACCAAGATCTTTCATTGAGAATCTTTGTGATAAGAAGAGCTTGACCGATTGCAGCATAGGAATATCATTTCCTATCAAGAGTATGTCGTCCACGTACAATATGAGGAAGACAACCTTACTCTCTGCCACCTTCTTGTAGATACAAGGTTCATCTGGGTTTTTGACGAAATCAAACTCTTTGATAACGACATCAAAGCAGATGTTCCAACTCCGCGATGCTTGCTTTAATCCATAAATGGATTTAAGCAGCTTACACACCTTCCCGCTGCTCCCACTATCTACGAAGCCCTCTGGCTGAGTCATGTACACGCACTCTTCTAAATCTCCATTTAGAAAGGCGGTCTTAACATCCATTTGCCAGATTTCGTAATCGTGATATGCAGCGATGGCAAGCATGATCCGGATGGATTTAAGCATAGCCACTGGAGAAAAGGTTTCGTCATAGTCCACACCTGGTCTTTGACGAAAACCTTTTGCAACAAGTCTAGCTTTGAAAGTCTCCACTTTCCCATCTACACTAATTTTCTTCTTGAAGATCCACTTGCTCCCAATGGGTTTTACCCCTTCAGGAGCAACTTCCAAAGTCCATACTTTGTTGGTGTACATGGATTCCATCTCGGACCGCATAGCATCCAGCCATTTCACTGAGTCCCCACTCGTGATGGCCTGCTCGAAGCTAGTTGGGTCATCATCCTCCATGATGCAATCCTCGCTCCCACCATCCATGAGAAAACCGTAGTATCTCTCAGGTGGGCGAGGAACCCTACTAGATCGGTGGAGAGGCTGAGGTTTGTCGGGAGCTACTGAATCCTCTGGTTCCACTAAATCTTCAGTTTGAGTTCGTGTAGCCGGAATTTCTTCCAGTTCTACCTTATCGCCACTAATTTCCTTTGCAAGAAATTCCTTTTCCAAAAAGGTGGCATGTCGAGAAACAAACACTTTTTGTTCCTCTGTATGGTAGAAAAGATATCCATGTGAATGTTTGGGATATCCCACAAACTTGCATAGAACTGACCGTGCCTCGAGTTTGTCCGGATTTTGCCTTTTGACATAGGCCGGGCAACCCCATATCTTAACTCGTTTAAGACATGGTCTCTTCCCACTCCATATCTCATATGGTGTGGTAGGTACAAATTTAGATGGAACTTGATTCAATAGGTATGCTGCTGTCTCCAGCGCATAACCCCAGAAGGAAATAGGTAACTCAGCTGTGCTCATCATAGAGCGCACCATATCTAATAGGGTGCGGTTCCTCCGTTCTAATACACCGTTGTGCTGTGCTGTATATGGAGGAGTCAGCTGAGAGAGAATCCCATTCTCTTTTAGGAAGTCCAGGAATTCATTGCTTAAGTATTCTCCTCCTCGATCAGATCGTAGGATTTTAATACTTTTTCCGGTTTGGTTCTCAACTTCTTGTTTATATTCCCTAAATTTCTCAAAAGCTTCTGATTTGTGTTTCATCAGGAACACATACCCGAACCTAGAGAGATCGTCAATGAATGTAATGAAGTATGAAGAACCATCCCTGGCATGTGTAGACATGGGACCGCATACATCACTATGTATAAGTCCCAAGAGTTCGGTAACTCTTTCTCCGTGTCCCGTAAACAGAGTTTTGGTCATCTTGCCTTTGAGACATAACTGGCAAGTGTCATAAGATGAAAATTCAAACGGATTTAAATATCCATCCTTATGCAACTTAGCCAGTCGTGTCGTATTGATGTGACCCAGTCTACAATGTCACAAGAAGGATTCGTTCAGTTCTGAACTCTTCCTCTTGTGTGTGTTTGTTATGCTCAGAACTGTTGATTGATTTAGAACATAAATGCCATTGCACAACGTGCCTGATCCAACCAACTTTTGGTTACGGAAAATGTTCATAACAATGTCCTGTAATACAAAATTATATCCCTCTTTACTTAATAAAGAAACCGATATAATGTTGCATATCAGGTTCGGCATGTAATAGCATTCGTTCAGAATCAATGTATTACCAGTTGGTAATACAAGGTGATATTCCCCGACAGTCTTAGCTGCAACAATTGCACCATTTCCAACTCTAATGTCTTTATCACCTTCTCCAAGTTCTTTACCTTTCCTTAGCCCATGTAACTGATTACATATATGGAATCCTGACCCGGTATCTAATACCCAGGACGTAGAGCAAATGGAGAAACAGTTCTCTGTAACGAACACACCCGAAGAAAATGCATCAACATGTACTTTCTTCATTCGGGTGGCATGGGAATCCTGGTATTCCCCTATTTCCTGTTCGTTCCTATAACTCTTATAAGAAAGAACGGAACCAACATTCCCCAGCACAGTATAACATGCGGGTTCGGTCAATACATCCATATTATTATCTTCATTAGGGCATGAAATGGGCGCTACCTGGAGAGAGAGAGAAGAAAACACTTTAGCGTATGCTCATGCAAGATCAGATTGGTTATTATCTTATCTAATCAGGATGGCTCCCACTGGTTTTTATCAAATCTTTCTTCAAACCTTAAAAGGAAAGATTAGCCGGGATTAATTACACACTACAAGTTCGCCAATCTTTCAGCCAGGCCAGTGTCGGTACTTTGAGGGAGGTCCCCCGTGCTTTCGCACGAACCTAATTAATGTAAACCTCGTTTTCCCGGAGGCGTAACCCCGTCGACACCTTTCTAGACACCTACTTGATCTGCTAATTGCAATGTGTAAAACTCTCCCAGGAGTAACTCTTACTCGCAGTGGGTATCGGGATCCAACTCTCTCATAGAAGGTATGCAATCTCATTGCAAATTTCAACAATTGAAATTCCCGATAATATTTTGCCCCTAGTGTCCTATGACCTTGACAAAGGCCAACAAATCACAGGATGCTAGTCAAGTTCAACCCGTCATTTCTTGATTGAATCAAACCCACCCGCACGATCCTTGACAAAGGCCAACAAGGTCGTACGACTACCCTGAAACAATCTGCATCACATGCATTAGCAGATAAGCACTATTCAGCTACCGCACACTACGCCTTGACAAAGGCCAACAAACGCAGCACGAATACTAAACAGTTCTTATCTGAAATGACGGAGGGCTACGGCAGGTTTTTCTGAAAACCTATTGCGTAATGAACTTGATATCGTTGTAGAATCAAATGAAGTTTTGAAATGGATTGATTTTGAGGCTTTTCTAGTTTTGCTAAAGGGGTCACTCCCGGTGAAGGGATCGTCGGCCCTTTCCTCGTCGAATGAGGTGCGGGATATATCATATATATCACTGTGCAAAGCAAAAAAAAACTCTTAAAAGCAATCAAAAACCAAACCGAGTGTGTAGCATCTGCCAGTTATTGCTAAAGGAGTCACTCCCGGTGAAGGGATCTCGGTCCTTTCCTCATCGAATAAGGTGCGGGATATATCATATATATCGCTGTGCAAAGCAAGAACTGTAGCTACCCTTTTTATTTAAAATTTTGATTCCACAACATCTTAGGTTTCTTTTCTTTCATTAATCACATTAATGAAGTCCCATCATTTAAGTACCTAAACATCACAGATAAATACGACGTACACTTATGCCATCCGCATTCGCCTCGATGTCCCCTCGTGCACCGTTAGGTTAGGTAACTAACGGCAGAGCGGGGCAGGGCTAGTACGGGTGTAAAACATAAGTAACGTCTATATAATATATCATATATACTATAAACAATATCCATCACAGAACATCACATGATCACATCACAGATATCGCAACAGAAGAAACATATGAAATATTGGATATACTAGGATGTCCGTGTTTTCAATACGAGCCAGTATAAAACACGGATTCCACGGTCGTGATGAATAGCCAATCCCACACCCCTAGACCCCTACGAGAGCGGCAAGCAACCCTACCAATTCTAGGGTTAGGAGACCCGGACTCGACTCCTCGAGATGGTCTCCCACTGGACCCTAGAACCCGGTTACTTGTGCTCCCCTCCTTGGGTCTATCCTAATGCGGAAAAATAAAAAATATACAAAGGGTGACATCTTCCGCTACCTGGAAGTGCCCCAAATAAAAGAATATTACATACAAGTTTTTACATGAATGAAAATGAAAAACACTCATCTCACATAAAAAAAACCCGGCTATTCGAACACGACGATCCAATATAACATATCCAGCAACACATAACATCACATGTCATCAACGTAAGTAAGTATGCATACCCCAATTGCCGTTGACGTATAGCAACGAAACCGGCGATATGAACATACTACACTTACGGTCACAGAAAAGAAAGTGTAAAACTACAACAGTTGGAATCCGCAACCCTTTTAGACATCACATGCCGAATCAAATGAAATACTTAGACATCACATGCCTAACAGTTATAAACCCTGCATTTTAGTCTCATTATCGAAAACTCTTTTCAATATCAAGTGAAACTAAACCGCTAGATTTATAACATTCATTCAGTTATCTCATAACTATTTGTGAATTCCAATTATTGTATCACATTCCAGATAAACAGAAAATGTTAAACTTTCCGATCGAACAGTCGAATACCCAAGTTTTCCCGATACAGCTCAACACCTGAAATAAGTCTAACAACATTCAGTTCGTGCCTCAGTACCAACGGTCCAGCCGTAGAAGGGTCAAGCCAACGCCTCACATGTGGCATGCCGTACTGCTCCAAACCCGAAGGTTCAAAGGGCAGTTCAAGACGGTCACATAATCGAGTTAAGGTTTGTTGTCTTCTAGAGGGTCCATCGCGTTACTTGCACTACTTAGAACGTCGTTAAACTACGGAAAAATCCAACACTTGGAAATTTTCCGACAGGGGAAAAATTGGGTATTTATATCCGGTCGAAATTTTTAACATATTCTAAAAATTATCCGGAAATACACAAAGACGAAATTTGATAATCCGATCGAAACATCGAAGCTCTAAAACACCCCAGAAAATTCAACTCTTGAATAATTATTTAAAAATTCCTATAAAATCCAGCATCAGAAAAGAAGAATTACTGTGCAAAATATATTGTGCACTGTGAACAGTAGGCGGCGGAACCGCGGCAGAAGCCATGCTTCTGCCGTGTTTTCGCGGCTGTTTAGACGCATCATGAGCTCGTGTTTCACCATAATTCTTAGATCTTCCTGCTGAATTTTTTAGGCATTTTTAATCTGGAAAAATCCCAGATTTTAGAAAAAGTCCAGAGAGCATGGATTGTGTTAGGGTTTCGGTTCGTTCGGCTTTCAAACTTCGTCTACGCATCGCCTAAGGCACTAGCTAGTCTCTGATACCAGTGAAAGGTTCCTAGGCACCCTATAGAGGTCTCACAAGGCATCAACCATGCCAATTTCAAAAATTATGGGTGCCGAGAAACCCTAATACGGATCGTCGGCTAGAATTCTAGGCGAAATACGAATCTAGTTAACAACTTAACTAAAGTTAAGAAGCTACAACCTTTGTAGATCCGGTTATCCACTTCCTTAGCTCCACGTGGTCGTCCCCTCGCTGTCCATCTCGAATCTCGGACTCTCGCGACGGCTTCATCGGAGAAATGAGCGGAATAGGTCGTCGGCTTCGTGCCGAAGATGATCTACGTCGAGGTTGCACAAGTTCAAGCTCCAACTTCATCAAGTTGTGAAACTTGTGAAGAAAACACCCAAAACAACTTGGTAAGAGGTAGAGGGTGAAGAAATAGGAGGTGGTTTCACTTTGGAATTGGATTTCTCACACTATAGCTCAAGTTGCCATTAATGGCATCAAGCTTTTTCTTTTGAAGATGAAGAAGAAGATGAAGCTAGAATTATGATAAGTCTTTTAAAATGAAAAGAAAATGAATACTTATCATAATGTAAACCATGGTCAAGTGTAGAGATTAAACTAAGGTTAGTTGGAATGGTTAGGGTTAAGGATAAGATAAGAATGGTGGACTTATTCAAAGCTTCAAGAAGCTTCAACATAAAAAACAAAATAAGCCACCATCCTTAATAATTTCCAAAATGAATATATAAATAAATAACTAAGTAAACAATCAAAACCCTAACCATTCATATAACCATGGTTTAATCTTTACACAAACCCAAGTGAGCAAGTATCATCAAACATGATACAAACTAGTGTACAAAAGTATATCACATATACAATGTGTACATCAAGTGAGAAAATCCATTTAAAGTGAACCAATACTAGTTAATGCAAAGTAATATATCAAATATATAATTATACATTAAATCATTAAATCAACATTTGATTCAATGATCCGGTCATGTCGCACATAACCGACTAGTATCCAATGTATCGATTTATCGAATCAATGATTCGATAACTAGGTCATATCGAATATAACCAATCGAAACATTTATCGCGAGAATGAAATGCGGTATCACATACATGCATTATTCTCGCTCCCGCACATATCTCATATGCGCTCCTATTTCGTTTCGCTTGAGCCAGGAAACCTCTGTGTAGGACTCTAAAGACTCGTCAATACGCCGGTAGCAGATGATGATCATATCAAGCACCCACAAGCCGCAAGCGGTCTGCTAAACGTAACGGCCATCCAGGTATTGAGTGATCAGAAGATCGACGAGCTAGCCCGCTCACACTCCTGTGAATCCAACCAGTAACACTTACCGTACTGTCCGGTCTGTTCGTCTGATACGTCGCATATCAAGTCTAGGGGTGGTAAACGTCAGACCCCAATAACCGATAAGTCGTGCCGATGTGAGGCTCATAACGGGTCAAGAAACTACTGGTAACACTTACCAGCAAATCTCTGATCAGCCCTGGCCAGGGACTTCCCTGTTACGGCCAATCGAGCACAGCGCAACATCAACCGCCAATACCGGGAGAGACGAAACCCCTCCTATCGCTCATTGCCTCCATGTGAATCGGGACTGTACCCAAAGACCACCGTTTTGCACGCCCTCATGGACGTGGTAAGGTGGAGATCAAAGTACAGTGGGAATCACACAAGGCTCTATGACGATCTCGGGTCTACAGACTAACCTGCACAAGTGTCACCTGAGAACTGCCATCTGACGTGAGGTATAATACCATCTGGGAGTTCTCGGCGAGTCCTTCCAGTGTACCCAGTCTCCACTGAGCACCCGTACACCATCTCTGATGTTAAACACCAATGGATATGGGATCATCCATCGCCCATCTCATGGGTCGAGAAGCGTATACGCTAGTCTACTCTGGTATATCGATGCCCCGTCTCGATACACCCACGACTAGGGACCTTGAAGGATGTACTTATGGACTACCATGTCCCCACTAGTATGATCTGCATCATAGTCCAGGTAGTCAAGTACACATCCTAAGGGCTTTACCAACATATAACCATATGACAGTTTAAAGAGACTAGTGTGCATGTTAAGATAAAAAGTAACCAGATAGCATACTATCATATCGAGCAAGAAAGTCATCTCTATATATGTCCAAGCATCCAATATAATATACATCATGTGTACAATACTGGCCTCTAGGGCATACATACAACTAACACCTACTTCTTTACTTCTTCCAACTCTACTGGTGCCATTGGATAATACGCTTTAGATATTGGCGCTGCACCAGGAATAAGATCAATTGCGAACTCCACATCTCGCTTCGGCGGTAAACCCGATATATCTTCAAACACGTCCATAAAATCATGAACAACAGCCAGCTCTTTACTTTCATCAACTTCCATTGCTGCAAGAATAGCATTTGTCGGCCTAGCCCTAAACTCGACTGGCCCGACAGAACTGCTTCCTCCAGTGAAGGTAAACTCGGGATGTCCGGGAATCTGGAAAATCACTTTCTTTGCCCTACAATCAATGTGAGCGTGGAAAGTGCCAAGAAAATCAATTCCCAAGACGACTTCATAGCTGCCCGTATCAATCACCAAGAAATCTGCAAAAAGCTCCCGTCCGCACACAACAACTGTACAATCTTTACATTCCCTACTAGCTATGATTTTCACATTCCCAGTGTGTATGTCCCAGAAACTAGACAGGGTCGTGTAGTCAATCGAGTGTGTATTTATAAACTTGGATGACATAAAACAATGGAATGCACCAGAATCAAATAACGCTAATGCGGGAAAACCATGAACGAGTAGAGTATCTGAAACAACTTCTCATGACGCCTTAGCTTCTTCTGCTGTCAAGGTAAAAGCTCGAGCCTGATTAGGTCCTTGAGTTAGCTATTTCTGTCCTTGGAACGGTTTCTGCGGAGGCTTCTGAAAATCATCTCTCGTACGAAGCTTCGACGGACAAGCACCAACGGCGTGATCAGCCGCTCCACAAACCAAACAAAGTCCCAGCCTTCTACGACAATCCCTTTGCATGTGGCCAGGTAAATTGCAATAGTTACAGGTCATGCTCTTTCTTCGATCAACGATCACTGGCTTCTTCATGGGCGCTACACCTCGGCGGTCCACTGGAATACCTCTGCGACCATGAGCTCGGTTAGGTACAAATGCTGGCTTCCTTACCGCAACTGCTGTCTGTTGCAAACTCCCTTTCATCCCAGATAAACTCTGCTGCTCTCGGGCTGCCGCCAGTACTTGTGAGAAAGTGGTCAAACCCAGGGAGACAATCTGCCGCTGGATGTCCACGTCCAAGCTGCGCATGAACCTTCGTGCCCTGTCTGCATCGTTGGCAACTAAAGGTCCAGCGAATCTACTGAGTCTTGTCCATTCTGCTGCATGCACATCCACGGGTGCTCCATTCTGCTTTAGCCCGATGAATTTCTCTTCCATTTCCTCCCGTGCAATCCACGGGAAGAACTTCTCCAGGAAACTCTTTGAAAAATCAGCCCACTTGATCGGCTTGGGCAAACGGTTCTCCTCCACAAGCCACCATTCTCGGGCGTAGTCCACTAACTGAATGCGTACCACATCAACTCTTTTCTCATCTGGAATCTGTGCCGCAATAAGAAAGTTCTCTGTATCAACCAGCCACTGCTCCGCTGGCAACGGCTCCTCCAATCCGGTAAATGTAGACGGACCCAAACGCCTGAAATCTGCTACGGTCCCTACTCGGTCGACTGGTTTAGCTCCAGCATTATTCACAGACTGCTGAACGATCTGCAAACCTTCCTAAAACGATTCCGCTTGCTGCTGGATCAGCTCGGTCTGTTTCTTTTGATTCTCCAGCATTCCTCTTATCACTCCAAGCATGGCGGCTTCGTCCACACGCCTTTGGTACGTCTTCAAATTCTTATCTGCCATAATCCTGAAATCAAAACACCCAACATCAACATGATGATAGATTCAAAATGTAGATCAAGACTAGAACTCCAAGATACTTAAATAGAGTGCCGCATTGTAACTATGCCGCGGTATCATAGCCACAATTACATAACTCCACCCAAGTCGCCTAAGTCCTAAAGATAACAAGGAATCAGGTTTTCGAGTCGATATGCAAAGGAAGTTTGCACATCGCAAAAGATATAATCCGGGAGAAAGTGATTCAAGAATGGTAAAACGGCAGGGTGGCAGGACATGTTTCCTAAACACGGGTATTCTGATTTCTGTATTGGGTACAATACCCAACTACAAAAGAATCAACCCGACTAACCTATGGCTCTGATACCAAAAGAACCATGTCACGCCCCGCTTCCCAGAGTACGCTAAAAGGGGCACGTGACATAGCCAACCATGCTACCTGTGGGTAGGAAGTATCCATCCACAGTCACATTACGGCTGTAGAGATATCAAGAACAAAATAAAGCTATCTAAAACATGTCCATAATCCAAGATAACATGAGTCAATAATAAATAAGTGCGGAAGCGAAAGATCCAATACAAAATAACTGGAATGTATGTCCCATAATGCGGGCTCACATCAGGAAATAAATGCAGGAAAGACAACTAACTACTACTGACACTCACAGCTCAGCCTGTCGGCTGAAGTACTCCTGCTCGGACTGCAACAGCGGTACGGAATCTGGGCCATGCAAAACCCAGACATCAGCGCGTCAAGTCATCAAGTAATAACATAATAGACAGGCAATGCGAATATAAACATGAAATAAGCAAGAGTAACAATAATATGAATCAGAGAAGTGCAGGGTAGTGTGCAGTGGGTAAACTAAACCGTTCTATCAGGTTCTCTGTTCTAAAGTCTTTGAAATCAAATTGATGAATCATCGATGTAACTCAATAGTATCCCGTACATACCCGGGACCACGGCCACAATATTCTCGGGTGCAGCCGAGACATGCCGCTAGGCACAAAACAGGAATGTGTACACTCGATAGTATCCCGTACATACCCGGGACCACGGCCACAATATTCTCGGCTTAAACCGAGACATGCCGCTAGGCACAAAACATGAATGTGTACACTCAGGACAGGTAGTGAACTGTCGAGTTACAAGTCAGGTTTCACCTTTGATTTCTCCATACCCCCAAGTTATATGTGCAAGTCAAGTCAGGTATCCCGAAATCAAGAAACTAATGCCAACACAGGATCAGGTAAACAGGTTTGTCTGGATAGACAACAGGAACGGTCCATGAGGACTACATGTCAGGTTTGTTGGTATTAGACACAAGATCAGGTAACGGATCAGGTCATGGTACATCATGTCAAGTCAAGCAATATACGGTACCATATCGGGTCAATCAATGTGTAGGTAGCAAGACAGGTCAAGAAGCAAGCGATATCACAGGTGTGCTCACAATCAGTTATATAATCAAGCATGGATATCAACAATATGAGATAAGCAATGAAGTAAGCAATAGGCAGTTTCATTCAATTAGCAATACCGTTATCAATTGTGTCACAGATATGATTTCAACCATATAAGCATGCAGTAAGACAATTATGGCCTTTTAATCATGTTAACAAGTTTAAGGACTTTATAGGCGCAATGATTTATTTCTATAAGTTCCAAGTTTGAAAGATAAAATGTTATATAACAATATTGACATAAAGTGGGAAATTATAATACTAAAGTTAAATAGCAGGTTTAGGGTGTCATTAATGAATATGTAAATATTGTATAGCATGTAGAAAGGGGTACTTGCCTCGACGGGCCGCGAACCGGGAAAAACGGGGAAACTCGCGACGGGCGCACGGTCCACGGAATGAACCCAACGACGAACAATGAAACCACACGGGTCGGGGTACCTCGCTGGAACGTCGGGTCACGTCGTCGGCATCATCGGATTCCGGCCGAGGAATGAACAGTGAATTATCAATACATGCAATCAAGAAGAGAGGGAAAAATAGAGAAGAAAGGCAGGAGGATCTGCGAAGGGGTGCTCACGATGATCTGTGGGACGGGTGGTGACGGTCGACTTCGTATACGGAGCTCCGGCGGTCGGCCAACCGTGACCGCGCCAAACCTGCAGATCACTAAAGAACACAGAAAGGAGGAGGGAAGAAAAGGAGAAGGAAGGAGAAAGGAGAAACTTACTGAGGGGATGAGCGAGGCCTGGGAGGCGGATTGAGATCGCCGGCTGTGACTCAAGCGGTGCGACGGGTGTGCAGGGGTGTGTGCAGGTGGCCGCGGCGATGGGGTAGGGTGCACGGGAACGTGGCGAAAGGAGGAAGGATGAGATGAGGTTGAGGAGGCGAGGATCCCGGCGGTGCTAGCGCCGGCATTGGGGCTGCGGCGGCGAAGTTGCGGTGGCTAGGGTTCGACGAAGTTGGGTTAGGGTTTTTTTCAAAAAGAAGGAGGAGGCGGTTAAATAAATAGAGAGAGAGAGAAAGATTTATGGGGAGAGAGAGAAAGAGATAAGGAGAGAGAGAAAGAGAGAGATGGAGAGAGGAGGTAGGGCCTACGGAAATAGGGGGCAATGGTTAGCTGATGAATGATTTAGGCGTTAGAAAAAAATTTAAAAAGATTTAAAGATTCAGTGAAATGTATATAGTTAAGAAATATATGATGGTTTAAATATATATTAAAATTTGGGATTTTGGCGCAAAGTAAAACATTTCCAAATCGCGCCTGGGTCGGGTTCAAAAATTTGAAATTGAAATAATAGGATTTTAAGCGGGATCCAAAATTTAAAATGAAGTGTTTTATGATTAAAAAGCATACCCCCAAAACGGACACACGTACGTGCACGTAGTCGTCCAAACTCGCTCTTTTCACTGAACGGGACGAGAACACGACGCACGGACGCTACAACGGGGTTAGGGGTGTCAAGTAGGCCAAGATGAATATTTTTAATTTTACTTTAGATGCCAAAAATTGTTATATGCAGAAATGAATTTGCCGGGTAAAATTTTACAGTAAGTAACAATCAAGCAAGATATGTGAAAAGAGTACCATATTACGCTCAAACAGTAATTGAAATTAGTAGCATTGGGCTCGGGTGTTACATAACCCGATTATTTCTCCGACGAAACCATCACTAGAGTCCGGGATTCCGATGATCGCGGCGGAGGGACGTCAACACGGAGTTAAAGAAGTGGAGGACCGAATCTACAAAGGTTGTAATCCCTTTCACTTGTTAGTAAAGTTGTTTGCTAGCTTATAGTTTCGCCTATCCTCTAGTTAACGATCTATATTAGGGTTTCTCGGCACCTAAATTTTTGAATTTGGTATGGTTGATGCCTTGTGGAACCTCTTGAGTGTGCCTAGTAACCCTGCAGGTTCAACCAAGTCATCATTTATAATTTGTCTTTCTAGAACTTCTTCTAGGTCTACCACACAGCCATCTGTATCATTTGTAAAAAATTCTTTTTCTAAAAATGTGGCCTGCTGAGAAACAAACACCTTTTGTTCCTCCTTGTGGTAGAAAAGATATCCATAAGAATTCTTTGGATATCCCACAAAATTACACATGACTGACCGTGTCTCGAGTTTGTCCGGATTCTGCTTTTTAACATAGGCCGGACAACCCCAAATCTTAATTCGTTTAAGAGATGGTCTCTTCCCATGCCATATCTCATATGGCGTGGTAGACACGGTTTTGGTTGGGACCCTGTTTAGTAGAAATGCTGCAGTCTCCAATGCATACCCCTAAAATGAGACTGGTAACTCAGCATCACTCATCATGGAACGTACCATATCTAATAGGGTCCGATTCCGACGTTCTGACACACCGTTGTGCTGTGGTGTGTAAGGAGGAGTGAGCTGAGAGAGAATCCCATTCTCTTTTAGGAAGTCTGCAAACTCTGTACTGAGATACTCTCCACCTCGATCTGAGTGAAGCATTTTGATGCTCGAGCCGGTTTGTTTTTCTACTTCGAGTCTATATTCAGTGAATTTCTCAAAATCTTTGGACTTGTGCTTTAATAAAAATACATGACCGAATCTTGAGAAATCATCAGTGAAAGTAATGAAGTAAGAAAAACCGCCTCTAGCCTGTGTATACATTGGTCCGCATACATCACTATGTATGAGGCCTAAGAGTTCAGTAGCTCTTTCTCCGTGTCCTGTAAACGGAGTTTTGGTCATTCTACCCTTGATACAAGACTGGCAAGTCGCATAAGATTTATATTCAAAAGGGTTTATATATCCATCTTTGTGTAACTTGTTTAGTCTTGTCTCGTTAATATGACCAAGTCTACAGTGCCAAAGAAAAGCTTCACTTATTTCTGAAAATTTTCTTTTATTAGTATGTTGTATGCTGAAAATTGTGTGTTGATTTAGGACGTATATCCTATTATTTAGTGTACCATACCCAGCCAACATTTGATTCAGGTGAATGTTCATAACATTGTTCTGCAATACAAAATTATATCCTTCATTGTCTAACAAAGAAATGGATATTATATTACAAAGCATACTAGGTACATAATAACATGGGTTCAAAACCAATATACATCCAGACGGCAACCCCAAGTGATATTCTCCCACTGCAACTGTATGTACATTGGAACCATTTCCAACGCGGAGAGTATGGTCACCTGTCTTCAAAACCTTGCTATTTCTCAGCCCCTGCATAGAATTGCAAATGTAAGAACATGAACCGGTATCTAATACCCAGGAAGCAGAGTTTATTGAAAAACGGTTTTCTGTCACAAACACACCTGAAGCGGAAGCATCTCCATGCTTCTTCTTGAGATCCAAGTACTCCGTACAGTTGCGCTTCCAGTGTCCTGTTTTATGGCAGTGATAACACTCCCCTTTCCCCGAATCCCCAGCTTTGTACTTGTCTTTCCCCTTAGGCTTTTTGACTCCACCCTTAGGTTTGGTGGGTTTCTTCTTCATCTTTCCCTTGACCTTAGCCTTTGGGCGAGAAGAGGAAGATTGCCCAACACTCAAAACGGGAGTTTTCACTGATTTCAGCGTGCTCTCTGCACTCCTTAACATATTAAGGAGTTCATGTAGTTCCTTCTCCATGTTATGCATGTTGAAGTTAACTATAAATTGAGCAAAGGTGGAGGGGAGAGACTGCAGAATAATATACGTATATTGTTCATTGTCCATTGTCCACCCAAGGTCCTCAAGCTCTTCTATGAGAGCTATCATCTTCAGAACATGGTCTCCTACTGGTGTGCCAGGGGCCATTCGCATCTGAAACAGTTTTCTGGATGCTTTGTATCGTAATACGCGAGATTACTCTCTATACAACTCCTTTGTATGGAGGAATATGGCTTGGACGTCCATATTCTCGTGCTGCTTTTGATGTGTGTTATCCATCAATGCAAGCGCGAGGTATTTGGCCGTGGCACAGTCAGCATCCCATGTCTTGCGGACTTCAATATCCGCAACTGAGGATTTAGGGCCTGGGACGAACGGGGCTGGAGCCGTGAGGACATATGATACCTTATCTAGTAGAAGCTTGAGTCCTGTCATTGGTATCTGCCATTAAGAGAGAGAAAAGAATACACTCAGCGAAAGCTCTTGCAAAGATCAGATTGGTTATTATCTTATCTAATCGATGTCTCCCACTGCTTTAATCAAGTTTTTTCTTTCAAACCTTAAAAAGAAAACTAGCCAGGATTAATTACAGTCTACAACTTCGCTAACCTTTCAGCCAGGCCAGTGTCGGTACTTGAGGGAGGTTCCCCGTGCTTTCGCACGGACCTAATTAATATAAACCTCGTCTTCCCAGAGGCGTATCCCCGTTAACACCTTTCTAGACACCTAATAGGTTAGCTAATTGTAAACTGCAAAACTCTCCTGGGAGCAACTATTGCCCACAGTGGGATCGGGATCCAACCATCATATGGAAGGTATGCAATCTCATTGCAAATTTTAACTCTTGAAACTCCCGATGTGGTTTTTACCCCTAGCACCCATGACCTTGGCTATAGTCAACAAATCACAAGCACTAGTCAAGTTCAACCCGTCATTTCTTGATTAATTAGACCCATTCACATGACCCTTGGCTAAGGTCAACAAAGTCACATGCCTGTCCCAATTAATCTGCATCATATGCATTGTAGGAAAACATCACTTAACTACCGTACACTACGCCTTGGCTAAGGTCAACAAACGTAGCACGAATACTAAGTACTCTACTTTCTAAAATGACGGAGGGTTGCGGATGGTTTTTAAGAAAACCTTTAATGCTTTGAACTTGATATCGTCGTAGAATCAAATGGTTTTCAAAAGGAGTGGCTTAAGCTCCGCAGTTTTGAAATGTAGCTTTTTTGTAAAAAACCGAGTGGTTTTTCTAATCTGATTCTACAACATCTTTTTAGGTTTATTTTCTTTACATTAATCATATTAATGTAGTCCCATCATTTAAGTCCTTAAGCCAATCACAGAAAAGAAACGAAAATACAACATACGCTTATGCCATTCGCATACACCAGTAGCGGACCATGTTTTGAAGATGATAGCTCTTATAGAAGAGCTTGAGGACCTTGGATGGACAATGGACAATGAGCAATATATAGATATTATTCTGCAGTCCCTCCCCTCCACCTTTGCTCAGTTCATAGTGAACTTTAACATGCATAGCATGGAGAAGGAACTCCCTGAACTCCTTAATATGTTAAGGAGTACAGAGAGCACTATGAAGTCAGCAAAGACTCCCGTTATGACCATTGGACAGTCTTCTTCTTCTCGCCCAAAAGCTAAGGCCAAGGGAAAGAAAAAGAAGAAACCCACTAATCCTAAGGGTGGAGTCAAAAAGGCGAAGGGAAAGGGAAAGTCCACGGCTGGAGACCCGGGAAAAGGCGAGTGTTTTCATTGCCACAAGACAGGACATTGGAAGTGCAACTGCACAGAGTACTTAAGTCTCAAGAAGAAGCATGGTGATGCTTCCGCTTCAGGTGCGTTTGTGACTGAAAACTGTTTTTCTATAAACTCTGCTTCCTGGGTATTGGATACCGGTTCAGGTTCTCACATTTGCAATTCTATGCAGGAGTTGAGAAATAGCAAGGTTTTGAAGACAGGTGACCATACTCTCCGCGTTGGAAATGGTTCCAATGTACATACAGTCGCAGTGGGAGAGTATCACTTGGGGTTGCCGACTGGATGTATTTTGATTTTGAATCCATGTTATTTTGTACCTGATATGCTATGTAATATAATATCCGTTTCTTTGTTGGACAATGAAGGGTATAATTTTGTATTGCAAAACAATGTTATGAACATTCACCTGAATCAAATGTTGGTTGGGTATGGTACACTTAATAACGGAATATATGTCCTAAATCAACACACAGTTTTCAGTATACAACACACTGGTAAAAGAAAACTTTCAGAATTAAATGAAGCTTTTCTTTGGCACTGTAGACTTGGTCATATTAACGAAACAAGACTAAACAAGTTACACAAAGATGGATATTTAAATCCTTTTGAATATAAATCTTATGCGACTTGCCAGTCTTGTATCAAGGGTAAAATGACCAAAACTCCGTTTACCGGAAACGGAGAAAGAGCTGCTCAGCTCCTGGGCCTCATACATAGTGATATATGTGGGCCAATGTCTACACAGGCTAGAGGCGGTTTTTCATACTTCATTACATTCACCGACGATTTCTCAAGATTCGGTCATGTATTTTTATTAAAGCACAAGTCCGAAGCTTTTGAGAAATTCATTGAATATAAACAAGAAGTAGAAAAACAAACCGGCTTGAGTATTAAGATGCTTCGATCAGATCGAGGTGGTGAGTATCTCAGTACAGAATTTGCAAACTTCCTAAAAGAGAATGGGATTCTCTCTCAACTCACTCCTCCTTACACACCACAGCACAACGGTGTGTCAGAACGACGGAATAGGACCCTATTAGATATGGTCCGGTCCATGATGAGTGACGCTGAGTTACCAGTCTCGTTTTGGGGACATGCATTGGAGACTGCAGCATTTCTGCTAAACTGGGTTCCAACCAAAGCCGTGTCTACCACGCCATATGAGATATGGAATGGGAAGAGACCATCTCTTAAAAGAATTAAGATTTGGGGTTGCCCGGCCTATGTTAAAAAGCAGAATCCGGACAAACTCGAGACACGGTCAGTCATGTGTAACTTTGTGGGATATCCAAAGAATTCTTATGGATATCTGTTCTACCACAAAGAGGAACAAAAAGTGTTTGTTTCTCAGTATGCCACATTCTTGGAAAAAGAGTTTTTCACAGATAGAGATGATGGCAAGGTGGTAGATCTAGAAGAGGTTCTGGAGACACAAACTACAAATGACGATTTGGTCGAACCGGCTGTTGCAACAGAAATTGAAGAACCTCGGCCACTCCGTAGGTCTGGTAGGACTTCTCGCCCACCGGAGAGGTACTACGGTTTCCTCATTGATGGTGACAGAGAAGACTGTATCATGGAAGATGATGATCCTACCAGTTTTCAGCAAGCTATCACGAGTGGTGACTCTGTGAAGTGGCTGGATGCCATGAGATCCGAAATGAAGTCTATGTACACCAACAAAGTATGGACTTTGGACGTTGTACCCCCTGGGGTAAAACCTGTGGGGTGCAAATGGATCTTTAAAAGAAAGATTGGTGTGGATGGGCAGGTAGAGACCTATAAGGCAAGACTTGTGGCGAAGGGTTTTCGTCAAAGACCAGGTCTGGACTATGACGAAACTTTTTCGCCCGTAGCCATGCTTAAATCCATTCAGATCCTACTTGCTATTGCTGCTCACTACGACTATAAAATCTGGCAGATGGACGTTAAAACAGCATTTCTAAATGGAGATTTAGAAGAATGTGTTTATATGGATCAGCCGGAGGGCTTCATTGACAGTGGGAGCAACGAGAAAGCATGTAGATTGCTTAAATCCATATATGGGTTAAAGCAGGCATCTCGGAGTTGGAACATCTGTTTCGATGATGTTATCAAAGAGTTTGATTTCATCAAAAATCCAGATGAACCTTGTGTTTATAGGAAGGCTGTAGGAAGAGCTGTCACATTCCTCGTATTGTACGTGGATGACATTCTTCTGATAGGAAATGATATTCCTATGCTACAGTCGGTCAAATCATTCTTATCACTGAGGTTCTCCATGAAGGACCTGGGTGATGCCACATACATCCTGGGCATTAGGATCTATAGGGATAGATCCAAAAAGTTATTGGGATTGTCCCAAACCAGGTACATCAACACCATCCTAAAAAGGTTTAGTATGGAAGACTCCAAGCGGGGTACCTTACCCGCTTGCCATGGAGTCACTCTCTCCAAGGATTCTTGTCCAAAGACCGATGAAGAGAGAGCTCGCATGAGCATTATACCTTATGCTTCGGCAGTAGGGTCTATAATGTATGCGATGTTATGTATACGCCCAGATGTAGCTTATGCACTTAGTGTTGTAAGCAGGTATCAATCCAACCCAGGGGAGAACCACTGGACAGCTGTGAAGAACATTCTTAAGTACTTACGAAGGACTAAAGAATTGTTCTTGGTGTATGGTAATAAAGATCTCCAAATGGAGGCCTTTACCGATTCGAGCTTCCAGAGTGATAAGGATGACAGCAAATCTATCTCAGGGTTTGTATTTACCCTCAATGGAGGGGCGGTAAGTTGGAAGAGTTCCAAACAAGATACCGTTGCAGACTCTACGATGGAAGCTGAATACATTGCTGCAAATGATGCCGCCAAGGAAGCCGTCTGGATGAAGAAGTTCGTCTCGGAGCTAGGAGTAGTTCCAACCATTATTGATCCAATACCTTTGTATTGTGACAATAATGGGGCAATGGCGTTAGCCAAGGAGCCCAGATCCCATCAGCGGTCCAGACACATCCTGAGGCGCTTTCATTTGATCCGGGAGATTGTAGATCGCCGCGAGATCGAGATTAAGAGAGTTGACACAAAGAATAACGCCGCGGATCCACTCACCAAGGCCCTCCCTCAGCCACAGCATGAGCGACTTTTTGAGATGTTGGGTATGAGATACGCCAATAACTGGCCTTAGTGCAAGTGGGAGATTGTTGGATATATGTATGCCCTAGAGGCCATTATGTGATAGTTGATGTATCTATACATGTATATATATTCAGTTTGCATTCTTTCTCGACATGATAGTATGCTATCTGGTTCTTCTTTATCTGACATGTTGATTTGATCATGCTTTTATTCATTCATACATGCTGATAAAGCCCTAAGGATATCGGCTTGACTACTCTGATTATGATGGAGATCATACTAGTGGGACATCTGTAGTCTATAAGTATATCCTGAAATGTCCCTAGTCGGAGGTGTATCGAGACGGGGCATCGATATACCAGAGTAGACTAGCGTATGTGATACTAGACCCATGTGATGGGCGATGGATGTTCCCACATTCATCGATGTTTGACATCAAGATCATATACGGGTGCTCAGTGGTGACTGGGTACACTGGACGGACTCGCCGAGAACTCCTATATGGAATTATATCTATCGTCGGATAGCAGTTCTCAGGTGACACTGGTACAGGTTAGTCTGTAGACCCGAGATCGTCATAGAGCCTTGTGTGTTCTCCCACTGTACTTTGATTACCACCCTACCACGGCTCTACTGAGTCGTGCAAGCAGGTGGCCGTTGGGTACAGTCCCGAGACACACGAAGGCAATGAGCGATAGGAGGGGTTTCGTCTCTCCCGGTATTGGGAGTTGATGTTGTGCTGTGCTCGACTGGTTATAACAGCAAGTCCCTGGCCAGGGCTGCTGAGATTTGCTGATAAGTGTTGTCAGTAGTTTCTCGATCTGTTATAAACCATTCACCGACACGACTTATTGAGTTATTGGGGTCGACGTGACCATCCCTAGGCTCGATATGCAGCATATCTGACGAAGAGACCGGACTGTACGGTAGTGTTGCCGGTTGGCTCGATGGGAGTTGTAACAGGTTCGCTTATTTTCTTCTTATCGCTCAATACCCGGGTGGCCGTTACGTTTGGCTGACCGCTTGCGGCTTGGGGGTGCTTGATATGATCATCACCCACTGCCGGTGTATTGACGAGTCTTAGAGTCCCACATAGGAGTTACCTAGTCCAGGCGAAACGTTGTGGTGCGCGTATGCGATATGCGCTTGGACCCGATTAAAATGCGTGTATGGGATACCGTATATTAATTGGGCGGCTCACTAATGGTCGGGTCATATGTGATATGACCGGATTAGTGAATCAAGTGTTGATTCATCATTAGTTTCTCACAACAAATCCTATCTTGTTTATGTTGAATGTATGCATGCATGTGTGCATTCATTCTTGTTCATGCACATATGGATGTGCAAGCACACATGCATACATACATCATATATTATCATGGTTGTTTATACAATGGGAATGGTGGATGTATAAGAATTACACCATGGTTGTATTTGGATAATTATTGGATTTAAATTAAAGCAAAAGAAAATGAAAAATGGGTTAAATCACTTAAGAATTTCTACACTCTTCTAACTCAACCATGCTCACCTAACATTTAACCCATAGTTTATTTTCTTATCATGCTTTTAATTTAAAATAAAATGATATCTAAATATCTAACCATGGTTGGTTTAGAGAAAGAAATATATATATAGCTATTTTCCTTTTTCTCTTACACAAGATAATTCATTTCTCTTCTTCTAAAATCCACCATCTTCATCAACCTCCATGCTTATGCTCTCTAGTTCTTATAAGAGAGTGAATCACTTATAAAAATAAGATTTTGAAGTGAGATCCATAACCACAACTCCATTCTAATCAAGTCTAGCTCACTTGATTAGAGTGTTCTCCTTGTTTTACCAAACTTGCTAGCTTGGACGGGAAGCTCCGGGTGGATCGTCGTGGACGCAAAAGGACGACGAGCGGACCTTCTTCCAACACCTTAGAGTCTAAGGAGTCAAGCAAAAACGGGAGCTACAAAGGTTGTAGCCTTCAAACCCTAATCTTTTCTAGTTTAAAGTTTAGTATACCTAATTTTCTAGGATCGATCCACTTGTGTGTTTGTTTTAGCACAATAAAAACATAAACTTTTGGACATGTGATGCTTCAAAACACTTCATAGGGTGCTAAACAAACCCATCAGTGCAACATCAACTCCCTATACCGGGAGAGACGAATCCCCTCCTATCGCTCATTGCCTCCATGTGACTCGGGACTGTACCCAAAAACCACCGTTTTGCACGCCCTCTTGGACGTGGTAAGATGGAAATCAAAGCACAGTGGGAACCACACAAGACTCTATGACGATCTCGGGTCAACAGACTACTCTGTACCAGTGTCACCAGAGAACTGCCATCTGACGTGAGGTATAATACCATCTGGGATTTCTCGGCGAGTCCGTCCAGTGTACCCAGTCTCTACTGAGCACCCGTATATCATCTCTGATGTCAAACACCGATGGATATGGGATCATCCATCGTCCATCTGTATGGGTCGAGAAGGTACACGCTAGTCTACTCTGGTATATCGATGCCCCATCTCGATACACCCACGACTAGGGACTTTGAAGAATGTACTTATGGACCACCATGTCCCCACTAGTATGATCCGCATCATAATCCAGGTAGTCAAGTACACATCCTAAGGGCTTTACCAACAGGTAACAGAGAGACACTCAGTGTACATGTTAAGGTAAAGAGCAACCAGATAGCATACTATCATATCGAGCAAGAAAGTCCTCCCTATATACGTCCCAGCATCCACTACAATATACATCCAATGTACAGTAATGGCCTCTAGGGCATACATATAATTAACAATCTCCCACTTGCACTAGGGTCATCTGTAGCAGTGGTTGTAGTATCTCATACTCAACCATCCCATAAAATTCTCTCTCTGGGAATAGGCCTTCGTGAGTGGATCCGCCGTGTTGTCCTCTGAGTCTACTCTCCTAACCTCGATCAGCCTGGAGATCAGCCATCTCCATGATCAGGCGATACTGCCATAGAATAAGTCTGGATCACTGATGGGACGGACGTTCCATGGCAAAAGCCACAACTCCATTGTCACACAATGGGAGGAACATAGTTCATCTCATGAACCATTATCATCCAAACTGCCTCTTTGGTAGCATCTTAAGTAGCGATGTATCCTGCCTTTATCGTCTAGTATGTCACGGTATATAGCTTGGCACTCTTCCAACATACCGTCCCTTTACTGAGGGTAAAGACAATGCCTGCGACTGACATTCAGTCGTCTTTATCACCCTGGAACACTTCCAGTGATTCTCCCCAGGATCGCTTGATACCATCTCACTACAACTAGTGAGTGTCCTAACATCCAATTAGATCTATCTCATAGATCCAAAACCCAGGATTTAGGAGGTATCACTTTGATCCTATATGGAGAATCATAGTGATAAGCGGAGATTGATCGAGCGTAGCATAAGAAACTCCTTTCTTATCAAGAGTATGTCATCCACGTACTCTACGAGGATCGCCACCATACTCCCTACTACCTTTTTGTTTATACAAGGTTCATCTACCATTTTGATGATGTCAAACTCTTTGACTAATCCATCAAAACAGATGTTCCAACTCCGCGATGCCTGCTTTATCAGATAAAACATCTTGCACACGTTTCCGCTGCTCCCACTGTTTACGAAGCCCTCTGGCTGTGTACTTATAGACGCACTCTTCTAAAACATCATTTAGAAAAGCAGTCATGGCACCCAACCGCCAGATATCGTAGTCATGGTATGTAGCCATGGCAAGTAGGATCTGGATGGACTTAAGCATAGCTACTTGAAAAGGTTTCATCATTATCCACTCCTGGTCATTGATGAAAACCTTTAACAAGTCTAGCTTTGAAAGTCTCAACTTTTCCATCTACACCAAGTAATCTTCTCAAGATATACTTGCTTCTGATGGGGATTTAACCCTTCAGATATAGCAGCTAAAGTCCATACTTTGCTGGTGTACATGGATTCCATCTCAGATCACTAAGCATCCAGCCATTCTTACAGAGTCTTACTCCTGATGGCCAGCTCGAAACTAGTTGGGTCATCATCTCATGATGCAATTCTCGCTCCCACTGTCATAGAGAAACTGAAGTATCTCTCAGGTGGGTGAGGAACCCTACTAGATCGGCGGAGAGGCTGAGGTTCGTTGGCATCTACTGAATCCTTTGGTTCTATCAAATCATGTGCTGTAGTTTGTATAGCTGGAACATTTCCAGTTCTACATTACAGACCTTGCCACGAGCTTGTCCGGATATTGCTTTTAGACATAGGCCGGTCAACCCCAAATCTTAACTAACTTAATATATGGGCTCTTCCCCTTCCATATCACATATGAAGTGGTAGGCAATTGATTTGATTGGAACCATATTCAATAGGTATGCAGCTTCTTAAGTGCACAACTCCCTTAAGGAAAAAGGTAACTCAGTAGTACTCATCATAGAGCACACCTCATCATATAGGGTGTGATTGCTCCACCCCGATACACCATCGTGCTATAGTGTATACAGAGGAGTAATGCTGAGAGAGAATCTCATTCTCCTTTAGAATAGTCCAGTATTTCCGTGCTCAAGTATTCTCCTCCTCGATCACATCAAAGGACATAATACTTATACCTTTATTTTGGTTCTCTACTTCTAACTTATATTCCGTGAATATCTCAAAAGGTTCGGACTCATGTTTCAACAGGAACATAGGTCTGAATCTCGAAAGATCATCAGAGAACGTAATGAAGTATAAAGAACCGGTCCTGGTATGTGTAGACAGGGGACCTACATACATCAACATGTATCATCCCAAGAGTTCACTAACTCTTTCTCTGTTTCCAATAAACAGAGCTATGGTCATCTTATCTTTGTGACATGACTGGCAAGTTTCATAAGATGTAAATTCAAACTAATTTAAATATGCATCTTTATGTAACTCTAGCTAGTCGGGTCACATTGATCTGACCTAGTCTACAATACCTCAAGAAGAATTCGTTCATTTCTGAACTCTTCCTCTTGTGTGTGTTCCATATACTAAGAACTGTAGTTTGATTTAGAACATCAATGCTTTTAGATAACGTGCATGAACCGATCAACTTTTGATATAGGAAATGTTCAAAACATTATCCAACAATACAGAATTATATCATTTCTTTACTAATAAAGAGAGTGATATGATTTTGTATATCAGGTTCGGTATCTAATAACATTTGTTCAGAATCAATGTATTGGTGATACAGGGTGACAGTGACCGACAGACTTGGCTGCAACACTTGCCCCGTTTTCTGCCTTATGAAACTTATCACCCGTTCTCAGTTTTTCTACCCTTTTGCAGCCCTATGTAACAGATTACATATCTGGGATCTTGATCCGGTATCACATACCAAGGATGCGGAGGATACTGAGAAACAGTTCTTTGTAATGAAGACACCCGAAGATGATGCATCAGCATGCACTCTCTTCGTTTGGGCGGCACGGGAAATCTGGTATTCCCCAATTTCCTGCTCTGTCTTATAACAATTATAAGTTGGAGCGGGACCAACATTCCCCAGCTCAGTATAACAAGCGGGTTCGGTCAATAATCCGTATTATTATCTTGATTAAGGCGTGATATGGTCGCTACCAGGAGAGAGAGAGAAGAAAACACTCAGCGTGCGCTCTTGCAAGAATAGATTGGTTATTATTTTATCTAATCAGGATGGCTCCCACAGCTTTTTATCAAATCTTCATTCAAACCCTAAAAGGAAAGACTAGCCGGGATTAATTACACACTACAAGTTCGCCAATCTTTCAGCCAGGCCAGTATCGGTACTTTGAGGGAGGTCCCCCGTGCTTTAGCACGAACCTAATTAATGTAAACCTCGTTTCCCCAGAGGCGTAACCTCGTTAACACCTTTCTAGACACCTACTTGATCGGCTAATTGTAATGTATAAAACTCTCCCAGGAGTAACTCTTACTCGCAGCGGGTATCGGGATCCAACTATCTCATAGAAGGTATGCAATCTCATTGCAAATTTCAACACTTGAAATTCCCGATAATATTTTACCCCTAGCGTCCTATGACCTTGACGCAGGCCAACAAACCATAGTCCGCTAGTCAAGTTCAACCCGTCATTTCCTGATTGAATTAAACCCACCCGCACGACCCTTGACGCTGGCCAACAAAGTCGCACGACTACCCTAATTCAATCTGCATCATATGCATAAGCAGATAAATACTAGTTAGCTACCGCACACTACGCCTTGACGCAGGCCAACAAACGTAGCACGAATACTAAATAGGACTTATCTGAAATGACGGAGGGCTACGACAGGTTTTTCTGAAAACCTATTGCGTAATGAACTTGATATCGTTGTAGAATCAAATGATTTTAAAATGGAGTGCTTTTGAGGCTTTTCTAGTTTTGCTAAAGGAGTCACTCCCCGTGAAGGGATCGTCGGTCCTTTCCTCGTCGAATGAGGTGCTGGATATATCATATATATCACTGTGCAAAGCAAAAACACTTAAAAGCTATCAAAAGACAAACCGAGTGTGTAGCATCTGCCAGTTATTGCTAAAGGAGTCACTCCCGGTGAAGGGATCTCGGTCCTTTCCTTATCGAATAAGGTGCAGGATATATCATATATACCACTGTGCAAAGAAAGAACTGTAGCTACCTGTTTTATTTTGAAATTCGATTCTACAACATCTTAGGTTTCTTTTATTTCATTAATCATATTAATGAAGTCCCATCATTTTAAGTTACCTAAACATCACAGATAGATATGACGTACACTTATGCCATCCGCATTCGCCTCGATGTCCCCTCGTGCACCGTTAGGTTAGGTAACTAACGGCAGAGCGGGGCAGGGCTAGCGCGGGTGTAAAACATAAGCAACGTCTATATAATATATCATATATACTATATACTGTATCTATCACAGAACATCACATGATCACATCACAGATATCGCACAACAGAAGAAACATATGAAATATTGGATATACTAGGACGTCCGTGTTTTCAATACGAGCCAGTATAAAACACGGATTCCACGGTCGTGATGAATAGCCAAACCCACACCCCTAGACCCCTACGAGAGCGGCAAGCAACCCTACCGATTCTAGAGTTAGGAGAGCCGACCTCGACTCCTCGAGTTGGTCTCCCACTGGACTCCAGAACCCGGTTACTTGTGCCCTCCTCCTTGGGTCTATCCTAGTGCAGAAAAGTAAATAATATACAAACGGTGACTACTTCCGCAACCTGGAAGCGCCCCAATAAAAGAATATTACATACAAGTTTTTACATGAATGAAAATGAAAAACACTCATCTCACATAAAAACCCCCGGCTATTCAAACACGACGATCCAATATAACATATCCAGCAACACATAACATCACATGTCATCAACGTAAGTAAACATGCGCATCCCAATTGTCGTTGACATATAGCAACGAAACCGACGATATCACATATTACACTTACGGTCACAGAAAAGAAAGTGTAAAACTACAACAGTTGGAATCCGCAACCACCTCAGACATCGCATGCCTGACCAAATGAATTACTTAGACATCGCATGCCTAACAAATATAAACCCCGCATTTTAGTCTCATAATCGAAAACACTTTTCAATGTCAAGTCGGGCAATCCAACAAGATTCCCGACATCCTGATCGAATGCTCGTCGCAAACTTAAGTAGACGGTCGCACCCCCGATACCGTCGACGAAGTGCACCAAGGCGGAACATCGCTACCGGGAGCACCCGAACGGATGCTTTCGGCGACGGGGTTCTCCTACAGTCACTTGGTCGGGGCTATGGAGTGAGGCTGTCTATTAAGTTTACCCGGCGAGTATCCGCGTACGCTACGTGATTGCAACGGACTTTTGATCACATCAAAATTCCGTGGCAACCGATCAAGTGAGACTAAACTGCTATGTTTATAACATTCATTCAGTTATCACATAACTACTTGTGAATTCCAATTATTGTATCCCATTCCAGATAAACAGAAAATGTTAAACTTTTCGATCGAACAGTCAAACACCCAAGTTTTCCCGATACAGATCAACACATGAAATAAGTCTAACAACATTCAGTTCATGCCTCAGTACCAACGGTCCAGCCGTAGAAGGGTCAAGCCAACGCCTCACATATGGCACGCCGTACTGCCCCAAACCCGAAGGTTCAAAGGGCAGTTCAAGACGGTCACATAATCGAGTTAAGGTTTGTTGTCTTCTAGAGGGTCCATCGCGTTACTTGCACTACTTAGAACGTCGTTAAACAACGGAAAAATCCAACACTTGGAAATTTCCCGACAGGGGAAAAATTGGGTATTTATATCCGGTCGAACTTTTTAACATATTCTAAAATTTATCCGAAAAGCCACACAGACAAAATTTGATAATCCGATCGAACTCATGAAAACCCAAAACAACTCCAAAAAATTCAACTCTTGAATAAATTTTAAAAATATCCAGAAGACTCAGCACTACAAGAAAAGAATTACTGTGCAGTCCACACACTGCAAATGAACAGTGTGGCCGCGGAACCGCCGCTAGTACAATGGTGGGGGCCGCGGTTCCGCGCTTAGATAGTGGAATTAGGGCATACGACTTCACAGTAACTCTTAGATGTTTGTGATGTGTTCTCTACATATTTTTAATACTGAAAAATCCCTGTTTTTAGAAAAAACACATAGAGCATTTTCCGGGTTGGTTTTTCGGTTCGATCGGCTTTCAAACATCGTTTGGACTTCGCCTAAGGCTCTAGCTAGGCTCTGATACCAGTGAAAGGTTCTTAGGCACCCTATAGAGGTTTCACAAGGCATCGATCATGCCAATTTCAAATTTTAACGGTGCCGAGAGACCCGACAACGGATCGTTGCTAGAAATCTAGGCGAAAAGTAAACTAGTTAACAGTTAACTATAAGATAACGGAAATACAACCTTTGTAGATCCGGTGCTCCACCTCCATAGCTCCGCAACGAAGTCTTCTCCGCTGTCCAAAAGGAATTCGGGCTCTAGAGTCGGCTTCGTCAGAGAAAAAGCGAGCTAGGTCGTCGATGTCCATGCCGAAGATGATCTACGTCGAGGCATCGCTAAATCAAGCTCCACCTTCACCAAGCCCTAAAAACTTGTGAAGGAAACACACTCTACCACTTGGCAAGAGGTAGAGGATGAAGAAATAGGAAGTGGGTAGGCTTTAGTTTTGGATTTCTCACTCTTTATCATCAATCACCATTGATGAAGTGGAGGTTTCTTCATGGAAGAAGATGAAGAAGAAGAAGAAAAGTTATGATAAGTTAATTCAAAAAGAAATGAATAATCAAACCTTATCATAACAAGACCATGGTTAATTGTAGAGAGTTAACTCAAGTTAGATGAATGGTTAGGGTTTGTATAAGAAGACAAAATGGTTGCTATGGTCAAAGTTCATGAAGCTTGAAGAAGCTTCCAAGAAAGCAACCATTTGTTTTCTTTTCTCATTCTTTTCTTCCAAAAAGAAATAGATAAAAGAATGAATAAATAAATAAAACCCTAACCATTTACTTAACCAAGGATTAATTCTTTACACTTAACCAAACTAACATGTATCATCAAATATGATACAAACAAGTGCACAAAAGTATATCGCATATACAATGCGCACATCCGAGTGAGAAAATCCATCTAAAGTGAACCAATACTAGTTAATGCAAAGTAATATATCAAATATATAATTATACATTAAATCATTAAATCAACACTTGATTTAACGATCCGGTCATGTCGCATATAACCGACTGGTATCATCAGTAACAACTTATCGAATCAACACTTGATCCGATAACCCGGCTATATCGCATATAACCGATCAATGTCACATCGCGAGAATCAAATACAGTATCACATACTGGTATTATTCTCGGTCCCGCACATATCTCATATGCGCTCCTATCTCGTTTCGCTTGAGCCAGGAAACCTCTGTGTAGGACTCTAAAGACTCGTCAATACGCCGGTAGCAGGTGATGATCATATCAAACACCCACAAGCCGCAAGCAGTCTGCTAAACGTAACGGCCACCCGGGTATTGAGCGATCAGAAGATCGACGAGCAAGCCCGCTCATACTCCTGTGAATCCAACCAGTAACACTACCGTACAGTCCGGTCTGATCGTCTGATATGTCGCATATCTTGCCTAGGGGTGGTAAACGTCAGACCCCAATAGCTCGATAAGTCGTGTCGATATGAGGCTCATAACGGGTCGAGAAACTACTGGTAACACTTACCAGCAATTCTCAGATCAGCCCTGGCCAGGGACTTCCTGTTATAGCCAATCGAACACAGTGCAACATCAACTCCCTATACCAGGAGAGACGAATCCCCTCCTATCGCTCATTGCCTCCATGTGACTCGGGACTGTACCCAAAAACCACCGTTTTGCACGCCCTCTTGGACGTGGTAAGATGGAAATCAAAGCACAGTGGGAACCACACAAGACTCTATGACGATCTCGGGTCAACAGACTACTCTGTACCAGTGTCACCAGAGAACTGCCATCTTACGTGAGGTATAATACCATCTGGGAGTTCTCGGCGAGTCCGTCTAGTGTAACCAGTCTCTACTGAGCACCCGTATATCATCTCTGATGTTAAACACCGATGGATATGGGATCATCCATCGCCCATCTGTATGGGTCGAGAAGGTACACGCTAGTCTACTCTGGTATATCGATGCCCCATCTCGATACACCCACGACTAGGGACTTTGAAGGATGTACTTATGGACCACCATGTCCCCACTAGTATGATCCGCATCATAATCCAGGTAGTCAAGTACACATCCTAAGGGCTTTACCAACAGGTAACAAAGAGACACTCAGTGTACACGTTAAGGTAAAGAGCAACCAGATAGCATACTATCATGTCGAGCAAGAAAGTCCTCCCTATATACGTCCCAGCATCCACTACAATATACATCCAATGTACAGTAATGGCCTCTAGGGCATACATATAACTAACATTGATCACTCTTTTGCTCACTAATGAAAGCTAGAAAGCAAGAGAGAGGAGGAGGAAGATGATGTCAAATGAAGAGCTCAAGATAATGATAAGTATTAAGATAAGAATGAGAAAAGAAAATATATATATTTTCTTCTTCTCACTCTTAACCCAAATTTATAAATATCTAGATATTTTCTTTTGGATGCAAAAATGGATATGGAAATTAACTCAAGGTTAATGCAAAGGTTAGTGGGTGAATAAAATAATCAAGTATGATAGAATTTCCATTTCCATTTTCTTTTATCCAAAAAGAAATATCAACATATTTATAAGTGTGTGAGTCTTATATTGCCACCATCCATTGTATCAACAACCATGATACAATAGTGTATGCATGAATGTGTGCATGCACATCCATATGTGCATCAATGAGAATAAATGCATACATGCATGCATACAACAAAAGACAAGAAGGGTTTAAAGTGAAAAAGCTTATGGTCAATGATAAATCAACACTTGATTTAGCAAACCGGTCATATCACATACGACCCGACCAATGGCAAACCGCCCGATTAATATACGGTATCACATACACGCATTTAATTGGGTCCCCGCGCATATCTCATATGCACACCACATCGTTTCGCCTGGACTAGGTAACTCCATTATGGGACTCTAAGACTCGTCAATACGCCGGCAGTGGGTGATGGTCATATCAAGAACCCACAAGCCGCAAGAGGTCAGCTAAACGTAACGGCCACCCGGGTATTGAGCGATCAGAAGAAAACAAGAGAACCTGTCACAACTCCTGTCGAGCCAACCGGCAACACTACCGTACAGTCCGGTCTCTTCGTCAGATATGCTGCATACTGAGTCTAGGGATGGTAACGTCGACCCCAATAACTCAATAAGTCGTGCCAATGAATGGTCTATAACAGATCGAGAAACTACTAATAACACTTATCAGCAAATCTCAACAGCCCTGGCCAGAGATTTACTGATATAGCCAATCGTGCACAGCACAACATCAACTCCCAATACCGGGAGTGACGAAACCCCTCCTATCGCTCATCGTCTTCGTGTGTCTCGGGACTGTACCCAAAAGCCACCTGTTTTCACGACTCAGTAGAGCCGTGGTAGGATGGTAGTCAAAGTACAGTGGGAGAACACACAAGACTCTATGACGATCTCGGGTCTACAGACTAACTTGTACCAGTGTCACCTGAGAACTGCTATCCGACGATAGATATAATACCATATAGGAGTTCTCGGCGAGTCCGTCTAGTGTACCCAGTCACCACTGAGGACCCGTATACGATCTCAATGTCAAACATCAATGGATGTGGGAACATCCATCGCCCATCATATGGGTCTAGTATCATATATGCTAGTCTACTCTGGTATATCGATGCCCCATCTCGATACACCTACGACTACGGACATTTTAGGATATGCTTATAAACTACAGACGTCCCACTAGTATGATTTCCATCATAATCACGGTAGTCAAGCAAATATTCTCAGGGCTTTATCAACATGTGTAAATGAATAAAAGCATGATCAAGTCAACATGTCAGATAAAGAAGAACCAGATAGCATACTATCATGTCGAGCAAGAATGTACACTGAATATATATATATATATATATATATATATATATATATATATATATATATATATAAACATGTATAAATACATCCACTATCATATAATGGCCTCTAGGGCATACATATATCCAACAGCTACAAACTCGGTTTATCTTTTGATTGCTTTTATAGTTTTTGCTTTGCATTATGGTATTTGTGAAATATCCTGCACCTTATTTGATAAGGAAAGAGCCGAGATCCCTTCACCGGGAGTGACCTCTTTAGCAAAACTAGTAAAAGCCTCAAAAACACTCCTTTTTCAAAATCACTCGATTCTACAACGATATCAAGTTCATTACGCAAAGGGTTTTCTTAAAAACCTGTCGTAGCCCTCCATCATTTCAGATAAGTACTACTTAGTATTCGTGCTATGTTTGTTGGCCTCCGTCTAGACGTAGTGTGCAGTTGCTAACTAGTGCTTATCTGCCTGCATATGATGCAATTGAGTTAGGGTAGTCGTGCGATTTTATTGGCCTCCGTCAAGGGTCGTGCGGGTGGGTTTAATTCAATCATGAAATGTACGGGTTGAACTTGACTAGCAGCCTATGGTTTGTTGGCCTCCGTCAAGGTCAAAGGAGGCTAGGGGCAAAATATTATCGGGAATTTTAAGTGTTGAAATTTGCAGTGAGATTGCATACCTTTTATGAGATAGTTGGATCCCGATACCCACTGCGAGTAAGAGTTACTGCTAGAAGAGTTTTACACATTACAATTAGCCGATCAAGTAGGTGTCTAGAAAGGTGTTAACGGGGTTACGCCCCTGGGAAAACGAGGTTTATTTTAATTAGGTCCATGCGAAAGCACGGGGAACCTACCTCAAAATACCGACACTGGCCTGGCCGAAAGACTGGCGAACTTGTAGGGTGTAATTAATCCCGGCTAATCTTACCTTTTAGGGTTTGAAGGAAGATTTGATAAAAACAGTGGGAGCCATCCAGATTAGATAAAATAATAACCAATCAAATCTTACAAAGAGCGCATGCAGAGTGTTTTCTTCTCTCTCTCCTTGTAGCGACCATGTCACGCCTTAATCAAGATAATATGGATGCATTGACCGAACTATCTTATTATACTGTGCTAGGGAACGTTGGTTCCGCTCTATCTTATAATTGTTATAAGTCCGAGCAGGAAATAGGGGAATATCCGGATTCCCATACCACCCATTTGAAGAAAGTGTATGTTGATGCATCTTCTTCGGGTGTGTTCATTACCGAGAACTGTTTCTCAGTATCCTCTGCGTTCTGGGTATGTGATACCGGATCAAGATCCCACATATGTAATCTGTTACATGGGCTACTGAAAGGTAGAGAACTGAGATTGGGTGATATATCTCTAAGTGTTAGAGAATGGTGCAATTGTTGCAGCCAAGTCAGCTGGCAAATATCACCTTATATTTATACATTGATTCTGAACGAATGTTATTACATACCGAACCTGATATACAATATCACATCAGTTTCTTTATTCTGTTAAAGAAGGATATAATTTTGTATTGGAGGATAATGTTGTGAACATTCTCCTGAATCAAGAGTTTTTCTATCAGGCACGTTAAATAATAGTATATACGTTCTAAATCAAACCACAGTTCAAAGTGTATAGAACACACACAAGAGGAGTAGTTCAGAAATGAACGAATCCTTCTTGAGGCATTGTAGACTAGGTCATATCAATGCGAAACGACCAGCTAAGTTACATAAGGATGAATATTAGAATTCGTTCGAATTTTCATCTTATGATACTTTCCAGTCTTATCTCAAAGGTAAAATGACCAATACTCCGTTTACTGGAAATAGAGAAAGAGTTTCTGAACTCTTGGGACAGATACATGATGATGTATACGGTCCTATGTCTACAAATGCCTGGCTTGGTTCTTCGTACTTCGTTATATTCATCGACTATCTCTCAGGATTCGTACATATGTTCCTGTTGAAACACAAGTCTGAAACTTTTGAGAAATTCAAGGAATATAAGATATGAAGTTGAAAAACCAAACGGGTAGAAGTATTCAAGTCCTTCGATGTGATCGAGGAGGAAAATACTTGATCATGGAATTCCTGGATTTTCTAAAAGGAGAATGGGATTCCCTCTAAGCTTACTCCTTCGCATACACCACAGCACAACGGTGTATCGGGGTGGAGGTATCGCACCTTATAAGATATGGCGCGCTCTATGATGAGTACTGCCGAGTTACCTGTTTCCTTTTGGGGTTATGCACTTAAGAAGCTGCATACCTATTGAATGGGGTTCCATCTAAATCAGTGCCTACCACTTCATATGAGATATGAAATGGGAAGAGACCATGTCTTAAAAGAGTTAAGATATGGGGTTGTCCGGCCTATGTTGAAAAGCAAAATCCGGACAAACTGGAGGAAAGGTCAGTTCTGTATAAGTTTGTTAGGATATTCCAAACATTTGTGAGGGAATATCTTCTACCACTATGAGGATTAAAAGGTGTTTTGTTTCTCAGCATGCCACCTTTTTAGAAAAGGAATTTCTTGTGAAGAAATTAGTGGTCATGAGGTAGAACTGGAAGGAGTTCCAGACACACAAACTAACAGCTGATGATTTGGTGAAACCAAAGGATTCAATAATCTCCAAGGAACCTCAGCCTCTCTGCGAATCTGGTAGGGTTCCTCATCCATTTGAGAGATACTACGGTCTTCTCGGTGACAGTGGGAGCGAAGATTGCATCATGGTTAATGATGGCCCAACTAGGTTCAGGTAGGCCATCACGAGTGGCGACTCTGTGAAAAGGCTGGATGTTATGCGATCAAAGATGGAATCCATGTACACCAACAAAGTATGACTTTACATGTTGCACCTGAAGGGGCAAAACCCATTGGGAGCAAAATGGATCTTGAGAAGATTCTTGGTGTAAATGGAAAAGTTGAGACTTTCAAACCTATGCTTAAGTCCATCAGGATCATTGCACGCATCGCGGAGTTAGAACATCTATTTTGATGTGGCAGTCAAAGAGTTTGACTTCATCAAAAGGTAGATGAACCTTATGTATACAAGAAGGTTGTAGAGAGTAAGGTTGTCTTCCACGTATTGTACGTAGATGACATACTCTTGATAGGAAAGTGTTTCCTATGCTACACTCGGTCAAGCTCCTCTTATCACGGGGATTCTCAATATAAGATCTGGATGATACCTACTACATCTTATGGATTATGATATATGGTGATAGATCTATGTGGATGTTGGGAGTGTCCCAAATCCAGGTACATTAACACCATACTAAAGGGGTTTAATATGGAGGATTCTAAGCGTGGTGATTCGCCAACTTACTCATGGATCACTCGCGTGCAAGGGATACCCTATGATTCGGCAGTAGGCTCTATCATGTATGTGATATTATGTACCAGACCAGATGTAGATGACTCACTAGGTGTAGTGATCGGGAATCAATCGGATCTTGGGAGAATAACTGGACAGTTGTGGAGGACATTCTTAAGTACTTGAGAAGCACTAAAAGAAAGTTCTTGGTTCCAGCTTCCAGAGTGATAAGTTCGACTGAAATTTAGTCACATGCATTGTCTTTACCCTTAGTGGAGGGATGGTATGATTCGAAGAGTTCCAAGCTAGATACCGTGGCATACTAGACGATAAAGGCTGAATATATTGCTACCAACGATACTACCAAAGTGGTTGTCTGGACATTACTTGTTCATGAGATGAGCAAGATTCCTACCATTGCGTGTCCAATAACTGTTATTGTGACAACAATGGAGTTGTGGCTTTCTCCTAGGAACACCGGTCCCATCAGCGATCCAGACATATTCTGAGGCTAGTATCACCTGATCAGGGAAATAGTTAATCTCCAATGGATCGAGGTTAGGAGAGTTCACACGAAGAAAAACACGGTGGATCCACTCACCAAGGCCTGCTTTCCCAAATACTGATTGAGAGATTTTAGGATGGTTGAGTATGGGATACTACAACCACTGCTATATTGTTGGGTATTGGATACTACAATAGATGGCCTTAGTGCAAGTGGGAGATTGTTAGTTATATATATGCCCTAGAGGCCATTATTGTACATGGGATGTATATTGTAGTGGATGCTTGGACATATATAAGGAGGACTTTCTTGCTCGACATGATAATATGCTATCCGGTTGCACTTTATCTTAACATGTTGACTTGTATACGTGATACTGTCTTGCTCTCACATGTTGACAAAGCCCTTAGGTTGTGAACTTGACTATCAGGACTATGATGGAGATCGTACTAGTGGGGCCAAGGATAGCCTACAAGTACACCCTTCAATTGTTCCTAGTCATGGGAGTATCGAGACAGGGCATTGATACTCCAGAGTAGACTAGCGTATACGCATCTTGACCCATATGATGGGCGATGGATGATCCCACATCCATTGGTGTTTGACATCAAATATGGTATACGGGTGCTCAGTGGAGACTGGGTACACTGGACTGACTCACCGAGAACTTCTAGATGGTATTATACCTATCGTCAGATAGCAGTTCTCTGGTGACACTGGTTTAGGTTAGTCTGTCGACCCGAGATCGCCATAGAGTCTTGTGTGATTCCCACTGTGCTTTGATTTCCACCTTACCACGGTTAAGAGATCGTGCAAAACGGTGGTTTTTGGGTACAATCCTGAGTCACATAGAGGCAATGAGCGATAGGAGGGGATTCTTCTCTCCCGGTATTGGGAGTTGATGTTGCGCTATGCTCGATTGGCCATAATAGGAAATCCGTGGCCAGGGTTGCTGAGATTTACTGGTAAGTGTTATCAGTAGTTTCTCGAACCGTTATGGACCTTGCATCGGCATGACTTATCAGGCTATTGGGGTCTGACGTTATACCACCCCAGGCTATGATATGTGACATATCTGACGAAGAGACCGGACTGTACGGTTGTGTTACTGTCAGGCTTTTGCAGGAGTTAGAGCGGGCTTGCTTGCCGATCTTCTGATCGTTCAATACCCAGGTAGCCGTTACGTCCAGCTAGTACCGCTGACAGCTTGTGGGTGTTTGATGTGATCATCACCCACTGCCGGTGTATTGACGAGTCTTTAGAGTCCTTCACTGAGGTTTCACTGGCTCAGGTAAAACGAAGTAGGAGCACATATGCGATAAGTGCGGGACCGAGATTAATACGAGTATGTGATACTGTATTCTATTCTCGCGATATAAAGTATCGATCGGTTATATGTGATATAGCCGGGTTATCGAATCAAATGTTAATTCGATTAGTCGATACTGTATCGGTCGGTTATATGCGATATAGCCGGGTTATCGAATCAAGTGTTGATTCGATATAATGATACAAATAATATTAGTCGGTCATATAAGATATAACCGGATTATTAAATCAAGTGTTGATTTAATGATTTAATGTATAATTATATATTTGATATATTAATTTACATTAACTAATATTAGCTCACTTAAACATTTATTTTTCTTACACGTGCACACTTAATATATATGTGATATATATTAATTGTGTTTTATTTATGTGTCATGGTTGATGATACATGCAACATGGGTGTATGAGACTTACACCATGATAAAGATAATGTAGGGTTTATTTATTTATGGTAATTCAATTATTTGTTGGAAATTTGTCAAATGGTATGAAGCTTCATGAAGCATTGAGACCCATTGACTTAGTCCACTAGTTTTGTCTTACACTAGATATTTGTTAACCCAACCATTATCTAAACTTATGGTTAAGTCTTTACATGAGACATATTAGATATTTTCTCACGCATGGTTGCCATTCTCACTCACAACATTATCTCTCTTCATCTTCTTCTTCAAGCTCAAGAGCTCTCTAGCTTTTGGGCAAGTGAGAAACTTTAGTGAGAAAATCAATTCCAAAGTGAGAAAAAATCCTACTTCATCATCCTCTACTAGATTAACACTTTAGTATAGGATGTTAGATTCACTAATCCCACATTAGTGAAGAGGGGAGCTTGGGTTAGTGTCTCCTCGACGTAGATCATTTTCGGCCTCGAAGACTTCAAGCAAGATCGTTCCTTTCACCTTAAGAAGCCATGCAAGAGTCCGGGAGTTACATGATCGCAGCAAAGGGACCACTACAAGGAGCTTTTGAAGTGAATGACCAGTCTATAAAGGTTGTATTCCTCATTCACTTAGATGTTAAGTTGTTAATATTGCTTGATTGTTTAAATTTCTAGTTAAAGATTCTTGGTTAGAGTTATTTAGAAAGGCAAAAAAATTTAAAAACGGCATGAGCGATGCCTCCCGAAACCTTGCTGTCGTCCTAGGTAATCCTACAACAAGCACTTTTGAATGAAAGAAAAAAAGACTGAGCAGACCAACCCCAAATTGGCTAAGTCCCTCTGAAGTCAAGTGCAACTGAGCCCAAATGCTCTGTTGTTGGATCTTAAATAAAAATGATTCTTAAAATGTTGGTAAGTTGATCTTAGTCTCAAACATGACTAAATCATCCTTAGTTAAAAAATTAAGTTGAGCCCAAATACTCATATATTTAAGTTGATCTTAATCTCAAACTAGATTAACGGTTCTTAAATAAAACAAAATATTTTTGAACTAAAGGAATATATAACCTAAGTTCAAAACCCAAACCTAAATCTAAAATATATGGATTTGGACTAATCTTCGCTTTATGGGTGATGAAATAAATTAGTCTCCATATACAATCCACGAGCAACCAAAACAAAAAACATGACACGACACGAAGTGAACCACTGTAAAAATAGAAAGTGGTTATCGCAATACGGTAACGTAATTATCTGCAGGGGCTTGTGCATGCAAAGAAGAGTGTCCCCACAATCAAAAACCCCTCATAAACGAGGGGGAATCTGATAAAGTCTGCAACAACGGTCGCATCTATCCAAACCTCCGATATATAGTGCCATAAATCAACTTGGTATCTTCGGAGAGGTGGATAGATATGTTCCAAATAGTATCTTCCCCCAAATTTAGGCTAGACGTCCTTGACATCTCGGTCCGGTCTTTCGGCGGTGAACAGATTCTGGCACGCCCAGTGGGAACTTTTCCTTTTTCCACTCCACACTTCATGTCTCGTGTTTCGCGAACAAAAAATCGCGGTTCGCTATGATTGCCCCTAGATGTAAGGTACTAAAACTTGGTGTTTCGCCCCTGTGCAGAAAATCAATGGCTTCTCAATACAATGCATGCAGCAGCAACTCCCGCTCCACCCCAACTGGAGGAGTGGCCTATGCACCCAACGCGGCCTCTATTTTCTTAATGCCGGTGGGGCAAGTCACACAAGCCGCTACCGGACTGTTCTTTGGGACCATGCTCCCACCTGTGAGTTTCGGTGCCTCAACGCCGCAAGAAGAAACTCCTAGAAGGTCGGTCTTCAATCGACTGGCAACTACAACGGCCCCTCTCAACGGGCCGTCCAAATTTGGCGTCTCAGACTTCAACAGGCTGAGCAAGAACTCAAAAGGGACCGTAAAAAAGCTCGTGATACCTGAAGGGGCTACCCAAAACGGCTAGCCCTTCTTACTCCTGCTACAGGTGAAGCCGTCAAAGGTGCTTCCTCCATCTGACGGTCAGTCCTCAGAAAATTGGCCGGCCCTCCCAAACATTAACAAGGATGTCGGTTTTCAACAGGCTGGCGCCAATTGAAGCTCCTCGGCAAAACCAGAGGCATGATGAATCCGCTTTCAAAACTAAGACGGTCCCTTCAACAAGGATTGCACAACATCGCCACTGGCGTCGATTGAGAGAAGCTGAGGGCAACTTCCCCTCTGGACTCATCCCACCAGCTCCAATGGTGGAAGCCGATGCTACTGTACCAACCGGGAACAGCTTTGATCCACTTAGAAGAGTGCTGAATGATCTAGATTTATATGTAGTAGTTAACCGCAATCAATAACGGTGTCGCATGTAGCTAGACCGAGATGAGTACGAGTCGTCCTCTGGGAAACGTTGAATATTTTATTCTTACTTTAGGCGTGTTGAGAAAGAGGAAGAATAGAGGAATAAAGAATAGTGGAATAGTTTCTAGATCTACGTTAAACACGGATGCAAAATATAGATTTAGATTAACTACGGATGTAAGTTTAATATTAAAAGGGGGCTTGTAGGGTTCATTAGGATTTAGTAGTTATGGATGATTAATTAAAGATTACTCTTTTTATCCTTTAATAGATTTAAAACTAAAACGACAGTGATGCATGTAGATTGGGGTTTCTGGAGGGAAAAGGGTTCCCACCCTTAACCCCTATCTTGACATAGAACTCCGTTCATATCTAGCCTTTACCAAAACAATAGTTAATCTAATCTCTAATCGTAGTCACGATTATCAATGAATTGATAGGGAACCCAATTAGGATGTTAACTATTCTTTTGATAAAGTTTATAAACTTTATAGGATTTAAAAAGAGTTTAAGGATCTTCATCATCCATTAACCTACCCTAATCCCATGAACCCTAACAAGCGAAGAATTACTCGTGCATGTTGGGAGAAGAAGAGATGGAGAGAGAAATCATATTAAAAACTACAAAGAGATAGAATAAGAAAACAACTACGTTTATTAATCAACAAAATTCATTTACACTTTGTTCCCTTAGAAAATGATTACAAAATACTAGTTTTGCTTCTCGATCTCTTCTAAGGAGGTAGATGAACCGTTGATAATCAGCCTGGATGCGTGAGCCTGTCGTGGACTTCGTGATCTCTTCAACTTGATGATTTTTCCAAGAGCCTCTCGGTCCTTATTTATAGTCCCAGAGCCAAAACCCTAGTTTCCTAATTTGGAAACCAGTGGTTAAGACCCTAACAGAACAAATGTCTCGTCCAACACACGGCGGAACCGCGGCCAATAAGTGGGTTTGGCCACGGTTCCCCGGCAAACAGGGAGATCGTTTGTTAGTTTTTCTGGGGCTTTAACTTGATGACACGTGGTGATCTTTTCACATCTCTGTGTAAGTCTACGTTAGCGCCCCGGCAGTCTACAGACGCCAAATGCGGAACAAAAACTTTTAAACTGGCGCTACCGTATACTTTAACCCGGATCTGCCATTATTGCTAAACTAACAAACTGTAAAGAATGTAGGAATGTTATACCGAACGATCCGAGTCCTTCGTTCTTCAACCATCATCCCACGCTCCGTTGCGGCTGCTCCGATCTCGTCGATCTCCGATCTCCTCGTCGAGGTGGCACCATATGATCGGTTCTTTAAACGGGCTCCCGCCTCTGACTCGAGGCAACTCGATCGTCAAGTTTGCTAAAAGAGACGACCAAGAATGATGTAGAGAATGAGTAGATGACTTTGTCTCGCTTCGTCCAAATCCGTGGACGATCGGTTAATGAAGTTGCCGAAGGAATCGGGTGATGGAATGAAATGGACCGTGAAATTCCATACACCCCGAATACTATCATAATCTTTTCTAACCGAAATGAAACCTCAAGTGAGAGAGAGAATGAGGAGAGAGAGAGGGCAAGCCATATATAGCAAGAGGGAGGTGACCGTAGGAGAGGGGGGTGACCACAAGAGAAACCTTCTCACTTTAAAAATATCTTTAAGAAAACAAGAAGCTTTAATGATAAAGGATGAATCACTTAAACACCTCATCAAGCATTAATGAACCATTAAATGCAACCAATGAAAACTTAACACCAATTAATCCTAGTCACCTCATCTAGAACCTTCTAGAAGAATCCACACTCATCTCAAGAAAAGACAAATCCGTCTTTAACCGAATGTTAAAAGACGGCTGATAGAAAACTGGAAACTGGCAACTTCCAAAAGTGATCCTGAAACGAATTTCAGGATAACCCCGAAACTGTATAAATATACCCGCATTTGTATTACGACCGAATACAAATGCAACTGAGATAAAGATATTATACCTATTCAATATAATACTTGGATCCGGCTTAAACCAAAGCCGACCAGTATCACCTGTCCGAAAATCGACACGTGCGTAAACGCACGTGCATTTCCGAACCCTGCCATAAAACCATACGGCCTCTACAACGTTTCGCCCGAACTTGGGAAACTGCCTATGGGGGACTCTAATGACTCGTCAGTACCCTGGCAGTGGGTTTAACCACAAACCGTCAGCGGCACTAGCTATGCGTAACGGCTGCCCATGGACTGACCTCAAGGGTGGCCGAGGAGCGAACTCAAGGGAGACCGATGAGCGAACTCCTCCAAAAACCCTACTGAGCCTAACAGTGACAATGTATATACAGTCCGGTCCGTTCGTCAATGAGTATCGCATATCCGCCTAGGGGGCTAGTAACGTCAGACCCCAAAGAGCAGTATAAGTCATGTCGGAGTGAAGCCCAATAACACCCTGAGATACTACTGGAGTACCTACCAGTAAATCTCCTGCCACGGCCGTGGGCTTTGTGTAATGGCTCTCCTAGACACAGCACGATCTCGCCCCCAATACCGGGAGAGACGAATCCCCTGCCGATCCGCTCACGTGCCTCCATATGGCTCGGGACTGTACCCAAAAGCTACCTGTTTGCACGACTCCTTTGAGCCGTGGTAGGGTAGAAATCAAAGCACAGTGGGAACTCATACGAGACAAATGACGACCTCAGGTCGATGAACTAACCTGTATACATGTCACCAGGGAACTGCTATCTGACGATAGGTATAGTACTAACTAGCAGATTCCCGGCGAGTCCTGTCCGGTGTACTCATAACCCAATGAGCACCTGTATACATCTTAGGTGATCCAACTGACACCAGTGGCTTGTGAGACCGGCCACCGCCCCTCGTCGGGGTCTCGACTGTACACACTAGTCTACTCCGGAGTATCGATGCCCTGTCTCGAAACTCCCACGACTAGGGACCACAATTAAGGATATGCATATAAACTACCCAACTCTCACGTATATGATCGCCATCATACTGTTGGTAGTAAAGCAAGATCCTAAGGGCTCTATCAAAGTGTAACATGCAATCAGTCACCTGAACATGTACACGACTGATAAAGGCAAACCAGATAGCATACTATCATCTCGAGTAAGACTGCGCTACCGGGATAGGTCCTCCGCAATCATTGCAATCACGTACCTGCGATCCAATAATTGACTATGAGGGCACTATCTCCAACAATCTCCCACTTGCACTCAAGGCTAATATTGCGATGTCGACTACTCACAGCCCGTGTGAAACCGAACATCCAACTCCTCTACTAATCAGTTTCACAAAGCCCGTTTGTAAAACTATTGTGTTCGAGAAATAGCCTCGGTGAGTGGATCCGCCTAGAAGTATCTTTCAATATCTCTCTACATCTCAAGTTCGCGGAGAAAGCCATCTCCCGAATTGAGTAGTACCTGTCTTAGAATATGTCTGGATATCTGATGGGACCTTAGTTCATAAATGAACTCCATATCCAAACTTCTTTGACTGAATCGATCACTGAACCTAATCAGTATCGGGCACCTTGCTTCCCACAGTATCCTCTTGGACCACCTGTCCATAATACTGTCCCTCTTTGTCAGAGGGAAAACTATAACTCTGACAATCACTCTGTCATCCATGTCACCTTTGAAGCCTGGAATGATAACCGTCTCCCGAAAGAGGCTGCCGTCATCAAATCCGTAGAACATGTACTTATGTTCTAAAACTGCTTCTTTATGTTTCTCCAGGATTGGATTAATACAAACTTATTGCATCTTGTGCAAAACCAACATTTGGTGTGGTACTTGACATCTCATGATTGACTCAATTGCCTAAGCAAGTGATCTGCCAATCATGCACATCCCTCTCCCCTTTAGTCTATACGACACCTTTAGAGAGGGTGACTCCATCACCTGCAGGTACACTACCATGCTAGGAGTCAACTATTCCAAAAACCATTAGAATATCTGTCAAAGTACCCACATTGGGAAACTACCCAAATCCAGATTTAAAACCATAGATCTAGAAACCAGAATGTCAAATATTATATCCATCTCCTGTCTGGAGAAACAACTGTGTGACGACTACAGTCCAACCGATCGTAGTATAGGAATTTTACTTCCCACTCTGTGTATGTCATCCATATACTATGACATCACACCCTACTACCTTCTTAACTGATCCATCCCCTATTCTGATTGAAGTCAAACCCATGACTGTCACATCAAAATTAGATGATCTATCTCCGCTATAACTGCTCAAGTCTATAAATAGATATAAGCATCTTGCCCACTATGCTTCCGTTGCTCCCACTGACTACGACAACCCTCCTACCGGGTCTCATATCCTGGAACAACAGTAGTGTCAAGTCTTGGTAGATAAGAACCTCCCTGTCACCGTCCTTGAGGCTACCGAAGTACCTCTCGGGTGTCTTGAGGTTACCCACCATACCTGCGGAGTGGCTATTGGAATGTCAAACCTGATTGAATGTATAGGTCCTATTAAATTTTCCGTAATCGTTCGCGGTTCTGGAATCACTTCCAGTTCTACCATACTCCCACTACTGTTTTCTGAAAAAGATCCATTTTTACTAAAACTGTGGCGAGTCAAGAACAATATCACTATTGATCTTCGAAATGGTAGAATATCAACCCTCGTCATAGCCAGGGTCAACCCACAAACAGCCATTACAGAAACGTGCCCTGAGTTATCCAGTGTCTAGTTTTAATCATAAGCTGGACAACTCCCCGTACCTTAACTTCTTTTAAGGTACGATCCATTCTATATCCAATATAGAAACTTTGGCACTTATTTAATTGGAACCAAGATTCAATCCATGCAGCTGTCTCCAGTGCATATCAACTTAATGGAAAAAGGCTAATCAGCATTACTCAACTTAGGAATCCATCCAATTATGAGTAACCTGAAAGAGAAACACGTTTCTCAAAACCATCACTATCATCTGAATACCAATCACAAGAATCTACATCTCCGATCTCTTTGAAGAATCCCGATACTTGTGATGCCTGGTTCTCTACTTTATTCTTATACCCACAACTTCTCAAAACTTAGACCTTGTATTTCTACGAAACACTCGTCTAAATACTAGAGAAGTTATAAGTAAACAGAACATAGTATGAGGACCTACCCCTTTGTCCTGAAGGACACTTGGACAACATACAATACTCTGTATAAGTCCGCTGAGTTGAACAACTCAAAACCTGTGCGTTGTAGGTGGAAAACTGTACCCTGGCGATTTCCTCAAATATCACCAATTACAACGAATTCCGATATAATGAGGATGATCACCTAATTCCCAATATCTTACTCCCACTCATCATCTGTAAAACCATACAGATATGAGAATGAAACCTGGTAAATACATACCCTTGGAGTAAGTGTCTAATCGGGAAAACAGTTTTTCCTTTAACAATGCACTGAAACATGAAAATGTTTCGTAGGGGTATCCTGGTATTCATAGCAATGCCTCTTCCATAATCCAATTCATGACTTCAACCGTATATTTTATTGCCATCTCTCCAAATCCCTTTATTTGTCTTTAGTCGTTACCTTCTGTACACCATCGTTAGGCTAAATGGTTTTCTTCATTCCCTACCGTTCGGCACCAGCCTATGGTTTGGAAGAAGACTATCCAGTAAGCATAATAGGTGTACCCTCCTAAACCAAGGAGTACTCGCATCTCGAGAGAAGGTGACGATAAAAGACAACTGAATAATACCTTATTCTTTTTAAAGGTGAAATAGGAGCGGCGATGAAGTACGCGGTTTTGGTCGTGAATGATATCAGTCGCAATTTACATTGCCCTCTTTCTAATCCCTTTATTTTGTCTTTACATATTACCTTCTGCACACCCTACTTAGGCTAATTGGTTTTCTTCATTCCCTACCTTTCGGCACCAGCCTATGGTTTGGAATAAGACTATCCAATAGGCGTAATAGGTGTACTCTCCTAAACCAAGGAGCTCTCGCAACCTGAGAGAGGGTGATAATAAAAGACAACTGAATAAACCAATTTTATTTCTCCTGAACCTGGATCCATCCCCGAAGAAGTCCCTTCGAGTTCGTATATAACCATACGATGGATCTATCCAATGGAAGTGGATATCCGTAGTAATACTGGTGTTCTGAGAAATGCAAAGGGTAAAAGAAGGAGTGGCAATGACTTATGCAACTCAGACAATCCAAAAGCCAGTATTTTAAGAAGGTTCGGTCAACCTGGTCACTGAGTCATAGTCTAGGGTCGGTCAAAGGTCGCTGCCAAAGAGAGAGAGAGAGAAAAGAAACACTCAGCGTGCACTCTAACCTAGATCAGAATGGTCATCATTTTATCTAATCCGGAAACCTCCCACTGTCCTGTCAAATTCTCCTCCAAACCTAAAGAAGAATCAATCGGGATCACCCGAAGAGTAAACCAACTCATCAGTGGGAATCGGGATCCAACTCTCATCGCATGTTAACGTGATGGAATGCATCCACGTTATTCATACTCCAGAAGGTATGCGCATACTTGGCAAGTTTCAGTTTCTTTAGAAACTCCCGATATAGTTTTTGCCCCATGCTCTTATGATCCTGACTAAGGGCCAGCAAATCATAAGTCACATGTCAAGTTCTGCCCGTCATTATCTTGTTAATTTGAACCCACCCGTACTCGCCCTTGACTAAGGGCCAACAAGGCTGTACGACTGTCCCAAACCAACTCATCTATCTATGCAACATGTGAACACCCCAGCAGCTACCAATCACTATGTCCTAGCTAAGGGCTAGACCAACATAGCTTGAATACTACTGACCATCCATATGAAATGATAGAGGGCTACGGCTGGTTTTTGGCGAAAAACCTTTAGCGTAGTGAACTTGATATCGCTGAAGGAACCTGATAGCTTTTTAAAATATAGTGGCGAAAACCTTTTGCTAAAGAGGTCACTCCCGGTAAAGGGATCTCGGCTCTTTCCTCGTGGAATGAGGTGCAGGATATTCCACTGAATACCGCTATGCAAAGCAACATGTAATCGACTATAGTGAAGTTATTACTCTGACGCAAACTTCTGTCCAAGGGGTCAGTTCCGGTGAAGGGATATCGGCCCTTGCCCCGTCGAATGAGGTGCAGGATATTCCACTGAATACCGCTATGCATAACAAAAGAAAACGTCTTTGCAATAACACTTTTTAAATTAGTTCCAACAACTGCAAATAGGTTTGTTTTAACTTTGCGTTGATCAGAATCAACGCAGTCCCATCATTCAATCACACCAGAAAAGAACGAAAATAAAATGTACGTATATGCCATCCGCATTCGTCACTGGGTCCCGTCATCACTCGTTAGGTTACTTAACTAACGACAGAGCGGGGGCTGGACTAGCGCGGGTGTAAAACATATACAACATCTAATAGTATATAAACCAATATACAATAATCGCTCCAGGCGTGATAGTATGCAACATTACAGAAAAGTAATAAGCATCACAGAACAATACATATAATCTGGGATCCCCGAGTTTCACAGAGCCGCTGCTGAAACTCGACGTTCCCCTGTCGTGTGGATAGCCTGTGTAATGAAACCTAGACCCCTACGGGTGCGGCAAGTTACCCGCCAAAACCTGAAGCGAGGTAGTCCCCACAGCATAGTGAATGGAACACCCGGCACTTCACGGAATCCGGTAAATTGAGCACCCCTCCTTGGGTCAACCTGTACCCCCTACGAGTGCGGCGAATAGTCTGCCAATTCTGAAGTGGGGACCCTCTGCCTCTCAAAGCCATGAAATGTGGACCCGTTGCTCTCCCGAACCCGGCTATCCGTGCACTCCGTCTCGGGGTAAAACCTAGTACAGTAATGAAAAATAGTACAATAGGTACATCGACCGCAACCTGGTCGTGCCCCAAAAGAATATTATACAACAGGCAGTGACGGCAGTCCACAAGTTGGACGCTCGCCCCGCAATATCAAATGTACAAATAAACACAAACTGTACTACCATTGCACACTGCTATCCACCACGACAAATCCGCAACATCACAGCACAACACAGAACATCAACGCGAATGTCACGTTCGCAAACCCGTCTAAAAGAACTATAGCAATCGGACGCGGTTTACCGATCAAATGACATTCCCGGTCGGAGATATAATGTAAGCACTGTAAACTAACGTGTTTAAATTTCGATCGACCAAAGACCAAATATCAAAAAGTGGGCCCCACTGCTTACTGGTGAACAGTAACAAAATCTGGGCCAAAACTATATATACCAAAAAACCCCAAAATCCCACAGAGAACCAACTGACAAAATTTGGGAGCACGTGCTCCCCACGTGGCCGCGGTTGCGCGGCCAAACCATGGGTTTGGCCGCCCTTCCGCGGCGACTTGGAGGGATCACGACCCCAAATTTCGTCGTAGTTCTTAGAAAACCCTGCTCTGATTTTTAAGACATCCAGAAATAAATTTTGAGACCATTTAAAATCAACAGAAACTGTCGGCATAGGATTTTGTAGTTTTCGATTTCCGGTCGGATCGATGTTTTAAACGCGTTAGCACAAGTTAGTATAGCAAAATGGTTAGGCTCTGATACCACTGTAAGTCTACGTTAGCGCCCCGGCAGTCTACAGACGCCAAATGCGGAACAAAAACTTTTAAACTGGCGCTACCGTATACTTTAACCCGGATCTGCCATTATTGCTAAACTAACAAACTGTAAAGAGTGTAGGAATGTTATACCGAAAGATCCGAGTCCTTCGTTCTTCAACCATCATCCCACGCTCCGTTGCGGCTGCTCCGATCTCGTCGATCTCCGATCTCCTCGTCGAGGTGGCACCACATGATCGGTTCTTTAAACGGGCTCCCGCCTCTGACTCGAGGCAACTCGATCGTCAAGTTTGCTAAAAGAGACGACCAAGAATGATGTAGAGAATGAGTAGATGACTTTGTCTCACTTCGTCCAAATCCGTGGACGATCGGTTAATGAAGTTGCCGAAGGAATCGGGTGATGGAATGAAATGGACCGTGAAATTCCATACACCCCGAATACTATCATAATCTTTTCTAACCGAAATGAAACCTCAAGTGAGAGAGAGAATGAGGAGAGAGAGAGGGAAAGCCATATATAGCAAGAGGGAGGTGACCGTAGGAGAGGGGGGTGACCACAAGAGAAACCTTCTCACTTTAAAAATATCTTTAAGAAAACAAGAAGCTTTAATGATAAAGGATGAATCACTTAAACACCTCATCAAGCATTAATGAACCATTAAATGCAACCAATGAAAACTTAACACCAATTAATCCTAGTCACCTCATCTAGAACCTTCTAGAAGAATCCACACTCATCTCAAGAAAAGACAAATCCGTCTTTAACCGAATGTTAAAAGACGGCTGATAGAAAACTGGAAACTGGCAACTTCCAAAAGTGATCCTGAAACGAATTTCAGGATAACCCCGAAACTGTATAAATATACCCGCATTTGTATTACGACCGAATACAAATACAACTGAGACAAAGATATTATACCTATTCAATATAATACTTGGATCCGGCTTAAACCAAAGCCGACCAGTATCACCTGTCCGAAAATCGACACGTGCGTAAACGCACGTGCATTTTCCGAACCCTGCCATAAAACCATACGGCCTCTACAACGTTTCGCCCGAACTTGGGAAACTGCCTGTGGGGGACTCTAATGACTCGTCAGTACCCTGGCAGTGGGTTTAACCACAAACCGTCAGCGGCACTAGCTATGCGTAACGGCTGCCCATGGACTGACCTCAAGGGTGGCCGAGGAGCGAACTCAAGGGAGACCGATGAGCGAACTCCTCCGAAAACCCTACTGAGCCTAACAGTGACAATGTATATATAGTCCGGTCCGTTCGTCAATGAGTATCGCATATCCGCCTAGGGGGCTAGTAACGTCAGACCCCAAAGAGCAGTATAAGTCATGTCGGAGTGAAGCCCAATAACACCCTGAGATACTACTGGAGTACCTACCAGTAAATCTCCTGCCACGGCCGTGGGCTTTGTGTAATGGCTCTCCTAGACACAGCACGATCTCGCCCCCAATACCGGGAGAGACGAATCCCCTGCCGATCCGCTCACGTGCCTCCATATGGCTCGGGACTGTACCCAAAAGCTACCTGTTTGCACGACTCCTTTGAGCCGTGGTAGGGTAGAAATCAAAGCACAGTGGGAACTCATACGAGACAAATGACGACCTCAGGTCGATGAACTAACCTGTACACATGTCACCAGGGAACTGCTATCTGACGATAGGTATAGTACTAACTAGCAGATTCCCGGCGAGTCCTGTCCGGTGTACTCATAACCCAATGAGCACATGTATACATCTTAGGTGATCCAACTGACACCAGTGACTTGTGAGACCGGCCACCGCCCCTCGTCGGGGTCTCGACTGTACACACTAGTCTACTCCGGAGTATCGATGCCCTATCTCGAAACTCCCACGACTAGGGACCACAATTAAGGATATGCATATAAACTACCCAACTCTCACGTATATGATCGCCATCATACTGTTGGTAGTAAAGCAAGATCCTAAGGGCTCTATCAAAGTGTAACATGCAATCAGTCACCTGAACATGTACACGACTGATAAAGGCAAACCAGATAGCATACTATCATCTCGAGTAAGACTGCGCTACCGGGATAGGTCCTCCGCAATCATTGCAATCACGTACCTGCGATCCAATAATTGACTATGAGGGCACTATCTCCAACACTCTGGAAACTGAAAATCTACTCTTCGTCTCTGCCAGACTTGATTTCTTTAGTTTACTTTCTTAATTAGGCAGATTTGTTCGCCAACTTTGATTTCCTTAATTTCAGTCCTGAAAATTCTGCACAATAACTCAACAAATAATATTAGTTTGTTTCATGGAGATATTAACTTAACCATTAAGAATTGGTCAAAGGCTTTTAATAAGGTAAGCATATTTAAATAGAACAAATGTCACATGGATATTTATACTTACTTTTTCCTACATAATGTTAATTATAATATATAAACACATAAAAATAGTATTTTTACAGATAAACCTTCATATGTGTCATATATTATAATAAACACCTTTTATTATATAGAAAAATTAGGGAAAATGTCATATTAAATGTGCAGTTTTATCAACTGAACAAATACCCCCAAACTTATCTTTGATCATCCCGAGCAAACTAGTTTATTCAAGAGAAAGAAAGGAGAAAGCTAAGCACACTTCGTAGGCAACATGATTGCACTGAGCGCGTGCAACAAGCCGTTAAACCCCTAGGTGTCCCTAGTAGGAGGAGTGTTGTCTCCTGAGGGTTTTCAGTGGATTACACCCACAAAATCTTATAAAAGAGAGATAGTGAAAGTTACATATAAAGATAAGAACTATAAAAGAAAGAACTTGAAAATAAGAGTTTTCAAATACACCAGTTTTTCAGTTGCTATGAGCCCTATCTTAATGGTCATGAAAAAATATTAGAAATCACACCATCTCTCAATAAAACATCGCCTTTAGTTTTCCTCCCTATCTTTCCTCCAAACATTGATCATATACCCCTACGTGTGTGAACTGGACATCTCCATACTTGGAGAATTCAATTCAAGCAATCATACTCTTGTCCATCTACCTTAGTACTTTTTAATCGATATTTATATGGAATATGCTCACACATTTTTCATGCGACCGTTAATACTTCTTAAGGTACTAACCGACCGATTACTCATGTGCTTGCTAATTAGGTGCTTTTCCTCATCTTGCAACACCTAAGGCTTAGCAGTGGCTCCCAAACCAGTCGGTCTAAGGCACTAGGTGATAAAGCACCCTTGCTATATTTTTTTATTGCTGCCTCGGTGATAACAAAACCAGTGTTCATTTTTCTTTTCACCATTTTATCTTTTATTCTCCACTTTTATTTTCTTCATACTTTGGTTTTAGACAAGAGCATTTCAAGGTATTCTCTACTATCCCGAGTTTCAAGATGTGTGTAAGTGCGTATAGTAGGGTATCAACGTTCAAATGTTTGGCTTCCAGAATAGGAACTATTTTTCAGGCTTATTTTTATCCTCAGATTAGTAATTTCCTTCATCTTACTAACCCTTGGGACAACAACTCATATCTACTTATTACTAGTTTTGTTTAAGAAAACATCTAACTTTCTTATTTTCCTTAAACTATTCCTATCTTTCAAATATAATTTTTTTCACTTTCTACTCTTTTATTATAAAAAAAAATTTGAATGCCCAGTGTCAAAGATAATTCAGTGAATACAAACCTCCCCCCCAAACCTGTTTTCAGCAGTGTCCTCACTGATGTTGTCTTTTGAGAGCATGGACCTGTATACTTAAGGAGAGACAAAAGGGGTAAAATAATAGTTAAATGAAAACTACCCCCAAACTTGTTCTTTGGCACGCACAGATATTCAGTTAAGTCCTTTTCACTCACCTCCGTTCTTAAAACGAGAAAATGTTGCCGAAACATGGAGGTGAGGCGGAGGAATTCAGTTATGATAAAGTGGCTCCTGTAAAAACAGGAGCTCCTCCGCTGGGTCAGCAGAGAAATATGGTTTTAATCTATGCCCATTTATTTTAAAAATTGAACCGTTTTTCAAATTTTCAACTTCTACTGCCCCGTGCGGGTGTACATACCGCACCACAAAAGGTCCTTTCCAACGAGATTTAAGCTTACCCGGATGAAGATAGAGACGGGAATCGTAAAGAATGACTTGTTTCCCTGATGTGAAAGTTTTTCTAAAAAGGTTTTTACTGTGGAACACTTTAGTCCGGTTCTTTACTATCACCGCATTATCGTAAGCTTCATCACGGAGTTTGCTTAGCTCATTCAATTGCAGCTTCCGATAGCTGTTTGCTTGATCAAAATCGAAGTTAAGCACTTTAATAGCCCACATTGCTTTATGTTCGATCTCGACAGGAAGGTGGCATGCCTTCCCAAACACAAGGCGGTATGGAGACATACCAAGATCGGTCTTATAAGCGGTGCGAAATGCCCAAAGAGCATCCGTCAATTTGGTTGACCAAACTTTATGGTTTTTAGAAACCGTCTTCTCCAAAATTTGTTTGATTTGCCTATTTGAGATCTCAACCTGCCCACTTGTTTGGGGATGATAGGGCGTAGAAAGTTTGTAGGTGATTGAATATTTCCGCATCAAAGTCTCGAAAGACTGATTACAGAAATGTGTCCCGTTGTCGCTAATTATGGCGCGAGGGTGTCCGAATCGCGAAAAGATATTTTCTTTAAGGAACTTAATGAATTAGTGCCACACGGTATTGCTTCCACCCATTTCGAGACGTAATCAACCGCTAACAAGATATATAAATTCCCAAAAGAGTTGGGAAAAGGGCCCATAAAATCAATACCCCAAACATCGAATATTTCCACAACCAATATAGGTTGGAGCGGCATCTCGTTTCTTCATGAAATCCGACCCAAATGCTGACGTCGCGGAAAAGTTTTGCAATGATCATATACATCTTTAAATAATGTTGGCCAATAAAAACCACATTGCAAAACTTTCTCCGCCATTTTTCGAGGATCAAAATGACCGCTGCATGCTTGATCATGACAAAATGATAACACACTCTTGAATTCATCATTAGGGACACACCTGTGAATGATTTGATCGGAACAATACTTAAACAGATAAGGTTCATCCCAGTAAAAGTATTTTACTTGGGATAGAAATCGAAGTTTGTCTTGTTTCGACCAATTGCTAAGAATAAGTCTCGTCGCTAGATAATTCACAATATCCATGAACCAAGGTTCGTAGGATACTGTCAAGAGCTGTTCATCAGGAAATGAGTCATTTATCGGCACTGTCAATGTTGGGGAAGAAGTGATGCGTGAAAGATGGTCGGCTACAACGTTTTCACATCCACTCTTGTCTCGGATGACAAGATCAAATTTTTGTAACAACAGGATCCAACGGATTAGCCTGAACTTAGCATCCTTCTTCGATAAAAGGTGTCATAGGGCGGAGTGATCAGTGTAAACCACTATTAGCGAGCTAATCAAGTAGGCCTGAATTTTTCTAATGCAAATACAACTGCCAAGAGTTCTTTCTCGGTAGTTGTGTAATTTATTTGTGCATCATTCAAGATCCTACTTGGATAGTAAATTACATGTGGCATCTTATCAATGTGCTGTCCTAAGACCGCACCAATAGAAAAATCTGATGCATCACACATAAGCTCGAACGGGTGGTTCCAATCTGGAGATGATAGAACGGGGGCTGTAGTGAGCGATCCTTTAAGCGATTCAAAAGCATCCTCACAATCCGAATCGAAGTGAAATATAGTATCTTTGGCCGATAGAAGAGTTAAGGGTCTAGCAATTTTGCTAAATTCCTTAATAAATCTCCTATAAAATCCTGCATGACCAAGGAAGGATCATATATCTTTGACGCATTTGGGACGAGGGAGGTTATGGATGATATCAATTTTAGCTCTGTCAACCTCAATGTCTTTTCGTGAAATTATATGTCCAAGGACAATACCATCTTGGACCATAAAATGACATTTTTCCCAATTCAAAGTTAAGTTCTTATCCTTACAGCGGGTAAGAACCGCGTCAAGATTACGAAGGCGGTCCTCAAAGGAGTCCCCAAAAATGGAGAAATCGTCCATAAAAATTTCCAGAAAATTATCAACCATGTCTGAGAATATCCCCATCATACACCGCTGAAATGTAGCAGGAGCATTGCATAACCCAAAGGGCATGCGTCTATAAGCAAAAGTACCGAAATGACAAGTAAATGTGGTTTTATCTTGATCCTTTTCGGTGATGGGGACCTGGTTAGCCAGAGTATCCGTCCAAGAAACAATAGTATTCGTGTCCAGCTAATCGTTCTAACATCTGGTCAATGAAAGGTGGAGGGAAGTGATCTTTCCTCGTCGCGGTATTGAGTTTTCTGTAATCAATACATACGCGCCACCCAGTTCGGATGCGTGTTTGGATTAACTCATTAGCCTCATTAGTTATGACCGTGATACCAGACTTTTTAGGGACTACGTGAATCGGACTTACCCATTGGCTATCAGATATAGGGTAAATTATACCATTATCAAGGTACTTGACGATTTCTTTCTTTACCGCCTCCTTCATAACGGGATTTAACCGTCTTTGTGGGTCTCAGGTTGGTTTGGCTTCATCCATCAGATGTATATAATGTTCAACAATTAAGGGACTAATCCTTTTGATGTCAGTCATTGTCCAACCAAATGCATGCCGATTTGATCTCAACACTGCCAAAAGTGCTTTCTCTTGTTCTAAGGCTAGAGAAGCGGATATGATCATTGGAAAAGCCTCATTCTCACCTAAATATGCATATTTAAGATGAGAAGGTAGCGGTTTGAGATCAAATATTGGCGGAGAGACAATAGAAGGTGGGGTAAGGGAATGATATTCCGACTCCCTAAGAAGTTCAAAACTTGCATAAGATATTGACTCGGAAAGTGCTACTGACTTTTGCGATGAGTCAACGGATTCAAACTCAGGGACGGACTCATTGAACATATCCTCACGATGAAGTTATGCAAGATCAAATGATGTCTCACTAATGTTGTCGAGATCATCAAAGAAAAGTTCCTCCTCCATGCAACTTTCGGGAGCTATCTCGTGGATGGAACAAACATCAAGTAAATGAGCAGAAGGTTCAGATGGTTGACTTCCTAGCTTGTAAATATTAAGCTCAATTGTCATCTTCCCGAAGGATAAGTTCATAGAACCGTTATGACAATTAATTACAGCGTTAGAAGTTGCTAGGAAGGGTCGACCGAGTATCACCGGGATTTGATTGCGTGGGTTTGCCACAGGCTATGTATCTAAAACAATAAAGTCCACAGGGAATATGAATTCCCCGACTTTAATTAATACATCCTCTAGTTCACCCCGAGGTTTGGTGATTGATCGGTCTGCCATCTGGAGAGTACAATGGACGGGTTTCAACTCTCCAATCCCTAACTGCTCGTATACTGAATTAGGAAGCAAGTTAACGCTAGCGCCAAGGTCGAGTAAAGCACGATTAATATTTTACCCCCAATAGAAATAGAGATGGTTGGACAGCCAGGGTCCTTACGTTTCTTTGGTATCTGCTGGGTAAAGCTGTGCTTATATTACTCATCATGAAAACCTTTTTCGGCACTTGAGTTTTTCTCTTCCTAGTGCACAAGTCTTTAAGGATTCTTGCATAAGATGGGACTTGTTGAATAGCATCTAGGAGAGAAATATTTACGTTAACTTGCTTAAACATTTCCACAATCTTCTCCATTTGTGGGTTAGGTCTGTTGACCCTTAATCTATTTGGAAATGGAGCTTGATCAATAAGTTTTGGGTCCAACATTTGTGGAGAAGATTGAGGGGACGGATTCGATCCCAAAATTGGAGTGGGAATCGTCTTAGATAGATTGGGCGAAGTGTTCGAGCCTTGGGAAAAACGGAGAATAGGCTCGGATGAAGGTGGGAGACTAGACGAATTAGGGGAAGAAGTAGAAGTCGGGGTATCATTGGTATCACTAACATCATCAGTTGATTCACCTACTCGGTTATTTAGAACTTTTCCCGATCTCAACGTAGTAACGGCACTCACGTTATGATTTTGTGAATGGCCAGGATTCGTTAGGGGTTGAGATGGGAGTTTCCCTTTCTCTCTCGCACTCATTGTGGCGTTCAATTGTGTAATTTGGTTTTCTATTGATTTAATACTCTCACCATGGAAGGCGGAGTCTTTCTTTATGGTATCAATAGAAGACCTCATATCAGCCGACATTTGAATGGAATGTTTTATAAACAAATCCAAAGTTTGTGCGAGTGAAGAGTTATCAGTACCGGCCAATTGCGGTGCAGAAGTGTTGGCTGGATTTTGAAAATTTTGTGACTGATAGGGGTGCTGACTTTGTGGTTGTGGTTGTTGTTGCTGTGGAGGAGGTCTTTGATAATTGCTTTGGAACTGGTTTTGATTTTGGGGTTGGTTTTGGTTCCAAGCAAAGTTAGGATGATTCCTCCATCCTTGATTATACGTGGAAGAATAAGGATCGTTTCTAGGTCGATGCTGAAAAGCAGCATTAGTTTACCCGTGACCTTGAAACGGTGCATTCATAGGACATTCTTCCGTCAAGTGTGAAGGATCTGAACAGCAACCATACACGGTCTTGGTAAGCGTTACCTGATTTAGGGAGACTAATGAAAATTTGTTTTCAATAGCGTCGAGTTTATTTTGCATCGCTGCCATTCGGCTTTTACTGCGATGGAAACATCGAGCTGATGAATACCTCCCTAGATGAAGGTGGTCTAACGCTTTCCCACCGCAAAGTGTTCTCAGCGAGATCTTCCAGATATTTCCAGGCTTCACCATCATCTTTAGACATGAAATTGCATTGATAATTTATTTCAAGTATCTGCTTTGTTGCTGGATTAATGCCCTCATATATAATTCGGTACAAATCCCATCTATGTATTCCATAATGAGGATATTGGACAAGCAAATCCTTGAAACGTTCAAAGCACTTCCAAAATGGTTCATTGGAAAGCTGGGTAAACTGGTTGATCTCGCTCCTAACACGGACGGTCTTATAATTTGGGTAAAACTTCTTAAGAAATGCTATTACGAATTCATCCCAATTAGTGATAGAGTATGCGACAGTATTATAAAGCTATTTTTCTGCCAAGTCGCATAAAGTGAATGGGAGAAGACGCAAGCGCATAGCATCCACGGACAGATGTGAAGTACTCATCATTGCGCATACGTTTTCGAATTTAGTGATGAAAACGTACGCATCTTCAGACTCAAGCCCATAAAATTTGGGTAACAGGTTGATGTAGTAGGGTTTAATTTCAAAATTATTCCCGTTGGCTGGTGGAATAGATAAACAAGTGGGAAGTGGACCACGGATAGGATGGCATCTTTCTTGGAGAGAGATGCGCGGTGGATTCTGCTCACCTACGGGCGGTGGCAGGGTGGTGTTATAATTTGATGGAGTACCTTCCATCTCGGTCGATGTGGAGGATGGTGAGGAAAAAGAAGATGAAAAGGTACCGACCTCGGAGTCGATAGCAGGAACGCGGACAAGACGTGTTAGTGTATATGCCCTAGAGGCCATTACTGTATCATACTAGCTTGTATATTACTTGATGGAAGCTTGGGATATTCACAGTTGTATAGACAATCTTGCTCAAAATGGTAGTATGCTACTTGGTTTGTCTCTACTTCAATATGTGCATGTGTTTCTTTTAGTATATCGCTTATATACATATTAGTAGAGCCCTTAGGATCTTTGCTTGATTACCAGCGTTGTGATGGCGCTCACACTCGTGGGGGCTGGGTAATCCATAAGCACATCCTTATACAGGTCCCTAGTCGTAGGGCTATCGAGACAGGGCATCGATACTCCGGAGTAGACTAGCGTATGCGCTTCTCATCCCAGCGGGGGAGACGGTCTGTCCCACAGCCATCAATACGTCGTACTTGAGATAGTATGCGGGTGCTCGTTAGGTTACGAGTACAATGGACAGGACTCGTCGGGAACTGTTAGTTGGTATTATACCTATCGTCGGTTATCAGTTCCCAGGTGACATGAGTACAGCTTAGTCCACCGACTTGACACTGTCACTTCGCCTCGAGTGTGTTCCCACTGTACTTAGATTACTACCCTACCATGGCTCAAAGGAGTCGTGCAAACAGGTAGTAGTTGGGTGCAGTCCCGAAGCACTTGGAGGCAGTGACGGTTAGATAGGGTTCGTCTCTCCCGGTATTGGGGGTTGACATCGTGCTGTGTCTAGGAGAGCCATTACACAAGTAGTCCCTGGCCAGGGCAAGCGAGATATACTGGTAGGTTTCCAGTGTTATCTCAGGGTGTTCTGGGCTTCACTCCGACACGACTTGTACCGCTATTAGGAGACTGACGTTTACCGCCCCCCTAGGCCCGCCATGCGATGTATCAGACGAACAGACCGGACTGCACGGAGATTTTCACATACAGGCTCAGTAGGAGTTCGGATGGGTTTACCTCATCGGCCTTCTTATCGACATCTACCTGGGGACCGTTACGTACAGCTAGTGCTGCTTGCGGTCTGTGGTTAAACCCACTGCCAGCGTAGTGTCGAGTCTTTAGAGTCCCACACAGAGAGTTTCCCTGCATTGAGCGAAACGTGTAGAGGCCGTATGGTTTTACGGCAGGGCTACGATCACTTACATGCACTTGTGCTCGTATGCTGTTCGGGCAGGCAATACTAGTGGGCTTTGGTTTAAGCCAGATCCTAGTATTGCACAGATGGATTTGATTTGTCTTCTGTGCATTCGCATTCTACGGAATGCGGATGCGGGTGTGTATGCACAGTTTTGAGGAGCGATGGAGGAGGTGGTGCCTCATTAGGGTTTTGGCAGTTGGTTCGGCCAAAACCATTATGTGGCAGGCTCATTAGGGTTTTGACAATTTGTTCGGTCAAAACCATTATGAGTCGGAGACATTGTTTACTAATCCTATTAGTGATAATTATATGATGGCTAATTGCTTTGACCATTTGACCTTCTTAGACCTCTCTTGACTTTGTTGACCCGTTGACCGTGTTGACTCGTTGATCGTGTTGACCATTGACCTTCAAGAGAGATCTGCACTCTTCTTTTGATTTTCTTTTTCTTTTGATTATGAAAATGGTCATTTCAATGTAGCCAGCAACTTTATCTTGATGGGATTAGTAATGATAATGTTTTTGCATTATTGAACCATGGTTCATTTTTCTTTAGCTCATAATTCATTCTCATTTCTATCTCTTGCTCTTTCTCATGAGAAGAAAAGAAAATGAGCTCTCATGGTTGCTATGTCCTCCTCCTTCTTCCTCCTCTTGATTCTATCTTTTGATCTCATGTGTTGAGAGAAAAAGATCCCACTAAGACAAACACATCCATACATCTCCTCTACACATCCTAGGGCTTCTTGACTAGCAATCTCTTTGCCCTAGTTGCCTCGGCTCGAGGTGGAGCTCGGCGTACATCTCTCGGGTGGATCGTCTTCGACTCAAGAAGGCCGCGGAGGTGCCCAAGGTCCGGATTGACACTTGGAGCTTGGATGAACAAGCGGGACAGCGGAATGAAGACCCGAAGGACCGGTTTCGTGAGGTATACCTTCTACAGCATAGTAGTTAAAGTCTCTAATAGTTTACTAGTTTCTAGTTTAGCGAAGATCCGTGCTTTAAGTCCATCTTGCCTTGCGCCAAAATCATTGTTTTTCGCCGTTTCCGCCTCCCCGTAAGAACCGGGGTGAGCAACGTGGACTTACAGTGGTATTAGAGCCTAGCTAAATATAAACTAGTAAGTTAGCAAAGTGTTTAGAATATCGATCGGAAAAAAGTCGCAAAACACGTCCGCAAAACCTCAAGTTTCTGTCGATTTTCATACTGCTCAAAAAGTGATTTAAAATATATGAAAAATCGTCTCAGGGTTTTGTGAAAACACTGCAGAAAAACGATCCAGTGAATCGATCAAACGACCGCGGTTCCGCGGCAAAGACATGCTCATTGCCGCGGTTCCGCCGCCGTTTTGACTCGGCACTGGATCGGATTTTGGGCAGTGTTTTAGTTTAGCTGTTTTGGGATTTTTAAGACATGTTTTTTCTTCCCAGAATTTCCAGAGAGCAAATTGACCTTTGGGGTGGTTAAAAATCCGTATTTTGATCGATATTCCGTAGACTTTGGCTAATGGATATTATCTGTGATGTGATATATGTATTGAACGTCCTCTAATCGCTATACGTCGATTAGTGGGGGTTATACATATCTGTGATCTGTAATGTTGATGGTTTGTGTATATGAACTCGGTGGATTATCGCGGATGAATAGCCGGGAATGGGTGTGAGATGAGAGTTTCTTTTTCTTTCATTCATTGTAAAATTTGTAAATTGATGTAATATTATTTATATGGCCGCACAACCGGGTCGGGGTTGTAGCCGTCATTGTATAATTCCTTTTACTGTTTTTGCTCCTAGGATAGACCCAAGGTGGGGTGCACAAACTACCGGGTATCTCGAAGTGCCGAGTGGCCTACTCACGGTGTTGAGGGAGGTTGCTTCGCTTCGGGTACTTGGCGGGTAGTTTGCCGCACCCGTAGGGGTCTAGGGTGGGGTTTGGCTATTCATCGCGACCGTGTAATCCGTTTTTCGTTGCGGGCTCGAACGAATCACGAATTCCTAGTATATCCAAAGTGTTCATCTGTGATCTGTAATGGCTATCATTGCTATATATTTATATATGATAACTATTTAGGTGTTGCTTATGTTTTGCATCCGCGCTAGTCCAGCCCCCGCTCTGTCGTTAGTTAAGTAACCTAACGGGTGATGACGAGGCCCCGTGGCGAATGCGGATGGCATAAGCGTACACCATATTTTGGTTGTTTTCTGCAATGGTAGGATTAAATGATGGGACGCATTAAAAGAACTAATGCAAGAAAAATAAACCAAGTAAAAGTCGTTGGAACACTTTGAAAACCACTCGGTTCTTTTCAAAAACCAGCATTTTAAACGCGGAGCTTGAACCACTCCTTTTTAAAAGCTATCTCGTTCCATCGATTATATCAAGTTCACTACGTTCACGGTTTCACCAAAACCATCCGTAGCCCTCCGTCGCTTCGTATGGATAGTCAATAGTATTCAAGCTGTGTTTGTTGGCCAAAGTCAAGGCACAGTGTTTGGTAGCTATTGGGTATTCATATGTAGTATAGATAGATGCGTTGGTTTGGGACAGTCGTACTGACTTGTTGGCCAAAGTTAAGGGTATGTGCGGGTGGGTTCAAATTAACCTGGATAATGACGGGTAGAACTTGACATGTGACTTATGATTTGTTGGCCAAAGTCAAGGTCATAAGAGCATGGGGCAAAAATCCACATCGGGAGTTTCATAAGTACTGAAACTTGCTAGCGCTGCATACCATTTGGAGTGTGATGATTCTGGTAGGATTCCTTCGGTTTTATCACGCGATGATATTTGGATCCCGATCCTACTGTGAGTATATACTACTCCTCGGGAAATCTCTCACTTAACAATCAATGCTATAAACCAAGTAGGTGTCTAGAAAGGTGTTAGCGGGGCTACGCCCACAGGGAAAAGAGGTTGCTTAATTAAGGAACTTCGCGAAAGCGTTGGAAAACCTCCCTCGAAGTATCGACACTGGCCTGGCTGAACGGTTAAGCAAGTATTGTATGGTGAGATTGATCCCGACTAATTCTTCCTTTATGGTTTGAGGAGGGATTTGAGAGACAGTGGGAGCCATCCTGTTTAGATAAATTAAAAACCAATCTAAACTTGCAAGAGCATCATGCTGAGTGTTTTCTTCTCTCTCTCTCTTAATTGCAGCGACCCAGTGACCGCACCTAGGTTACATCTAGATAATAAAATGACTGAATCTAACTGTTATGACTCGCAAAGGTCTGTCCAGATGTCCATTGCCCATGACAAGCTGGGACACCTCTTGACTGATCCAACCCCTGCCGTCTCAGGTCCAGTTTCCCCTGTCACGGATATTCATATCCGCGAGACATCGGAAAGGAACTCTGCGAAAGCCAAGTGCCTCGTGTTAGCCTCAGTTGATGGTGCAAACCAGAGGCAGCACGAGAAGATGGACTCAGTTTCTATCTTCCTCCATAACAAAGTTTTATATGGAGAGCAATCTCGTATCGCAAGATATGAGACCTCGAACGAATTGCTTCCAGCGAGGTTGGCTATCGGGTCATCTGTAGGGGGCAACGTCCTTACAGAGACCAGCTCTTTTGAGCTCTCGGACCTGAAGACCATGTTGAAAAACGGGTCAGATGCTGACTTAGTTCAACAGTCTCTACCTACTACCCTGAAAGAAACCAGGGAAGTAGAAAAAAAGGGAAGGGCAGAAGTTTCGGGACTGGATGTAGTAAAAGAGGGATGTTCCTATTGTTACGGGAATGAACATGGGCAGAAGGATTGCAGGGCTTGCAAAGCCAGTAGCCAGAATTCGAAGCATGTTGTGGCTTCGGCTTCGGGTGTGTTTGTAATAGAAAACTGTATGTTAGTTAACCCTACTTCCTGGGTATTGGATACCGGATCAGGATCTCATATCTGTAATTTGTTACAGGCTCTGAGAAACCGTAGGGTTATCAGGAAAGGTGATATGACTCTCAGGGTTGCTAACGGAATGAGCATGTATGCTGAATCCGTAGGGGAATATCATCTAGGACTGACAACTGGGCAGATATTGATTCTGTGTGACTGTTTTTATGTACCAGGTGCGACTTGTAACATCATATCTGTATCCTTACTTTCTAAGGAAGGATATGATTTTACTTTTGTAGGCGATGTAGTAAACATCCACCTAAATCAAGTACTGATTGGGTCAGGTACATTATAAAATGGAATATACGTATTGAATCAAGCTCAGATCTTCAGTGTCCAGAACACACTTAAAAGAAAGTCTCCGAAAACAAATCAGGCTTTCTTATGGCATTGTAGACTGGGTCACATTAATGAGACACGGTTGACAAAGTTGCATAAAGAAAGATACTTGGATCCGTTCGAGTACCAGTCTTATGCCACTTGTGAATCTTGTCTCATGGGAAAGATGACAAGGACTCCGTTCACTGGACACGGAGAAAGAGCGAGCGAGCTCTTAGGACTCATACACAGTGACGTGTGTGGTCCAATGTCTACACATGAGCGAAGTGGTTATTCATACTTCATTACTTTCACAGACGATTTCTCTAGGTATGGATATGTCTTCTTGATGAAGCACAAATCCGAGGCCTTTGAGAAATTTCAGGAATACAAGAATGAAGTTGAAAAACAAACAGGCAAAAGTATCAAGACACTAAGATCTGATCGGGGTGGTGAATACTTGAGTGCCGAGTTTCTGGGCTTCTTAAAAGAGAATGGAATTCTCTCTCAGCTTATTCCTCCATACACACCACAACACAACGGTGTATCAGAAAGGAGGAATCGAACCCTATTGGATATGGTTCGTTCCATGATGAGTAAGGCTGAGTTGCCGCGATCCTTCTGGGGTTATGCACTAGAATCGGCTGCACACCTTTTGAACCGAGTTCCAACTAAGATTGTGCCTACTACACCATATCAGATGTGGTGTGGGAAGAAACCCTATCTTAATCACATTAAGACATGGGGATGTCCAGCTTTTGTAAAAAAGCAGCATGCGGACAAGCTCGAGGTACGTTCAGTACAGTGTAAGTTTGTGGGATACCCAAAGAGCTCCAAGGGGTATCTTTTCTATTGCGCAGAGGAACAAAAGGTTTTTGTTTCTCGTCATGCCCGCTTCTTGGAAACTGAGTTTTTGGAAAACCAGATAAGTGGGAGCGCAATAGAACTGGAAGAAATTCCAGAACCGCAAGCCATTACTGAAAGCTTAGAAGAACCAGAGGGTTCGAAAGAACAGGACATCCCAGCACCACTCCGCAGGAGTAGTAAGCAGTCTCATCCGCCCGAGAGATACTACGGTTTTCTCATTGACGGGGATAGAGAGGATTGCACCATGGATTATGGTGAGCCTACTAGCATCCAGCAAGCCATTCAGAGCGGTGACTCGGTAAAATGGCTGGGTGCAATGCGGGCCGAGATGGAGTCTATGTATACCAACAAAGTTTGGACTTTGGACTTTGCTCCAGAAGGGGTAAAACCCGTAGGCTGCAAATGGATCTTCAGAAAGAAGATTGGTGTAGATGGGCAGGTTGAGACTTATAAAGCTAGACTTGTTGCAAAGGGTTTTCATCAAAGACCTGGTTTGGACTATGACGAGACCTTTTCTCCAGTGGCTATGCTGAAATCCATTCGGATCCTTCTTGCCATTGCTGCCTTCCACGATTATGAAATCTGGCAGATGGACGTAAAGACGGCTTTCCTAAATGGAAATTTGGAAGAGTGCGTCTATATGGATCAGCCGGAGGGATTCATTCAGAGTGGGAGCAGCGGTAAAGTGTGCAAGTTGCTCAAGTCCATTTATGGACTTAAGCAGGCATCGCGGAGTTGGAACATCTACTTTGATGATACTGTCAAAGAATTCGACTTTATCAAAAACCCAGATGAACCATGCATTTACAGTAAGATTGTAGGGAGAACTGTGGTATTCCTCGTCTTGTACGTGGATGACATTCTCCTAATAGGAAATGATATTCCTATGCTACAGTCAGTCAAAGGATTCTTGTCACAGAGGTTCTCCATGAAGGACCTGGGCGATGCCAACTTCATTCTGGGGATCCAGATCTATCGTGAAAGATCTAAGAGGATGTTGGGACTTTCACAGTCAAGGTATATCGACACCATACTGAAAAGGTTCAGTATGGAAGATTCCAAGCGCGGTAATTTACCGGCTTGTCACGGGATCACCCTCTCCAAAGAGATGTCTCCTAAGACTGATTTGGAAAGGGATCGCATGTCTATTATACCCTACGCTTCTGCGGTAGGCTCTATAATGTATGTGATGTTATGTACCAGACCAGATGTAGCATACGCATTGAGCGTTGTAAGCCGGTATCAGTCAAACCCAGGGGAGAAACACTGGATAGCGGTAAAGAACATTCTCAAGTACCTGAGAAGGACTAAGGAGATGTTCTTGGTGTATGGCGGAAAAGACCTCCAGCTCGAGGCCTTTGCTGACTCCAGCTTCCAGAGTGACAAGGATGACTCCAAGTCCATGTCGGGTTATGTCTTTACCCTCAATGGAGGGACGGTTTGCTGGAAGAGTTCCAAGCAGGAGACCGTTGCAGACTCAACTATGGAAGCGGAGTACATAGCTGCTTGCGATGCCGCAAAGGAAGCTGTCTGGATGAAGAAGTTCCTCACGGAGCTTCAGGCGGTTCCTACCATTTTTGATCCAATACCGCTGTATTGCGACAACAACGGAGCTATAGCTTTAGCGAAGGAACCCAGGTCCCATCAAAAGTCCAGGCACATTTTGAGGCGGTACCACCTCATCAGGGAGATCATAGATCGCCGAGAGATCAAGGTGAAGAGAGTAAATACGGAGAACAACACTGCAGATCCACTCACAAAGGCCCTACCCCAGACTCAGTTCGAGCGGCTGATCGAGATGATAGGTCTTCGATACGCCAGTACATGGCCTTAGTGCAAGTGGGAGATTATTAGTGTATATGCCCTAGAGGCCATTACTGTATCATACTAGCTTGTATATTACTTGATGGAAGCTTGGGATATTCACAGTTGTATAGACAATCTTGCTAAAAATGGTAGTATGCTACTTGGTTTGTCTCTACTTCAATATGTGCATGTGTTTCTTTTAGCATATCGCTTATATACATATTAGTAGAGCCCTTAGGATCTTTGCTTGATTACCAGCGTTGTGATGGCGCTCACACTCGTGGGGGCTGGGTAATCCATAAGCACATCCTTATACAGGTCCCTAGTCATAGGACTATCGAGACAGGGCATCGATACTCCGGAGTAGACTAGCGTATGCGCTTCTCATCCCAACGGAGGAGACGGTCTGTCCCACAGCCGTCAGTACGTCGTACTTGAGATAGTATGCGGGTGCTCGTTAGGTTACGAGTACACTGGACAGGACTCGTCGGGAACTGTTGGTTGGTATTATACCTATCATCAGTTATCAGTTCCTAGGTGACATGAGTACAGCTTAGTCCGCCGACTTGACACTGTCACTTCGCCTCGAGTGTGTTCCCACTGTACTTAGATTACTACCCTACTACGGCTTAAAGGAGTCATGCAAACAGGTAGTAGTTGGGTGCAGTCCCGAAGCACTTGGAGGCAGTGACGGTTAGATAGGATTCGTCTCTCCCGGTATTGGGGGTTGACATCGTGCTGTGTCTAGGAGAGCCATTACACAAGTAGTCCCTGGCCAAGGCAAGCGAGATATACTGGTAGGTTTCCAGTGTTATCTCAGGATGTTCTGGGCTTCACTCCGACACGACTTGTACCACTATTAGGGGACAGACGTTTATCGCCTCCCTAGGCCCGCCATGAGATGTATCAGACGAACAGACCGGAATGTACGGAGATTGTCACATACAGGCTCAGTAGGAGTTCGGATGGGTTTACCTCATCGGCCTTCTTATCGACATCTACCTGAGGACCGTTACGTACAGCTAGTGCTGCTTGCGGTCTGTGGTTAAACCCACTGCCAGCGTAGTGTCGAGTCTTTAGAGTCCCACACAGAGAGTTTCCCTGCATTGAGCGAAATGTGTAGAGGCCGTATGGTTTTACGGCAGGGCTATGATCACTTACGTGCACTTGTGTGCGTATGCTGTTCGGGCAGGCAATACTAGTGGGCTTTAGTTTAAGCCAGATCCTAGTATTGCACAGATGGATTTGATTTTTCTTCTGTGCATTCGCATTCTACGGAATGCGGATGCAGGTGTGTATGCACAGTTTTGAGGAGCGATGGAGGAGGAGGTGCCTCATTAGGGTTTTGGCAGTTGGTTCGGCCAAAACCATTATGTGGCAGGCTCATTAGGGTTTTGACAATTTGTTCAGTCAAAACCATTATGAGTCGGAGATATTGTTTACTAATCCTATTAGTGATAATTATATGATGGCTAATTGCTTTGACCATTTGACCTTCTTAGACCTCTCTTGACTTTGTTGACCCGTTGACCGTGTTGACCCGTTGACCGTGTTGACCATTGACTTTCAAGAGAGATCTACACTCTTCTTTTGATTTTCTTTTTCTTTTGATTATGAAAATGGTCATTTCAATGTAGCCATCAACTTTATCTTGATGGGATTAGTAATGATAATGTTTTTGCATTATTGAACCATGGTTCATTTTTCTTTAGCTCATAATTCATTATCATTTCTCTCTCTTGCTCTTTCTCATGAGAAGAAAAGAAAATGAGCTCTCATGGTTGCTAAGTCATCCTCCTTCTTCCTCCTCTTGATTCTATCTTTTGATCTCATGTATTGAGAGAAAAAGATCCCACTAAGACAAACACATCCATACATCTCCTCTACACATCCTAGGGCTTCTTGACTAGCAATCTCTTTGCCCTAGTTGCCTCAGCTCGAGGTGGAGCTCGGTGTATATCTCTTGGGTGGATCGTCTTCGACTCAAGAAGGCCGCGGAGGGGCCCAAGGTCCGGATCGATACTTGGAGCTTGGATGAACAAGCGGGACAGCGGAATGAAGACCCGAAGGACCGGTTTCGTGAGGTATACTTTCTACAGCATAGTAGTTAAAGCCTCTAGTGGTTTACTAGTTTCTAGTTTAGCGAAGATCCGTGCTTTAAGTCCATGTTGCCTTGCGCCAAAATCATTGTTTTTCGCCGTTTCCGCCTCCCCGTAAGAACCGGGGTGAGCAACGTGGACTTATAAGACGGGCACTAGAATCCCGTGTCCAGCCAAGCATGCACTAAACAGTTTTAGCGCAAGTGGCAGCGTGTGTACTTTTAAAAATGGTCTGTTTTGAAAAGTGTGTCGGACTTAGACAAATCACACAAAAATGCACAAACAACCCTAGAACTAAGGTTACCTAGGTCAAGTCTCTAGACCGCTCCTAGACTTCCAAAGGACAAGCCGTAGGATCAATCCTCTACCACCTCTTTACTACTCTTGTGGCCAGGTAAGTAGGAGGTATCCGCTATACGAATCCCCGAAAATTGCGGGCCTAATTAAGTAACCACTTGCCTTAGACACACTTGCCTAGGCACCACAAAAGTAATGCGGATAAACGATAGATTACCCACGACCTTCCTCTGTCCTTATTGAGCGCGACAGTCCTTAGAGTCTTGTCTAGATATTTTTTAAATTAATGTAAGGTTGATGCAGATGCTCGGTTTGTGATTTGTGGGGCTTAGGAAGGGTAATAAAATCCCTGCCTAATTTGAATTTTGGTCTGGCCCCTTAAAATCCGTATTAAAATATGAATAAACAAACCAAGTACAAAACTTTGCAAAAAGATTTTTTTTTGAGCGGCGATATTTTGCAAAGAATCATACAGAAAAGATATTTTATTGGATTTCAGAGGAGAGAGAAAGAGTTGAGAAACTTACCAGAGAAGTTACGACCCCTAACTCCTCCCTTTAGCCGCTCTTCCGCCGCTAATGTGCTACTTGTGTCGCCGTTCCACCGCAAGGAAGAGGGATCAGTTGATAAATTTTTGCTCCGTGGCCTTCTGTACTCCTCTGGATCTCGATGAATGTCTCTGTCTTTCTGTTTCCTCAAGTCTGTGACTCCAGATCTCCTTGCAAAATTCACACACAATTTGTTAAATATACAATTTGCAGTTTTGTTTTAATTATGATATAGATCGAATAAGAATTCAACACAAATAGTAAGAATAAAAAATTACGCACGTATCCCCGGCAACGGCGCCATTTGATTGATTTAGATTTATGTGTAATAGTTAACCGCAATCAATAACGGTGTCGCATGTAGCTAGACCGAGATGAGTACGGGTCGTCCACTGGGAAACGATGAATATTTTATTCTTACTTTAGGTGTGTTGAGAAAGAGGAAGAATAGAGGACTAAAGAATAGTGGAAATAGTTTCTAGATCTACATTAAACACGGATGCAAAATATAGATCTAAATTAACTACGGATGTAAGTTTAATATTAAAAGGGGGCTTGTAGGGTTCATTGGGATTTAGTAGTTATGGATGATTAATTAAAGATTACTCTTTTTATCCTTTAATAGATTTAAAACTAGAACGACAGTGATGCATGTAGATTAGGGTTTCTGGAGGGAAAAGGGTTCCCACTCTTAACCCCTATCTCGACATGGAACTCCGTTCATATCTAGCCTTTACCAAAACAATAGTTAATCTAATCTCTAATCATGGTCACGATTATCAATGAATTGATAGCACGCCCAATTATGATGTTAACTATTCTTTTGATAAAGTTTATAAATTTTATAGGACTTAAAAAGAGTTTAAAGATCTTCATCATCCATTAAACTACCCTAATCCCATGAACCCTAACAAGCGAAGAATTACTCGCGCATGTTAGGAGAAGAAGAGATGGAGAGAGAAATCATATTAAAAACTACAAAGAGATAGAATAAGAAAACAACTACCTTTATTAATCAACAAAATTCATTTACACTTTGTTCCCTTAGAAAATGATTACAAAATGCTAGTTTTGCTTCTCGATCTCTTTTAAGGAGGTAGATGAACCGTTGATGATCAGCCTGGATGCGTGAGCCTGTCGTGGACTTCTGATCTCTTCAGCTTGATGATTTTTCTAAGAGGCTCTCGATCCTTATTTATTGTCCCAGAGCCAGAACCCTAGTTTCTTAATTTGGAAACTAGTGGTTAAGATCCTAACAGAACAAATCTCAACTCCCAACTCGTCCAACACGCAGCGGAACCGCGGCCAATAGGTGGGTTTGGCCGCGGTTTCGCGGCCAAACAGGGAGATCGTCTGTTAGTTTTTCTGGAGCTTTAACTTGATGACACGTGGTGATCTTTTCACATCTCTGGAAACTGAAAATCTTCTCTTCGTCACTGCCAGACTTGATTTCTTTAGTTTACTTTCTTAATTAGGCAGGTTTGTTTCGCCAATTTTGATTTCGTTGATTCCAGTCCTAAAAATTCTGCACAATAACTCAACAAATAATATTAGTTTTTTTTATGGAGATATTAACTTAACCATTAAGAATTGGTCAAAGGCTTTTAATAACGTAAGCATATTTAAATGGACAAAATGTCACATAGATATTTATGCTTACTTTTTCCTACATAATGTTAATTATAATATATAAACATATGAAAATAGTATTTTTACAGATAAACCTTCATATGTGTCATATATTATAATAAACACCTTTTATTATATAGAAAAATTAGGGAAAATGTCATATTAAATGTGCAGTTTTATCAACTGAACTGGTGCGTAAAAATTCCCCAACGGCGGTACTAAAGAAATTACCTCCACCTATAGAAGTTACAGTGCAGGCAAAGCCAGAGCGGCCTCACCAGTGGCTCTCCTCACAAATTCATAAGGTCTGGCGAAAAGTCCAGGACTCTGTGATTGACAAAAAACACTCTTGTCGACTAAAGAAATCGAAGGCTCGACTAGAAAAAGACCACTCCTCCGCCATACAACAGAGGACTTCTCCTAAACAGGTGCTTGTCATAACGGCTCTTTCAACTCCAATCTCTCATAAAAGAACGAGGCTGGAGAAAACTCTACCGCCTGTGGCAAATTCCAAAGGCGATGGATCTAAACGCCCCAAATCTGGGGGCATTATCATCCATACGGTCTATATGACCAATGGGCAAGAGGTGAGCCGTGCTTCGGTGAGTCACCGACCGCATACCCGGTCGCTGACAAAGGCTCAGGAGCAACAACAAAAGATCCAAGAAATGCTGAACAAAATGATGGCACTCGCCGGACAGAAAGAAAGTCTGGACAAAGAGACCGAATAGCGCTAATAGCAAGAGACCAATATAGAGTTTCTGCGACGGGTGCTAGAGAGGAAGGACAAAGAGGCTACTGAGCAAGCTGCTAACATAAAGCAGATGACTCTCTTGTTCCAAGAAATGGTTAGAATGATGATCCAGCCAGAACCCCTGGCCGCAGATCCACCGATAATCATCGAGGCTGACAGAGGGGAAACATCAAACCCTCATCCGGCCTTATCAGTGGCCAAAGAAGAAACGATTTCCAAGGCTGCCCTTGATGATTACATTGCTCAATAAATAAGAGCTCATCAAGCTAATGAAGCCGCCGGCAAAATTGTCAGGACCGGGGGACCATATCCAGGCTGGTATGATCAAATCAAGTACCCGCCGGGATATACGATCCCCAAGTTCCATGTATACAAAGAAACAGACAACCCTCACCAACACGTCGCGCAATTCAGAGCTCAATGCGGCAACACAAAAGGCAACGACAAATTGTTGCTTCGCCAGTTCGTTGGCAGCCTGTCAGAAACGGCCTTTGAATGGTACTCGGAGCTCCCAAATGACTCTTTGAAAACCTTCGCAAAGATGGAACTGCTGTTCACACAGCGTTTCGCCAGCGCGAGCGAACGTACTCCAATCACGGCATTAATCAATGCCAGGGTAAAGCCGGGAGAAACCTGGGTCCAATACGCGATCCGATGGCAGAACCTGTGGTCTAAGTGCGAACATCGTATTGAAGAGTCTCCTGTCGTGGGTATGTTCATCGGGACCCTTGATCCTCAAAAGACTATGTCCCAGTTCATGGCGTTCTTCAAACCCACAACCTTTCAGGCTCTGATAGATAAACTGGCCCAAACGGACCAGATGGGTCATGGGCCTTCCTCCTCAAATAAGGACCCTCGAAATAATAAGGGTAAAGGGAAAGCGACCTTCGTTGCCAATACGCAACAACAACTGAGTGGCCCAAAACTGGCCGCTCACCAAAACAACGAGCGTCCGCGCCCATCCTTGGAGGAAAGACTAGGAGGCACTTATTTGTTTCCCCGAGACAAGACGAGGAGACTGTTGGAATTGGCAATGCGTAATAAACTCATCACATTGCAAGACACGCGGCGTCCACAGCAACCCAGCGACGTCAACAACCTTAACTACTGCTCCTATCACAGAATGGTGAGCCACCCAATTGAAAATTGCTACATTTTCAAGAACTGGGTCGAAGACCAGTATCAACAGGGGGAATTCGCGTTGTCTGATAACTGGAGGGTAAACCCACCCCAGAAGCACACTCCAAAAAAGATGGATGCGTAGAGGGCATCATACTCGCTCGTGGAAGAAACGCTATGGGAAGTCGTTCTTTCAACAAAAACCAAAACAATGCTGAAGGATCTATAAGCATGTCCAGCAGTCAGGTGAAAAAGCCCACTTGAACCCGAAATTATTGAAGGGATGCTGAAACCTCGTCCCACACCGAAAATCGTTGACAAGTGAAAAAACCCACGTCAAGCCTTCAAAGTCTTCGAAGAAAAAGAAGAAGGCCAAGAAGCATGTGCAGTCTGCCGAGTATGACGATGTAACGACACTGAATTTACTGTACAGAATTTTCCAGTTTAATGTACAGAAATGAGTTATACAGCCTGGGTTTGAGTTATAAGTAAATTTTGTTAAATAACAGCAAGAAACAACTTGCAGCTCACTGGTAAAGTCTTTGCACTGTTATGACGTAACCCTTGTGTTCGATCCCTATCAGACACATTATTTTTTTCTAATTTTTCTTTTTAACTTTTTGGAAGCCCAAAAGTCTACACGTGCAATACACAGAAAAATGAAAAGTCAGAAAAAATCAAACATGTGCAAAAGGGTTTAAATACTCTGTTGTTTAAGTGGCATGAATCTTGAGGCAAATGCCTCGAGATCGACCAGCCAAACAGGCAAATCGACCAGACCCGACGATCAGATTTGAGCCAAAGAGCCCCGGGCTCTACAGACTTGACTCTTCCCCTATCCCTAACTCCCCTGCACTGTTTGATTTCCCTGCAATCAAACAGAGATCCTTCAATTCACAATTTATCATAATTTTAATGCTTTTTAATTCACCATTTTAATTCCAAAACCCTAATTCTACACTATAAATACCACCCCACACTTTGGCTTAGCATCATTCTGAAATTTCTAGCCAAAACTCTCCAAAATTTTCTAAGTACAAGTGGAGTAAAAAGGAGTTAAAAGCGGTCAACTTCCGGCGAAGAATCGAAATTATTCCGGAGCTTCCGCGACACCACGAAGATCAACTCTCCTTCTTCTACCTCTTCTTAACATAACCAAGTAGTAAGTCCCTCTCAATCTCTTTTCTTCTTCATTGAAATCACATTTCAAAACTTATATCGGTAAGTGGAGTTAATACCGATATCTATTTCTAAACCCTTGAAATTTACCTTTTTCCTATATATTGTTCATCCAAATTCTTACACAATACTTATAATCTTAATTATAAATGTTTAAAATAAATTTTAACCTAGAATTCTATACAAAATAACTTTAATTTAAGTTTTTCATTTAAATATCATGAACTTTAAATATCATCTTTTATTGTTTTGTTAAAACAATACCTTTAGAAAAACTTCATGGGGTAATGACCTACCCCACATGCACACATGGTTCTATAGCACGATATCTCTTTTATGTGAATTTTTGTTACGAAGACATTATTACAAGAAAATACCAGTTACTATAAAAAAACTGGATTTCTTTTAAACGGTGTTATAAATTCCTTTGCGGTTATGCCTCTATAACCCTTGTTAGGGGACCTGCTAATAAATGGTGTGGATTATCGCACATTCTTGAGTTAGTAGAGCGAGATATATACCTTCTCATAGAGCATTCGGTCTTAAAAGGTTTTAAATAGGGTTTTTAAGAAAAACGCATTTTTCTAATTAAATAAAATTTAATTTTTAATAATTATATAAAAATTAAAAATCTATATATTTTCAAAATATAATAAACTTACATTTTTTTAAATGAAAGATTTATAAGTTTCACTAAAATACCATCAAAAGACCAACAAAAGACAAGTTTTACAATAAAATACCATGAACTTTCCAAGCTAAGCAATTATCGCTAAAATATCTCAAATCCTTAAAATTCATATCCATGAAAACCCTAAATAATATAAATAAATTCTCGAGATTTATTTTGAAATTTATTAAAATATTTTTCATAAAACCCCCTCGAGTTATATAAAACAATATTTAATGACTTTAGTAAATATAGGTTTAAGAGGGATCAATTCTCTTGAGCCCCAGGGAGCCGGAGAAAGTGAGTGTTTGCCTATTTAAGGTAGAAAACTTAACGGAGTTATCAATAGTAATTGTCTTGGAAAAAGACATAAATCCTGCCGTCCATGTGCAGCAGTTACCGATGACTCCCGAACCTAATTCAGAATCTAATTCAGTTACAAGTGTCTAACTCAGTTAGAGTCCATTTCAAACCTAAATCCAAAGTCAAACATGAATACATGAACTTGAACCTAAATACTTGAATTCAAACATCCATATCAAATATGAATACTTGACTTGACTTGACCGAACCATTGTTATAACTTGACATGACTACTTGAATACAAGATTACATCCTGAACCTGACTACTTGAACATTTGTATCCATGGTTTCGGCAAGACCTGTAAATATACTCTATACAATACATTACGTAGGAATAACGGGGTAGATTGGTATGGAACGTGTAGCGTGGCACGAGATGGCCACTTAAAAGACACCTACATGAAATTTCGTGTCGTTGTCACGTGGGTTATGACGGGGCCTTATACTACATGCTATCATAGTCCACGGGGTAAGATGGACTCCTCTCGTATACATAAATACCTTCTGTACTAAGCTACAAACAACTACGTTAAAATAACAATCATATATCTGTACAACTTAACCGTTTCATTTAACATTACTTGTTCTATTCCATTCCTTCTTTTGGGACTTACCGAGCGCTAGTTCGCTGATGACATTCCTGTCTTTTCTTTCTTTGGAATGTTCGTCAGGAGGACCGGACTCTCTGGAGATCGAGCCTAGCCAGGAGGATTTAGATTAGCTCACTGCCCAGCCGGACTCCTAGCTCTTCTTGTATTTACTTTCAGTTTATATGCCACTGTTTAGGCACTGTTTATATCATTGTATCTTTTCATTTTCAAACAGTTGTATGTAAAGTGAATGTAAATAAGAGTTGTTGTTTATATTTTTATATCACTTGTCATTCTTGTGCATTTTATATATATTGCTTAATTACGCTTAATGTATTTATTTCTTAGTAAATACGTTGCGGCCCGTCACGTCACCGTTTCCGTACACATGGAAGCGGGCGTGACAGATAATAAGCACACAGATCTACAAAAATACATTGACGCGCTGGAGGAGTATAACCAGAAGGCGCGGACTATTGGAGATAGTGCCCTCAGAGTCAATTATTAGGTCACAGGTACGTGATTGCAATGATTGATGGAGGACCTATCCCGGTAGGACAGTCTTACTCGAGATGATAGTATGCTGTCTGGTTTACCTTTATCATCGTGTACTGCTTTAGGTGACCTTACAGGTCGCCATTACACGTTGGTAGAGCCCCTAGGATTCTTGCTTGACCGCCAGCAGTATGAGGGCGATCATATACGTGGGAGCTGGCAGTCTATAAGCATATCCTTAAATGGTCCCTAATCGTGTGAGTTTCGAGACAGGGCATCGATACTCCAGAGTAGACTAGTGTATACAGTCGAGACCCCGACGAGGGGCAGTGGTCGGTCTCACAAGCCACTGGTGTCAGTTGGATCACCTAAGATGTATACAGGTGCTCATTGGGTTATGAGTACACCGGACAGGACTCGCCGGGAACATGCCAGTTGGTCATATACCAGACGTCAGATGGCAGTTCCCTGGTGACATGTGTACAGGTTAGTTCATCGACCTGGGGATCGTCATTTGTCTTGTGTGAGTTCCCACTGTACTTTGATTACTACCCTACCACGGCTCAAAGGAGTCGTGCAAACAGGTTTTAGTTGGGTACAGTCCCGAGCCACATGGAGGCAGTGAGCGTATCTTCAGGGGTTCGTCTCTCCCGATATTGGGGGTGAGGTCGTGCTGTGTCTAGGAGAGCCATTACATGAAGCCCTCGGCCGAGGCAAGGAGATTTACTGGTAGGTATTCCAGTAGTATCTCAGGGTGTTCTGGGCTACACTCCGACACGACTTGTACCGCTTTTGGGGGTCTGACTTTTACCAACCCCCTAGGCCCGCCATGCGATACTCATAGACGAACGGACCGGACTGTACGGATATTGTCACTGACAGGCTCAGTAGGGTTGTCAGGCTGAGTTCGCTCACAGACGTCCCTTTTAGTCAATACCCGGTAGCCTATTACGTATTGGCTTATACCTCTGACGTGCTTGTGGTTAAATCCACAACCAAGGTGTTGACGAGTCTTTAGAGTCCCCCACATTCAGTTACTCAGCTTTCGGGCGAAAAGTTGTAGAGGCCGTATGGAGATATGGCAGGGTCCGATCAGATACGTGTGGTATTGCACGGATCAGGATCGGACAGTTTGTACTACAGGCCGTATGGATATATGGCAGGGTTCGATCAGATACGTGCGGTATTGCACGGATCAGGATCGAACGGATAATACTAGCCGACTTTGGTTTAAACCGGATTCTAGTATAGTACAGTGTAGATTTTGTATCATTGCATTTGTATTTCAGTCGGAATACAAATGCGGGTGTGTATGCACAGTATCGGGGTTTTCCTGTAATTTGCTACGGGACCAGTTTTCTGGAGTTGCCAGTTTGCTTTCCGTTTCGGCCAATTTCCTTTGTATCGTTCATTGGCCGAAGATTGGTGGAGGAGGGCTTATTTGCATTGTTGCAAATAAGTATTTGTGGAGGGGGGCTTTTGCATTTTGTTGCATTATGATGGGAGCTCCATACCTTGACTTCTTGACTTCATGATGGTTCATGATGGGTGGACTTTGTTTGTGATGAGTGATAGTTGAGTGTTGGTTTTGCCTTGTTATCATTGGTTCACATGATTTCTTTTTCCTCTCTCTTGCATGATAGAGTTTCCTACTCATTCTTTTGGTCACTCTCTCATTCTCACCCTCCCCTCATTTTGTCATGGCCGGCCACATATGTGCATGGGGTGTACAAACATTTTGGTGTGGGATTTTGCTTCATTTCATGTTGCAAAAATCCCACAAGATCAATCTCAAAAAATCCCCTAGTTCCTCCACATAATTCTTGTATCATCCCTCCACTAAAATGGCACCTCCATGAATCCCAAAATGAGACACAAGTTCTACACAACCTTCTACAGCAAATCTTGGGCACGTCGACTAGCCAGCTTCGTGCCTGAGTTGCCTCGGCATTGAGATGGGAGCCCGTAAAAGAAGTAGGCGATGTGGTGCAGTTCCCGCGATGAGGTGGAGACCGGAGCTTCCGCAGGAGATCGGGACGACGACGAGAAGACCGGAGGACTCGGATCAGTCGGTATATCTCTCTTCCCTTTCTTGTAGATAGCTAGGACTAGTTAATGGTTCGATCCGGGTATTAGTGCACGGCGGTTTGCCAGTTCAAGAAAAATTAAAGTTTATCACCGCTTCCGCATTTGGCCGTCGGATTGACGGCCGGGGCGCCGCCGTGCACTTACAGTGGTATCAGAGCCTCGCCATTAACCTAGTCTAGCTTTGTGTAATGTGTTTACATTTTCGATCGACCAAAATTCCAAAATCTGCATTTTAGTTCACATCAGTTTTCTGTTGAAAATTTTTGGTGTCGAAAACTTTTTCAGGTTACAGAAAAGTGATCTACTAGAAAAAATAAGAATTCTGTGAAAATTCGATGCAGCAACTCCACTGTAGGAGCGCGGAACCGCGGCCAAACACCCCTTTGGGCCGCGGTTCCGCCGCACTATTTTGGTTTCCCTTCACCAAATTTCTACAGTATCTTTCTAGGGTGAAAATTGGGGTTTTGGAATAATAACATTGGGCCCAGAATTTCTTTATGTGCTACAGTAGTACTTTGGGGCCCACTTGTTAAAATTTGATTGATCGGATATTTTAAACACATTATTTCACAGTATTTACATTATATCTGTGACCGTGAATGTCACTTGATCGGTAAATCCAGTCTAACTGCTATAGCCCGGTTAGACGGATTTACGAACGTGACTTTCACGTTGATGTTCTATGTATTGCTGTGATGTTGCGGATCGGTCGTGGGGGATAGCCTGGATGCAATGCTAGTACAGTTGTGGTTGTATTATATACATTTCATATTGCGGGGCGAGCGTCCGACATGTGGACTGCCGTCACTGCCTGTTTGTATTATTATTTTGGGGCACGGCCAGGTTGCGGTCGATGTACCCGTTGTATGTATATTTTACTTTCTGTACTAGGATTACCCCGCGGAGGGGTGCACGGATAGCCGGGTTCTGGAGGGAAACAAGCCCGCATCTCATGGCATTGAGACGGAGGGGGATTTACTCTAGAATTGGTGGGCTATTCGCCGCACTCGTAGGGGGTACAGGTTGACCCGGGAGAGGTGCCCAAGTTACCGGATTCCGTGAAGTGCTGGGTGGTCCATTCACGTTGCTGAAGGGGGCTGCCTCGCTTCAGGTTTTAGCGGGTGACTTGCCGCGCCCGTGGGGGTCTAGGATTTCATTGCACAGGCTATCCACACGACCAGGGGAACGTCGGGTTTCAGTAGTGGCTCTGTGAAACCCGGGGATCCCAGATATCTGTATTGATTCTGTGATGCTGTACATTTCTGTGATGTTGCTTTTTTTTTCACGCCTTGAGCGAATATAATATATTGGTATATATATTAATAGATGTTGTATATGTTTTGCATCCGCGCTAGTCCAGTCCCCGCTCTGTCGTTAGTTAGCTAACCTAACGGGTAATGACGGGACCCAGTGGCGAATGCGGATGGCATATACGTACATCAGTATATTTTCGTTCTTTTTGGTGTGATCAATTGATGGGACTGCGTTGATTCGGATCAATGCAAGTTAAAAACAAACCTAATCTGATGTTGTTGGAACACTTTTCAAAAGGCTGTTATTGCAAGGACGTTCACTTTTGTTTTGCATCGTGGTATTCAGTTGGAATATCCTGCTCCTCAGTCGACGAGGCAAGGGCCGAGAACCCTTCACCGGGAGTGACCCCTTGGACAAAAGTTTGCGTCAGGGCAATAACTTCACTATAGCCGATTACTTTTGCTTTGCACCGTGGTATTCAGTTGGAATATCCTGCACCCCATTCTACGGGGAAAGAGCCGAGATCCCTTCACCGGGAGTGACCTCTTTAGCGAAGGTTTTCGTCACTATATTTTTAAAAAGCTATCCGTTCCTTCAACAATATCAAGTTCATTACGTTAAAGGTTTTCGCCAGAAACCATTCGTAGCCCTCCGTCGTTTCATATGGGTAGTCAATAGTATTCAAGCTGTGTATGTTGGCCAAAGTCAAGGCACAGTGATTGGTAGCTATTGGGGTATTCATATGCAGCATTGATAGATGCGTTGGTTTGGGACAGTCGTACTGCCATTTTGGCCAAAGTCAAGGGTAGGTACGGGTGGATTCAAATTAACCTGGAGAATGACGGGTAGAACTTGACATGTGACTTATGATATGTTGGCCAAAGTCAAGGTCATAAGAGCATGGGGCAGAAATCACATCGGGAGTTTCAAAAGAAATGAAACTTGCCAGATATGCGCATACCTTCTGGAGTGTGATGACGTGAGCGGATTCCGTCACGTTATCATGCGATGATAGTTGGATCCCGATTCCCACTGATGAGTTGGTTTACTCCTCGGGTGATCCCGACTAATTCTTCTTTCAGGTTTGGAGGAGAATTTGACGGTACAGTGGGAGGTTTCCAGATTAGATAAATTGGTAACCATTCTGATCTAGGTTAGAGTGCACGCTGAGTGTTTCTTTTCTCTCTCTCTTTGGCAGCGACCATTGACCCGACCCTAAGACTATGACTCAGTGACCGAAATTAACCGAACCTTCTTAACACTGGCTTTTGGATTGTCAGAGTTGCAAACCTCATTGCCACTCCTACTTTTACCCTTTTCTCCAGGACACCCCGTATTACTACGAACGTCCACTTCCATTGGACAAAACCATCGTATGGTTAGATACGAACTCGAAGGAATTTATTCGAGGATGGTTTCCGGTTCTGGAGAAAACGGATAGGACTATTCAGTTGTCTTTTCCTTTTACCTTCTCTCAGGTTGCGACTCCTTGGTTTAGGAGATAGTACACCTATTATGCAAATTGGATAGTCTTCTTACAAACCATAGGCAAGTGCCGACCGGTAGGGAATGAAGAAAACCAATTAGCATAACGATGGTGTGCAGAAGGTATTAAGTTAAGACAAAGCAAGGGATTAGTAAGAGGGCAAAGTAAATTGCGACTGTTATTCACGACCAAACCAAGTATTTCTTCTCCAATCCTAAATCACCTTTGTATTTCTCCAGGACACTCCATATCACTACGAAGATCCACAGTTTATAGGATACTCCATCGTATGGTTATATACGAACTCGAAAGGAACTTGTTCCAGTTCGGGGATGGATTCTGGTTCAGGAGAAATAGGAATAAGATTTATTCAGGTGTCTTTTATCCTCACCTTCTCTCGCATTGCGAGTGCTCCTAGGATTAGGACAGTACACCCATTATGCTTATTGGATAGTCTTCTTCCAAATCATAAGCTGGTGCCGAACGGTAGGGAAGGAAGAAAACCATTTGGCCTAAAGGGGTGTGCAGAAGGTAATGACTAAAGACATATGAAGGGATTTGGAGAGGTGGCAAAGAATTATACGGTTACAGTCATGAATCTGGAAGAGGCATTAGTAGGAATACCGGGATACCCCATCGAAACATTTCAATGTTTCAGTCTCACTGTGTACTGTTAAAGGAAAACTGATTTCCCGATTAGACACTTGCTCCAGGGTATGTATTTACCAGGCATGATTCTCACATCAGTATGGTTTTACAGATGATGAGTGGGAGTTAGTTATTGGGAATAAGGTGATCATCCTCATTATATCGGGATTCGTTGTAATCGGTGATATTTGAGGAAGTCACCTAGGTTGTTTGCCGGTCGGCAAATATTTGGTTTTGAATATCCGCTGTTATGCACCAATTTCAAATTGATATATCTGTACGTCTATTTTCATAGAGTGAGATATACCTTTTTGAAATTATGTCTACGACATTTACCTATATCAGTGGATGGTTAGGTAAGGAGCATTAAACAGCGGTGTAATTCTTCTTAACCATAAGTACAGTTTTCAACCTACGACACACAGTGAATGAGTTATCAGACTCAAGGGACTTATACAGAGTATTGTATGTTGTCCAGAGTCCATCAGGATAGAAGGGTTGGTCCTCGTACTATATTCGGTTTACTTATGACTTCTCTAGTTTTTAGACAGGTGTTTCGTGGAAACATAGGGTCCGAATTTTGAGAAGTTATGGGTATTTGAATAAAGTAGAGAACCAGGTATTACAAGTATCGGGATTCTTCAAAGTGATCGAAGATATAGATACTTGTGTATGGTATTCAGTTGATAGTGATGATTAAGAGAACTAGCTTCTCTTTCAGGTTACTCATAATTGGAAGCATTCCTAAGTTGAGTAAACGCTGATCGGCCTCATTCCATTTAGTTGACATGCACTGGAGACAGCTGCATGATTTGAATCTGGTTCAATTAAATCAGTGCCTCTGGTCCTATATTGGACATAGAACAGTTCGTATCTTAACGATGTTAAGGTACGGGGAGTTGTCCGGTTTATGCTTAAAACCAGACACTGGACAACTCAAGGCACGTTTCTGTAATGGCTGTTTGTGGGTTGACCCAGGCTATGACGAGGGTTGACTTTCTACCATCTGGATGAACAATAGCAATATTGTTCTAGACTCGCCACAGTTTTATTAAAAATGGATTTTTTCAGAAAACAGTAGTGGGAGTATGGTAGAACTGGAAGTGATTCCAGGACCACAAACGATTACTGAAGATTTGATAAGGAACCTAAAGATTCAATCTGGATTGACATTCCATTGGCCACTCCGCAGATAAGGTGGATAACTTCAGGCACCCGAGAGGTACTACGGTAGCCTCAAGGACGGTGACAGGGAAGTTCTTGTTTACCCACACTTGCCATTGCTGTTGTTCCAGGTTGCGAGACCCGGCGGGAGGATGAGTATAGCGTCGTTCTAAACTAGCTTTAGAAGTGTACGTGTATATGACTCTGCCAGAGGGTTATCGTAGTCAGTGGGAGCAGCGGAAGCATTGGTGGACAGGTAGCTTATGTCTATTTATAGACTAAAGCAGATGTAGCGGAGATAGATCATCTATTTCTGACGTGACAGTCATGGTTTTGACTTCATCAGAATAGGGGATGGATCTGTTGAGAAGGTAGTAGGGTGTGATGTCCTGGTATTTGGATGACATACATAGAATAGGAAAAGAAACTCCTATACTACAGTCGGTTTACTTTGGTCGTCACACAGTGGTTTCTCCACAAAGGAAATGGATATTATATCAGACATACTCGTTACTGGATCTATGGTTTCAGATCTAGATTTGGGTAGTCTCCCAATTTGGGTACTTAGACAGCATTCTAAGGGTATTTAGAATGGACGACTCCATGCACGGTAGTCTACCTGCAGAAGATGGAGTCACCCTTTCTAAAGGTGTCTTACTGACTAAAGGGAAGAGGGATGTGCATGATTGGCAGATCACTTGCTCAGGCAATTGAATCAATCATGAGATGTCAAGTACCACACCAGATGTTGTTCTTGCACTAGATGCAATAAGTTGACATTGATCCAATCCTGGAGAAACAGTCGGAAGCAGTTTTAGAACATAAGTAGATGTTCTAGGGAAATGATAACGACAGCCTCATTCGGGAGACAGTTATCATTCCAGGCTTCCAAGGTGACCCGGACGACAAGGAGGTTGTCAGAGTTATAGTTTTTCCTTCTGATGAGGGGCAGTATTTTGGACAGGTGGTCCAAGGCAATACTGAGGGTGGCATGGAGCAGGATACTGATTGAGTTCAGTTGACAATACAGTCTAAGAAGTTTGGATTTGGAGTTCATTTATGAGCTAGGTCCCATCAGACATCCAGACATTCTAAGACAGGTATTGCTCAATTCGGGAGATGGCTTTCTCCGCGAACTTGAGATATAGAGAGACATAGAAAGAAACAACAAAGCGGATCCACTCACTAAGGCTATTCCTCGAACGCAATAGTTTCGCAAACGAGCTTTGTGAGACTGACTAGTAGAGGAGTTGGGTGTTCGGTATCACACGGGCTGTGAGTATGCGACATCGCAATAATTAGCCTTGAGTGCAAGTGGGAGATTGTTAGAGATAGTGCCCTCAAAGTCAATTATTAGGTCACAGGTACGTGATTGCAATGATTGATGGAGGACCTATCCCGGTAGGACAGTCTTACTCGAGATGATAGTATGCTATCTGGTTTACCTTTATCATCGTGTACTGCTTTAGGTGACCTTACAGGTCGCCATTACACGTTGGTAGAGCCCCTAGGATTCTTGCTTGACCGCCAGCAGTATGAGGGCGATCATATACGTGGGAGCTGGCAGTCTATAAGCATATCCTTAAATGGTCCCTAGTCGTGTGAGTTTCGAGACAGGGCATCGATACTCCAGAGTAGACTAGTGTATACAGTCGAGACCCCGACGAGGGGCAGTGGCCGGTCTCATAAGCCACTGGTGTCAGTTGGATCACCTAAGATGTATACAGGTGCTCATTGGGTTATGAGTACACCGGACAGGACTCGCCGGGAACATGCCAGTTGGTCATATACCAGACGTCAGATGGCAGTTCCCTGGTGACATGTGTACAGGTTAGTTCATCGACCTGGGGATCATCATTTGTCTTGTGTGAGTTCCCACTGTACTTTGATTACTACCCTACCACGGCTTAAAGGAGTCATGCAAACAGGTTTTAGTTGGGTACAGTCCCGAGCCACATGGAGGCAGTGAGCGTATCTTCAGGGGTTCGTCTCTCCCGGTATTGGGGGTGAGGTCGTGCTGTGTCTAGGAGAGCCATTACACGAAGCCCTCGGCCGAGGAAAGGAGATTTACTGGTAGGTATTCCAGTAGTATCTCAGGGTGTTCTGGGCTACACTCCGACACGACTTATACCGCTTTTGGGGGTCTGACTTTTACCAACCCACTAGGCCCGCCATGCGATACTCATAGACGAACGGACCGGACTGTACGGATATTGTCACTGACAGGCTCAGTAGGGTTGTCAGGCTGAGTTCGCTCACAGACGTCCCTTTTAGTCAATACCTGGTAGCCCGTTACGTATTGGCTTATACCTCTGATGTGCTTGTGGTTAAATCCACAACTAAGGTGTTGACGAGTCTTTAGAGTCCCCCACATTCAGTTACTCAGCTTTCGGGCGAAAAGTTGTAGAGGCCGTATGGAGATATGGCAGGGTCCGATCAGATACGTGTGGTATTGCACGGATCAGGATCGGACAGTTTGTACTACAGGCCGTATGGATATATGGCAGGGTTCGATCAGATACGTGCGGTATTGCACGGATCAGGATCGAACGGATAATACTAGCCGGCTTTGGTTTAAGCCGGATTCTAGTATAGTACAGTGTAGATTTTGTCTCATTGCATTTGTATTTCAGTCGGAATACAAATGCGGGTGTGTATGCACAGTATCGGGGTTTTCCTGTAATTTGCTACGGGACCAGTTTTCTGGAGTTGCCGGTTTGCTTTCCGTTTCGGCCAATTTCCTTTGTATCGTTCATTGGCCGAAGATTGGTGGAGGAGGGCTTATTTGCATTGTTGCAAATAAGTATTTGTGGAGGGGGGCTTTTGCATTTTGTTGCATTATGATGGGAGCTCCATACCTTGACTTCTTGACTTCATGATGGTTCATGATGGGTGGACTTTGTTTGTGATGAGTGATAATTGAGTGTTGGTTTTGCCTTGTTATCATTGGTTCACATGATTTCTTTTTCCTCTCTCTTGCATGATAGAGTTTCCCACTCATTCTTTTGGTCACTCTCTCATTCTCACCCTCCCCTCATTTTGTCATGGCCGGCCACATATGTGCATGGGCTATCCAAACATTTTGGTGTGGGATTTTGCTTCATTTCATGTTGCAAAAATCCCATAAGATCAATCTCAAAAAATCCCCTAGTTCCTCCACATAATTCTTGTATCATCCCTCCACTAAAATGGCACCTCCGTGAATCCCAAAATGAGACACAAGTTCTACACAACCTTCTACAGCAAATCTTGGGCACGTCGACTAGCCAGCTTCGTGCCTGAGTTGCCTCGGCATTGAGGTGGGAGCCCGTAAAAGAAGTAGGCGATGTGGTGCAGTTCCCTCGACGAGGTGGAGACCGGAGCTTCCGTAGGAGATCGGGACGACGACGAGAAGACCGGAGGACTCGGATCAGTCGGTATATCTCTCTTCCCTTTCTTGTAGATAACTAGGACTAGTTAATGGTTCGATCCGGGTATTAGTGCGCGGCGGTTTGCCAGTTCAAGAAAAATTAAAGTTTATCACCGCTTCCGCATTTGGCCGTCGGATTGACGGCCGGGGCGCCGCCGTGCACTTACACGGACACCGGTCACGCTCGAAGAGTTCCTCAAGCATATTCTTAAGGACGAAGATAGTGACAATGATGAGGAAAATGACTCATCAGAAGACACCGAAAACCGTGTAGCAAGTTGCTACATGGTATCACATGCATCGTTATATGACGAAGAAGCTCCCTCGGCGTCAGAAAACAACGCAGAGGAACTGGGGGCAGAATCGGTGCTAAAATCCCCGGAACTGCCAGAAACCCGATCGAAAGGCTGTTAAACGAAGTCTTTCAAAAAAGTAAAGTTGACTGAGAACGCGAGACAGCCATACATGAAAAGGCTAAGCGTCAGCGTCAGGATAAAGAAGCTGCGGCGAGGATGACTCATAAAGTACTCCGACCAAACCAAAGCACATCTACTACAAATAAGTGCAGGATCAAAACAGAGAAGTGGTTCGCCAAAGCCCTGTCAATGGGGATGAAGCTGTTACCTCTCGTAAGGAACACTCCCGGGATCATGTGCTTCGATAGAGAAGAATCACAACCAGACTATTGCCTATATCATCTGAGGGTCACCCACCCCATCGAGGAATGCAGTACCTTCAAGAAGTGGTGGCAAAGATACGTTGCCTATCAAAAACACTTCAAGAGGATGAAGCGTGAAGCTCGCGCTCGTCAGCGGCAAAATAGTGGGACGAACACACCTGAAGAAACGACTGGCGGCTGTTGTATGGTTGGTACCAGTTCAGAAGGGGAAAAACCCTAAGTTCTTACCTTAGGGAGTGATTCTGAGGAAGAAACACCCCTCAGCCTTTTCTTCAAAGACTTCACCTCCGAAAAAGAAGAGGAGAAGAACTGCAAGATTATTCAGCTGCATAACCGCACGCTGCCTGAGAAGAACCTCGGACCTACAAACAAAAGTTCGAGAAAAAAAGACAAAGGGAAAGGGAAAATGCCTGAGGAAATTGCCCTCGACGATGAAGTTGTCAAAGAGCTCGCCGTAAGGGACTTGCCTAAGAAAAACAAGATTGATTACAATGTTCTGGCACATCTGATGAAAATGCCATCACAACTGAGCATATTGGATGCTCTCCTCCTGTCCAAAGAGGAATAAGATTCCATGATCAAGGCATTACAAGAGCCCGATTAATTCCAAGCTTTCTTTGCATAATAGAAGATGAAATATGAACTAGCAGAGATCCACACGGCTAACATTACATTCAGCGATGAAGATCTCCTCCTTGGTACGTGCGAACATAATCGCCCGTTATACGTCACTGGGTACTGCTACGACATCAAGATAAGGAAAATTCTTGTTGACAACAGATCCTCCGTCAACCTTCTCAATGTGAGGGTGCTGAAGGAAATTTGCATGAACGTTCAGCACCATGCCCGAGATAAAATTACCATCTCCGGGTTTGACTCACAGTCGTCACGGACGCTTGGGTCCGTAATACTGATGTTACGCTTCAGGCTGCTCGTCACCGACATCAAATTTCATGTCATTGACGCCAAGACTTGTTATAACGCTTTGCTCGGCAGGCCTGGTTACACGAGTACAATGTCATTCCTTCTATACAATATCAGTGTATGAAGTATTTCATGGATGGCTCGGAGTACACCATCACGAGAAAGCTAAATCCGTTCTCCGTAAACGAAGTTCAGAAATACGAAGACGCAAAGTACTTCCTACCAGACTTCGAGGATACTGAAAGGTGCCACAAGCCGGAGAATAAACAGAAATCCGTTGCCACTATCCCGATCTTTGGGAGCGATACCGAGGAAGACGAAGAAATAGTTTACTCAGGGCAACCTCAAAAAGAAAACAATAAGCCCGGACCATTTGCTCCTATTTTGGTCTTTGGTAGCGACTCAGAGGATGAGGCCAACACAGTGTTCTCCGTCCGCCCGTCAATGCAAACCTTCACCGAAACAGATTAGATTCTACAAATTACAATGACTCCGCCTCGGCAATACAAGGTACTTTACACACTCGATACATACAACGTATAGGAACTGCAAACTTTTTACGTACCTCCCAAGTAAAGAGGTGAAAAGGCGATCCTCTTTTACCAATCTATGGAGACCAAGGTAGAAAAAGAAGTCTGCATTGGTGCCGATTTTGCACTCGACAGGCTTCAACCAATACGTCTGCCAAGATATTATACAGAGAGATTGAAAAGGATGTTATGATACCAAGGTGTATCCCTCGAACAAACTGTTTGACAAGCCTAATTCTACAAAAAGATTTGGGATATTCTTGAGACTCGGCGAAAGATGCCCAATGGAAAGATGGAGACAACCGGGCTTAGATACGTTCGGTCCAAGAAATGGGAGCAGATCCAAGGTTGCCACGTCGTAAACGGCTCCAGTAAAGTGGAAAATGCTCTTCCAAATAGCTGTGACGTCAAATCGGAGCGAGATCCCACTCTAAAAAAGATAAGTCCGTCGTTGGAAGAACAAATTGACAAGTTAATAAAGGAGGCTTGTCAAACGAGCCGAGACAACCACAGCCACGAAATGACCATTTATGAAAAGGCCAGGACGCAGCGACTTAGTCAGCAATCTGCAGAGAAAGTAGACTGTAATGCTCTTCATCCCCGGCCCACTGTATGTTCTCGCGAAAGGGGAAAATCCCAAAATGGAGGCAAAGACAGGAAAAGAATGCAAACAACATTCGAAGACAACAAAGCAGATCCAAGACGCCGTACAATCGAGAAAAGTTCGATTAGAGCCGGTCCTTTATAAAGAAGATGGGTTGGGAATACTCTTTCCCTCAAGACAAGACAAGAAAAATATTCAACCATGTCATGAAGTACCAAATGATGACGCTTCCGGAGTCTCGGCACCCTGAACAAATAAACAAGGTCCATCATCTGGATTATTGCTCCTATCATCGAGTAATAGGTCCCCTTGAAGACTGCTTCACTTTTAAAGACCGGGTAGAAGACCAGTATCGACAAGACAGATTTATGTTATCCGTCGGCTGGAGGTAACCCTACCACAAAAGCATGAGCCAAAGTGGACCTATACCGTCAGGATAGGATCAGCTCAACATCAAGAATGGAAGCGAACTCGTACCTGCCATATGATAACACTCTCAAAAGAGAGAGGGTACGAGACTATGGATGACCTCTATAGGTGCTTTGCAAATGAAGACGAAGACGAGGTGATCTCAGAGTTTCCACCGGCACCAAAAGAGCTGGAAGATGGGATATACACCACGGCGGGAAACCTAAGAAAAATTTACTTAAGGACGGAAAATGTTCCGAGACCAACATTTGTCAGTGAGCTGCTATCTGAAAAACAGGTGGCCACGTTAAAAGACGTGCTCATACAGTATAAAGATTGCTTCTCCTGGAACTACTCTGAGATGCCGGGTTTAGATCCAAAGGTGGTAGTAAATATCGCCATGTATAGAGCCAATCAAACATGCCCCAAGAAGAATGCGATTCAAACTTGAGATGAGTATCAATGCTGAAGTCAAGAAACTAATCGACTCCAGCTTCATCCAAGAAGTTCAATATCCCGATTAGATCGCTAACATCATTCCAGTGATAAAGAAAAATGGGACGGTGCACATCTGCGTGGACTTTCGGGGTCTCAACAAAGCTTGCCCGAAGGACGACTTCCCAGTGCCCGTTACTGAGCTTATGATCGATAACACGTCTACCCATGAGGTCTTTTCCTTCATGGATGTATCTTCAGGATACAACCAAATAAAAATGCACCCTGAAGACTAGAAGCATATTGCCTTCCGAACCCCGCTGGGCATATTCTGTTATAAGGTAACGCCCTTCCATTTGAAGAACGCTGGCGCTACTTACCAGAGGGCCATGACAAAGATCTTCGATGACCTAATCCATGAAATCGTTGAATGCTATATCGACGACCTTGTGGTAAAGATCAAATCTCACAAGGAACATTGGGAACATTTAAAAATAGTGTTCCAACGTTTTCGGAAGTATAATCTGAAGATGAATCCTCTAAAATGCGCGTTTGGAGTTTTCTCAGGCAAATTCCTAGGATTCATCATACGTCACCGGGGTATCGAAATCGATCCCTCAAAGATCAAGGCGATTATGGAAATTCCCATGTCAAGAACTCTCAAACAACCACGGTGTCTCCAAGGGAAACTCGCGTATATCCGGCGGTTCATAGCCAACTTTTCTGGAAAATGCCGTCCCTACAGTCATTTGATGAAGAAGGGGACCCCGTTCGTCCGGGATCAAAAGTGCCAAAATGCACTGGATGAAATCAAACAATACCTGAAAAATCCGCCGGTATTGATCGCTCCGTTTAAGGGAAAACCCCTTATCCTATATACAATGGCCCTTGAGGGTTCTCTAGGCACGCTAAGGGAACAAGAGAACGATCAGAGAAAGGAGAGTGCTCTGTACTATTTGAGTCGAGTTCTCTTAAGGGCAGAAAACAACTATTCCCCCATCGAAAAGCATTGCCTGGCGCTGATTTTCGCAATAACGAAGCTGAATATGAAGCTTTGATAGCAGGTCTCGAGATCACTTTCGACATGGGGATCAATGACCTCCTCATATATGGAGACTCCCAGCTGATCGTTATCCAAGTAAAGGGCGACTATTAGACATGCAAGCCAGAACTGATAAAGTATGGCGAAAGAGTGCGGCAACTACTGACACAAATCCCTTTCTATACCGTGGAAAGTATACCGCGAGCGGAAAACAGCAAAGTGGATGCATTGGCTAAATTGGCTAAGGAATTGGCCAATGAAGACCTTGATGATGTGAAGATCATTATGCAAAACCGCAGGGTTCTCACGCCAACAGATATATCTTCGAAAGACCTAATAGAGCCATCCGAAAGAAAAGAAACGACTGAACAAGTAGCCCTTCAAATAGAGGATGAAGGAAAGGTCATCGACTCGAGGAAAGTCTTCATAGACTACTTCAAGTCCCAACAAACGCCCGAAAATGCGTCGTCCAGACATCAGCTCATGAAACGATTTTTGTCTTTCGCTTTCGTCAATGATACTCTATATAAGAGATCGCTCGACTGTCTATGGCTAAGATGCCTGGGGCCGGAGGAAGCAAAGAAAGTCGTCCAATAAATACACAACAGACTCTGCGGTTCTCATCAAGCTGGGCCAAAGATAAAACTGAAAATAAAAATAATGGGTTACTATTGGCCCACAATGATTTAAGACTGTCTCGAATATGCGAAGCAGTGTCACTCGTGCCAATTTCACGGGGATTTTATCCATCAACATCCAAATTGGCTACACCCGCTGGTGACTAGCTGGTCGTTCGAAATGTGGGGAACTGATATAATTGGCCCTATCGAATTAGCATCATCCAAAGGACACCGGTTCATACTAGCAACAACTGACTACTTCTCTAAGTAGGCGGAAGCAGTACCACTAAGGGAGGTGAAGACAGAGAATATCATCCACTTCTTTAGAACCCAGGTCATTTATCGGTTCGGAACTCCATGATAGATAATCTCGGATAATGGCCCAGCTTATAGGAGTCATAAATAAGCCGCTTCGCACAACAACTTAAAATAGATTGGAGATACTCTTCAGTCTATAATCCTCGGGCCAACGGTTTAGCTGAATCTTTCAACAAGACCTGGATAATGATTATAAAAAAGACGGTTTCCAGAAACAAAAAAGACTGGCATGAAGCTCTTTGGGCATACCGAACAACATTCAAGACGGCCACGAATACAACACCATACACATTGGTGTTCGGCACAGAAGCAGTGCTTCCGTTGGAAATAGAACTCCCCTCTCCACGAGTAGCGGTTCGATACGAGCTGACAGATGAAGAAAATGCTCATCTTAGGTTTGAAAAGCTCGACGCCCTCGACGAAACTCGCCTTATGGCATAGCAAAATCTGGAGGCTTATAAGGCAAGGATGACACGGTCATACGAAAAACTGACCAGGCCAAGAACATTCCGCCAAGGCGAACTCATGCTAGTCGTCAAAAGACCAATCATCCCCAATCATGCAAAATGGGGGAAGTTCGAGTCGAACTATGAAGGCCCATACATCATAGACAAAGTCTACCAAGGTGGAACCTACCTATTCATGAATATGCATGGAGAAAGACCCTTCCGGCCAATAAACGGTCGGTTCCTAAAAAAATACTACGCTTGAAGAGCCATGACTTAAGTCAATGATAGATAACGCCGCTTGTTTCCGCTCGCTATCTTCCTGAGCCAGAACTCTGATAGTAGTGCCCAAAAAAAACCTCATCCCCAAAACGGGAATGCTGGACTGAGACATCCCTAAACTAATAATTGACCGAGACCTTTTTAAACTAATTACGGGCTGAGACATCCTTAAACTAATAACTGACTGAGACGTCCCTAAACTAATAACAGACCGAGATGTCCTTAAACTAACATTCGTCCCCAAAACGGGAATGTTCGACCGAAATGTCCGTAAACTAACATCCGTCCCTAAAACGGGAATGTTGAACCGAAATTTCCTTAAACTAATATTCGTCCCCAAAATGGGAATGTTGGACCAAAACATCCCTAAATTAACAATGGATCGAAACTTCCTTAAAGTAATACTCTTCCCCAAAATACGGCGACAATAGACTGAAACGTCCTTAAACTAATATTCGGCCCAAAAACGGGAATGTTGGACCGAAACGACCTTAAACTAATGTTGGACCGAAAAGCCCTTAAACTAAAAATTCACCCCAAAATACGGCAATAATGGACCGAAATGTCCTTAAACTAGAGCGTCGCCCCAAACACGGCGATATACTCGCTTGAGATCTATATTGCAATCGAGGTCCCAATGGTGAAAGTTGCAACTCAAGTCTCACTGGTTACACAGATACTCCGGTGGTGAAGCCGCCAAGTCCTACCGGCAAACAGATGGGTATCCTGCGACAAAGCTACTCTCGAGAGCTTCACCGTTCAAAAAAAAGGTATGTCCACAAGCGAAATGGGCACGGATGAAAACCCGAAAGGACGTCGTGAGTAAAAATAGCAAGACTACCGGTGAGCTTGTGAAAACCCGAAAGGACACAATCTCATAAAAAAAGAAAAAAGGGATGTCCACAATCGAAATGGGTACGAATGAAAACCCGAAAGGACGCCATGAGTAAAAACGGCAGGACTACCGGCGAGCTTGTGAAAACCCGAAATGGCACAATCTCGTAAAAAAGAAAGAAAAAAACTTGCAGGATCCCTTCATCCTTGCGAGGAGAAAATACATGTGTGAGATCCTTACGACTCACAAAAAGGCAACACACTTAGAAGTCCCCACGATTCCTAAGGAGAAATTACACTTGCGAGATCCTCACGACTTGCAAGGAGAATTTCCTCCTATGATACCCCCACGTCTTGATTGATCTATTTAAAAGAGTGTTCATAAAGTAAAGTAACCGCAATCAGGACGGTGTCGCTAGTAGCTAGCCGCGATAAGTACGGGTCGTCCACAGGGAAACATGAGCGTTTTTCTTGGTTTAGACGAGTTGATTGAAAGATGGGTTGATTGGTTGTAGATCTATTTTGATACGAATGTAGAATTTATAAAGAAGAGGCTTGTAGGATTCATAGGACTTAGTGGTAATGGATGATTAATTAAAAATGACTCTTTTTATGTTTTAATAGTTTAAAACTAGATCGATAGTGATGAATGTAGATTAGGGTTCTTTTGGAAGAACTAGGATTTCCCTACTACTAACCCTTGTCTTTGCATTGGTCTCTATACATGTCTAGCCCCTAAAAAAAAGTGTTAATCTAATCTCAAATCATGGTCGAGACTATCAATAAATTGGTAGCGCGCCCGATAAGGATATTAACATTTATTTTGCTAAATTTTATAAACTTTAAAATGTATCAAAAAAGTTATAATATTTTATCATCCATTGATCTACTCTAGCCTATGAACCCTAGTAAGTAAGAAATTACTCATGAATGGTTGGAGAAGAAAGGATGAAGAATGAGATCATAATGTAAGATGCAGAAAGTAAGTGCAGAAATTAATTGTGAAAAGACTGATAAAAACTCTACCTTTATTAATTAACTATATCATGTACAAATCCTTTTAAATTAGAGTACAAGAACCTAAGTTTTTCCTCTCGATCTCTATTTTGTTGGAAGTAGATGAACAGCTGATGATCAACTCGATTGCGTGGATCGTCTTGGACCTCTTGATCTCTTCGGTTGATGATTCTTTCATGTGAAGCTCTCGGTCTTATTTATAGTCACAGAAACTAGAAACCCTAGATTCCATAGGTTATGATATGCAGTCACGATCCAAGCCACCAAATATACCATCCAACAGTCACAAATCCACCGCGTATATGTCTGTTTGGCCGCCCAACCGTGGCGGTTTAGTGGGATCAGGTCATAGGATTTTCTGTGGTCTCTGGTATTGATATTTTTAGATCTCTTTGACCTCTAGATTTTGGAAATCTTACCCCGAGTCTCTGTCGTTGCTGGATCTTATATTTTCCCTCAATATTTTGGCAGATTTGATTCTGACATCTCGGATCTCCTGATCGGTTTCCAGACCTGAGCTAATATTTGTACAATATCTCAAATCAAAGTGTTAGTAATATTTGGTATTTTTGATATATTATCCTAACCATTTTATATGATATTATATGTTAAGAATATTGATTAGAAATATTTGATATGATATGCATATTTTAATTACAATATTTTATATAAATATTATATGCATGTGTATTCCCTCATTATGCTAATTATAATGTAGAAACGTATGATAATAAAAAATTTACACATAAATCCTCATATGTTCTATAATTACAATAAACACATTTTAGAACTTAACAATAGTGGGGAAAATAATCATTCAAATGTGCAATATTTCAGACTAATCAAATACCCCCAAACTTAATTTTGATCGTCCAGAGAAAACTAGTTATTAAGAAGAAGAAAAAGAAAAAGAAAAACCTAGCACACTTTCGTAGGAAACACTATTGTGCTGAGCATGTGCAACAGGCCTTTAAACCTCTAGGTGTTTCTAGTAGGAGGAGTGTTGTGTCCTGAGGGTTTTTAGCGGATTACATCCAAAAAATACCATAATAAAAGAAAAACGATGAAAGTTACATACAAAGATAAAGATCATATAAAAAAAAGAACTTGAAAATAAGAGTTTCAAACAACACTAGCTTTTTAGTTGCCATGAGCCTTATCTTAATAGTCGTGAAAAAATGTTAGAAATCACATCATCCCTCAATAAAATATCGTCTTTAATTTTCCTCCCTACCTTTCTTCCAAACATCGATCGTATTCCCCTACGTGTGTGTAAAAAACATCCCTACACTTAGAGAATTCAATTCAAACTATCATACACTTATCCATCTTCCTTAGTACTTTTTTGTCGGTGAATATTTTATAGATGGAATTGCTCACACAATCTTCATGCGACCGTTAATAATTCTTGAGGTACTAACCAACCAAGTACCAAATGTGCTTACTCTTTTAGGCGTAATTAGCAATATCCTTGTCTTGCACCACCTAAGGCTTAACAGTGGCTTCCAAACCAGTTGGTCTAAGGCACTAGGTGATAAAACATCTTCGCTATATTTTTTATGCTGCCTTAAGTAATTACAAAACCAGTGTTCATTTTTCTTCACCATTTTTTCTTTATATTTTTTGTTTGTATATTTATTTTCCTTCATACTAAGGATTTTAGACAAATGCATTTCAAGGTATCCTCTACTATCCCAAGTTTCAAGATGTATGCAAGTGCATATAGTAGGGTATCAACGTTCAGATGTTTGGACTCTAGAATAGGGACTATTTTTCAAACTTATTTCTATTCTCAGATTAGTGATTCCTTTCATCTTACTAACCCTTGGGACAACGGCTCATGACTACCTATTACTAGTTTCGTTATAAAACGTCTATTTTTCTTACTTTTTTTAAACTTTTCCTTCCTATCATATGTATTTTTCACTTTCTAACTTTCATTATCAATTTTTTTTTGTGCGTTTATTTAGTATAATCCAAAAAATGATGCGTGAATAAGCACAAACCTCCCCCAAACCTATTAGTAGCAGTGTCATCACTGATACCATCTGTTAAGCTTAAAACCTATAGAATTGGGTGGAAAAGTTAGGAATGGGGACAAGAATTAATGACAGTGAAATCCTCCCCTAAACTTAATTTTTGGCACACAATTTTTTCAAAAAATTGTTTTTCTTTCAAGCGCCAAAATATTTTTCTCTCCCCCAAACATGAGTAAAACAGTATTGAGCATTTAAAATTATAAGAGGGGAGGTAAAATTATTGTTCTATGCAAAACTATACAAATATCAAAAGTTAACACCAACCATTCGAATATTTTATCAATGTAACACAAAGGTTGGTCGAAGATTATAGATGTGAAGAAGTGGGGGGATAGGAGGCGGAATCGATCGGGTTTACGTTTCGGTTGGTAGAGAAGAAATGGTGATGGTACACTACTCGCATTCTCGTTCTTGATAAGAAGAAGGGGTGGCGGTTCGACTTCTTTGGGTGGTTGATTCATCACAACTCCCATATCTTATAAGAATGCGAGTTCTTCAACAAAAATATCTTCAAAACTTTCATCAAGATTCCGAATGATAATCTCATCGGAAAGGGAGTTATGAAACTCGGATAGCTCGACTAAATCATTCGACAAGTCAAAGGGTTCGGACTTAGCTATGGACTTGTCGACAGAAGGGTCTTCATGTGTATAGTAAAAAGTAGGATCAAACCCTAATGCACTAGTGACGTCGAGATCAGAATCGTGAAGCTCCTCAAATTCGCAACTATCGGAAGCTATCTTTTCGACAAAACAAACATGAGCATAAGGTTCTGATGGTTGACTTCGTAGCTTGTAGATGTTAAGCTCAATTTTCATCTTCCCAAAGGACAGGTTCATTGAACCGTTACGACAATTGATTATCGTGTTTGAAGTTGCTAAGAAAGGTCGACCTAGAATCACTGGAATTTGGTTCCGTGGGTTCGCTACAGGTTATGTATCTATAACTATAAAACCCACTGGCAATATAAATTCCCCGACTTTGATTAACACGTCCTCTAGTTCACCCCGAGGTTGGGTAATAGATCGATCGGCCATCTGGAGAGTGCAATGCATAAGTTTCAACTCTCCTATCCCTAATTGCTCATAAACAGAATATGGAAGTAAGTTAACACAAGCACCTAAATCGAGTAGAGAACGATTGATATTTTTACCCCCAATAGTTATAGATATTGTAGGACAACCGGGGACCTTTCGTTTCATAGGCACCAATTGGGTAAGAGAATTGCTCATATTACTCTCTAAGAAAACATTTTTAGGTACTTGAGCTTTTCTCTTCCTAGTGCACAAATCTTTTAAAATTTTCGCATAGGACGAAACTTGTTTGAAAGTATTTAAGAGAGAGATATTTATGTTAACTTACTTTAAAATGTCCACAATCTTCTCCATTTGGGGGACTTGGTTTGTTGGCCCTCAACCTATGTCGAAAAGGAGCTTTATCAATAAGGGTTGGGTCCAACTTTTGAGGAAAAGTTTGTGGGGATGGAATGGATTCCAAAATTGGATTTGGGATGGTTGTAGATGGTAATTCCTTCGAGGAAGTGGGATGAGGGTTCGAGCCTAGTGGGAAACGGAGAATAGGCTCGGAAGAAGATGGTGGACTAGACGAAGTAGGATTAGAAGTAGTAGCCGAGGTTTCATCTGATTCATCCTCAACAGCTTGTTAACCAACATTGGTGTTCAGCACTCTTCCCGATCTCAACATGGTTACGGCACTCACATTATGATTTTGAAGGATGATATTCGCGCTTTGTGAGTGGCCAGGATTTGGTAGAGTTTGAGATGGAAATTTCCCTTTCTCTCTCTCACTCATCGCGGCATTTAACTGTGCAAGTTGTGCTTCTATCGATTTTATACTTTCACTGTAGGAAGCGGTGTGTTGCACTAATATTTGGATAGAAGACGTTAAATTAGTCGTCTTTTCCGTGGATTTTTTAATGAACGTTTCTAAATTACGTTCGAGCGCAGAGGTTTTATCGGTACCGGCCATTGAAATATTATTATAAGGATCAAAGTTATTGGCCGGGTTTTGAAAAGATTGCGGTTGAAAGGGGTGTTGATTTTGTTTTGGTGGTTGCTGTTGTTATGGGAGAGGCCTTTGATAATTGATTGGGAACTTGTTTTGATTTTGAGTTTGGTTTCGGTTCCAAGCAAAATTAGGATGATTCATCCATCTCTGATTGTATATGGAAGAATAAGGATCGTTTCTAGATCGTTGCTGGAAAGCAGTATTAGTTTGTTCTTGACCTTGAAATGAAGGGTTCAAAGGACATTCTTCCGTTAAGTGTGATGGATCAGAACATCATCCACATACGGTATTGGGGAGAATAACTTAGTTTAGGGAGGCTGATGAGAATTCATTTTTGATAGCGTCGAGTTTCTTTTGCATTGTGGCCATTTCAGCCTTTACTGCGATGGAAATATCGAGCTGATGAATATCTGCCCTAGATGAAGTTGGTCTAACACTTTCCCACTGTAAGGTTTGTTCGGTGAGATCTTCCGAAAATTGCCAAGCTTCGCCATCGTCTTTTGACATGAAATGGCATTGACAAATGGTTTCAACTATCTGTTTCGTGGCAGGATTAACACCTTCATATATAATTCGGCAAAGTTGCCATCTATCAATTCCGTGATAGGAGCATTGTAGAATAAGATTCTTAAACCGCTCAAAGCATTTCCTAAATGGGTCATTGGGAAGTTGGGTAAACTGGTTAATCTTTCTTCGGACACGGGCGGTTTTGTGATTGGGATAAAATTTCTTAAGGAATGCTATAACAAATTCATCCCATTTGACGATAGAATGTGCGGCAGTGCTGTAAAGCCATTTTCTACTATATTGCACAAGGTAAAAGGGAGAAAACATAATCGCATAGCATCTCCTGAAAGTTGGGTTGTGCCCTGTAACAACCCTAACTTTCTGTACGAATTTTTTTTTCAAAATACAGAAAGGCACAACTAAGCCTGAACATGAGTTATAAGTTTGTTTTGCTTTTGAACAAAAAGAAAGAGCTTGTAGCTCACTGGTAAGGCTTAGCACTGCTGAGACAAAGCTCCAGAGTTCAAATCCCATCAGCCACAATATCTTTTTATTTTAAATTCTTTTAATCTTTTACAAGCCTAGGACTTTACACGTACACTATACCTAATAGGGTAAGTTACAGAATAATCAAACATGTGCAATAGGCTAGTTGAAGCGTCAAGGACACGTGGCCCCAATCCAGACCCTACCCCTCAGATCTGACCGGCGAGATCAAGCTATGGCCCGGCGCCGCCGGCCCAACCAAGCCTAAACATGATTTTTTTGGATCCTTGCAACCCTTGGATTCCCCTCTTTAACCCCTATCTGTTTGTTTTCCCTGCATTTTCCAGAGTATTAAAATTCAGCATTACTCCATGTTTTAATGCATTTTAATTCTCAAATTTATCACAACCTAAACCCTAATTTTCCCTATAAATACCCACTCTATTTTTACACCCTTTCACACTAAAATTTCCTACAAAAACTCTACAAAAATTCCATGTCCTTTTAGTGTACAAGTGGAGTTAGCGAACGACGAAGTTCCGGCAACGATACGAGGAGATTTCGGCGACGAAACTACGCCCCCAAAGGTTTCTTTAGGTCCCCCCCCACCTCTGTCCTCTAGTCCAATAAACCAGTAAGTCCCTCTTTCTCTTCTTTTCTCTATTCTAAAAACTTTCAAAACTAAAACCTGACGGAAGCAGAGTTAGTATGACTTCCCATTCAGTTTTCTTTAAAAAACTGTCCTTTCTTTAACAAGATAAAACCATTTTCTCATATTTTGTTTAACAAACATTAAAAAACCCAACAAAACAAGTTTCACATCAAAATAATCATTTTTGTGACATTTATCGCATTTTTACATAAAAATACTACATACTATTCATTTCGACATTATAACCTTTAATCCTTGCTATACCTATAGATAGTTCATAAGATAATGACCTATCTCATCACAACACACATCTCTATCATAGCACGACTGATTTTGGGATAATAGAATACGGGAAATACGACTTTGCAATTAAATACCTTTAACTTATAAAACCGTTTTCTTTAAAAATGTGTATTAAACTTTCCATGCAATTACGTCTCTACAACCCATTTTGGGGAACCCCGTTCGGGATGGTGTGGGTTATCGCACATCCTCGGGCACTTAGTAGAGTGAGATGCAGATCTCCGAAAGGAGCATTCGATCCCGATGGATTTTTGTACATTTTTCTTTAGAAAGATGAGATTTCTACAAGAAAATAAATAAATTATTTTCATTAAATATATATAAATCTATTATAAAAATACATATTTTAATTATATAAATATTCCAATTTTTTCTAAGTCAAAAGAATCACTATTACATGAAAATACCATCCAAATATAACACAAGTACAATATTTTAAGAAAATACCTTATACTATGAAAACTAGGTTCTATTTACTAGAAAATTCGTACTTATAAAATATACATTTATGAAAACCCTAAAGACGATAATTAAATACTTGAGATATATTTTGAAATTATACAAAATTATTTTTACATAAAAACCCCCTCAAGTTATACTAAATTATAATAAGAACCCTAGTAAACATAGGTTTAAGCGGGACCGGTCTCTTGAGCGTCAGGGAGCCGGAGATATGGGTGCTTGCCTATCTAAGGTAGACAACCTAACAAACGGTGTTATCAATACGGTAATTGTCTTGGAAAAAGACACAAATCCTGCCGTCCATGTGCAGCAGTTACCGATAACATCAAAACCTAATTCAGGACTTCAATTTCTTTTCTAATTGTCTGACTCAGACTGAGTCTAAATATAATTAATCTGACTTGAATGTGATTTAAGTACAATCTACAGTACAACAATTCAACCTGAATCCGTCTATTTAATCTATATCAATCTATATTGACCGAACCGAACCATGAATATATTCCATCTACATGTTCATCCATTATATCCGTTCCATTACTGATATCATGGTTTCGGAAAGTCATCCATCTATACAATTTACAATACAAGATAATACAATACAATCCGTACAATCAATACAAGTAATACAATAAACACTACGGGGTTATAAAGGGGTAGACCGGTACATGTTGGGGTCAAAATTTTCACCCCAGTTGACCAAGTCAAAGTCAAGGTCAACCCCAAGTAAGCGGGCCCAAGCCAAAGCAAGTGGGTCCATGCCCAAGTCGAGCCTCGCGACCGGCCTCCCTGATGCCGAAATAAAAAATCATGTAATAAATAATTTTGATGTAATTTTTTTATGCATGAATGTAAGAAAATGGGTATAAAGCCAGATTTTTGTAAAACCCATGGCTCATGTGCAGAAGAAAAGAGCACATGAGGCATGGGATGGGCAAAATACCATTTTGTAAAACCCAACGGACTATATGTAAATTTGTAAGCCTGTATAAGGTAACATGATGATGAAACACCAAAGACTTTTCATTTCCTTAAAAAATCTAGGGTTTTTTTTGTGTCCCCTTCTCCTTCCTCAAGGTTCTAAACCTTCTCCTCCTTTTCAATTAAATCAAGAGTTTTACTTTTCCTTTTCCAAAACTAAATAGTTTTTCACCACAAAACCCACAAAGGGGAGCTCAGATCTTCCATCATATCTCAAAAAGGGGAGATTTTTAAATCTCACCCCTTTTCTCCAAGATCCGGTCAACCGAGAGGAAGAAGAAGGAGACCCATCTTCAAAAATCCCATCTTGGGAAGATCCAGGACCAAAGGGGAGAGAAACAAAGGGGCCCTCTTTAATCATTTCCAAATATTTCTAGGAGTTTAACTCCATTCAAAATCTGTTGGAGTTTAACTCCATAATTTAATCTCTTTTCAGAGAAGTCAAATCGGGAGCACAGCTCCCAGTGCAGAGACCAAGTCCATTTTTCTGCGCGTGCCAAGCACATGGGGCGCCGGCGCCAAGCGCACCAGCGCCAAGTGCGCCGGCACCAAGTGCCACGCACATGAGGCGCTGGCCCCCCACGCGTCCTTTGGACGCTTTTTACCTATATATATATATATATATATAGACAGATACACACACACTCCACGTCACTGTCCCTGTTAGAAAAAATTTCTAAATATAGACAGATACACACACACTCCCCGCACCCTTGACGGGGATGCTAGCCCTCTTGACCCCCAGCCCACTATCCGGGTAGCGGTACCCCCGTAAAAACTCTGTGGGGCCCCTGATATATCCAAAACCTGTTCAAAACACAACACTGCACATTGAGTTCGTATGACCTGTGTGACCCGTCAATCGGAGGTTTCTTTGCCCCAAAGGCGAGGGGTAATTAACGACAGCTTAGTCCGTGGCTGCCAGAGATTCGGATCCCCACAATCAATAAACCACAACCTACCATAGGCAGGGGGAATATGTAGTACGCCTGACAAGCGCGTGCGTATTCCCACCTCAATAGGGTGACGAAAAACACCCTACAGTACGGAACATGTTAAAGGTGGCACAAGACGGTCACTTAAGACATAATTATATCTATGTTGTTGTTCCGTGGTATTATCGACGGAGCCTTGTGCTACGGGTTACCAAAGTCTCCGGTGTAAGTGGGACTCCTCTTGTATACACTGGCATTTTTTGTACCAAGCTACAAACAACTGTGCTAACAATATAATAAAACATTATAAAACTATACTCTCTCTCTCTCTCTGACTATTCTACTTCTCCCTCATTTTTGGGACTTACCAAGCGATTGTTCGCTGACGACATTTCTATTTCTCTTCTTCTTTGGAATGTTGTCAGGAGGACCTGACGCTGAGGAGTACGAGACCAGTCAGGAGCATTTGGAGCAGGCCCCTGAGCAGTACACCGAAGACCCAGAGTTGTAGCCACTTGTACTTATTCCATTTTCATTTCTGTTATGCCATTGTTTAGGCATTGCTTTCATTCCATGTATTTTCATTTCAGTTGTATTGTAAAAAGAATGTTTAATAAATAAAGTTGTTGTTTATTTACATCTTGTCTTTTATGTATATTTCATTTTATATTGCTAGATACGCTTAGCGTGTTTACTTTTGAGTAAATAAGTAGCGGGCCCATCGCATCCTCTACCCGTACACTGGGAAGCGGGACGTGACAGGTTTTGTTGGCGGCCCATGCAGGTCTGCACTGTATGGAACCCTACCATGCACGTCTACACTGTATGGACATACAGGTCAAATCTGTGTGGACAACCTGAGCAATATAACATAAGAACCAGTAACTGAAAACATTCTTTACAATTCATATTTCTTGAATCTTCCAATTTCATATATTTTGAAACTGTCCTTATAGACGCAACCCAGCTCCCATACACACCAACTATCCGCAGCGGCCAGCTATCCAGGCTCCTGCACCTTATCTTGCACTCCCAGCTCCACCTACTGCATAGCCAAATCGCCAATTCCATCAGGAAATGAGGAACATGCCTCGAGGGCAGAGAAACATACCCCAAGGACAGAGGAATGTGCCTCCAGCTAGGAGGAATGTCCCCCGGTGTCAGGCTTTCACATTAGCAGCCTAGAAGCTGAGACTGTAGACCAAGGTAACACTGGTAATTCCTTTCAACCTTTTTAAACCCTTGTATTACTTTGTTATTTTTCATACACTATCGGTACTTCTATCACCAAACTTTCCTTGAATCCGTTACACTTTTCTTTTTACAAATTTCGAGGACAAAATTTTTATAAAGAGGGTAGAATGTAACAACCCTAACTTTCTATACGAATTTTTTTTCAAAATACAGAAAGGCACAACTAAGCCTGAACATGAGTTATAGGTTTGTTTTGCTATTGAACAGCAAGAAGGAGCTTGTAGATCACTGGTAAGGCTTTGCACTACTGAGACAAAGCACCAGAGTTCAAATCCCATCAGCCAAAATATCTTTTTATTTTAAATTCTTTTAATCTTTTAGAAGCCCAGGAGTTTGCACGTGCACTACATGTAATATGGTAAGTTACAGAATGATCAAACATGTCCAATAAGCGAGTTGAAGCGTCATGGACACGTGGCCCCAATCCAGACCCTAGCCCCTCGGATCTGACCGGCGAGATCAAGCCATGGCCCGGCGCTGCCGGTCCAACCAAGCCCAAACCCGATTTTTTTTGGATCCCTGCAACCCTTGGACCCCCTCTTTAACCCCTATCTGTTTTTTTCCCTGCATTTTCCAGAGAATTAAAATTCAGCATTACTCTATGTTTTAATGCATTTTAATTCTCAAATTTATCACACCCTAAACACTAATTTTCCCTATAAATACCCACTCTATTTTTACACCCCTTCACACTGAAATTTCCTACAAAAACTCTACAAAAATTCCAAGTCCTTTTAGTGTACAAGTGGAGTTAGCGAAGGGCGAAGCTCCGACGAAGTTCCAGCAATGATACGAGAAGATTCCGATGACGAAATGATGTCCCGAAGGTTTCTTTAAGACCCCCTCTCTCTCCTCTAGTCCAACAAACAGTGAGCCCCTCTTTCTCTTCTTTTCTCTATTCTAAAAGCTTTTAAAACTAAAACTCGACGGTAGCGGAGTTAGTCCGACTTCCCATTCGGTTTTCTTTAAAAAACTATAATTTTCTTTCACAAGATAAAAACCATTTTCTCATATGTTGTTTAACAAACATTAACAAACTCAACAAAACAAGTTTCACATCAAAATAATCATTTTTGTGACATTTATCGTATTTTTACATAAAAATACCACATACTATTCATTTCGACATTATAACCTTTAATCCTTGCTATACCTATAGATAGTTCACGAGATAATGACCTACCTCATCACAACACACATCTTTATCATAGCACGACTGATTTTGGATCAATAGAATACGGGAAATACGGCTTTGCAATTAAATAACTTTAACTTATAAAACTATTTTCTTTAAAAAGGTGTATTAAACTTTCCATGCAATTACGCCTCTACAACCCATTTTAGGAAACCCCGTTCGGGATGGTGCGGGTTATCGCACATTCTCGGGCTTAGTAGAGTGGGATGCAGACCTCCGAATGGAGCATTCGATCTCGATGGATTTTTGTACATTTTTCTTTAGAAAAATGAGATTTCCACAAGAAAATAAATAAATTATTTTCATTAAATATAAATAAATCTATTATAAAAATACCTATTTTAATTATATAAATATTCCAATTTTTTCTATGTCAAAAGAATCATTATTACATAAAAATACCATCCAAATACAACACAAGTGCAATATTTTAAGAAAATACCTTATACTATGAAAGCTAGGTTCTATTTACTAGAAAATTCATACTTATAAAATATATATTTATGAAAACCCTAAAGACAATAATTAAATACTTGAGGTGTATTTTGAAATTATACAAAATTATTTTTACATAAAACCCCCTCAAGTTATACTAAATTACAATAAGGACCCTAGTAAACATAGGTTTAAGCGGGACCGGTCTCTTGAGCCTCAGGGAGCCGGAGATATGGATGCTTGCCTTTCTAAGGTAGACAACCTAACAAGCGATATTATCAATACGGTAATTGTCTTGGAAAAAGACACAAATCCTGCCGTCCATGTGCAGCAGTTACCGATAACATCAAAACCTAATTCAGGACTTCAATTTCTTTTCTAATTGTCTGACTCGGACTGAGTCTAAATATAATTAACCTGACTTGAATGTGATTCAAGTAAAATCTACAATATAACAATTCAACCTGAATCCGTCTATTCAATCTATATCAATCTATATTGACTGAACCGGACAATGGATATATTCCATCTACATGTTCATCCATTATATCCGTTCCATTACTGACATCATGGTTTCGGCAAATCATTCATCTATACAATTTACAATACAAGACAATACAATACAATCGTACATTCAATACAAGTAATACAATAAACACTACGAGATTATAAAGGGGTAGACTGGTACGGAACATGTTAAAGGTGGCACGAGGTGGTCACTTAAGACGTAATTATATCCATGCCGTTATTCCGTGGTATTATCGACAGAGCCTTGTACTACGGGTTACCAAAGTCTCCGGTGTAAGTGGGACTCCTCTCTTATACACTGGTATTTTATGTACCAAGCTACAAACAACTGCGCTAACATTATAATAAAACATAATAAAACTATACTCTCTCTCTGTCTATTCTACTTCTTCCTCATCTTTGGGACTTACCGAGCAATTGTTTACTGATGACATTCCTATTTCTCTTGTTCTTTGGAATGTTGTCAGGAGGACCCGACGCTGAGAAGTACGAGACTAGTCAGGAGCATTTGGAGCAGGCCCCTGAGCAGTACACCGAAGACTCAGAGCTGCAGCCGCTTCTACTTATTCCATTTTCATTTTTGTTATGCCATTGTTTAGGCATTGCTTTCATTCCATGTATTTTCATTTCAGTTGTATTGTAAAAAGAATATTTAATAAATAAAGTTGATTTTTATTTACATTTTGTCTCTTGTGTATATTTCATTTTAAATTGCTTAGATACGCTTAGCGTGTTTACTTCTGAGTAAATACGTAGTGGGCCCGTCGCGTCCTCTGCCCATATACTGGGAGGCAGGGCGTACATGCCCATCATTACGCATACGTTTTCGAATTTGGTGATAAAAACATATGCGTCTTCAGATTCAAGCCCGTGAAATTTGGGCAACAAGTTGATGAAGTGGGGTTTAATTTCGAAATTATCCCCATTGACTAGTGGAATAGACAGACAAGTAGGAAGGGGTCCACGTATAGGGTAGCATCTTTCTTGGAGAGAGATGCGCGGTGGATTCTGCACACCTACGGGTTGTGGCAGGGTGGTATCGTGAAATCCTGAAGGAGATCCGTCCATTTTGGGAGATGTGTTGGGTGGAGGGGAAATAGAAGATGAAGAAGTACCGACTTCGGAATCGATAGCAGAAACGCTGACAAGACGGGCACTAGAATCCCGTGTCCAGCCGATCATGCACTAGGCGTGTTTAGCGCACATAGCAGCGTGTGTGAGAACGATTTTTAGAAAAGGCTTATTTTGAACAAGTGTCGGACTTGAGGCTTGACTCAACAAATCACAAAAATGCACAATCAATCCCTAGAAGTAGGGTCACCTAGGTCAAGTCACTAGACCGCTCTTAGAATTTCAAAGGACAAGTCGCAGGATCAATCCTCTACCACCTCTCTATTGCTCTTGTGGCCAGATAAGTGCCAGGTAAGTGGGAGGTATCCGCTATACGAATCACCAAAAATAGCAGGCCTAATTAAGTAACTACTTTCCATAGTCACACTTACCTAGACACCATAAGAGAGATGCGAATAAACGATAGATTACCCATGACCCTCCTCTGCCCTAATTGAGTGCGATGGTCCTTAGAGGCTTGGTCTAGATATTTTTTTAATTAATGTCGGGTGAAAGTATGCTCGTTTTGTGATTTTTGGGGCTTAGGAAGGGTGATGAAATCCCCACCTAATCTGGATTTGAGTTATTACCCCTTAATATCCGTTTGAGATATGCATAAACAAACCAATATCAAAACACGCAAAAGGATTTTTTTGAGCGGCGCTTTTTGCAAAGAATCCTGCAGAAAAATCAGATTATTGGATGTTAGAGGAGAGAGGAAGATCAGAGAAAGATACCAGAGAAGTTTGGCGACGCAACTCCACCAAGCCGCCGCGCTTCCGCCACAAAGTGCTTGCTTATGCCGCGGTTCCGCCGCACTATGGTGCGTTCATCTGCTGATTTTTCTTCAATGCCCTCTAATTCTCCTCTGGCCCTCATTGAAAGTCTCTGAATCTCTATTTCCTCACTCCAGTGACTCCAGATTCCCTTGCAAAATTCGCATACTAATTTTTAAATACACAAGATGCGGTTTTGTTTATTTTATGATATGGATTAATAAGAATTCAACCCGACTAGTAAGAAAAAAATTACAGTCGTTTCCCGGCAACAGTGCCATTTGATTGATCTATTTAAAAGAGTGTTCGAAAAGTAAAGTAACCGCAATCAGGACGGTGTCGCTAGTAACTAGCCGCGATGAGTACGGGTCGTCCGTTGGGAAACGTGAACCTTTTTCTTGGTTTAGACGAGTTGATTGAAAGATGAGTTGATTGGCTGTAGATCTATTTTGATACGAATGTAGAATTTATAAAGAAAAGGCTTGTAGGGTTTATAGGACTTAGTAGTAATGGATGATTAATTAAAAATGACTCTTTTTTATCTTTCAATAGTTTAATACTAGATCGATAGTGATGAATGTAGATTAGGGTTCTTTTGGAAGAAACTAGGGTTTCCCTACTCCTAACCCCTGTCCTTGCATTGATCTGTATTCATGTCTAGCCCCTAACAAAACAAGTGTTAATCTAATCTCAAATCGTGGTCGAGACTATCAATAAATTGGTAGCGCGCTCGATAAGGATGTTAACATTTATTTTGCTAAAGTTTATAAACTTTAAAATGTATAAAAGAAGTTAAAATATTTTATCATCAATTGATCTACTTTAACTTACGAATCCTAGCAAACTAGGAATTACTTTCGCATGGTTGGAGAACAAAGAATGAAGAATGAGATCATAATGTAAGATGCAGAAATTAAGTGCAGAAATTAATTGTGAAAAGACTAATAAAAACTCTACCTTTATTAATCAACTATATCATGTACAAATCTTAAAGCAGAGTACAAGAACCCTAGTTTTTGCTTTCGATCTCTATCTTGTTGGAAGTAGATGAACAACTGATGATCAACTCAGATGCGTGGAACGTCTTGGACCTCTTAATCTTTTCTGTTGATGATTCTTTCATGTGAAGCTCTCTGTCCTATTTATAGTCACAGAAACTAGAAACCCTAGATTTCATAGGTTAAGATATACAGTCATGATCCAAGCCACCAAATATACCATCCAACAGTCACAAATCTGTCGTGGATCTGCCGCGTATATGTCTATTTGGCGGCCCAACCGTGGCGGTTTAGTGGGATCAGGTCATAGGATTTTCTATGGTCTCTGGTGTTAACATTTGTAGATCTCTTCGATGTCTGGATTTTGAAAATCTTACTCCGAGTCTCTGGCGTTGATAGATCTTATATTTTCCCTCAATATTTCGGCAAATTTGATTTTGACATCTCGGATCTCCTGATCGGTTTCCAGACCTAAGCTAATATTTGTACAATATCTCAAATCAAAGTGTTAGTAATATTTGGTATTTTTGATATATTATCCTAACCATTTTATATGATATTATATGTTAAGAATATTGATTAGAAATATTTGATATGATATGCATATTTTAATTACAATATTTTATATAAATATTATATGCATGTATTTTCCCTCATTATGCTAATTCTAATGTAGAAACATATGATAATAAACTTTTTACACATAAACCCGCATATGTTCTATAATTACAATAAACACATTTTAGAACTTAACAATAGTGGAGAAAATAATCATTCAAATGTGTAATATTTCAGACTAACAAAATACTCCCAAACTTAACTTTGATCGTCCCGAGCAAACTAGTTATTAAGAAGAAGAAAAAGGAAAAGAAAAACCTAGCACACTTTCGTAGGCAATACTATTGTACTGAGCACATGCAACAAGCTTTTAAACCTCTAGGTGTTTCTAGTAGGAGGGGTGTTGTGTCCTGAAGGATTTTAGCGGATTATACCCACAAAATCCCATAATAAAGGAAAGATGATGAAAGTTACATACAAAGATAAAGATCATATAAAAGAAAAAACTTGAAAATAAGAATTTCAAACTACACTAGCTTTTTAGTTACCATGAGCCCTATCTTCATAGTCATGAAAAGAGGTTAGAAATCACATCATCCCTCAATAAAATATCGCCTTTAGTCTTCCTCCCTACCTTTCTTCCAAACATCGATCGTATTCCCTACGTGTGTGTAAAAGATATCCCTACACTTAGAGAATTCAATTCAAGCCATCATACTCTTGTCCATCTTCCTTAGTAGTTTTTAGTCAGTGAATATTTTATAAATGGAATTGCTCATACATTCTTCATGCGACTGTTAATAATTCTTGAGGTACTAACCAACCAATTACTAAATGTGCTCACTCTTTTAGGCGTAATTAGCAATATCCTCGTCTTACACCACCTAAGGCTTAGCAGTGGCTCCCAAACCAGTTGGTCTAAGGCACTGGGTGATAAAGCACCCTCGCTATATTTTTTTATGCTACCTTAAGTAATTACAAAACCAGTGTTCATTTTTCTTCACCATTTTTTCTTTATATTTTTTGTTTGTATATTTATTTTCCTTCATACTAAGGCTTTTAAACAGGAGCATTTCAAGGTATCCTCTAGTATCCCAAGTTTCAAGATGTATGCAGGTGCATATAGTAGTGTATTAACGTTCAGATGTTTGGACTCAAGAATAGGGACTATTTTTCAAACTTATTTCTATTCTCAGATTAGTGATTCCCTTCATCTTACTAACCCTTGGGACAACAGCTCATGACTACCTATTACTAGCTTCGTTATAAAATATCTAATTTTCTTGCTTTTCTTAAACTTTTCCTTCCTATCATATGTATTTTTCACTTTCTAATTGCTTTTATTTAGTATAATGCAAAAATTGATGTGTGAATAAGCACAAACCTCCCCCAAACTTATTTGTAGCAGTGTCCTCACTGATGCCATCTGTTAAACTTAAAACCTGTAGACTTGGGAGGAAAACTTACCAACGGGGACAAGAATTAATGACAGTGAAATCCTCCCCTAAACTTATTTTTTGGCACACAATTTGTAAAAAAATTGCTTTTCATTCAAGAGACAAATTATTTTCTCCCCCCCCCCAAACATGAGTAAAACAGTATTAAGCATTTAAAATTATAAGAGGGGAAGTAATTATTGGTTTATGCAAAACTTTACAAAGAACAAAAGTCAACACCAACCATTCGAATATTTTATCAATGTAACACAAAGGTTGGTGGAAGATTATAGATGTGAAAAAGTGAGGAGATAGGAGGCGGAATCGATCGGGTTTACGTCTCGGTTGGTAGAGACGAAATGGTGATGGTACACTACTCGCATTCTCGTTCTTGATAAGAAGAAGGGGTGGCGGTTCGACTTCTTTGGGTGGTTGATTCATCACAACTCCCATGTTTTCTAGGAATGTGAGTTCTTCAGCAAAAATATCTTCAAAATTTTTATCAAGATTCCGAATGATAATCTCATCGAAAAGGGAGTTATGAAACTTGAATAGCTCGACTAAATCATTCGATAAGTCAAAGGGTTCGGACTTAGGTATGGACTTCTCGACAGAAGGGTCTTCATGTGTATAGTAAATAGTAGGATCAAACCCTAACGCACTAGTGATGTCGAGATCAAAATTGTGAAGCTCCTCAAATTCGCGACTGTCGGAAGCTATCTTTTCGACAAAACAAACATGAGCATAGGGTTCTGATGGTTGACTTTGTAGCTTGTAGATGTTAAGCTCAATTGTCATCTTCCCAAAGGACAGGTTTATTGAACCGTTACGACAATTGATTATCGTGTTTGAAGTTGCTAAGAAAGGTCGACCTAAAATCACCGGAATTTGGTTTTGTAGGTTCGCTACAGGTTGTGTATCTATAACTATAAAGTCCACTGGGAATATAAATTCCCCGACTTTTATTAACACGTCCTCTAGCTCACCCCGAGGTTGGGTAATAGATCGATCGGCCATCTGGAGAGTGCAATGCGTAAGTTTTAACTCTCATATCCCTAATTGCTCATAAACAGAATGTGGAAGCAAGTTAACACTAGCACCTAAATCGAGTAGAGAACGATTGATATTTTTACCCCTAATAGTTATAGATATTGTAGGACAACGGGGGTCCTTACGTTTCGTGGGCACCAATTGGGTAAGAGAATTGCTCATATTACTCGCTAAGAAAACCTTTTTAGGTACTTGAGTTTTCCTCTTCCTAGTGCACATGTCGTTTAAAATTTTCGCATAGGACAGAACTTGTTTGATAATATTTAGGAGAGAGATATTTATGTTAACTTGCTTTAAAATGTCCACAATCTTCTCCATTTTGGGGACTTGGTTTGTTGGCCCTCAACCTATGTAAAAAATGAGCATTATCAATAAGGGTTGGGTCCAACTTTTGAGGAAAAGTTTGTGGGGATGGAATGGATTTCAAAATTGGATTTGGGATGGTTGTAGATGGTAATTCCTTCAAGGAAGTGGGATGAGGGTTCGAGCCTAGTGGGAAACGTAGAATAGGCTCGGAAGAAGATGGTGGACTAGACGAAGTAGGATTAGAAGTAGTAGCCGGGGTTTCATCCGATTCATCCTCTGCAACTTGTTTACCAACATTGTTGTTCAGCACTCTTCCCGGTCACAACGTGGTTACAATACTCACATTATGATTTTGAGGGATGCTATTCGCGCTTTATGAGTGGCCGGGATTTGGTAGAGGTTTAGATGGATGTTTCGTTTTCTCTCTCTCGCTCATCGCGACATTTAACTGTGCAAGTTGTGCTTCTATCGATTTTATGCTTTCACTGTGGGAAGCAGTGTGTTGCACCAATATTTGGATAGAAGACGTTAAATTAGTCATCTTTTGCGGGGATTGTTTAATGAACGTTTCTAAGTTAGATTCGAGCGCAGAGGTTTTATCGGTACCGGCCGTTAAAATATTATTATAAGGATCAAACTTGTTGGCCGGGTTTTGAAAAGATTGCAGTTGAAAGGGGTGTTGATTTTGTTGTGGGGGAGGCCTTTGATAATTGGTTGGGAACTGGTTTTGATTTTGAGTTTGGTTTTGGTTCCAAGCAAAATTAGGATGATTCCTCGATCTCTGATTGTATGTGGAAGGATAAGGATCGTTTCTAGATCGTTGCTGGAAAGCAGTATTAGTTTGTTCTTGACCTTGAAATGGAGGATTCAAAATACATTCTTCCGTTAAGTGTGATGGGTCAGAACAGCAACCACATACGGTTTGAGGAGCGTAACTTTGTTTAGGAAGGCTGATGAGAATTTGTTTTTGATAGCGTCGAGTTTCTTTTGCATTGCGGCCATTTCGGCTTTTACTGTGATAGAAACATCGAGCTGATAAATATCTGTCCTAGATGAAGTTGGTCTAACGCTTTCCCACTATAAGATTTGTTCGACGAGATCTTCCAGAAATTGCCAACTTTCACCATCGTCTTTTGACATAAAATGGCATTGAGAAATGGTTTCAACCATCTGTTTTGTGGAAGGATTAACACCCTCATATATAATTCGGCAAAGTTGCCATCTATCAATTCCATGATGGGGGCATTATAGAAGAAGATCCTTAAACCGCTCAAAGCATTTCCAGAATGGGTCGTTGGGAAGTTGGGTAAACTGGTTAATCTTTCTTCGAACACGGGAGGTTTTGTGATTGGGATAAAATTTCTTAAAGATTGCTATAACGAATTCATCCCATTTGATGATAGAATGTGTGGCAGTGCTGTAAAGCCATTTTTCTGCTAGATCGCATAAGATAAAAGGAAGAAGACGTAATCGCATAGGATCCCCTGAAAGTTGGGTTGTGCCCTGTAACAACCCTAACTTTCTGTATGAATTTTTTTTTCAAAATACAGAAAGGCACTATTAAGCCTGAACACGAGTTATAGTTTGTTTAGCTTTTGAACAGTAATAAGGAGCTTGTAGCTCACTGGTAAGGCTTTGCACTGCTGAGACAAAGCACCTGAGTTCAAATCCTATCAGCCACAATATCTTTTTATTTTAAATTCTTTTAATCTTTTAGAAGCCCGGGAGTTTGCACGTGCACTACACGTAATAGGGTAAGTTACTGAATAATCAAACATGTGCAATAGACTAGTTGAAGCGCCATGGACACGTGGCCCCAATCCAGACCCTAGCCCCTCGGATCCGACCAGCGAGATCAAGCCATGACCCGGCGCCGCCGGTCCAAATCCCAAACTTGATTTTTTTTTTGATCCCTGCAACCCTTGGACTCCCCTCTTTAACCCCTATCTGTTTGTTTTCCCTGCATTTTCCAGAGTATTAAAATTCAGCATTACTCCATGTTCTAATGCATTTTAATTCTCAAATTTATCACACCCTAAACCCTAATTTCCCCTATAAATACCCACTCTATTTTTACACCCCTTCACACTGAAATTTCCTATAAAAACTCTACAAAATTTCTAAGTCCTTTTATTATACAAGTGGAGTTAGCGAAGGGCGAAGCTCCGACGAAGTTCCGGCAACGATACGAGGAGATTCCGGCGACGAAACGATGCCCCTAAGGTTTCTTTCGGACCCCCTCTCTCTCCTCTAGTCCAACAAACCAGTAAGTCCCTCTTTCTCTTCTTTTCTCTACTCTAAAAACTTTCAAAACTAAAACCCGACGGAAGCGGAGTTAGTCCGACTTCCGATTCGGTTTTCTTTAAAAAAAACTATACTTTTCTTTAACAAGATAAAACCATTTTCTCATATGTTATTTTAAAAACATTAAAAAAAACTCAACAAAACAAGTTTCGCATCAAAATAATCATTTTTGTGCCATTTATCGCATTTTTACATAAAAATACCATATATATTCTTTTCGACATTATAACCTTTAATCCTTGCTATACCTATAGATAGTTCACGAGATAATGACCTACCTCATCACAACACACATCTCTATCATAGCACGGCTGATTTTGGGACAATAGAATACGGGAAATACTACTTTGCAATTAAATACTTTTAACTGATAAAACCGTTTTCATTTAAAGGTGTATTAAATTTTCCATGCAATTACGTCTCTACAACCCATTTTGGAGAACCCCGTTCGGGACGGTACGGGTTATCACACATTCTCGGGCTTAGTAGAGTGAGATGCAGACCTTTGAAAGGAGCATTCGATGTTGATGGATTTTTGTACATTTTTCTTTAGAAAGATGAGATTTCTACAAGAAAATAAATAAATTATTTTCATTAAATATATATAAATCTATTATCAAAATACCTATTTTAATTATATAAATATTCCACTTTTTTCTAATTCAAAAGAATCACTATTACATGAAAATACCATCCAAATACAACACAAGTACAATATTTTAAGAAAATACCTTATACTATGAAAACTAGATTCTATTTACTAGAAAATTTGTACTTATAAAATATACATTTATGAAAACCCTAAAGACGATAATTAAATACTTGAGGTGTATTTTGAAATTATACAAAATTATTTTTACATAAAACCCCTCAAGTTATACTAAATTATAATAAGGACCCTAGTAAACATAGGTTTAAGCGGGACCGGTCTCTTGAGCCTCAGGGAGCCGGAGATATGGGTGCTTTCCTATCTAAAGTAGACAACCTAACAAACGGTGTTATCAATACGGTAATTATCTTGGAAAAAGACACAAATCCTGCCGTCCATGTGCAGCAGTTACCGATAACATCAAAATCTAATTCAGGACTTCAATTTCTTTTCTAATTGCCTGACTCAGACTAAGTCTAAATATAATTAATCTGACTTGAATATGATTCAAGTACAATCTACAATATAACAATTCAACCTGAATCCGTCTATTCAATCTATATAAATCTATATTGACTGAACTGAACCATGGATATATTCCATCTACATGTTCAACCATTATATCCGTTCCATTACTGTTATCATGGTTTCAGCAAGTCATCCATCTATACAATTTACAATACAATACAATCCGTACAATCAATACAAGTAATACAATAAATACTACGGGGTTATAAAGGGGTAGACTGGTACGGAACATGTTAAAGGTGCACAAGGTGGTCACTTAAGACGTAATTACATCATGCCGTTGTTCCGTGGTATTATCGACGGTTCCTTGTACTACGGGTTACCAAAGTCTCCAATGTAAGTGGGAATTCTCTTGTATACAGTGATATTTTCTGTACCAAGCTACAAACAACTGCGCTAACATTATAATAAAACATTATAAAACTATACTCTCTCTCTCTCTCTCTCTGTCTATTCTACTTCTCTCTCATCTTTGGGACTTACCGAGCGATTGTTCGCTGACGACATTCTTATTTCTCATCTTCTTTAGAATGTTGTCAAGAGGACCCGATGCTGAGGAGTACGAGACCAGTCAGGAGCATTTGGAGCAGGCCCCTGAGCAGTACATCGAAGACCCATAGCTGTAGCCACTTGTACTTATTCCATTTTCTTTTCTTTTATGCCATTGTTTAGGCATTGCTTTCATTCCATGTATTTTTATTTCAGTTGTATTGTAAAAAGAATGTTTAATAAATAAAGTTGATGTTTATTTACATCTTGTCTCTTTTGTATATTTCATTTTATATTGCTTAGATATGCTTAGCGTGTTTACTTCTGAGTAAATATATAGCGGGCCTGTCGCGTCTTCTGTCGCGTGTAGCTACCCGAGATGAGTACGGGTGATCCGCAGGGATGTGTGGAATTTTTAATCTTACTTTAGACGAGTTGATTGAAAGAAGGGGAGATTGATTCTAGATCTATGTTGAACACGGATGTATAATATATAAGAAGAGGGCTTGTAGGGTTCGTTAGAATTTAGTAGTAATGGATGATTAAATAAATATGACTCCTTTTATGTTTTAATAGATTTAAAATTAGATCGATAGTGATGAATGTGGTTTATGGTTCTTTTGGAAGAAACTAGGATTTTCCCACTCTTAACCCTTATCCTTGTATTGATCTCTATTCATGTCTAGTCTTTACCAAAACAATTGTTAATCTAATCTCAAATCGCGGTCGAGACTATCAATAAATTGGTAGCGCGCCCGATAAGGATGTTAACGATTCTTTTGCTAAAGTTTATAAACTTTATAAGATGTAAAAGAAGTTAAGAGATTTTTTCATCCATTGATCTACCTTAATCCTACTAACCCTAGCAAGCTTGGAATTACTCACGCATGGTTGAGATAGAAGAGAAGATAGAGAAGGAGATCATAATGTAAATGCAGAAAATAAATACGAAATAATTAAACTAATGATCTACCTTTATTAATCAACGTTACAAGTACAAATCCTTCGAATTTAGATTACAAGAGGAAGAAGTTGCCCTCGATCTCTGCCTCGTAGGAAGTATGTGCTTCGTCGATATTCACGTCGCTTTATCACGTCGAATCGCGGACATGTCGTGGATCTCTTCTTCTTTAACAGTGATTTGCTTCATGTAAAAGGTGATGATTTTAACTTTAGCTATCGGTCATTTATATAGCACTAAAAGTAGAAACCCTAGTTACCTAATATGGAGATTTCCTATTTTGATCCTACCCACCAAATCTTGAATCCCAAATCCACATAACGGCCGCGGATCCGCCGCAATATGTAGGGTTTAGCCACAGTTGAGCGGCGGATTGGAGGAATTAGGGTTTGTGATTTCTGGTGCTTCCTCATGTTGACACGTGGAGATTTATGTAATGTTTGGATTCTTCAAATCCTCTCTAAGTCTTTGTCAGTTTTGATTTTATGATTTAACTAAACTTCATCGACAGATTTTTGATTCCTGACATCTCGAATATCTCGATCTCCTGACCTGAGCTAAATCTTCACAATATCTCCATGAATAATATTAGTAATATTTGTTAAATTAGAGATATTATTCTAACCATTTGTATGATATTATATTTTTTAAGAATCTTGATTAGAATATTTGATATGATATGCATATTTTAATTATTAAAATATCATATAAATATAATATGCATATATTTTCTTTCATAATGTTAATTATAATATATAAACATATGACAATAGATATTTTACAGATAAACCCTCATATGTTTCATATTTATAATAAACACATTTAAATATTTATCAAAAGTAAGAAAAATGTTATATCAAATGTGCAATATTTTCGACTGAACAAATACCCCCAAACTTAACTTTGATCGACCCGAGAAAACTAGTTATTCAAGAGAAAGAGAAAAAGAAAAAGAAAAACCTAAGTAGCACACTTTCGTAGGCAACACGATTGCGCTGAGCACGTGCAACAAGCCGTTAAACCTCTAAGTGTCTCTAGTAGGAGGAGTGTTGTCTCCTGAGGGTTTTCAGCGGATTACACCCACAAAACCCCATACTAAAAGAATGAAGATGAAAGTTACATACAAAAATAATAACTATAAAAGAAAGAACTTGAAAATAAGAGTTTCCAACTATACTAGCTTTTCGGTTGCTATGAGCCCAATCTTAATGGTCATAAAAAAATGTTAGAAATCACATCATCCCTCAATAAAATATCGCCTTTAGTCATCCTCCCCATCTTTCTTCCAAACATCGATCATATACCCCTACGTGTGTGTAAAAGTCATCTCTGCACTTGGAGAATTCAATTCAAGCTATCATACTCTTGTCCATCTTCCTTAGTACTTTTTAGTCAGTGAATATTATCAGATGGAATTGCTCACACATTCTTCATGCGACCGTTAATATTTCTTGAGGTACTAACCGACCGATTACCAAATGTGCTTGCATATTTAGGCGTAATATTCTCATCTTGCAACACCTAAGGCTTAGCAGTGGATCCCAAACCAGTTGGTCTAAGGCACTAAGTGATAAAGCACCATCGCTATATTTTTTATGCTGCTTTAAGCAATTACAAAACCAGTGTTCATTTTTCTTCATCATTTTTTTTTTATTTTTCTCCATACCAAGGCTTTTAGACAAATTCATTTCAAGGTATCCTCTACTATCTCAAGTTTCAAGATGTGTGCAAGTGCGTATAGTAGGGTATCAACGTTGAAATGTTTGGCCTCAAGAATAGGGACTATTTTTAGACTTATTTTTATCCTCGGATTAGTAATTCCCTTCATCTTACTAACCCTTGGGACAACAGCTCATAACTACTTATTACTAGTTTCGTTTAAGAAAACATCTAACTTTCTTGCTTTTCTCAAACTATTCCTATCTTTTATATGTAATTTTTCACTTTCAAACTTTCATTATCAATAAAAAAATTTGTGCTTATATTTATGATAATGCAAAATAATGCGCGAATAAGCACAAAACTCCCCCAAACCTGTTTGCAGCAGTGTCCTCACTGATGTCATTTGTTAATGCTTAAAAAAACAATAGACACGGAAGGAAAAGTTAGTAACGGGGACATGAATTAATGATAGTAAAATCCTCCCCCAAACTTATTTTTGGCTCATAATTTTGTAAAAATTTTATTTTCTTTCAAGAACCAAAATATTTTTCTAGCCCCCCCCCCAACTTGAGTAAAATAGTATTAAGCGTTTAAAATTATGAGGGGGGTTAAAGTTATTGGTCAATATAAAGTTTTATAAAGACCAAAAGTTAACATCAACCATTCAAATATTTTATCGATGTAGCACCAAGGTTGGTAGAAGAACATGTCACCTATCGACGTGAAGAAGTGGGGAGGAGATAAGAGGTGTAATAGAACGGGTTTGCGTCTCGGTTTGTAGAGACGAAACAGTGATGGTGGATTGCTTGCATTCTCGTTCCGGATAAGAAGAAAGGGTGGCGGTCCAACTTTTCTTGGTAAGGGTTGATTCATCACAACTCCCATGTCTTCTAAGAATGCTAGTTCTTCAACGAAGATTTCTTCAAAACTTTCATAGATATCCCGAATAATAATTTCATCGGAAAGAACGGGATGATACTCGGACTCCATAAAATATTCATATTTAGCGTTAGATGTTGACCCGGATAGCTCGATAGAAGGGTCCGTATATGTATAATAAATAGCAGGATCAAACAACAACGCACTAGTGGAGTCAAGATCGGTATCATGAAGCTGTTCAAATTCGCGACTGTCGGAATCCATCGTTTCGACAGAAAATACTTGAGCACAGGGTTCGGAGGGTTCACTTCCCAACTTGTAAATGTTAAGCTCAATTGACATCTTCCCGAAGGATAGAGTCATAGAACCGTTTCGACAATTTATTATTGCGTTGGAAGTCGCTTGGAAAGGTCGACCTAGAATCACCGGGATTTGGTTTCGGGGGTTTGCTACAGGCCGTGTATCAATAACGATAAAGTCCATAGGGAATATAAATTCCCCGACTTTGATTAACACATCCTCTAGCTCACCCCAGATTGGGTGATAGATCGATCGGCCATCTGAAGAGTGCAGTGCGTCGATTTTAACTCTCCGATCCCTAATTGCTCATAGACAGAATATGGAAGCAAGATAACACTAGCACCTAAATCGAGTATAACACAATTGATATTTTTACCCCCAATAGAAATAGATATGGTAGGACTTCCGGGGTCCTTTCGTTTCTTGGGTATTTGTTGTGTAAAAGCAGTGCTTACATTACTCGCAAGGAAAACTTTTTTAGGCACTTGAATTTTTCTCTTCCTAGTGCACAAGTCCTTTAGGATTTTCGCATAAGACGGAACTTGTTGAATAGCATCTAGGAGAAGAATATTTATGTTAACTTTCTTAAAAATTTCCACAATCTTCTCCATTTGTGAACTTGGTTTGTTGCCCCTTAACCTGTTTGGATAAAGAGCTTTATCAATAAGAGTTGGGTCCAACATTGGAGAAGATTGTGAGGATAGAATGGATCCCAGAATTGGAGTTGGGATCGTTTTAGGTTGAATCGAGGAAGTGGGATGAGGGTTCGAGCCTAGGGGAAACGGAGAATAAGCTCGGAGGAAAGTGGTGGACTAGACGAAGTAGGAGTAGAAGAAGTAGAAGCTGGGGTATCCTTAATACCATCGACATCAACGTAATCAACATGTTCACCACTTAGTTGTTCAGCACTTTTCCCGATCTCAACGTGGTTACAGCACTCACATTATAACTTTATGAGTGGTCAGGATTTGGTAGAGGTTGAGATGGAAGTTTCCCTTTCTCTCTCTCTCACTCATCGCGGCATTTAACTGTGCAAGTTGTGTTTCTATTGATTTGATGCATTCACCGTGGAAAGCAGTGTTTTGCACTAACGTTTGGATAGAAGACGTTAAATTAGCCGTAGTTTGTGATGAATGTTTAATAAACGTGTCTAAGATTCGTTCGAGTGCGGAGAATTGTTCGGTACCGGCCGTTTGGAAAGAATTATTATAGGGTGCAAAAATTTTCACCGGATTTTGAAAGGATTGTGGTTGAAATGGGTGCTGACTCTGTGGAGGTTGTTGTTGCTACTATGGAGGAAGTCTTTGATAATTGCTTGGGAACTGGTTTTGATTTTGAGTTTGGTTTTGGTTCCAAGCAAAATTAGGATGATTCCTCCTTCCCTGATTGTATGTGGAAGAATAAGGATCGTTTCCAGGTCGTTGCTGAAAAGTAGCATTAATTTGTTCTTGACTTTGAAACGGTGAACTCAAAGGACATTCTTCCGTTAAGTGTGATGGGTTGGAATAGCAACTACACACGGTTTTGGGAAGCGTAACCTTGTTTAGGGAGGTAGATGAGAATTTGTTTTTGATAGCATCGAGTTTCTTTTGCATCTCGGCCATTTCGGCTACTGCGATGGAAACATCGAGCTGATGGATACCTGCCTTAGATGAAGTTGATGGTGGTCTAACGCTTTCCCACGGTAAAGTTTGTTCAGCGAGATCTTCCAGGAATTTCCAAGCTTCACCATCGTCTTTGGACATGAAATGGCATTGAAAAATGGTCTCAAGCATCTATTTTGTTGCTGGATTAATACCCTTATATATAATTCGGCGAAGGTCCCTTCTATTAATTCCGTGATGAGGGTATTGGACTAGTAGATCTTTAAACCATTCAAAACACTTCCAAAATGGATCATTGGGAAGCTGAGTAAACTGGTTAATCTCGTTTCGAACACGGGCGGTCTTATGATTGGGATAAAATATCTTAAGGAATGCTATAACGAATTTGTCCCAATTGGCAATAGAGTGTGCGACAGTGTTATAAATCCATTTTTCGGCGAGATCGCACAAGGTAAAAGGGAGAAGACGTAATCTCATAGCATCCACTGAAAGTTGTGAAGTGCCCATCATTGCGCATACGTTTTCGAATTTAGTGATAAAAACGTATGCGTTTTCAGACTCAAGCTCGTGAAAGTTGGGCAACAGGTTGATGAAATAGGATTTAATTTCAAAATTATCCCCATTGGCTGGTGGAATAGATAGACAAGTAGGAAGGGGACCGCGTATCGGGTAGCATCTCTCTTGGAGAGAGATGCGCGGTGGATTCTGCGCACCTACGGGTGGTGGCAGGGGTATGTTGGTAAAATCTAATGGAGAACCGTCCATCTCAGTCGATGTGGTGGGTGGAGGGAAAAAAGATGATGAAGAAGTACCGACTTCAGAGTCGATAGCAAAAACGCGGACAAGACGGGTACTAGAATCCCGTGTCCAGCTAATCATGCACTAAGAGGGTTTAGCGCGCATGGCAGCGTGTGTGAGAACTAAAAAGGTTTGTTTTGAAAAGTGTCAGACGTGTGACAAATCACATAAAAAATGCACAATCAACCCTAGAACTAAGGTCACTTAGGTCAAGTCACTAGACCGCTCTTAGACTTCCAAAGGAAAAGCCGCAAGATCAATTCTTTACCATCTCTTTATCGCTCTTGTGGCCAGGTAAGTGCCACGTAAGTGGGAGGTATCCGCTATACGAATCACAGAAAATAATGGGCCTAATTAAGTAACTGCTTGCCTTAGTCACACTTGCCTAGACACTACAAAAGAAATGTGGATAAGCAATAGATTACCCACGACCTTCCTATGTCTTAATTGAGCACGAATGTCCTTAGAGTCTTGGTCTAGATATTTTTTTAATTAATATAGGGTTATGCGGATGCTCATTTTGTGATTTGTGGGGCTTAGAAAGAGTGATGAAATCCCCACCTAATCTGAATTTTGGTCTTGCCCCTTAAAGCCCGGTTAAAATATGCAAAAACAAACCAATTATAAAACACGCAAAAGATTTTTGAGCGGCACTTTTTTTTTGCAAAGAATCCTGCAGAAAATCAAGTTATTGGATTTCTAGAGGAGATAGAAAGTTCAGAGCAAGATACTAGAGAAATTTGGGGGCACAACTCCCCAACTCCGCCGCGGTTCTGCCGCAGAATACCCACTATTGTCGCGGTTCCGCCGCTTGTTTGAGGGATCTTTTGTTAATTTTTTTCTACAGTGCCTCTTTTGCTCCCTTGGTGCTCTCTGAAAGTCTCTGAATTTCAATTTCCTCGTTCCAGTGATTCCAGATTCCCTCGCAAAAAGTCGCACAATAATCGTTAAATCCACAATTTATTGTTTTGTTTTATTTTTATGATATGGATCAAATAAGAATTCAATCCGAATAGCAAGAAAAAAAATTACGCATGCATCCCCGGCAACGACACCATTTGATCGATGTGCAAAAGTGTCTGTAGTAACCACAATCAATAACGGTGTCGCGTGTAGCTAGCCGAGATGAGTACGGGCCATCCGCAGGGATGCGTGGAAATTTTAATCTTGCTTTAGACGAGTTGATTGAAAGAAGGGGAGATTGATTCTAGATCTATGTTGAACACGGATGTAGAATATATAAGAAAAGGGTTTGTAGGGTTCGTTAGAATTTAGTAGTAATGGATGATTAATTAAAGATGACTCCTGTTATCGTTTAATAGATTTAAAACTATATCGATAGTGATGAATGTGAATTAGGATTTTTTTGGAAGAAACTAAGGTTTCCCCACTCTTAACCCTTATCCTTGCATTGATCTCTATTCATGTCTATCCTTTACCAAAACAATTGTAAATCTAATCTTAAATCGTGGTCGAGACTATCAATAAATTGGTAGCGCCCCCGATAAAGATGTTAACGATTCTTTTGCTAAAGTTTATAAACTTTATAAGATGTAAAAGGAGTTAAAAGATTTTTTCATCCATTGATCTACCCCAATCCTACGAACCCTAGCAAGCTAGGAATTACTCACGCATGGTTGAGATAGAAGAGAAAATAGAGAAGGAGATCATAATGTAAATGTTGAAAATAAATGCGAAATAATTAAACTAATGATCTACCTTTATTAATCAACGTTACAAGTACAAATCCTTCGAATTTAGATTACAAGAGGAAGAAGTTGCTCTCGATCTCTGCCTCGTATGAAGTATTTGCTCCGTCGATATTCACGTCGCTCTATCACGTCGAATCGTGGACCTTTCGTGGATATCTTGTTCTTTGACGGTGATTTGCTTCGCGTAAAAGGTGATGATTTTAACTTTATCACTCGATCCTTTATATAGCACTAGAAGCAGAAACTCTAGTTACCTAATTTGGTGATTTCCTATTTTGATCCTACCTACCAAATCTTGAATTCCAAATCCACATAACGGCTACAGATCCGCCGCAATATGTAGAGTTTGGCGGCGGCTGAGCGGCGGATTGGAGGAATTAGGGTTTGTGATTTCTGGTACTTCCTCATGTTGACACGTGGAGATTTATGTGATGTCTTGATTCTTCAAATCCACTCTGAATCTCTGCCAGTATTGATTTTATGATTTAATTAAATTTCATCGGCAGATTTTTGATTCCCGACATCTCGAATATCTCGATCTCCTGACCTGAGCTAAATCTGCATAATATATCCATGAATAATATTAGTTATATTTATTAAATTAGAGATAACCATTTGTATGATATTATATTTTTTTTAAGAATCTTGATTAGAATATTTGATATGATATGCATATTTTAATTACCAAAATATTATATAAATATTATATGCATATATTTTCCTTTATAATATTAATTATAATATATAAACATATGGTAAAGAGTATTTTGCAGATAAACCTAAATTTGTTCTATATTTATAATAAACGCCTTTAAATATTTAAGAAAATTAAGGAAAATATTATATCAAAAGTGCAATATTTTCGACTGAACAACGGCATATTCCTAATTTCAGGTCTTGACGGCAGTATATATAAAGCCTAAAGACCGTTAGAGATCATCCCACCCAGAAGGGTGCGGTTATGACTCATCGGGACTCTAAATTGAGCCTAACCTCAAGTAAAAAGCGTTATGGAAAATACCAAACGCTTGTTCTTCCAACGGTAACATGACCTAAGAAGATTACTTGAAGACGTCTTGTCCAGCCTCAGAAGAGATCAGAGACACGACAGTCGCAGTGCTACTCGAACAGCAGCTTAAAGATTGCATATCGAGGAATATATCAGCCAACGCGACGGTACCATGGACTAAAAGCCTAGTACCATAAACCTAACGGACCTCTGTCATAAAAGAATGAGGGTTATCTACATACAACGTTAGGACAAGTTTGCCTATAAACCCAAAGGAGGTAAACCATAAATACTCCGAAATGAGTACATAAACTAGAGACTCCGAAATGAGTAAATAAACTACAAATTCCGAAATGAGTACATAAACTAGAGACTCCAAAACGAGTAAATAAACTAGAGACTCCGAAATGAGTAAATAAACTAGAGACTCCGAAACGAGTGAATAAACTACAAACTCCGAAATGAGTACATAAACTACTTCGCACCAGATCAAGACATTAAGAAACAGAAAGGTCAAAAATTTTAAAGCTGTATATGATACGCTAACCCGAAACCAGCCATATGTTAGGTATTACCCTGCACTACTTCACTCACAGGTAAACCTCCGTGAGCAAGGTAATAGAGGGAGCATTTGCTTACATCAGTCCAATGTTCACCTACATCTAGATGCATATTTGAATGAGAAATAGTATTGAAAGTATACTCATTTATGTGTGCGTGTGTGCGCGCCACATATGCGTGCATCATTGGCATTCATACGCAGCAGAAACTCCTAAGGGTAAAGTGCAATGTACATGTGCAGAAGCAAGATGCCCACATGAATATGTGCTGGGGGTGAAACATTCAGCGGTCAACGATAAAGAAACCCATTTAAATAAACTTTTTATTCTGCAGGAAATAGATCACCGAACACAGGATCAAAAGTACAAGGGTTTACAAAACTATAAATAAAGTTTTCTAAAGCCCTCTCAGCCTTCTCCACCATATCGAAGCGGCGATCTTTGTGAGGAATCGCTCCCTATCGGTTAGCACCGTGCCCATCGATGAATGCAGACATGATGGCCCATTGAGCCCGTATCAGGCTTAGCAGCTGAATAGAGCAATCCCTCAGAGGATGGGTAATCAAATATGCCTCATGAAAGCACTCAATCTTGTCCTCCGCTACGTTGAGCATCGCCGGAGTCATCTCCACTGGATGAGGGGGAATGTCAGCGAGCATGGACAGGAAGATCATCCGGAGCCAAATAGAGCCGATGGGAAGAGGAGAGCCTCTACGAGTTAGGAGCTCGTACATCACCGTGTCGCATTGGTCATCCGTGAGAACGGGATTCACCAAGCGTGCAGCATAACGAGGAACAATTCCCTAGATAGGCACCTCCCAGGGTTGCCGACGAGCATGTGAACGATTGCAAGCCATAACCCTTGATCTGTTAAAAAAATTGTTCTTTCCTTGTGAAGAAGAAGAAGAACATTGCTTCAGAATATAAAGAGAAGTATTTAAGTCTGGGCACAGAAAATATTATGCATGGTGGAACTATTTCCAAGTCTTGACAAAAAGGGCATGGGAAATGAAAGAGTTGACTCATGAAAAGCAGAGCAAGAAGGCGAAATGATTCCTTTGTGTCCTATAGCAGCACCTCACGTGCATGATACGTGAGGTCGGTGCTAGTTTTTTTGGGTTAAGTCCTATAGCAACACCTCACATGCATGACACGTGAGCGCCGGCGCAAGTTTTTTTTATATTACACCTCATGTGAAACACATATGAGCATTGGCGTAAAAAAGGGAGGACTTTGTCATTCATATTTCAAAGAAATTTATACATTGGTAATGAGCATGATAACAAAAAAAGAAGAGAGAAAGAAAAAAACTTCATCAAAATGTCTACAATGGTAAGACACTGAACTCTGGACATGGATTCTCAAACTCAAAAGCAAGTTTGAGCAATGCACATTCAGCCTCATCAACCATCTTTTTGCGCATCTTCTCTCGGATGCAAGCGTCAGGGTCACCACCGATGTCCTCCACCCTCTGATAAGCTGATGCTATCGCTTTCTATTGAAAAACGCGGTGCAAGATGGCGACGAGATTATGTCTCCGTTTCTTTGAGATTAACCCTATCAAGTACACTGAATGTACCTTATGCAGGGTTCCTAGGCACACTAGTGAGGTCTCCCAAGCCATCTACCATGGCAATTTCAAAAATTATGGTGCCTACAAACCCTAAACTACGGATCAATAACTAGATGTCTAGGCGAAATGAAACTAGCTAACAACTTAGCTAAAGAAAATACGGAAATACAACCTTTGTAGATCCGTTTGCTCCACCTCCAAAGCTCCGCAACGATCTCCTCTCCGCTGTCCAAATCAAATCCGGGCTCTAGCGTCGACTTCGTCGGAGAATGGGTGAGCTAGGTCGTCGATGTCCATGCCGAAGATGATCTACGTCGAGGCATCGATGAATCAAGCTCCACCTTCACCAAACCGTGAAAAGTTGTGAAGGAAACACACTCTACTTCTTGGCAAGAGGTAGAGGATGAAGAAATAGGATGTGGGTAAACTTTGGAAATGGATTTCTCACTCAAAAACATCAATCACCATTGATGAAGCTTAGTTTTCTTCACTTGAAGAATGAAGAAGAAAAAAAAAAAACTTATCATAACTATTATCTTCTTCTTCTTCATTCTTCAAGTGAAGAAAACTAAGCTTCATCAATGGTGATTGATGTTTTTGAGTGAGAAATCCATTTCCAAAGTTTACCCACATCCTATTTCTTCATCCTCTACCTCTTGCCAAGAAGTAGAGTGTGTTTCCTTCACAACTTTTCACGGTTTGGTGAAGGTGGAGCTTGATTCATCGATGCCTCGACGTAGATCATCTTCGGCATGGACATCGACGACCTAGCTCACCCATTCTCCGACGAAGTCGACGCTAGAGCCCGGATTTGATTTGGACAGCGGAGAGGAGATCGTTGCGGAGCTTTGGAGGTGGAGCAAACGGATCTACAAAGGTTGTATTTCCGTATTTTCTTTAGCTAAGTTGTTAGCTAGTTTCATTTCGCCTAGACATCTAGTTATTGATCCGTAGTTTAGGGTTTGTAGGCACCATAATTTTTGAAATTGCCATGGTAGATGGCTTGGGAGACCTCACTAGTGTGCCTAGGAACCCTGCATTGGTATCAGAGCCTAGCTAGAGCCTTAGGCGATCCCCGGACGGAATTAGAAACCCGATCGAACCCGTAATCCCAAACCTTACATGCTCTCTGTACTTTTTTCAAAACTGTTGATTTTTGGCAATTAAAAATATCCAGAAAAACAAGCAGGCTTTTCTGAGAATAACTGTGAAATTTGGTACCCTAATTCCACCAAAGCGCGGCGGAAGCGCCGCACAAAGGGGGTTTGTGCGGCGGAAGCGCCGCCAATTAGATCGCGACACGTGTCAAATTTCACAGTAACTCGTAAAATTCAATACTCATTTTCCTGGAATATTTAAACTGAACCCAAGAGTTGAGTTGTTCTGAGTTGTTTTGGGAATCATTGTTTCGATCGGAAAGTCTAATTCTGTCCATGTGTTTTCCGGATAAATTTTAGAATATGTTAAAAAGTTCGACCGGATATAAATACCCGATTTTTCCCCTGTCGGGAAATTTCCAAGTGTTGGATTTTTCCGTAGTTTAACGACGTTCTAAGTAGTGCAAGTAACGCGATGGACCCTCTAGAAGACAACAAACCTTAACTCGATTATGTGACCGTCTTGAACTGCCCTTTGAACCTTCGGGTTTGGGGCAGTACGGCGTGCCACATGTGAGGCGTTGGCTTGACCCTTCTACGGCTGGACCGTTGGTACTGAGGCACGAACGGAATGTTGTTATACTTGTTTCATGTGTTGATCAGTATCGGGAAAACTTGGGTGTTCGATTGTTCGATCGAAAAGTTTAACATTTTCTGTTTATCTGGAATGGGATACAATGATTGGAATTCACAATAGTTATATGATAACTGAATGAATGTTATAAACGTAGCAGTTTAGTCTCACTTGATCGGTTGCCACGGAATTTTGATGTGATCAAAAGTCCGTCGCAATCACGTAGCGTACGCGGATATTCGCCGGTAAACTTAATAGACAGCCTCACTCCATAGCCCCGACCAAGTGACTGTAGGAGAACCCCGTCGCCGAAAGCATCCGTTTGGGTGCTCGCGGCAGCGGTGTTCCGCCTTGGTGCACTTCGTCGACGGTATCGGGGGTGCGGCCGCCTACTAAAGTTTGCGACGAGTATTCGATCAGGATGTCGGGAATCTTGTTGAATTGCCCGACTTGGTATTGAAAAGTGTTTTCGATTTTGAGACTAAAATGCGAGGTTTATAATTGTTAGGCATGCGATGTCTAAGGTATTCATTTGGTCAGGCATGCGATGTCTGAGGTGATTGCGGATTCCAACTGTTGTAGTTTTACACTTTCTTTTCTGTGACCGTAAGTGTAATATGTGATATCGCCGGTTTCGTTGCTATATGTCAACGACAATTGGGATGGACATATTTACTTACGTTGATGACATGTGATGTTATGTGTTGCTGGATATGTTATATTGGATAGTCGTGTTTGAATAGCCGGGGGTTTTTATGTGAGATGAGTGTTTTTCATTTTCATTCATGTAAAAACTTGTATGTAATATTCTTTTATTGGGGCACTTCCAGGTAGCGGAAGTAGTCACCGTTTGTATATTATTTACTTTTCCGCACTAGGATAGACCCAAGGAGGAGAGCACAAGTAACCGGGTTCTGGAGTCCAGTGGGAGACCAACTCGAGGAGTCGAGTCCGGGTCTCCTAACTCCAGAATTGGCAGGGTTGCTTGCCGCTCTCGTAGGGGTCTAGGGGTGTGGGTTTGGCTATTCATCACGACCGTGGAATCCGTGTTTTATACTGGCTCGTATTGAAAACACGGACGTCCTAGTATATCAAATATTTCATATGTTTCTTCTGCTGTGTTTTATCTGTGATCATGTGATGTTCTGTGACAGGTATTATATATGGTATATATGATATATTATATAGACGTTACTTATGTTTTACACCCGCGCTAGCCCAGCCCTGCTCTGTCGTTAGTTACCTAACCTAACGGTGCACGAGGGGACATCGAGGCGAATGCGGATGGCATAAGTGTACGTCATATCTATCTGTGATGTTTAGGTACTTAAATGATGGGACTTCATTAATGAGATTAATGAAATAAAAGAAACCTAACATGTTGTAGAATCGAATTTCAAAATAAAACAGGTAGCTACAGTTCTTGCTTTGCACAGCGGTATATATGATATATCCTGCACCTTATTCGATAAGGAAAGGACCGAGATCCCTTCACCGGGAGTGACTCCTTTAGCAATAACTGGCAGATGCTACACACTCGGTTTGTCTTTTGATAGCTTTTAAGTGTTTCTGCTTTGCACAGTGATATATGTGATATATCCCGCACCTCATTCGACGAGGAAAGGACCGACGATCCCTTCACAGGGAGTGACTCCTTTAGCAAAAATAGAAAAGCCTCAAAAACACTCCATTTTAAAATTCATTTGATTCTACAACGATATCAAGTTCATTACGCAATAGGTTTTCAGAAAAACCTGCCGTAGCCCTCCGTCATTTCAGATAAGTGGTAGTTAGTATTCGTGCTACGTTTGTTGGCCTGCGTCAAGGCGTAGTGTGCGGTAGCTAACTAGTATTTATCTGCTTATGCATATGATGCAGATTGGATTAGGGTAGTCGTGCGACTTTGTTGGCCTGCGTCAAGGGTCGTGCGGGTGGGTTTAATTCAATCAGGAAATGACGGGTTGAACTTGACTAGCGGACTATGGTTTGTTGGCCTGCGTCAAGGTCATAGGACGCTAGGGGCAAAATATTATCGGGAATTTCAAGTGTTGAAATTTGCAATGAGATTGCATACCTTCTATGAAATAGTTGGATCCCGATACCCGCTGCGAGTAAGTGTTACTCCTGGGAGAGTTTTATACATTACAATTAGCCGATCAAGTAGGTGTCTAGAAAGGTGTCAACGGGGTTACGCCTCTGGGAAAACGAGGTTTTACATTAATTAGGTTCGTGCGAAAGCACGGGGGACCTCCCTCAAAGTACCGACACTGGCCTGGCTGAAAGATTGGCGAACTTGTAGTGTGTAATTAATCCCGGCTAGTCTTTCCTTTTAGGGTTTGAAGGAAGATTTGATAAAAAGCAGTGGGAGCCATCCTGATTAGATAAAATAAAACCAATCTATTCTTGACAGAGCGCACGCTGAGTGTTTTCTTCTCTCTCTCTCCTGGTAGCGACCATATCACGCCTTAATCAAGATAATAAAACAGATTATTGACCGAACCCGCTTGTTATACTGAGCTGGGGAACGTTGGTCCCGCTCCAACTTATAATTGTTATAAGACAGAGCAGGAAATTGGGGAATACCAGATTTCCCGTGCCGCCCAAACGAAGAGAGTGCATGCTGATGCATCATCTTCGGGTATGTTCATTATACAGAACTGTTTCTCAGTATCCTCCGCATCCTTGGTATATGATACCGGATCAGGATCCCAGATATGTAAGATGTTACATAGGGCTACAAAAGGGTAGAAAAACTGAGAACGGGTGATAAGTTTCATGAGGCAGAAAACGGGGCAAGTGTTGCAGCCAAGTCTGTTGGTCACTGTCACCCTGTATCGTAATACATTGATTCTGAACGAATGTTATTAGATACCGAACCTGATATACAAAATCATATCAGTTTCTTTATTAGTAAAGAAATGATAAAATTTTGTATTGTTGGACAATGTTTTGAACATTTCCTATATCAAAAGTTGATCGGTTCAGGCACGTTATCTAAAAGCATTGATGTTCTAAATCAAACTACAGTTCATAGTATATACAACACACACAAGAGGAAAAGTTCAGAACTGAACGATTCCTACTTGAGGTATTGTAGACTAGGTAAGATCAATGTGACCCGACTAGCTAGAGTTACATATTGATGCATATTTAAATCAGTTTGAATTTACATCTTGTGAAACTCGCCAGTCATGTCACAAAGATAAGATGACCATAGCTCTGTTTATTGGAAACAGAGAAAGAGTTAGTGAACTCTTGGGATGATACATGTTGATGTATGTAGGTCCCCAGTCTACACATGCCAAGACTGATTCTTTATACTTCATTACATTCTCTGATAATCTCTCGAGATTCAGACCTATGTTCTTGTTGAAACACAAGTCCGAACCTTTTTGAGATATTCACAGAATATAAGCGAGAAGTAGAGAACCAAAATACGGGTACAAGTATAATGCCCTATGATAAGATCAAGGAGGAGAATACTTGAGCACGGAATTCTTGGACTATTCTAAAGGAGAATGAGATTCTCTCGCGGCATTACTCCTCCGTATACACCATAGCACGATGGTATATCGGGGCGGAGCAGATACACCCTATTTGATATGGTGTGCTCTATGATGAGTAATACTGAGTTACCTTTTTCCTTAGGGGGTTATGCACTTGAGAAGTTGCATACCTATTGAATAGGGTTCGAATCAAATCAGTTGCCTACCGCTTCATATGTGATATGGAAAGGGAAGAGCACATATCTTAAGTTAGTTAAGATTTGGGGTTGTCCGGCCTATGTCTAAAAGCAAAATCCGGACAAGCTCGAGGCAAGGTCTGTAATGTACAACTGGAAAGGTTCCAGCTATACAAATGACAGCAGCTGATTTGGTAAAACCAAAGGATTCAGTAGATACCAACGAACCTCAGCCTCTCCGCCGATCTAGTAGGGTTCCTCACCCACCTGAGAGATACTTTGGTTTCTCTATGACAGTGGGAGCGAGGATTTCATCATGAGATGATGACCCAACTAGTTTCGAGCTGGCCATCGGGAGTAAGACTCTGTAAGAATGGCTGGATGTTTAGCGATCTGAGATGGAATCCTTATACACCAACAAAGTATGGACTTTAGTTGCTATATCTGAAGGGTTAAATTCCTATCAGGAGCAAGTATATCTTGAGAAGATTACTTGGTGTACATGGAAAAGTTGAGACTTTCAAAGCTAGACTTGTTAAAAGTTTACATCATTGACCAGGCGTGGATAATGATGAAACCTTTTCCAGTATCTATGCTTAAGTCCATCCAGATCCTACTTGCCACGGCTACATACCATGACTACGATATCTGGCGGTTGGGTGCCATGACATCTTTTCTAAATGATGTTTTAGAAGAGAACGTCTGTAAGTACACAGCCAGAGGGCTTCGTAAACAGTGGGAGCAGCGGAAACGTGAACAAGATGCTTTATAGGATAAAGCAGGCATCGCGGAGTTGGAACGTCTGTTTTGATGTGTTAGTCAAAGAAGTTGACATCATCAAAATGGTAGATGAACCTTGTATAAACAAAAAGGTAGTAGGGAGTATGGTTGTGATCCTCGTAGAGTACGTGGATGACATACTCTTGATAGGGAAGGAGTTTCCTATGCTACGCTTGATCAATCTCCGTTTATCACAATGATTCTCCATATAGGATCAAGGTGATACCTGCTAAATCCTGGATTTTGGATCTATGAGATAGATCTAAGTGGATGTTAGGAAACTCACTAGTTGTAGTGAGAAGGTATCAATCGATCCTGGGGAGAATCACTGGAAGTGTTCCAGGGTGATAAAGACGACTGAATATCAGTCGCAGGCATTGTCTTTACCCTCAGTAAAGGGACGGTATGTTGGAAGAGTTCCAAGCTAGATACCGTGACATACTAGACGATAAAGGCTGGATACATCGCTACTTAGGATGCTACTAAAGAGGATGTTTGGATGTATAATGGTTCATGAGATGAACTATGTTCCTACCATTGTGAGACAATGGAGTTGTGGCTTATGCCAAGGAACGCCGGTCCCATCAGTGATCCAGACTTATTCTAAGGCAGTATCACCTGATCATGGAGATGGTTGATCTCCAGGTTGATCGAGGCAAGGAGAGCAGACTTAGAGGATAACGCAGCGGATCCACTCACGAAGGCCTGTTCCCAGAGAGAGACTTTTATGGGATGGTTGAGTATGAGATACTGCAACCACTGCTATAGATGGCCCTAGTGCAAGTGGGAGATTGTTAGTTATATGTATGCCCTAGAGGCCATTACTATACATAGGATGTATATTGTAGTGGATGCTGGGACGTATATAGGGAGGACCTTCTTGCTCGACATGATAGTATGCTATCTGGTTACCCTTTACCTTAACATGTATGCTGATTGTCTCTCTGTTACATGTTGGTAAAGCCCTTAGGATCTGTACTTGACTACCTGGACTATGATGCAGATCATACTAGTGGGGACATGGTAGTCCATAAGTACATCCTTCAAAGTCCCTAGTCGTGGGTGTATCGAGACGGGGCATCGATATACCAGAGTAGACTAGCGTATACGCTTCTCGACCCATGTGATGGGCGATGGATGATCCCATATCCATTGGTGTTTGACATCAGAGATGATATACGGGTGCTCAGTAGAGACTGGGTACACTGGACGGACTCGCCGAGAACTCCCAGATGGTATTATACCTCACGTCAGATGGCAGTTCTCTGGTGACACTGGTACAGAGTAGTCTGTTGACCCGAGATCGTCATAGAGTCTTGTGTGGTTCCCACTGTGCTTTGATTTCCGTCTTACCACGTCCAAGAGGGCGTGCAAAACGGTGGTTTTTGGGTACAGTCCCGAGTCACATGGAGGCAATGAGCGATAGGAGGGGATTCGTCTCTCCCGGTATAGGGAGTTGATGTTGCGCTGTGTTCGATTGGCTATAACAGGAAATCCCTGGCCAGGGTTGTTGAGATTTACTGGTAAGTGTTACCAGTAGTTTCTCGAAGTGTTATAGACCTCATATCGACACGACTTATCGAGCTATTGGGGTCTGACGTTTACCACCCCTAGGCGAGATATGCGACATATCAGACGATCAGACCGGACTGTACGGTAGTGTTACTGGTCGGATTCACTGGAGTGTGAGCGGGCTTGCTCGTCGATCTTCAGATCGCTCAATATCCGGGTGGCCGTTACGTTTAGCAGACCGCTTGCGGCTTGTGGGTGTTTGATATGATCATCATCTGCTACCGGCGTATTGACGAGTCTTTAGAGTCCTACACAGAGGTTTCCTGGCTCAAGCGAAACGAAATAGGAGCGCATATGAGATATGTGCGGGACCGAGAATAATACGGTATGTGATACTGTATTCGATTCTCGCGATGTGACATTGATCGGTTATATGCGATATAGCCGGGTTATCGGATCAAGTGTTGATTCGATAAGATGTTACTAATGATACCAGTCGGTTATGTGCGCATGACCGGGTCATTGAATCAAGTGTTGATTTAATGATTTAATGCATATTTATATATTTGATATATTACTTTGCATCAACTAGTATCGGTTTACTTAAGATGGATTTTCTCACTCGGGTGTGCGCATTACATATGCGATATGATTTTGTGCACATGCTTGTATCATGTTTGATGATACATCCTTTTTGGTCAAGTGTAAAGTATTAAACCTTAGTTAATGAAATGGTTAGGGTTTCTTATTTATTATTCATTTATCTTATTTAATTATCCTTTTTATTTTTGATAAATGAATAAAAGAAATGAGAAGAATGGTGGCTTGTTTTGGATTGTAGTTGAAGTTTCATGAACCTTTGACTTTGTCCACCATTCTTATCTCATGCTTAACCTAACCATTTGTTTTAACCCTAGTTGAATCTCTACACTTTACCATGGTTTAGTCATGATAAGTTTTGATTATTCTTTTCTTTTTCAAATCAAAACTTATCATGACTAAACCATGGTAAAGTGTAGAGATTCAACTAGGGTTAAAACAAATGGTTAGGTTAAGCATGAGATAAGAATGGTGGACAAAGTCAAAGGTTCATGAAACTTCAACTACAATCCAAAACAAGCCACCATTCTTCTCATTTCTTTTATTCATTTATCAAAAATAAAAAGGATAATTAAATAAGATAAATGAATAATAAATAAGAAACCCTAACCATTTCATTAACTAAGGTTTAATACTTTACACTTGACCAAAAAGGATGTATCATCAAACATGATACAAGCATGTGCACAAAATCATATCGCATATGTAATGCGCACACCCGAGTGAGAAAATCCATCTTAAGTAAACCGATACTAGTTGATGCAAAGTAATATATCAAATATATAAATATGCATTAAATCATTAAATCAACACTTGATTCAATGACCCGGTCATGCGCACATAACCGACTGGTATCATTAGTAACATCTTATCGAATCAACACTTGATCCGATAACCCGGCTATATCGCATATAACCGATCAATGTCACATCGCGAGAATCGAATACAGTATCACATACCGTATTATTCTCGGTCCCGCACATATCTCATATGCGCTCCTATTTCGTTTCGCTTGAGCCAGGAAACCTCTGTGTAGGACTCTAAAGACTCGTCAATACGCCGGTAGCAGATGATGATCATATCAAACACCCACAAGCCGCAAGCGGTCTGCTAAACGTAACGGCCACCCGGATATTGAGCGATCTGAAGATCGACGAGCAAGCCCGCTCACACTCCAGTGAATCCGACCAGTAACACTACCGTACAGTCCGGTCTGATCGTCTGATATGTCGCATATCTCGCCTAGGGGTGGTAAACGTCAGACCCCAATAGCTCGATAAGTCGTGTCGATATGAGGTCTATAACACTTCGAGAAACTACTGGTAACACTTACCAGTAAATCTCAACAACCCTGGCCAGGGATTTCCTGTTATAGCCAATCGAACACAGCGCAACATCAACTCCCTATACCGGGAGAGACGAATCCCCTCCTATCGCTCATTGCCTCCATGTGACTCGGGACTGTACCCAAAAACCACCGTTTTGCACGCCCTCTTGGACGTGGTAAGACGGAAATCAAAGCACAGTGGGAACCACACAAGACTCTATGACGATCTCGGGTCAACAGACTACTCTGTACCAGTGTCACCAGAGAACTGCCATCTGACGTGAGGTATAATACCATCTGGGAGTTCTCGGCGAGTCCGTCCAGTGTACCCAGTCTCTACTGAGCACCCGTATATCATCTCTGATGTCAAACACCAATGGATATGGGATCATCCATCGCCCATCACATGGGTCGAGAAGCGTATACGCTAGTCTACTCTGGTATATCGATGCCCCGTCTCGATACACCCACGACTAGGGACTTTGAAGGATGTACTTATGGACTACCATGTCCCCACTAGTATGATCTGCATCATAGTCCAGGTAGTCAAGTACAGATCCTAAGGGCTTTACCAACATGTAACAGAGAGACAATCAGCATACATGTTAAGGTAAAAGGTAACCAGATAGCATACTATCATGTCGAGCAAGAAGGTCCTCCCTATATACGTCCCAGCATCCACTACAATATACATCCTATGTATAGTAATGGCCTCTAGGGCATACATATAACTAACACCTTATACTCAGCATCATCGAGCGCTTAGCACTGTAGGGTTCCTAGGCACTCTCAAGAGGTCTCACAAGGCATCAACCATGCCAATTTCAAAAATTACGGTGCCGAGAAACCCTAGACTACGGATCGTTGGCTAGAATTCTAGGCGACAAAACAAACTAGTTAACACTTAACTACTAGAATACGGAAATACAACCTTTGTAGATCCGGTCCTCCACCTCCACGGCTCCGTGATGAAGTCCTCTCCGCTGTCCAAATGCAATCACGGGCTCTAGCGTCGGCTTCATCGGAGAAATGGGCGGGCAAGGTCGTCGGCTTCGTGCCAAAGATGATCTACGTCGAGGCATCACAAGATCAAGCTCTAACTTCACCAAGTCATGAAACTTGTGAAGAAAACACACTCTACTACTTGGAAAGAGGTAGAGGATGAAGAAATAGGAAGTGGGTAGACTTTAGAATTGGATTTCTCACTCTTATTCATCAATCACTATTGATGGTCAAGCTTTTTCTTCTTTGAAGAAGATGAAGAAGAAGAAGAAAGAATATCATAAGTATTATCCAAAATGAATAATAAAATGAATACTTATCATATCCTAACCTTGGTTAGGTGTAGAGAATAGACTAGGGTTAAATGGAGTGGTTAGGGTTAAGCATGAGACAAAATGGTCACTTTGGTCAAATGTTCAAGAAGCTTCAACTAGAAAACAAATTTAGCAACCATTTTCTCTTTATGCTTTTCTATTTCCAAAATGAATAAATAGATAAATAAATGAGAAAAGGAAATGAAACCCTAACCACTTAAGTAACCATGGTTTAATTCTTTACACAAACCCAAACTAGCATGTATCATCAAACATGATACAATCTTGTGTACAAAAGTATATCACATATACAATGTGCACAATCCAAGTGAGAAAATCCATTTAAAGTGAACCAATACTAGTTAATGCAAAGTAATATATCAAATATATAATTATACATTAAATCATTAAATCAACACTTGATTCAATGATCCGGTCATGTCGCACATAACCGACCAGTATCCAATGTATCGGCTTATCGAATCAATCCCCGATTCGATAACTAGGTTATATCGCATACAACCATTCGATACATTTATCGCGAGAATGGAATATGGTATCACATACACGCATTATTCTCGGTCCCGCACATATCTCATATGCGCTCCTATTTCGTTTCGCTTGAGCCAGGAAACCTCTGTGTAGGACTCTAAAGACTCGTCAATACGCCGGCAGCAGGTGATGATCATATCAAACACCCACTAGCCGCAAGCGGTCTGCTAAACGTAACGGCCACCCGGGTATTGAGCGATCAGAAGATCTACGAGCAAGCCCGCTCACACTCAAGTGAATCCAACCAGTAACACTACCGTACAGTCCGGTCTGATCGTCTGATATGTCGCATATCTCGCCTAGGGGTGGTAAACGTCAGACCCCAATAGCTCGATAAGTCGTGTCGATATGAGGCTTATAACGGGTCGAGAAACTACTGGTAACACTTACCAGCAATTCTCTGATCAGCCCTGGCCAGGGACTTCCTGTTATAGCCAATCAAACACAGCGCAACATCAACTCCCTATACCGGGAGAGACGAATCCCCTCCTATCGCTCATTGCCTCCATGTGACTCGGGACTGTACCCAAAAACCACCGTTTTGCACGCCCTCTTGGACGTGGTAAGATGGAAATCAAAGCACAGTGGGAACCACACAAGACTCTATGACGATCTCGGGTCAACAGACTACTCTGTACCAGTGTCACCTGAGAACTGCCATCTGACGTAAGGTATAATACCATCTGGGAGTTCTCGGCGAGTCCGTCCAGTGTACCCAGTCTCTACTGAGCACCCGTATATCATCTCTGATGTCAAACACCAATGGATATGGGATCATCCATCGCCCATCTATATGGGTCGAGAAGGTATACGCTAGTCTACTCTGGTATATCGATGCCCCGTCTCGATACACCCACGACTAGGGACTTTCAAGGATGTACTTATGGACTACCATGTCCCCACTAGTATGATCCGCATCATAGTCCAGGTAGTCAAGTACACATCCTAAGGGCTTTACCAACATGTAATAGAGAGGCAATCAGTATACACGTTAAGGTAAAGAGCAACCAGATAGCATACTATCATGTCGAGCAAGAAAGTCCTCCCTATATATGTCCCAGCATCCACTACAATATACATCCAATGTACAGTAATGGCCTCTAGGGCATACATATAACTAACAATCCCCCACTTGCACTAGGGCCATCTGTAGCAGTGGTTGTAGTATCTCATACTCAACCATCCCATAAAAGTCTCTCTCTGGGAATAGGCCTTCGTGAGTGGATCCGCCGTGTTGTCCTCTGAGTCTACTCTCCTGACCTCGATCCCCTGGAGATCAACCATCTCCATGATCAGGTGATACTGCCTTAGAATATATCTGGATCACTGATGGGACCTGTGTTTCTTGGTATAAGCCACAACTCCATTGTCTCACAATGGTAGGAATGTAGTCATCTCATGAACCAATATACACCCAAACAGCCTCTTTGGTAGCATCTTAAGTAGCAATGTATCGTGCCTTTATCGTCTAGTATGTCACGGTATCTAGCTTGGAACTCTTCCAACATACCGTCCCTTTATTGAGGGTAAAGACAATGCCTGTGACTGACATTCAGTCGTCTTTATCACCCTGGAACACTTCCAGTGATTCTCCCCAGGATCGATTGATACCATCTCACTACTACTAGTGAGATTCCTAATATCCAATTAGATCTATCTCATAGATCTAAAATCCAGGATTTAGTAGGTATCATTGTGATCCTATATGGAGAATCCTTGTGATAAGCGGAGATTGATCGAGCGTAGCATAGGAAACTCCTTCCCTATCAAGAGTATGTCATCCATGTACTCTACGAGGATCACCACCATACTCCCTACTACCTTTTTGTTTATACAAGGTTCATCTACCATTTTGATGATGTCAAACTCTTTGACTAATCCATCAAAACAGATGTTCCAACTCCGCGATGCCTGCTTTAATCCTATAAAGCATCTTGCACACGTTTCCGCTGCTTCCACTATCTACGAGGCCCTCTGGCTGTATACTTACAGACGCACTTTTCTAAAACATTATTTAGAACAGCAGTCATGACACCCAACCACCAGATATCGTAGTCATGGTATGTAGCCGTGGCAAGTAGGATCTGGATGGACTTAAGCATAGACACTGAAAAGGTTTCATCATTATCCACGCCTGGTTGATGACAAAAACCTTTAACAAGTCTAGCTTTGAAAGTCTTTACTTTTCCATCTACACCAAGTAATCTTCTCAAGATATACTTGCTCCTGATGGGGATTTAACCCTTCAGATATAGCAACCAAAGTCCATACTTTGTTGGTGTACATGGATTCCATCTCAGATCACTAAGCATCCAGCCATTCTTACAGAGTCCCACTCCTGATGGCCAGCTCGAAATTAGTTGGGTCATCATCTCATGATGCATTCCTCGCTCCCACTGTCATAGAGAAACCGAAGTAACTCTCAGGTGGGTGAGGAACCCTACTAGATCGGCGGAGAGGCTGAGGTTCGTTGGTTACTATTGAATCTTTCGGTTCTACCAAATCATTTTCTGCAATCTGTATAGCTGGAACATTTCCAGTTCTACATAACAGTATTTGCCTCGAGCTTGTCCGGATTATGCTTTTAGACATAGGCCGGACAACCCCAAATCTTAACTAGCTTAAGACATGGGCTCTTCCCTTTCCATATCACATATGAAGCGGTAGGCAACTGATTTGATTGGAACCCTATTCAATAGGTATGCAACTTCTCAAGTGCATAACCCCCTAAGGAAAAAGGTAACTCAGTAGCACTCATTATAGAGCACACCATATCAAATAGGGTGTATCTGCTCCGCCCCGACATACCATCGTGCAATGGTGTATACGGAGGAGTAATGCTGAGAGAGAATCTCATTCTCCTTTAGAATAGTCCAGGAATTCCATGCTCAAGTATTCTCCTCCTTGATCACATCAAAGGACATAATACTTATACCCATATTTTGGTTCTCTACTTCTAACTTATATTCTGTGAATATCTTAAAAGGTTCGGACTTGTGTTTCAACAGGAACATAGGTCTGAATCTCGAAAGATTATCAGAGAATGTAATGAAGTACAAAGAACCGGTCTTGGTATGTGTAGACAGGGGACTTACATACATCAACATGTATCATCCCAAGAGTTCACTAACTCTTTCTCTGTTTCCAATAAACAGAGCTATGGTCATCTTATCTTTGTGACATGACTGGCGAGTTTCACAAGATGTAAATTCAAACTAATTTAAATATGCATCTATATGTAACTCCAGCTAGTCGGGTCGCATTGATATGACCTAGTCTACAATACCTCAAGAAGGATCCGTCCATTTCTGAACTCTTCCTCTTGTGTATGTTCTGTATACGAAGAACTGTAGTTTGATTTAGAACATTAATGCTTTTAGATAACGTGCCTGAACCGATCAACTTTTGATATAGGAAATGTTCAAAACATTATCCAACAATACAAAATTTTATCGTTTCTTTACTAATAAAGAGACAGATATGATTTTGTATATCAGGTTCGGTATCTAATAACATTCGTTCAGAATCAATGTATTACAATACAGGGTGACAGTGACCAACAGACTTGGCTGCAACACTTGCCCCGTTTTCTGCCTCATGAAACTTATCACCCGTTCTCAGTTCTTTACCTATTTGTAGCCCATGTAACAGATTACATATCTGGGATCCTGATCCGGTATCATATACCCAGGACGTAAAGGACATTGAGAAACAGTTCTGTATAATGAACACACCCGAAGATGATGCATCAGCATGCACTCTCTTCGTTTTGGCGGCACGGGAATCTTGGTATTCCCCTATTTCCTGCTCTGTCTTATAACAATTATAAGTTGGAGCGGGACCAACGTTCCCCAGCTCAGTATAACAAGCGGGTTCGGTCAATAATCCGTTTTATTATCTTGATTAAGGCGTAAAATGGTCGCTACCTGGAGAGAGAGAGAAGAAGACACTCAGCGTGCGCTCTTGCAAGAATAGATTGGTTATTATTTTATCTAATCAGGATGGCTCCCACTTCTTTTTATCAAATCTTTCTTCAAACCCTAAAAGGAAAGACTAGCCGGGATTAATTACACACTACAAGTTCGCCAATCTTTCAGCCAGGCCAGTGTCGGTACTTTGAGGGAGGTCCCTCGTGCTTTCGCACGAACCTAATTAATGTAAACCTCGTTTTCCCAGAGGCGTAACCTCGTTAACACCTTTCTAGACACCTACTTGATCGGCTAATTGTAATGTGTAAAACTCTCCCAGGAGTAACAATTACTCACAGCGGGTATCGGGATCCAACTATCTCATAGAAGGTATGCAATCTCATTGCAAATTTCAACACTTGAAATTCCCGATAATATTTTGCCCCTAGCACCCTATGACCTTGACGGAGGCCAACAAACCATAGGCTACTAGTCAGGTTCAACCCGTCATTTCTTGATTGAATCAAACCCACCCGCACGACCCTTGACGGAGGCCAACAAGGTCGCACGACTACCCTAACTCAATCTGCATCATATGCATAAGCAGATAAATACTAGTTAGCTACCGCACACTGCGCCTTGACGGAGGCCAACAAACGCAGCACGAATACTAAACAGCACTTATCTGAAATGACGGGGGGCTACGACAGGTTTTTCTGAAAACCTATTGCGTAATGAACTTGATATCATTGTAGAATTGAATAATTTTGAAATGGAGTGTTTTTGAGGCTTTTCTAGTTTTGCTAAAGGAGTCACTCCCGGTGAAGGGATCGTCGGTCCTTTCCTCGTCGAATGGGGTGCGGGATATATCATATATATCACTGTGCAAAGCAAAAACACTTAAAAGCTATCAAAAGACAAACCGAGTGTGTAGCATCTGCCAGTTATTGCTAAAGGAGTCATTCCCGGTGAAGGGATCTCGGTCCTTTCCTTATCGAATAAGGTGCAGGATATATCATATATACCGCTGTGCAAAGCAAGAACTGTAGCTACCTGTTTTATTTTGAAATTCGATTCTACAACATCTTTAGGTTTCTTTTATTTCATTAATCACATTAATGAAGTCCCATCATTTAAATACCTAAACATCACAGATAAATACGACGTACGCTTATGCCATCCGCATTCGCCTCGATGTCCCCTCGTGCACCGTTAGGTTAGGTAACTAACGGCAGAGCGGGGCAGGGCTAGCGCGGGTGTAAAACATAAGTAACGTCTATATAATATATCATATATACTATATACAGTATCTATCACAGAACATCACATGATCACATCACAGATATCGCAGCAGAAGAATCATATGAAATATTGGATATACTAGGACGTCCGTATTTTCAATACGAGCCAGTATAAAACACGGATTCCACGGTGGTGATGAATAGCCAAACCCACACCCCAAGACCCCTACGAGAGCGGCAAGCAACCCTACCAATTCTGGAGTTAGGAGACCCGGACTCGACTCCTCGAGTTGGTCTCCCGCTGGACTCCAGAACCCGGTTACTTGTGCTCCCCTCCTTGGGTCTATCCTAATGCGGAAAAGTAAATAATATACAAGAGGTGACAACTTCCGCTACCTGGAAGTGCCCCAAATAAAAGAATATTACATACAAGTTTTTACATGAATGAAAATGAAAAACACTCATCTCACATAAAAAAACCCCCGGCTATTCAAACACGACGATCCAATATAACATATCCAGCAACACATAACATCACATGTCATCAACGTAAGTAAGTATGCATACCCCAATTGTCGTTGACGTATAGCAACGAAACCGGCGATATCACATATTACACTTACGGTCACAGAAAAGAAAGTGTAAAACTACAACAATTGGAATCCGCAACTTCTTTAGATATCGCATGCCTAATCAAATGAAATACTTAGACATCACATGCCTAACAGATATAAATCCCGCATTTTACTCTCATTATCGAAAACTCTTTTCAATATCATGTGGGACTAAACTGCTAGATTTATAACATTCATTCAGTTATCTCATAACTGTTTGTGAATTCCAATTATTGTATCACATTCCAGATAAACAGAAAATGTTAAACTTTCCGATCGAACATTCGAACACCCAAGTTTTCCCGATACAGTCCAACACATGAAATAAGTCTAGCAACATGCAGTTCGTGCCTCAGTACCAACGGTCCAGCCGTAGAAGGGTCAAGCCAACGCCTCACATGTGGCACGCCGTACTGCCCCAAACCCGAAGGTTCAAAGGGCAGTTCAAGACGGTCACATAATCAAGTTAAGGTTTGTTGTCTTCTAGAGGGTCCATCGAGTTACTTGCACTACTTAGAACGTCTTTAAACTACGGAAAAATCAAACACTTGGAAATTTCCCGACAGGAGAAAATTGGGTATTTATATCCGGTCGAACTTTTTAACATATTCTAAAATTTATCCGGAAAGCCACATAGACAAAATCTGATACTCCGATCGAAAACACCGAATCCCCAAAACAACTCCAGAAAATTCAACTCTTGAATAAATTTTAAAAATACCCAGAGAACTCAGCACCTGAAACAATGAATTACTGTGCAAACTAGCAGGGCTGACGTCACACTTCTGCCGCGGAACCGCCGCATAAGCTAGGCTTATGCCGCGGTTCCGCCGCCTATTGCACTGTTCATGAAACAAATTTTGCGCCGTAATTCTTAGAATTCCCTGCTGAGTTTTCTGCATATTTTTAATTTGGAAAAAACCCTGTTTTTAGAAAAAGTCCAGAGAGCGTGGTTTGTATTAGGGTTTCGGTTCGTTCGGGTTTCAAACGTCGTCTAGACTTCGCCTAAGGCTCTAGCTAGGCTCTGATACCACTGTAGAGTTCCTAGGCACTCTCAAGAGGTCTCACAAGGCATCAACCATGCCAATTTCAAAAATTACGGTGCCGAGAAACCCTAGACTACGGATCGTTGGCTAGAATTCTAGGCGACAAAACAAACTAGTTAACACTTAACTACTAGAATACGGAAATACAACTATTGTAGATCCGGTCCTCCACCTCCACGGCTCCGTGATGAAGTCCTCTCCACTGTCCAAATGCAATCCCGGGCTCTAGCGTCGGCTTCATCGGAGAAATGGGCGGGCAAGGTCGTCGGCTTCGTGCCGAAGATGATCTACGTCGAAGCATCACAAGATCAAGCTCTCACTTCACCAAGTCATGAAACTTGTGAAGAAAACATACTCTACTACTTGGCAAGAGGTAGAGGATGAAGAAATAGGAAGTGGGTAGACTTTAGAATTGGATTTCTCACTCTTATTCATCAATCACCATTGATGGTCAAGCTTTTTCTTCTTTGAAGAAGATGAAGAAGAAGAAGAAAGAATATCATAAGTATTATCCAAAATGAATAATAAAATGAATACTTATCATATCCTAACCTTGGTTAGGTGTAGAGAATAGACTAGGGTTAAATGGAGTGGTTAGGGTTAAGCATGAGACAAAATGGTCACTTTAGTCAAATGTTCAAGAAGCTTCAACTAGAAAACAAATTTAGCAACCATTTTCTCTTTATGCTTTTCTATTTCCAAAATGAATAAATAGATAAATAAATGAGAAAAGGAAATGAAACCCTAACCACTTAAGTAACCATGGTTTAATTCTTTACACAAACCCAAACTAGCATGTATCATCAAACATGATACAATCTTGTGTACAAAAGTATATCACATATACAATGTGCACAATCCAAGTGAGAAAATCCATTTAAAGTGAACCAATACTAGTTAATGCAAAGTAATATATCAAATATATAATTATACATTAAATCATTAAATCAACACTTGATTCAATGATCCGGTCATGTCGCACATAACCGACCAGTATCCAATGTATCGGCTTATCGAATCAATCCCCGATTCGATAACTAGGTTATATCGCATACAACCATTCGATACATTTATCGCGAGAATGGAATACGGTATCACATACACGCATTATTCTCGGTCCCGCACATATCTCATATGCGCTCCTATTTCGTTTCGCTTGAGCCAGGAAATCTCTGTGTAGGACTCTAAAGACTCGTCAATACGCCGGCAGCAGGTGATGATCATATCAAACACCCACAAGCCGCAAGCGGTCTGCTAAACGTAACGGCCACCCGGGTATTGAGCGATCAGAAGATCGACGAGCAAGCCCGCTCACACTCAAGTGAATCCAACCAGTAACACTACCGTACAGTCCGGTCTGATCGTCTGATATGTCGCATATCTCGCCTAGGGGTGGTAAACGTCAGACCCCAATAGCTCGATAAGTCGTGTCGATATGAGGCTTATAACGGGTCGAGAAACTACTGGTAACACTTACCAGCAATTTTCTGATCAGCCCTGGCCAGGGACTTCCTGTTATAGCCAATCGAACACAGCGCAACATCAACTCCCTATACCGGGAGAGACGAATCCCCTCCTATCGCTCATTGCCTCCATGTGACTCGGGACTGTACCCAAAAACCACCGTTTTGCACGCCCTCTTGGACGTGGTAAGATGGAAATCAAAGCACAGTAGGAACCACACAAGACTCTATGACGATCTCGGGTCAACAGACTACTCTGTACCAGTGTCACCTGAGAACTGCCATCTGACGTAAGGTATAATACCATCTGGGAGTTCTCGGCGAGTCCGTCCAGTGTACCCAGTCTCTACTGAGCACCCGTATATCATCTCTGATGTCAAACACCAATGGATATGGGATCATCCATCGCCCATCTATATGGGTCGAGAAGGTATACGCTAGTCTACTCTGGTATATCGATGCCCCGTCTCGATACACCCACGACTAGGGACTTTCAAGGATGTACTTATGGACTACCATGTCCCCACTAGTATGATCTGCATCATAGTCCAGGTAGTCAAGTACACATCCTAAGGGCTTTACCAACATGTAATAAAGAGGCAATCAGTATACACGTTAAGGTAAAGAGCAACCAGATAGCATACTATCATGTCGAGCAAGAAAGTCCTCCCTATATATGTCCCAGCATCCACTACAATATACATCCAATGTACAGTAATGGCCTCTAGGGCATACATATAACTAACAAGCGCGGCATAAGCTCAAGGCGTCCGGGTACAGCTTCCTAGATCGACCCAACAATGATCTTCAAAAGGGCAGAATGATGGGGAAATAATTGACCGTTGTAATCGTCGAAGCGACACATCACCGTGTCGCATTGGGTATCGGTAAACTCCTGGGCTTGACAGTGGCCTTGGATGTGAATCTCCTCATAAGAGATAATCTCTTCAAGATCATACAGATGACCAGCCATGGAATTTGGAAAAAAACCAGTGGAGGGTTAGCGATTAGCATACTAAAATCACTACAGTCTAAAGAAAAAATAGCGGGCTCCACAAAATTAAGGTGATGGCTCATCAATGATGAGATATGTGCCCATTGTCAGAATCTAAGAAGATTCTCATTAAATGAATAGTGCCCATTAAACAGTGGAGTTAAAAACTCCCAATATTCCCCAAAAAGCGGCTCTTTAAAATAAGCAACAGATTCAAATCTATGAGAAAAAAGAAAAATGATTAAAACCCTAAAAATTAAAGAAAAATATACAAGAACAGTAAAGGGAGTAAAATTCCCAAAGTTCTTAAGATCCAAATCAGAGCCAAGATCTGTAAAAAAAATGGAATTAAATTCTGCTAAACAGTGGGATCAAATCCCAGAACAATCCCCATGCTAAAAAATTCATGAGTTAATTGATGAAATCAAATTCCAAAACAAGTGTCAAGATTGACAGCAGGGTAAAACCCTAAGGAAGAGAATCAAAGATTCTCAAATCTTGGATAAGGACATCAAGATCCACGATCTATATAAAAAGGGGTTTTTTAAAAATCTCCATGAGATCGATTCAAAAAAAAGAAAAAAAGAGCTAAGCTCTGTCGAATGGATTCAAAATCCGAAACTCAGAAAATACATATGCTCAAAAGGAGTTAAGAGCTAAGCTCTGTTCATAGTTCTTACCAAGAAATTTGGCAGAGTATACTCTGTTCAAAAGAGTTCTAGGAGACAGAGATCTAAGCTCTAGGAAACGAGAATTAAATTCTCAAAAGAAAGGAAGGTTCAAGAAAGAAGATGAAGAGATAGCAGTTATCTCAAGGGCCTAAGGCCCTATTTATAAAACGTGGGAGACAGTTCAACTTTATAGAAGATCCAACGGTCGTAAAAGTGACACTGTTGCACTCACGTGTGAGCCACGTGAGAACAACGGTGATGTGCATTTATTCCCCTAATATTTAAACATAATAAAAAGAACTAAGCTCTGTTAAAATTCAATGAGGCAGCGCCTCACGTGCTCCCCCGCGAGGGCGCTAACACCAGAGCCAACCTCTTAGGATTAAATCCAATGGTGGCACCGCACGTGAAGTTCACGTGGGCATCAATGTGCAAAGCACAGAAGCGCCTATCATATATAAGAATTAAATTCTTAAGTGACGCCCACGTACACAACACGTAAGCGCCGGTGCCCAAATTAAAAGCAGGTAGAATTAAATTCTACATAGGGATATTTCCCTAAAATTTGGGATACTCTCTGTTAAATAGAGCCGTTGGATCAAAGATCCAATGGTGATGATGAATCATCAAATAATAGAATTAAATTCTATTATGAAAAAATATTTCTCTAATCTTTCTACGTGAGAAAGATATTCTCAGTTGGATTAAAGATCCAAAAATAGAATTGAATTCTATTTTTCCCCAATCTTTCTAAATAAAGAAAGATTGCTCTCTGTAAAATAGAGAGCTCTTGGATTAAAAATCCAATGGTGATTAAAAATCACCGTTTCACAAAATAAAATTCTATATATGGAAAAATATATCCCCAATCTTGTTAAAAAAGAAAAAGAAAACATATTCCGTGAAACAAAAATCACTGGATCAATAATCCAACGTTGGATAAAATCCCCCGAGCAAATTTTGTGGCCAATTAAATCAATTGGTATTTCTCAAATGAGAGATTTTCTCAAACTAATTAATAAATTTGCCTCTACTATATAAAGGACCCAAGACTTCAAGTCTCAGAGGATACCATCAGATATAGAAGATTGACCCCACAAGTTTCTAAAAAGAAAAAGAAAAACAGAGAATTTAATTCTCAAAAGAAGAAGAAGATCTCTCTCTTTTCAAACTCTAGGTAAAGAAAAAAAGCGATCAAAATATTTCTTTTGCCTAGTATAAAGGGAAACAAGGGTTTAACCCTTCATATAAGAACTTAGTTCTTCCTCCGATTTAAGATTTGCAAAGCAAATCTCCCTATAAGTTGAGAATTCAATTCTCATCGGGGAGATTATGTTCTTCACATTCAAAATCTAGAGGAAAAGAACTATGTTAAAAAGAAAGAAAAAGAACCTATTCTATAGGAATTTAATTCTTCTGAAAATAGAGTTTAACCCTAAAAGAAACTTAGCTCTTATAAAAGAAAAAATATAAGAATTTAGTTCTTAAAGAAAACCTGATCCCAGATCTTCAAAACAAAGATCTTGGTGATTATTATGGTCAAAATGCCATTAACAGAAAATCAATTTCTAAAAAAAAGAAAAGGAATTAGCGTCTCACGTGCTTCACATGTGAGCGCCCTCAACAGTGTCCAGCGCCTCACGTGAAAACACGTGGATGCCCAAAACAGAAGGTCAGCGCCTCACATGAAATACGCATGAGCGCTGAGTAAAGTGTTTAGCACTTTACGTGAAACACACGTGGGCGCTCAACAAAATAAATGAGATAGCGACGCACGTGCTCCTCACGTGGACACCATAAAAAGTGCTTAGCACTATACATATTTAGTCAAAATGACCGAAGTGCTCAATACTCCTGCATAAAAGGAAAAGGGCTGAATAAACAGAACTCAAATAAGTGTTTAGCACTTTTGAATAAAAGAAAAAAAGACTGAGCAGACCAAGCCCAAATTGGCTAAGTCTCTCTAGAGTCAATTACAACTGAGCCCAAATACTCTCTTGTTGGATTTTAAATAAAAATGATCCCTAAAATATTGCTAAGTTGATCTTAGTCTGAAACAGGACTAACGCATTCTTAGTTAAAAAAAAAAGTTGGGCCCAAATGCTCATATATTTAAGTTAATCTTAATCTCAAACTAGATTAACGGTCCTTAAATAAAACAAAATATTTTTGAACTAAAGGAATATATAACCTAAGCTCAAAACCTAAACCCAAATCTAAAATATACAGATTTGGACTGATCTGCACCCTACAGGCGACGACATAAATTAGTCTCCGTATACAATTCACGACCAACCCAAAATAAAACAAACACAACACGACATGAAGTGAACCACTGGAGCAGGAGAAAGTGGTTATCGCAATACGGTAACGTAATTAACTACAGGGGTTTGCACCTGCACAGAAGAGCATCCCCACAATCAAAAACCCCTCATAAACGAGGGGAAATCTGATAAAATCTGTTACAACGGTCGCATCTATCCAAACCTCTGATATATGGTGCCATAAATCAATTTGGTATTTTCGGAGAGGTGGATGGATATGTTCCAAATAGTATCTACCCCCAAATTCAGGCTAGACTTCCTCAACATCTCGGTTCGGTCTTTCGGCGGTGAACAGTCTAGTCACCAGAATCCCTGATATATTATTTATATTCAATGTGGAGAAAACACCATGTGACAACCAAGTTTGATTGATTGTAGTATACGAACATCACTTTATATCAGGAGTATGTCATCCAAATCCCAGGACAGTACTCCCTAGAACCTTCTTATGTTCATCTTTTGTTTTAATGAAGTCAATCACATTGACTGTCACATCAAAACAGACGATCCGTCTCCGCTATGCATGCTTTAGTCTATGAATAGACATAAGCAACTTACACACCTTCCGCTGCTCTCACTGACTACGATAACCCATTGGTAGATTCATATACATGTGCACTTCCAAATTCACATTTGGAAAGACGTTATGGTCATCCACCTGCCAGATATCACAGTCATGAATAGCAACAGTGGCAAGTCATATCCGTATGGACTTTAGCGTAGACACTGAAGTAAAAGTCTCATCACAATCCACAACGAGTATTTGATGAGAATATTTACAACAAGTATACCCTTATTAAGTTAATACCTTTCCACTTGCACAGTCGAAAGATCTACTTGCTCCTACTGGGTTTTACCCCTTCAGGAGCACCCATCAAAGTCCAAAATCTATAATTTGCTGAAATACGTGGAGTCCATCTTGGATATAAAGCATCTGATCATCTGGAAGTTACCACTTCTTATGACCTGCAGACAACTAGTAGGGCCATCATAATCATGATGCTGACCTCCCTGTAACCGTCTACGAGAAAACCGAAGTATCTCTCGGGTGGCTGAGGTCTCCTACTAAATCTGCGGAGTGGCTAAGCTTTATCAAGTCCAATTGAATCTCCAAGTTCTACTAAATTTTCAGTAACCGTTTATGGTTCTGAAATCACTTCCGGTTCTATTATACTCTCACTAGTTTCTTTTACAAAAATATTTCTTTTATAAAATAATGGCGAGTCAAGAACAATGTACCTATTGATCTTGAAAATGGTAAAGACAAAACCCTAGTAAATGCTTGGGATAATCCACAAACAGACATTACCGAAGCATGCCTTGAGTTTGACCGGATTTTGCTTTTAAATAGAAACCGGATAACTCCATATCTTAACAGCCTCAAGATATGCAACCAATCTATATCCATATAGAATCAAAGACACTAATTTAGATGGAACCAGATTCTAAAGTTATGCAGTTGTTTCCAGTGTATATCACAAATGGAAAAAGACCAATACAGCATTACTCATCAAGGAGCGCACCCACAGATGAGTAACCTGTAAGAGAATCAAGTTTTTAATATTACTATGATGGAATACCTAGTATAAATATTTACATCTTCGATCACCTCAAAGAATCATGATACTTCCAACGTATGGTTGTCTACTTTATTCTTATACCTGTAAACTTCTCAAAACCATTGGACGTTGCATTTCAACGAATGCATATCTAAAACTAGAGAACTTATAATTAAATCTGAATGAAATAAGAGTACCAACCCCTTTTCCCAAAGGACACCGGACAATATACATTACTATGTATAAGTCCAAAGAGTATACTAACTCAAACCCCTTATGTCATAGGTTGAAAACTGTATTTTGGTTAAGAACATCTATACCGTTATTCAATGCACCTTACCTTATCCTCAATTGATAAAGGTAAATGTTTAGAACATAATTTTCAAAATTTATATCTCAATTTATAAAATAAAGATACAGATATTCAATTTTAAAAATTAGTGCATAACAACAATTATTCGAAACCAAATATCCGTCGTAAAGCAAAACCAAGTGATTTAATCCAATATCACCAATTGCAACGAATTCCGATATTGAGAATCAAATCATCCATTTTCCAATATTTTACTCCTACTCAGCATTTGTAACACCGTACAGATATGAGATCCAAATCCGGTAAATATATACCCTGGAGTCAGAATTAATTTGGAAAACGGTTCTCGTTTACAAGTACACAGAAATTCTGAAACATGAATGTTTCAAAGGGGTGGCCGGGTAATCCTAGTAATGCAACTTCTATTATCCAGATTTATGACAGTAGTGGCAATTTTCTTTGCCCTCACTTCAATCCCTTTATATGTCTCTACATCTTACCTTCTATACACCACACTTACGCTAACTAGTTTTCTTCTTTCCCTACCTTTCGGCACTGGCCTAAGGTTTGAAAGAAGACTATCCAATAAACATAATAGATGTACTGTCCTAATACAATAAGCTCTCACAATCTGAGAGAAGGTAAAGGGAAGAGACAACCAAATAATATTATTCGATTTCTCCAGAACCAGTGGCCATTCTCGACTGAAATAATTTCTTCGAGTTCGTATGTAACTATACGATGGGCTTTCCAAGCAATATGAATCATCGTAATGATACGGAGTGTTCTGGAGAAATGCAAAGGGAAAGTAGGAGTAGCAGGAAGATATGCGACTTTGTCATGAATCATGACAATTTAAAGCCAAAGTGTGTAAGAAGGTTCGGTTAACTTGGTTCATGAGTTTAAGGTAAGTCATGGGTCGCTATTACCAGAGAGAGAAAAGAAACACTCAGCGTGCACTCTATCAAAATTAGATTGGTTAATCATTTTATCTAATCATGATGACTCCCAACGTTTCCTCGAATTCTCCTTCAAACCCTAAATGGAGAACTAGTTGTGATCATATACACCTTACAAGTTCGCTAACTGATCAGCCAGACGAGTGTTGATACTCCGAGGGAGGTCCCCCGTGCTTTCGCACGGACCTAATTAAATAACCTCGTTTCCGCAGATACGTAACCTCGTTAACACTTTCTAGACATCTAATAGCTTAGCTAGTTGTGAAATGAAAATCTCCCGAGGAGTAATACCTACTCATCAGTAGGAATCAGGACCCAACTATCATTGCATGATAATTTTGACGGAAGCCGACCAAAATTACCACACTCCATAAGGTATGCACAAACTTGGCAAGTTTCTCTTATATTTGAAACTCCCGATATGGTTTTTGCCCCAAGCGCTTATGACCTTGACAAAGGTCAAAATATCATAAGTCGTAAGTCAAGTTCAATCCATCATTGTCCTAATTAATCTAGACATATTCGTTCAAGCCCTTGGCGAAGGTGAAAACAGTTGTACTCATGTCCTAGATTAATGCATCAATCCATGCAACAGACAAGTATCCCCTAACTACCAAACACTATTCCTTGGCGAAGGTCAAAACACATAGCATTAATACTAGTTGATATCTATTTGAAATGACAGAGGGCTACGGCTGGTTTTTGGCGAAAAACCTTTAACGTAATGAACTTGATATCGTTGAAGGAACTCAAGTAGCTTCGAAATGGAGTATTTTAGGCTCCCCTTTTAAAACTAGTAACATAAAATTTTACTTAAGAGCGAACTCCCCATGAATGAATCAAGGCTTTTTCTTCATAGAATGAGGTGTAGGATATTCCTAACCGAATACCTCTATACAAAACAAAAGAATGTGACTGCTGTTTTGAAGAAAACCGAGTAGTTTTAAAAAATGGTTCTAACAACATCAAATAGGTTTGTTTTCCTTGCATTAAAAATATAATGTAGTCCTATAAAATTTAGTTTCTAAGCCACACTAGAATCAACCAAAATAGCATGCTTTTATATGCCATCCGCATTCGCCACGGGGTCCTGGGTCTTCACCGTAAGGTTACTTAAGTTACGACAAGGCGGGAACAGGGCTAGCGTGGATACAAAGCATATAGAAGTATCTACTAAATATAATATATATATATATATATATATATATATATATATATTAACATCGCAGGCAGATAATAGTCATCACAGGTAGATAAAAATCGGCACAGGCATGCGACAAACAATATGAAACAGCGGATAAATTTGGAGCCTCGCGTTTCATCTAAGCCACAAATGAGACGTGACATTCTCCGGTCGTGTGAATAGCCTGTATAAAGTCGATTCTAGACCCCTACGAGTACGGCAAGCCACCTGCCAATTCTAGAAATTGGGTAACTCGCCCTCAATGACATGAGTCGGTTACCCGTCGCTTTCTAAAATCCGGCAACTTATGCACCCCTCCGCGGGTCGGTCCTATAACCCCTACAAGTGAGGAGAGCAACCCGCCAATTCTAGAGCGAGGCAGTTCGGTCTCAACTCCATGAAATGGCTACCTGCTGCACTTTAGAACCTGGCTACTCGAGCGCTTCTCCTAGGTTAATCCTAGTACAGAAATAAAATATATACGAGGGTGACAACGATCGTATCCTGATCGACCCCAATAAAAGAATATATATATATATATATATATATATATAATACAGAAACAATGGCCACAAGTTGGAGCTCGTTCCGAACAAATGAATACAACAATGTAAATCAAAGCCATACAAGCAATTGCACGAAGGGCTATCCGACACAACAATCCATCTAAACCATAAACAAGATATATAGACACAGAACCAAGTAATAGAAGTAAGTGTGCAATCATGTCTAATAGAGCATATAGCAATTAGAAGACATTCAACAACACATATACACAAATAAGAAAACCATGACCATAGAATTCATCACCCGCGAAGCTAACACTCGAATTTTCAAACGACAAAAATTCAAGTGCACTTCAACATCTGAAAATCCGTCACTTTGCTAACTTTTCGGATTCCGAAGAACCCGAAACTTTCCTGATAGCCCGATGGAGCATTCAAGCACATCCCAGAAATCTGCATGGGGGTCTAGAGGGGTACCCTCTACCCGAGATCACCACATGGTGGTCTCGGGGAGGAGGCAAGACCCGAGAACAGCTAAAAGGGTGCTCTCGGGTTTGCCCATTTCCCTAGACCACCAAGTGGTGGTCCAGGGGAATGGGACCTACCCTAGGCCCCCGAAGATTCCCTGGAGTACCCACGATCCTTATCGCAGACTCTTGGTTCAAACCAAGAGCCCACAGGGATCGAAATTGCGCAATACAACGGATTTTTGGACAGCCATCAAAAACAGTTTTCAACTTGGAAAAAACAGCCCCTAATCTCGATATAGTTCAGAAAAATTGGTTTTCCGAGACTCTTCAGGTCATCATCGAACCTCTACGGAGTCCCTGTTCCAAAACGAGAGCTCCAAGAATCAAAAACAAGCAAGAAAAACTCGAAACAAAGGCTGAATTTTTAAAAAAATCACGGCTGAAAACTGCCAAGATAAAATGGTGTTTCCGATGGAATTCTACGGTCATGCAAGCTAGTTTTAGCATATGGATCGGCTCTGATACCATGTTAGTGTGTTGTGTTCACACCGCGACACCCGCGGCCAAGACGGAAGCGAAAACAAAAATTTATGCAAGCACAAGTCACACAAACCCAAGAATACATCCATACCTTAAACTAGCAAGCAAAAAAAGTTTAGGGAATACAACCTTTGATGCGTATCCACCCAATCATGGAAGACCCCTCCAAGCTCCTTATAGGCCATTGGGAACAAGCTTGAATGGCGATCACCCTTGCCGAAGATGATCCACCTAAGAGAACTGATCCAAGCTCCGGCTTCACCTAGTGAAGCAATCGACGCTCCAAGCTCGCTTGGAATGGAGAGTGGGGAATTAGAAATTTTCCACTATCTTTCTCTCTCTAATTTGTAGCTCAAGAGAGCATCTCAATAAGAAGGAGGAGGAGGTGAAGAAACTTAGCCATCACTAGAATAAGCTAAGTGTTAGCATGAGAGAATGAATGAAGAATAAGGAATGGTTTCATATTTTTTTTCTAACCATACAAATAAAATATCACACCATTTTGTAATAAACAAATGAAAGCCCATTCCTCTCTACATATCTTCAATCATGCTCAAAGTCATCTCACCTTCTACCTCATTTCATGAATATTCACAAATGAGATGTCTTTCTTCTAGAACAAATTCCGTATAAAAACGGAATACAACCCAGTATACGTATCGAAATACATATACGCGTATCCGTATAAAAATATGAATAGCCAAGAGAGAGAAAATGAATAGTAAACAATAATACTAGAATACATATATTAAAAATATATATATAAATTATTAAATCAAAAACCTGATTTAATAATCTGGCTTAATCCTAAACCGCTAGTATTATCAACCGTCCGATTAAAATCCATGTAGCCTGAACACGTATTTAATCGGACCCTTGTATGTACCAACGTATGTTATCTACATCATATCACCTGAACTGGGAAAACGCTCTGTGTGAGACTCTAAAAACTCGACAATACGTTGGCAGTGATTTACTGGATAAATCCAAAAATCACAAGCACGTCAGCGGCACTAGCTATACGTAATGACTACTCAGGTATATGCCGAAAGGGAGGTCGACAATCAAGTCCGTACATACCCTACTGAGTCTGAATGTGACAATCTCCATACAATCTGGTCTCTTCATCTAAGAGTATCGCATACCGGGTCTAGGGGGTGGATAACGTCAGACCCCTAATAAGCTGATAAGTCGTGTCGGAGTCAAGCTCATCACCAACCGAAAAACTATTAAACTCATATCAGTAAATATCATCCACTGTGGTCATGGATTTAAGGTGATGGTCAACCGAACACAGCACGATATCGACTCCTAATACCAGGAGAGACGAATCCCCGACAATCGCTCACTGCCTCCATGTGGCTCGGGACTGTACCCAACTAAAACCTATTTGAATGACTCCTTTGAGCCGTGGTAGAGTAGTGATCAAAGTACAGTGAGAACTCACACGAGACAAATGATGATCTCAGGTCAAAAGACTAATATGTACTTATACTACTAGAGAACTTCTATCTGACGATAGATATAATACTATCTAGAAGTTCTCGACGAGTCTGTCCAGTGATCACCTGTATACTATCTTAGGTGACACACCAACAATGGCTTGTGAGACCGGCCATCGCCTCTCGTCGGGGTCTCAAAACGTATACACTAGTCTACTCCGGAATATCGATGCCCAGTCTTGATACTCCCACGACTAGGGACATTTAAGGATGTGCTTATGGACTACCCAGCTCTCACGTATATGGTCGCCATCATAGTGCTGGTAGTCAAGCAAGAATCCTACGGGCTTTATCATTATGTATTAGTGACACGTAATAACAAGTAAAATATATACACTTCAATGATAAAGACAAACCAGATAGTATACTATCATCTCGAGTAAGATTGTTCTACCTGTATAGATCCTTTTTCAATTATCATAATCGTCTACCTGCAATTACAATAATTACCTTGAGAGCACTATATCCAACATATGTTAGGTCATCGATCTTAGCCAAATACATTCCCTACTTGCCTCATGAATTACTAATATCTCTGCATGATTTGAAGAAGTAGCAACTAAAGTTTGTTTCATGGAGCGCCATGATATAGTTGTATCACTATACGTGAATAGATAACCTGTTTGAGATCGAGCTTTGTACGGGTCAGATAAATATTCTGCATCTGCATAACCAATTAGTTGAGATTTCGACATATTCGAATAAAACAAACCTATCTCAATCATTTCTTGGAGATATCGAAATATATGCTTAATTCCATTCCAGTGCCTTCGGGTTGGATAAGAACTATATCTTGCTAATAAATTAACAGCAAACGCTATATCAGGTCGTGGATTATTAGCAAAATACATTAGTGCTCCTCTTGCACTAAGGTACAATACTTAAGGACCAAGTAATTCTTCATTATTCTCTCCAGGCCGGAAGGGTTTCTTATTCACATCAAGTGATCGAACAACCATTGGGGTACTCAATGGATGTGCTTTATCCATATAGAATCATTTTAGGACCTTTTCTGTATAAGTTGATTGATGAATAAAAACTCCATCATCTAAATGCTCGATTTGTAAGCCAAGGCGGAACTTTTTTTCCAAGGTTTTTATAGGTAGACGCTCGTGCTCATGCCGCAAACTTGCGGCCATGCGGAATACAAAAAGAAATTTTTCGAAACACGAACTCTGCAGCCTAGAATCAAATCCAAACACTAAACTAGAAACACTAAAAGGAGTTTAACTATTCGGTTTGTGATTACAACTTTTGAAGTCGCGTCCTTCGTCTTCTTTCCACTTTCTCAGCTCCTTAGGTCGTCAGGAACGAGCTTGAGAGTCGGTCTTTCTCGTCGAAGATGATCCACCCGAGAAAAAACAAGCTAAGGCTCTAGCTTCACTCTAAATACCAAGTGAAGCAACTAGTGATCAAAACTTGCTAGGAATTGATCACTAGAAGATGTAGTAGTGGCTAATCTCTAATTCGTCTCTCATAACTTTTCCATTCTCATCTTTAAAAAATCAAGAGAGGAGAAGAGGAAAACTCGGGTGAATGTTTAACAAGCATGGCTACTAAAATTCTTACCTCGCTCTTTTTCTTCTTTCTTCTTAGAATAATGAGTGGATATATGACTCGCCATGATGAGTCATAAGTCCACTTCTTTCTAAAGAGAACTTGAAGAGAAGAGAAGAGAAGAGAAGAGAATGCTACCTTATGAGTACACATATACATGTGTATGTGTATATATAAATACAATGATACACTAATACAAGTATATGCTACAAATACATACACCCGTATTCGTATCCAAATACATATATCATATTCGTATAAAATACGAATACCTGTATTTGTATACAGATACAAATACCCGTATTTATATCAAGATACAAATATACGTATTTATACAAATACTCGTATTCGTATAAATACCGTATTCTGTCAAAATACGAATACCGAAAGAGAGACACTAAAAGATATATAGATATATATATATATAATACTAGCTCACATTTAATCCAAAATGTGATAATCTGGTTATCTTTCAAACATGCTAATATTAACAAAATGTCCGATTAAAAGCACGTGTACAAAAACACGTGTTTTAATCGAACCTGAGTACGTATCAAAATATGTACACTATATCATTTCGCCTAAGCTGGGAAACCCTCTGTGTGGGACTCTAAAGACCCGACAATACGCTGGCAGTGGGTTTAACCACAAGCACGTCAGCGGCACTAGCTGTGTACGTAACGGCTACCCAGGTATTGAATGAAAGGAAGGCCGATAAAAAAACTTGTTTGTATCCCTACTGATCCTGAAAGTGGCAGTCTTCGTATAGTCTGGTTTGTTCGTCTAAGAATATCGCATATAACACCAAATTTTGTATGCATGACAAATAAAACCTATGATTTATTTCTTGACTATTTAGAAAAATTCATTTTGTTTTATCTTCTTTTAAAAAAAACAAAAGAAAAGAAAATGTGGCATGGGGGGACAACAAGGTATGGCATGAAATGGTGGAGTAAAATATCAGGAAAATTTTGATGGTTAAGGACTTAGGCATTTTCCTTTCTTCTCATCTTTTTCTTTTCTTTCTTCATCTCCTTCTTCTTCATCTCATCTTCATGCTCTCTCTCTCTCTCTACCTTCTAAGATCACACATTTCACACACAAAAATCATCACAAATTCATATCTTCTTCCTTCAAGACTCTTATAGAAGCCAAATCCTCATCCTTGAAGCTACTTGCAAGCTTAGGACCTCCCCATAAGCTAATCTAGAGATAAAACACCACTTCTAATCAAATTTAGCAACTACTTGCTTTAAAAACTCTTAATTTAAGTTAAAGTTTATGTTTTGAGATGTTTTAAAACTTCAAGTGGGGTTTGGGGTGGAAAATTTAACTTGTGTAAATTCTTTGGTAACCACAACTGAAAATTTGATAGATAAGGATAATGTAGTGCTAGTTATCCTATTGTTTTAACCCCAAGACTTCACTAATACACCTTGATATTTTAATAGTGCTTAAACTAGTATTAGTTGTAGTTTGTGGATTCAAATTGAATCTGCTACTACTCCTGAGATCACAGAGATAAATTAGGATTACCGGGAACTTGTTACAGGACCTTGAGTGCACCCTTGAAACCCGAGCACATTCCTCATCACCCTGGCCGCCAAAAAATTCAATATGGCCGCAATTTGCGGTTCATCTAGGGAATTGGGGTTTGGATTTTTGTAGGGGGCTCTGTGATCTTTAAACTAGTTCTTTGGTATACTTAATTTCTTCCAATTTCGTATATACAAAAATCTGGGACCATTTTATTTCACTTTTGATGATGTTTTAACGTACGCTATGGATATCTCGACTCTCGACATAGTGTTTTCGTTAGTTAACAGCTATTCGAGGCAGTCCTAAGTGATTGCTGCACACGTTTAGTACACTAAGATCGAACGTGTTAACTTATGAGAGTTTAGTTCATTTATGTATGTATATATGTTGTATCGGAATTCTAGCCCTCACGCGCTAAAGTTGTATTTGATGCTAGGATCGGTTGCGGGGACTTCTGAAGCGACAAGAAAAGGGAAGGAGATGATTGGATTCGAGTAGATCGAAGCCGTTCTGGTGAGTAGATTTAACATCTACGGGAAAATCGTTTTGGATGGCGTTAAGCGCCCGATGTCTAGATTCATGTTAAACAATCACTATTCATATTCATATTGTAACGACTCTGAATTTACTTTACAAAATTTTTCAGTTTAATATACAGAAAGGAGTTTACAAGGCTGAGTACAAATTATAAGTTAATTTTTGTTTAAGAACAGCAAGAAACAACTTTTAGCTCACTGGTAAAGCTTTGCACTGTTGTGACGTAGACCATGAGTTCGAATCCCATCGGACACATTATTTTTTCTGATTTTCTTTTTAAACTTTTTGGAAACCCAAAAGTTTACATGTGCAATACACACAAAAACGAAAAGACAGAAAAATCAAACATGTGCACAAGGATTTAAATACAGATATGAACACGTGGCACCAACGGCCCCACTCCCTCAAACGACCGACGGATCTTCAATATTGGCCGACAGGGACGGTCCAACCGTGGCCAATAAGCCTCGGGCTTTGCACACTCGACCCTTCCCCTACCCCTAACTCCCCTGCACTGCAATCAAACAGAGACCCTTCAATTCCTCATTTATCATCATTTTAATTCACCATTTTAATTTCAAAACCCTAATTTCACACTATAAATACTAGCACATTCCCTGGCCCTTCATCATTCTGAAATTCCTAGCCAAAACTCTTAAAATTTTCTAAGTACAAGTGAAGTTAGCAAGCGGTCAACTTCCGGCGAAGAATCGAAGCAATCTCAGAGCTCCCGCGACGCCACGACAACAACCTTCTTTTCTCCTACCTTTCCTTAACCTAAATAACTTGTAAGTTCCTCCTTATCTTCCTTTCTATTGCTTGAATTTCTTTTTAATCAAAATCAATAAAAAGTGGAGTTATTACCGATATTCTTTTTTCTAAAGCATATAACTCCATTTTCCTTTACGTTTTGATCAAACAAATTGTACCACTTCACTTATAAGCTTAATACTCATGTCTAGAATAAATTTTATCCAAGAATCTTTTGTAAAACAATCACAATTTAACTTTTTCATTAAAATACCATGAACTTTAGATAATAACTCTTTTCGTATTTTGTTAAAACTTACCTTTAGAAAACTTCACGGGGTAACGACCTACCCCTTACATACACACATGGTTTCATAGCACGATATATCCTTGTATGAATTTTTTTTACGAATACCATATTACAAGAAAATACCATTTACTATAAAACCAGATTTCTTTTGAATTGTATTTTAAATCTCTTTGCGATTATACCTCTACAACCCTCTTTAGGGGACCCGCTATTAGATGGTGCAGATTATCGTACATCCTTGGGCTAGCAGAGCGAGATGCATACCTCCTCACGAAGTATTCGGTCTCGAAAGGTTTTTAATACTGTTTTTAAGAAAAACGCAGTTTTCTAATTAAATAAAAAATTAATTTTTAATAATTATATAAATATTAAAAATCCAAATATTTTCAAAATATAATAAACATACATTTTTTAAAAAATAAAAGGATTACAAGTTTTCACCAAAATACCATCAAGATACCAATAAAAAACAAGTTTTACAATAAACTATCATGAACCTTCCAAGCTAAGCTATTATCACTAAAATATCTCACTTCCTTAAAATTCACATCCATGAAAACTCTAAATAATATAAACAAATTCTCGAGATTTATTTTTAATTATATTAAAAATATTTTCATAAAACCCCCTCGAGTTATATAAAACAACAGCTAAATACTTTAGTAAATATAGGTTTAAGCGGGATCAATTCTCTTGAGCCTCAGGGAGCCGGAGAAAGCGAGTGCTTGCCTATTTAAGGTAGAAAATTTAACGGAGTTATCAATGGTAATTGTTTTGGAAAAAGACATAAATCCTGCCGTCCATGTGCAGCAGTTATCGATAACTACCGAACTTAATTCAGGATCTAAATCAGTTACAAATGTCTGACTCGGTCTGAGTCTAACTCAAACCTGAATCCGAACTCAAATCAGAGTCCAATTTAAACATGAATCCAAAATCTAACATGTATACTTGAACATGAACCTGAATACCTGAATTCAAACTTCAATTTCAAACCTGAATACAAGACTTGACTTGACTGAACCATGGTTATAACTTGACATGACTACAAGATTACATCCTGAACCTGTTTACTTAAACAACTTGTATCCATGGTTTCGGCAAGACTTGTAAATATAACCTATACAATATATATTACGCGGGAATAACGGGGTAGATTGATACGGAATGTATTAACGTGGCACGAGATGGTCACTTAAAAGACGCATACATGAACTCTCGTGCCATTGTCCCATGGGTTTTGATGGGGCCTTATACTATATGTTACCATAGTCCACGGGGTAAGATGGACTCCTCTCGTATACACAAATACTTTCTGTACCAAGCTACAAACAAGTACGTTAGAATAACAAGCTTATACCTGTATAACTTACCAGTTCAATTCTCATTACTTGTTTTATTCCATTCTTTCTTTTGGGTCTTACCGAGCACTAGTTCGCTGACGACATTCCTGTCTATTTTCTCTCTTTGGAATGTTGGTCAGGAGGACCGGATTCTCAAGTGATCGAGCCTAGCCAGGAGGATGTGGACCAGCTCACTGCCCTGCAAGACAACCAGCTTTCGTTGTACTTACCTTTTTTTGTATGCTACTGTTTAGGTATTGCTTTATATCATTGTATCTTTTCTTTTCAAAGAAGTTGTATTGTAAAGATGAATGTTAATAAAAGTTGTTATTTATTTTATATCTCTTGTCATTTCTTGTACATTATATATATTTCTTAATTACACTTAACGTATTTATTTCTTAGTTAATACGTTGCGGGGTTGCCACGTCTCCGCTTCCATACACTGGGAAGCGGGGAATGACACATATATTGCATTATCATTATCATACGTACTCAATTACTTGCTACACCTTAACACCCCTCATTAGGACACTTGCACCATTACCAATGGGTTTTATGCCGCATGTACACAGACTCATATGTACACCCACACCATCGGTAATTACCATGACACGTACACTATAGGACTTGCCATGTTATCTTGCATTGTACTATATTCTTGTTAGTAGTTAGATCTTCGATTAATCATGCCGATATCCTGTACTTTTGTCATTATTACCATGTTCTTTGTACGATGTTGTTTCGTAGGATTTCTGTTTTTATGAGATTTGAGAAACCGCGTGACGCGTTTTCTAAAACTTGGATTCATTTTAAAAATGCGGTTTTCTCTTGATTGACATTTGGCGTCCACCATGAGTTTTTTCGATTCTGAGCTATGAGTATATCCGATTCGAGGAGTGAGAAGTCACCGTTTGCGGATACATGATGAACCCGGTACGGTACCCAAGGGCAAGAAAATCGTATAGAAAGGCATTGAGCCTAACTGGGAGTACTATTTACCAGTGATAGTATGAAAACTCGGCGGATATCTGGAGGATACCGACCGGAGTTATATGTTTCGAATAGATTTGAGGGCCGATCCGAGAGACGGCGCATAAGATATTAGATTTCGTGTGTCGATGTTTGACACGGGATGTATGATGATTCATTGATGACATTTCTGTTATACTTTATTAGAATTATAATGATATGCTCACTTTTATACCTGCTGCGTCCATGTTACTACACGTCGCTCTTTCACATATGTTGCATCAATACCATTATACATCATTATAATCTCATAGTTAGTATTTTCGCTATTTCATTATGCATGCGATTGCCACCTACGATATTATTTATTACTCACAAGCTGGCAACTCACCCCCGTTGTGCCATAGTTTCTTACAGGGCCGACCGTTCGGAGTAGACGCGGCTTGGGGCATACTACTACTTTTGGGCGTGATCTTTTGTTAGGTGGGTTGCGAGTATTCTTTTGTCCGCCATCTTGTATACTTGTACATTGTATCTGGTATACTCTATCTACCATATGTATATTTGAGTTAGAGACATGACTGAGAGATTTGTATTATATTTGATTATGGGTGTCATGCTCGTGTAAGCCGATTGTTGTGATTATGTTTTTGGTTATTGTTTTCTTTTCTTTATTGCTTTGTTCTTCGCCTAAGGCATCGTATATTTAACTGCGTGGTTGTGTTCTGCCAAGTGTGCGTTGAGATTGCTCCTAATTGGGGATACTTGTATATTATTGCTCATGTATCGGTTTTGATAAAAAAAATTACAAGGGAGGTGTTGCCGAAAATTTTTAGCGATAACTTGTTTTCAAAATGTTTATCCAATAACTTTTTTACTCTTTAAATTAACACTTTTTAACAAAGATTTCACATCTTTATTTTTGTTCACAGTTTAGATTCTGGGTTTCGGCTAACTTGGATTGTGTTATGCCTTTAGATGTCACGTGATTTAAGTGCCGGTCACTTCTCCCGTTTTGGGTCGTGAAAGATCTCAGGTCAACAGACTAATCTATACCCATGTCACCAGAGAACTGCAACCTAACACTACGTATAATACCATCTAGCATGTTCTCGGCGAGTCCATCCAGTGTAACTCATAACCCAATAAGCATTCGTATACTATCTTTGGTGACTAACTAACACCAATGGCTGTGAGACCGGTCATTGCCCCTCGTCAGGATCAAGAAATGTATACACTAGTCTACTTTAGAATATCGATATCCAGTTTCGATATTCCCATGACTAGGGACATTTAAGAATTTGCTTATAGACTACTCAATTCTCACAAGTGTGATCTCCACAATAACCTTGGTAGTCAAGCAAGAATCATATGGGCTCTATCAACATGTAATAATGATCTGTAATACCACATAATACATATACATGATGATAGAGATGAACCAGATAACATACTATCATCTCGAGTAAGACCGTTCTACCCGTATAGGTCCTCCCTCAATCATTATAATCGCCGGCCTGCGATTACAATAATTGCCTTGAGGGCACTATATCCAACATTTTTTCATCTCAAATTCTTTCTTTATGTAATCGACTGCCATTGGAAGTGCTTTAAAAGTTTCAATAATATTTAAATCATCAACATATATGGCAATTATGGCAATATTTCTTTATAAAACACGTGGGCAAATTTCGTCATTTATATAACCTTCTTTTAATAAATATTCACTAATCCATATAAGGATTTGTGTAATTGATCGAACAAATATCCCGGGATATTGAACCACATGCTTCTGGCATCTTAAAACCTTCGGGGATTTTCATATAAATATCACTATCAAGGGATCCATATAAATAAGTTGTAACTACATCCATTAGACGCATATCAAATTTTCTTATACTTCCATACCGATAAGATATTGAATTGTAATAGCATCCACAACAGGAGAATATGTTTCTTTAAAGTCAATACCAGGTCTTTGGGAAAAACCTTATGCTACAAGTCATACTTTGTATCTAACGACTTCATTTTTATCATTTTGTTTTCTCACAAATACTCATTTGTACCCCCCACTAACTTTATACCTTTAGGTGTTCGGACTACAGGTCCAAAAACCTCACGTTTTGCAAATGAGTTTAATTCTTCTTGTATTTCTTTCCATTTTGGCCAATCATTTCTTTATTGACATTCATCGACTAATCTTGGTTCAAGATCCTCGCTTTCTTCCATAATATATAGCGCTATATTATAAAAAAAATATCATCGATAATTGTTTCTTTTCGGTTCCATCTTATTCGAGTAAAGACATAATTTATTAAGATCTCTTTATTCTCATTATATTCGTTATTACTAGTTACCTGAATCTTTTCTTGGGTTTTATCATCAATTATGTCTTGGGTCTCTTCATGAGTATCTGCCTCTTCAATCTGGGCATTTTGATTATTTGCTCATTTTCTCTTTCGAGAACCTTTATCTTTGGAACTGATTGGCCTACCATACTTCAGTGATCCCCTTTTGGGACATCAATTTTAACTGGAACATTAACAGCAGGAATATGTGATTTGATCACTTTATTTAGGTCAGTAAATGCATCTGGCAGCTGAGTTGCTATAGATTGCAACTGTACTATATTTTGAACTTCCAGTTCACATTGTCTTGTACGAGGATCAAATTTAGATAAAGATAACACTATCTATATATTCTCTTTTTTCTCTTTATTTTCTCCCCCCCCCCCCAATATTGGGAAAACATCTTCATTAAAATGACAGTCGGCAAACCGTCCCGTAAATATATCCCGTGTCAATGGTTCAAGATATCTAATTATGGAGGGGGACTCAAAACCAACATATATTCCCTGTCTCCTTTGAAGACCCATCTTAGTGCGCTGTGGTGGAGCAATTGGAATATATACCGCATACCCAAAGATTCTTAAATGGGAAATATTTGGCTCCTGACCAAAGCCAATTGTAAAGGGGAGAACTTATGATAACTTGCTGGTCTGATATGTACAAGTGCTACGGCATGCAAAATAGCATGCTCTTATATCAAAATTGGGAGCTTTGTTCTCATGATTAATAGTCTAGCTATTAATTGGATGCGTTTAATAAATGATTCAGCTAAACCATTTTGTATATGAACATGAGCAACATGATGTTCAATAGCTATCCCGATTGACATACAGTAATCGTTAAATGTTTAGGATGTAAATTCACCAGCATTATCAAGATGGGTTCTCTTAATTGCATATTCTGGAAATTGTGCTCGTAATTTAATTGTTTGAGCAAGTAATTTTGCAAAAGCAACGTTGCGAGTTAATAATAAACACACATGTGACCATCTTGTAGATGCATCTATTAAAACCATGAAATATTTAAATGGTTCACATGGTGGGTGAATAGGCCCACATATATCACCATGAATTCGTTCAAAAAATTCAGGAGATTCAATTCCAACTTTAGATGGCGATGGTTTAATGATTAATTTACCCTGAGAACAGCACATGAGAGTTTAATACATTGAAAAATCTTATGGTTCTTCAATGGGTGCCCGTGTGAATTCTCAATGATTTTTCGCATCATTATTGATTCGGGATGTCCCAGTCGATCATGCCAAATAATAAAAGTATTTGGATTAATGAACTTTTGGTTTACTATAACATGAGTTTCAATTGTATTAATACTTGTGTAGTACAAGCCAGAAGAGAATGCAATTAGTTTTTCAAGTACGCATTTCTTACCCGAGGCAAAAGATGTAATATATAGATATTCATTGTTTCTTTTTTTTTACAGTCTCAATATGGCATCCGTTAAGACGAATATTTTTAAAACTTAACAAATTTCTTCAAGACTTACTTGAGGATAATGCGTTATTAATAATAAACTTTGTTTCTTTAGGTAATAATATATTTTCTCGTCCAGAGCTTTCGATTAGTTTTGTACTACCATATATCGTGTTAACATTGGCTTCAGCCATTATTAGATAGGGAAAATATTTCATATCTTTAAGTATCGTGTGCATTGTTGCACTAACTACGAGACATATATCTTCATCATCAATTTTGGATCCGACTAAAGATTTGGAAATATTCATTATTTTCATTAAAATAAAACAAAATACATTGTAAAAGACACTGCAGATTTAGGAAAGAAAAAGAAGATTACATATGAGACTAAAAAGTCAGATACTTAACAAGAAACATAGAAGTGTTAAAGGAGAATTTTAGTTATTTGGGATAACTCCATCATTTTTTAAATTTTCAACTCTCGCTTCTGCATCTTTGAGAAAGTCCGCTACATCAAAATGTGTCATATCAATATATCCAATGTCAAAAGCATCATTTTAGAAGACAAGATTTGCCTTTACATTTATTTCTTTCCTATTCACTGATGCTTGATAAAGTTCAATAAGGTGTTTCGGCTTACGACAGATACACGACCAATACCCGTTCATGCCGCACTGCTGACAAATATCTTCTAAATTCTTGCCTTGTCCACTTTTGTTCTTTTCTTTTCCATAATTATTATTCATCTTCTTGTGATGATTTTTTTTATTAAAATTAGAAAAGTTTTTGTTGTGACCATCACGACCACAATAATTATTGCGGCCACGATCACGGCCTCGTCCACGCCAAGAATTATTAAAAATGCCGCATTCACTACAGAGAATGGAGCAGAACCAGTAAGATGAGATTCATGATTTTTCATTAATAGATCGTTATTTTGTTCGCCCACAAGAAGACATGAAATTAATTCAGAATATTTTTTAAAACCCTTCTACGATACTATTGCTATAGGAATACATTCGTGGCATGAAAAGCAGAATATGTTTTTTCTAACAAGTCTACATCAGTAATATTCTCTCCACATAATTTTAAAATAGAGCTGATTTTAAAAACCGCAAAATTATACTCACTTACTGATTTAAAATCCTAAAAACGTAAATGAAACCAGTAATGAGTCTTTGGAAGAATTACTGTTTTTTGGTGGTCAAGCCTTTCTTTTAAATTTTTTCAAAGTTCAAGTGGATCTTTTTGTTGGCTATAGTGCCCTCAAGTCTTCTTGTGTGTGTTCTGTCGGCCATCTATAGATTTCGACAGAACACACAGAAACATTTACAAGTTGGGAAGTGAACCCTTCGAACCCTATGCTCATGTGTGTTCTGTCGAAACAATAGATTCCGACAGCAGCGAAATTGAAGAGCTTCACGATACTGAGCTCGACTCCGCTATTACATTGTTGTCCGGGTCAACATCTAACGTGGAATATGAACCTTTTATGGAGTCCGAGTATCATCCTGTTCTTTCCAATGAGATTATTATTCGGGATATCGATGAAAGCTTTGAAGAAATTTTTGCTGAAGAACTCGCATTCTTAGAAAATACGAGTGGTGTGATGAATCAATCTCAACACAAAGAAGTTGAACCATCACCACTTCTTCTTATCGATAACAAGAATGGGAGTAATCCATCATCATTGTTTCGTCTCTACAAACCAAGACGTAAACATTTTCCATTACACATCTTATCTCCTCCCCACTTCTTCACATCAATAGGCGACATGTTCTTCCACCAACCTTGGTACTTCATCGATAAAATTTTTAAATGGTTGGTGTTGACTTTTGGTCTTTGCAAGGCTTTACTTTGACCAATAATTTTAACCTCCCCAAATAATTTTAAATGTTTAATACGATTTTACTTAAGTTTGGGGGGGATATTTTGGCTCTTGAAAGAAATTTTTTATAAGATTGTGAGCCAAAAATAAGTTTGGGAGAGGATTTCACTTTCATTATTTCTTGTCCCCTTTTTCCTCCCAAGTCTACAGGTTTTTGAGCTTAACGGATGACATCAGTGAGGACACTGCTGTAAACAGGTTTGGAGGAGGTTTGTGCTTATTTACGCAATACTTTGCATTATACTATATATAAGCACAAAAAATTTTTGATAATAAAAGAGTAGAAAGTGAAAAATTATATATGAAAGATAGGAATAGTTTAAGAAAACCAAGAAATTAGAAGTTTTCTTAAACGAACTAGTAATAAGTAGTTATGAGCCGTTGTCCCAAGGGTTAGTAAGATGAAAGAAGTCACTAATCTGAGGATAAAAATAAGTCTGAAAAATAGTTCCTATTCTGAAATCCAAACATTTGAATGTTGATACCCTACTATACGCACTTACACACGTCTTGAAACTCGGGATAGTAGAAAATACCTTGAAATGCTCTTGTCTAAAAGCCAAAGTATGAAGGAAGTATAAAAATGAATAATGATAAAATGGTGAAGAAAAATGAACACTGGTTTTGTTATCACCGAGGCAGCAATAAAAAAAATATAGCGAGGGTGCTTCATCACCTAGTGCCTTAGACCAACTGATTTGGGAGTCACTGCTAAGCCTTAAGTGGTGCAAAACAAGGAAAATACTAATACACCTAATCAGCAAGCACATGAGTAATCGGTCGGTTAGTACCTCAAGAAGTATTAATGGTCGCATGAAAAATGTGCGAGCAAATCCATCCAAATATTCATCAAATTAAAAAGTACTGAGGTAGATGGACAAGAGTATGATAGCTTGAATTGAATTCTCCGGGTGTAGGGATGTTCTATACACACATGTAGGGGTATATGATCGATATTTGGATGAAAGGTAGGAATGAAGAATAAAGACGATGTTTTATTGAGGGATGATATGATTTCTAACATCTTTTCATGACTTTTAAGATAGGGCTCATGACAACTGAAAAGCTAGTGTAGTTGGAAACTCTAAGTTTTCAAAGTCTTTCTTTTATGTTTCTTATCTTTATATGTAACTTTCACCGTCTCTCTTTTATTATAAGATTTTGTGGGTGCAATCCGGTGAAAACCCTCAGGAGACAACACTCCTCCTACTAGGGACACCTAGAGCTTTAACGGCTTGTTGCACGTGCTCAGTACAATCGTGTTGCCTACGAAAGTGTGCTTAGTTTTCTCCTTTCTTTTTCTCCTTCTCTTAAATAAACTAGTTTGCTCGGGACGATCAAAGATAAGTTTGGGGGTATTTGTTCAGTTGATAAAATAGCACATTTAATATAACATTTTTCCTACTATTTCTTTATAATAAAAGGTGTTTATTATAATATATGATGCATGTGAGGGTTTATCTGTAAAAATATTATTTTCATATGTTTATATATTATAATTAACATTTGGTAGGAAAAAGTAAGCATATAATATCCATGTAACATTTGGCCCATTTAAATATGCTTACCATATTATACCTTTGACCAATACTTAATGGTTAAGTTAATATCTCAATAAAACAAACGCTACTAAATATTATTTGTTGAGCTATTGTGCAGAATTTGCAGGGCTGAAATCAAGGAATTCAAAGTTGGTAAAACAAACCTGCCTAATTAAGAAATTAAACTAAAGAAATCAAGGCAGGCAATGACGAAGAGAAGATTTTCAGTTTCCAAAGATGTTAAAAGATCACCACGTGTCAGATAAACAAAGCCCATAGAAACAAAGCAACGATTTCCCTATAAGGCCGTGGATCCACGGCCAAACCCACCTATTGGCCGTGGATCCGTCGCGGTTAAGACGATTTGAGAGTTAAGATTTTGCTGTTTTGGATTTTAACTACTGGTTTCCAAATTAGGAGACTAGGGTTCTGGCTTTGGGACTATAAATAAGGACCGAGAGGCTCTTGGAAAAAGGATCAAGCTGAAGAGATCACGAAGTCCGCGACAGGCTCATGCATCTAGGCTGATCATCAACTGTTCATCTACCTCCTTAGAAGAGATCGAGAAGCAAACTAGCATTTTGTAATCATTTTCTAAGGGAACAAAGTATAAATGATTTTTGTTGATTAATAAAGGTAGTAGTTTTCTTATTCTATCTCTTTGTAGTTTTTAATATGATTTCACTCTCCATCTCTTCTTCTCCCAACATGCGCGAGTAATTCTTCGCTTGTTAGGGTTCATGGGATTAGGGTAGGTTAATGGATGATGAAGATCCTTAAACTCTTTTTAAATTCTATAAAGTTTATAAACTTTATCAAAAGAATAGTTAACATTCTAATTGGGCGCGCTATCAATTCATTGATAATCGCGACCACGGTTAGATATTAAATTGACTATTGTTTTGGTAAAGGCTAGATATGAACGGAGTTCCATGTCGAGACAGGGGTTAAGAGTGGGAACCCTTGTCCCTCCATAAACCCTAATCTATATGCATCACTGTCGTTCTAGTTTTAAATCTATTAAAGGATAAAAAGAGTAATCTTTAATTAATTATCAATAACTACTAAATCCCAATGAACCCTACAAGCCCCCTTTTAATATTAAACCTACATCCGTAGTTAATCTAGATCTATATTCTGCATCCGTGTTTGACGTAGATCTAGATCCTACAACCATTCTTCACCATTCTTTATTCTTCCTCTTTTCCTAATCAACACGCCTAAAGTAAGATTAAAAGATTCAACGTTTCCCTGAGGACGACCCGTACTCATCTCGGTCTAGCTACACGTGACACCGTTATTGATTGCAGTTACTACAAACACAACTTAAAATACAGATCAATCAATGGAGATCATATACGTGAGAGTTGGGTGGTCTATAAGCACATCCTTAAATGTCCCTAATCGAGGGAGTATCGAGACTGGGCATTGATACTCCGGAATAAACTAGTGTGTACTTATCGAGACCCTGACGAGAGGCGGTGGCCGATCTCACAAGCCATTGGTGTCAGTTAGTCACCTAAGATAGTATACAGGTGCTCATTGGGTTATGAGTACACTGGACGGACTCGCTAGGAACATGCTAGTTGGTATTATACCTATTGTCAGATAGCAGTTTCCCGGTGACATGTGTACAGGTTAGTCTGTCGACCTGAGATCGTCATTTGTCTCATGTGAGTTTCCACTGTGCTTTGATTACTACCCTACCACGGCTCAAAGGAGTCATGCAAACAGGTTTTAGTTGGGTACAGTCCCAAGCCACATGGAGGCAGTAAGCGGATCGTCGAGGATTCGTCTCTTCCGGTATTGGGGGTTGATGTCGCGCAGTGCACGGGTGGTCATCACCAGAAATCCTTGCCCAAGGTGGACGAGAATTACTGATTTGGATCAGTAGTTTCTCAGTTAGTGATGGGCTTCATACCGACACGAAATATCGTGTTATTAGGGTGTCTGACTTTATCCACCCCCTAGACTTGATATGTGATACTCTTAGACAAACAGACCGGGCTGTATGGAGATTGTCACGGACAGTCTCAGTAGGGGTTCAGATGAGTTTGCTCGTCGGCCTTCCTTTCGCTCGATACCTGGGCAGCCGTTACATACAGTTAGTGCCGCTGACATGCTTGTGGTTAAACCCAATGCCAGCGTATTGATGAGTCTTTAGAGTCCCACACAGAGGGTTTCCCTACTTCAAGCGAAACAATATAGAGGCCGTATGGTATTACGGCAGGGTTCGATCATATACGTGCACTTGTGCACGTATCAGGATTCAGACGGATAATACTGGTGGGCTTTAGTTTAAGCCGGATCCTAGTATTATATTATTGGATTATTTTCTTCTCTTTGTATTCGTATACGGATACAAGTATGTATATACGGTGAGGGGCATTCTTGTAATTTATTACAAGGGTGCTTCTAGAAGAAAACGCCTCATTTGTGTTTTAACCATTTTTGATAAATGGTTAATGAGGTGGAGGATGAGGTGTTGATTGGCATTTATTGGAGCATGGCTACTTGGTGACTCATGGGGTGACTCATGGGTTACTATTGAAGCATACTTGATATTTTGTGAGGCTTCATTTTTTCTTGAGTTCACAAGACTTGGGCATTTTTTAATGGTTGCTTACTACAACACCCTCATGTCCTCAAGCTTCTTCTTCTTCCTCCACCCTAAAAGTCTCATGTGTTGAGAAACCTAGGGTGTTATGAGACATATCAATCCATCATCACTCTCTACATCCTCTAGGCTATCTAGTCTAGCGAACTAGGTATCCTGGTTACCTTGGTATTGAGGTTGGAGCTCGAACTACAAATCATCAGATGGATCATCTTCGATGGAGGGAAACCGGAGGCCAAACTCGATCCATGACGCCTCAAGGAGCTTATGAAGATGGTAGAAGATCGAAGGACACAGATCATGTTACTTATATGTTTACTCTAGATGCCATTCTTATACATGATTGTATATTATAGTGAATGCTTGGATATATATAGAGAGGACTTTCTTGCTCGACATGATAGTATGCTATCTGATTGCTCTTTATCTTAACATATACACTTGTATCATTATACTGTCTCTCCGTTACATGTTGATAAAGTCCTTACGATGTATACTTGACTACCAGGACTATGATGTAGATCATACTAGTGGGGCTAGGGTAGTCCACAAGTTCATCCTTTAATTGTTCCTAGTCGAGGGAGTATTGAGACAGGGCATCGATATTCAAAAGTAAACTAGTGTGTATGTTTCTTGACCCTGTATGGGGCGGTGGATGATACTACATCCATTGGTGTTTGACATTAATGATTGTACACATGTGCTCATTGGAGAATGGGTACACCGAACAGGACTCGCCGAGAACTCCTAGATGGTATTATACCTATCGTCAGATAGCAGTTCTCTGGTGATACTGGTACAAGTTAGTCTGTAGACCCGAGATCGTCATAGAGTCTTGTGTGATTCCCACTGTGCTTTGATTTCCTCCCTACCACGCTCAAGAGAGCGTGAAAACAGGTGGATTGGGCACAGTCCCGGGTCACATGGAGGCAATGAGCGATAGGAGGGGTTTCGTCTCTCCCGGTATTAGGGGTTGATGTTACGCTATGCTCGATTGGCTATAACAGGAAGTCCCTGGCCAGGGTTGATGATGAGATTTACGGGTAAGTGTTATCAGTAGTTTCTCGACCCGTTATGAGCCTCACATCGGCATGACTTATCAAATTAATGGGGTCTGACGTTTACCACCCTCAGACTCGATATGCGACATATCAGACGAAGAGACTGGATTGTATGGTAGTGTTACTTACTGGATTCACGGGAGTTTGGACAAGATTGCTTGTTGATCTTCTGATCGCTCAATACCTGGGTAGCCGTTACGTCTAGCTAGTACTTCTGACGGCTTGTGGGTGACCGATATGATCATCACCTACTGCTGGCGTATTGACGAGTCTTAGGAGTCCTACACAGAGATTTTCTAGCTCAAGCGAAATGAAGTAGGGCGCATATATGATATGTGTAGGACCGAGATTAATACGTGTATATGATATGTCTACAAAAGTTGTATTCCTTATTCACTTAGTGTAAAGTTTGTTTACATGCTTTATAAAACCCTAATTCTCTAGTTCGATTCTAGGTTTGTGTTCCTTAGCACTCTAGATTTTTTAAAATTGCATACTTGATGCCTCTAAAAACCTAGTAGTGGTGCTAAGAAACTCCAACATAGTATCAGAGCCAAGCTAGAGCATTAGGAGTCGTCTAGGTGAAGTTAAAGTGTTTGATCGACTTTTCGAAACCATAAAATCCGGGTTTCTGGAAAAAATTTCAAAAGTTGGAATTTTTGAAATTAAAAATATGCAGAAAATTATGCATAGTTTTCTATAGATACCTAAGAAGAACGAGCGCCCAACTCGACCAAACGACCGTTTCTGAGTATTTTTAACTGAGACTCAAGTGTTGAGATCTCTAAGATTTGTAGGTGTTTGATGAATCGATCGAAATGTTTAACATCGTCTAGTATATTTATGATTTGTGATACAATATTTGGAATACACAATAATTAGTTTTGTGAAAACTAGTTAGTGTTTTGTAAATCTAGCAATTTAGTCTCATTTGATAGATTGCCACGAAGTTTCGATTCGGATCAAAACTCCATCGCAATCTCGTACAGTACGCAAACACTCGCCAAATAACACTACTAGATAGCCATGCCCCATAGACTCGACCAAGTGATTGTAGGAGAACCCCATTGCCAAAAGCATCCGTTCGGATGCTCGCGGCCACGGTGTTCCGCCTAAGTGCGCTTCGTCGACGGCATCGGGGGTGCGGCCGTCTACTAAAGTTTCCGACGAGTATTCGATCATTTGTCGGGAATCTTATTGAATTGCCCGACTGGTTATTGAAAAGTGTTTTCAATTTGAGACTAAAATGCCGGGTTTATAGTATTAGGCATGAAATCCGGAGTATGAGATATTCCGGGTTTATGATATCTAAAGTGGTTGCGGATTCCAATTATTGTAGTTTTCATTTTCTTTTGTGCGATCGTAAGTGTAATATGTGGTGCATCGCCGGTTTTGTTGCTATACGTCAATGAAAATTGGGATACGCATATTTACTTACGTTGATAGCATGTGATATTATGTGTTGCGGTGATATGATATATTGGATCGTCGCGATTGAATAGCCGGGGGGTTTTGCGTGAGATGAGAGTTTTTCATTTTCATTCATATAAAAATTTGTATGTAATATTCTTTTATTGGGACACTTATAGGTTGAGGATGATGTCACCATTAATGTATATTATTTACTTTTTCGCATTATGATAGACCCAAGGCGGGGAGCACAAGTAACCGGGTTTTAGAGTCCAGTGGGAGACCATCTCGAGGAGTCGAGACCGGTTAACCTAACTCTAGAATTGGTAGGGTTGCTTGCCGCTCTCATAGGGATCTAGGTATGTGGGTTTGGATATTCATCACGACCATGGAATCCGTGTTTTTTACTGGCTTGATTTAAAACACGGACCTCCTAGTATATCCTATATTTCATATGTTGACTTCCGCTGCAATATTCTGTGATGAGATCAAATAACTGCGTGAGACGAATGTTTTATTATATATATGATATATAATAAACATTGCTTATGTTTTGCATCCGCGCTAGCCCTGCCCCCGCTCTGCCGTTAGTTAAGTAACCTAGCGGTGCATGACGGGACCCCGTGGCGAATGCGGATGGCATAAGCATACGTTGTATTTTCGTTTCTTTTGTGATATGTAGGAAACATAAATGATGGTACTTCATTAATGGGATTAATGAAAAGGGAAGAAACCTAAAGATGTTGTAGAATCAAATTATCAAAAAGGTAGATCTAGTTCTTGCTTTGCATAGCGGTATTCTTTAGGAATATCCAGCGTCTCATTCGATGAAGAAAGAGCCGAGATCCCTTCACCGGGAATGAGCTCTTTAGAAAAAGCTAGCACACGCTACAACCCACTCGGTTAAAACTATTCGATTTTAAAAAGCGGAGCTTAAACCACTCCTTTTCAAATCACTCGATTCTACAACGATATCAAGTTTATTACGCAAAAGCTTTTCTTAAAAACCTGTCGTAGCCCTCCGTTATTTCAGATAAGGACTATTTAGTATTCGTGCTGCATTTGTTGACCTCCGTTAAGGCGTAGTGTGTGGTATCTGATTAGTGCTTATCTGTCGCATATGATGCGATTGGATTAGGGTAGTCGTACGGCCTTGTTGACCTCCATCGAGGGTCGTATGGGTGGGTTTAATTCAATCACGAAATTACGGGTTGAACTTGACTTGGTTAGTTGACCTCCATCAATGTCATAAGTCGCTAGGGGTAAAAACATTATCGGGAATTTCAAGTGTTGAAATTTGCAATGAGATTGCATACCTTCTATGAGATAGTTGGATCTCGATACCCATTACGAGTAAGAGTTACTCTTGAGAGAGTTTTGCACTTTACAATTAGTTAATCCAGTAGGTGTCTAAGAAAGGTGTTAACGGGGTTATGCCCCTGTGGAAACGAGATTATTTAATTAGTTCCATGCGAAAGCACAGGGAGACTCCATCGGAGTACCAATACCTACCTGGCTGAACGATTGGCGAACTTGAAGGGTGTAATTAACCCCGGCTAGTCTTACCTTTTAGGGTTTGAAGGAAGATTTGATAAAAATAGTGGGAGCCATCCTGATTAGATAAAATAATAACCAATCTAATCTTGCATGAGCATACGCTAAAGTGTTTTCTTCTCTCTCTCCTGGTAGCGACCATGACATGCTTTAATCAAGATAATAATATGTATGTATTGACCAAAACTGCTTATTATACTGAGCTGGGGAACGTTGGTTCCGCTCTACCTTATAATTGTTATAAGTCTGAGCAGGAATTAGGGGAATATCCGGATTCCCACGCGGCCCGAACGAGGAATGATCATGTTGATGCGTCTTCTTCGGGTGTGTTCGTTACCAAGAATTGTTTCTCAATACACTCTACGTCCTGGATATTAGTGTTGGGTTACTAGGCACTCTCACAAGGGTCTATAAGGCATCAACCATACCCGATTTAAAATTTAGACGTGCCGAACAACCTAACCAAGATCTTTAAACTAGAGATTAAGTGAAACAAAGCATGTAAACAACTTTACATCTAAGAGTTAGGGATTACAACCTTTGTAGTCCGTTCCTTCACTTCTAAAGCTCCGTGTTGAGGTCCCTTCACTGCGATCATCGAGTTCCCAAACTCTAGAGAGGCTCCACGAAGAGAAAGATGCAAGCTTGCTTCCGATCTTCGATAACTAAGATGATCTACCTTGAAGTTTCTATAACACAAGCTCTCACTCACTAAATAAAGTGAACACCCTAATCTAATTGGCAAGAATAGATTAGGATGATGAAGTAGGAATTTAGCTCTCATTTGTTTTCTTAATCTCACTCATTTTCATCATTAAGCAAAAAACTAGAAAGCTTTGCAAGGAGGAAGAAGAAGATGAATTACTTTGTGATGAATAATGAATTGTGACGAGGTTAGAAATGCAACCATGGGTATGATAACTTAACCCATGTAGAGAATCAACCATGGTAAAGGGTTGAGTTGGGTTAATAAATATCATAACTAAATATCTTTACAAAATATCTTTACAAAAACAAAAAGCAAAGCTTCTAGAAACTTCTAGAAAAGCTTAATCCAAATCAAACCCTAACCATGTTTAATCTCCACCAAATATGTTGCATTAATAACCCTAACATGTTACAATATTATATATCACATATACAATATTTATTGTAACAAAATAAAATAATACAATTAACATATATCGCATATATATCAATGTATTACCCGAGTGAGAAAAAGAATCTTTTAGTGAGCTTATATTAGTTAATGTAATTTAGCATATCAAATATATAATTATACATTAAATTATCGAATCAACACTTGATCCGATAATCCGGTTCTTTCACAAATAACCGACTAATATTATCTGTATCAATTCATCGAATCAACACTTGATCCGATGACCCGGCTATATCACATATACCCGGCCAATATCTCATATCATGAGAATCTAATACGGTATCACATACACGTATTGTTCTCGGTCCCGCACATATCATATATGTGCTCCTACTCCGTTTTGCCCGGCCAAGAAACCACTGTGTAGGACTCTAAAGAATCGTCAATACGCCGGCAATAGGTGATGATCATATCAAACACCCACAAGCTGCAAGCGGTCAGCTAAACGTAACAGCCACCTGGGTATTGAGCGATCAGAAGATCAAAAAGCAAGCCTGTACATTCTCCTGCGAATCCAATCAGTAACATTCCCGTACAGTCCGGTCTCTTCGTCTGATATGTTGCATATCTCGCTTAGGGGTGGTAAACGTCAGACCCCAGTAGCTTGATAAGTCGTGTCGATACGAGATCTATAATAGTTTGAGAAACTACTGATAACACTTACCAGTAAATCTCAGCAACCCTGGCCAGGGATTTCCAGTTATAGCCAATCGAACACAGCACAATATCAACTCCCTATACCTGGAGAGACGAATCCCCTCCTATCGCTCATTGCCTCCATGTGATTCGGGACTGTACCCAAAAGCCACCTTTTTGCATGCCCTCTTGGACGTGGTATGATGAAAATCAAAGCACAGTGAGAATCACACAAGACACTATGACGATCTCGGGTCTACAGACTAACCTGTACCGGTGTCACCGGAGAACTGCCATCTGACGTGAGGTATAATACCATCTGGGAGTTCTCGACGAGTCCGTCCAGTGTACCCGGTCTCTACTGAGCACCCATACACCATCCCTGATGTCAAACACCGATGGATATGGGATCATCCATCGCCCATCATATGGGTCAAGATGCGTATACGTTAGTCTACTCTGGTGTATCGATGCCCTGTCTCGATACACCCTCGACTAGGAACAGTTATAAGATGTACTCGTCGACTACCGTGGCCCCACTAGTATGATCTCATCATAGTCCCAGTAGTCGAGTACATATCCTAAGGGCTCTATCAACATGTAACAAAGAGACAATCAGAGTACATGTTAAGATAAAGTACAACCAGATAGCATACTATCATGTCGAGCAAGAAAGTCCTCCCTATATATGTCCAAGCATCCACTACAATATACATCGTATGTACAGTAATGGCCTCTAGGGTATACATATAACTAACAATCTCCCACTTGCACTAGGGCCATCTGTTGTGGTTTCGCATACCCAACAATTAGCTATGGTTGAAGTATCTCATACTCAACCATCCCATAAAAGTCTCTACTGGGAAAAAGGCCTTTGTGAGTGGATCCGCGCTGTTGTCCTCTGTGTCTACTCTCCTAACCTCGATCTTGCTGGAGATCAACCATCTCCATGATCAGGTGATACTGCCTAAGAATTATATCTGGATTTCTGATGGGACGGGAGTTCCTTGGCATAAGCCATAACTCCATTGTCACACAATGGTTGGAACGAAGTTCGTCTCATGAACTTATATATATCCAGACTGCCTCTTTAGTAGCATCCTTGGTAATGATGTATCTTGCCTTTAATCTTCTAGTAAGTCACGGTATCTAGCTTGGAACTCTTCCAACATACCGTCCCTCCACTTAGGGTAAAGCCAATGCATGCGACTGACATTCAGTCGTCCTTATCACTCTGGAAACTTTCCAATGATTCTCCCCAGGATCGATTGATACCATCTTACTACAACTAGTGAGTATCCTAACATCCAATTAGATCTATCCCATAGATCTATAACCCAGGATTTAGGAGGTATCACCTTGATCCTATATGGAGAATCATTGTGATAAGAGGAGATTGATCGAACGTAGCATAGGAAACTCCTTCCCTATCAAGAGTATGTCATCCACGTACTCTACGAGGATCACCACCATACTTTCTACTACCTTTTTGTATATACAAGGTTTATCTACCATTTTGATGAAGTCAAACTCTTTGACTACCTCATCAAAACAGACATTCCAACTCCGCGATGCCTGATTTATCACATAAAACATCTTGCTCATGTTTCTGCTGCTCCTACTGTCTACGAAGCCCTCTGACTGTATACTTATAGACGCTCTCTTCCAAATCATCATTTAGAAAAGCAGTCATGACACCTAACCGCCAGATATCGTAGTCATGGTATGTAGCCGTGGCAGGTAGGATCTGGATGGACTTTAAGCATAGCTATGAAAGTCTTAACTTTTCCATGTACACCAAGTAATCTTCTCAAGATATACTTTCTCCAGATGGGGATTTAACCCTTCAGATAAAGCAACCAAAGTCCATACTTTGTTGGTGTATAAGGATTCCATCTCAGATCGCTAAGCATCCAGCCATTCTTACAGAGTCCCACTCCTGATGGCCTGCTCAAAACTAGTTGGGTCATCATCTCATGATGCAATCCTTGCTCCCACTGTCATAGAGAAACCGAAGTATCTCTTAGGTGGATGAGAAACCCTACTAGATCGGCGGAGAGGCTGAGGTTCGTTGGAACTATTGAATCCTCCGGGCTTACCAAATCATCAGCTGCAGTTTGTATAGCTGGAACTCTTTCCAGTTCTACCTCATGACCAATAATTTCTTCACAAGAAATTCCCTTTCACAAAGGTGGCATGCTGAGAAACAAAACATCTTTTGTTCCTCGGTTTGGTAGAAGATATTCCCTTGCGAATGCTTGGGATATCCAACAAACTTCCATAGAACTGACTTTGCCTCGAGCTTGTCCGGATTTTGCTTTTAGACATAGGCCGGATAAACCCAAATCTTAACTTACTTAAGATATGGGATCTTCCCATTCCATATCACATATGAAGTGGTAGGCAACTGATTTGATTGGAACCCTATTCAATAGGTGTGCAACTTCTCAAGTGCACAACTCCCAACAGGAAATAGGAAACTCAGTAGTACTCATCATAGAGCGCGCCATATCAAATAGGGTATTATTGCTCCGCCCCGATACACCGACGTGCTGTGGTGTATACGAAGGAGTAATGCTGAGAGAGAATCTCATTCTCCTTTAGAATAGTCCAGGAATCTCGTGATCAAGTATTCTCCTCCTTGATTTCATCAAAGGACATAATACTTATACCCGTTTTTGGTTCTCTACTTCTAACTTATATTCTGTGATTATCTCAAAAGTTTCGGACTTGTGTTTCAACAGGAACATATGTCTGAATCTTGAGAGATCATCAGTGAATGTAATGAAGTACAAAGAATCGGTCCTGGCACGTGTAGACAGGGGACATTCATACATCAGCATGTATCAATCCCAAGAGTTCACTAACTCTTTCGCTGTCCCAAGAGTTCACTAACTCTTTCGCTGTTTCCAATAAACGGTGCTGTGGTCATCTTATCTCTGTGACATGACCAGCAAGTTTCACAAGATGTAAATTCAAACTAATTTAAATATGCATTTTTATGTAATTTCAGCTAGTCGGGTCGCATTGATATGACCTAGTCTACAATGCCTCAAAAAGGATTCGTTCATTTTCTGAACTCTTCCTCTTGTGTGTGTTCTGTACATTAAAAATTGTGGTTTGATTTAGAACGTCTATGCTTTTAGATAGCGTGCCTGAACCGATCAACTCTTGATATAGGAAATGTTCAAAACATTATCCAACAATACAAAATTATATCCTTTCTTTACTTATAAAGAGACTGATATGATGTTGTATTTCAGGTTCGGTATCTAATAACATTCGTTCAGAATCAATGTATTCTGGTAATACAAGGTGATAACTACAAACAGACTTGGCTGCAACACTTGCACCGTTTCTATCTCATGAAATTTATCACCCGTTCTTAGTTCTCTACCTATCTGTAGCCCATGTAACAAATTACATAAGTGGGATCATGATCAGGTATCAAATACCCAGGACGTAAAGGATATTGAGAAACGGTTCTGTGTAATGAACACACCCGAAGAAGATGCATCAATATGCACTTTCTTCGTTTGGGCGGCACGGGAATTCTGGTAATCCCCTATTTCCTGCTCTGTCTTATAACAATTATAAGTTGGAGCGGGACCAACGTTCCCTAGCGCAGTATAACAAGCGGGTTCGGTCAATACTTCCGTATTATTATCTTGATTAAGGCATGACATAGTCGCAACCAGGAGAGAGAGAGAAGAAAACACTCAGCGTGCGCTTTTACAAGATTAGATTGGTTATCAATTTATCTAATCAGGATGTCTCCCACTGTTTTAGTCAAATCTTCCTTCAAACCCTAAAAGGAAAAACTAGCCGGGATTAATTATACTCTACAAGTTCGCCAATCTTTCAGCCAGGCCAGTGTCGGTATTTTGAGGGAGGTTCCCCGTGCTTTCGCACGGACCTAATTAAAATAAACCTTGTTTTCCCAGGGGCGTAACCCCGTTAACACCTTTCTAGACACCTACTTGATCGGCTAATTGTAATGTGTAAAACTCTCCCAGGAGTAACTCTTACTCGCAGCGGGTATCGGGATCCAACTATCTCATAGAAGGTATGTAATCTCATTGCAAATTTCAACACTTGAAATTCCCAATAATATTTTTACCCCTAGCGTCCTATGACCTTGACGGAGGTCAACAAACCATAGGCTACTAGTCAAGTTCTACCCGTCATTTCCTGATTGAATTAAACCCACCCGCACGACCCTTGACGCAGGCCAACAAAGTCGCACGACTACCCTAACTCAATCGCATTATATGCTTTTGCAGATAAGCATAAATAGCTACCGCACACTACGCCTTGACGCAGGCCAACAAACGCAGCACGAATACTATGAAGTATTTATATGAAATGACGGAGGGCTACGCAGGTTTTTAAGAAAACCATGAGTGTAATGAACTTGATATCGTTGTAGAATCGAGTGATTTTTAATGGAATGTTTTTGAGGCCTTTTCTAGTTTTGCTAAATAGTTCACTCCCGGTGAAGGGATCGTCGGCTCTTTCCTCATCGAATAAAGTGCGGGATATTTCACAAATATCACTCTGCAAAGCAAAAATTATAAAAACAATCAAAAAACAAACAGAGTTTGTAGCATCTGCTAGTTTCGCTAAAGAGGTCACTCCCGGTGAAGGGATCTCAGCTCTTTCCTTATCGAATAAGGTGCTGGATGTTCTACAAGGAACACCGCTATGCAAAGCAAGAACTAGAGCTATCAGTTTTTGAGACAAGTTTCTACAACATCTTTAGGTTTCTTTTAGTTTCATTAATCTCATTAATGAAGTCCCATTTTAATATGCTTCACAAGCATCACATTTGAAACGAAATCTGCAATATAACATATATCTCATATATAATATAAACATTCGTCTCAGGCAGTAATATGATCTCATCACAGAACATTGCAGCAGAAGAAATATATATGAAATATTGGATATACTAGGAGGTCTGTGTTTTATACGAGCCTGTATAAAACACAGATTCCACGGTCGCGATGAATAGCCAAACCCACATCCCTAGACCCCTACGAGAGCGGCAAGCAACACTGCCAATTCTAGGGTTAGGAGACCCGGTCTCGACTCCTCGAGATGGTCTCCCACTGGACCCTAAAACCCGGTTACTTATGCTCTCCGCCTTGGGTCTACCTAATGCGGAAAAGTAAATAATATACAATGGTGACATCATCCTCAGCCCGGAAGTGCCCCAATAAAAGAATATTACATACAATGAATTTTACATGAATGAAAATAAAAACCCTTATCTCACATAAAAACCCCGGCTATTCAAAACACGACGATCCAATATAACATATCACAGCAACACATAATATCTCATATCATCAACGTAAGTAAGTATGCATACACCGATTGTCGTTGATGTATAGCAACGAAAACCGGCGATACAACTACATACTACACTTACGGTCACAGAAAAGAAAGTGTAAAACTACAACAGTTGGAATCCGCAACCACCTTAGACATCGCATGCCTAACCAAATGAATTCCTTAGACATTGCATGCCTAACAATTATAAACTCCGCATTTTAGTCTCTTTATCGAAAATATTTTTCAATATCTAGTCGGGCAATTCAACAAGATTCCCGATATCCTGATCGAATGCTCGTCGAAAACTTTAGTAGACGGCCGCACCCCCGATGCCGTCGACGAAGTGCACTAAGGCGGAACACCGCTGCCGCGAGCAGCCGAACGGATGCTTTTGGCGACGGGGTTCTCCTACAGTCACCTGGTCGGGGCTATGGGGCGTGGCTATCTATTAAGTTTACCCGGCGAGTATCCGCGTACGCTACGTGATTGTGACGGAATTTTGATCGCATCAAAATCCCGTGGCAACCGATCATCTGAGACTAAACTGCTAGATTTATAACATTCAAATTAGTTATCTCATAACTACTTGTGGATTCCAAATATTGTATCACTCATTCCAGATAAATAGACAATGTTAAACTTTTCAATCGAATAAACAAACACCCAAGATTTCCCAAATAGCTCAACACTTGAGCGGGGTTCAAAAAATATTCATCACATGCCACGGTACCAATGGTCCAGCCGTAGAATGGTCAAGCCAACGCCTCACATGTGGCAACGTCGAACTGCCCTAAATCCTAAGGTTCAAAGGCAGTTCAGACGGTCACATAATCGAGTTAAGGTTTGTGTTCTTCTAGAGGGTCCACCGCATTACTTGCACGACTTAGAACGTTCTTAAACTACGGAAAAATCCAACGCTTGGAAATTTTCCGACAGGGGAAAAAGTGAGTTATTGATATCCATTCGAAATTTTTAACACGTTCTAAAAATTACCCGGACAAACTAAACGAAGTTATACTTTCCGATCAAATCAATGAGCTCCCAATACAACCCAGAAAACTCAACACTTTAGTAAAATAAAAATTTCCCAGAAACATCAGGAAATACATACTGACATTACTTTAAAAAAATGCAACCCAAATTCCACTGTAGCGCCGCGGAACCGCCGCGCAAGCAAGGTACGGCCGCGGTTCCTCGGCGCAATAAAGGTATTTTGGGGTCGTTTTTTACAGTAACCCATACAATTACCTGCTGAATTTTCTGAGCATTTTTAATATGAAAAATGTCAACTTTTTGAAAAATTTCCATAAACTAGGGTTTTACGGGTATTCGGAGATCGATCGGACTTTAAACTTCGTCTAGACTTCGCCTAAAGCTCTAGCTTAGCTCTGATACCATTGTTGGGTTACTAGGCACTATCACAAGGGTCTATAAGGCATCAACCATACCCGATTTAAAATTTAGACATGCCGAACAACCCTAACCAAGATCTTTAAACTAGAGATTAGGCGAAACAAAGCATGTAAACAACTTTACATCTAAGAGTTAGGGATTACAACCTTTGTAGTCCATTCCTTCACTTCTAAAGCTCCGTGTTGAGGTCCCTTCGCTGCGATCATTGAGTTCCCGAACTCTAGAGAGGCTCCACGAAGAGAAAGATGCAAGCTTGCTTCCGATCTTCGATAACTAAGATGATCTACCTTGAAGTTTCTATCACACAAGCTCTCACTCACTGAATGAAGTGAACACCCTAATCTAATTAGCAAGAATAGATTAGGATGATGAAGTAGGAATTTAGCTCTCATTTTTTTTCTTAATCTCACTCATTTTCATCACTAAGCAAAAAGCTAGAAAGCTTTGCAAGGAGGAAGAAGAAGATGAATTACTTTGTGATGAATAATGAATTGTGATGAGCTTAGAAATGCAACCATGGGTTAAGTATGATAACTTAACCCATGTAGAGAATCAACCATGTTCAAGGGTTGAGTTGGGTTAATAAATATCATAACTAAATATCTTTACAAAATATCTTTGCAAAAACAAAAGGCAAAGCTTCTAGAAACTTCTAGAAAAGCTAACCCAAATCAAACCATAACCATGTTTAATCTCCACTAAACATGTTGCATTAATAACCCTAACATGTTACAATATTATATATCACATATACAATATTTATTGTAACAAAATAAAATAATACAATTAACATATATCGCGTATATATCAATGTATTACCCGAGTGAGAAAAAGAATCTTTTAGTGGGCTTATATTAGTTAATGTAATTTAACATATCAAATATATAATTATACATTAAATTATCGAATCAACACTTGATCCGATAATCCGGCTCTTTCACAAATAACCGACTAATATTATCTGTATCAGTTCATCGAATCAACACTTGATTCGATGACCCGGCTATATCACATATACCCGGCCGATATCTCATATCGTGAGAATCTAATACGGTATCACATACACGTATTGTTCTCGGTCCCGCACATACCATATATGTGCTCCTACTCCGTTTTGCCCGAGCCAAGAAACCTCTGTGTAGGACTCTAAAGAATCGTCAATACGCCGGCAGTAGGTGATGATCATATCAAACACCCACAAGCTGCAAGCGGTCAGCTAAACGTAACAGCCACCCAAGTATTGAGCGATCAGAGATCAACAAGCAAGCCTGTACATTCTCCTGCGAATCCAATCAGTAACACTCCCGTACAGTCCGGTCTCTTCGTCTGATATGTCGCATATCTCGTCTAGGGGTGGTAAACGTCAAACCCCGGTAGCTTGATAAGTCGTGTCGATATGAGGTCTATAACAGTTCAAGAAACTACTGATAACACTTACCAGTAAATCTCAGCAACCCTGGCCAGGGATTTCCAGTTATAGCCAATCGAACACAGCACAACATCAACTCCCTATACCGGGATAGACGAATCCCCTCATATCGCTCATTGCCTCCATGTGATTCGGGACTGTACCCAAAAGCCCCTTTTTGCACGCCCTCTTGGATGTGGTATAATGGAAATCAAAGCACAGTGGGAATCACACAAGACTCTATGACGATCTCGGGTCTACAGACTAACCTGTACCGGTGTCACCAGAGAACTGCCATCTGACATGAAGTATAATACCATCTGGAAGTTCTCGGCGAGTCCTTCCAGTGTACCCAGTCTCTACTGAGCCCCCGTACACCATCCTTGATGTCAAACACCGATGGATATGGGATCATCCATCGCCCATCATATGGGTCAAGATGCGTATACGCTAGTCTACTCTGGTGTATCGATGCCCTGTCTCGATACACCCTCGACTAGGAACAGTTATAGGATGTACTCGTCGACTACCGTGACCCCACCAGAATGATCTCATCATAGTCCCAGTAGTCGAGTACATATCCTAAGGGCTCTATCAACATGTAACATAGAGACAATCAGAGTACATGTTAAGATAAAGTACAACCAGATAGCATACTATCATGTCGAGCAAGAAAGTCCTCCCTATATATGTCCAAGCATCCACTACAATATACATCGTATGTACAGTAATGGCCTCTAGGGCATACATATAACTAACAATTAGATACCGGATCAGGATCCTACATATGTAATATGTTACAGGTGCTTAAGAGAGGTACAAAACTGGGAAAAGCTGAACATTCTCTAAAAGTAGGGAATGGTGTAATTGTTGCAGCCAAAGCAGTTGGTGAATATCACCCTGTATTATCAAATAGGAATACCTTGATCTGGAACGACTATTATTATGTACCATCTATGATGTGCAATTTAATATCAGTTTCTTTATTAGATAAAGAAGGATATAACTTTGTAGTAGAGAAAAATGTTATGAACATTTTCCTAAATCAAGTGTTATGAATATTTTCCTAAATCAAGTGTTGATTGAATTTGGTATGTTATGTAACGGTTTATATGTTCTGGATCAAAATACAGTTCTTAACGTACAGAACACACACAAGAGGAAAAGTTCAGAAATGAACAAATCCTTGTTGTGGTATTATAGATTAGGTCATATCAATACGATACGACTAGCTAAGTTACATAAGGATAGATATTTGAACCCGTTCTGTCATGCCCCGCTTCCCAAAATACGGAATACGAGGGGTTGATAAGGCCAGCCATGCTCCTACGGTCAAGGAAATATCCTGCCGTAGTCACACTTCGACTTCTAGCTTTACATGGTAATCAGTAAACGATGCGCAGGTAATAAGAAATGCAGTAACTGAAACAAAACATATACAAAGAACTGACCTGATGAAGGTAAAGAGTATAACTCTGGATAGCTAAGATGTCCGTGATGTGCGTCTGGTCCTGGTCCCGGTTAAATCCACTCCTCACACTGAACATGCATACTCAGGTCGTCAGAGCGACACGATAGCAATATAATATATAGATACAAGTGACAACTCGAACAGTGATAATAGATATATAACGGTAAATCAAGACGGTAAAGATATGAACATGCAATAACCAATGAAGTGTACAATAGATCAGGTGAACACTAAAACAGTAATATAGTATGCCAGGTATGTCAACACAGTAAGAAATGTATATCGATGCCATCATCCCTATCAGTCTCTAAGTCTCACTGTACAGGTCACTAAGCCTATCGTCGGTCCAAGTGTGAGAGTCAACCACTCGCGAGTGTCCTCCACCCAAGGGTAGAACCCAAGGGTAAGGGACCACGGGCCCAACATGTAACTTACGGTAATAATCATGTACCCTGTAAATCTCCATATATCTCCATATATATAAGCCGGCATGGGACTCCCGAGATTCCGTTGAACTCACACTCAAACTACCCCACACCCCGTGGTCTACATCAAACGCTAACCATAACCTCAAATACCAGTCGGTCGGTGACAAGTCTGCGCGAGAACTGGAGACAGGATCTCTATCAAGCACGTCCCGACTAATACTCAAGATAAATGGCAGTGTCTGGTGTCTTATCTGTGACACCCATGCAAGAGCTTCCATAAGTATCCCATACCACTTATAGTCACACGTACACGCGTCCCACAGACGTCGACAATGCAATAGAATAATAAGGTTCACTGATTGTGTACAAGTACGTGTCACTTTCACTTATTCACTTATGCACGAACACTAACGTACTTGCCACAATCATCACTAATACCTAACACTGAGTAATGCACATGATCACTAGGTTATCAATGCAGTGACGCACGTATGATATGATGAGTAAACAGTATGTAAAACATGATTAGGATGTCATAAATCAGTAATATACCACTTGCATAATTTATCATAAATCATATGTGTACAGTTTAGCGAAATGATGAACGGGGATTAAATAGTATGTTTGAGTATCTATCCAGCGAGTTTGGTTTCACGTCAATCGGGTTTCAGGATCGCTAGTTATGGCCATTTCATTTTAAGCGTTCACGGCTGGAAATCCGGTTTCAGAATCGGAAGTCCATTTCGCCACGCATTTTAATCCCAGTTGGGATCAGAATTTAGCGACACTACAGTTGAATGAAATCTATAGTTTTCAGTAATATTTTCGACTCAATAGACGGATCCTCAATCGCATCTGTACGTCAGGAGTTATACTCTGTTTAACACTAGTATGTCACTTCTGAATCTGTTCTGGGCAGTTATACGTCCAGCTCTTTTAAATTACAAATTAAATAGCAAACGAAAACGAAACAGGATGAAACCACTTGTGTTGTCTAGCTAATAGATTCACTTTTAATAAACAGCAGAGTTACGCAACATACGAGTTAAGGAAACAAGGTGGTATCCATTACGGGACAGCACACAGTAAACAGAGTCGCTCTGGACTGCAGTCCAGAGTCGCACTCCGATCCAAATATTATCACAATTTAAATACAGAAACCATTAGAAACTTGCATAGGGTTATATTTCGTCGAGTCGGCTTCGATTTAAGCCCTCGAACGGATCATTACAGTATGTAAATAATTTATGGTGATTTTAACGGTTTTTAGATACGAGAAAATTCCAGTTTTACAGGTATATTTGGGGGTATTCATTTTAGTCACTAACAGTCGTATTTTCCAGTAAGAATTTTACAGGATAAACATCACTACAAGAGCCAACACAGATAATTTAATTCCGTCAACTTAGGCAAGTATTTTCATTGGGGCCTAGCATCGAACACATACGTCGCTAAATTTTATCGAGAAAAGGAATTTCATAACTTATCCGTTTGAATTTGTAATACGAGTAGATTAGCATGTAGCAAGTAAATTACTTGCCTGAAGACGTTTTGGGGCACACGGCAGCGGCAACGACACACGTGCGATACGGCAACGACTAGTACAACGACTTGTTCCCGATACGGCAGTAAACTGGCTGGGTTTGAGCTTTAGCGGAGCTTGGGCTCGAGAGATAGGAGGCTTGACTTGGGCTCTGTGCAATGGTGGCGACGACTGCGAGCTCAAGTGATGTTGTGGCTCCGTTGATGGTTGGTTATGGGGTTGTAGAGCGATGAGGTGGCCGGCAGTGAGGCGGTGGCCAGAGGTTATAGGTTGGGGAAATTGGTGGGGTGTTTGTAGTAGTGGTCGGTTGATAGAAGAGAGAGAGAGGAGGATTTAGAGAGAGAGAGAGTTGTAGAGAGAGAGAGAGTAAGATGTAGAGAGAGGGGGGGAAACAGAGAGAGAATAGAGAGGGTAACAGAGAGAGAAAGAGTTGTAGAGAGAGAGAGAGTAAGATGTAGAGGGGGGAAACAGAGAGAGAGGTGGAGACGATGATGATGATGATGATGATGATGATGATGCGATCGACGAGGCGGCTCGAGGCAGTGGGGAGCTCGTCGACGTCGAGTGCAAGTAGGGGGTCGAGATGGGTGCAGGGCTCGTCTCGAGCTCGATGGGTTTGGGTGTTGCGCGGCTGGAAAAGTTGAGGTGAGGGCTCCGTTGATGGAGAGAAGGGATTGAGGGAGCCGACAAGGTGGTTACGGTGGTCGTTCTCGTCGTCGGCGGCGGCGGGGACCCGAGGGGGTGCTGAGGGTCGGGAGAGGGAGCGGGAAGAGGAGGAGAACGAGGGTGAGAGACTTAGGTTGGTGGTGCTGGAGGTGGTTGTAGGGAGTCATGGTCGAAGGTGGAGATGATCGCGACAACGGTCGAGGACGGCCGGCGAAAGGAGGGGGAAGGTTCGCGGTGGTGGGAGCTTGGGTGAAATGGAGTGGGGGGTAGAGAAGGAGCTATGGGAGGAGAGAGAGAGAGGCGTGTGAGGGAGATAGGGAAGACGAGAGGTGCGCGTCGTAGGGTAACGGCGCTCGAGTGCGGGCGTGGGGGGAGGAAGTGGGTCGAGCGAGCGGGAGAAGAGGAAAGAGCCGTTGGGGGAAGAAGGAGAAGGGTAGTTGGGCCGGGTCGAGTTTGGGGTGAGCGGCGCGGCCGTTGGGCTGAGGAGGAGAAAAAGAAATTTAATGAGAAAAAAGGGAGTGGGTCGGGCTATTAGAAGAAAAAGGAAATTAAGTTTATTTTAAAAAAAAATGGGCCGGTTTTGCTGGGCTGAGGGAATTTATTAATAAAAGGGAAAAATGGGCGTTTGGGCCGGAGTCTGTTGGGTTTATATCATTTGTTTGGTTTTTTAGAATAATAAAAATAATAATTATAAAATAAATAAATTTTGAGAGTGACAAAAATACGGATATTGGTATTCAAAAGGACTGGGTATTACACGTTCGAATTTACATCTTATGAAACTTGTCAGTCATGTCTCAAAGGCAAAATAACCAAAACTCCGTTTACTGGACACGGAGAAAGAGCTACTGAACTCTCAGGACTGATACATAGTGATGTATGCGGTCCTATATCTACACATGCCAGGAATGATTCTTCATACTTCATTACATTTATCGATGATCTCTCAAGATTCGGACATGTGTTCCTGTTGAAACATAAGTCTGAAGCTTTTGAGAAATTCAATGAATATAAGTGCGAAGTAGAAAACCAAACGGGTAAAAGTATTAAAATCCTTCGATCTGATCGGAGAGGAGAATACTTAAGCACGGAGTTCCTGAATTATTTAAAAGAGAATGAGATTCTTTCTCAGCTTACTCCTCCGTATACACCATAGTACAACGGTGTATCATAGCGGAGCGGAGGAACCGTACCCTATTAGATATGGTGCGCTCTATGATGTGTACTGCTGAGTTACCTATTTCCTTTTGGGGTTATGCGCTTGAGACAACCGCATACCTATTGAATAGAGTTCCAACCAAATCAGTGTCTACCACTCCATATGAGATATGGAATGGGAAGAGACCATCTCTTAAACAAGTTATGATATGGGGTTGTCCGGCCTATGTTAAAAAGAAAAATCCAGAGAAGCTTGAGGCAAGGTCAGTTCTGTGCAAGTTTGTAGGATATCTCAAGCATTCATAAGGGCATATCTTCTACCACACTGAGGAACAAAAGGTGTTTGTTTCTCGGAATGTCACCTTTTTCGAAAAGGAATTTCTTATGAAAGAAATTAGTGGTCATGAGATAGAACTGGAAGAAGTTCCAGCTACACAAATTACAGCTGATGATTTGGTAGAACTAGAGGATTCGATAGTCTCCAACGAAGCTCAGCCACTCCGCAGATCTAGTAGGGTTCCTCATCTACCTGAGAGATACTACGGTTTTCTCTTAAACGGTGGGAGCGAGGATTGCATCATGGAAGATGATGACCCAACTAGTTTCGAGCAGGCCATCACAAGTGAAGACTCTGTGAAATGGCTGGATGCAATGCAATCTAAGATGGAATCCATGTACACCAACAAAGTAAGATGCAATGCGATCTAAGATGGAATCCATGGACATTGGAAGTTGTTCCTGAAGGGGTTAAACCCATCGGGAGCAAGTGGATCATTAAGAAAGAAAATTGGTGTAGATGGAAAAGTTGAGACTTTCAAAACTAGACTTGTAGTAAAAGGTTTTCGTCAACGACCAAGTGTGGATTATGATGAAACATTTTTCTCCAGTGGCTATGCTTAAGTCCATCCGGATCCTACTTGCCATCGCTGCATACCATGATTACGAAATCTGGCAGATGGACGTCAAGACCGCTTTTCTAAATAGTGATTTAGAAGATAGCGTGTACATGACACTGCCAGAGGGCTTCGTAGACAATAGGAGCAGCAGAAAGGTATAAAAGCTGCTTAAATCAATTTACGGATTAAAGCAGGCATCGCAGAGTTAGAACATCTGTTTTGATGTAACAGTCAAAAAGTTTGACTTCATCAAATACATAGATGAACCTTGTATATACAAGACGGTTGTAGAGAGTAAGGTTGTCTTCCTCGTATTGTACATGGATGACATACTCTTGATAGGAAATGATGTTCCTATGCTACACACAGTCAAGCTCTTCTTATCACAAAGTTTCTCCATGAAGGATCTGGGTGATACCTTTTACATCCTGGGGAGAAACACTGGACAACTGTGAAGAACATCCTTAAGTACTTGAGAAGGACTAAAGAAATGTTCTTGGTGTATGGTAACGGTGAACTCCATGCCGAGTCCTTTACCGATTCGAGCTTCCAGAGTGATAAGGACGACTGTAAGTCGGTCTCGGGTTTTGTCTTTACCCTCAGTGAAGGGACGGTATGTTGGAAGAGTTCTAAGCTAGATACCGTAGCAGACTCGACGATGAAGGCTGAATACATCGCTACCAACGATGCTGCTAAAGAGACTGTCTGGATGAACAAGTTCATGAGATGAACTTGGTGAGGTTCCTACCATTAAGCATCCAATATGTGTGTATTGTGATAACAATGGAGCTGTGGCTTTGGCCAAGGAACCCCGGTCCCATTAGTGATCCAGACATATTCTTAGGCGGTATCACCTGATCAAGGAGATAGTTGATCTCCGGGAGATCGAGGTCATGAGAGTTGACACGAAGAATAACATGGCGGATTCTCTCACGAAGGCCATTTGAGAGACTTTTTGAGATGTTGGATATGAGATACTACAATAATTGGTCTTAGTGCAAGTGGGAGATTGTTAGTTATATGTATGACCTAGAGGCCATTATTGTACATGATTGTATATTATAGTGGATGCTTGGACATATATAGAGAGGACTTTCTTGCCGGTTACTCTTTATCTTAACATGTACACTTGTATCATTATACTGTCTCTCCATTACATGCTGATAAAGCCCTTAGGATGTGTACTTGACTACCAGGACTATAATGCAGATTATACTAGTGGGGCCAGGGTAGTCCACAAGTTCATCCTTTAATTATTCCTAGTCGAGAGAGTATCGAGACAGGGTATCGATATTTCAGAGTAGACTAGTGTGTACGTTTCTTGACCCTGTATAGGGCGATGGATGGTCCCACATCCATTGGTGTTTGACATCAAAAATTGTACACATGTGCTCATTGGAGAATGGGTACACCGAACAGGACTCGCCGAGAACTCCTAGATGGTATTATACCTATCGTCAGATAGCAGTTCGCTGGTGACACTGGTACAGGTTAGTCTGTAGACCCGAGATCGTCATAGAGTCTTGTGTGGTTCCCACTGTGTTTTGATTTCTCCCTACCACGCTCAAGAGAGCGTGCAAACAGATGGATTTTGGGTATAGTCCCGAGTCACATGGAGGCAATGAGCGATAGGAGGGGTTTCGTCTCTCCCGGTATTGGGGGTTGATGTTGTGCTATTCTCTATTGCCTATAACAGAAAGTCCCTGGCCAGGGCTAATGATGAGATTTACTGGTAATTGTTATCGGTAGTTTCTCAACCCGTTATGAGCCTCACATCGGCATGACTTATCAAGTTATTGGGGTCTGACGTTTACCATCCCCAGACTCGATATGCAATATATCAGACGAAGAGACTGAACTGTATGGTAGTGTTACTTACTAGATTCACGGGAGTTTGGACAATCTTGCTTATTGATCTTCTAATCTCTCAATACTTGGGTAGCCGTTACGTCTAGCTAGTACCGCTGACGGTTTGTGGGTGACTAATATGATCATCACCTACTGCTGGCGTATTGACGAGTCTTTAGAGTCCTGCACAGAGGTTTCCTAGCTCAAGCGAAACGAAGTAGGGCACATATGTGATATGTGCGGGACTGAGATTAATACGTGTATGTGATACAACATTCTAATCTCACGATATAGATTATATGTGATATAACCGGATTATTGAATCAAGTGTTGATTCAATAATTTGTTATATGTATATTTGATATACATATAAATGATATTAGTCGGTTATATAGCCGGATTATTAAATCAAGTGTTGATTTAATAATTTAATATATAATTATATATATTTGATATATTAATATATATTAACTAATATTAGCTTACTTAAGAATTTCTTTTCTGCAAATATATATAAATATATATGAGATATATATTAATGTATTTACTATTGTGTCATGCTAGATGATACATTGGACATGTGTGTATGAGACTCACACCAAACTAAAGATTATTTGGGAGATTTAATTATTAAGGGATAAACCAAAATTAGGTAGAAAATGTCATGGCTTAAGATGCTTGTGGAAGCATGTAGAAGCCTTGACTTAGTCCACTAATTTTGTTTTGCTCTACATATTTACTAACTCAACCATTATCTTTAGCCATGGTTAACTCTCTACTAATATCTCATGAGATATTTTTCCACCCAAGGGTTCATATTAGTTCATCTTATTCATCTCATTTTTCTTCGCTAGCTTTTGATGAGGTGAAGAAAGAAAGAGAGAAAATTAATTCTAAAGTGAGCAAAATACTTACTTCATAAATCTATATCAAACTAGCCATTTAGTATAGGTTGTTTACTTCACTAATTTCTCAATTAGTGAAGAGATAGCTTGAGTTAGAGATTGATCAACGTAGATCATTTTCGGTCTCGAAGATCCTTAAGCAAGCTCGTTCCTTTCACCTTGTGGAGCCTAAAAAGAGTTCGGGGACCGCTACTTGAAGCTAAGAGACTACTACACGGAGCTTTAGAAGTGAAGGACCAGTCTACAAAGGTTGTATTCCTTATTCACTTAGTGTAAAGTTTGTTTACATACTTTATAAAACCCTAATTCTCTAGTTCGATTCTGAGTTTGTGTTCCTTAGCACTCTAGATTTTTTAAAATTGCATATTTGATGAATCTAAAAACATAGTAGTGGTGCTAAGAAACTCCAACAGATCATTCGGTATAACCATTCTAACTCCTCTTTAGTTTGCTAGTTTATAGGTTTATTGTAGATCCAGGTTATCAGGTTGTTCTAGCGCCAGTTTATAAAATTTTTGTTCCGCAAACGGTCATGGTAGATGGCCAGGGCACAGACATAACCCAACATGGTATCAGAGACACCCTATAAACCTTTACTAGCTAGTTTGCACAAGGTTAAAATATCAATCGATTAATTTTTCCGCATCACAGTTCCATGTTCACGTGCTTGCTGCCGATTTTTAAACTTGTTCAAATTTTTTTCAGAGGGTCTTAAAAATACGTGCAGGCAATTATAGGGCACTAGAAGAAATTTGGTCGTCTAAGCCTATAATTTGGCTGTGGAACCGCGGCGTAATGTGCCTTTTGGTGGCGGTTCCGCGGCAATGCGCCAATTTTCTTCTGGTACTATTATTCATAGAAATATGATTTTTAGTATATATGGTTTTGACCCAGATTTGTTTGAGTGCTGGTTTGCATTTGGGGCCAATTTGGAAAAGTTTAGTCGATCGATATTTTAAGTGTGTGTTTATCAGTGCATACATTACTATCTGCGACCGTGAATGTCATTAGAGCGGTATAGCCAGTCTAACGACTCTATGTTTTTTTAGACGGGTTTGCGAACATGACATTCACGTTGATGTTCTGTGTTGTGCTAATATTGTGGTTGGATTATCGTGGTGGATAGTCAATGGTGCAATGATAGTTGTACAGTTCAAATTCATTTGTACATTTGTTATTGCGGGACGAGCGTCCGACATGTGAACTGTCGTCTCTGCCGGTTTGTATATTATTTGTTTAGGGCACAACCGGGTTGAGCTCGATGTCACGCTTGTACATATATATTTCTTTTCTGTACTAGGTTTACCCCACGGTGGAGTGCTCGAATAGCCGAATTCTAGAGGGCAACAGGCTCGCATCTCATGGCGTTGAGACGGAGGGGGCCTCACTCTATAATTGGTGGGCTATTCGACGCATTCGTAGGGGGTACAGGTTGACCCATGGAGGGATGCTCAAGTTACCAGATTCCGTAAAGTGCTGGGTGGCCCATTCACTTTGTTGATTGGGGTTGCCTCACTTCTGGGATTGGCGGATAACTTGCCGCGCTCGTAGGGGTCTAGGTTTTCATTGCACAGGCTATCCATACGACAGGGAACGTCGGGTCTCATTTGCGGCTCAAATGAAACCCGAGGCTCCAAGATTATCCACCATTCTGTGTTGCTTGCTGAGAGTCTGTGATGTTGCTTATATCATGCCTGGGACGAATGTTATATATACTAGTAGATATTGTATATGTTTTGTATCTGCGCTAGTCCATCCCCCGCTCTGCCGTTAGTTAAGTAACCTAACGGTGCATGACGGAACCCCATGGCGAATGCGGATGGGATATACGTACATTGTATTTTCGTTCTTTTCTGGTGTGATATGGATTAATTGATAGGACTGCATTAATTCTGATTAATGCAAGGAAAACAAACCTATATGATATTGTTGGAATCAAGGTTTTTAAAAACTGATATTACAAATGTTTCCTTTTGCTTTGCACAGCGGTATTCGGTTATGAAATATCCAGCACCTCATTCGACGAGGCAGGAGCCGAGATCCCTTCATCGGGAGTGACCTCTTGAGCAAAAGTTTACGTCCTTGTATTAACTTCATTATAGTCGATTCTTTTGCTTTGCATCGTGATATTCATTTTGGGATATCCTGCACCTCATTCGATGAGGAAAGAGCCGAGATCCCTTCATAGGGAGTGACCTCTTTAGCAAAAGTTTGTGTCACTATATATTTGTAAAACCATTCGGTTCCTTCAACGATATCAAGTTCATTACGTTAAAGGTTTTTCGCCAAAAACCAGCCGTAGCCCTCCGTCATTTCCTATAAGTACTACTTAGTATTCGTGCTACGTTTGTTGACTGTGTCAAGGCGTAGTGTGCAGTAGCTAAATAGTGCTTGTTTATTGCATGCAACGCGATTAGTTAAGACAGTCGTGCAGCCTTGTTGACTGTGTCAAGGGCTCGTGCGGGTGGGTTTAATTCAATCCAGATAATGACGGGTTGAACTTGATTAGGACTCTTTGATTTGTTGATTGTGTCAAGATCACTTGGGTCCTAAGGGTAAAAACCACATCGGGAGTTTCAAATATACAGGAAACTTGCCAGGCATGCGCATACCTTCTGGAGTGTGGTAACTTGAGTGGCTTCCATCAAGTTATCATGCGGTGATAATTGGATCCCGGTTCCCTCTGATGAGTAGGTGTTACTCCTCGAGTGATTTTAGATGATCCTGACTAATTCTCCTTTTAGGGTTTGAAGGAGAATTCGAGGAAACAGATGGAGCCATCCTGATTAGATAAAGTGATTAACCAATCTAATTTAGGTTGGAGTGCATGCTGAGTATTTCTTTTCTCTCTCTCTTTGGTAGCGACCATGGCCTAACCTTAAAAACTCATGAACCAAGTTAACCGAAAATTTTTAAAAACACTTTGGCTTTTGGATTATCATTTAGTCGCATATATCATTGCTGCTCCTACATCCCCTTTGCATTTCTCTAGAACACTCCGTATCACTACGAAGATTCATATTTCTTGGATATGCTATCGTATAGTTAAATATGAACTCGAAGGAACTTGTTCCAGTTCGAGGATGGTTTCTGGTTCTGGAGAAATTGAATAGGATTATTCAAATGTCTTTTATCTTTACCTTCTCTCAAGTTGCGAGAGCTCCTAGTATTAGGAGAGTACACCTATTGCGCTTATTGGATAGTTTTCTTCCAAACCATAGACATGTACCGAAAGGTATGGAAGGAAGAAAACCAATCGGCCTAAGTGTGGTGTACAAAAGGTAATAAGTAAAGACATATAAAGAGATTAGATTAAGGGCAAAGGAAATTGCAACTGCTATCATTCACGACGAAACAGCGTATACTCCTGCCACTCCTATATCACCTTTACATTTCTCCATAACACTCTGTATCACTACGAAAATCCATATTTCTTGAATATTCCATCGTATAGTTATATACGAACTCGAAAGAACTTGTTCCAGTTTGAGAATAGTTTCTGGTTCTGGAGAAATAGAATAAGGATTATTCAGTTGTGTTTTCCCTTTACCTTCTCTCAGGTTGCGAGAGCTCCTAGTAATAGGAGAGTACACCTATTGCGCTTATTGGATAGTATTCTTCCAAACCTTAGGTTGGTATCGAAGGGTAGGGAAGGAAGAAAATCAATTAGCCTAAGTGTGGTGTACATAAGGTAATAAGTAAAGACATATAAAGGGATTGGAGTGAGGACAGGGAAGTATACGGTTACTATCATGAATCTGGATAGTGGAAGAGGCATTACTAGGAATACCCGGATACCCCTTCGAAACATTTTCATGTTTCAGTTTCACTGTGCGGTGTTAAGTGAAAACTATTTTCCCAGTTAGATTCTAACTTCAGGGTATGTATTTATCAGTTTTGATTCTCACATCTGTATGACATTACAGATGGTGAGTGGGAGTAAGATATTAGGAATTGGGTGATTAGATCCTCTATATATCGGAATTCTTTATAATTGGTGATATTTGAGGAAATCGCCTGGGTTTTACCTAACAACAAATATTTTGTTTTGAATATCCGTCGCTATGCACCAATTTCAAACTAATATATCTATACGTTTATTTTATAAAGTGAGATATAGCATTTTGAAATTATGTCTATGACGTTTACCTATATCAGTTGATGGTTAGGTAAGGTGCATTCAACAACGGTGTAATTCTTCTTAACCATGGCACAGTTTTCAACCTACGACGCACAGAGTTTGGGTTATTAAACTCAGTGGACTTATACAAATTATTGTATGTTGTCCGATGTCCATTAGGACAAAGGGGTTGGTACTCGTACTATATTCTGTTTACTCATGATTTCTCTAGTTTTAGACAAGTGTTTCATTGAAATACAAGGTCCAAATTTTGAGAAGTTATAGGTATAAGAATAAGGTAGAGAACCATATATTGCAAGTATCAGGATTCTTCAAGGTGATTGAAAATGTAGATACTTGTGTTAGGTATTTCTTTGTAAGTAATAGTTTTGAGAACTTGTTTCTCTTTCAGATTACTCATACATGGGTATATTTATTGATGAGTAATGCTGTATGGCCTTCTTCCATTTAGTTGATATGCACTGGAAACAGCTGCATGATTTTTGAATCTGGTTCCAATTAAATTAGTGCATTTGTTTCTATATTGGATATATAGAATGGATTCATATTTTAACGATGTTAAGGTATATGGAGTTGTCCGGCTGATGCTTAAAACCAGAATCTAGACAAACTCAAGGCACGTTTCAGTAATGGCAGTTTGTGGGTTATCCCGAGCTTTGACGATGGTTAACTTTCTACCATCTGGAAGATCAATAGTCATATTGTTCTTAACTTGCCACAGTTTTAGTAAAATAGATTCTTTTCAGAAAACATTAGTGGGAGTATGGTAGAACTGGAGGTGATTCCAGAACTATAAACAATTACTGAAAATTTAATAGAACCTGAGAATTCAATTGGTTTCGACAATCTATTAGCCACTCCGCAGATTTGGTAAGTAACCTCAGGCACCCGAGAGGTACTTCGGTCTCCTCAGAGATGGTAACAAGGAGGTTTTTGATTACCCAAACTTGACACTACTACTGTTCTAAACTATGAGATCTGGCAGGAGGATGGGTATAACGTCCTTCTAAACTAGTTTTAGAACTGCACATGTATATGACTCTGCCAGAGGATTGTTATAGTCAGTGGGAGCAACGGAAGCATAGTGGACAAGTAGCTTTTGTCTATTTATGGATTAAAGCAGGTACAACGGAGATAGATCATCTGGTTTTGATATGACAGCCATAGAGTTTGATTTCATCAGAATAAGAGATGGATCCGGTAAGAAGGTAGTAGAGAGTGATGTCCTGATATTTGGATGACATGCATTTAATAGGAAGAGATCTTCCTATACTACGATCGGTTATACTGTGGTTGTCACAAGTGGTTTCTCCACATAGGATATGGATAAAATATCAAGAATTCTGATCACTAGATCTATGGTTTTAGATTTAGATTTGGGAAGTGTCCCGATTCGGGTACTTGACACTATTCTAAAGTGTTTTAGAATGTACGACTCCTGGCGTGGTGGTGTACCCGCAGGTGATGGAGTCACCCTCTCTAAAGAGATGTCTTCTGACTGACGAGGAAAGAGATTTGCATGATTGACATATCACTTGCTTAGGCAATTGAGTCAATCATGAGATGTCAAGTACAACACCAGATATTGATTTTGCACATGCTGCAATAAGTATATATTAATCCAATCCTAGAGAAACATTGGGAACCGGTTATGAACATAAGTGGATATTCTTGGTATATAGTAACAGCAGCCTCCTTCTCGAGGTGGTTATCATTTCAGGCTTCCAAGGTAACCTGGATAACAGAGTGACTGTCAGAATTATAGTTTTCCCTCTTTTGAGGGACAGTATGTTGGACAGGTGGTCCAAGCGGATACTGAGGAGGCATGGCACAGAATACTGATTAAATTCAGTGGATGATACAGTCTAAGAAGTTTGTTGGATTTAGAGTTCATTTGTGAATTAGGTCCCATCTGATATCCAGAAAAATTCTAAGACAGGTATTGCTCATTTCGGGAGATAGTCTTTCTCCGCGAAGTTGAGATACAGAGAGATAAAAATAGAAACATTGGAGCGGATCCACTCACTGAGGCTATTCCTCGAACACAATAGTTTCACAAATGTGCTTTGCGAGACTGATTAGTAGAGAAGTTGGGTATTCGGTATCACATGGGCTGTGAGTATGCGACACTGCAATTGTTAGCCTTAAGTGCAAGTGGGAGATTGTTGGCTATAGTGCCCTCAATGCAATTATTGTAATCGCAGGCAGGTGATTATGATAATTGAGGGAGGACCTATACGGATAGAACAGTCTTACTCAAAATGATAGTATGTTATCCGGTTTGTCTTTATCATTATATACATGCATTATGTAGTATTACATAGCACTATTACATATTCATAGAGCCCATAAGATTCTTGCTTGACTACCGGCATTATGATGGCGATCATATACGTGAGAGCTGGGTGATCTATAAGCACATCCTTAAATGTCCCTAGTCGAGGGAATATCAAGACTGGGCATTGATACTCCGAAATAGACTAGTGTGCACTTATCGAGACCCCGACGAGGGGCGGTGGCCGGTCTGACAAGCCATTGGTGTTAGTTAGTCACCTAAGATAGTATACAGGTGCTCATTGGCTTATGAGTACACTGGACGGACTCGTCGAGAACATGTTAGTTGGTATTATACCTATTGTCAGATAGCAGTTCCCAGGTGACATGTGAACAGGTTAGTCTGTCGACCTGAGATCGTCATTTGTCTCATGTGAGTTTCTACTGTGCTTTGATTATCACCCTACCACGGCTCAAAGGAATCGTGCAAACAGGTTTTAGTTGAGTACAGTCTCGAGCCATATGGAGGCAGTGAGCGGATCGTCATGGATTCATCTCTCCCGGTATTGGGGGTTGATGTCGCGCAATGCACTAGTGGCCTTCACTAGAAATCCTTGGCCAAGGTGGACGAGAATTACTAATTTAGATCAGTAGTTTCTCAGTTGGTGATAGGCTTCATACCAACACAAAATATCGCGTTATTAGGGGTCTAACTTTATCCACCCCCTTATACTCGATATGTGATACTCTTGTTAGTTATATGTATGCCCTAGAGGCCATTGCTATACATTGGATGTATATTGTAGTGGATGCTGGGACATATATAGGGAGGACTTTCTTGCTCGACATGATAGTATGCTATCTGGTTACTCTTTACCTTAACGTGTACACTGGTTGTCTCTCTGTTACATGTTGGTAAAGCCCTTAGGATGTGTACTTGACTACCTGGACTATGATGCGGATCATACTAGTGGGGACATGGTAGTCCATAAGTACATCCTTCAAAGTCCCTAGTCGTGGGTGTATCGAGACGGGGCATCGATATACCAGAGTAGACTAGCGTGTACCTTCTCGACCCATACAGATGGGCGATGGATGATCCCATATCCATTGGTGTTTAACATCAGAGATGATATACGGGTGCTCAGTGGAGACTGGGTACACTGGACGGACTCGCCGAGAACTCCCAGATGGTATTATACCTTACGTTAGATGGCAGTTCTCTGGTGACACTGGTACAGAGTAGTCTGTTGACCCGAGATCGTCATAGAGTCTTGTGTGGTTCCCACTGTGCTTTGATTTCCACCTTACCACGTCCAAGAGGGCGTGCAAAACGGTGGATTTTGGGTACAGTCCCGAATCACATGGAGGCAATGAGCGATAGGAGGGGATTCGTCTCTCCCGGTATAGGGAGTTGATGTTGCGCTGTGTTCGATTGGCTATAACCAGAAATCCCTGGCCAGGGTTGCTGAAATTTACTGGTAAGTGTTACCAGTAGTTTCTCGAACTGTTATAGACCTCATATCGACACGACTTATCGAGCTATTGGGGTCTGACGTTTACCACCCCTAGGCGAGATATGCGACATATCAGACGATCAGACCGGACTGTACGGTAAGTGTTACTGGTTGGATTCACAGGAGTGTGAGCGGGCTTGCTCGTCGATCTTCTCATCACTCAATACCCGGGTGGCTGTTACGTTTAGCAGACCGCTTGCGGCTTGTGGGTGCTTGATATGATCATCATCTGCTGCCGGCGTATTGACGAGTCTTTAGAGTCCTACACAGAGGTTTCCTGGCTCAAGCGAAACGAAATAGGAGCGCATATGAGATATGTGCGGGACCGAGAATAATGCGTATATGTGATACAGTATTTCATTCTCACGATGAATGTATCGATTGGTTGTATGCGATATAATCTAGTTATCGAATCAAGGGTTGATTTGATAAGTCGATACATTGGATATTAGTCGGTTATATGCGATATGACCGAATCGTTAAATCAAGCGTTGATTTAATGATTTAATGCATAATTATATATTTGATATATTACTTTTGCATTAACTAGTATTGGTTCACTTTAAATGGATTTTCTCACTTGATTTGCACAAGTTGTATATGTGATATACTTTTGTGCACTTGATTGTATCATGTTTGATGATGCATGTTAACTTGGTTAAGTGTGTGATTAAATAATGGTTAGTTAATGGTTAGGGTTTCATTTGATTTATTTATGCATTTATTTATTTTGTTTTGACAAAAGAAAAAGAGAAAATGGTTGCTTTCAAAGATGAAGCTTGTTGAAGCTTCATGAAAGTTTGACTAAAGTGATCATTTTGTCTTCATGTCTTAACCCAACCATTCACTAACCCTTGTTAATTCTCTACACCTAACCATGGTTGTATTATGATAAGTATTGTTTTTCTTTTCTATTTTAAAAAAACTTATCATAATACTTATCATCTTCTTCTTCTTCTTCAAGAAAAGAAACCTTGACTTCAACAATGGCAACTAGTGAAAAAGAGTGAGAAATCCAATTCTAAAGTGAACCCACTTCCTATTTCTTCATCCTCTACCTCTTGCCAAGTAGCATAGGGTGTTTTCTTCACAAGTTTCATGACTTGGTGAAGTGGGAGCTTGATCTTGTGATGCCTCGACGTAGATCATCTTCGGCATCGTAGTCGACGATCTAGCCCGCCCATTTTTCCGATGAAGCCGACGCTAGAGCCCGGGATTCGATTTGGACAGCGAGGAAACTTCATTGCGGAGCTATGGAGGTGGAGGACCGGATCTACAAAGGTTGTATTTCCGTTCTCTTAGTTAAAGTAGTTAACTAGTTGCTAGTTTCGCCTAAATTTCTAGTTAACGATCCGTATTAGGGTTTCTCGGCACCCGAAATATTTGAAATTGGCATGGTTGATACCTTGTGAGACCTTGTTAGTGTGCCTAGGAACCCTACAGTGGTATCAGAGCCTAGCTAGAGCCTTAGGCGAAGCGTAGACGAAGTTTGAAATCCGAACGAACCGAAACCCTAACTCTCAAAATGCTCTCTGTCCAATTTTTAAAAATCTGGATTTTTCAATATTAAAAATATGCAGAAAACTAAGCAGGGTTTTTTATGAATTACTGTGCAAAACGGAGCCCTAACTCCGTCAAACCGCCGCGGAACCGCGGCCTTACCCCACATGGCGCGGCGGTTCCGCGGCCAATATGTTGAATCTTTGACTATTTTTTGCACAGTAATTGTTATATTTGACTCCTGTGTTTTCTGGATAATTTTAATATTTTACTCAACAGTTGAGTTTTTCTGGGGTTGTTTTGGGGATTCGATTATTCGATCGGATTGTCTTATTTTGTCTATGGGCTTTCCGGATAATTTTAGAATATGTTGAAAAGTTCGACCGGATATAAATACCCATCTTTTCCCCTGTCGGGAAATTTCCAAGTGTTGGATCTTTCCGTAGTTTAACGACGTTCTAAGTAGTGCAAGTAACGCGATGGTCCCTCTAGAAGACAACAAACCTTAACTCGATTATGTGACCGTCTTGAACTGCCCTTTGAACCTTCGGGTTTGGGGCAGTACGGCGTGCCACATGTGAGGCGTTGGCTTGACCCTTCTACGGCTGGACCGTTGGTACTGAGGCATGAACTGGATGTTTTTAAACTTGTTTCATGTGTTGATCTGTTTCGGGAAAACTTGGGTGTTCGATTGTTCGATCGGAAAGTTTAACATTTTCTAATTATCTGGAATGTGATACAATAATTGGAATTCACAAAAAGTTATGAGATAACTAAATGAATGTTATAAATCTAGCGGTTTAGTCTCACTTGATCGGTTGCCACGGAATTTTGATGTGATCAAAAGTCCGTCGCAATCACGTAGCGTACGCGGATACTCGCCGGGTAAACTTAATAGACAGCTACACCCCATAGCCCCGACCAAGTGACTGTAGGAGAACCCCGTCGCCGGAAGCATCCGTTCGGGTGCTCGCGGCAGCGGTGTTCCGCCTTGGTGCACTTCGTCGACGGTATCAGGGGTGCGGCCGTCTACTAAAGTTTGCGACGAGCATTCGATCAGTTTGTTGGGAATCTTGTTGAATTGCCCGACTTGATATTGAAAAGTGTTTTCGATATGAGACTAAAATGCGAGGTTTATAATTGTTAGGCATGCGATGTCTAAGGAATTCATTTGGTTAGGAATGCGATGTCTAAAGAGATTGCGGATTCCAACTGTTGTAGTTTTACACTTTCTTTTCTGTGACCGTAAGTGTAATATGTGATATCGCCGGTTTCGTTGCTATATGTCAACGACAATTGGGATGCGCATATTTACTTACGTTGATGACATGTGATATTATGTGTTGCTGGATATGTTATATTGGATCGTCGTGTTTGAATAGCCGGGGGTTTTTATGTGAGATGAGTGTTTTTCTTTTTCATTCATGTAAAAACTTGTATGTAATATTCTTTTATTGGGGCGCTTCCAGGTTGCGGAAGATGTCACCCTTTGTATATTATTTACTTTTCCGCACTAGGATAGACCCAAGGAGGAGGGCACAAGTAACCGGGTTCTGGAGTCCAGTGGAAGACCAACTCGAGGAGTCGAGTCCGGGTCTCCTAACTCCAGAATTGGTAGGGTTGCTTGCCGCTCTCGTAGGGGTCTAGGGGTGTGGGTTTGGCTATTCATCGCGACCGTGGAATCCGTGTTTTATACTGGCTCGTATTGAAAACACGGACGTCCTAGTATATCCAATATTTCATATGTTTCTTTTGCTGCGATATCTGTGATGTGATCATGTGATGTTCTGTGATGGATACTGTATATAGTATATATGATATATTATATAGGCGTTACTTATGTTTTACACCCGCGCTAGCCCTGCCCCGCTCTGCCGTTAGTTACCTAACCTAACGGTGCACGAGGGGACATCGAGGCGAATGCGGATGGCATAAGTGTACGTCGTATTTATCTGTGATGTTTAGGTAATTTAAATGATGGGACTTCATTAATGAGATTAATGAAATAAAAGAAACCTAAGATGTTGTAGAATCGAATTTCAAAAAATAAAACAGGTAGCTACAGTTCTTGCTTTGCACAGCGGTATATACGATATATCCTGCACCTTATTCGATGAGGAAAGGACCAAGATCCCTTCACCGGGAGTGACTCCTTTAGCAATAACTGGCAGATGCTACAACCCTCGGTTTGTCTTTTGATTGCTTTTAAGAGTTTTTGCTTTGCACAGTGATATATATGATATATCCCGCACCTCATTCGACGAGAAAAGGACCGACGATCCCTTCACCGGGAGTGACTCCTTTAGCAAAACTAGAAAAGCCTCAAAAACACTCCATTCCAAAAATCATTTGATTCTACAACGATATCAAGTTCATTACGCAATAGGTTTTCAGAAAAACCTGTCGTAGCCCTCCGTCATTTCAGATAAGTACTAGTTAGTATTCGTGCTGCGGTTGTTTGGCATGCGTCAAGGCGTAGTGTACGGTAGCTAACTAGTGCTTATCTGCTAGCATACGATGCGATTGGATTAGGGTATTCGTACGGCGTTGTTTGGCATGCGTCAAAGGTCGTGCGGGTGGGTTTAATTCAATCAAGAAATGTACGGGTTGAACTTGACTAGCGGACTATGGGTTGTTTGGCATGCGTCAAGGTCATAGCACGCTAGGGGCAAAATTATCGGGAATTTCAAGTGTTGAGATTTGCAATGAGATTGCATACCTTCTATGAGATAGTTGGATCCCGATACCCACTGCGAGTAAGAGTTACTCCTGGGAGAGTTTTACACATTACAATTAGCCGATCAAGTAGGTGTCTAGAAAGGTGTTAATGAGATTACGCCTCTGGGAAAACGAGGTTTACATTAATTAGGTTCGTGCGAAAGCACGGGGGACCTCCCTCAAAGTACCGACACTGGCCTGGCTGAAAGATTGGTGAACTTGTAGCATGTAATTAATCCCGGCTAGTCTTTCCTTTTACGGTTTGAAGGAAGATTTGATAAAAAACAGTGGGAGCTATCCTGATTAGATAAAATAATAACCAATCTATTCTTGCAAAGAGCGCACGCTGAGTGTTTTCTTCTCTCTCTCTCCAGGTAGCGACCATATCACGCCTTAATCAAGATAATAATACGGATATTGACCGAACCCGCTTGTTATACTGAGCTGGGGAACGTTGGTCCCGCTCCAACTTATAATTGTTATAAGACAGAGCAGGAAATAAGGGGAATGCCAGAATTCCTATGCCGCCCAAACGAAGAAAGTGCATATGATGCATCTTCTTCGGGTATGTTCGTTACACAGAACTGTTTCTCAGTATCCTCTGCATCCTGAGTATTTGATACCGGATCAGGATCCCAGATATGTAATCTGTTACATAGGGCTACAAAAGGGTAGAAAACTGAGAACGGGTGATAAGTTTCATGAGGCAAAAAACGGGGCAAGTGTTGCAGCCAAGTTTGTTGGTCATTGTCACCCTGTATTACCAATACATTGATTCGGAACGAATGTTATTAGATACCGAACCTGATATACAAAATCATATCAGTCTCTTTATTAGTAAAGAAATGATAAAATTTTGTATTGTTGGATAATGTTTTGAACATTTCCTATATCAAAAGTTGATCGGTTCAGGCACGTTATCTAAAGGCGTTGATGTTCTAAATCAGACTACAGTTCTTAGTATACAGAACACACACAAGAGGAAGAGTTCAAAAATAAACGAATTCTTCTTGAGGTATTGTAGACTAGGTCAGATCAATGTGACCCGACTAGCTAGAGTTACATAAAGATGCATATTTAAATTAGTTTGAATTTACATCTTGTGAAACTCGCCAGTCATGTCACAAAGATAAGATGACCATAGCTCCGTTTACTGGAAACAGAGAAAGAGTTAATGAACTCTTGGGATTGATACATGCTGATGTATGAAGGTCCCCTGTCTACACATACCAAGACCGGTTCTTTGTACTTCATTACATTCTCTGATAATCTCTCAAGATTCAGACATATGTTCCTGTTGAAACACAAGTCCGAACCTTTTGAGATATTCACAGAATATAAGTTAGAAGTAGAGAACCAAAATACGGGTATAAGTATTATGTCCTTTGATGTGATCTGGGAGGAGAATACTTAAGCACGGAAATCCTGGACTATTCTAAAGTAGAATGAGATTCTCTCTCAGCATTACTCCTCCGTATACACCATAGCACGATGGTATATCGGGGCGGAGCAATCACACCATATATGATAAGGTGCATTCTATGATGAGTACTACTGAGTTACCTTTTTCCTTTTGGGAGTTATGCACTTATGAAGTTGCATACCTATTGAATAGGGTTCGAATCAAATCAGTTGCCTACCACTCCATATGAGATATGGTATGGGAAGAGCCCATGTCTTAAGCTAGTTAAGATTTGGGGTTGACCGGCCTATGTCTAATAGCAAAATCCGGACAAGCTCGAGGCAAGGTCTGTAATGTAGAACTGGAAAGGTTCCAGCTATACAAAATACAGCAGATAATTTGGTAGAACCAAAGGATTCAGTAGATGCCAACGAATCTCAGCCTCTCCGCCGATCTAGTAGGGTTCCTCACCCACCTGAGAGATACTTCTGTTTCTCTATGACAGTGGGAGCGAGGATTGCATCATGAGATGATGATCCAACTAGCTTCAAGCTGGCCATCAGGAGTGGGATTCTGTAAGAATGGCTGGATGCTTAGCGATCTGAGATGGAATCCTTATACACCAACAAAGTATGGACTTTAGTTGCTATATCTGAAGGGTTAAATCCCCATCAGGAGCAAGTATATCTTGAGAAGATTACTTGGTGTACATGGAAAAGTTGAGACTTTCAAAGCTAGACTTGTTAAAAGTTTGCATCATTAACCAGGTGTGGATAATGATGAAACCTTTTCAAGTAGCTATGCTTAAGTCCATCCAGATCCTACTTGTCATGGCTACATACCATGACTACGATATCTGGCGGTTGGGTGTCATGACTGCTTTTCTAAAATGATGTTTTAGAAGAGAACGTCTGTAAGTACACAGCCAGAGGGCTTCGTAGACAGTGGGAGTAGCGGAAACGTGTACAAGATGTTTTATGTGATGAAGCAGGCATCGCGGAGTTGGAACATCTGTTTTGATGAATTAGTCAAACAGTTTGACATCATCAAAATGGTAGATGAACCTTGTATATACAAAAAGGTAGTAAGAGAGTATGGTAGTGATCCTCGTAGAGTACGTGGATGGCATACTCTTGATAGGGAAGGAGTTTCCTATGCTACGCTCGTTCAATCTCCGCTTATCACAATGATTCTCCATATAGGATCAAAATGTGTTACCTACTAAATCTTGGGTTTTGGATCTATGAGATAGATCTAAATGGATGTTAGGATTCTCACTAAATGTAGTGAGATGGTATCGATTGATCCTGGGGAAAATCACTGGAAGTGTTCCAGGGTGATAAAAACGACTGAATGTCAGTCACAGGCATTGTCTTAACCCTCAGTAGAGGGACGGTATGTTGGAAGAGTTCCAAGCTAGATACCGTGATATACTAGACGATAAAGGCAGGATACATCGCTACTTAAGATGCTACCAAAGAGGCTGTTTGGGTGTATATTGGTTCATAAGATGAACTACGTTCCTACCATTGTGAGACAATGGAGTTGTGGCTTATGCCAAGGAACGCAGGTCCCATCAGTGATCCAGACATATTCTGAGGCAGTATCACCTGATCATGGAGATGGTTGATCTCTAAAGGATCGAGGTAAGGAGAGTAGACTCAGAGGACGACACGGCGAATCCACTCACAAAGGCCTTTTCTCAGAGAGAGACTTTTATGGGATGGTTGAGTATGAGATACTACAACCACTGCTATCAGATGGCCCTAGTGCAAGTGGGAGATTGTTAGTTATATGTATGCCCTAGAGGCCATTGCTATACATTGGATGTATATTGTAGTGGATGCTGGGACATATATAGGGAGGACTTTCTTGCTCGACATGATAGTATGCTATCTGGTTACTCTTTACCTTAACGTGTACACTGATTGTCTCTCTGTTACATGTTGGTAAAGCCCTTAGGATGTGTACTTGACTACCTGGACTATGATGCGGATCATACTAGTGGGGACATGGTAGTCCATAAGTACATCCTTCAAAGTCCCTAGTCGTGGGTGTATCGAGACGAGGCATCGATATACCAGAGTAGACTAGCGTGTACCTTCTCGACCCATACAGATGGGCGATGGATGATCCCATATCCATTGGTGTTTGACATCAGAGATGATATACGGGTGCTCAGTGGAGACTGGGTACACTGGACGGACTCGCCGAGAACTCCCAGATGGTATTATACCTTACGTCAGATGGCAGTTCTCTGGTGACACTGGTACAGAGTAGTCTGTTGACCCGAGATCGTCATAGAGTCTTGTGTGGTTCCCACTGTGCTTTGATTTCCACCTTACCAAGTCCAAGAGGGCGTGCAAATCGGTGGCTTTTGGATACAGTCCCGAATCACATGGAGGCAATGAGCGATAGGAGGGGATTCGTCTCTCCCGGTATAGGGAGTTGATGTTGCGCTGTGTTCGATTGGCTATAACCGGAAATCCCTGGCCAGGGTTGCTGAAATTTACTGGTAAGTGTTACCAGTAGTTTCTCGAACTGTTATAGACCTCATATCGACACGACTTATCGAGCTATTGGGGTCTGACGTTTACCACCCCTAGGCGAGATATGCGACATATCAGACGATCGGACCGGACTGTACGGTAAGTGTTACTGGTTGGATTCACAGGAGTGTGAGCGGGCTTGCTCGTCGATCTTCTCATCGCTCAATACCCGGGTGGCCGTTACGTTTAGCAGACCGCTTGCGGCTTGTGGGTGCTTGATATGATCATCATCCGCTGCCGGCGTATTGACGAGTCTTTAGAGTCCTACACAGAGGTTTCCTGGCTCAAGCGAAACGAAATAGGAGCGCATATGAGATATGTGCGGGACCGAGAATAATGCGTGTATGTGATACAGTATTTCATTCTCACGATGAATGTATCGATTGGTTGTATGCGATATAATCTAGTTATCGAATCAAGGGTTGATTTGATAAGTCGATACATTGGATATTAGTCGGTTATATGCGATATGACCGGATCGTTAAATCAAGTGTTGATTTAATGATTTAATGCATAATTATATATTTGATATATTATTTTTGCATTAACTAGTATTGGTTCACTTTAAATGGATTTTCTCACTTGATTTGCACAAGTTGTATATGTGATATACTTTTGTGCACTTGATTGTATCATGTTTGATGATGCATGTTAACTTGGTTAAGTGTGTGATTAAGTAATGGTTAGTTAATGGTTAGGGTTTCATTTGATTTATTTATGCATTTATTTATTTTGTTTTGACAAAAGAAAAAGAGAAAATGGTTGCTTTCAAAGATGAAGCTTGTTGAAGCTTCATGAAGGTTTGACTAAAGTGACCATTTTGTCTTCATGTCTTAACCCAACCATTCACTAACCCTTGTTAATTCTCTACACCTAACCATGGTTGTATTATGATAAGTATTGTTTTTCTTTTCTATTTTAAAAAAACTTATCATAATACTTATCATCTTCTTCTTCTTCTTCTTCAAGAAAAGAAACCTTGACTTCAACAATGGCAACTAGTGAAAAAGAGTGAGAAATCCAATTCTAAAGTGAACCCACTTCCTATTTCTTCATCCTCTACCTCTTGCCAAGTAGTATAGGGTGTTTTCTTCACAAGTTTCTTGACTTGGTGAAGTGGGAGCTTGATCTTGTGATGCCTCGACGTAGATCATCTTCGGCATTGTAGTCGACGACCTAGCCCGCCCATTTTTCCGATGAAGCCGACGCTAGAGCCCGGGATTCGATTTGGACAGCGAGGAGACTTCATTGCGGAGCTATGGAGGTGGAGGACCGGATCTACAAAGGTTGTATTTCCGTTCTCTTAGTTAAAGTAGTTAACTAGTTGCTAGTTTCGCCTAAATTTCTAGTTAACGATCCGTATTAGGGTTTCTCGGCACCCGAAATATTTGAAATTGGCATGGTTGATGCCTTGTGAGACCTCGTTAGTATGCCTAGGAACCCTACAACTCTTAGACGAACAGACCGGACTGTACGGAGATTGCCACGGACAGGCTCAGTAGGGGTTCAGATGAGTTTGCTCGTCGGCCTCCCTTTCACTCAATACCTGAGTAGCCATTACGTACAGCTAGTGCCGCTGACGTACTTGTGGTTAAACCCATTGCCAGCGTATTGACGAATATTTAGAGTCCCACACATAGGGTTTCTCTGGTTTGGGCGAAACGATGTAGAGGTCGTATGGTATTACGGCAGGGTTCGATCATATACGTGCACTTGTGCACGTATCATGATTCGGACGGATAATACTAGTGGGCTTTGGTTTAAGCCGGATCCTAGTATTATATTATTGGATTAGTTTTGTCTCTTTGTATTCGTATACGGATACTGGAATGTATATACGGTGAGGGATATTCTTGTAATTTATTCCAAGGGTGCTTTTAGAAAAAGACACCCCATTTGTGTTTTAACCGTTTTTAATAAATGGTTAATGAGGTGGAGGATGAGGTGTTGATTGGCATTTATTGGAGCATGGCTGCTTGGTGACTCATGGAGTGACTCATGGGTTACTATTGAAGCATGCTTGATATTTTGTAAGCCTTCATTTTTCTTGAGTTCACATGACTTGTCCATTTTTTGATGGTTGCTCACTACATCACTCTCATCTCCTCAAACTTCTTCTTCTTCCTCCACCCTAAAAGTCTCATGTGTTGAGAAACTTAGGGTGTTATGAGACATATTAATCCATCATCACTCTCTACATTCTCTAGACTATCTAGTTTAGCGAACTAAGTACCCTAGTTATCTCGGTATTGAGGTTGGAGCTCGAACTAGAAATTCTTAGGTGGATCATCTTCGATGGAGGGAGACCAGAGGCCAAACTCGATCCATGACGCCTCAAGGAGTTTATGAAGATAGTAGAAGACCGAAGGATACGGATCATTCGGTATAACCATTCTAACTCCTCTTTAGTTTGCTAGATTATAGGTTTATGGAGATCTGGGTTATCAGGTTGTTCAAGTGCTAGTTAATAAAAAATTTGTTCCGCAAATGGTTACGGTAGATGGGCAGGGCGCTGGCATAACCCAACACTTTTATTGTTAGGTACTCACTTTTTAATTTCTCATGCAAATGATGACAAAGGAAAATCATTACTTTCGCACGAGATTGTGTAGCTTCGTCATTCTCTTCTTTAATCGTATTTCCAAGTCTTATCGATTCTAGATAAATTTCAGCATCTAGCATCCACAATAAAATAGATCTTGCCCGAATTGTTAAAGGCCACAAATTCTAGTTTTGTGAGTTTTGACATGATAAAGTACTTAGCTCTTAAAGATGATGACACTCGTGCTGATAACATGTCAAGAGAGGTTTATAGAGATAAGAGAGAAATATAAAAAATCAATGTGGAGAAATTATTTGTTTATTCTTGTTGACTTCAATGCATTTTATAATAATTCTATTTATAGGTTCATGAAATGAGAAATTAAGAGTCATAAATTATAAGGAGTTATCACCCACTCTGTCCACTCTTCAATTTCTTCAATATCTCATATATTGATGACATGTCATAAGTACAAAGACTTAATTTTTTAGATTAGGATAACCAAAAAACATCTATTATGTCATAATAATACAATTTATAACAAGATTAACGGTATATTCGGATTTTGCATTTCACCCAAATTTGTGCGACATATACACTGCGTCCATTTCACGCAGCTCATGCATTTCATTATCCCCAACAATAAGAGCAAAATAACCGAAATTAATCCTCAAATTAACCCAAAATATTCCGATTTAAACCCTAATTATCAATGTCATCGTCTTCTTCCACTCAATCCCCCGAGCTCCGCAAAGACTCCATCTTCAATCGATGGGTCATCTTCTCCCCTGCTCGATCTCGCCGCCCCTCCGACTTCAAATCGCGCTCCAGCTCGAACCCTAAGAACCCAAACCCTAGCTCCTGCCCCTTTTGCATCGGCCACGAGAACGAGTGCGCCCCCGAGATCTTCCGATTCCCAAACGGATCCAGCGATTGGAAGGTCCGGGTCATCGAGAACTTGTATCCTGCGCTTCGGAGGGAGGAGGAGGGCTTATCGGATCCTGAAAGCTCGGGTCTTGGGAGGTGCGTGGTTGCGGGTTTCGGGTTCCATGACGTGGTGATCGAGACTCCGACCCATGAGCTGAGTTTGCAGGATTTGGGGGAGGTGGAGGCTGGGGAGGTTGTGAGGGCGTATAAAGATCGGATCTTGCAGCTCAAGCTGGTCGGATCCGTTAAGTACGTCCAGGTGAAACCCTATATACTTGATTATTTGTTTGATACTAGTTGATTCTAGTGAAGAGCATTATGCATTCAGTCGGATAATTAAGTGAATTGGGATTGCCATATGTAATGTAAGTGAAGGTGAACTGTTTTTTTGATCCATGAGAAACGATTTTGTATGTGTACGTTGAAACTTCAAGCAATTTAATATATTGATCTATGGGCTAAGTTGGTTTATTTTATTGAAGGAAGTACTATATTAGATGTAGCATTACTAATTTTATTGGACTAGTGTCCAGTAATATACATGGAATTTTGGAATCCAGCTTCTCAACCTCAATTATGCTACAACATGAGATCATTGAGATGTAAAGTTGCAGTAAAGTGAAATAGCATCATTGACGACTATATTAGAGGTATTATTACTTTATAATGGCATAATGATAAGTTATTGAAATACCCACATGCTTTATATCATATGTTGGTGTCTAGGATCTAATTATAAGAAATAAAAATAAACCAGCAAATTTCACTTAAAAAGTGTCGGGCATAATTTTGATCAAATTCCATGTTCATTGTTTGAAATTATAATGCTTCTACTATGTTGTGTTTCTGCCTCCTAATGAAAATATATAGCTTCACCGCCAGGTATGAGAAATAAGCTTATCGATAGCCGCCATTGGAATTCTTTGAATTTATGTGCCGGAGTTCATCTATAGATAGGGCTTCATTTGTATGGGATGGACTTCAAGTGCAAAATAGGAAAGTGAAATTTAAGCTCTGTCTATGAGTAATGAATCAAACTATCAATAAGTAAGGTGGAAGGAGGGAGAGAGACACAGCCAGAATTCTATCATTATCTAATATAGTTATCAGTGTTCTAAGCAAGGGTTTAAAAGGCTGATTCATCAACATTAAAAAAAATGTCTAGAAAACGTGTCGAGGAGAGTATTACAGGGGTAAATGATTGCATAATTGGCTGTATGTGAAATATGACAGCAAACGACAATACTAGGCACTTATATGATATGCATACCCATCTAGTAACCAAAAATCACTACTTAAACTTAGTATCCCCAAATAAAGGCTCAGTTCCTTCTCTTATCTTCAATCAAAATATTCTTTCTATCAAATTTGTTTGGATTCTGTTTATATTTATATATGCAAAATCTGCATATTTCTGCATAATCCAATTATGCGGTGTATGATCCCTTTATTCATTATGTATTGGCCAACCGAATAGAGAACAAATAAGCGTTATCCATCATTGCTAGTCATAATCTTTAGATAGTTAAATATCATGTTTATATCGATTTAGTGGAGCCGAAATTATACTTGGGTAACTAGTCCTTCGCTCATTTGTTTAATTATTTCATCCTTCTATTTGTTTCAGGACACTACACCTGAGCTAATATTTTTTTCTTAATTCATAAAAGGTCTTTAAAAATCATGGTGCATCTGCTGGAGCATCGATGACTCATTCACACAGTCAGATTATGGGTCTTCCAATTGTTCCACCCACGGTTTCTGCTCGGCTTAGTAGCATGAAAGAACTCTTTGATAGGACGGGGAAGTGTGTCTTGTGTGAGGTTCGATCCAAGGATATCTTGATTCATGAGTCTAAACATTTCTTTTCAATTGTTCCCTTTGCGGCTTCATTTCCTTTCGAGATCTGGATCGTTCCTTGTAATCACTCATCATATTTCCATGATATAGATGAAGAGAAGGTAATATTCTTCTTTTCTTAAACTCGATGCATTATATTTTATTACTTCAATGATGTTTGTTGATGGAAAATATCTTTGCTACCGTTTTGATAACTTTTTAGATCAGTTTTGATAAAGTAACTGAATTAGTCGTTTTGATATAGTAACTGAATTAGTCGTTTTGATATAGTAACTGAATTAGTCAGATAACAATGCATTAGTAGCTTTTATTGTGTTATGAAAATAGTAGTATGTGATGCGACCAAGTCATATCACAAGTACTCATTATTTAACCCACTCATATTATTACCTGTTGTCATGGAAGTCATTGGGTGCTTAAGAAAATTATGCCATACCAGAGGCTTCACAGTGTATTTGTTGTTGGAGCTTGAAATGCATTGAAGGCCTGTCATTGTAATCTTAATCCTTCACCGTCCGATTACTCTTCAACCTTCAAATAAAGTATGGCAGCGATCTTCAACATGCTAATGCTGCTATTTGATTTTTTTGGTTTTCCATCCATTTTAAGGCTATTGAACATTACGTGACTCATGTACGTAATTTAACTATTTCATTATATTTCATAAATATATAAAAGTAATAGAAAACAATAACAACAATAGCTTAAAGGCTAACAATCGGTTATGGTTTAATAAAATAATATGCTAGTAAAGCCCTATGATATGCCTCATTCTGGAAGAAAAATAATAGAATGGTATTTTGGCCGAAGTCTTATTTCTATAGAACTCCCAAAAGATTTCTTGGTTTGGCAACAAACTACCAAAAGGTTTAAAATTTCAAACAAAAAATAACCACGACTAATGGCAATGTCAGTCAACACTTCAACAATGTTAACTTTGCATATTAGATGATCATTTCCCTTTCAATAAATTACTATTTAAATTAAATTAAATAATTGTCAATTAGTCTATTTGTAATTTTGATTACTGTTAATTAAACTCTTAACCGTGACGCGACGGTGGCGATGTGAGAGGAGGGTGGTGGAGATGTCTAGGGCAGCAAAGGCAGCAAGAATGGAGGCGGTGGAAGCGCCTAGGGTTAGGGTTAAGTTAGGGCTGGTTTAAATGAACACGATGATGATGATGATGATGGGGAGTCGGTGAAGTGGGTAGGCGAGGGGGCTTAGGGTAGTGATGCTAGGTGGCAATAAGGGAACGAAAGAAAAAGGTAGAAGGGAGGGTGGCAACGATTAGGGGAGGGCGGCGGCGGAGTTAAGGTAAGGTTAGGTTTATTAGGATGAAGAAGGGTATTTTGGTGTGTTTTTGCATTTTTTATGAAGACGCGGCAACAAAAGTGATGGTGTTGATGTGGCAGTGATATGGTGCCGTTAGTGTTGACATGATATGGTAGTTGTTTTGGAGAGTTTAAATATTTTGGTAGTTATCAAATTATGAAATCTTTTTGGAGTTTTTTTTAGATATAACCCTTGGCTAAATTTCATTTAACTCTTAAGTATAGTTTTTTCACTAAACTACCTTCAAAAGTTTTTTAATTCCAGTAAACTGCCATAAAGTCTAACAATATGTTTTAAGGGAGTTTTTTTTACAAAAATACCTTTAAAGACTTGCTTCGTATATGGTAATGTATGAGGGAATCTTAAATTCCCATAAAATATCCCATTCTTGTTTTAACAAATATAATATTGCAATATTAGGCTGCTTGTTAAATCAGATGCCTATAGATCGTTGAAATATATTCCGTACAAATTGGTGTCTATCTAAATATTACCATGAAATATTATAGTTTACCAAAACCACTATTCTGATTGTCACCCACTGCCACCGCAATCCATTTCCGTTTAAACACCTTCTGCCAACCAACAACTGTGATCCATCTTCGGTTGGTGTTGCCTTCAGTTAGCCGTCGCTCGCCATCCTCTTCCGCAACGTTGCCTTTTCGCCTTTCGCTAGTTAGTCGTTACCCGGTGATCGACGGGCATTGTTTGTCACCTATTGTTTGTCATCCGTCGTCGATCTTTGTCAGTCGTTGCTATTTATCTCTTGTTGGCGTTGATAGAAGCCACCAAACGTTGTCGGCCATCTGCTTGCTGCCTATTGTTGTCGTTGCAAAAATTCGCCAGCCATCGTTGTGTATATATTATCCGGATTTATCAAATTATGCATAGCACAACAATTCTACATGCACGGCACTGAATTGCTTGGAAATCATATTTCTTGGAATGTATGGGTTTCCAGTAATCATGCATTCCATGTACCAACCGAACCGTAAAATGCAAGCCAAGACCTTATTTGAATAACTCCAAGTATCCCAATTTTTAAAATTGAGACGACTTTGAAATCCACTGAAACATTGTCCTTTTTATTAACCCTAAAGATTTGAGATGTAAGACTTATTAAGTTGATACAAGTTCAAGTTTTCTATATGATATTTTAATTCTGAGATATTCATTACATTTATTGAAGTAAATGGGTTTACAACTTCATAAAAATATAAAATAGCATTACAAAATATGATATGTCTAAATTGAAGGTTATTTAGATTCTCATCTCTTGAACAACTTCTTTTAATCAATAAATTTTGTTTCACATCTAAAATAAAGTTTAGTTATTGCCCATTTTATATGGTAATGTTCTTGTTAATTGATGGTAATTTCATCAAATTTCGTATAGCAAGTAACCTCATGTTTATTACAACAACTATTTAGCCTTTTATCCCAAGCATAAAGGGCAGACTACATGAACCAACATGAGAATCACGTCGGGTCGAGCACATGAATCCTTTGCCTTCACTCCCTCCTATCGAACGATAATACTTTCATTAAGGCCTTTGGCATCCATATCTTTTCATATCGTCTTTATCCACGTTTTCTTCGGTCTCTCTTTCGCCCTCTTAACTTGGCCTAAATCAAGGATATCTATTAGTCGAACCGGTGTTTCTGTAGGCCTGCGTTGCATATGGCCTAACCATCTTAGGTTGTTTTTTTGTATACCAACCTTTGCATGAATTTACATTTCGCACCTTATCTTTTGTAGTATTACTATATATCCAACGAAGCATGCGCATCTCTGCTACATGCTTCTTCCGTGCATGATGTTTTTTAGGGGCCTAGCATTTCGTACCATATAATAAGGCATGCCGAATAACGTTTCGATAAAACTTCCCTTTCAACTTAATTTCATGTTTATTGTCCTAAAAAATAAGGTTGAAAACGGATAATGAGAGGTTCAGTCTTTGTAGTGTAGATTAAAGTTCAATGGACTAGAATTTCAAAAGAATTTTAGAGTAAATTGTAAAAAGAAAAATAAATGTTCTAATGATTAGAGGATTGGTTACTTTTTCAATGTTGAAAGAGAATATTTTAGGCAAACTATTTAAACTTTATTGTAGTTATTCAAATAAGGAAAAGTTCATGTATACCAAAACATGAACATATTCCTCTGTTCAAACACATCTAACATAAATCATAAAATCAAAGGCTTGTTTGTAGGTTCATATTTATTTTCCTTTTGAATTCTTAAATCATCCATATGATTTACTATTGGAATACCCACCAGATACATTAATTATTCCCATCTACAAATCTACTAAATGCTAAAATTATCAAAAGAAATTTAATTATTCCAAACAAACCAAAATTTCAAAGATACTTACCACGACTTTCATTATGGTGCTGTTCCAATCCTTAAACTCTACAAAAAGCTCTTGTATTTCAATCAATCTCTTTTCTATATCTCTCATTACTACTTCATGCTAATTTATTGATATAGAACTCCGCCTTTTCCCTCTCTTATTACAATTTCATCCCAAACAATCACAACATACTTTTTTAATGAATCAAATATTGTCTTAAATTTCAAATTCTTAGGCTTAATGATATAATCTTCATACACTCTTCTTATCTTCTATGGTATCTCATCTTGCTCTATCGACTTTTTGGCTGATTTGATCTCTTAGCTTAAGTTTAAAGGTTTGGCAATATTGATACTATTATTTTTTTTTATGTTGAATCGTATCATAAAATTTATCGGATCAAATATTGTAAGAACAGATTTGGAGTTTGTTCGGTTGACCGGTGAATAAAGAATATCCGGTTTATTCGGTAAATATTCGGTTTATGCGGCCATCAATATTTTTATATGAATATAACATATAAAAAATTCAAAAAAAATATAAAAATATAGAAAATTAATATACTCGTTGCCGAATGGTAAGACGTGCGAACTAAATCGGAAGATTGTGGGTTCGAGTCTCGGTTCAGAAAGAAGAATGAGGAGAGAGAAATGAGGAGAAAGTGTTTGTGAAATAATAAGTGGGCCCCACTTGTTTTTTTAATTTAGTTGTAGATCCCCCACTTAATTTTTTAGTTATGGTTTTTTTTTTGTTTTAGGCTTAATTGACCAATTCAACCGAATATTCATGTTATTCATCCGAATATACGGTTTGTGCGGCGACTATTCGGTTTGATCACATATTTGACTGAATATTGTGGCTTTTACTCGTTTTGCCACCGATTCTGAATATTCGGCCAAATATGCGGCCGAATATTCCATTTTTTCTCGTTTTTTTCAACACAGAACGGACCATTTAGGGGTTCGATTGGATGAATCCATCTTTGAAACAATTCAGATTTTCTTTGGACAAGTTTAGGCTTGGATTCGGTTTATATGTCTCTAAACAGTTGAGAAAACAATCATGGAAGCAAGTTGGAGAATAAAAATCGGTGCATTTAACTAACATACGGTCAGCTTCCATCCTCTTACAAATGAATGCCATCTATTTTGGAAATTGCGAATTAATACTATGAGCCTAGTGTTTCAAAATAAAAATCATGAGTTTTCAATTTAATATCACACGTCCTTATACATCTCTTAGTTATTTCACGGAACACGGTGTATGATATTCGATTATGGCAAAAGCTTATGGTATTTGCTTAATAAACACTATACTCATGGTATTTATTTATAATTTAAAAAGTAATACGTATTTTGTAAAATATATGGTTTTTATTTAGAAACACCGAAAGTCATGGTATTTTTAGTAATATTTAATTTAACCAAGCAAAAAAGAATATCATAGTACCGTTACCTGGTTAAGGCTGAACTTAGAAAAGGAGCCATTATATCTATAAATAATTCTTTAAAATATGTAGAATCCATAAGAAAGAAGAAAAACAAAGGTTTCAAGATACAAGGTATAAATATAACGCCCTTGATAAAATTATATAGAGTTCAAGTGTACATTGGATTGAACATGAGCAGAGAAAGTCAAATTCGTAATAGACGCTCTCAAACTACTACTACAACAGGCTTTTATCCCAACTTTTTAGGGCCAACTATATGAACTTATGAATCTGCTGATATGCTTAGGGTGCTATTTTATTATCAATTTTGTTTTGCTGCACAATAAATTCAGAGCATGTCTACTAATGTAAGTGTTAAATCATTTTGTTTTTGTTAAATCATTTTCATGTTAAATTGTCAATTACTTTCAATATATTGTAAGCTCACTGCATATCAATTTGAGCAATTATTTGATCAGACTTCTTTGCATTGTTTATACTCTGCTCATGTTAGCTTCCTGCTACTCTCACTAGAGCATATTCCTCCTAAATGGTAAACAAATTAAGGAAGCTTCAAGTAGTAGACTAAGCTTTTCCTTACAAATTGTCTTCAATACCAACAGTGAAGCCGAAGAAACTCCGTTGGGTCTTTTTTTCTCGTGTATCCATTCCACTCCATTACGCGACTCCATTGACATTAGAGAAGAGCAGAGAGAGACAGAGAGAGAGAAAGAGAGAGAGATTTAATCTAGTTACATAGCCATGGGAGGGGCATTTAAGTCATTTAACCCTCTCCAATAGTTATAACTAACAGCCCTTTATCAGAGTTTGAATGGAAGTTAACTAGGGGTACCAATTTAGATGACTGAAAACTTTTGGGTGTTTTTCAAAATATCAATTTTTGGGTGGTGATTTTTGAAATATGAAACTTTTAAGTGGGGTATATCAAAATAACTCATTTAATTAGTCTTTCTTTTCACATCTCACGCACATCAAGAACAAAAAGTGGAAGGTAACCTGACATTAAGTTGTACATAATGGCTCTGCAACATGATAGATATTATTGTGTCATCGCTGTCTGTTTAAGGTGAGATCATGTTAATATTCAAAATAGTATTAAAAAACCAACTTTCATATATTGTAAAAATTGAAATTTGAACTACTAAGGAAGTTAGAGCAGATTATAAAAGCTTTTGAACCGCAGACGACTTGCTGTCATGCTATGCTGCTAAAAGGCTTTACCAGTTACTACTATGCTGCAGTTGCACTCGCGTTATCTTCACTTGGTAAATCGTGTTTTTTTCTGCTTTATAGTTATTTGGGTGTTGAGCTCACAAGGTTAGGTTATTTAAATATAATTCTGTGATAATGTTTTTGGATATGTTTTAGGTGTATTTCGTTAAGATTTTGCTATAAAGTCACCAATATTTGATGTTGTTCTTTGGCGTGGATTTGTTGTGTTGCATGGTTCCTTTTATGTGCGTTTTGAATAAATCCTCAACATCTTTTGATATGGCATAATTATATTAATTGTTTGACATGCATAATTTCATCGTCGATTGTAGCATTATATATTTGGTTAAAGCATTTTTCCCCTCGACAATAAACCCACGCATCTGCGTGGGGCCTCTTGCTAGTCTTGCAAAAGGGTGTCCAATCTATGTAAAATAACCAGTACTAATCTCCTGTTGTATTCTCTGTGTACAGGCCGTAGATTTTGGCGGGTTGTTAAAGTTGATGCTTCTCAAGATATCGAAACAGCTGAATGACCCCGCATTCAACTTCATGGTCCACACTGCACCATTTGATCTCTCAGCCGATCACTTTCCTTGCACTCATTGGTTCCTACAGATTGTGCCCCAGTTGAGTATTATTGGCGGATTCGAGATGGGAAGTGGGTGTTACATTAATCCTGTTTTTCCCGAGGATGCAGCAAAGCTCTTGAGGGATGTTGATTGTGCGAAGTAGGTAACTGTATAGTTCTTATTTGTTTTGTATTACTTATATTCCATTTATGAGAATAAAAGAAGAAAAGATCCTCATGTAATTGAAGGGAATGATTTTTAATTGCAATGAATGCATCTTGAATGCACTTCTTTTTGTTGCTGTGTTTTTATTATTTGTTCTGATATTTGTTTTCTGATGAAATGTGGGTATATTACACTGAAGTACCCTTAACTATCACAATTTTTCTTGATAGTATCTTAAAGTACTTTTATGGTGTCGAAGTAAACTCAATTAAACCGCTTAAATTTTGTAGCGAAGACAAGCTCTGTTGAAACCAAAGTTTAAGGGAGTTTATTGTAGTAAAAAGATTTAGGATAGTTTCGTGGTGAACAATGATAATTAAGGGTATTTTAGTGTAGATTATACTGGAAATGTTTATTTTACATAAATATGTTCTAGCGAAAAGGGTTCTTGCACAACCTTTGCTAAGCAGTTGTCTACGCAAACAGAGACAAAGCAAGCAGCACCCACCTACTCACGTATTACTCGACCCCTTAATCACCTTGCACCAGGCTCGCAAGTTCTACATTTTATTACATAGCAGTTTTCTTTTACTTTTTGCCCAGATTTGAAGGTGGAAAATGCACTGCAGTAAAAAAAATCAATAATTTCCATTGACATCATTTGAAAGAACTCAAATACATTTGAATTATAAAGTGAGATCAAATTTTGATGCACAAGGCTCTCATACATACTTGTATGGAAATCTCTTTAATCCTCTCCTTTGCAAGCTATAATAAATTTGTAAAATACAGCAAAAAAGAAAAGCAATGAGAAAAATGAAGGCATCCTACAAAGTATACAACCATTCCTTTGGATTAGCTCTGGTCTTGAAAGAAAAAGAAAAGCTCTACTCCTTCTTAAATATTCCGAAGAGAGATTTGATCGCATTGATCGCATTTTCGTTAATAAACGACTCATCGTATTTCTTAATGAGCGGCTCAAACTCTTCAGAAGCTCTGATGTTAGCCAAGTCAGGATCATTTCGAATCGTCTGTAACAATCGACGAGCAAATGAAAATGTAAGCCATGGAGAAATGAAATCTCACCAAAAGAGTTGGAATTTTATTTTATTTTTTAACCTTGAATTCTTCGTATCCCGCTTTCAGTGCATCCTCAAGTGCAGAAAGCCCAGCTTGTACCTGTAAGATAGAAATCGAAAAAATTTAGGCCAAGATAAATGGCAAATTTTGTGTGCAAATTTTTGATTATGTGGGAACCTGATTGAGCTTGGAATAGCAACATGCAACATTATAACTTGCAACTGAAGCCTCATTGAGTTCTGGTTTTGATCCTAAAACTGATTCAAATTTCTCCAACGCTTCCTCATATTTCCCACTCCTTCGAAGCAAAGAAAGATAAATGACTTAAGCACAAAAATATAATTACTTGCAACTGATTTATTTTTCTTTTTCCGGAATTACTTGTAAAGCTTTAGTCCCTCACGGAGATCGCTCTCCCTCTGCTGCTTCTGTTCCATTTTTCTCATGTAATTTTGCATCTGAAATTAAATTGTCCAAACCTCAGTCACAAGTGATTAAGCGGAAACAATTTAGGACAAAAATTGTAAATTTACCAGATAATATACACAAGGCATAGCCGTTTTTTCCATAAACAATAAATACTGGAATTTACAAGGAAAAAAAACTAGTGAATTGAGAATATACCTGGATTTCTCTCACTCTGTTACTAATAACACCAGAGTTCCTTTCAGCTCTAATAATCTCCTTCTCAGTAAGCTCACCAGAATCAATTGGCTTTCCTGGGGTTTTAACGACAAAAAACATGACAAACGCAAAATTGCGAAAAATACGAATTAAACAAAGTTCAAAGCTTTCCATTATTTGAAATTAAGATGGTGATTCAATTATCAATTTATCATGGTCAAATTTAATATTTTGTTTGAGTGTTTTTAAACCAATAGAGGGGTTATAAGTTTTGTATAGATAGAGCCGCAAGGGTTTATTTGCGATCAACTCTTAAATAAATAATTACCATATCTCTTCAGCATTTTCATGAGCAATGGTCCTATTCTTTGACGAATAGTATACATAGTTCGACCGTATTCTGCGGCTGGCCATATTTCTGTTCCAAATACAGCACTGCATGAAAGTAGAAAGAATTTAAAATGCAGCTTTTAAATATTCAAAATGAAAATTCAAGGTTAGGACCATTATTATTTATGCAAAGAGAAAACCCTAAAAGATTAGCCAACATATACGTTGAGTCAATTTTTTCTGCATAATAGGATACCTCTGAATTTGGTTATTCATTAAGAATAGAATGTGATTATAAGAAGTTAAAAGAAAATTTTAAAGAAAATTTTAAATTCATTTTGATAATAATAAAAAAAATTCCATCAAAGGTGAAATAGATATCATGAATTATTTAAGAAATAATTTATTATGATTTTTAGGTCTAGTTTGGCAACAAGGTTTTCGAAACCATGGTTTCCATCAGCTTAAAACCAAACCGTTTTTCATGTGTGCAAACCGTGGTTTCATAAAATTAGGGTTTCAGAAATTTTAGAGTTGTTTGACAATAAACTTTATGAAACCAAGGTTTGTGTAATTAAACAACTGTGAGAGAGTTGGGGGGGGGGGGGGGGGGGGCTTTGCAAAACTTCACTGAAAAATGGGGTTTTGAGCCCATGTAATTGTTTGGAACTACGGTTTTAAAAACTCTATTCTGATGGTCAAACGAGCCATAGTTTCAATTTCTGGAGTTTAGCATTGCAACCCCACAAAACCAGTGTTTCAGAAACCATAACCTTGTTGCCAAACGTGGCCTTACTCTTCAATAAAGATGTCTCTCCTAAGTTAGATTATGATGAAATCTAAAACCACTGCAGACAATGAATAATTCATTAATTTGTATAGTTTCTGATACAATAAAATCAAAATCTTTATGGATTTTTATTTCAGATGCCCGAACCATTTCAATCAGTTCTTCGATGTTTTGTTCTCTTATGATATTGCCACTCATATAAGAGACACAAGGTACATGGCCAATTCTTCTACAATGCAACCATACGATCCTCTTAAACTCATTGCTAATATACATGTAACTGACCAAAGGATTTAAAGAACCCAACAAAACATGGAGATTATTGAAATGAAATTTTTGAAAAAACCATACAAACAATAAAAGATTGTCTAAGAAAACAGAAGGGGGAAAAATCCAAATCAAACCTGGTGGCAATTACTTTATCTCCAACACTAAAAACCCCAGCTTTATCAGCTGCACCCCCAGGCAGGATTGAATCAATGTAAGTGCCCCCATCTCTCCCCTTTGCAAATTTCAACCCAAAGGGCTTCTCAATCTCAACCTCATACTCCTCAAACTCCACCACCTCCTCCTCTCCTCCTCCTCCTCCTTGCTCAGATTCAGTAGATGCTGAAGATGCTCTCACAGCAAAATCTGGCCTTTTCACCAAATGGGCAGTTGAAACAAAAGCCGAAGACTCTTTTAAAGAGAAGTTTTTGATGAATGGGTAGTTTTGTTTGGTGATGAGCTTTTGTTTTGGAAGAGGTGGAGATGGGTAGAGAGATGGGTTTGTGATTGAAGCTACTGACATGGTTTATTTCCCACCTTTTTTAAAACAAAGAAAAATATCTATTTTTTTTCCTTTGTTAGAGATCAAAAATGGAGGTTTGTGGTATAGGAAGTTGAAGAAAGAACAAGACCCATTTTGGGGAAGAGAGCGTTTTTGGATCAGAGAGGAGCTGCATTTTGTGGCTGCTACTCTTTGTTGCTGCTGGCTGAGCTGAGAGCATTATTTGAAATGGAGGCCACACATAAATTGATTCATAAAAATGGATTCCCAAATTTTTATGATAGAAAAAAACGGGTTTAGTAATTTTTTGTTTGGTTTGTATCAAACTTGAAAAGATTATGATCAAAAAAGTTTTCAATCCTTTGTTTGGTTGCACAAAATTGATATGGATTTCAAAACTTGGATTTGAAGGTAAAATTAAAATGATGAGAATATCTTTTGTTACTTTCAAATAAGAGAAAATATTCAATTTCCAAAGCATTTAAATGGTGAGCATATCGATTTTTTATTCACAAAGAGGCTCAGGTGGAGAGAGTTTCTTCCAAATCCTTGCTTCTTTTTTTGGATTCCTGAATCTTGGTTTTTGCCTACGTTGCAACAAATATTGCCCGAACCAAATCTACCAACCAAACAGCTATCAAATTCATGTGGATTGGTCTCCAAAATTCACAAATCCTACCCGATCCCTCAACCAAATAGGCCCTAAGCCATCCTTTTTAAGAGAGGCTTAAATAACAGGGCCTGTTTGTTTTCGTTGGAGTACTTTTTAAGAAAAGTATAAAGATACATGAAGAGTTGTAATTCTAATGTTTGTTTTGGATGAAGTTGCTTGTGCTTAGAATTTGAAGATTTTGTTTGGTAGAGCATTTTAATAAAATTAGAAGTACCTAAATGAAACATAGGGTAGTTATGAGAGAATAAGTATAAAAATATAAAATAAAAAGTCCTTGACGTGACAAATTCCAGCCCAACTCAAGCCATGGACTTTACTGACAAAACAAACACAAAAGTTTTAAGCTTGGGCTAATATTAGGAGTCCAAACTACTGATTTTCCTAACTCCAACAAAACAAACAGGTCCTAGGCATAAAATTACTTCAACTCCAACACCATTATTACTAGCAAAATTACCCCTTAGCTTCCATCATTTCTTTTGTCATTGATTTGTTGTTTGAAATTACTGTTTTTGCCTAGAGGTTTTAGAATTTTTTTTAAAAATTAAAACAGAAAATAAATGACGGTCATTAAAACTGGAGGGGAGAAGCAGGTATTTCAAATTCCCTGCAGATGATCATCAGATACATGTAGTGCAAGCAACAAGAACAATAGCACAGCTTGAACCACAGATTACCTCAGCCAAGGCAATAATACCAAATAAAATAAACACAATTATTTTAGCAGCAATTCATCCATGTTTACAAAAGAGAACCCTAAAAACCATTACCAAAAGATTGTAACATAAGCCTAACTATAGGCAATAAACTACACAAAAGCATGCTACAAATTTTTCCACAATACCCTTTATTCTACAAGGCTCTACATTTTTCATTTTTTTAGTTTTTCATTTTTCTTTATTGACATGTATTTTACTTTCTTCAGCATGCAAAAATTTTCTTCCAAATATTTCTCGCGCGAAAAGACTCATTGCTTCTTCAGACTAGTGCACGACAAAATTTTCTTCCCATATGGGTGGCTTCGAAGCGCTGACACATGAGGCTTGATCGCCTCCACAAGAGCAGAATTAAGAGCCCCCTAAGTGCAACAAAACATTCCGTATGACGAGTTAGAGTTGAAAAGAAAACATTGTAGTCGCACAGAAATACCATTAACTTTCTCCATTGAAGGATAAATCCCATGAACTTTATAAATTACAGTTAAATACCTTGAAGCTTCTTTCTTGGTGCACCAAAATATCATCCATCGGCATCTTTCTAAAGACCATAACTTTAGTAGTCACATGACTATCAAATGACCAATGTCTCTCCGTTTTACTTTTGTATATTCTGTAAAGAGATAATTATTTAATTGCTCAAAACCGTCGTTAAGTTTCTCCCAAATGGGGCTTCTTCCCCCTCAAGCATTTATTAGTGTAAACACCCCTTCTACTCATCGACAAAAAACCTCAAACACGCGTCAACTCTAACAACTCAGATGATTGTCTAATTTTACTATAGAACCTGTTATGTTGTTTAGAGTAGATTCCGAGTGATTTTAGCATTTTGATTGATGAAGAAAGGCAGAATTTGCACTCTAAGTTAAGGGTGTAGAAGTGCTGTACGAGTAAACTACAAGGGTTGTCATCATCTAAGCCTCTTACCATCCTAATAGGGTCAGCTATGAAGCAAAGCTCCAATCAAGACTTGACAAAGTTTTATGACCGGTTGTCGACGTCAACACTCTCCAAATAAATGCCAAAATCCTGTTTCAGAAAACAACGACAAAAGGTCCTAAATGACCAGTTGGCATTCTCCAAATTCTCATAGACTATTAAGTCTAAAAAAGCGGAAAAAATGATATGTTTGTTATATGGAATTATGTTTTACTCCAAGGATCAAATATAGCTAAGAGCGAAATGGAACACTACAAGGGTTTTGTGCAATTAATCCTTCTCTGAAATTTTTTCTCTCTCTCTTCTTCTAATTCCCACCTTTCAAAATATTAAATAGACTGCCTCATTTATAAACTACATGGCATTTGTCTCAAAAACATGAAAGTTTCTGGTATTTTAGCATAACGTTTTGCCCATGATAATTCAATGATAATAATGATTAAGATTACCTTGCATTGTTTCAGAGCGGATTGAATTACATAATTTCCGAATGCATCCTGTAGTATTTGGAGGAAGTGAGGAGAGTTTATCAGCTCCCGAACAATTTTGACACATTCTTCGTCTTTTGCGAATTTTAAGCATTTTTCCACCACATTGCTGCTATGTTTCTGCATTGATAGACTTTGGTAGCGTCCCTCTAGTTGATTCCAACACAGCAGTAATTACCCATGGAACCTTTTGATCGAGGACATATTGGACTACGTAATTTCTGCAAGAATTCCGAGTTTTGAAACCTTAAGGAAGATCGATTCATTATATAAAAATGGTTAAATTCAAGGATTTTATACAAATAATATGAACTTTTTAAATTGAATGACATAAACTTAATCATAATACCATGAACATCAATAGTTTTTTAATTTAAAACCATTTGTTGTTTTCCAATCCAGCCTTTTATTTAAGGATGCGTTTGGCTATATGAAGTTGGAACTGCAATTTCCAATAAGAGGAAGCGAGACCCAAAAGTGTCACTAGAGGATGCTGCCCACACTTACGCGACATGACAATATTTCATTATGTGTTGTATATTAAATATATTAAATAGAACATAAAGTGAAACCAATGTTCAATGAGGGATGTCATAAGTAATAGGTATATTCAAAAAAATATTGGCATGTCCTGCAAAAAGTGCATCATACACATCCAAATTAGGCCCCATTTCCTCTTTACTTAATACCAAACGGACAAATCAAATGAAAATAGACATGGTATTAAATTGGAAAACACAGAAAATTTCTGGTATTCATTTGCAAATTTGAAAAATTAATCGCATATATTTGATCATGGCTGTAGTTCATGGTAGCTTAGTGAAATTTAGCCTTTGAAACAAATATCTTGAGGGAGACTAAAAGAGAGGGAAAAGAATCTACTACATAATAATTTAAGCTCAATTTCACTAAACTACCAAAAGCTATGCTTGTTTTTCGCTAAACTGCCAAATTTTTTATATACTTACAGTTAACTGCCAATAACTTTAATATTAACAGTACTCATTTCCATTGAACTATCAAAACAACGTTGTACATATTCAGTGGACACCATTATGTTAGTTTATTAAAGTATGGTTATAATAGTTCACCAATAAAAAGGTGTACAGTTAGTATGAAACATTTTAGTAATTTCTTGTAATGCACAAACTTTTTTATAGTTTAGTGAAGGACAGGTATAGTTTTCAGTAGTTAAATGAAATAATTAAAGCTAATAATATAATGTCAGCATAATTATATACCCAAAAGGATCTTGAGAAAGAACAAGGGAATGCAACGATATCTCAGACATCAGCCGATCTCTCTGATCACCAAAGGAATGGTACACACACTTTTGAAGCACACAGCAACCTTGGCGATCCGACGCAATCTCAACACAGTGGGAAATTGCAGCATCAAAAAGGAACTGCAAAAGAAAATAAATCCCAATCATAAAATGCATATATTGCAAGAGAAACACGATAAAACAACAACTTCGCTTTGGTTAACTTTCAAGTTTAGATTACAGATATCATGGTCCATGAAGCAAAAGCCTTAATTAGTATACCGATGACAAAAAAACACAAATTGCCACTAAATGTAAACATCATTTGAGGAAAGTAAACACAGGTACTGAATTTTAACCCATAAACAATGCAAGCTATTGCGCTCATTGGAACCATTACACATAAGACAACTCACTTTGTAGTGAATATTCGTCCTAAAGGATATGGAACTAGAACAGATTAAATTGGCTTCAAAAAGTGTTTGATTTCATATATAGAAGTAAAGGGGGTGCATTAGAATTTGCACACTATTAGAATATATGATCCACAGAAAGAAAAGCAACCTGGTATCAGTTTTGCACAATCATAGGTTTGGACTTTGGATGTTTATGAATGCTATAGGCTTAGAAGCAAAGTACATGTTATAGTCAATAAAATATTTTCTTTCAATTGCTACTAATATCATGAATTTTATTTTTCTGTAATTGGGTGAGAGACTTAAATGGGCAATCCAAATAGTTGACATGATTTTGTTTAGCATATACACTTCAATTGAATTATCGAATGGTCTCCTCGACTTCTTTTAATTTATCATGTTCAAAGACACTTTTTGGGCACTTCTTGGACACAAGTTATACATTTCTTGAAAGTCTTTTTCAGTTATTTGTTTGCATTGGGTTATATAACAGATATGTAACTTGATGGTAAGGTGCCAGGCTATTAACTCCCCCAAAATTATGGCAAATTAGATATGTTTTACACAGTAATTGAGACACATTAAGTTATCTTAATAAAGTTGAAGTGGCGACACTTATTCCTTACACACAGGCTAAATGTATGACAGGTTAATTTCTAGGCCACATATACAACCTATTATTAGAAATCTATGTGTGCGGACTTGAATTTTTCAAGTTCTACTTCTAAAAAGTTTTCTGTGTCGCCTTGTCTGTGTCCGTAATTGTATATTATGTATGTAATCCCTGCTTCTTAGTTATAACCCTTAACATTTAAAGGGTGTTGTCATTTGTCTTTTCAAGGCGACAAAATTGCTCCGTGCTTCCAAGTATAGCGTTGGGATTATATGTGATTTTTCTTACTGGATAGCCAAATTTTAAAAAATGTATTATTTATTTTTTTTTAATTTAAAATATTAGTATTTAGGAAACACGGTATCCACTTTTAAAAAACTTATATAATGAGTTATTATAGATATTTGGGATTAAAAACTACTTTTCCATTAAGCTTCAGCTTCACACTAAACTAAGTTTATCCTTGATCACTCCTTAGTGAAACAAGCTTGATTTCAACCACCTGTGTTATTCATAGAAAGATTTTGTATCCTTACCATAAATTAAGTTTTTTGTTATAGAACTTTGATGCAAACAAATAACTAAATGTGTAGTGAGATGTATTTTTCCCATAGGAATGCATAAGGGGTAGTAGCACATAGTAGAATAGGGAAAGAAACAGAGGAAAATGTAAGGTATATTGAAGGTACTCAATTCAATTTTTATTTTTTTTTGAATAAAACAGAAGCTAAAAGACCCCGTGTTACGATTTAACGAAACTACATCAAAGGTCTATCAAAGTAAATGCAAAAGAAAGGAAAAGCAAGGAAAAAAAACAGAAAAAAGGACAATGGGTCACACATCCCCTACATAAAGGATAAAGCAAAAACACGTTAACTCTTCGTCAAAAAATAATATGCCAGCAAATTTCTTAGCATGAATTTAATGCCTACCTCACACTGTTGAGGTGCTAAGTACTGCAAGCAACGTTGTGCAACATGATTACCATTGATGTCATTTATCAATGAAACAATACCAGGCTTCAAAGAGGAAACAACTGTGTAAATTTGCTCTTCTGTTTGGAGAGTTTCAATCACTTTTTGCACAACCCGGGTTCTGCATTAGGTGAAAAATGAAATCAAGAAACATTAACGAATAGTTCTCATAAATCATAGGCTAAAACTGCATGAAAACCTCCCTCAATCATGCCTGATTAGCAAGGAAACCACCCAGTAAAAATCCAGCACTTTGCCCTCATGTTTACACGACCGTTAATTTTATCCATTTTATTGATTTAATTTTATTTTCCAAGTACCACTTGATAGATATAATAATCACAAAAGGTTAATGAAACCAATGTTCTAAATTTCGGACCGTATCGTGTCGGTCCGAAGATTTTGATGTTGGATATCGGATATCGTGAAATGTCAGGTGGTTTTATTAAATATAGGGTTTTACATTTTTGTCATATAAACGTCATTTATATAACTTATTATTTTGAAAAAATATTTACTTGTACAGATTTTGTTTTATTAAATTTATATCTTTCTCAATAGCTCAGTAATAGAGCGGTCGTTTATTAATTATTTAATGTACAAGGCTCAAAGCCCAAAACCCGAAAGAAATTTACCCAAAAAAAATTTCTCCACATATCGGAAAATATTAGGTAAAATGGCGACATCAAGAAATGTTGGCCACCATTTATCAAATATCGGTAACTGAAATAATTTTGTAAATTTGTGTCGTTTTCTTCCCAAAACCGACATATCGCCGACATTTCGGTGATGTCGGCTGACATTAGAACACTGAATGAAACAATGACAAAAGAAAATATCTGAAGTTGTAGTGCATTTTGGAAATGATTATAAGAAACAATAACGCCATTGGGGTCGACAGGATAAAGTGCGGGATTTTTAAACTTGGGATGTTTTTTTGTTGATCCGGAAAAGGTAGGGTGTGTAATGCTACAAAAACGCATACCCGTGCATGTTACACGAGATTCTAATGAGCATCCTTGCCTCTTTCGTAATGGCATGAATAATCTGCATCCTTTGATTCTCATTACACACCTCGAGCATTTTTTGAACTAGATAGTTCCCAAAAGGATCGGTCATAAGCTCCACAATATGATGAATAATCTCACAAAAGATCTTGTTAAGATCTTCCAAATTCCCTTCCGCGAATTTTCTCTGCAAGAATCGACAACCGTACTGGTCTTTTGCCAAAAAATATATTTTTCCCGTAACTTCATCCAACGAATTATATTTCAATTGAATTGACCTTGAAGCAAGGTTCAAATCCAAACTATCCAACTTCAAAGACCCATTACTCATATTAAATTTGAGAGGTCTCAATGAATTCATTCCATGTGATCTCGTCAGAATTTTTTCAGGATAGTATTGCTTCCCAAGTTTGTCCAAAACTTGGTGTCTATGAGAAGAATTGCAACTCTCGAATGGATTTGGTTGCATTTGCCTTTCACTTAAAGGATTAATAGCTAGATTCATATTCTTTCGAAATTGAATTACCTCAGGTCGTTGGTTGCAGACCTGCTGTTGATATAAATATTGTTGATATAATCTATAGTGCCTTTCTTCATCTGCCATATTTGGTTGGCCTAGCAGATTTTGATGTGGCGAATCCAAGAAGAACCTCTGCTGATGTGGCGAAGTAGTGAACTCGGTTCTTGGAACTGGAAAATTTGGAGGCAATTGATAAGGATGCATTCTATGATTTAAGGGAGTAGCTCCATTGTAAGGAAAGTTCACATTACTTTGATTGTGATTCATAACTCCATTCATAGATTGATCCAATTGTGGAGACATCGGTAGAGCATCCATTCCAAATAGAGAATGTGAATTGGTCAAGGGATTGCCATAGTGCTTAACAAATGAGGGATTAGTGTTGAAGCTCAGTTCCTCGAATGACGACAACAAAGATGTCTCATCCGGCAATTTCGGTTCATCTTGTTCGCCATTCAATAGATTTGTTCGATACCCATTACTTGAATCATCGAGATTTCCATTGCTTCGGTGTTTCTGGTCAAGGCCATTAACGAAATTTACGGATTGAGGAGAATTGTACAAGTTAGGGAAATTGCTTGAAGGCGATGACATTTTGCTCTTCTCCTCTATCGAATTTTTTTCCAGAGCTGATGAGATATCCGCATCAATAGAATGCATTACTTGTCGATTCCCTAAAGTTGCAGTGGGGATCTCTTTGAAGAACATCTCGAGTTCATCAAATTCTTTTTCGGTTCCCATATTACAAAGGGGAAAACTTGTTGTAGTTTACAAATGCAGAATAGAGCCAGTTTCTCCTCCACAATGCAGATCCACAATCTAGTCCTTCAAGCACAAAACATTATATTTGGTCAAAAATTGCAACGCTCGCTTGCTCATGTAAGTATCTTTTCATCAATCAACATGGGGGAAAAATCTTGGGGCATCCAAAATGAAATCTTTTTCAAAGTAAATATTAGGAAAATTGGTGATCTAACCAAAATAAAAATGATAATCAACTGATCAGCATCCAATGCTGCTAAGTTATAAATAAGGAACATGTTTTCTGCCCCATCTTTATACGATAGTACAATTCTACACCAAAAAGAAAAAACCAAATTAATTCACATAAATAATTCTTCATAACAAAAGATCCATAAACAATCCTCTGTTTTGTGAGGAAAATAGTAATACAATCAAAAATAAAATCAGTCTAATAAAAACTTTTTTAAAAAAAAACAAGATCATCCCCGCATCAAATCCTATAGAATCATCTAATGTTTAAGGAAAACAAATTTAAAGAAATTAAAAATTGGGTTACAAGTAAAAGACATATAAAATCAAACTCAATCCCCAGAACCCCAATCAAATGCACCCAAATCCCAAATCTCTAAACCCCTGATCATCTCAAAAAAGACCCCAACACATCACAATTCTATCCAAAAACAAACGCCCAGAAAAGAAACCAAACATTGGGCAAAAACCCATCTAAAAAACATCAAAAAAAGGTAACAAATCGGGAAAAAAAAAACCAAAAAGGCATCAACCGATGATGAAGAAGAAGCTCACCGGCGATGTATCGGAGGAAGAAAAGACCAAAAAGCGCGGCCTTTGATGTAAAGATGCAACCTTTATGCGATTTTTAGGAGATGGGCATTTTGGGAAATTTGTGAGGAAGGTGAAGGGGTGAGGAGATTGATGAGAGGAGACTCTCGAGAGAGGTTTAGATTGAAGATGAGATGAAGAGATTTTTATAGAGAGAGAGAGAGGTTTTCTATTCAAAAAAGAGACCAGCCCAATCTCTCTCTCTCTCTCGTTTCTCTCTCTAATAGCTCTCTTAAGGTTTCTTTCTCTACTACTACTACTAGTTTTAGTTATGAGTTTGTTTCCAAATGTACAAGGAGCCATGCCATGCAATGCATGCATGCATGCATGTTATTGGGTTTTGGGTTTTGGGTTTGGGGTTTGGGTTTAGCGGAGGGTTCAAGGCTAAGGCATACTTGTAAAGTGTTATATATCAAATATGTATAGGAATATACTTTCCTTGATTATAGTAGTTGTTAGGTTCCTAATTTATGAGAGTCACAAGGTCATATAATGATATAGCATTGGTAAAGTTTTTTGCCGTCATGGGTGTTGACTCCCGTTTCTTGAGTCTTCGTCCTAGTAAACTATAGTATAGCTTTATGAAAAAAGTAAAGCAATTTTTACATTTTTTAAGTAGAAGTAATTTAAACTACATGTGAGGCTTTATATGTTAGTTTGTATATAAAAAATAATATGATAGGTGAATGTTTTATAATTTTTTATGATTATCATGACATGGGAAAATAGAAAGAAACAGATTCCTCAAATTTAGCCTTATTTTGAGTAGTTTTTCCAAGAGTGTAATTAGCCATCCATATAAGATTTATTAAAGATTTAAGAAGATACTTTATAATTTATAGTTTTACTAGATCTAATAATATCTTCCATTAATTATGGTTGTTACCCCTAAATTTGTTAAATCAAGATATGACTATCCCATTTTAAAAATCATATAAATAAAAATATCAAAATGTATTATTTGCACTTTTTTAGACATACATGAAAAGAAATAATTTCTTTCTTTTTTATTTAGTTTAAAGGAAATGCATATACAAATGTGTCTATCAAGCTTTATGTGCTCTCCCCCTTTTGGGAGAGAGAGATGAATGCAAGGGTGTGTAAAAAAGAATTAGTGTCAATTATTTGATCTTAGTTTGGAATGGTTAAGGTAGATAGTAGAATAGGGGATCACTAGAGCCATGTGGTTGGTAAAATTCTAAAATGGGCTTGTTTGGGTGAAAGATAGAAATTCATAATTCCACCAATGCTAGAATTATCATTTCATGGTGTGAACATTGACCCTTTATTGCTTACAAGGCATCAAGAAAGGCAAAGTTCACTCTCATACCTTCATAATGTAGTTACCATGTATGTGATGCTTGGTTGGCACATACCAATTATAGTGAAAAGATGCTTTGTGTTAGACAATAAGCTAAGGTTCATAAGAATATCATGATGTCCTGGTCTTTCTTCAAATAGAGATAATATATCTATTATTTTAATGTTAAAGAGAGGGAGTCTTCAAATTGAAATTGCCAATTAGATTCCAACGCTGCCGTGCGTCAAGAAAAATTTGCATGTATTTATGAAAAATAATTTATAAAAGCTATAACTAATTTTTCAAATATTTTCATATCCTTTAAAGTAATAAAAGATAGCTATTTAAGGTAACAAAGTACACAAAATTAACATTTCTCTATATTATTTTGATAAGTTGCATTGCACATGCCAAAAGGCTAATATAAATTTGAGCTCCTTTAGTATTCTTGAAGCTTTAAATCACAAATTTCTACTATCATAAGTAAAAAAAATAGAAGGTATGCGGCACTCTCATATTTAATTCGATTTGGATGTTCAAAAACAAAAAAAATCTTGGTTCTATGGTGTTCCATATTTTTGGCGAGGGAATTTTTTTTAAGATCGGTAATAGTACAAACATTTTTTTAAAATAGTCTTAAACAAAATATATTTAAAAAGATTATTATAGTTATCAAAATCTTCAGTAAATATAACAGATCATAAATCTAAGTTTATGAACAAACTAAAAATTTAAAAGAGGCCACAAAAGTATTTTAAAAACCATGACTTGACTTCTCAAATCTTCTCGACTTTTAAGGTGATAAATTAAAAAAATCTCTTCACGATGCATACAATAACAATGAAATAGTAATTTAATTACGTGCATCACAATTCTAAAACAACGACGACGTGTCATTTAATTACGTGCATTGCACATAAATCAATGGTATTTTTTCGATTAATTTCTTTGAATAAATAAGAAGCCACATCATCAATCAATTTCAAAATTAAACGACCATCTTCCTTTTGTTCTATAATAATAGAAATTTTTATGATTAATTTCTTTACTAATTTAACAATGTGCATCATATTTGTAAAATAACAATGAAGTGGTAATTGAATTACGTGCATCACACTTCTAAAATAATAATGAAGTGGTAATTGAATTACGTGCATCACACTTCTAAAATAATGATGACGTGACATTTAATTACGTGCATCGCACATAAATCAATGGTATTTTTTGGTTTGATTTCTTTGAATAAATAAGAAGTCACATCATCAATCAATTTCAAAATTAAATAACTCCTTTCTTTTTGTCCTAACAGTAGAGATAAATTAATTTTCAATCGCATAAATATCCATAAATTATGCTCTTAAAATAACCACCCTATAAATTGTATACTTTATATTTCTTGTGTTCATCGCCAGTGTAAAATACTAGTTAAACTAATAAAACATTTATGTATTTAAATTACCAAATCAACTATTTCATTGAATATCTTAATAACTTAATTATGTGCATTGCATGTGACGAAAAGTTAGTACATTTCATAACCTTTGCATTTTCAAATAAAAGCTAAGCGGTTAGGCATTTACTATTTTGATATCATATATTGTGTTCATGTTAAGAAGCGTAAAAAGCGATACACGGATTATACCGGAAAACACCGGTAACGATTGGTATTGTTTGTATTGGGATTTTTAGGTCCCAAACAATTCAGAAAACAAACACAAGATCTTTAAGAAGAAAGAAATAAAATAAAAGGCACAATCAAATGCAAGAAATATTTCTAACTTCTCTTATTTATTCAAACTTCAATACGAATTACAAAATCTCTTTTCCTACAAAAAATTTCTCTTCAACTCTTCTTCTTCTCTACATAAAATATCCTGATCAATCTATATTTGTATGTCTAGAAATCCTAAACGTATTTTTACCAGAATACATAATTTAACTAATTTAGATCTCATCAAATCTCCAAAAAATAATCTCTAACAAATCTTCAAATATCTTCCAAATAAATCTCTACCAAAATAGTCCAGAATTCGGCCCGAGATGGTTTGAGATGGCTCAAGAAATTCATGAGCCGGCTCATACAAATATAGAACAAATGAAGATTCCAAATGACTTGTGAACTGGCTCCATATTGTCCTGAACCGTCTCACACACACGAGATCGAGAATACAAGTCAAACTCAACAAATCTCCATCTTAACTTGTATTCAACGAGTTATCTTCTATCTTCTTTTCACAACATCCAGCCACGACATCTTCTGAGTTTTGCACAAAACTTCACCTTGACTCAAGTTTCCTCCATCTTACTCCAAGATTGTTCTTCCATGCACAACCTTCCCCACAACTTGATATATGTCGTCTGAGGTTTTGACTCCTTGTATCACGATGCAATTCTTTTGGCACACCTTCATCACTCCACCCTAAGCAATAATTGTGTAACCTCTCGTATCCAATCCCCCAAGTGAAAATAGATTTCTCTTCAGTTTTGAGACATACCTGACATCTTCAAGAACTCTTTGCTTCCTATCGAACATCTTCATCTTCACGATGAGCACGCCTTCCATCTCTATTTCAGAATTTTCCGCTAACGCCACCATCTCCTTTCCCCCCTTAATTTTATCGAACCACTTCTTATTTGAACATACGTGAAAGGATACTCCCGAATTCATGTACCACATATCTTCCTTCTTGACTTTTTCATCACCAATCATAAGCAAATCATGCTCTGTCTCGATATCGTGGGCTATATTCATTTGCTCTTTCTCTCTACGTCTCTTTAGATCATCTAAGTCCTTCTTCATCTTAGGGCAATCAGACATATAGTGACCCCATCTTGTTGCAGTAATGACATCGAAGTTATCTTTTATAGGTCATGGTCTCTGATTTCTTCCATAGTTGCTTTGTTCCTTCCTCTACTTCGGACCCTCTTTTGCAACACGTGCAAATGAATCAGATGATCTACTTGATAATTTCCTTCTTAATTCTTCATTTAGAAGACAATTTTCTACTGCACTCATAGAAATAACTCCGTCAGGAGACGAATTGCTCGAAGAAACCACCAAAGTTAACTGCTCGGAAGGGAACTTAATACGATAAGTGCTTACATCTCGTCTTCAATTGCTTCATGGCAGCAAGTTGATTCACAATATTCTGAACTTCGTTCAAGTGCTCCACTACTGAGAAATCTTCCTGGAACTTCAAATTCATCAATTCTCTTATTAGAAAAGTCTTGTTCGTAGCTGTCTTTCTCTCATAGAGATCTTTCAAATTCTTCCATAAAATTTCTGTAGTGTTTTCTAACGATATATGGTGGAACACCGAATTTTCCATCCATCCGCGAACAAGACTCCCCGCCTTTCGATCCATCATCACCCAATCTTCATTAGATATTTTCTCTGGCTTGGTGCTAATCTCATAAGAAGGCAAATTTAAATTTTTGAGGCACAACATGTCATCCATTCTCGACTTCCATATCGACCAATTTATGCTATTCAAACACACCATCTTTGTTGTGATTTAAGTTGTCTCTATCTTCATCGTTCTTCTCTCAACCAAGTTTTGATACCAATTTGTTAGGATTTTTTGATTCCAAACAATTTTGGAAACAAACACAAGATCTTTGAGAATAAAGAAATAAAATAAAAGGCACAATTAAACCCAAGAAATATTTTCAATTTTTCTTCTTTAATCAAACTTCAATACGAATTACAAATTTTCTCTTCGTACAAAAAATTTCTTTTCAACTCTTCTTCTTTTTCTCTACATAAAATACCCTAATCAATTTATGTTTACAGACCTAAAAACCCTAAACCTATTCCTACTAAAATACCTATTTTAAATAATTCAGATCTTATCAAATCTCTAAAAAATAATCTTTAAACAAATCGTCAAATATCTTCCAAATAAATCTCCAAAACGAATCTTCACCAAAACAGCTCAGAATGCAGCCTGAGATGGTTTGAGCCGGCTCAAGAAGATCATGAGCCGGCTCATACAAACAGAGAAGAAATGAAGATTCCAAACGATTTGTGAGCCAGCTCAATATTGTCCTGAACCGTCTTACACACACGGGGTTGAAAATACAAGTCAAACCCAACAATTTGTAAAACGCTAAATTCGATAGTATTTATATGCAGTTTACAAAGTATATGGAGTTATCAGTAAAATGTAGAAAGTCATAATAAATAGCAACATCAAAAAAAGATGATAACAACAGCAACAATAATAAATAGCAACATTTTGCCAATATTTAAGGACTATTGTGGAAATTTCTAATTAAACCCTAATGCTGTTGCAAAGCAAATGGCCAGATGCCCTTTTCCAATTCTGGGTGAATAATTTACATGTCACAATCTTATACTCGTATGAAATATTATAAAACTAAGTCCTAGGTTTCGCCGGAATTCAACATCTAGATAGATAACATGCCTAATACATATTAGGGCATTTTATTAAAATGCCTCCTGATGCTTCGCTAAAAAGCCCCTTCATACTTCTTCCTTACTTAAAAGACTCCCTATACAATTAAATTGCACTAATTAAAAAGATCCCTCATTAGTTTTCCATCAAAAGTTAGCGTTTTGTAAGAAGGATAGAGCTGGAATCTGTATTTAAGCTATTATTTTACCTTCTAAGTATTTAGGTAGGTTTTTCTCTCATAAAAGAAAGCCACATACTCGCTTAGATAAAGATTCGGATTTAGTGCACATAAAAAATTACTCTCCTTTCAAATGAGATTGTCCACGGACTCGAAATTTATAATTGAAGTGACGACGACACTCGACAAGCTCCTTGCTGGGGAAGATCGAGAAAGATGAGTCGATTTCCATGATCAATTTGTGAGATATTTGTCGAAACCCTAAACATAAAACCAATTTGGTGGAAAATTTATGAATTTTGGGAAAAGAGAGGCTGTGAAGGTTTTAAAACCATAACTGGACACTCACTGTTAGCCTCTTAACAGGGTAATAGAAGATACCAAAAAGATTATCTTTTTAGCATGTTAAAGAGATTTTTAGTGCAATTTAAATGTATGTGGCCCTTTTAAGTAAATACGAAGATACAAATGCTTTTTAGTAATTAGCGAAATATGAGAGATTTTTTTAGCAAAAGCCCTATATTCTCTATTATTATATGGCGAAAGGAAGGAGGCCATCTAATTTTGAAATTGATTGTTGATGTGCTTTCAAATTTATTCAGAGAAATCAAACAAAAAAACACCATTGATTTATGTGTAATGCATGTGATTAAATACCACGTCATTATTATTTTATAAGTGCAATGCACGTAATTAAATTGCCACATCCGTATTAATTTACAAGTTTGTTGCACGTAGTAAAATCAATAATTAAATTTATCAAAAAAGTTACTATAATTACGTGAAACGCACATGCTGAAAACATCAGTCTCTGTTACAGTGTAAAAGTGAGGGGGGTCTCCAATTTTGAAATTGATTTGGAGTTTTGGCTATCTAATTTGCAAGAGAAATTTAATAAAAAAAAATATAAAAAATCAGAACTCAAAATTATAACCACAACAAACCCCATATATCTTTTTTAATAACTAACTCTACAAATCTCTTAGTAACTAACTCTATATATAAATCTTTTCCTAATTACACTTAATATATTTAACATGCATGTCACGCCCCGCTTCCCAGTGTACGGGTAAGAAGACGCGATGAGGCCTGACGTATTTACTCAGAAGTAAACACGCTAAGCGTATCTAAGCAATATAATGTAAAATATATACAAGAGACATGAATGTAAATGAACATCAACTTTTATTTATTAAACATTTCTTTACAAGTACAACTGAAAATGTAAATACAGGAATGGAAAGCAATGCCTAAACAATGGCATGAACTGAAAAGAAAATATATACAAGTATCTAGAGCTCTGGGTCTATGGCGAACTCCTCCAAGTCTTCAGTGCTGGGCTCGACCTCCAAAAAGTCCGATCCACCTGACAACATTCCAAAAAAAAAGAGAAGGAATGTCGTCAGCGAACAATCGCTCGGTAAGTCCCAAAAATAGATAAGAATAGACATATGAGAATATAACTGGTGAGTTTGTTATGTTAACACGGTTGTTTGTAATTTGGTACAGAATATGCCAGTGTATATGAGAGGAGTCCCACTATTCCGGAGACTAAGGTATACGGAGCAAAAGGAACCATTAAGCCACGGTACAACAGTAATGGATATTCAGGTTAGGTGTATTAAAATGACCGTCTCGTGCCACTTCTTGTAGGAATGCCTAGCACGACAGCAAGATTTCGGGAGGCATCATCCATACCATATTCAAAAATTTGCCGTGCTACATAACCCTAACCCTAGAATCTTAACTAGAGAATTAGACAATATAAGCATGTAAATAACTTTACATCTAAGTGAACATGGAATACAACCTTTGTAGACCGGTCCTTCACTTCAATAGCTCCGTGTCGTAGTCTCTTCGCTCCAAGTAGTGATCTTCCGGACTCTAGAATGGCTCCACAAGATGAAAAGAACAAGCTTGCACGAAGTCTTCGAGACCGAAGATGATCTACATCGAGAAGACACCAACCCAAGCTAGCTCTTCACTAATTAGGGATTAGTGAAGCTAACACCTGATCAGTCGAAAATATTGTATATTTTAGCCGGCAATTTCCTTAACATTTGCATACACTTAGAAGTATTCGGCATTCATATTCTACATATTAACAAATCTGTCACAAAATATGAGATTTCATGTAGTAGATTTTTAAACCAACACTTTAAAGGAAATTAACCGCATTTCATGGCATCGCATCATTTCTGTATTTGCGCAACACTTGTCTTGAGTATGTGCAGGAAATACGGAAGGAAAACCAAAAGAGCTGATCAACATTACGCCAGCTAAATCATTTCAGATCTGGTAGTTCATTTTGGAGGGAAAAGTTGTTCATTTTGGAGGGAAAATTCAAATTCAAATGAGGTAGTTCATTTTGGAGGGAAAAGTTGTTCATTTTGGAGGGAAAATTCAAATTCAAATGAGGTGGTTCATTTTGGAGGGAAAATTCAAATTCAAATGAGGTAGTTCATTTTGGAGGGAAAAGTTGTTCATTTTGGAGGGAAATTTGAAATTTGAAATCCTAGATCTAGGGTTAGTTATCTATAAATAGGAGCCTAGATCTAAGGGTTGTGGGTTGTTCATCATTAGTTCTTCATTAGTTAAAAATAATCATTCTATACCATTTTCTTCCACAAGTCTCGTGACAAGGCTTGTGCGAAACCCTAACCCTAATTCCACTCCAAATCCAAGATCTTGAGTACCAAATCAAGCGAGAAGCCTTCAACCTTTTAGGAGCCGAGCCGATCTTCAATCGGGCAAGTGATCCAAGCCGATCCGCGATCCACGGAGACGAGCGAAGCCAAGTCGACGATCAAGTTCTTCCTCTTGTAGTTCTTGAGTGATTGTAACGAAATTGTTGATATAAATAAAATGTGAAATTCGTTAATCTTGCTTTCTTTTAATTCTTGCATCATGATTAGATCTCAATTTGTAATTGTTGCTCTTGTTGTGATGTTTGAGTGAAACTCCGCTCGTTAAGGAGTCGAGACGATTATAGAATGATGATGTAACAAATTTAAATACTATTTTTAAGTCCTACGAGTTTTGTAAACCCTAGCAAGTTCAAGAATCGATGACCTAGTTTCGTAGCGATACTTTCTTGATTGTGATCCCTCGAAATTAGGGATCTACGATCGCTTCTTGAATTTACTAGAGGCTAGAATACGAATGACATCGACGAAAGAACAAGGGATAAGATGAAACACTAGTTTCATAAGAAATCCCTAATTCTCGTCGATGATCATCGATCTAGTATCAATTTATCGAAGGATAAGAATACGTAATTGTAAGATTACATCACATCTATAGATCCGATCGATTCCTACGAGACTCATTTCGATTCTTGAGATTTGGTTTGGAAAAATCAACAAACGATCAATTCTTGATTCTATCTTTTAATGCTTTCTTAGATCTAGTTTTTTTTTCTCTTTCTTGAACCTCAAATATAAATCATGAATTGTTTTGTTTTCTTTCTTTAAAGTTTCAATTCATCTAATTCAAAAGACGAACGATTACACTTTCCCTGTGGACGATTCGCACTCACATACTAACTACAATCCGACACCGTAGTTGATTGCGGTCAAATAATTTTTGGTTGTGATTTCTTTACAATTCCATACACACATCGAGAATTCTTTTCAATCAAATGGCGCCGTTGCCGGGGACTATTTGATTCGATATTTCACAACAACATTTTATCAACAATCAAATGGCGCCGTTGCCGGGGATAGTGCGCTAATAGTTCGTATTTTTGAAATTTGAGTTGAACAATTTATTCCATCATAATTTTTAGATCTAAATTCGTACAAACACTAATACGTGTGTTGTGATTTGTTGCGAGAAAATCTGGAATCATTGGAGCTGGAGAAAATTTTTTCTGAGCATTCCAGAGAGCTGTGTAGGTGAACAGAAGCTTGTGTACAAAATCTTGTGCACTGATCCCAAAGTATCGTGGCGGAAGGGCGGCAAGAACCCCTCAACTGCGGCGCTTCCACGGCTCCCTTGAGGCTTCACTGCACCAAACTTTCTCTGGTAACTCCTCACTTTCTTATCTTCTCCTTTCTCTGCTCCAACTAATATTCTGTGCAGATTTCTTTGCAAATAAATCGCAGCGCCGCAAAAGCAAAATAAATTTGTTTGTGTTTTTGATTCTTGTGGTTGTTGCATATTAATACGGAAATTTAAGGGGCACGACCAAATCCAAATTAGGTGGGGATTTCATTACCTTTCCTAGGCCCCGAAAATCGCAAAACTTGCATCCGCATTTACCCTCATTAATTAAAAGAAATCTAGAGATGACTCTAAGGACCGTCGCGCTCAATTAGGACAAGAGAAGGCCGTGGGTAATTCATTGCTTATCTGCGTTTTTCTGTGGTGCCTAAGGCGAGTGTGTCTAAGGCTAGTGGTTATTAATTAGGCCCACTGTAGTGGTGGTTCCTTCCCACTTACCTGGCACTTATCCGGCCACAGGGGGACAAAGAGGCAGTGGAGGATTCTATCCCGCGACTTGTCTTTTGGCAGTTAGGAGCGGTCTAGAGCCTGACCTAGGTGACCCCTAGATTTTAGGGTTTTGTGTGTTGCATTTGTTTTGTTGCATCATATTTTTCAAAAATCCGTCCAATTTTCAAAACAAACACCGCATTCATTCTTTCCCCTAATTATAAATTCACGCTGCCACTTGTACTAACCCTTTTAGTGCAAGATAGGCTGGACACGGGATTCTAGTGCCCGTTAGTCCGCGTTTCCCTCATCGACCCTAAAGTCGGTATTTCTACACTTACCTTTCTTTTACCCACCACCACACCCACATCGATGGATCCACCTCCATCGAACTTCTTTTCCACTACCCTGCCGCCGTCCGTTGGTGCGCAGATTCCACCTCGCATCTCTCTCCAAGAGAGATGCTATCCTACACGAGGCCCACTTTCCACCTGTCTTTCCACACCACCAGCCAACGGGGAAAATTTTCAAATAAAACCCCAATACATCAACCTTCTACCAAAATTTCACGGTACCGAGTCTGAAGACGCATACGTGTTTATCACGAAATTTGAAAATGTATGCGCAATGATGGGTACTTCACAGCTTTCTGTGGATGCTTTACGTCTTCGTCTTCTCCCATTTACCTTGTGCGATTTAGCCGAGAAGTGGCTATATAACACTATCGCACATTCTATTTCAAATTGGGACGAATTCGTCAAAGCATTTCTTAAGAAATTCTACCCACATCAAAAGACAGCTCGAGTCCATAGCGAAATCTATCAATTCACCCAGCTTCCAAATGAAACATTTTCAAAATGTCTTGACCGCTTCAAGGATCTGTTAATCCAATGTCCACATCACGGCATCCCGAAATGGGAACTGTGCCGAATCATTTATGAGGGCATTACTCCTTACACAAGACAGTCCCTTGAATCCATGTGTCAAGGCAATTTTATGACTAAAGATGATTGGGAAGCCTGGAAATTTCTAGAAGATTTCGCTGAAAAATCTTTACAGTGGGAGGGTGTGAGTCAATCGTCTAGGGATGGCAATGATATTTCCATAGAAGTTAGAGCTGAAATTTCAGCTTTACACAAGAAATTTGACGCTATGGAAAATAAATTTTTAGCTGCCGCCCTAAGTCAAATATCACTCTCCAAAACTGTATGTGGTTGTTGTTCTGATCCGTCTCACTTGACGGAAGAATGTCCGTTTCAAGGTCCTGAGCATACCAATTCATCATTTCAAAGACCTAGAAACGATCCATCTTCCTCCACATATGATCAGGGTTGGAGGAATCACCCTAACTTTGCTTGGAACCAATCCCAATTTCAAAACACGGTTCCAATTCAAAACACTTTCCAAAGGGTCCTTTCACCACAACAGCAGCCACCACTTCAATTGAGTCAGCACCCCTTTCAAGTACAAAATTTCCAAAATCCGGCCAACACTTTTGCACCATATGAAAACTTTTTGCAATTGACCGGTACAGATAACACCTCTGCACTAGCACAAACCTTGGATACTTTCATGAAACAATCCATCCAAGGGACGGCAAGTTTGCAATCTTCCATCGAGAATGTAATGAAGATCATTATCTCTCAAAATGATAACATCAAATCGATGGAAGAACAAATTGCACAACTAAAAGCCGAAATGAGTGCAAGAGAGAAAAGGAAACTTCCAACTCAACCTTTACCTAATTCTGGCTATTCACATGATGTGGATGCAATCACGTTGAGATCTGGAAGAGTGCTTGACACTCACCTTGGGGAAGAGTTTGATGATACTGATAAATCATTCAATAACACCCCGGCTGAGACCTTTCCCCACACACACACTTCTTACCCCAGTTCTTCTACCCCACCGTCTTCTTCCGAGCCTATTCTCCATTTCTCAAAAGGCTCGCCATTACAGCCCACCTCTTTTACCTCTCCACGGACGATCCTCACTTCTATTCCGGGATCGGTTCCACACCCACTTCCTTCTCCTATGATGGACCCAGCGCTTACTGCTAAAGCACCTTATCCGAATCGGTTAAGGGCTAACACACCGAGTCCACATATGGAGAAGATTATGAACATTTTTAAGCAAGTAAACACCAACATCCCTCTCCTAGATGCTATCCAACAAGTTCCTTCTTATGCTAAAACTCTTAAGAACTTGTGCACTAGGAAGAGGAAGAATCCAGTGCCCAAGAAGATTTTCATAGAAAAGACAATAGACACGGCTTTCCCCCAACAATTACCGAGGAAACGTAAGGATCCTGGATATCCTACTATTTCCGTTTCTATTGGGGAAAAACACATTAACCGTGCTCTCCTTGATCTTGGCGCTAGTGTGAACTTGCTTCCTTACTCAGTTTGTGAGCAATTAGGGATCGGAGAGTTGAAGCCAACCAATTGCACTCTCCAGATGGCTGACCGATCTATCACCAAACCTAGGGGTGAACTGGAGGATGTGTTAATAAAAATCGGAGAATTTATATTCCCGGTAGATTTTATTGTAATTGATACACAGCCTGTAGCGAACCCACGGAATCAAATTCCGGTGATTTTAGGTCGCCCCTTTTTGGCCACTTCCAATGCAATTATCAACTGTCGTAACGGTTCTATGACCCTATCTTTCGGGAATAGGTCAATAGAACTAAACATTTACAAGTTGGGAAGTGTACCCTCCGAACCTACTGCTCAGGTCTGTTCTGTCGACTTAATGGATGTCGACAGCAGCGACTTTGATGATCCTCCTGATATCGATCTAGACTCTTTTCATATGTTATTGTTTGACCCAACTATGTATCATACACATACGGACTCTTCCACCGAGATGTCCGGGTCAACAATTAACACGGATTATGAACTGTTCTTAGAGTCTGAAGATCACCCCGTACTTTGTGATGACATTATTCATCGGGGTATAGATGGAACTTTTGAGGAGATCTTCGCTGATGAACTCGCATTTTTGAATGACACGGGTGTTGAGATGAATCATCTCCCAATCAATGAAATTGAACCTCCACCCCTTCTTTTGACTTGTAAAAAGAATGCGAGTAATCCATCACTTTCACTGCATCGTCTCTCCAAAATGAGACACACACACATTCTTTTCCACCACTTAATCTTTCCCCACTTCTTCTTCCACCAACCAGAGCACTGCATTGATAAAATTTTTGAATGGTTGGTATTAACATTCGGTCTTTGCAAAGCTTGGCATCGACCACTGATTTTTGACCCCCACTTGTGATTTTCAAAGATTAACATTGCATAACTCAAGTTTGGGGGGGTATAATGTTTTTCTGGCTCCTAAAAAAGAAAATTTTTACAAAATTTTGAGCCAAAAAAAATAAGTTTTGGGGAGGTTCTTCACTTAAATATTTTGCCTCCGCTAATAAATTCCTCCTAAGCTTACAGGTTTTGTTGATATAGCAGAAGGCAACAGTGAGGACACTGTTGAAAACAAGTTTGGGGGAGGTTTGTGCTTATTTTCGCATCATTTGCATATCATTTGCATAAGCACAAAACATTTTTTTCGAAAAACCATAAAAATTTAAAAATTTTCAAAATTATAAAAATATTCTTTGTACATAAATAAGATAATAAAAGTTTAGATAGTGAAAAATTACATCCATGAGATTAGAAAAATTTAAGAAAACTAAGAAAATTAGAAGTTTTCTTATATGAACTAGTAATAAGTAGTTATGAGCCGTTGTCCCAAGGGTTAGTAAGATGAAAGACGTCACTAATCTGAGGATAAAAATAAGTCTGAAAAATAGTTTCTATTCTGGAAGCCAAACATTTTGAACGTTGCTACCCTGCTATTTGCACTTACACACATCTTAAAGCCTGGGATAGTAGAGGATACCTTGAAATGCTCTTGTCTTAAAGCCAAAAGTATGAAAAGAAAAATATGTTTTAAAGTGGTGAGAAAAATGGACACTGGTTTTGTTATCACCAAGGGTAATAAAAAATATATAGCAAAAGGGTGCTTCTTCACCTAGTGCCCTAAGGCCAATTGGTCTGGGAGTCACTGCTATATCTAAGGTGGTGCAAGATTAGGAAAATACACCAAATAAGCAAGCATATGAGTAATCGGTCGGTTAGTACCTCAAGAAGTATTAATGGTCGCATGAAAGTGTGTGAGCTCATCGAAAAAAAAAAGTATACTGAGGCCGATGGGCAAGAGTATGATAGCTTGAATTGAATTCTCCGGGTGTAGGGATGTCTTTACACACACGCAGGGTGATATGATCGATGTTTGGAAGAAAGATAGGAATGAAGAATAAGACGATGTTTTATTGAGGGAGGACGTGATTTCTAACATCTTTTCATGACCATTAAGATAGGGCTCATGACAACCGAAAAGCTAGCTTAGTTGGAAACCCTAATTTTCAAGGATTTTCTTTTACAATTCTTTTCTTTAAATGTAATATTCATGATCTTACTTTTATTATTGGATTTTGTGGGTGCAATCCGCTGAAAACCCTCAGGAGACAACACTCCTCCTACTAGGGACACCTAGAGGTTTAAAGGCTTGTTGCACGTGCTCAGTGCAATCGTGTTGCCTACGAAAGTGTGCTAGTTAGTTTTTCTCTTTCTTTATTTTCTCCTTCTCTTTTTAATAAAACATTCGCTCGAGACGATCGAAATTAAGTTTGGTGGTATTTGATCAGTCGAAAATATTGTATATTTTAGCCGGCAATTTCCTTAACATTTGCATACACTTAGAAGTATTCGGCATTCATATTCTACATATTAACAAATCTGTCACAAAATATGAGATTTCATGTAGTAGATTTTTAAACCAACACTTTAAAGGAAATTAACCGCATTTCATGGCATCGCATCATTTCTGTATTTGCGCAACACTTGTCTTGAGTATGTGCAGGAAATACGGAAGGAAAACCAAAAGAGCTGATCAACATTACGCCAGCTAAATCATTTCAGATCTGGTAGTTCATTTTGGAGGGAAAAGTTGTTCATTTTGGAGGGAAAATTCAAATTCAAATGAGGTAGTTCATTTTGGAGGGAAAAGTTGTTCATTTTGGAGGGAAAATTCAAATTCAAATGAGGTGGTTCATTTTGGAGGGAAAATTCAAATTCAAATGAGGTAGTTCATTTTGGAGGGAAAAGTTGTTCATTTTGGAGGGAAATTTGAAATTTGAAATCCTAGATCTAGGGTTAGTTATCTATAAATAGGAGCCTAGATCTAAGGGTTGTGGGTTGTTCATCATTAGTTCTTCATTAGTTAAAAATAATCATTCTACACCATTTTCTTCCACAAGTCTCGTGACAAGGCTTGTGCGAAACCCTAACCCTAATTCCACTCCAAATCCAAGATCTTGAGTACCAAATCAAGCGAGAAGCCTTCAA